>JAGTWJ010000001.1:2616544-3924816 GCA_020064725.1 Drechslerella dactyloides
GCCGGAGCCAGAGGTCAAAGTCGAGGAGGTCGAGATTGAGAGGCCGTCTTCGTCAGGCTCGCAGGAGACTATTAGTGAGGAGCCTGCGCCGGTTGCCGAGGTGGTCGCTGAACCCGCCGCGAAACCCGAGATCAGACTTAGCTCTGTCCCTGAGATGAAGCCTGAGATCAAGGTTGATCTGCTTCCGGAACACAAGGAGCACAAGGCTGAGACCGCGCAAAAGTCGTCCCAGCTCTCTCTTCCTTCTCTTGGCCTCGACCTGAACATGGGTAGCAGCCTTTCAGTTGAGCTCGACCGCGTCATCGAGGGCCAGAAGCGCGGGTACTTGATGAGGGAGAACTCCAAGGTCATCCACGCCTCCAGCCGAGAAGAAGCCAATGCTGATACAGCCAAACCGGCTGCCGCGAAGAGGACCCAAAGCTGGACTGTCGAGCCATGGCAGGGTTCTCCAGGCTCCACTCCTCGCCGCCGCAGCGGACGTGGTGACAGCCTCAAGAAGAAATCGTTGGATCCCGCTCGCCAGCACCACGCAGCCGCCATGGCAGCCAAGTCGTCGGATCTCCCTATCGTCGAGGAAAATGACAATAAGGACGTCGTTGCTCCCGCCGTATCTACAGAGCAGGTCGCACCTGAGAACAACTCGATGGCTGGTGACGGTGCGGAGCGAGGTCGACTTTTCGTCAAAGTTGTGGCTGTCAAGGACTTGCACCTTCCGCTGCCGCCTAACGAGTCCACCTACTTTTGCATGACCTTGGACAACGGGCTTCATTGCGTTACTACCTCATGGCTCGAGTTGGGCAAGAATGCACCCATCGGACAGGAGTTCGAGCTCATCGTCTTGGATGATCTTGAGTTCCAGCTCACCCTGCAGACGAAGATTGCACCCCCACCAACACCGGCCGCCCTGCCCGAAGTTCCCATCACTCCGCAGCAGAGCCCACCGAAGCCGAAATCCAAGTTTGGCAACCTGTTCAGTTCTCCGAAGAAGCGGAGGGAGCAGGAGCGTCTCCTCCATCAGCAGCATCTCCAACGCCAGCAGGCTGCTGCCGCCGCCGCCGCCCAACGTCAGGCTCGGCCGCCATCCGCCTGGGACCTGCTCCACAATCTTGTGGCGAAGGACGGCAGCTTTGCACGTAGCTACATCAGCGCGAAGGATTTCGAAGCCAAGGCGTACGGCCGTCCCTACACCGTCGAGGTGACGTGCTTCAACGAGTGGGCTGTTGAAATGAGCAGCGTTAAGGGCAAGAAGAACGTGCCCATTCGGAAGCCCCCTTACAAGATTGGCAAGCTGGAGATCCAGATGCTCTTCGTTCCACGACTGCCCGGCATGACGGACATCGACCTGCCTAAAAGTATGAACGCAGCGATTCGAGAGATTAAGGAAGCCGAAAGCGTTGTGAACCAGGTCTACGAAGGATACCTATCCCAGCAAGGCGGTGACTGCCCAGTAAGTATATTCCCTCCACGTTATTATCGTTGGACCATACTAACATTGCATTAGTACTGGCGTCGTCGCTACTTCAAGCTTGAGGGATCTCGCTTGACAGCTTTCCACGAGAGTTCTCGCCAGTTGCGAGCCAACATCAACCTTGCAAAGGCCGTCAAGGTGCTCGACGACCGCAGCACCCTCACCGGCTCGTCGGGCTCGAAGAAGCGCCGTAAGTCCGGTTTCGCCGAGGACGAGGAAGGGTACATGTTTATCGAGGAGGGCTTCCGCATCCGCTTTGCGAACGGCGAGTGCATTGATTTCTACGCCGACAGCACGAAGGAGAAGAACGGCTGGATGAAGGTCCTCTACGATACCATTGGCCGCTGCAGCGCCGGCCGCAACTGGTGCGACCACGTCCTTAAGAAGGAGCGCGAGGAGAAGGCCCGGGCGCCGCCTCCCGTGCCTGCTAAGCCCAGCATGATCCCCACCACGCCGCGGACGCCTGCCCCGAAGACGCCTTCTCACTCGCGCAGCCAGAGCGCCACTACCACGCCGAACTTCCAGCAGCTGGGGATGACGCCGATGTCGGCGACGCCGGGTAGGAACCGGACGCCGCTGCCTCCTCGGTCCGGCCGCCCGCAGTCACACCACGGCGGCATGCGGTAGACGCCCTGATCCTCGCCACGCTCTCCCCTCTCTTCCATACTCCTCTTTGTGGCGTTTTCCTTGGCTGGAGTTTGATTTTCGGACCCTCATGCACGCACAGCTATCTGACCTCATGAATTTGAACGCGCCCTATTACTCTTCTCCATGGATATTTTCACCCACTGATTTCTTATTTCCTTCTCTTTCCATTTGTGAGTCTCTTTTTTCGTCATGCATAGCGATTTGGCCTGGATTGTGCTCTTTTTGATTTTTGATATTATTGATTTGATGTGAAGTTACGCATGCACGCATGTAAGCTGAACTGAATTTCCTTGTCACGCGGCTATTTCTTTTTGTAATCATGCGTACAGCGAGTGATTGTATTCTGCGAAAAGAAAAAAGAATGCTGCTGCCGATTATGTTTTTGATTTTTCGTTATCTTTTTTGCTGGATTGATTGTTCTTTTTCTGCATTTTCTGAGTATACGATACGCTTGCGATACCGATTACCGTGTGCGTGCATCATCGTACTTTTTCATTTCTCCCGGTTGGTTTATTACCGTCCCGATTTTCTTCTCTTCTTTTCTTTCATTTCATTATTCTTCGTTGATTGAAGTTCTTTTTATTTATATCGGTTGTTTTTTCTATTATAAATATATTATATTGTCTATTTGATCGTTATTTGGATTGCTGGCGGCGGGCGGGTGGTGTGTAATGTAATGTAATGTATGTACAGACGGAGGACTGTAGTAACATAATCCTGAACTTTTTTATATACCGTAACTCCTATTATAACATACGTAGTGCGTGTGCGTAGTAGACGGGTGGCAGGCGGACGTCACGTCATGTCTTCCGCTTCTTCGAAGGTTCGTCGGTTGCGGACGGCTGTCGCTTCTTCTGCTTCGGCGGGCCGATGAACGTTTGTACAGCGCTACTCCGCGTCGCCAGCCACTTCTTCCCACCGTCCGCCAGCGCGTCCGGCGGATGAACTATGCCGAGCGGCGTGCCGTCGTCGGCGGCGAGGAAGGGACGTAGCGTATCGGCTGCGGGTGTGCCGTCTAGTATTGCGAGTGCGTATATCCGGCGCCGTTGCAGCAACCGGGCGAGACGGTCGGATGCGCCCTTTGGGAGTGGCAGGAGGGGGGTGTCTGAGATAGCGCAGAGGAGGGGGAGGTGGGATGTTATCGCTGCGGGATGGTCGTTGCGCGTTGCGAAGATTGCGAGGGCGCGTTTTGTAGTAGTAGTGGAGGTGGTGAGGTGTTCGAGGTGGGCTGTTACGGCGTTGATGTTTGCGATGTAGGTTGGTTTGCTGTCGGTGTCGTGTGTTTCGATGTCGGTGGAGGATTGTGAGGGAGGGTGGAGGATTGTGAGGAGGGTTGTGAGGAGGGTAGCGGCGGTGGTGGCGGGGAGGGAGGGCCAGGGGGGTGAGAGGAAGGTTGCGGTTGGTGTGTCGAGGGTGAAGATTGTTTTCGCCTTGCGGGCGCGGTCTTTGAGGGAGGCCATGGCGGTGAGAGTGTGGATGAGGATTGGATGGAGATGGTGGTTTGGGTTGTGCGACGTTGGCGATTATGTAATGGAAATGGAAATTCGCGGTTCGTTGAAAGCGCGACGGTTTTTAACAAATTGGGGTGTCATGTAGCTGCAGGATGGAGTCACTTTGCGACAGGAAGCAATTGAATTTTCCATCGTTATCTTTCGACCAAAGGGCAACGGAGGTCTACATAAAATTACAATTTCAACAAGATTGCATGCAATTGTTGTCTCGTAAACCACCGGGTAAAGTACGGCAGTCTGGGTTTACGAGACAAATGCAATTGCGCGAGACGAATCGGCACACAATTGCAAAAGCTTCAAAATATTTTATGATACCGATCGCGAGACAGCTAGGATTCCTTAGTCTTGTATTGCAAGCTCCGCGTTATACTAAACTAGGATCTTTATGGGCAAGTGAACATTTTATAGAGAAATATAATCAATACACAGCGGCCGATACCACATTTTTTAACGTTTCTTTGATGCCTTGACAGCGAAAGAAGGAGTGTCCAAAGCCAGCTGGCCAGGTGCATATCGCAAAGTACAAATATAAAAAAAACTGAGCTCATGTTTTATAAACACTCATTTTGAAGGAAAGTGTAGAATGAAAGCTAAGGAGCGTTCGTGCTGTTGTAGAAATTAACGATTGTGACGTATGAAACCGAGACGTTGACCGTGACGTCGCCCCTGGAAGTTGATAAAAGAAATATCTTGTGTAAGTAATATGTTGAAATACTACCACTACTCGTGCCATCCGGCCGCGATGATTGTCCTCCTACTTACTGCTTCTCCTTGCGGGAGAAGCCGTTGACCGGGGAGTTGCCGGTGTTGACGACGATGGTCATGGCGGTGCAGCCCACGTTGGCCACAGCGTCACCCTAATATCACATTCGTCAGCTGTCATCGTTCGTATTTCTTGAATGGGTGAGTTTCTTCAGCTCACCTGGATGTCGGAGCAGCAGGAAACAGTCTGTTGGCAAATCGGGCTGGCGGAGCCGGACTCTGCGCGAACGAATCATCATATCAGTACGTGCGTGCGGAATTGTACATGGCATGATATGGTGGGTGTATATCTTACTCCACGTGGTGACGGATTCACACTGGTTGCTCTGGTTGCTCTCCCGGTTCCTGTTGAGCGTCGGGATGTTGATTCTGGCGCCGTGCAGCTTCTGGAGCACGTATTGGTACTGCGGGAATTGAGTGAAGCTGTTGGTTCGCTGGGTGCCCGTGTTGGAGCTGGCGGTGTTGGTGCTCGGGCCGTTGCAGCAGACGATCTGGCCGTTGCCGCAGGAGCTGGAGGCTTGGTTGATGTCGGCATCGTTAACACCGATGGCGGTGTTGCCGCCATTGTTGTTGCCTTTGTGTTTCCGGCAAGTCAGTAAATCGAAGTACTTCAGCGACTATAGTTTGTTCTGGGGCATACCAATGTTGTTGTTGTCGGAGCCGGCGTCTACGAATAAGTCTTGTGAGTGAAGATACCGAATCTCTTGAGGGGTTATCTGCTTACTGGAGCCAGCGGACCCGGTGCCGCCGATGCGGCCGGGGACAACAGTAACGTCGCCGTCGCGGCCGGGACGACCACGGCCGCGGTCATTGTGCGATGGAGCCGCGGAGACAGCGGACAAGGCGCTGAGGGCGAAGGCAACGATGGTCAAGAGCTGCATTTTGATAAAGATGGTGTTATATATAGAATATATAGTGTATAGCTTGGTTTGTTATAAGTAAAGAGTGGAGGAAGCTTCGTGGCTTTTTGGTGAGTGAGTGAATTGTAGCTGTTGAGGATGCTGCTGCTTGCTGATGATGAGAGGATGATGTTGAGGAGAGGAATGGGCTTTTTTATAGATACCGGATGTATTCAGTCCTATATCCTGATGGATATGAGGTTCGATGTAAGTCGGCATGACTTTGGCTACCCGTGTGACCTATTCTTTCCGGTTCGTTGGAGCAGACTCCTTGCGGCTGCTAGCAACTAGCATGCAAGAGCACCGATTGACGGGAGTCATTATCCCGGTTCACGGATAGTTGGATGTCACTCAGCGGGTTGAACTTCACGTCGAGGTGTAAATGTTGGACTCTGTGCTCTCATGGTATCTGTATACCTACCCGCACGTGAAGCTTCGGCGAATGACAATTGTACATATTGAGTGAAGGATCGGTTGGATTAAGCTGATACGGTTAAGTGCAATCGATCAGTTAGACCTTGCTGTTGAAGTGAAGCTGAAATTCTCGCCGTCGTATCGTATTTAGAAGTCCCGTGTATCTGTGTAATGTAGAGCAATTGTAAGGCGCATGAATGCGTTGAGTGTGTTATTGAATTCCGGGATCCTGGCTTGGCTTCGCGCATTCGGAGCTAGGCGGTGTGACGGCCGCCGTCGTAGGTGAACATGATCGATCTGGAACAGTCCTCGATCTGGTCCCTGGGACTACCGGATCGATGGTCAAATTGTGCCCGTTCCTGGCTGTCGGATACGTACAAATGCGGTGCCATCAGGAGATCTGATGTGCTCTGTGTGGCCAATGGACTCCGAATTTTTGCTCGAGCCCTCAGCTGCATGCATTGTTAACAGCCGACATTGTATTGCAGTAGATAGAGTCTGTGAACTTGAATTGTCGGTCAATGCAAACTCAATCGTCAATCAGGTGCAGGTGCACAAGGAACCAGAGGGGTGGAGTGCAATTTCCCTTCGATTCCGATCTTCAAAGCTCGAATTCCAGCCAGTCAGGCGCACGTCCTGTCCGCGGCGGGTGTGATTGTTGGGTTTTAAATTGCGGTTCGCACAAGGTCGCACGGATGCGTAGCAGACACCCCGACAGAAGACAGCGCCCTCGAGGCTAAGGTCTCGATATTAACAGATGGGCATGAAGTTGAAGGGTGGTGCACTGTCGTTGAGAAATGCGACATGACGTCCCGAATGGAGGTTAGGCCTGTGCGACGTGACCAACACCGGCGTCCAGTTCCGCAAAGTGGGGATTGCCCGATTTGGACGCCGGCGAGTTGCACATTACCCGCTGTTGTGCCTGTCGCACTGCAGGAACCAACGATCAAGGAATCCGGATGTTGTTGGTGCTCGACTGTCAGCTGTGCCTAGATCGCTTTTAATCATTCTTCCCTCCTTCGGGCGATACCACAATTCTGGATCGCATCTATCGATAATAACTATCCGATTGCTTAAATGAAAAATGTCGATCGTTGACATTTGGCATACGCCGGCCGCAGAGTATTGCACTAGGGCGGTGGGAAATTCCGACAATGGACTATATCGAAGCGTTGAGGCTTGCAAGTCGATTCCCTAGGCCTTCCGACCTAGAGCCGAGAGCTACTGATATTTTTAACTTTGTTCACATGTTGACCTGACGAATGCGGAGTCTATATGTTCGCCACTTTTGTTATCCTGCATATATCTAGTTATTACTCAAGCCGAGGTTACAGATCACGGTAACTAAGCTTTGTTATGTCGATGCTATATGTATCCATAGCTACGCGGTCAATTTACCCGATGGATTTAAGTGGACAGACAGAATCGATAGCGAAGTGGTCGATGGCCGGGACCATTCGATCGTCAGGAGCGCTTAATTCAGCGTACCTCCGCTAGCGCCTGAGATGACGGGTAGTTCCTATTCCCACCCCGGCTATCAAAGAAGTCATGCCGTCCGCTGGCCTGGCGGCGATAATAATATTTAGCCGTATTCGAAGCTTTCAGCTCAGCCTACTTATGTCTCAATTAAAACGTCGCATCGGACTCCAAACTATGGCACCACCCGATGAGGTCGAAGAGCTCCTCTGGCCAATTCTTGCAACCCGGCTCGATTGTCCGAATGTTGGATCCGGGATGCATCAGATGCAGACACCCCTGCACCGCGGCGAGCATCCCGTAAAATCAACGGCGATCTTTGACGTTAAAGCATGCCAAGATTATGCAATTGTGGTTCCAGTTGCTACCGGCAATCCGGGGAAAATCGAGTTGGAATCTTGCAAGGGCCCTCTGTGCGTCTTCGGGCTATTCCGCGGCTATGAAAGGAAATATTTCGAGTCGATCGAGTTTTGAGGCGGGAAGATCACCAACTGGTTTGCAGTTGACGAGGCCGTCTCAACCTCTGTAACCTAAGATAGGGCTCGTTATAACTTGGGTAACACCAAGCCTAGCCGTAGATTGATGGACAGCTCGTCCTAGCTTTAGTCAAGCTTACGCAGGTTGATGAGGTAAGGCGAACATGCGCGATCTGGAGATACGCTAGCTTGACAGAATTTCCCAGCCGCTGCTAACCATATGCCCCCGAAGCTCGTACAGATCTCATATTGATCAGAAAACATAGGTTTGTTAACTGGTAATTCAGTGCTGCTGGATCCATGGAACATTTGGGTTGTGAGACTCATTAGGGGTACATATTCATTTGGGATCACAGATAGAAATCGAAAAGCATTGGCAGCGTGAATCTCGATCGACAAAGGTCTATGGTATTGCAGAAGCAGACATGAAGAGCTCCGTAGGCGATGCTCTATGTCAATGTAATACCGAAAGTTGTCCAATGATACCAACAATAGCAGCACGTGGACATTCGCCTGCACAGCTATTCAGTACGTTGTACGACACTACAACACTTGTATGCGGCCTATGAATCTGATGCTGGTGGGGTGCTAGTGTTGATGTATATGAGTTTTCCGCTGAGCTTTAGTGCCTCGGAACCAGGGATCGAGAAAGAGATCATCACTGTTCGCTAATTCCAACCTACTAGTGCTGGCTGCAGACATTTGACTTCGGGGATCTCGGATCGGAATACCGTATACGCGTAAGATTTCGGCCGAATGTCCGTTATGCATGCAGATGCTCTTGACTGTGATCACTATCCGAGCCGAATATAGTACGATCTATAAGCCTGTTTATTGGTGATGCGCATTTGGTATCTCTTCGTGCACTCGTGAATTCAATATAGGTATGACCTCAAAATATGAAAGCACAAAATCATAAAGGGACTGATTGACCTTTATTGTAGTACTGCCGTCCATGGAACGAAATACAGGCTCGTTATTGTGATTGACATAGCATCAGAGGAGGTAGATGGGTCAAAATTCACCTACATGCGCACAGAAGGTAATGGTGAATTGGCTGCGTAGATAGAACAATTACCTGCAGCATAATGCATTATGAGGCTCACTCGAGCGCTCACTCGCATGTTGTACTTTATGTGTTGAGCCGCCAGTGCGAGTTGCCGCTTAGCAGCGGCAAACAATTCTGCTGGAGCTCTTCAGTGCAAAGTTGCGACATCTTCGACCCTACTTCCGCCATCAACAAACATCACGATACTTGATACGGGTACCTATACTATTCTCGAGGCCAGACTTGCCTGTACCTACACCATGGAAATATTCGGAGCGATGAGTTCAGCACTCTCAGCTGCTCTCCCCGGCAGTAGCGGGCACACAGCGCCGCCAATCGCTGAGGACATATTCGCCCATATCGGCGGCACGCCTCTCGTCAGGCTTAATCGCATCCCGCAGTCTCTAGGCATCAAGGCCACTGTATACGCCAAATGCGAGTTCTTTAACGCGGGCGGTTCCGTGAAAGACCGTATTGCTAAGCGTATGGTCCTCGAGGCCGAGAAGAGCGGACGGATTAAGCCTGGCGACACTCTCATTGAGCCTACCAGCGGTAATACGTGCGTGTAACGATCTTCAATACCTCTCTTAGACTTACTGGTAGGGCTAATATCGACGTGTCTCCTGATAGTGGTATCGGCTTGGCGCTCGTTGGCGCTGTGCGTGGCTACCGCACAATCATCACTCTGCCCGAGAAGATGTCTGCGGAGAAGGTTGCTGTTCTACGTGCGCTCGGCGCAGAGATCGTCCGCACACCCACAGAGGCCGCTTGGGACGCGCCGGAGTCGCACATCGGCGTCGCCAAGCGCCTGCAGCAAGAGATCCCTAACAGCCATATCCTCGATCAATACGCAAACATGGATAACCCTCTTGCGCACGAATACGGCACGGCGGAGGAGATCTGGGACCAAACCGGTGGGAAGATTGATATGCTGGTCGCTGGGGCGGGTACCGGCGGCACAATCACGGGCCTTGCGCGCGGGCTGAAGAAGCACAAGGCAGACGTCAAGATCATTGCTGCGGATCCACATGGGAGTGTACTTGCGGTACCCGAGGAGCTGAACACGAGTACCGAGGGATATAAAGTGGAAGGCATCGGATATGATTTCATTCCAGACGTCCTCGATCGAAAACTTGTGGACAAGTGGTACAAGACGGGAGACAAGGAGAGCTTTTTGTATGCAAGGCGACTGATCAAAGAGGAGGGTCTGCTGTGTGGCGGAAGCTCGGGAAGCGCGATGGCAGCGGCCATGCAGGAGGCGAAAGGGCTGAAAGAGGGCGACGTTGTCGTCGTCGTGCTGCCTGACAGCATCAGAAGCTACCTTTCCAAGGTGAGTAATCGTGCATACGTCGCTCAAGCGGCCTGTAACATTACTGACCTTTCAATGATGACAGTTTGTTGACGACGATTGGATGGTCAACAACGATTTTATGACAGCCGAGGAGCTCGAGAAACCGGAGACAGCCAAGTCGCCGTACCATGATGCGACTATCAGGTCGCTGAGGCTGAAGAACATCGTTGCAGTACAAGCCGACGCCAAAGTCGCGGGTGCAATCGATATCATGCGGGAGAAGGCTTTCGACCAACTGCCCGTCCTCTCGGGTACTCGGCTTGTTGGGTTGGTCACTCTCGGAAACTTATTGTCATACATTTCACGCGGCAAGATCCATGCCTCATCTTCGGTTGAGGAGGCCATGTTTGATTTCAGGAAGATTACAGAGGTGGTCACGGATCCAAGCGAGATTGGCGCAGTGAAGAAGACAGGCGAGAAGGCAGGGAAGCGGCAACCCAGGAACTTCGACCAGATTACGTTGGATACGCCGCTGAGCGCCTTGACACGGTTTTTCGAGCACAACAGCGCGGCGATTGTGACAGAGCCACGACCGGAAGGAGGTCTCAAGCCGATCCATATTGTCACGAAGGTGGACCTGTTGGGGTATCTGGTCAGGCAGGAGAAGCAGTAAATGAAGGGAGCAGCCATGAGTATCATCGGTTCATTAGTTTGATGTAGCTAGACGGTGGCCGCATTCAACATTACGGGCAAGCCGTTCATTGGGCGTTCCACTTTGCTGTGTGTATATTAGCTCCCTCTATATATATATACTATTCCCCTGGCTCCCAGGCCGTGGGATCGAGATGTTCTGCCGACGTAGCCGACTGTTTCGGCGACGAGGCCGGGAGGTTGTTTGCCGATTGATGCGGTTTAGCGTGCTGCTCTGTGCGCACGCCGGAACCCACAGGTTTTCAGCTGCACATTTGCAGAGATCCTTGATTCTGCATCGGGTTCGCCTTGAAACCTCACCCTTTATATGTTTTCCTTTGTCGCGCCGTGCCGAGGCTTTCAAAATGAAGGTTACGTCCGTTTGAGGCTCTTTGGGAAACCTTAGCAGCTAGTCCCGCGTCATCCGACCGCTCACTCGCTCGCTCGCCTACCAGCTAGCCTACGCGCGGCCGAAACCGTCCCACACCGCTTCATCGAGCTCTCTCATCTCTCCACGACCACCGTCGGTCCAATATCATCCTTCCCGATGAATCCCGCCAGCTCGGCCGTTCCCGCAAAAGGGAAGCCGACGCTCTCTACTTCTCACGCTACTGCCGCCAACGATGTCGATAACACGGAGATGGAGCTGGCTGACGTTCTCCCGTCAAACCCGCCGCCTCCCGACGTCATGCGGCTTGCGCAACTAGGCGATGAGGCGGGAATTCGACAGCTTCTCGACTCTGGCAAGATCTCGGCGAACTACGCGGATCCTGAAGGAATCACGCCTCTACACGTATGTCACCTTACGCCACTGTCATGATGGCTTCCTCGTGTTGCTCCTTAGTGTCTTGGATCCGACAAACAAGGGCTGCTGACGCTAACATTATGCACGACTGCGATTTAGTGGGCCGCGATAAACAACCGTTACAATGTCTGCCAGGTGCTGGTGGAAGCCGGCGCCGATGTCAACGCTGTTGGCGGTGAATCCGTCGCGACACCGGCCATGTGGGCAGCTCAGAAAAAGCACTATTACATCGTCGACCTACTCACTCGCTATGGTGCTGACCATCAGATCACCGACGGTCAGGGGTACAACATCCTCCATCTCGCCACTTTCAACGGAAATCTCTTCCTCATCACCCTGCTACTACACCAAGGCATCAATGTCGACGTCAAGGACGCGCAGGGGCATACGCCGTTAATGTGGGCCTCTTACAAAGGATACCCAGCTTGCGTGGAGCTGTATCTATCCTGGGGCGCAGACGTCGGCGCCATTGACGACAAGCAGCTTACTGCGCTCCATTGGGCTTTGGTTAAGGGCAACTTCCAGTGTATCCAGAAGCTGATAGAGTATGGTTCCGACCGGTTCCACAAGACCGACACCGGGAACACACCGTTACAAGCTGCCAAGGAGCTGGAGACACTGCATATTTTCCAAGACGCGCTGGCGGAGTGTGGGTACACACCTGAAGCACGCCCAAAACATACCAATGCGCCGTTCTTCTTGAGCGTACCGGAGTCGCGGGAGAGCTTTCTGAGGAAATTTCTTTTCCTGCTGCCATTCGCACTGCTATGGATGGGACTGATGGCCTTGTCGGTGATGCCGGGTATTATATCGTTCCCCGTGCTCATTGGTCTATTTCTCGGTTCGCAGTGGGGTGTAACCAAGGCGCTCAAGGAGTTTGGAGCTGCTGGGCAAAAGGCGACACATAAGACACCCTTTCTAGCGGGTATCTTTGCCGGTACAGCTTTCTGGCTAGGACTACGACACCTCTCAACCGTATTCCCAGGTAAGATCACAATCATTCCATAATTTTTGGAATTTGTAGTTGTGCTGACTGTGGTCTTATATAGCTACATACGGAGAGCACCCTATATTGAATTTTGCATTCATGATACTATATGGACTTTGTCTTTACTTTTACGCATTCAGCATGCGCGCTGACCCTGGTTTTGTCCCCTTGGTAAGCGCGCGAGAGGAGCAGAAGGAGGTCGTGCAGGATCTGCTGTCGCAGTGGAAGTACGATGAGCGTAACTTTTGCGTATATTGTATGGTCAGGGTGCCACTAAGGTCGAAGCATTGTCGGAGATGCGCACGATGCGTGGCTCGGCACGATCAGTGAGTCGCGATTCTACATCAAATATTCTCTGGGACAGGCTCGGTAGCTAACGGCATTGTAGCCATTGCCCCTGGATATTTAACTGCGTGGGTGTGAACAACCATAGGCAATTCCTGGCTTATGTCGTGACACTCGAAATTGGCATCATCTCATACCTTACGCTTGCGTATTTCTGTAAGTTGATCTTGCTTGAACCATTCCGGCGCTATCACAAAACTAATGTCAGCTTAGATTTCTCGGCTGTCCCGGAGGATGTCCCCATCGATAATTGCATTCTGCTGTCCGAAAGTCTGTGCCGGCTTGTCTGGGCGGACCCTTTCACGCTGTATCTCAGCGTGTGGACAACTCTTCAGGTCACTTGGGTGTCTATGCTCCTGATCGTGCAGACTATCCAAGTATTGCGCGGCCAGACGACGTACGAAAATATGCACAGCGTTAACCACGGATATGACGATAGCGAGGTCTCCAACATGGTTGCCAGCATGATTGCCGGTGGCGGTACGTCGCTGGAAAGTGTAGGTCTTACTCATGCTGGACCCGGAGCAGACCCTCTGGTCACCACTCCTGGTGGACGTGGTG
Organism: Drechslerella dactyloides; assembly: GCA_020064725.1. Classification (NCBI taxonomy): domain Eukaryota; kingdom Fungi; phylum Ascomycota; class Orbiliomycetes; order Orbiliales; family Orbiliaceae; genus Drechslerella; species Drechslerella dactyloides. Next base: position 2,629,927 of record JAGTWJ010000001.1, read on the forward strand.
GCGCTGGCGGACACCACGGCCACAGTCACGCGCATGGACATGGGCACGGAAGAGCTCCTGGTGGCATGTGGAACAGGGTGTTGCGGCTGTTAGGCGTCGACACCTTCCTGGCGACGGCCAAGGAAGGAGTCGGTGAACATAAGCACCGGTCTAGACGGCGGCAAAACCCGTGGAATAGAGGCATTCTCACGAATTGTAATGATTTCTGGTGTTCTGGCGTTAGCGAGCTGTTCAAGGGAAATCCTTCCGGCGAGGCGGTGTTGGGTGGGCAGAGAGTCGACTATTATACCATGTATGAGCCGCCTGCGAGACTAAGGAGAGGCGGCGGCTCAGGCGGAGGAGCATATGAGAGCGTGGCGGCCGATGAGCATGTGTAATGCACACGCCGGCGGACCTAAGAGGGGAAGTGAGTAGCGGAGTTTCAATTTTGAGCGGGGGTACTTGCATATCTCGATATCTCTTTCGTTTTTGGATCGCCGATTTCTTATCTAGGTATATATCTTATCATGATATCACGGTATCAACAATGTTTTCTGATGCGGAATGTGCGATACCGCAGTGTGCGGCCAACATGACTCCAAATTCATCCTTGCCTTTTCGTGTCACGTACACATACCAACAGGCATGCAACGCGTTAATGTTGCGTCACGGAAGTTTAATTCATTGGCTTGTAATTTCTGACTACATCTGGATGATCAGATGACAGCGTGACAGTTATCAAATTACGCTGCAATGCGCGGCGTCGAGCTCCACAAGTTTGGCTATCCGACTTTCTCTCTGGCACAGTCCCAAGATATTAACCGGGCGCCTGCAGTCAACGCTGATATCGACATCACCCGCGAGAAATTTGAGTCAGAATGGCAAGCGCAAGCAGGGGACACCAAACCAACAATCCCTTGTCCCTGCATATGCTTTCCTTGTTCATGTCAACTGGCTTTCTCCTATTCGTTTGCCACGAAATTATATTCATCCATGCGAACGATATCCAAAAGCGCAAGCCACTGTGGAGAAAGTGGTGAATAAGATTAAGTCCGCCGGTAGAGGAAGCTGCCGAGCCAACGCAGACTGACCTGGGACATGTTGCAGTTCGGAAACATTCAGGCCTCGTATTCATATTCGATTCGCGAGACACGTACTAAATCGATGCGGAAACTTGATAACATGGCCTGTTACAATAACTAGATATATGAGTCTTCAAAAAACATGGCATCAATTTGCTGGTCGTGCAGTGCGGCGTTTCCCTAGCAAAGCCCGACACTGAGGCATACTGGAATCTCCCTTTGTGGAGGAATTGAAGGCATGAATTTTGTTCTGATCGGGCGAATACTACCTAATTAGCGGGTCGGATAATACCCAGGGGAACAATCAGGCCTGACCAAGGAAGCGGCTCAGCATGGTGAATTATCAATCTTATCCAGTAATTGAATTCGTACTATCCAGACGGGGTAACTTTCCCCAGCGGAACTCGGTTTCTGATCAGGTTTTCGAGCATGGGTAGACTCCAGGCGCCACAAGTGCACTTGCTTGGCGGAGACCCCCAGGCGACCTCTCGTATATCGCGTGCGAATTATATCTACAAAACATACTGGACTACTTAAAAATGTCCTAGTGTTAGGAGGCGAATACGGACTGTTTGGTCGGTGCAGGGATGCAAGAAACGGAACTGCCAGGCTAAGCAAAGAAAGAAATGCTTGATCAAGTTATATTACACAGCCATATAGTTTTCCTTAGCATGTGCATAAACCCGCTGTGGAACGAATATTTTGAATAACCATTGCTTGAGTGTATCGTCAAGCAAGTAATTCATCCCGATTGGAATGTCTACGTCCTGCTGATATGTACAAACACGGGTGAATAGACATCCGGACCGCGAGGTCGCATCCACAAGTCCCGGAAACCCGGGTTCGTCGCCAACAGTCAGTTGTGATAATTCATCCAAAGTTCTGGTTAACTGAGTCATGAGGCCAAGGGTGGATATATTTCTGTCAAGGGTTAGAGGAAGTACGAATGTAGATGTTATCAAAAGTTCAAGGGGCTTAGTTCATGAAGTACGCTAGACGGCTGCCTGAATAGTACTGACATGCTGGCTCGATGCGAGCGAGAAACGTAATTATGGGGGTGAGTACCTGAGTGAGTAACCTGGCTACCATCCCCTATGAGGGGAACTCAAGGACGTCTATAAAATGGCCCTGGTATCCCTCTCGATACGACCAATGATCTGCTATCCAGTCTTTATCTGTAAACGAGATACCCTTATCTCCTGGATCCTCTGGTCTACACGCTCTCTTGCCCTTGAACTCTCTTCAAGATCCACCAGTTTCTATTCTATACACTCCTTCAGAACAATCGACCCGACGATATATATTTCCACCAAAAGCAACCAAGGCACTGCATACCGCAATATAATTCTCAACATGCTCCTCGTCGCCTCCATCCTTTCCCTTCTCGCTCTGTCGAGCCCCGTCGCCGCCAAAGCCAAACCTGATGGCCTAACCGTCACTCTCTTCCCCGCCCTTCCTGTCGTCACAGAAATCAATCAAAAGTCCTATGTCGCAGCCTCCGTCCTCACCCCTTACAACTCCGCCGACGGCACGACTGCCAGTATCGTCTGGGGGTTCGGTCAAAAGAAAGCTCAGGGCGCAACAACATGGGATGGCGACTTCTACGTCCAAGTCACTACGTGGCCAGCACAGAGCAGCCAACTATTGACATACTATACAGCCCCGTCACCGGATGCTAAGACCGTTACGCCAGTCGTAGAAGCCGCCTGCAAGGTCTCCTCGACGGCGGCCGCAACGTGTCAGATCACGCCTAGGGGTGGAGCGCCGACAGAGAGCGTGTTTAACGATAAGAATATCGAGTTGTACCCATTCGTGTTCAATTCAGTCCCGAATATTCCTGGTATTTCCGCGGCGATCAGACTGGTGGGCGGATCATTCCTCGGCACCGTCGTCGCGAGTGTAGCTGTAGTCGCTATCATGCTCTAAGAGATGAAAAGTTTCGGGGTAGACGTATACACTCTTCATTTTAACTATTTTAACGCTTATCGCTTGGACGATGGATGATCCTCATAATTGCTCTGGAAGATGCTTATACGTTGACAGTTGGAGTATGCATACGTGCGTATGAGTTATCTATTTGTATGTAGCCTAAATATATGCATTCGCTCGAAAACTTTCCAGTCTCTACTTAATCGCTAAAGCTAAGGGTATGTGCCAGTTATATACTTATGGCATCGGCAATGCCTAATTATTAAGAAACTCTGGTCAAGTTATCACAAATCTAAGCCCGCTGAAGGCACGAAATGATTTCCAGCATTATATACTTTTAGTGGTGAAGATACGTCTTGCCAGTTCGCGGGGGGGGGGGGTTTTTAAGGCTTTTTTCTTGAGACTGGCGCTTCAAAGATAAGGCTTACTTAGAGACACCTCACATAAATGAGAATAGCAGAATCATAAATTTATAGCAATTGACTTGGAGCTATACTGAATAGATTCCAAGAATATATTAAATCTATAAGAAACATAATCTAGATCGCTGTAACCCAATATATATTACCAAACTTTTATGTGATGTGATGGTGAGTTTCCCCCGTCTGTTTGCCCCATGATTTTGGGTATAGGGAGCTGGTCGAACAGTGTACAGTATAGCGGTTTACTGCCTACGGCTTAAGCTGGAAGTTGGTAGTTGACAAAGTTTCCTGGAGAGACCAGTTCTTTGCCGTCGCAGGTCGCTTTGATATAAAACTGAGTAGCACCAGGCGTTTCGGCTATGATTTGAGATAGGACTCCAAGTTAGCTTCTTGAACGACGCAACAGGCTCAAGCGTTGAGAGATCATTACCTTCAACTCCCCACGTCGCGTAGTAGGACTCCCGAGCGGGACTCCGTAATTCCGCTGCAACTGGAGCATCTTGGAACTCAGTTCCTTTGGCCCAGAAAATGTTGACCGACTTGCAGTTGTAAGGAACCTGTTATCGTGATAGCCAAATGTTAATACGGGTTCAGGGTGTAGACGTTCAACGTCTTATGAGCTACCCCCCACGCAGAATACTTACGAAAAACTCTCCGTACAAATGGTTACCATTGATACCGTAATTCTGAGCGATTATCTTCGGGATCACTGGCTCAGGCTTCGGTGGGACCGGGTAGTTGGCACCATTACCGGGGGCATAAACATCTTTTCCATCGCAGCTCGCTTTGATATAGAACTGTGTCGCGCCAGGTGCATTGCCTGTGTACAAAAGCCGACTGTTAGATATTTGGGCGAGCAGAAAATGACTTAAGGGGCATTAGTTACCAGTAAGTTGCCAATATTTGGTACCATCGAATGTACTGGCTTCAGGCTTCCCCTCAGGGACGATTGTCGCCGTCGCCCACGCGTTCCCTACAGCCCAGTGCAGCTCGACAGAGTCGCAGGTTGCGGGCGTCTGCAGTTTAAACTTTATTAGATGACCACATTTCAATGAGATGGAATGCGTTTTTTACTTACACGGAAGCTCGCCCAGAGAGCATCACCATTTGTACCGAAATTATATCCAGGTTGCAGTTGAATCGTACTAGTACCGGAGGTAAACTGACGGGGAATGAGACCCGCGTTGACAACAGTCAACGGGAAGAGAGCAAACGCAGTAGAAAAACCAGACTTCATTTTGATGCTGCGGAGGTTGTATTTATCTTGACTATAGATACGAAGGAACCAAAGATGAAAGGAGTGTAGCTGGCAATTGTAGTGCTGCTGTTGCTAGATCCAAGTAGAAAATCGAACTGAATGTAAAGAATGGTAGAGATGATTGCTGTGGAAGTTAGAGAGATGTTGGACTCGGGGAAACAGACATGCCTTTATATAGATGTTATCTTTTTACTTGAAGGTCTCTACACTGATTGGAATCGAGCTCCTTTGACATGTGCTAGGTCCTCGCATTTCGACCTTTCGAGATCGCAACATTGGTTACTTCCGATGTTATGCACATGTTATGTTGGGACCGATGCTTCTTCGAGAACACCTTACTACTGATTATGCTAGAATCCTAGACACAATTGGGGGAAAAAAATACACCGTAAGTGGTGCCATGGGAAATGGGAAATCCGCATCTTTGAATTGTAGCTATTTTGTCACCAGTTCCCTAAATTAGCCGAACCCGCCGTCGCTTCGCCTACCATGCGACGGAATCTAGGCACACATGGTCCGCCGGTGGAAACTCAGAACTTCACCAGTGCCGAATTTCGTAGGCATCCTTGGTTATATCCAGATATCATCTGAATATTGAGGAAGTTGACAGAATTAACCATTGGCGCCTGTTAATACCACAGCCATTTAGGTTCAATACGAATAATAGATTGGCCTGAACTGAGCTGGTTCCTGTCAAAGTCTTCAGTCTATTGGTATAAGTCGGGAACACATCACGTAGAGTATGTCCAATCGCAGTTCTGTCGAAATAATCTTGGAACACTCGCACGATAGAAGTGTTTCTCTAAGCCAGCTGCGCAATTTCGACAATCAACAACAATGCGATTTTCAGATTAAGTGCCCGTTCAAAAGGGGTAATTTTTCGGATCGGACGGTTTATATCTTGCATGAGCCCCAGTCCCGGTATAAATTTTGGCGACGTAATGCAAGGTCCATTGTTATTTGTTCCCATAGAGTCGAATGCAATGTTCATATCGGAAGGTGTGGACTTTGGGGCAAGGGGAAAACAAACATCGGCAATCTGAAGGACTCGAATATTGACGTTTGTCCATCTGGATGGCGAATATTCTGCACAGATGCATGCAGCAGAAGGGTATTTTCCGAATATGGTATTTGGAACTTTTCGCTCTGCGAAACATGCCAGATACATAGCCAGGTATTTGCAACCATAGCGGAGATAATTTTGAGCTACTGCATGACATCGCCCGCATGATTATATATGAGAAATATAACCTCCTAGCTATAGGTCTCCGGATTAATCTATGAGAATTCTGCGACGGGATAGGGAAAAGCTGACGCTCACCCGGCGCAATGCAGCAAGCTGATTGTTAAGACCCTTCTATTCACAATGTCGACCTTCGAATTGAAATGGCAATTACGTTGGACGGTCGCAGTCAGCGTTCGCTTTAACGGGGCAGCTAATTCTGATTGCATCTATTCTCCGTAGTTATCCGGAGAAGAGGTGTCTCTACTTGGAGGGAAGTTGCATTTTCCGCCTGTAATACTCCGGGGGATTCCTACAACTTCGCGAATACGCGAATTCGCTCTGCCTAAAAGAGTCCAATCTCCAATTAGTCAAGGATCCAGCGGCGATTATCAACAGCGAGGCCTTTCCAAACAGGTTTTTAGAAACCACATTTTAAATTGTGACCCACTCTTAGCTTACATTTGCGATTTAACCCTGGCTGTTTTTGTGGAACGCATAACTTCATTCAATGAATGTTCCCCAAGACGAGCTTAGGATGTTAACATATGTTGTGAACTGCAATGGAAGCCCTCTCACCCAATATACTTGTATGATCGAACAATTGTGCCATTCCGGATTCCGATCAGTTTTTTGTAATGGGCCTTTGCAGTCCGGACGTCCGCATATAATCGTACGAACTCATTAGTTTTGATATATCACAACTGGGCTTATCTAAGAATCAGACTTCAAGATGAGGTGCATTCGGGCCCTGACGTCGACTGAAGTGGCACAAAATGGTTTATGTCTACCCAATTTACTTAATATAACTACCAGTCATTTACAATTATATGTACATGTACATCCGTACTTGGTTTTAGGGAATCGTGGGTAACTAGGTAGGCTTACTAGTGTGAGCCTGGAATGGCAGGATGGAGGTGGAGGAAATGCCAAGACCTGCTTGTCCCTAGGTATATCGGCGGAATCGAAAGGCTAGAGATTTCTTTCTCGCCCCCCCTCCCTTCAACCCATTCTGTCATACATCTGACCCAAAGACTAACACTAGTACTAGTACATTCACAGCTATAACTACTCGATACCCCACAACTGACTAGGCCCGTGTCCTGTCATTACTATCTTCCAAGATTGCAAGCTTAACTGTTCTTCTAGCTCCCCCATTATGGCAAAAGTCTCGGAATATAAAATGAGGAGGCCAGAACTGATCCTCTCTGTTATCTTACTCTCTCCATATACCAGGTATCCAACTGATAAGTAGATAAGTACTTAAGCACCTAGGTAAGTAACTATTAGTATGATGAAGATACCCGCGCGAGCGACGTGCAACTTCCGATTCCGCAAACAGCTTGCTAACGAACTGCTTCACTAGGATCATGGACGCAAGATTGCTTTAGAAGCAATGGTTGGACGATTCCCTATCGAAGACGTGACGCCCGCAGTCTCGTGCGGGCGCAACCCCGCCAAGGCGGTGGTCGGCGAGGTGCTGCCCATCTCTGCCGTCAGCTACCGGGAGGGTCACGATGCACTCGGCGTCAACGTCGTCTGGTATGGTCCCGACGGCATGACCCATCCCTTCACCCGGATGAGTCCCGGCGGACCCGGCACCGATCGCTGGCACGGTGCCATTCAGCCCGACGCTACGGGCCGGTGGGTCTACGCGGTGGAAGCGTGGGGTGACCCCTACCTCACGTGGTGGAACGCCGTCACCAAGAAGATCGAGGCCGGGCAGGGTCTCGAAGACCTTGCCAACGACATCGCTGAAGGCATCCAGATCCTGACGCTGGCTTCAGCAGGCGTCCCGGCCGCGCGGCGACCCAACTTGAAGACGGCGATCGACGCACTGGCCGACAAGAGCCGCCCGCTCTCGGAACGGGTTTCGCCCGGCTTGGCTCTCCGCCCGCTGCTGTGGGAATATCCGGTTCGCGAGCTGGTGACCCGCTCGGCCCAGCACCACCTGTGGGTTGACCGCAAGCGCGCACTGTTCTCATCCTGGTACGAGTTCTTCCCGCGCTCAGAGGGTGCGGTCGTCGCGCCCGACGGCACGCCTGTGCGGCAAGGCACGTTCGCGACGGCCACTGAGCGGCTTCCGGCCATCGCAGCGATGGGATTCGACGTGCTGTACCTGCCGCCAATTCACCCGATTGGGCGGATAAACCGCAAGGGCCGCAATAACGCGCTGGTCGCTGAGCCCACCGACGTCGGCTCGCCGTGGGCGATTGGCGCTGTCGAAGGCGGCCACGATACGATCCATCCGGAACTCGGGACGCTCGGAGACTTCCAGCGTTTTGTCAAAGCCGCCGTTGAGGTGGGCCTCGAGATCGCGATGGACCTGTCCCTCCAGTGCGCGCCAGATCACCCGTGGGTAAGCGCGCACCCCGAGTGGTTCAACGTGCGGCCCGATGGGCAGATCGCCTACGCCGAGAATCCGCCAAAGAAGTACCAGGACGTCTACCCGGTCAACTTCGACAAGGATCCGGTCGGCATCCGCACCGAGGTGCTGCGCGTCGTACTGCACTGGGTCAAGCAGGGCGTCAAGATCTTCCGCATCGACAACCCGCACACCAAGCCGGTCAACTTCTGGGAATGGCTGATCTGGCAGGTCAAGAAGGTTGACCCGGACGTGCTGTTCCTGGCCGAGGCGTTTACCTGTCCGGCGATGATGCACGGCCTCGGCAAGGTCGGCTTCTCCCAGTCCTATACGTACTTCACCTGGCGCACGACGGCGTATGAGATGCGCCAGTACTGCGAGGAGCTAGTCGCGGCCGCCGACTACATGCGACCCAATTTCTGGCCCAATACGCCCGACATCCTGCACGAGACGTTGCAGCATGGCGGTCCACCGATGTTCAAGATCCGGGCGGTCCTGGCCAGCATGCTGACCCCGTCCTGGGGTCTGTACGCGGGCTACGAATTGTTCGAAAACCTCCCGCAGCCTGGCGTGGAGGAGTACCTCAACAACGAGAAGTTCCAGTTGCGCCCCCGCGACTGGTCCGGCGCGGAGGCAGCTGGGCGATCGCTTGCGCCGTTCCTCACCCAGCTCAACCGGATCCGCCGCGAGAATCCGGCCCTCCACTGGCTGCGCAACCTGCGCTTCCACGAGATCGACAACGGGGCACTGCTGTGCTGGTCGAAACGTGACCCTGAGACTGATAACACAGTTCTCGTGGTCTGCTCGTTCGACTCCACTTGGCAGCAGGCGGGTAACACCACCCTGGATATGCCGGCGCTCGGCTTCGACTGGCACGAGCGGTTCACGGCAAAGGACCAGCTTACCGGCGCTACGTACGACTGGGGGCAGCACAATGTGGTCATACTCGACCCGTTCCTCGAGCCAGCACATATCTTCACGGTGCATCGCCACACCTGAAATGCGCCGTCCCTCACTGACCGAGATGGTAGTTTAAGGTCATGGCCACCGCGTGCACGATCTGAACTGGGTACACGGCCTGAACGCCTCCAGGGCGAAATCTGCTGACCTACCCGGTCGTCACCGAGGACAGCTATGTCATGGCCAGTGGACTGGTCAACCACACCAGCGTCGGCGATTACGGGCACGCCCGGAAGTTGTCGGTCGACGAGACGTGGTTCCAACGCTCTGTCCTCTACAGGGTGCTGGTACGGACATTCTAAAACTCCGAAGTCGACAGGTCCGGCAATCTGAAGGGCTTTATTGCCAAGCTGGACTACCTGTAATGGCTTGGTGTGAGCAGCTTGTGGCGGCTGTCATTCTATACCACTCGCCCCTGCGCAATGGCGAAGTCAGACGTCAAGACTGTTTAAAATTATAAGGTTTTAGAAAAGGTGCGGAATAGACGATAGATTGATATGTATCGTGTTTTCAATTACTAGTTCTCATTGCGAAGTCGCAGACTAGAAAGCGACACTATTCAATCGAATAGATGATACACTAGGTATTGAAAAACTTTATATGTCACGCCGCGTAGAATCTGAGGCAGGGGTGCTGGCAAATGGTGAATTCGTGAAGTGATATGTGTGCAAATTGCAACAGCGCAACGCATCGTCAGCTGCAATTACAACATCGATAAGTTTCCACAAGAAGCTGAGAAGCCGTCATTTTGGGGAGGATAAAATACTTCATATTCTGAATTTACGATATAGTTAAGTTAGCAAGACACTTGATGAGGTATCTATATGTATGAACTATCTCAGAGATCAGTTTAAAGTAAAGATGGTATGATAGCATTCGATATCGAAAGATCAGTGTTGAAATTATGACATTTCCCTGAAAGTTATCCGTAATAGTTTGCCACTACATGTCATTCATTTTTTGGGGCCTTTGTAGGGCTCAGTTTTCCAAAGAAGGTAAAGGTAATCACCCCCTCGCGCCCGATTAAGATCAGTCGTGCATCCTTGCCAGCCTTCCGGGGGGGCCTGCTGGCTGTTTTGGGTGCGCCAGAGGCCGAGCTCCGTAATAGCATCTTCTCCCTCCCCAGCATAGCTCGGACGGAGATAACGGAAGTCACCACGGGCGCCTTTGGCTAAATTAGACTCTTCCTCGCTGGGCTCGGGTTGTCGGACAAAGTCAAACCCCTTGATCAGTTTACCGGCTTCGGGCTTGTCGCCAAAGTTATGCGCGCGAAGATAGACGTATCTGATATACAGGTATTAGAATCCATCTTAAGCATAGGTTTGCAACTGGTATTGGGATAGCAGGGTGTTTTATCTACTTACTCGCCTCCGAAGTGCCTGTTGATGTCATTGTTGTCATTCCCGATTTCGCGGATCGAATCTGAAGCGTCACTGTACGAAACCTGTATGATAGATTTTAGCATGTGGTTGACAGAGATCACACAGGCACCTAGGTTGCTTTTGTCGAATAGTGTAATCAGAGGAAGAGTTACCTCAAGCTTCTCACAAAAACGATAGAAACTATAGTCTTCCGGCATTTTGTTTACAGTGAGTTTATCTGATGTAAAAGACTACTGAGTTATCGAAATACAGGGACAAATAATAGACAGAGCCGCAGGTAGAGTTTCGTATTCCGATAAATACACAAACGTATAATATATGGAAATCCAGGTTTATTTATACTTGATGCCGCTGCAAAATACTCTGACTGATTATATTACCAGCGTTGTAACTGACAAAAATTGACCGACCTAGTTTCTGGTTACAATGTTCTTTTGAAATCGGACCCTTTCAGCGATATCTGTGATGCACAGTCGAAATATGGCCGCGAACCCTTGGAACGCCACGCAAGTGGCATGCTCCCCTTCCAATAAGACGAAGCACTCCTCGGCGTAATCTTTTAAGTCTCTTTCGACAGTTCGTGTAACGTAGGAGCGGACCCTGTTGCTTCAAATGCTGCTGCGACTTCCAGATTCTATGTAACACTCTTGGGAATAATATAGACTATTTTCTACTAATCGGTCCACTATGGCTCTCTTTGTGGGATCTAAGGTGTTCGAGCTGAACTCGAGTGGGTCTTACTTGGCGTTGTTGTATGTGGAGTCGACAGGCGCCTAGGCACTAAATCAGTGGGGTTGGATTTCGTATGCCGTATCTCGAAGGTGTATTGGTCGAAAGTATCCAAGAGACTAAAAAGTTTTCTTGATATATCAATTGCTATCTTTTTATTTTGAAGCGAGGAAGTGAGAATGCAAGGAGCATATATTGTCCGGCTTCGCAGATTTAGAGGTATACTCAGGAAACAAAAACCGTAGAAAATATGACGTTGGAGGAGACTGTTTTCCAACCAAATATCATTTACTCCACGTTTATAAGTTTAGTCAGAAGGAAAAGTGTACTTTACGCAAGGGGGCCAGCAAGTAAGCGTGTATGTAAGTGCCAATGTTACACGAGCAAGTGTGCTCCGCACTTCTGATTATTTGATCATCGGGGCAATGACCAAGTAATTCGCTCATGATCATGCAATGCGAATGCAAGTACAAATGCCGGCTGCATATCAGAGGCTCCAGCTGTCGCGGGTTGAACATAGCACCAAACCTGCAATTTTTTTTTAAATATCAGCAGTACCAGTAACTTCGCTACCTGTAATTGGTAGCAGATTCTACGTTGCGTCAGTACTAAGGGCCCTAGGAAATATTGCGCGGAAAGCTCCTTCCATCTGTGCCATTCCTCAACGATGAATCATGCAGCGAAATGTACACTAAACCTCTCCAGACTTGCAATATGTAACAGTCTCGCAACAGCCACCTCTGTCGGGAGCAATATATAACGATGGCAGTAGGAATAAAAAACGGTAAACAGCTAACCTAGCAAATCAGAAACACTTCAGCAGCAGATTGCACCCCAAGTCGAAAACACCCATCAAAACTCCCGTAACAATGCTCTAAACTTCTCAAGCCGATACTCATTGATCTCAAGAGAATTGAAGGAAAATCATCAGCTCATATGCTATCACTCAGCAATCCTGTCGGTGATGATGATAGTATCATGGTGCGCGATGCGTGAACGCGAATCCAAGATGAATGCAACATGCACAACCAACCACCCCATATATACAAATTCCATCTCTAATGTGAGTACGACTCCATGTCTTTAAGATACTTTAGGAAATCTTTCTTGTGCAGCATTCCGGCAAATTGGCCCTCCTGTGTAATGCACAGATAACGCAATCCTATAGAATCGCCAGTCAGCAAGGTGCGATCGAAGGGAAGCTTCACAAACAACGGGGTAGGTGAGGGGACATGCCTAGTTTTGCAAATAGCTCGTACACTAACTCCATCGGACTCCGAATCTCGAGCGCGATCGGTGCTGGGTCAACGTATGACGTAAAATCCGTCGGCGCTTTCGTTCCGTCCTCGCTCTCAAAGTCGTGCGGCGTATTATCCGGCATCATCAAGCAAAGGTCCGTGTCTTCATTATTGAGGCCATCCAAAGCGTACTCTAGGTCCGGTGCCGGAATCAGCCCAACGAGGACTCCGTCGCGTGTGATTGGGAGGCCGCCGTCGAGTTCTCCGCTAGCCTGGAGAGAATGGAGCTTTCGCCGTAGAGCTTGAGCGGGCACGAGAGAGCTATGCGACACATCGATGGTCCTTGGTTGTGGAAGGCTGAAAAGAGCGTCGCTCAACTCGCTGGTGAAAATTGGCGTGATCTTAGCGTCGAGGTATGGATACCCGTTCAAATCGGTAAGGAGATCGTAGATGCTCAGTGGTTCAACCCAGTCCGAAACCCACTTTGAGACCATCACCGCCAGCGAGAATGGTAGCACATAGTCCAAGCTACCAGTCAGTTCGAAGAGGATGACCGCCAGGGTCACAGACAGCCGTGTTACACCGCACATTGCAGCCCCAGCAGTGACCAAAGCATACACCCCTGGCACAATGCAAGGGAACCCTACGTCTGTAGGACAAGATTGGAACAAGAAGAGGTCGGGATACGTCAAGTGGGCATATTGGAGTGCGAGACCTGCCATGTGGCCGATCAAACCGCCGATAACCATGGTCGGCACGTACACACCTGCGGGGACCTTGGTACCAAATGTGATGATGGTCAGGAAAGTCTTGATCGCTAGAGCAATGCCGAGTTCAAAGATTGTGTCCGGGATATCTCCCACCAGCGGACACAACCCCCAATCATCATTCGGGTTCCGTGAGCAAGGCTTGGCAAGCTCGAACAGAAGTTCTGTCACCGGCAGCTTTGTGTAACGGTTCCAGTAACACATGATGCCCGTAACCAGTGCGACGATGAAAACTTCCAGAACGGGGTTTTGCTTGATCAGCTTTATTCTTCTGAAGGTTGTCGCCCAGAATCGGCTGGCTTTGATGAAAAATGCGCCGAACAAGCCGCCAATAGCTCCAAGCAGAGTAAAGGCGATGAGCTCAAAGCCGTGCCATCGCGTTTCGTACCGGACCTCGAACATGACAATCTTGGAGGTCCCATATGGGTCAAGGAGCTTCAGGGAAATCGCCGCGACGATGCAGCAGAAAAACGTTCTGAAAAGAGTCTTGGGAGGGAAGTAGTAGCTGACTTCTTCCAGACTGAACAATACCCCACCCAGAGGAGCTCCAAAAGCAACTGCTACGCCAGCAGCTGCACTTGCACTCAGAACCTCTCGCCTCTTCGCGTCGTTGAAGTTGTATTTGGGGAACAATCTGCAGCAGATATTCCCTATGCAAGTCGCAATATGCACATACGGCCCTTCTTTACCAAGGCTCATCCCGGAAGCAACGCTGAGAACCAATCCAATCGTCTTCATGAAGAGTGTTTTGAAACCCAGGTAGCCGTGCATGACGAACCCTGAAAGGATAACCTTCACCTCCGCAACTCCACTCCCGCTAGCTGTGTAGTATTGTTTGAGTGTCGGGGGTCCTTCCTGCTTGCGTTCTTCGCTCGGTCGAGGGGCCGCCAGATCCTCGTCGAGGGCGGATATTTGGATCGACGATGGTAGGTCTGTCCGGGTAGCCATGGTAATCGCCGAAGCGCACATGGCGAAGAGGAGCGTGGCCAAAATGAACACAATGTAGCCACTCACTTTCCCAGGTCCATCATCGCCCCACTTGTGCCACGAACTGCAGAACTCCTCCGAAACATCTGACAGACAGCACTTCCTCCTACTAAAATACCAGCCGTTTCCGCAGTAGCCGTCTTTGAAGTCGTACAGAACGCTTTCAGACACGTCGACAAAGAAAGCCATGCCGGAGGTGAGGGTGCCCACTATCGCTGCTAGTAACCAGCCTTGAGATGCATCATAGAGCAAGTTCAACTTGCCCCAGATATCCTTCCGGGCACGGAGTTCTTTTATTCTGAAAGCTTCCTTCACCGCATCATTGACCCAGTCTGTCGATGTAAACTAGGGAAGCAATCGTATTAGCATAGGCTAGCGAAGTGTGTTTTAAACAGGGTATACCGGTCCCGGTGCCATACCTGATCATACCACTGTTTGTGAAAGGCCTGGTCCGTAGCGATGGCCCAATCAGGTCCGCGGTCTTCGATCTGAGTGAGCGCCGTACTGAGCCTATGGACAAACGATTGGGTTCTGTTGCTGCGTGCCATAATAGGTGATGAGGTGGATTGATGCCTGGATATTCTTGGGTGTGATGCTGTAGTTCTCGGGGTGACGGGGGCGGTTCTATAGGACCGGGTTGGTGGTCCCCCGCTATCTAGCAGTGAAGACGTCTCATCGGGATCTGGGTGACTGATCCGTAGAGGCGGCCGACTTCTCCTTCTCTTACGCGGTTCGGGTACATCTTCCTCTATGTGAACCCCCTTTGACGACTTTATAGATTGCGCGTCGTCGTCCATGTCGGCTCAGCTATATAACTTGACGCAGGTGGGCCGTGAAGTAGTGTGGATGTGTAGTTGGATCGGAGACAAGGATATCAGAGTCTAAAAACACGAGCTATTAGCCATAGAGCTTAGAGTGAAGTTTAATCGACAAGACTAGGTATCAAGATACTCCGTCTGTGCACGGATGGGTCGGAGATACGAGATTCTGTAGTTATACTTACGGCTAGAAGCTCGAACAAGACATCGGACAAACGTAACAGAAAGGAGATGACGAATGAGACGTATAACTATACGAACTATCGACACCGGAAGACCCAGAAACAATCGCAAGAAACTTTTCCGGTGAAGAAAAGGAAATGAAAGAGATTGGAACAGTCAAGATGTCATCTGTCTGCCATGTGCCCAACGTGATGCGCTGCTTGGGGGGGTTGGATCCGGCTAGAACTGATCTTGTGATGAGGCGGACGGTGGCCGCGGGTGATTTTCTGCCAAGCCACGAGTAAACCACACTGCGACTGTGCCGGGATCTTGACAGCGTTGGCGCTGGCTTGTCTGTCGGTCGGTGATGGCGTTGGTGATCCCGGGACTATGTATACTCCAGGTCGAACGGCGGTTCGAAAGGTCAAGAGGTCAGGTTGTCGTTATCGAGCAAAAGGAAGCGATCTTTCAAATTTGTCAGCTCGGTCGCTTTTATCGAAAGCAGCGCCGTTTTTGTTTTGACATCATGTCGCACCAAATCAAACTGCACCCTTGAGCCAACAGGCGGAACTCACCATGCGAAACAAGGACCTCCTACCTACTGAGGAACATGGGGACAAGGGTCGCTCGCCCACCAGCAATCCGGAACCCGCTAGTCTCGTGTCTGGGACGCGCCTAGGCGATAAGAACAAAGACTCGAGGTGGCCTGAGATGGCGGGCACAGCCACGCGATCCGCACGGCATCGCAGCTGCTCAAGAAGCCGGCAGCAGCCAAGAGGAAACCCTCTGTCGGATTGCCCATTCTCAGGCCGAGATGCGGGGCCGGTGGACTGGAACGGGCATTGCGATCCGATGCCGCTTTTGCGTTTGCTGTCGATTGATGGTCCATTTGCGGACTACCATCGTGTCGTCCCGCGCTGAAGAACCAAAGCAGCCGGCCGGCTAGAAACTCCCGAACGTTGGAGCTCTTCAGGTGGTCTCGTCTTTCAACTGGGCATGCTGTCTAGACCCTATACGGTCCAACCCAGGGACGTGGCGCACTGGCATGGCGCGCATTGGGACAGAAGGCCGTGTGTGTCCCGTATGAACAGAGAAGGATGTGATTCGTGACGATGGCCGACCGACCGGACCGTCTGAACGTTTTTCCAGAAAAGTTCGCCTTGACGCGACTACCGAGGAAGGCTGTGTGGCTAATGGATCGTGGGCGCGAGGTGGCTCGTTAGCTCTGATTATCCGAATGACGTGGGACCGTGTCCCCGGCGCGGACTGATGGCGACCGACTTTGATGATAGTGGATACGGGTATAGTACAATATTATATAGAAGCAGGACCGCCTTCGACCGCTTTATAACGAGAGGTTGGGACTGTTCGATGGGTTTTCGAATAGATCTCACGCAGCTTACATTCCATTGCATTGCTTCTCAACCTCAACAGTTACACCACCAACAAACATCACCGTAGCCAGTACATACACACACTTTATATGTACGATACCATCATGCAGACAACAGAGTCATCAGCATTTACCACGCAGGGCCCATGCAAGGGATGGCCGGCTATAATTCTCTTTGGAGAGTACGTACCAGTCTTACTAAAACCGCCAGTTCCTGATGAGGGTCTAGCCGACAGACACTATCCTCTCTTCATTCGATGCATTTCTAACCAGTCTTTCGGAGCAACAGCAGCATAACCGAAGGCAAGCAGTCCCACGGGTGCGCTCAAGAATTTCTCATGTATCTACGGATCCAGCCTGAGATCGATCGGTCTTCAACCGCAAGCGTGTATACACGCGTGCGCGGGACCTTCAACCTCGTCGCATATCGGACAAGCTTGGAAGGAGGAGATGTACGAAGCTAACGACCATATAATTATCGATATATTCAGGCATATGGCATCAGGATTCTTTTTCCTTCGGCGCTGCCCTCAGCAATGAGTTCTCTCGGAGAATCCAAGTGTTAGAGCGCGGTTTTTCGTACGTCACCACCCTGATATAATTCAACATCTGACCTACAGGCTAATGGTAGCGGGTATCCAATTTTTGTCTGCACGGCAGGGGTTACAATGCCTCCAACGCGAGAGTCATTGTGGACGACGTAATCCCACCCGTGGGAGGTTCTCTGGATCTGAAACTACTCGTGAGGAACCACGCAATCCAAAATACGGAGATACCGATCTCATGCATGATTTTGTCTAACATCTGATCGCACCTCAGGTCATATTCTTTGGAGCCAACGATGCTGCCCTGCCAGGCTGCTTTCAGCATGTCGACATGGCTGAATACAAGGAACACATCAAGGCGTTTGCAACGCACCCGCACGTTAAAGAGCATGGCGCCAAGGTCATCATCGTGACGCCCCCACCGATATGCGAGCACAAAACCTACCCCTCCAACGACCGGAAAAACGCTGTGACAAGACAATATGCGGATGCAGCTATCGCTGTGGCCGAAGAGACAGGGTCTGCGGTAGTAGACCTCTGGCATGTGTTCATGGAGCATGCTGGGTGGAAGGAGGGGGACCCACTACTCGGTGAGATTGGGACCCCTAAGTCGAAGAAGCTGGAAGACCTGTTGAGCGACGGTAGGTTTATATTGATGATCCACATCTCGGGGAATCTGAGACTGAAGTGTAATCGGCGGTGACGCAGGTTTGCATTTGACGGGGAAGGGTTATCAGTTGTATTATGATACTTTCATGAGTGTTCTGGAAGAGAAGCTGCCGGAGATACACAACTACAAACGAGGATATCCAAACTGGGCTGACGCGCCGAGATATGAAGGCAAAATGTAGAGTATCCGATCCGAACACCACGCGACAAGACCATTTGACGGGGTGCGGACGTTACTATAGGATTTCATGAGTTCGGGTTAGTTCAATAGATCCTTCGAATCGCTGTTCTGATACATATCTCCGTAAGCAAGTTAAATTGCGACAAGCCTCGTCCGCGGGCCAGCGTTTGTGGCTCGCGGACGGATCGATCGAGACGGCGGACCGGCCGTGACCGTCAATCGGCGAGTAGCCGTATACGTATCGTAGACACGAGCGTATCGGGATGTCGAAGCTGTGCACGAGGCGTCCAAGGTCGCATCCGTGTCCCTGAATTCAAGCTGCCTGTGTCCACGAGCGAGAGAGCTGCTCCTGTCCCGCGGTCCATGTCGTGATCGCGTCTCGATTGCAACAGCAGCGTTGTGTTGACGTTGGCGGGCGGCAGAAAATGAGGATTAATTTGAATGGAGGCAGCAGAAATTAATTTCGGCTCGCCAGACGAAGCAGGACAACCAACCAACATCATCGCCCTCCAGCACATATTCAACTCCCACCGCACTCGTGCACCACTCGCCCTCTCCTCCTCCACCGGATCACCCATCATCCATCTCTGCCCGCCAGTCCGTATACGCCGCCCACCGCGCCCGGTCAGTCCTCCGCCAGAAGGTGCCAGATACCATCCCCAGCAGATCTTTCTTGGGCTTTCGTTTTTGACCCACGGAGCTGGGAGGGCAGCTACCGGCTTCCTTTTCGCTTGGGAACCCTCTCCGGTTTTACCACGAACGCAGGGCTGCGGTCGTAGCATTGAGAACTAACTCTCCGAACCCAGGATCCAGACCTTCCTGCTCATTTTGGATAACATTCGCAAAATCGCATCGTCCTGGAACCACGTTTCTCATCCTCCGTAATTCCATCCTCCGCTCGCCTTCAGGAACACGCCCTTTCGTGCAGCCCTGGGTCTCCATCTGCGAATGGTGCTAGTCTCCTGACGCACAACATTCTTCCATAACCCCTCACGTTCACGACGCCCGACCACTTGGACCCGCTAGGAACCAGAAAACCAGCCAGATCCAGTCAGACGACCAAACGATAGATTCCCTGCTACGCCGGTCGTTTCTGCGAGCCGCAGTTCGGACGATTGGCGTTTTATAGCGGCCAAGAAACCGATTTTTTGCCCCCCGTTGCCGTCAACCGCCGTCTTCGATATAGCCACGCCCGAACGTTCACCACCACTCCACGAGCAGCCCCGTCCCATTCGGCGCTTTCCGAGAGCGAGATTCACGTGTCTTATCGAGATTCCGCATAGCATTTTGTCGAGATTGGTCGCGAGGAGTAGAAACAGTACGTCTCTCACTCCGCGTGGGGGCATCTTCTCCGTGTTGTGAGGGACCCGGCCATCCCCCCAAATGAGAGTCCTTTGATCTCATTCGTAGAGAGATGCTGGGAATGGCGCAGTTTGGAGTTGATGATTTCTGGAAACTTCAGCATGAGGTTAAAGAACTGAAAGCTTCTCAGAGTGCCATCATGAAACGATTGCAGCGCATCGAGCGCCGGGACGAGGAGGCCACGAGGATAAAGTCGTTGTGGAAGAGCCCCAATTTGTTCCCAACGCTGCTCAGTTCCTCCAGCAGCGTTGCAAACCAAGCTCAGACAAACGGTGAGTTCGTCAAAACCGGTGTCATCGTCCGGTTGTAAGCTGTTTTTGTCTAATCATCATCATATATTCCAATGTAGGCGTGCCTTCCAGCTACCACCACAGCTCACGCTCGGAGACCACGAACCTGCACTTCGACGACCTCGACGCCCAGGCCCACATCGAACCCTATGCCGACCTTGAGAGCGAGTTGCCTAGACGTGGTGCATCTCGAGCGAACAGCGTTAGGTTCGATGATGCGATACAGAACCACTGGATCAACGACCCACACGACTCGGTCGAGGACAATTATTTCCCAGCGTCTCGCAGCATCAGCCAGCTCGGAGGACACATGCTAAGTGAACGATCGGCCTCCAGCAAGTCTGATGGGCGACACAATTCGCTGAACTCCCACAGTGTCGGATTTGATAACCAGTCTTTCTTTGATGCAGATCTGGGGGTGCCGCTCGTCAACAGCTCGTCGAGCCACAGCGCCGTGTCCAGGCCACCGAAAATCGAATGGGCCTCCACCGCACAGATTTCATGCCGCCTCAACCCATTCGCCGAGGAATCGTTCACAGCTTACATTAGCAGCGCCTCTGTAGACTCCGTGATCGATTTTGACATCGTGTCCAAGCTCAATTTGCGAGAGAGCCTTCGCCATCGGGAAAATGGAAAGCTCCAAATCCAGCTCTCGTTATACTTCTTTGAGAGTGACATCCTCAGCTCCTCGAGCGGTGACCATAACATGTCGAAAGTCACTGTGGAATTCACCGTTCTTGTCACGGAAAAAGATGGGATCTGCCCTTCCAGCATTGTTATGGGGAACGACGTCCTGATGGCCCGACAGGCGGACATCTCGTTTTCCCGACAGCAGCTGGACATTCAACTTGACGATGGAACACGTGCAGCTATTCGGTTCGCAGGCGCTCCGCTGACGGTCACCCACCCGATCCCCGATAAGCTTGTGAACAGCATTACGCCAGTCGGCGCTGCCCCGACCACCGTGATCGAAAGGCCCTACACGGCTCAATCGATCGGAAGGAAGGATTCAAGGTTTACCCGCACTTTTCAGGAGAAGGCGGGGTCTTCCCCAGGGACTCCATTCAACGGCAACAATGAATTTGATTTTGCCAGCAGCCAGATAAAGCCTACTGTTGAACCTACCCTGGAGCTCCCGCAGCCTCCCCCTCAACCTGAGACCAGCGGAGAGCGCATGGGCCAAGGTAGCAGCGCGATCCTTGACTCCGTTGAAGATACGCAGAGCCCCAGACGAGTCAATGCCGACCTTACTGGAGCGCATCAACCGAAGCCGATCCCAACAAGCCCGTGGTCTCTTTCATCTTCAGCTGCCATGTCGCAAGAAGGCGGTCTGCCGGAGCCGAAAAGCCCCCTCCCGAATCTGGACAGCATGGTGCCTTCCGCTTCGCAGCAATCTCAAGAAACAGCACCTACGGATACCGAGTCCGGCAAGTCTGAGACCAACGCGACGACGAAGCCCGACGAGTCGCAAAAGCCCGCGGAGCAGCAGCCTCGCAAGCGGCCCGGGATGAAGATTCTGCGCCCAACGAGGCTCAACGCAACCAGCTCTAACTCCTCGCAGCGCACTCCATCATCGTCGACCTGGAACGTGCCCAAGAGCGCGATAGAGCCGATCTCGATCAGTCGCGAGCTGGGAAACGGCGAAGAGAAGATAGACTCTCCGCTTCGCCCGATCCCGCCGACGACGCCATCGGAGTCGAACAGGAGGAAGTCCGACGCGACCTGGGGATCGGTACGGCCGCCGTCGACGAACGGCGCGAACGGATCGCAGAAGAAGTATGGAACGGTCAAGGAGACGGTGTCGAATCCAATCGGTGGAGCCACGGCGTTCAGTTGGATGTCCCCCAAGCAGGCCTAGTGTAGGCTACCATTCATTTCTCATGATCTCTTGCGAATATATTATTATACACACGAACACGAACACCGCCGTACTGACCCTGCTATGCCTGTACTACGTTCACTTTTATTTGCTAACTGACTCACTAACTGACTGACCGACTGACCGATCGAGGTCGCAAACGAACAAACAAAGCTTTATCTTCTGGATGCTCTTCCTCCTATTCTTAAATAATGGCCTTGAAAAACTAGTAAATTTGTAAAACTCTAGTTGACTTACCTTTTTATCTCTGATTAAGCCGGAGTCCTGGGCGGGTTCTTACTCTTGTCTTATCTGTATCTGTATTATCTGAATTTGTTGCGGGTTACCGTTTCGTTGTATTGTATGTATGTACGTTTAAGCTTACCGTTGCTGCTGACGGTTGATGTGTAGGTTGGATCATGTTGGATCGGTTGGCTGGTTTCCGGATCCATGCAAAGGATATCGATGGGGTTGATCCCGGCCGTATACTATTTTCTTTCTTAGCTTGTCATTCGCTTTTATATCTATAAGACTTATCCTTGAGGGTGCGATGATGGGGAGCTACAAAAGCATATTTATCTTTTATATAGTCTGCTTTGAGGTTTCTCTACTATGGTTTGCTTTCTTACAATTTTGATATTTCTTTGTTCCCCTTCGTCAGGTCTCCCGAAGCTAACCGTCGATCGATCCGGGCTTAGTTCCCTGGCATCGAGGCTAGCTTAGTTCGGGCACCTGTATACTTACATGTGCACATGCACATACAACTCACCTTGTGTGAATTCTCAGTCGCTATCTCGTATTTCTCGCTACCCCTCTTACAATTATTACGACTTCAAACGCGCTAAAATTTAAAAGTTTGGTTATAGTAACCCTTACTACAGTTAACGATCGGTTCAATATCCAGTAGACTTATAAGAGCGTGTGCACGCTGCTAGTGTACAAAAATATATCCGGCAATTCATATACCGGTTATAGTGTATCTCCCTTTGCACTTTCTTGGTAACCCCCGACAGCTAGAATATCTTGGAGCAGTCCGAGCCTATTGCCGGTGGCGGACGAGGCGATACAAGTTAGCTCGAGGCCTTGGCGGTGGAGGGGGAAGGATGGCAGGTATGTATGTACATGCTGCACACATGTAGCCTAGAGCTTACTGATGCCGCCTGCTTCTGTGCTGGAACCGACTAGGGCTTCGAGACACTCTTTCGTGACTGCCGTGCATGCGTACGCCAATACGTTAGTTCTTGAAATGCCTCGTGGTTTGCTTTGTCGAAGACATGTATTATATGTGGATATGTGAGCTTACGTTGCTTGTTCTCCTTGACGAGACCGGCGATGGCTTTGAATCTGTGGCGTGTGTTTTGTCAGCAGTGGTTCGAGGGGTAGGGAGGCGCAAATGCAGTGGTCGTAGTTTGCATTGGTTGCGTCTTACTCTGGCCGGGAGCTATCTCGCATGAGCTCGAAGAGCCAGCTTTCGCCTTGAGCGGAGAGACACCGCGTGTTAGTATGTGATTATGATATCATACCCAAAGCATAGCCAACAGCTGCTACACAACTGTGAGGGCGGACAGGAAACAGATCTAATACTCACTCGTCGTGACTATGGCTCCAGCCTGCTGCATCCTCGCCAGCGCAGTCGGTATCTCCTGCGGATTGCAACTCGACACCCCATCCCTCACGACGTAAACTTTATGCCCCCGCTCCAGCAGATCCAGCGTCGTCTGCAGCACGCAAATATGCGACTCGATGCCAACAATCGTCACCGTTGCCTTCTCGTCCAGCTTCTCGAGCACCTCCGGCACGCACATGCTGAAGAGGGTCTTGTCGGCGATGACGGTATCGGCGGGGAAGTTCTTAAGCAGCTCCGGGACGGTGTCGCCGAGGGCGCGCTTGTTCTGGGTGGTGGCGAAGACGGGGACGGAGAGGACGGAGGCGGCGGAGAGGAGTTTCTGGGTTGTGGCGACGACGGCGGGGAATTGGAAGATTGCCTTTTGGAAACGCTCTTGCAGGTCGCAGATGCTGGTTTCATGTCAGGTTCAGATCGATAATTGAAGAACGCTCGACGATACATGTATATATGATGTCGGTGGGTGGTTGTATCATGACTTACAAGAGCGCCGGGTGGGCTAGATATATCAATACATCAGTATCAGCGTTCAATAAGTAAATTGAGAATGATAGCACGGCATATATGGATACGATTGATATCGATATAGGCATGAGGCATCGCGGGAGATGTTCTACTCACCGATTCTCGGTTGGGTCGACATGTTGCGTTGCTGCTGTTGGAACCTCAGAATCGGTCGTGCGGCGGGCTGTCGGAGAATGCTGCGGTAGACTTGGTACCGCATGTGACGTCGGCGCTGTACTGTAGACGCTGTGATATACCCTCCGCACTATGACCTCGTGGAGCCAATGTATGTACGTATAGATTGCCGCTTCAAATGTGTGGTCAGAGAGGTCTCAGAGCCGAGGCGCGGATATTTATAGTCGGCGGGGAAGCGAGCTATTAGCAACTCCGGGAATCAACTCCTCGGATCTGGGGAAATTGTGCGCGTTCGATTACAAACCGTTCCGGTGGTGCGCGTGGAGAGCTCCAGACTCTGAACTCTACATGCCCGTTTCAACGATTAATGATCTCTCCTCTCTAGCACTATGCTAAGTTAAGACGTATCGTATGATATATATCGTGTCATTGAGTATTAGAAATACCAATACTAAGTGGGGTTTTGCATACTACTTTACAAGAGCCGGAAAGGTGAAGCAATGCAGCTTAGGAAAGGAAACAAAGCTCACGTCGAGTAAGTGCCTGCGCACGCAAGAACAAAAGCTGGGTAATCCGGAAACAATCACAGTCATACGAAATAGAGATGTAAAACTATGGGAGACAATACATGCAAGAGAAAAACTCAAAAATCCTTCACCTTTTTTTAGTTCGCCGTGCTGCTGCTCATGCTGCCTCGATAAACAGCTGCGCGGTATATGCTTACTTGCATACATGCATATATGTATGCGAATTTGCAGAAACCCCATGGGAGATGCATGGCAGCGTGCCGTACCGCCTTATCTCTCCCTAGTGGTAGTTATTTCAGGCTCTTCCAACACCTTCACGTAGCTTCCGCCGGGGGTTGTTGAGAGGCTTGTCCCCCGGACCCGACTCCAGGCTGACCTAGAATCTAGACTGCTTCTGCTGAGCTCGCCAGAGTGTGTAGCCAATGTATCCGCCGACGATGACAACAACCCACAGGATCAGCTTGATGAGGAACCAACCCCACCCGCTTTCAGCCTCGTGTCTGTCATCGTAGTCAGGGTAGGTTTCCTTGGTCTTCTTCTTCTTGTTGCCCTTCTTGCCAATGTTCGCGTTCGGGGTCGACGGGCTGGTGTACAAGTTCCGCGCGGATACGGTGACGATGTCATGGTTGTCGGAGAGCTCGCCGGTCTGCGCGGTGAAGCCGAGGTAGCCAACGGTGGGGAGGGTGACGTTGGGGATGTGGAAGCAGGTCGTCCAGGTGTCCGGCTGCTTGTACATGAGCTCGAGGGAGAGGAACTTGTCCTGGAAGTAGGTCACTTTGGCTTTGGTTGCCATGTTTGGCGCGCGGATACCACGGGCCTATCATTTCGAGCGTGGGTCAGCTTTAGCTCGCATTGAAAGCAAGATGGGATTCATTGCTTACGGAGCATCCGGCGAGCTCCTGCTCTTTACCGTCCGTGTCATGGTCGTATTCAGTGTGGCCGTCCCCGAGCATCGCCATGACGTAAGGGAAGATGATGCCGGGCCGGTTGTTCTTGTACGTGTCGAAGAAAATACCGAGGCCTTCAAACTTGTTTATGGAGCCGAAGACCGGGCCGGCCAACGCCCGGTCCTTGGTGACCCAGAAGGCGAAGCCATCGCCGTGCAGGTGGCCCTCGCCGTGTATGCGGAACTCGAATTCGATTTCCCAATTGGTGGCCGTCAATGGCAGGCGAGACCACAGCCAGCCGGTCTGGTGCTGGCGGTCGGACGTTATCCGAATGTACCTACGAGAGATAATGTAAGCTATGGAAAAATCGAGTCACTGCAGCCAAGGGCTGAGGGCGAACGGGCGACGGACTGGTCAGCTCTAACTGCACATCGCAACGGTATAATTAGCACGGGCGTTCAAGAGGGATATAAGATAGGTGGCATGTGCGAGGCCGGCGCGTACGTACTGATTGTGGTTCCGCCAAAGTCGAACCATCGCGACTGCAGGTCCGAGTCGAGATAGGGCTGATACAGCGAGTGCGTCCTCAGCGGGACCGTCTTGTAGTTGTCAGGGTCCTCGGCGAGGGCGGAGCCTGCGAAGGTGAGGGAGCAGAGAGCGACAGCCGCGCCCAGGCTGCGACAGAGACTCTTTAGCATCTCCGCTTTCTTCGATCTTTCGTTTACCCGGAACGGTGCAGGGAAGCCCAGCGAGCGGACAATGCGGCGGCGGCGATTCGGAGTGCCTGATTGGCTGGGAGGGATCTGGCGATGTCAGAGGGAATGGTGACGGGGTGAGCTGAGGCTCGTGATGCCTACTACACGGATTCAAGGTCGAGGTTCGACGTTTCGCCGCGGCCATGCCACAGTGGCAGCTTTCGTCTTGTGTGCGTCCCGGGGACACTCCCGGGGTGTGTTCCCGGGGTGTGTTCCCGGTACATGCATCCCGGGGCAGACGATGCGAACACCGGGAGATGCGTCACGGGAGCAGGCGCCGGATGCGGCAGGCGGCACCGGGCGGGCTGCCCGGGAAGCAGCCGCTGTTCCCGAACGAGGCAGGCGAGGCAGCAGGCAGCGAATGGCAGGCGGCCGATTAATCGAGCACGACGTCCTCATCCGTGATGGAAGCACCTGCTGACCTCTGCCGGCCCGCCCGATAAATAAGCTAGCCCATGTTGGTCTGCTCAGCTGGGCTCGCAGTTCGGAATTCTGCTCCCTCCATCGTCGCTCCACTCTCCCATCCATCCATCCATCCGTACACGCTGACCGGTCGAACTGCAATCCGCTCGCAATCTACTCGCCACATCGCGATATCTCTGCTCGCCATTAATGAAGCACCCGTAACGCTCCTCTACACCTGCGACGACGGAGGTGACGATGATGGAAGAACGAGACGCCAGAGGCTGGGTCCTGACCGGCTGCTCTGCCTTGGCGTGCTGTGCCGGGGCCTCAATCGTCTTCATCGACTTGTTACCCTGGCGGAATTTCAGCATCCAGTCAAACTCGTCCTTCCTGGCGGCCTGCCTCTCCATCAGCTTTTCCGTACGCTCCCTCGTCCTGTCGTAGATATGGAGGCACGCTCGGTTCTGACTTGATTTTTTCCTATCCAGGTGCTCTCGTTCAGCAGCGCACGGCTGTTTGGCGAGGCGGTCGCTTACCTCGAACGCGGATATGGCGATAACCCGTACTACATCGTTATGGTGTCCTTCTCTGCCGGCTTCCTGATATGCTACTACCTCTTCAAGTTCCTACATCGGTTCATCCCCCATCGGACGGTCAACTGTGACGACAACGACGAGGAGGTCGAGGAGGACGATGACGACGACGATAAGCGCCGTCAGAATGGCTACGGTAGCAGTAGCAGTGGGGCAACGCTGGCCCACCAGAATCGCTCCAGCGGGGGGCTAAGCTCATCGAAAGGTGTGATAGCGCCATGATGCCTTCCTTCTCCTAGTTTGGAACTCGAGTGGCTAACAGTGCTCCAGCTGTCGTACCCGACGAAGAGACAGCTCTCCTATCCAACGGGAACGACCTAGAATCCCGACCAACATTCGCGAAGCGTCTATCCGAAACCGTCGGAAAGATCACAAGGCGCTGCACGGAGGACGGCAGATGTCTCGGATTCATCACCTGCCCGTGTGAGGGTAACTGTGTGCACAAGAAGAGCGGACTCCCGCACCCGCTGCACGCCTGCCAGCCGAAACACTGCACTCGGTCGTACACCGGAAGCCATGGATCGTGCACGGACGAATGCCATTCGAATACAAACCTCACCGCGCGAGAAATCCCGATCCTAGAAGACGAAGAACAGGATCACGATAGACACCATCACCACAGCTACAGCCATAGTTACAGCCATGGCAGCCACAGCCACGACCACGACCACGATGAAGACAGCCCCGCGAACTCACAGAGCTCGGTGCACGATGACGAGAATGGGCACTCGCACAAGCACTTGCATCACCACCACATTGCGGACAATGCGTTTGTTGGCATCGGGTTTCAGACGACCCTCGCCATCGCTTTGGTATGGTCCTCCTTACCCTTCTTTGATCGCCATCCTTTGTGGCTTTGTGCAGCGTCCTCGAGACTAGGCTTTGTGCTGACCGTTCTGCAATGCAGCACCGATGTCCCGACGGCTTTATCACGTTTGTGACGAACCATGCGGATCAGAACCTTGGTTTCACAATCTTTCTCTCTTTGTTCATACATAGCGCCGTTGACGGGTTCACAATGTGTTTGCCGCTATACCTTGCACTGCAGTCTGCTTGGAAGGCGGTTCTTATTACGGTTCTCGTCGGCGGGTTAGCGCAGCCGTTGGGAGGGTTGTTTGCGTTTATCTGGCTGAGGGTAGGGTCGGCTCCGAGCGAGACCGCTTACGGGATCGTTTTCAGCTTTACCGGTGAGTCCCAGCATGTCCACGCCATTCCCATACATAGAAGCGGGTGAAACCAGAATGTTGGATGTCTTTGCTAACGTGTATTTGCTGCTAACTATAGCCGGTCTGATGGCGGTGGTGGCTGTCCAACTGCTGCGGCAGATCCCGTCGGACCACCGACATCCCGACCTACCATACATCTCGATGTTGGCGGGAGGCGTTCTCATGTGTCTTTCGGTGGCACTGACGAGCTCGTCGTGACCGGTGTAACACAGTTCTTCGGCAGGGGTAGGCTTTTGCCACGTGGGTACATGATTTGATCTATATACATGCGGAGTCTTTGATCCTATTCTTTTGTTCTCAGCGGGGCATCCTTTGGGCGGTCTACCTGGTGATGTTGAAGTACTGTCGTTGAATTGTAAATTTACAACATGCGTGCATGGTAATTTTATCCTGTATAGTTAGTTAATCGGATTCTATGAATATACCGGTGGTATCGTATCAGCTGGACGTGCACGTGGATCCGTGCCTTAATTTGTGTAAGAATGAAGGCGTGGATGTTGGCGCGGCTCTGCGGCGAAGTGAGCGAGTGAGGTTGGGCGTGATGCAACATCGCCTGCTCAACCTTCTTCGAGCATCTGCACTCCGACCTGTCCTTTGCATACCTTGTGGCAGCACTACCCCTATTTCACGCCGCGATCTTTATTGGTTACTCGGATACAATCAATCTATCCTCTGAGGATGCGTCCCGGTCACTATAACATTCGACTCGGCTGAGTGGCTACACCAGCATCACCCATTCGTCCAACCTCCACCCCGAACATTCGTAACTCCACAAACTCAGCACAGCATGTCGGACTCGGACGAAGAGATCACGCCCTTCTTTCCCCGCATCTTCCTCCCCGGTGAGAGCTATGCCCTCGACGGCATCGCGATCCGCGCGCAGTTGCTGGGCCTCACGTCCGGCCTGACGTTCGCCAGCGCGATAGCACTCTACCTGCACGACAGCGCCTACCACCTGCCGCTCTTCATCCTATTCCTCAGCATCTTCCACTTCCTCGAATTCTACATTACCGCGCGGTATAACACGCGGCGGGCCACCATTGGCAGTACGCACCCTTATACAAATCCATCTAAACTCCTCGTCATGCTAATCAAAGATACGGCTAGGCTTCCTCTTCCAGAACGGCCGCGAGTATACAGCCGCGCACACCCTCGCCGCCGTCGAATACCTGCTCGAATACGCCGTGCACACCCGCGTCGCCGCACCGCCGACGCTGCTCTTCCTCGCAGGGCTAGCTCTCATCCTCGTCGGCCAGACGCTGCGCTCGCTGGCGATGATACACGCGTCCACGAGCTTCAACCACCACGTCGCGTACCGCAAGGAGGTCGACCACAAGCTCATCACGACGGGCGTGTATGCGTGGATCCGCCATCCGAGTTACCTGGGCTTCTGGCTGTGGGGGCTCGGCACGCAGGTCATGCTGGGCAATCCGGTGTGTTTTGTCGGGTACACGGCTGTGCTATGGCGGTTCTTCAGCCGGCGGATCGCATGTGCGTATATATACATCCTGTCCACGTTGATACTACCACGGGCGTACCGTATATGCTATGTGATTGAGAGTGCTAATGAATTTCTGTAGTCGAGGAAGATTATCTGGTCCGCTTCTTCGGCAAGCGGTACATTGACTACCGCAACAAGACGAGAGTCTGGATACCCTTCATCCCATGATCTATCTTCCGCTATATGATAGGTTCCTCTTTATATACATGCATATCAATCGTTCTATCGCTACATTACCTACATGCCCAAGCTATGAAAAACGGAAAGCTCAGAAAGACAGATGCTATAATGCCGACGCTAAACACTATATACCACAATATATTATATGCAAATACCTTCATCACCGAGATTAAAAACTCGCGATTCCCAGCACCACCTCCCGTCCCCCCTCGCTCCACCACGGTATCGCCAGCTGCGACCGCCCAACGTCCAACTCACCGCTGATAACGTCCCAAAACCTGCCCCGCAGCACTTCCCGGCTGTCTCCCCGCGCCGTATTCCCCACATACCCTGCCGCGACATCCAACCACCGCGCCAGCACCGCCTCCTCCATGAACGGCAGCGCGTCCAGCATGGCCAATATACACACATCCCGCTCCGTATACGGGTCCGTCTCCGCCTCGGACGCCGCCGGCGCCGCCCCGTCCGGCGCGAGATCCTGCTGCCGCGGCGGGACGTACGCCTGCACGGGCGTCTTCGCATCCGCGCTCTCGATCCGCGCACACAGCATCTCGAGAACCACATCGGGCAAGTCGCGCTGGATGCCGCTCAGCGCCGTCGGCGGGCTCGTGTACTTGACCAGACTCGCGACCGCGAGGCGGAACTGCCGCGTGCTCAGGAACAGCGGGTACGCGGCGAAGACGGACTCGATGTAGGCCGGCAGCGCCTTGTAGCTCGACTCCACGAGCTGCGGGCAGCCGACCATCGCGAGCATGAGCGAGTGCGCGGACTCGAACGGCTCGCGGAGCAGAGGGGTGATGTGGCTTGTGAGGTACGGTGTCAGCGACGGGGAGACGATCGAGGTGCAGAAGCGCGGGGTGCACGCGGGGACGAGGTATTCGAGGGTGTTGAGGAAGTAGAGGTCGCGGAGGATGTCGGTGGGGTGGGTGGGCAGCGTGCCGACTGGAATCACAGGTGCATATACGTTAGCAGATTATACCGAATGTGTTAGAGTAGCGGAAGGGGGAGCATACTTTGGACGGGTGCGAGCTGGCCGGCGAGGCTTTCGGCCTGGCCGGGGTTTGAGAGGACGATGTCGACGCAGGCATGGTAGACAAAGGTGTAGGTGCCAAAGGCCGCGGGATTGGTGCGGTGGGTGATAAAGTAGAAGTCGCGCAGGATGCATATGATCTGGCTGGCGAACGAGTGTATCTCTAGCATATCAATATACATATTAGCATAATTGGAAGCACACGGTTAACATCATCGATCGTTACACACCGTTATTGCGCGCCAGGTGATGCGACTGCAGCAGCGTCCGGACGATGCTCTCGAGCACGACCACGGCGCTGAACAGCGACGACTTGAGCACCTGCCATAGCTGCGCGGTGTTCGTCTGCGCGTGGTCGTGCGAGAGCGCCGCCGTGTCCGGGAGCGTGGATAGCTGCGTCCCCCGCCAGATGGAGACCAGACTGCGCGAGTACGTTGCCAGAACGCTCAGCGCGCCATTGATCGTTTCCGCGTCCGCGGACGAGGCCATGGATGTCGCGGCGAGGCGCGCGAGGGTGCCCATGTTCATGATGAACGGCCGGGCGAGGAAGTCCTTGAGGCTGAAGGCGGGGATGACGGGGAGTTTTCCGCCACTACGGGCGTTGAGCGGTACGCTGCGGTCAATCTGGCGGAGAAAGTCGCCAGTCTGGTAGCCGTCGGACGAGAGAAACATGGCGGGGAGAAGCGCGCCGGTCAAAGCCTACGATATCGACAGTCAGCAACGTTGATCGAGAGAGGAACAGGAGATGCATGGATGGATGGACGGAAACACACCGGATAGTCGATCAGGTACTTGGCGTCCTCGCTCAGCACGCGAAAGGTGTTCGATATCGCCAGCACGCACGCATGGCTCTCGATCCCGGAGCTCAGAAACTCGAAATGGAAGTTGATAACCTCGAGCAGATGCGCCTCGAGGTTCGAGCGGGTCGTGAACGGCAGCCGGGCGTCGGCAGCGTCAAACGCCGCGAGCACGCCCGCGGAGACGAGCGCGTGCTTCCACCGCGGTATGCGGGCGTCCGCGCCGGCGACGACAGCCTCGACCCATTCGGCGAGCGGGAGGGCGCGGTTGGCTTCGCGCGCGCGCTCGAGCGTCGAGAGGCGGAAGATGTCGAAGACGGCCTGGGCGACGGGGAGGGTGTCCGGCGCGTTCCAGAGGGCTGGGGCGGCGAGAATCTGCGTCGTGAGCAGGGAGACGTTGAGCGGGTTCGTCAGGCGGGAGAGAGTAACGGCGCTGTTGTTGATGATGGTGCTGGAGATATGACATCGTCGGGGTCAGTTCAGTCCGGATGCGAGGAGGGATCGAAGGTATCTTACCGGACGTTGGTGCTTCGGCCGGCCGGGGTCTGCAGGGCCTGCAGGACGGCGGTGAGGAGATGTGCGCTGCCGGCCGAGTCCATCGCGCGAGGAAGAGGAGTGGAGGATCGTGGGGTGAGGTCGTGATGTCTGTCTGCGAAGGTGAAGTTGGCGGAGGACGCGAGCTGAGGTCCGAGTCCGAAGAGGTCAGTTCGGGAAGGGCGCTCGGCACGCGATGCACATGTGAATTGCTTTTTAAGCCGACGCCCGCCAACAGACGAGGCCGTCAAGATCAAGTTGGACGACGATGCGATGCTTGGGTATCGAATTGAATGTATCTAATATACAGGCGAATAGCAAATC
Source organism: Drechslerella dactyloides (assembly GCA_020064725.1). NCBI lineage: Eukaryota > Fungi > Ascomycota > Orbiliomycetes > Orbiliales > Orbiliaceae > Drechslerella > Drechslerella dactyloides. Next base: position 2,662,547 of record JAGTWJ010000001.1, read on the forward strand.
TATGCATTCTATATACTATCTCGTGAGTCGTGTATCTCGCGATGATGACAGCGGCGTCTACTTGCCGGCCTCCTTTTTCTTCTTCTCCTCGGCCTCGCGCTTCCGCTGCAGATAGCGCTCGCGGGCCGAATTGACGTCGCCCGTCGTCGTCTTGCGCAGCTTCGCCTGGCGCTCGATCTCCGCCTGTTCGGCAGCATCGTCGCGCGCGGCTCTGCGGCTGGCCTCCTCGAGCTGCTGCTCGACCATGCGGCTCTGCCGCTCCCTCATCTCCCGCTTCGCCTTGTTCGCCTGGTAGTCGTTCCCGCTTCGTGAGCCCGAATCCCTCGCGCCTCCGCCCCGCCGGTCGTCCTGGGTTCTCGACGATGACGACGACGGCTTCGGCTTCGGCTTGATGTTCAGGCCGGCGCCCAGCAGCTGCCGCTTGTCGACGACCTGTCCCTCGTCATTGACGTCGACGGAACCCGCAGTTTTCTTGTTCAACTCGGCCGCGATCTCGGCGTCCGACCGCTCCTTCGTCTTCCGTTTGCTCGTGTCCTCCTCGTCTCCGGGTCGCGACATCAGGAACGAGGGCTCCTCGGGCTTCTTCTCCGTCGCCTTTACGAGCTCCTCGTGCTGCTTCTCCGTGTCGTTCAAGATGTTCCTGTAGAACCCGCTGATGCCACCGGACTCCTTGTCCATTCGTTCCTGCCGCTGCCGCTCCTCTTCCTCCAGCCGTCGCATTTCCTCCTGCTGCTTCTTGTAGGCGCCCGTGACAAACTTCTCCTTGTCTCCGAACTCGTCGCCTTCCTCCTCGCGCTCCTTCTGCAGCATGCGGTCCTTGGCGCGCAGCCGGTCTCGCTCGCGGACCTTCGCGGAGGCGAGCAGGTTTTCCATGTACTTGGGCTTGCGGTCTTCGGCGTCCTGGGTGGCGGCCTTGCGACGGTTCTCGGCGGCCTTCATACTGTCCCACGCGGTGTCGTAGTCGTAGATCGAGGGGTCCTCCTCGGGATCGGCTGCCGTCGCGGCATCTTCGGACGCCGAGGGCGGCTGCCTGTCCAGGAGACCGGGTCCGGGTCGTTTTGGTTTTATCGAGGAGGATGACGACGAGGGCTTCTGGAGGCCGTACTGGGTCGCCGGCTGCTGCTTCTTGTTGAGACTGCGCGTGGGATCATCGTCCTCCGAGTCGTCGTCGTCGGCCGGGTCGCCAAAGATGGAAGGCTTCGAGAACGGCTTCGAGCCGGGCTTTGACGGCCGCGCGAGGGCGGGCTTCTGCTTGAGGCCGAAGGAGGTGCTCATCGCGGCGACGGTGTGATGTGGAGATGGTGGAGATGGTGGAGATGGTGGCGATGGTGGAGGTCCAAGCGAAGCTGTCGCGCGCCGTTCAGCGGACTCGGCACCGGCGCCAGCGACAGACGACGGGGTGCATCGCGATGACCGACAGGGAAGCTCTCGTCTCGGGCCGCCTCGTCGTCTCCGTCGGATCGATCGTGGCGATGGATGAACGGGAGGATCTAGATCTGGGAGAAGAGACGCGCTGCTGGCGGGGCGGCGGAGCATAAATACCCGCCCTGTGCCCCTCCTCCGCCCCGGCTAGCTGCTCCCCGCCTAACCGCCTTGCTCTTCATGATCATGTCGCCGTCGCCTCGCCGTCGCAACCTCAGCCTGACCACGCCCGCCCTCCTGCTGCTCCACCGCCCGACGAACCGATAGCCCCGCCCCTCCGACTTTCGATCCTGCCATCGACGCTCCCTCGTACTAGCTCGCCATCGGATCCCCTCCCGTCTACAGCTATCGTGCGCTCGACCCGCTGTCGCCCTCCTTCAACCTCACCTATTGGATCCTTCGACTTCTCGCCGCCGTCGCTGCCATGCCGCCCGTCCCAAGCATCCCAGGCCTCAAGGCCGAGCAGTCCGTCGCCCTGCCGTTGCGCGGCGAGGTCGCCCGCTTGCTGAGGCGTAAGAACATCAGCTTCCCGGGTGAGCGCTCATCACTACCCTCCTGCCTCGTCAAAGTGCTAATCTTGAATATGTCAAAACAGGCGCGCAGCCCGTCAGCTTTGCCCAACGGCATATCGACGAACTACACCTTGAAGAGTACGCATGCCACCGTTGCCCCGCATCATACAAACCCCATATGCCGTGCAGCCAGGCTGATATGATATACTCTCGCTCGCATCTCCAGCTACTACGTCTGCGAGAAATCGGACGGCATCCGCTGCCTCCTCTATTGCACGCATGGCGACACGGAAGACTCCGAAGCCTACTACCTTGTATGACCACCATCCCCCAGATCATTTCTCACGTCAAGAGCTCGAGCGCTAACAGGCTCCTCTTGGTTGCGATACAGATCGATCGAAAGAACGACTACTACTACGTCCAGGGCCTGCACTACCCGAAGACCGTGGACGACTGGTCGTCCTTCCACACCAACACCCTCGTCGACGGCGAGCTCGTAATCGACGAGAAGAAGGACGGCAGACAGGTGCTCAAGTTCCTCGTCTTCGACTGCCTGATGCTGGACGGCCAGCCGCTCATCCCGCGGTCGCTGGACAAGAGACTCGGCGTACGCCTCTCCACCCGCTGCCTGTTGTCAATGACCCGGGCTGCAGCTGACTCGGTGTAGTACTTTAGGGAGCATTTCTTCAAGCCGTACGAGGCTCTGTGCAAAGAGTTCCCGGATGAGATGCAGTACTTTCCATTCTTGTGCGTCCGCCCTCTCCGCGAATTATATCATTTATATCACGTTTGAGTCGGCTTCTAACGGTGTTCGCAGCTTGCAATTCAAAAACATGGAACTGTCGTACGCCTTGCCCAAGATGTTTGATCAAGTCCTGCCAAATCTGCAGCATGGTAACGACGGCCTGATATTCACCGCCGTCAACGCCGAGTATCGGTTCGGCACGGACGACAAGATGTACGTTTTATACACCTATATATTCCTTTGGTTCGACTCTGAATAAATGGCATGGAATCTGTTACGTTCAACTGACGCTTCCTTTTCATGAACAGCCTCAAATGGAAACCTGCGGACGAAAACTCGGTCGACTTTCGCATGAACCTCCAGTTCCCGGAGCTGCCACCCGACGAGAGGGACGAAGACGAGGAGGGACCGCAGTACGACTGGTACGCGACGCCGCAGATCTTTTTGTCCGTTAACACCGGCTCCGGAGGATACCAGCGGTACGCGGAGATGTTCATCGAGGACGACGAGTGGGAGAAGCTGAAAGGGATGGGCGTCGAGCTGGACGAGCGGATCGTGGAGTGCGCGATGGACGACGAGAAGCGGTGGCGGTTCAAGCGGTTCCGGAACGACAAGAAGGACGGGAATCACATTAGCGTCGTGCACAGCGTGATGGAGAGCATCCAGGACGGCGTCACGAAGGAACACCTGCTCGATGCCGCGCCGTCGATACGGGCGGCGTGGAAGAAGCGCGCGGAGAGCAAGAAGGCGGCAACCGCAGGGCGGCCATAGCTACGTATAGTTGATAGCGGACAGCTGCGGTTTCTCTGGAGAGACACGTTTTGTTCTGGCGGTATTTGAGGCTCTGATTGATTCGAAGGCACGTATAGAAAGGGTGGACCGGTGTTATAGTTTATACCTCATTCGTCCTGTTTATTAGATCCGGCGGCGGAATTTCTTTATTTCTTTCTACTGTTCTTTCACGATTTCGTGTGCGACGTTGTTAAATTTTATTATAACTAGCCGACTGAATCATGCTCCCGAGGCTCTCGTGCAGCAGGGTCAGCCCGGCCAGGCTCGAGCTCCGCCCCCAGTCGTGTGTTCAAAACTGAAAGAAAAAAGGGGATGAGGTCGTGATGCATGTGAAAGCTGCTGGGTTGACGCTGTCTCGGCGGCGGGCGCGCAAGATTGCCGTTGGAATGCGCCAAGTAGAAGGAGTGGCTCTGGCGACCGCGGCCATCGGCGCCATCATATCGCCCCGACGCGCACCGCGGCCCTTTCGAAGGGATACGTGATATAAATACATTCCGGTGTTCACGAGCGAGCCAGGTTGACCGGCCCTTCGAGTTCCCGCCATCGGATACGTATCCTCATCTACGCAATCGATCAATACGTACGAGTCCGGGTTCACCGGTCCCAACCAGCCGAGCGGGCCAAACAACAGAACAGACGTCACAACGGAACTTGCCTTCGATCCAGCCAACCACCCGCCACTCGAACACCGATTGCCAGCGTCCACTCACCCCACCGCGCTGAATAGTGCCGGGAAGCTTCAAACCCAGTCCCTTCAAAGCCTCTCAATCGAGAGAAAAGTTAGAGCATTTTGCAAAAAATGGAGGGGGAAGCAACCGCGAAGGCGGACCCGCCGCCGCTGCCGACCAAGCACTCGATCATACCAAAGTACAAGCACACGCTGGCCATCCACTCTAAAGCCCGCCCGTCATGTCTGTCGCACGACCGGGAGACGACGCCGTCGTTTATCGGGTTCCGGAATTTGATGGTTCTTGTATTGAGTCCGTTCCTCGAAATGGCGTTCCTTTGACGTTGTAGTGGTGGTGATGGTGGGGTGTTCTAGTGTAACCGTCGTGGCTAACGTGGAGGGGTGTGCATTACAGTCGCGGGGAACTTGCGGCTCGTCGTAGAGAACTACATGAAGGTTTGTCCAGTCTCCCTCCAATTGATTGGCGTATTATAAAAGTGCATCGCTGACCGGAGTGGCTATAATCTCTGCAGTACGGCGTTCTGATCGGCTTCTCACCCGGCAGCTTCCGCCCAGGCGACGTCCGCCTCGGCTTGCTCTGCTACCTGACGGTGCCATGCCACCTCTACATCGCCTACTTGATCGAGCTCACGGCCGCCGCGCAGGCCCGCAGCGCTCAGGCGACGCAGAAGAAGACGGACGAGAGCAAGCCGGTCAAGCTGCGGGTGCGGTGGCGGCTTATCGCGTTTGCGCACGCACTGAACGCGACGCTGTGCTTGAGTATCTCTAGCGCGGCGGTATACTGGGTGGGTGCAGCAGCTCGATTCTGTGGACACATACGTGCAGTAGTGCTGATACGCTATCGCGGTGGATGCTATAGAATATCGACCATCCGCTGATCGGGACGTTGTGCGAAACGCATGCAGGTATGGTACGACCAGTTCTTTGCTCCCACGCCCAAATCCACGGCACCGGTTACAATTAATTCCGTGTCACGGAATCAGCCGCTAACGTAGCATGTGTGCATGTGTACAGTGATCGTATGGCTGAAGCTGCTCTCCTACGCATTCACGAACCGCGACCTGCGCGACTCGTTCCTGGAGAATCACCCGGTGCCGGCGGTCTACGCCGCCTGCCCCTACCCGGAGAACATCACGCTGGGCAACCTCACGTACTTTTGGTGGGCGCCGACGCTGGTGTATCAGCCTGTGTATCCGCGCTCTCCGAGCTTCCGGATGAGCTTCTTCCTCAAACGGTTCGGCGAGATGATTGGACTGAGCGTTGCAATCTGGTTTCTCACGTGAGTTGTATCTTGTATACGCCGATTTTCAACTGTCGGAGGACAGGGAGGAAGGTATCGGTTGAGCTAACGGGTTGGTGATCCTGCAGACAGCAATATGCGGTTCCTACATTGCGGAATTCTGTCATCGCGATGGACAGGCTGAATCTTGCCCATATACTCGAGCGACTGATGAAGCTGAGTACCATCTCGACGGTGGTGTGGCTGTGCGGCTTCTTCGCGGTGTTCCAGAGCGGGCTGAACGCTCTAGCGGAGGTGATGCGGTTTGGCGATCGCGAGTTCTACTCCGAGTATGTTGCACCATAATATTTCTATAACCGCTTGGATCCGACGCGATGGGCTCTCAGGCTAACCTAATGGCGTGAATTTAGCTGGTGGAACTCAGCTAGTCTGGGTGGATACTGTAGGTCTCCACAGAATCCAATTGTCTCGATACAGTAGTGCTGACATCAGGTATAGGGAGGACGTGGAACCGGCCCGTCTACCAGTTTATGAAGCGCCACATCTACGCCCCGCTCCGCGGCCGCGGCTGGCGGCACGGGCCCGCGAGCACGATGGTGTTCCTGTTCTCAGCGGTGCTGCACGAGATGCTAGTCGGTCTGCCAACGAAAAATGTCATCGGCATTGCGTTCGTGGGGATGATGGCGCAGCTGCCGTTGATTGCGGTAACGTTGCCGCTGGAGAAGATGCACGGGTCAGCGCAGACGGTTGGCAATATGATATTCTGGTAAGTGTGCAGCGCATGAAACCCCAATCAAGGCGAGCCTGCGTATATACGGGAGATGCCGAGGCGGCGGGATCGATTACTGACTATCGTGCGATGGATTCTAGGACGAGCTTCTGTCTGATCGGGCAGCCGTTTGCTGCGCTGTGCTACTTTTTCGCATACTCGTTACGCAATCAGGGCGCTCGATAGTCGACTGATAAAATACAGCTGGCCGACTCTTAATATCTTATAATATATTATAATGTCTGCGCGTTCGCTTTGAGTAGCATTTCTTTTGCTTCCGTTGAATTATCACCAGTCATCTTGTATTTTGTTTTGGTATTTTGAATGAGTCTTCTCGTACGGGTTTTATATTCTATCTGATAGTTGACGTTAGATGGAAACGCGCGAGCGAGTAGAGTGTATATAGCAGCGAGTCAGGGCGGCAATGTCTGCATGCGAAGAGTGCCAGTTCCTTATCACTTTTTTACACGAGAACAGGGAAGTCGTCTTCTATACACAGTCGTTTGCTAGGTGGTCTGTGCTTTAGAAGCTAGCCAGCGGCCAAGCTTGCAAGCTAGCGACTCTCAAGCTCGGCGGTCATGTAGCCATGGCTCCGTCGAACCAGTTACGTAAAAACTTTGAACGTGAGCGACTCAAGCGACGGCGAGACGCAACTTCAGTCTACAGCAGCAACTGTAGCGTTGTGCTACACGTATACGATTATTCCGACGGTGTTATCGTGGGAATCCGAGTCTCGCCGCCGGTTGGCCGAGGTTTACTTGTACAAGTATTCGGGCACCGGCACAGGCCTTTTACAATTGGACGTTGATTCGCGCCCGCACTAACCAGTTTGTAGCTCGGGGCTGCGGAGCTCAAGAATTCGATTGTGGGGGTCGGCCGACACTTACACTTGCTGAGCATCTGGACATCGGCACTTGCAATTGGTCCCACTTATCGATTCTTCCTATTCTTTACTCCGCTCCTTTCGACGGTTCTTTATCAGAGAGCGTATTGTTTACGGGCTGTTCGAGATTGTTTTCGTTCAATTGATATTCCAGGTCACGTCAAAGCTAGGTATCTTGGGTACGTCTCCACATTGATTGCAGGCATTCGTGCATACCATATATACCCCAGCCCTCCACCAGCGCACGTGCGTATATATATGGATACGAAGATTTTGCTGATAAAATGACGGCGTACATATGCCTTTGTCGATGCTAGGTTCCAGTTTAATCAAGCTTGCGGTCCTTTCCACTGCGTATATCTACCCACGCTGTACAAGATGTCAGCGGTCAAGCGGGCCCGCGCCCACGTCGAGGAATGGCATGCCACGACGCCGTATCTGCGAAAGTTCCCGCTGGCCGCGCTATGGATTATCACGCTGCTGATTGTCATCAATTGCCTGGTGTGGATTGGCGTTGGTATTACTCTTGTAGGTGTCAATATATAATATCACTTGTGATACTGCATACTGTGGGCTGGTCTGCTGACGACTGGTGTATAATTTATATTAGCACTTTGAACCGTATGTCGAACTGCAATATCTTGCATTGCAAACTAGCTATAGCTATAGCTAGTAGTGCTATTGCCCGTGCCGGTTCGCTGACTGGGGTTCTGCAGGTCGCTTGCTGGGACAGCGATTTTGTCGTATACCCTCGGTCTACGGCATGCCCTTGATGCCGACCATATCTGTGTAAGTTTGCAATTAATATCGCACAAGCTATCGAACTTGTGCCTGGTTATCTCCTGAACTCTTACATCTTATAAATTTAGTACTGACTACTTACTTACGAACTTCGTATACAGGCTATAGATTTGATGACGAGGAGACTCGTGGCTGCTGGTCAAAAGCCTGTTACCGTGAGTCTATAGATCACGATATCTTGATCGTGTCGTAGCTCTGCATACTGGCTAGGACGACACACTTGTATACTGACTACCTCGTGTGTATTCTCTTAGATTGGAACATTCTTCTCCCTCGGTCATTCAACGTACGCACTTCCTCCTCTGCTATTTCTATATATATAATAGTTGTTCACAATCCAACGTGAGTAACACACACCCACTAATATGTATATACCGACAGCATCGTCATAGTAACCTCCATCGCCGTCGCCGCCACAGCCACAGCCATCTCCAACGACTTTGACCGCTACAGTCGCGTCGGCGGGATCATTGGCTCCTCCGTCTCTACTGCGTTCCTCGTGATCCTGGCCGCCATGAACATCTACATCCTCGTCACGCTCTTCACGCAGCTGCGCCGCATCCAGCGTGCGGGACCGGGGAGCAGCGCTGAGGACGAGGTGTTCCGGATACAGGGGGGCGGGGTGCTGTTTCCGCTGTTCAAGAAGATGTTCCGACTGATCGATCGGCCTTGGAAGATGTATCCGCTCGGTGTGCTGTGTATGTACACCTTCTCACCTACTTACTTATATATATACGTATCCACCCACGTACACACACCACTCAATACCTAGTTGTATGTGGCTGACGGCGATTTTATGATAGTCGGCCTCGGCTTCGACACCTCTTCTGAAATCGCCCTCCTCGGCATCGCGAGCATCCAAGCCGTAAAGGGCACACCCGTCTGGATCATCCTAATCTTCCCCGCGCTCTTCACAGCAGGCATGTGCCTCATCGACACCATCGACGGCGCGCTAATGCTGGCAGCCTACACGTCCACCTCGCTCGCCCACGACAACATCGCGGTCCTCTACTACAGCATCGTGCTCTCCGTCGTCACCTGCGCCGTCGCAGTGGTAATCGGAACCCTGCAGCTGCTGACGCTGATACTGAACGTCGCGGAGCCGACTGGCAAATTCTGGGACGGCGTCGAGCGGGCCGGCGAGCGGTACGATGTCATCGGCGGGGCGATTGTTGCGACGTTTGCGGTCGTCGGCGTGGCGAGTCTGCTGTTGTATAAACCGTGGAGGCGGGCGTTCGAGCGCAAGCGGGAGACGTTCGTGGCGGCGCGCGAGGTTGACGCCGACGAGCGGGGGTCGGTCAAGAGCGCGCGCGAGGACCGTGACATGGATGGCGACGGCAAGACGGCGATAGCAATCGACTCAAAGAGCGCGCGTGTCGTGGAACGTGAGGCAGCGGTCGACGATATCGACGAGGTCACCCCCATCGTGGCGACATCGAGCAGAGTATAGTGCACGCATGATCATATATAACTCCAGCGAGTACCAGTACGTATTTTAAGCAGCAGTCGATCTACATGTGAAAAGACCACTTTTTGACCAGATGGACCAGGCAGTTGCATGAGCTGTGCGGAACGTACATGTACACGTAATATAATATAAACTATCAACTAGTGGCAGCTAACGAGCATGCGAGAGAACGAATCTACGTACATGAAAGTGAAGGACATGAATGGTAGGCTATAGCGCTATCGATCGATAAAATCGTATAAGTGGATGAAATAAATGGATGAAATGGTCGGAGATATGAGAATATACACAGTGAAGAAGCCATATAACCCTGTCCTCCCCGCTCCACATGCTTATACATGCGAACCGGGGACCGCCGGGTGAAAATAAAGTAGATGTAATGAAGCTCCTTGACGAGACGAAGAAGAATAGGAGTAGACAAGGGAACTGGGTAAGGCTGAACGATGGTGTTTCGCACATGTATGCACGCAAACAACGTAGAAAACCGAATCGATGAACATGGACGTGTATGTACTCGTGTAAGGCCGTCAAATCGATCAAATCGAACGCCTACTCGTAAACGGACAGGAGGATAAAAAAAGGAATACTATCATAAAGAGAGAATACAAAACATGACAGCGACTCGAGAGACTCGTAAATGTGTCGTTAATGATTCGAAGGAATAGTACAAAAAGCGCGAACAAAAAAGAGATAGGAAAAACCACTTTTGTGTGTCCCTAGTCGGGCAAGAATGATTCGATAAGGTCGTCAAAAAGAAACTTATACACTATCTTCGTAGGAGGGTTTTAGGTGGTTGTCGACGGTAAAATATTTGTTCCGGCCAGCAGACGTAGAATTTGAGAGGACCCATGAGAGACGCATATTAATTGTTGTCCTTCAACGCTGCTAGGCAGAAGTCAGTGTCGGTAGCGTAATAGAGCGCGTAATTGCACCTAGTAGGCACCGGAAAACAGACTTACTCGTCGGTTGATGGGTGCATTTGGATGTGGAGCCTGCTGAGGATAAGCCCCGTTCATAGCAGGCGGATATCCGCTGTATCCGGCCATCATGTTCTGCGCCAACATTGGGTTAAACCCTTGCGGCATGCTAACTGGCATGATTGGCGAGCTGGCCATGCCGTTTTGGGGAGTGATGGGACTCGTGTTCATCATGCCTGCAGGTGATCCCATGCCGGGCATCTGTGGAATTTGGTTGACATATGCCGGCATGGCTGCAGGGACAGCTTGGTAATAGTTTTGAGGACCCGGTCGGGCACCACGGCCACCCATCATTGATGCTTGGTACTGCTGCGGAGTAACCATCTGAGCTGGCTGTCCGTACATGTTGAGCTGTTCCATAGTTTGAGCCATCTGGTCCATAACCCCGTTTCGTGGCACTTGGCCATTGACCGCACCGTACGCAGCCGCCTGGTCGTAGGTGGCAAAGTTGGTGTTGATGGGCTGATTGAATTCGCGAGTTGGGGTGCCGTGGGGTTGCTGATGCGGGTTGTGATGATGGTGTTCTCGATTGTTGTGATGGTCACGGCTTCGATTCCGCTCGCCCCGGCTAGGAGATGCAGTGCTATGGCCACGGCGCTCCCGGGAGCGTTCTTTAGTACTACCGCTTCTCGTGGGAAGCCCGACTTCGTCCATGAGTCGCTTGTAGCCTTGGGCGGGATGAGCTCCGATCTTGACGAGAACATTCTTGATGTTTTGGACAACTTCACCGCGAAGGCCCTCATCGAAGAAAGGTGTTGTGAGGACCTTGAAGATGAGAGTTGCTCCACATGCATGGTCGAGAAGAATTGCCTCCAGTACCTTGTCTCCCGGTGAGAAGAACATTGCCCTCAGAATTTCGTCGCGAGCCTCTGGTTCATTCCTCTGGTTGATAACCTTAAGCACCGTAAGGTATGCCACCTTGTGAGTGCAAAGATGAACGAGGTGCGGGACGAGTCTTGGGGCAAGAACCGTTCTGCGATTCGGGAATGTGCAGGTATCAAGCAGCCAGGTAAGCAATAGAGCCCCGTTGGCATTGGTGGCCAACTGGACGCTGTGCAGAGAGATAGCTGCTGCCATCATTCTCTGCTGATCCTTATTGGCGTGGTGGGATTCCAAGCAGGCCCTCATGGCGCGGGCGCCGAATCTACCCTGAGAAATCTCCCAGATCTTCCCAAGCATGGACTCAAAGATAAAGTTGTTGTAAGGAGCACCGAATCGAAGGCAGCATTGCAGGACATAGTTGCCATACTGATCCAGGAAGAGAGCAACCGTGTAAGGACGAAGGCTCTCGCAGATGAGTCTCTTCTGGGACTCAGTACGAGCGACATCAATGATCTTTTGACCGGCCCAAGTTCCGTTTTTATCTGCAAAAAGTGTTAGCAGCGAATAAAATATGATGCGGAGAAGGGTTACGTACGGACTCCAATCTCAGCGAGATGGGGGGCAATTCTCTCAAGCATCTTGTATTTCACCTCCTCGGAGCAATTTTCGAAAAGTTTCTGAACAACAGTGTTTCCCAGATAGTCTATGACGATCCGCCAAAAGTCAGCGAGCGAATCCAGTAATACTGTGCATTGGTGAATACGAACCGCTAGATAGCTCTGCAATCTCTTCAAGCATGCCTTCCGCAATTTCCTCGATTTCAGCTGGGGTGCAAGTGCTATTGTCGATTCGCTTTCTGATTTCACGCAGCTTGGGGGCATCATGAACACGGTTGTGACTTGGTTCCGGGATGGCTGGGATCTCGTCCGCAAAGTTGTCGTATCCTATGGAAGCATCCACACTCTGGCTGATACGCTCTGCCTCCTGCTCGGTAGCACCGAACTCCTGGACGATCTTCACGATGTCGGTCTTGAGATCGGAGAGACTCGGGACGGCGATTGCAGCGTCCGGGTCGGCAGAGATATCAGCAGCATTAGCTGATGAGCCGCCTTGCTCGTTCGAAGGGCCTCCCGCAGCCATTGCATTAGGATCAGGGCTCGGAGTTCCAAGTGGCCCTGGGGTGCCGGAGTTTGGAGTTGTCGGGACTTTGGCGAAACCGATGCGTACGGGGCCGGCGCCTGGGAAGATTTCTTTGCCGTTGAGCACGGCTCTTGACTGGACGGCGGAATCGATGCGCTCGAAATTCACAAAGCCACAATTCTTGTGCGTGAGCACGCGGGCAGACTCGATCGGCCCGTAAGCCTGGAAGATAGCGACAAGAGATGAGGTCGTGGTAGATGCTGGTATATTCCCAAGCCATAAGGCCCGGGTTGGCCCTTCAAGACCTTCCTCCACGGTGCTAAGAAGAGCAGCCTCACCACCACTTGACGGGCGGGGAAGCAGACCGTTCGCGGGAAGCTGTCCGTTCTCGATGGTGAAGTAGTCTCGCTCCACATTTATATCAGATGCCGAGATGCTGTCGCCTAGCCGAGAAGGGGTCGTCATGTAACTCTTCATAGTCCGAGGAGCAGGGCTGTCTAGGATGCCGGTTGTTCTGGATCGAGGACGTGCGGTGTAGCTGTTGACATACGACAATGCAGCTTGAACTTGTTGGGCCTGTGCTTGGTGAGCCTGTGCGATAGCTGCGGCGGTCGAGCTGCCAGGGGTAACCGTGCCGCTCCGACCATCATACGTTTGTCGGTTCAACTCTTCTTCCTCTTCCTCCTCGTACTTTTCCTTCGCATTAACAGAGTATGATCGAATGCGAGTCATGTTGCGTTGGATTGTCGCCGCGTCGCTCCCCAGAAGTGGCTGAAGCGACAGACCTCTCTGAGGGTCAGAGATTGGGTCGTAACCACGAGCTAGCGTGTTAACCCGGGAGATCGGAGGATCGGCTAATCCAAGGTAGTCGAGCGTCCGCATGGGGCCGTTGTGTTCGTCGTCCTTGGAGAATGAAGACTGGGCCGGGCTTGTCGGTCCGTTGGTAGACGATGTGCTGACATTGCGCTCTCGAGTGGTCGCTGCCCAGGGAGTGTTGAAGATGGATGGGCCGAACGGGTTCACATAATTGGCGCGCGGAGGCAAATTGAGGGAGCCAGATCTCAGTCTCGACGCGACGGATGAGGTCGATAGAGCCGCCGACCCGGTTTTAGCCTCTCCTTCCGTGCTGTTGATCGAGTTGGACTTGAAAGGGCTCACGGACGGGCTCGGGCGACTGGTGACTGGAAGCGGAGGACCAGCAGGGGCCAAAAAGCCACCGGGCGGTAGTCTCGACGGCATCGTACCAGCTCTAGCTCGTCGGCCGATGGGCGGAGTTAATCCTGGAGGCGTGCTGGTCGTCGTCGTAGTTGGCGCCGTCTCGCCATAGGAGGGAGAGGTGACCTCTTCCTGGATGGTCTCATGTTCACGCAGAGAGTTCGTCGTATTCAGGGGGGCCCAGAGATGAGGACCTACTCCTTCTTCGGCTTGAATTTCTCGTGCCCTAGTTTGCGTCAGCGCGAATTTCCGCTGCAAAAAGCATGATGCCTTCGGGGTTCGCAGTGTGTACATACCTCTTCGTGTAGAGCTTGCCGCCCTCGTAGTTCGACGGGGAACCAGTCCCTCGCCTCATCGAGGCAGGATTCGGAGGAGTGCCCAGCATTATGGCGAACGAGAAGCTAAATCGTATATATACGCAAGTATATATACAGAGGTATTACTAATACACTAGCAATAAGGTCCAGCTGGAGTTCGGCCAAGTTCAGGTATGTCGGCAGGCCGAGTGGATTAGATGTCCAAAACAACAGCCCGGTAGCGGGATGCAGGTATCCGTGTCTGGCGATTAGACCGCCGAGGAGATTATATATGGATATTATGAATTAGAGGTTACGGTTCGAGAACCAGCGAGAAGCAGAAGAGATGGAGGACAAGCTGTGCAAGCCGGTGACGCCTGTCGGGATTACAATTGATGCTTCGGGAGGAAAGGTGTGTGGGCCGGAAGAGTGTTAGGAGGGTTTTGAATCGAAATCTAGCCCTGAAGGGTAACGTAATGTACTTGAATGCACTTATATCTGCGCAAAAGGATCGTGGAGCTGTAAGAGGCCTTTAGACATTAAGCGATTAACCGTCCGTGAGAACTATTTGGGGACGGTGAAGCTGCTTTGCGCATGCTGTTCGTCAGCACGAGTCCGAGTTAGTCATCCTCCGTCTGTCTGTCCTGGTTTGGGGAGCTGGGCCACACAACGCGCACCGCTGGCCTGGGCTTGGGGCTCCGGCTCACCTGCGTCCAATATATACCGGAGAGCGGGAGCAGGACGGGCTGCTGGTCCGAAAGCCGTCGGTCTCGTTCTCGCTCTTGCTCTCGCGTCTAGCCGTCTCCAGGAGCAGCTGCTGTCTACGGAGTAGCTTTCCGTGCAATTGAGCAGGATATGGGGACGGCAGCACCGAGCCGAGTCGTGATCGCCGCGTGCTGAAGGAGAGAATAGGAGAAAGCAGCCGGTGAGGTCCGGGATTCGTGCTCGCAGCCGAGGAGAAGAACTTGGGACTCGCCTACCGTGCAGCAGATTGGGTTCACGGGAAATGAGGCTGTTGCTGCGAGGAAGCGAGAGATCCGGGGCGGATATCGCGACGTTGAGAGGGATGGTGTAGATGCGTAGATGATGCGGTTCCAAAGGAGCAGGAGAGTGAGTCCGCGAGTGTTTCGTTGAGGCCGTTTGGCTTCGTTCCCCGGCGCCTGCTCAACCACACCCGAGCCCGGTAGGGCGGCAGATTTCCAGCGGAAAGAGCTAGGGAGAGAAGCTGCAGACGGGCTGACGAGTCTGAAGACAGACGAAAATAAAAAGGAAAGGGCGAAACAAGCCACTCGTAGATGCCTTCCAGGTGTCGTCTCAGCAAACCCGAGACACAGGGAGCGGGATTGTGTTCTGTCCGCAGACCAATTATAATGCTCGGCCTCGCGACAGTTCAACAAGGCAGGAGAAAAGGGGACTAGGGGCCTTGAGGGGGGGGTCCTATGGATCACTGGAACGCAAGAGGGGTCCAAGGGATGAGTCCGAAGGAGCAGTCAGCAGTGTAGCATATGCTTTATATACGTGCTTCCGACGTCGGGCACCGCTTGCAGGGCATGCAGCGGAGAGTGTCGATTATAAAAGGCAATAGGCCTTTTTAATTTGGTCTTTAGAAAAAAAAGTCCAATGATATTGACAAGTTGTCCCGAGCCTTGAAGGCAAAGCAAGAAGGAAAAAAAAAAAAAAAAAAAAAAAAAAGAAGCTAGGAAGTAAGAGAAGAAGTAGTTAGAAGAAGACCGAATGGGAAATGGGGAAGTGTATCGTAGCCAATGTACGGAGATATATTACTATTACGAAGGGGGGACAATAATAATATGGCATATGTATACTAGGAACTATTGTATACAGGTAAGCAGCGCAAAGGCAGAGGAGTCGAAGGGAGAGTGGGAGTGAGCAGAGGAGGAAAGGAAGAACAGGAAGACTAGAAGCGACAGAAAGAAGAGAAGTGCATCTAGTTAGCTCGTTACGCCGGGCTTGGAGCTCAAAGGGAAAGGCGAAGACGGACGGGAAAAGACGCGGCTGTTGGAAAACGGGGCAGCAACGTTAACTCCTTCCATCGACCAAGAGACCAGCCTGGGCCCGTTTCGAGTTTTAAGCGTCCCAAGAAAGCAGCAGCTTGCTACCGAGCACGGAGAACTAGCTACTAGTCGACCTGCAAGAAGGCTACGTACATTACATGCTCGCTCTTGTTGATTTTGTTAAATTCATTCGGGTCAAATCGAGCATCGTTCCCACTGACGTTGTGCATCAGTTGTCCGCCTGGTGTGCAGGCGTGGATCCCGAGCGAAGGGCTCAAATCAATCAATGCCTCTCGAGATACGTAAACGGGCCAAAAGACGTTCGAGTACTGGCCAATTGGCAGATGACGACGCCCCGTGCTGCTGCAGACGAAGTACTAGTTATAAACTCGAGTCATCCCGAGGTGCACTACGAGTAAGGACACTCTGAAGATTCGAAGATGCACACCCTAACCAAAGGCCTGTCTATATATACATCCTAGGAGACAAGGAGGCAGGTCAGTGCGGGAATCGACAAATACAAACCGGCGCGGACCCTTGAACGGCCACAGGAGATTCCTGATACAGACCAACTGCAAACCGGGAAATTTTATTAAGTTCATCCCAGCTCCCCAGCCAGCGTTCTGCCGTGGTTAGCCAATGTGATGGCTTCTGTATCGACACACAGCTTTGCCTCCCGGAGACAGTGAACCGAATGCAAACTAAAGGTGTCGACGTCCGTAGGATCATGCTCCGGCCCAGGACTGCGGTGCTGCTATACGGCTAATTGGCTTGATCGAAATATACCAAGCACCTTGGTTCTGATATAGTCAACCAAGCTATCGATCTATTCGGTTCGGTTCTAGGAGACAAAAGTGCCCACAGTGATGGCGACGACTAGCTTCAGGCGTGCTCCAGATACCCATCGTATCCGGATACGCCGCCGCGATAGGCAGGATGCCAGATGTCCGCTTGAGACATATTATGTATTATGCACTTTTTGTTGATTGATTGCAAGCCCTCGACAGGAGCATTCGTTGGGACGGGAATGCCGGGGAGGAGGGAGGGGCGGGCCTTGCCCAGTCCGGCAGCTTGAAGTTTTCACGGTGCCGGCGAGCAATTAAGCCAGAATCTGCCTGATTCGAGAATACCTCCATACCAGTACCGCAGGGTGTAAGTAAATAGGAAACACCGGTGCCAAATTCGTGCACGACCAAGCCCAGTAGATATTTGAGATGCTTGATATTGATATGTTTGCTCGCATGGCAGGCCTGCACGTTGAAGTTTTCGACAAATTAAATTGTCCCAAGGCCTCCTGCGTCGGATCCATCCACAGGATGATATCTTACTGGCCCATATATTACTCTTCCCAAGAGCTTCCCCACGGCTGCTGCAGCGCTGCCGTGCTGCCGTAATTGCTAGAGGCTCCGTGTATCAGCCCGTGCAACCAGGGTCTAACTATTGCATCGCGACCGTGCGCGTGGCTCCAGGTTCAATTTACGCAGCTGGCTGCCCACGATCGAAACATTCGAAACATTCTTCCGTTCACGGTACACGGTGGTCCGCCGTCCGGGAGCTTGGCTACCACGAGCAATTGCCAATCAACAGCAGCCAAATTGCCGAAGACCAGATATATTACCTAAGATACCAGATGCCCGTTTGGATGGAACCCGCTCGTCGAGGTCCCTCAAAACGGCTGTCGTTGACGAAGCCTGACAGGCTGGCTCGCATTGGCGGTGCGGTCCAGCCAGATAGACGCCAAAACACACGGGACACCAAAACATGGGGCAACTCTGTTGCGCAAACGGAGGCGCTACCTGAGGCGAGGCTGCGGCGGTGGGCGCAGCGATCACGTGCCAGATGCAACGGCCTGCCAAGCCTTCCAGTCGCGTTTCGGCTCGTTTGACGACTTTGTGATTCTCTCCAAAACATCATCCCCAAAAGATCGTCAACCGCGCCGACGATGTCGACAGACACGCCCATGAACGTCGATGAACCGAGCGACGGCGGCTCGAGCCGTGAAGCTTCTCCCAAACTTCCGGAATCCCTTATCGCTGGCCGCCAGAGGCGATCAACAGCAGGCAATCGGCTTGCTCAGCTTCTCCAACAGGAGCAACCCGACGACATCGATCTACTATTCGAAGAAACCGGCGAAGATGACGGAGATTTCGAGGCCAAACATGAATCCGATATCGATCTCGGCTCATCATCCGATGAAGAGGACAAGCCCCAAGAACAGGATGAGCTCGCCGGCGAGAAAGAATTGCAGCAGGAGGAGCAGGCTTCCAAGAAGAAACGGAAAGCCGGCGCTTCGTATCCCGGTCAAAAGGAGCTGGATAAGCTTGTGAAGAGGCAGCAGGCCCTCCGGAACAAGCGCGTGACGATACAAGAGCCGGACCAGAGCAAAGAGTCGTCAACAGCCCCTTCGCCTGGTCCGGACCAAGCCCCTCGAGCGCGAAAGAAGAGCGAAAGAATATCATGGATTCCGACCCTGGAGGACCAGCCGTCGAGACAGTCCTCGCGGCGGCAGACCGTAGCCAACAAGCAGATGATCCACGAGAGAATGAAGGAGTCCAACGAACGACGCCTCAAGGTCATCGCTGCGATGAACGAGGCATCGCTACGGAAGAAGGAGCAGAAAGTGGAGTTGACCCAGGAGATGCGATTGGAGAGAGCCAAAAAAGTTGAGCACCAGAACAAGAAGAGTTTGAACAAGTGGCAAGAAGCCGAAGAGGCGCGATTAGCGGCCCAGAGAGCGAAGCTGGCAGCTTTGCACAATCGAAAGATCGAGGGTCCGTATATAAGATTCTACAGCGGCAGAGCAGAGTGGGGTCCCGATGGGCGCCTTGTCGGCATCGGGAAGCGAAAACTGGTTCAAGAAGTTCCAGAGGTCGCAGAAGTTCCAGAGAAATCAGAAGTTCCTAAGAAAACCCCAGAGAACGAGAACGATATCGATCCCAAAAAGGACACTGCCGACCAGTCCCAGCCCGATGGAGACGTCGTTATGGACGATGCCCCACAGGACAATGCCCCGCAGGACGCTACCCCAGAACTCAAGAATGCGGACCCCACCACTGTACCCGCGATCGAGCTACCGACTGGAGATGCTCCACCGGTCCCTAATCAGCCAACGGAACCGCCTAACCCGGCTCAAATCGAGACTGTGGCTGCGGTTCCACCATCCGATGCTGACTATGATGATGACACGCATCACCAAATCGCCGAGCAACTACAAACAGATCTGGATGCTGCTCTCCCGCCTGCCAAACCTTCGATCACCTCACAAGCATATATCTGCTTGGAAGGTTTCAAGAAAGAAGCGTCCAATAGAGAATTTCAGAGCAAAATTTTGTTCCCGCATAATCGCGGACCCTTGCCCAGTAAGTGATGCTGCCCCCTAGACTGCTTTATAGCAAGCATATGTGTCCTCTAACGTGAATATCTAGAGCCCGACCGGCCCCTTTGCGTTACAACAAGCTTGCCTGCTCGGTTCAAAGACCCTTCGACCGGACTCCCGTATGCCAGCTTGTTTGGATATAAACAGATCCAGCGAGTGAAGCACGGCGGTCTTCAATGGAATGACCAGCTACAATGTTTCTTCGATGGCCAAGGTGCAGCAGCTGGCGTCCCGGAAGGCTTTTATGCCTAGACGGGACTTGGTTACCGATTGGATTGGTGTCCTTGCTTTGACAGAACTTTGCGATATCATCGGACGGCGTTAAAGGTATTACTTGAGAGAAACCTATTCTCGGCCGCGTCATTTCACGACGGCATGTATCAACAGCAACCGAAAAGTTAAACGGAAATGGCGCAAACGGATTTAAAGAAACAAAAGAATGGTACATTGAATTGAAGCAGGTGCTTGATGACTTGAGCGCATCTTGACCAGCGGTCCGCGCCAAATAAGCCGCAAGGAGCCGGGCTGAGAACTTCTTCATGCTCGTCAAACAAATTTAGATGCATTTTCTGCCATCGAGACGAGATGCCCCATAGTTTGCAGAAAATTTTTCCATGACCCTTGATCAATTCGAAATGATGATGTACAAGAGTACCGATTTGTGGATGGAGAAACTTCGGTAGCTCGCAAGAATTAATATGACCAATCCTTTGAGGTGGCGGCCCCCACGCCAGCTCTCCACATCCTGGAGCTCTACCACAAGCCGGCACGTTGCGAAATGCGGCCCACCGGCTGGTACCCGACACCCGTAGTGCGAGCTTCGTCGTCCGAACTTGACTATGGCAATTGAGCTGCGGTTTCGGGTTTCCCTCTGACTACCGAATTCAACCGTGATCGATGCACCATGTCGGTCTAGGGACAGAACTTCCAGCCTGGCTTTATGGCTCGCGATCGACCCAGAACGTGAATCGAACGCCCTCCCCCCACTTGCTGTGATGACTCTGCCATGTTTGCATTTGCGATTGGAGACCCCGGATTCTTGTTCAGAGACTTACGCCGGGTAGGAAACCGTGCTGGCTGAACTGGCGAGCATGCAAAGTGGTGAGGGGAATATGATCCTAAAGAGAAGCTTGCATGCTCATTTATCTACACCTCACCACGAGCTTAGCTCCACCCACAGATTCCTACACGCGCACGAACAAAATATCCTTTACTTCTCATCGTTCTTTTTCTCCGGATGCCTTCCTTTTTCCAGCCCTAGCTAGCCGCCAGACGAGTGAGCGTTCGCACCTGCTGTTAAGAGGACGAGGATTGCGAAACAAGCCGTATACGGTCCAGTCCTGCCGACGAAGTCTGACGAGAATCTACAACCGACACTGTCTAGGATCACATCTGAAACGCATGCCCTCTGATATCATCGAGCTTTCAGACTCGACTTTAAAGCTTCTCGTTTATTTTTAAAATTCCCTCCCGTTTTCTGGAGCTTCCTATCTTGTTATATCTCGCGGGATTTTCCACGACGCTGGATTCACGAGCGCAACCGAAGTTTCCCATCTGATGCCAAACCAGGCCAACCTCTGACAGTACTTGTCATAATTCCCTCTGACGACACCCCGAGTGCTACGCTGACGAGGCCAGTACCGGCAGCTGGAAGCAGCAGCAGCAGCGTCGAAACAGCAATCAGGACGGGCCGCAACGATATCCTTGCCCTGTCGCTGAACAATTGCTCGGTCACGTTCGATTAAACTAGAAGTCGAGGGATTTTGTATTGGGGCCCCTTTATATCTTTTCTCGTCGGCCCTGCCCCGGAGTCAGGCGGCCATTTCCCCGACGTGGTTCTAGAAGCTAGCGGATAGCTTTCTGGCTGCTCGCGGGGCCGCGATCACATCATCCACGCACCACGGCAAACCCGCTAGCCAGACTCGCTTGCGAGCTATCTCTGCTCCCAGCACCGAGAAAGAATTCCGAACAGCCTCTTCAATCGGAAGAAAAGCAAAGAACAGAAAAAACGGATAGCAAGAAAGACGAACGAGAGAGAGGAAAAAAACTCTGCATCCAGCGTCAGCTATCGCGTCCACCTCCCAAAACCCGGCAAGCGCACCGTGACTGGCCTCCGGTATCTTGGGACGTTTGACAGTTCTGTTCGCGTGAGGCCAAGCTTATCTTCGGCCAATTGCAAGCTTATCATCGCAGGCAAAGGAAACTCCAAAAATAACAGTAAAAGACAGGCTAAAGAGAAGAGAGCGCTGCGAGACACAGGAGCTGTGCTGGTCGAGTGCGGTTGCAGTTGTATTGTATCATCTCTCATACCAAACGAGCGAATACATACGTATATGCATACCACGCCGACTGCATCCCAGACCATACCAACCAAGCATCTACCCTGCCCGCCACAGATCCTGTCTGGTGTGCCGGCCGCTGGTAGTGGTAGTGGATCTCGAGAGATTGGCTAGTCCACAAGGGAGTGGTTTGCTCAGCATTGTGGCATCTCCACCGCCCGAGTTCAGTTTCCCTTTGCTTTGGCGTCAGCATAAATCGCTCTTCGATTTCGACTACCCTCAGGGGCAGCAGGGAAAAGAAACTCCACATTCTTCGTTTCGAGCTCGAGCGGCTGCATGAGCAGAAATTTCAGACGCGCACGATCGAGCTCGAGCTGCAGATAACCTTGCAGGCGAGTATAAAAGAGAGTGATACAATTGAAACGGGCCTCGATCGGCAGATCTCACTTCGCCTTTGGGGCAGACGGTCTCGTCGCCCGCGAGCCACCAGCAGAGTTCATTTCCGCAGCTTTTCGCTGAAGGTTGTGCCCGAAGCGGAAACCAGCCTGACCGAACTGATATCGCTGGGCGAGCTTTCCTGCTTCTGCGGCCCTGCCTGCCTGCCCGCCGTGCCCTGCCCGCCTGCCTGTTGCATCGGGGGCGGCGCAGAGAGAGACAGGACAGGAACCGAAGCACGCAGCCCGCCAGCCAGCTCTGCAGGCAAAGCCGTTCTAGCCTCCCTCGCTAAGGCCGTGCTCAGGCTGGAATAAATAAAAGAAGTCATGGCTGCCGTCCGTCGAAAGGCCATTAGACCTCCCCTTCGAAAATCTGCCACCGCGAACTCTGCCCGAGGAATCCCACCGCCGTCGTCGTCTGCGATCGCAGCCCGGGAGAGTAGGGCCTCTGCTGCTGCGGCTGCAGAACCCATCGATCCACTCATGGCGGCGAGTTTTCTGCCGTTCTGGTATGTCGTCCCTTTTTCTCCCAGCCATTCGTTCCACGCGCGCGGTCGTTTGTCCGATTGATGTCGAGGTCGATGTCGGGATGCTGCCGTCGACGACATCAACAACACACCAACAACCGCAACGACGTCTACAAGTACGAGCAGGGAAGAGACGAGTCAGCTAACATCCATTGACCTCCCAGCGCGCACTGCGAAAAGCAGATCCTCATCCCAAACCATGGCGTCTTGTACTGCAGCGAAGCGTATGTTCTAACCTCGCCCAGCCCTTCGTCCTCGTTATACCGGCGGCTTTAAGCTGACATGAGATTCACTCAGGTGTCGACGGAGGGACCGAGACACAAAGTCCCACCCAATCCCCATCAGCGGCTCCCTTCCACTTCACCAGCAGCAGCGCGGCGGCTTTGGCTCCTGGAATACGCCACCGCTGTCTCCCCGCCTTGGCTACATGGACAATTTTGCCCCGCCGAACCTGATCGCGCCGACCTCGCCGACGACCGCCCGTTCGATTCCATTGTCGAGAACAACCTCGAGTCCTGGCGACCACACCTCCTTCTCGCCTCCGTCGGACCCCATCCCCCTTCACCGCCGGTCAGTGTACGAGATGTCGTATCCGAGCATGTCTGCCCCGTCGTCACCCACCAACTCCAGCGGGGTGCATCTGCCCTCGAAACGGCCTCCCCACCTCCCTCGGAACAATACCTTCACCTCAGTTACGAGCCTCGCACACTCTCCCGCGAACAGCTCCTTCACTCGTCCCCTCCCTCCACTCCACAACCCGTTCTCGTCCTCCTTCTCGTCGTCGCCACGGTCGATAGACTTGGTCACCCCCATCAGCAGCGTCACATCACAACCAGCAGGTCTGGCGCATACCGGCGCTGCGAACGGCACAACGTCCGAGCAAATGTACGAGAAGAAGGCCATACCGAGCTCTGGCCACGGACAGGGAAGTCTGAAGAAGCTATTCAACTTTGACGGCATGCGAGCACCGCCCCAACAACCGATGAGAAGCACGCCAATGGTCAGTCGAGCTGTCAGTCCAGCGCCCATGGCCTCAAACATCAGCAGAGCCGGAAGTCCTACGCCTGGAAGTGTATCGGATGGGACAAAACTCAAGAGCACTTGGACGGATCTCTACTAATTCTGACTGCTAATGATCGACAACCATCCTCAATCTCGCTGCCAGTACTCAAAAGAGCAAGAGTTTTTGACGCCGCTTATCATTTCTCTTTGCCATCGTTATACAATTTAGCGTCAGGAAGCTCAACATCCCGTTGCGCAACGCGATATTACTATTACTACTTTAACGACGTTACGAATTCCCTTAGATCTGCGGTCCTCTTTTCCTTCTATTTCTTTCCATACCCATCGGGATACTCTCTTTTGATTCACTATCTTTCAACCGTCGCTGCAACGCTTTATCCCGATCGAATTGGACTCTAGCTCTGCCGAGAAGAAATTCTCGATGCATCGTCGTCGTCCCTTGCCTCCTCGACCCGGGTTGCCACTCTCGAAGCACAAGCTTCGTGTCTCCAGGCCACCCTCTCCGGAAGTCTCTTTAGGGTTCATGCAGCGTGGCCGTCTCCGAACTGGCCAGGGCACTCCGGTTGAAACGTTACACCGGCAATCACTCTTTCTTGCCACTTTCGACATGCCAAAATTTGTATTTGGTTCATCTTAGAAATTCCCATCTTACCCACGAGGCACGGCGGTGGTGGGAAGATTGCATCTGTGTACGACAGCGCACAAGATCAATATCCTGTTTTCCTAATATCTTTGATTATACTTTGGGTCGTTTCTTTTCATTATCTTTCTGTTTACTATATCCTGTGTAATTGGTGGGGGAGTTCAACATAGATATGAGGTCATGTTTCCATTCCGGATTTTGTCTAGTAACGAACGTTGCCTCGGGGCCGTTTGTTGGATTTTTGCCATATACCCGGCCATTCCTTGCTCGGTATTTTTTTTTATTTTCCTTTACTGGTGAACGCTACAAACTACAGGCTGTTTGATTGAGTATTTCATGTGACATTTAGCGTGCGTGCGATTGTATTAAATTCGGCGGAAGTATTGTGCTATATCGTTCCTGGCTTCTTGGCACGAATATGCGTGCGCGTGCGCATGCCATCCGGGCACTATCGATGCTACTATAGACGGTTGATTGGTTCTGCGGTTATACGAATATTGTCCTTCGGAATATCATGTTTGTCGCAACATGGATGCATGTATTGATCGATCCTGTACTAGATAGATCTCACGCCCGCGGAGCTAGAGTCAAGCTTTCTAACGTTTCTTCGATCGGTGCGTTATAAACCGATTGCTAATGCAAACGTTTATTATCTAGGGTCGGACAGTCGTCCGATCCAATCCGACTGTCTGCCTACACATGCATCTCCGTATGCACCCCGCATCGATCCGAGTCGATCGTAATGTTCCGGAATCCTGCAAATTAATTAATATTGTCACGTTCCTGCAGGAATGATACTCCTGGCATCCTGGCTGCCGTTCCACCCCCGCGCTTTGTCAGTGTTATAAAATATAACGCACGGTAATGTGTTCCGCGTGACTGTACTGCTGTGCATGTGCGGGTACCTTGGTAGGCGTTTATAACTCGTTCGTCCGACGATGACGACAGGCTATGGCGTGTCGCGACGATGCAAGGGTACCCTTTGCTGTTTATTCTGAGAACACATGCATATAGTTTGTAAAAAATATGGTATTACACTTCGTTATAAACTCGGGTGTCAAGTTAGGCACACTCGACATGTAAGTAGACGGACGGACAGCACGGCCTGGTCTTGAAACCACGACGAACAGATGGACACTACGCAGACTATCTCAGGCTGTCCCTGTCACGTCACATGGGTTTCGAATGTAATCTATAATCAATTGTTCCGCGGAGATAGCTGCGATATTGGCCCCTCCCCCGCCGCCTTCAAAAGACAACAGGTGCAAACACAAACTCCCGGGGCTTGTGTTCGCTCCCCGCATCTGGGTCCCGGATCGCAACAGGCTCCGGCACATGCTCCCACTGTTGCCGCATCTGTGGGCTTTGAAGCGCCATCTCCAGCCAGACGACGTCCTCGTTGACAGCTTCGAGCGCGTCTCGCAGCGTTTGGTACTCTGCGTCGCCGTCCGCGAGGTTACTTGCGATGAGGCCCACAATTTCGTCAAATATTTCCTCGGAAACCTGCGTGTATGTTACCATGGCTTCGAGAAGGGGCATGACGGCGCCCCATATCTGGTTGTGTGGCGCGTAGGCAGTTATGTTTCTGGTGCTGCTGCCTGGTGCGAGGGGGGTCTGGCGCTGCACAGCTGTGGTTCCGCTGATTTCCTCAGACGTGTCTGCATGCTGCATCTGTATCTGCCGTTGTCGTTTCTTCTGCGCGTCTCGCTCCTCGTCGACTTTTCGTTTGGCTTTGGTCGCTATCCCGCGTATCAAGGGCCAGGCTTCTTCCATTCTCGACGACAGAAAGTCGCCACAGTCGATACAGAGCCGGGTTACGGTCACCAGCGTAGTGACGACCACGTGGGGTTCCCCGTCCTGTAGTCGATCGATTACTACCGGCCATAGCTGATTGATAAGGGGTAGGAAATTGTCTTCCTGCTGCGAAAGCAGCGGGGATGCTGTGGAGATCAGCTGCAGGAGGTGGAGGCGCAGCGCGGGGGATCTGGAGGTTAGAAAGTTCTGCGAAAGGCGTGCAATGGACTCGATCATCAGGTAGGTGTGACTGGGTTTTGGCTCGGGGTTTTGGGTGGCAGCAGGTGAGATATCATCGCCACCCTCCTCTTCCAGCGGGTTTGGAGGCTCGGTTTTCGGCTTTCCCCACGGCTTGTGAGGCGTCTCCAGGGGTTCATCAGCATCCGGAATCTCTTCGACCGTCAGTGGCCGTGACTGCCGTTCCAGCTGCTTATGTAAATTGCTGAACACATCGTCGAGGGCCATGATATGCTTCCGCTTCCGCCTGTTCCTCTTCTCGCCCGGTTCCAGCCCTTCACCCCCACCCTGCCCCTGGCCAGATCCATCAGTGAGCAGCTTGATTTGGCCAGCTGTCGCACCCGCGCTCTCCTCAACAATCGCCTGTAGCACTGCGAACAAGCTTTCCGTCAACGTCTCGTAGCCATGATAGTTTTCCAGTGCTGCAAATATCGACACGACGAGGTCGTCTAGAAACGGCACGATCTTAGGGCCGGACAACTTGATCATCATGAGTAGCACGAGCGGCGCCTGCGGCTGCACGTTGAACATGTTTAGCTTCAGCGATACGGCATTTACAAGGTAATCTGCGTTTTCAACCAGTAGGTCGCGGGTAGAGCCGTACCCGCATGCGCTCGCGATGGCGTCGAGTGTCACGATGGCGTGGGTTTGCACGGTAGATACGGAGGAACCGAAGAGGTGGACGACGGGGTAGAGAGCGTCGACTAGCTCGGTCTGGAAGTCGGATTTCATCGTGCTTGCGGTGTAGGCGAGGACCTCGAGCGAGATGCAGGTTAGCTGGGGGAGCGTCTCCGAAGCGTCGTAAGTGTCCAGTAACAAGGACAGCGCGACGGAGTAGAGCTCAGCCGTTAGTTGTGGGGCCTTTCGTGTGGTTGGGGTAATGCTATCGACGAGCCAGTCGTCTTGCGATTGGGATTGAGAGGCGCGGAGGATGTTAAGGGCCATCCACATTGATATCGCCTTGCTTAGGTCTGTCCCTTCGCGGGCTTCTCTGACGTGTTCGTGCACAAGTTGCAGTCCGACGGAGGTCCCGCCGAGCATTTGGAGTAGTTTGGATGTGTTCTCCGAGGTCTCCTCTTGCGGTTTGCCTGGCATGATGACGGCGGGATAGACAATCTCGCTTTGCGTGCTCCGTTGTATCAGCTCGATCGATGCCGGGGATATTGTTGACACCACGTTCTCCGGGCTGATTGCAGGCGTGCTACGCTCGCTGAGGTTTATGATGCTGTCTTTCATGTTCCGCGAGAAGAGGTCCAGCAGTATTTCCGAGCTCTGGCCGAGGTCTGACAAGATCTTGAAGGATACCGCAACTTGCCGAAGCAGGTGCGACTTTTTATCTTCGTCATTTTCCTGCAGGACCCGAGGCAGCGATAAGATCCAACCGTGT
This sequence comes from Drechslerella dactyloides, assembly GCA_020064725.1. Taxonomy (NCBI): domain Eukaryota; kingdom Fungi; phylum Ascomycota; class Orbiliomycetes; order Orbiliales; family Orbiliaceae; genus Drechslerella; species Drechslerella dactyloides. The sequence continues at coordinate 2,690,029 of JAGTWJ010000001.1, forward strand.
AAGCTCTTCTGCAAAATCTGGGCGATCGTGTCGTTGAAGCCGGCTAATGTTGTGATGGACTCCTGGGCCTGCGAGCTCAAAGTTTCCTCCTTGTCCGCAGACAAGCTGATGAACGTTTCGACTGTGACCGGTAGAGACGATTCTAAAGACTGAGAACAGTCTCGCGCGATCGCTTGGCAGAGCTTAAACAACGCCTTCTTCACATTTAACATCCTGTGCTTCCGAAGGCCGTATACCCCCGTTAGACCCATGCGGACTTGCTCGGATGTTGCGTGGAGCCACGACTGCGTCCTTACAGTCGTGATTGAGTTGCTATTGAGCGACCCGGTCATGCCATCCGACGAAGGCAGATTGGAGGTCTTGATGTCCATGAGGACGATTCGTATCACATCGGATAGCGTCTCGAGGGCTTTCACGAGTGCCTTCGATTTTCGGGAGCTGCTGTTCCGAAAGTCCAGGAATTTGCACAGCGTCGATGCAGTTCCCGGTAAGAAGCTCGCCAGGACATCGTCGTCGCTAATGCATCCTGTGAAAAGGTGCTGGACGGCACTGACAGCAGCGACCTGGAGGTCTACGAAGGCGGTAGCCGGGATGGTATCCAACAGTACTGTCAGGGAGTGTCCGAGTGACGGTGCAATCTCGACGAGCCCAAACTGACTCCTGGCAGCTGAAGAACGCGATACTGCTGCGAACAGAGATTCTAGACAGCGTGTCGCCGCCAGCTTTGTCTCGTCAGACGCCCTCGAAGGCCGACTTCCATCTGCCGGGCCGCCGATGATGAATGTCACCAGGATCATAAGCTGCTTGGCAAGCTCGCCAGCAATATTGACGTGCCAACATTTCGATATCAGGATATGCAGACATTGCAGCGTCAGTTCGATTACCCTGTCGGTGAACACTTGCTGTCGACTAAAGATGTGGTGCAGCGGGAAGAAAACGTAGTCTCCGAAAGCCGGGTTAATGATCCCTTCAACCTGGCTGATCTGCTGCAAGCTCTGAAGAAGCTCCTCGAGCCTCTGAACGAGCTGCCTTGACGTCTGGGAATCGATGTCGGTTCGAAGCACGAGCTCACTGACCGCGACGCATTTGGGTTTGAGCTGTGTGCTTGTTAGCGAAGCTGTGGTATTTTATTCATGATCATGGGCATGGTGGGTCTAGTTACCTCTGCGAAAGCTTGCTTCCGCCGTACCTCGATGCTATCCGCCATTTAAACGAGGGTGTGTCATAGCAGCATGATGCCTGAATTTGATATCGAACACTGTAATCATATGCGATACACCTTCCGTGGTCGTGACTCACGAGATGGTGGTGCTGAGGTTGGTTGGAGGATTGTCTGGTTTGTCACGGATGTCCTAAGCGATGCTATATAGCTGTGCGGCTCTGCAACTACACGCTTTAACTGTCTCTTCAAATAATCAACCATCCCTCGCAAACAAGCTACATCCTATCAACAAGCAACAACCTCACGGCGCCATGGACGTCTCCGCGGCTCCAAAGATCGATGACGCCTACACCAGCTCCACGGCGCGAAAGGGCAAGCTTCGCCTGAAATCTAAACGGCGATCCGACAGACACGACGACCGCTACAAAGACCGCCATTCGCCCTCGCGCGGGCGCTCGACATCACCCATAGACTACAGCCGGAAGAGACGAAGACAACCAACAGTCGCGGAAACCGACGACCCGTCGCTTTACGATGACGTCTACCTACCTGGCCAGAACAGCTTCAAGTACAAAGATCCGGAGACCGCGTTCAAAGAGTCCCTATTCGAAGCCATGGCCGACGACGAAGGCGCTGCATATTGGGAGGGAGTGTACGGACAGCCTATACACCTATATTCCCGACCACGGGTGGAGAACGAGAAGGGCGAGCTGGAGGCTATGACGGACGAGGAATACGCGGCCTACGTTCGACGGCGGATGTACGAGAAGTCAGACGAGTACATGGAGGAAGAGCGCAAGCGGCACCAGAAGGAGCGAGAACACACGCGCAAGAAAGAGGCGGAGGAGAGGGCGGAGTGGCAGCGACGAGAACGGGAGCGATTATTACGCGAGAAGGAGCGACGGCAGAAGAAGTCGTCCGAGAAAGTTCAGAAAGCCTGGATGGCGTACGCAAACGCGTGGGAGGATATCACGAGGAAAGGTGGGGTTGAAACGCGCCGCCTTGAGATTCCATGGCCCGTGGAATCGGGACGGCGGGGCGATATATCTAAGGACGCGGTGGAGAGCTTCTTCAGGTCGGTGGAAGGGATGCCGCAGACCGCGGAAGCTTCAGAGCGAAAGTCATACGCGGACATGCTGCGAATTGAAAGAGTGCGATGGCATCCGGACAAGGCACTGCAGAGATGGGGCAGGGAGCTAGTCAGCGATGACCTGCTCAAGGGGATCACCGCTGTGTTCCAGATAATTGATTCACTGTGGGCGACGGAACGTGAAGGCGACAAGCGATGAGACGAACGGACGGGCGGTTTTCGCATCTGAGACGCGGGTGCCGTCGCGTTAGACTCGCGGATATCCACAGCTCCAGCGCCTACTTACGTGGTGGAGGGCCGAGCCGGCTTGCTTGGCTGGTGATATAGCTGGAGTTGAGAGTCGCATTAGGTGTTTAGGGAGCCAATTATAGATCCTTCCGGAAATTCAAGGCATCAACGTTGGGGGAGATATCTTGGTAGACAGAGAATGCTACCTCGGCACCATTTGCTGGCGTCAGGATGCGGAACGTTGATAGATGCCGACATGCTCTTACTTACTACTTATATATCGGCTGCGTCTTCAGCTACTACTAACACCATCGCCAGAAATGCATCCAACAGGCAGCCGAGATGCCCGGGAGAACTGAAACCAGAGCCGCCGAAGGGCCCTGGCCGGGCGGACAGCCTCGAGCGACTCCCCGGACGCCAACCAAACTTTTGCCTCTTTGTGCCATGGTTGCGATCGCCGAACAGAAATAGTTTTTTTTCTTCACCAAACGGCGTCGTCGGTGGCAGGCAAGCTGCGGATTTAAGGCGGTTCCGCAGACAAACGGTCCAGTGAGGCCATGAGCAAGTGCACGCCGAGGAGCCCCACCGCGCTCTATTCCGCATGATGCGGTGCATGATGCGGTTTCCAACTGCATGTCGGCTTTTGGATTACTGTTTCGCGATCGAAATTGCCTGTCTGAGCAATTCCCCTCTCGGCGAGGAATTGTCGGGGAGGAAGCTGACAGGCTCCATTCATTCTCGCCGTGAATTGGCTGAACCCAGCGGCCTGCCTGTGTCCAGTTGCCGAAAGCAGTCACCAGGCGGCTTGTCGATCGCTCGAGCACCAGCGTCGACCTGACATTGGTGCTTGCGGGGCCACCATCCGGACGGTGCATGGCGTGGCATGGCGTGGCATGGCAGACAGGCAAGTGTGATGCTGGTGCTGATGCTGGTTCTAATGGTGCTGATACTGCCTGTCAGGTGTTTCAGCACGGGGCTCCGACTCGGCGTCCGGATCGTGATGGTGGTGGTGGTGGTGGAAGTGGAGGTGGAAGATGGTGGTGTCGAGACGCCATGAGGCTGGGACACGTTCTCGCCAAAGATGGATGTGAACATCAAGGTCGGCCGACGGAGACGCGGCGTGGATTTTGAGCATAAACGGCCGACGCAAGAAGGCGGCGCCCACAGCGCAATTGTGCCATGGACGAAGCCCGGGATCGATGTCGAGATTGCAGTCGCAAAGGGGAACTTTCTCGACGTGTTCTGCGGGAGGAGAGCAAGAATCCACGCCCGCTGCATGCGAGGGGCGTGTGTAAATAATAACGCCAGATGGACTGCCGCCGGCCAGCTCTTCGACTTCCTCTCTTCCATTCTCACCCTCCTCTTCTGCGTCCTCCGAATCTTCATTCATTCTCATCGCCTGCTCTTACACACCCGCTGCTGCCATCTCGACTTTCGAAACCAATTGATGCGACTATGCTATGACCGCCCGTCCGGTCCCCTCAGACAGAGCTTGACCAAGCCCGCTTGAGCGAGTGTTCTGCCAAAACGCCCCGCATCCTGGCGGACAGCTGAGAGGCGTCAAAATAGCAAAAAGCATTGCGACCCGAGAGCTCGACAGCGATCCAGCATCCTCGACCTCAGATCCTGCCAGGTAATCGAGTCGGCCGCGAGACTAACAGGGCCGGGCACCCATCGGAGTAAGTATTGCCAATCGGTCCTACCACCCGTTGTCCTCCACACGAGCCTTTCGCTTTTGATCGAGCTAGTGAGACCGGAGAGGCCTCGAGGCCCTCTTCTTATTATCTGCCTGTTCGCATTTTTCCCCACTCCGCTTTTGGGCATCAGCACGAAGCAGGTTTCGTCATCGGCAGCTGCAGCTCAACCCGAACCCTTGCCGATAGAGGTACAGCGGAGCCGGCCTGTGCATGCAAGCCTGAGTCCACCGACGTCTGCCTGCCTGTGGCCTTCCAACGTTTTCGACCGGGGCTGCTCAGCGCTGCCCGGCTCGTCAGCCAGCCAGCCTGAGAGGAATCATCCATCCCGTCTGCAGCTCTTGCCCCAGCAGCACGTCCCAGCATGTCCTTCGGCCAGTTTGATTTGGGCGGCCAACCTTAAATCCATGTATCGTGGCCGGGTGCAATGTATCTGTCTGAGATTGTTTCCACCCGGCTGGGGGGTTTTGGGCTTCCTGCATATCATAATGCGCATATCCCCCCTCCCCTCCCTTCAAACCTCCACCATGGTTAGTCAAGCTTCAGATTCTTCGAATCTTCTCTGCTGGAGTATCCAACTGCCAATGGTGCAGCATGAGGGAGGTAGGAAGGAGCAGACTCGAAGATCTAAATCCGATCGAAACAAGCCCGGGTAGCGCTGTAACGACGGCCTGTGATATGTGTCTTCTTATTTATATTGGCAAGAAGGGCTCCCGCATGTGGCCGTTGACTTGAAGGGCTTAATTGCTTGAATGCCTGCTCCGCCTGCTCTTGAAACCTCTCCGTCCTCCCGTACCTCCTGCGTCCACGATCGTTCGCCGTGCCTTGTATACGTACATTACCGTATCCGCTCGAGTTCTTTTCTCCCATCGAATCCCTTGAATCCGTCGCCAAAAAACACCCAAGTTCCTCCAAGATCCTTGGTTCCATCGGCTGCAGCGAACGTTAAACGCCATAGCCATCCTTGATATATCCGCAGTCCACCAGCGACCAGGAACAAAACCCACCGAGCCCTCGACCAATCGATTCGACGCCCGGATCGATCATCGCCTGTCAGTGTTCTGCTCGCGATTGTGGCAATCGGACATAGCAGGCGAGCTCTTGCGGTTTTCTGGCTGGATAAGGTACCTTAGAATACTTTGATCAGAGACACAAACCTGCGCCATCCGGCTGCATTGCTTTTACTGCTACTGCTATCGAGCGAACGTTTCCGACGCTTTCGAGCTCGCCGGTGCTGCTAGCTGCTTCGCAAGTACCCTTAGCACGAAAAAGCTGCTTCTATATAACTTACGTTAGCTGCACATCCGCTGGCGGGCTTGCTGGCCGCCTGCGATTTGATTAATTCCTTTGCCTCTGCCGTTTCCTTCTCCGTTCCGTCAAGCTGTTGCGGTGGACCCGTCCAATCGAATCAATCGATCAAAACACCGTTTGGGAAGCCCCATACGCAACCTCAGGCGGAGCCCATTGCATCCCTTCCTTCCTCCCCTCCCTCCATCGATCCATCAATCGGTCAGTCGGTCGGTTTTCTGCTGCTTGCTTACTCGCCTGCTTGTCTGCATGCCCTGCTATCGGCGGGAGGTGGAGATAGACCAGCTAGTCCAGCTGGGGCTAACTGCTTGAGATCCTCCCGTGTGTTTTTTTTATATCGCCCCTCCAAGCCATGCATCCGTTTTCATTGCCTGTTCGATTCGATTCGCATGTACCCACACATACGTACATCCCAGCAGACTTGCCATGTACGTTTTTGCCGTACGTTCGCCGGCCGCTGGTGCTAGCACCTGCTAGTTTACCGCCAGAAAGCTCTTGTGTGTGTGGTGGTGGCAGCAGCGATATATTAAGTCAACTTTAATATATACGCCAGCTTGCTCTTCCTGGCCGGCCCCTCCAGAGCTTCTCCTCTCCGGCTTCCCCAACTTGAATCTCCCAGCTCTCTCCCTCACGCACGCTCTCCGATCTGGGAGAACCCGCCCGCCACTCCATCGGCAAGCTTTCCGGGGGGCGGAGGATTAGTATGTGCAGGCTCACTGACAAGATGGTCAATTGGTTCTAGCCACTCCCGCTTCCTTCACGCTCAGGTCGATAGCCGGACGGAGGCCGTCGACGGCTCTCTTTGACGAAGGCCCGGGCCCGTAGAACCGCCAGCCGTCGAATCCGGACCGCTTGCATCGCAAAAACTGCATCCACTTTCACCTCTTCCATTTATTGTTCTATCCTTTCTGCCCTTTTTTCGGGCTGGCCGGGAAAGCTCGTTTCGTCACCGGGAACTCGGCTACGTAGACGAGCAAGATTTCCGAAGCTCTGCGAGTCCAGAAGTGAATGTACGAACCCGCGAGACAGGGCCGGGCGTCCTACCCTTCTACTGCATCTTTCCAAAGAAAACCCCCAGCTCACGAGGCCTCCTGGGCTCCATCCAAACGTGTTGAACGCTTCTGCCGGCTGTTGAGACTGACAATTGGCGCCGAAATGCGGGGTAGCAACATCGCACTAGATCGCAGCCGGAATTTATAGCCCTTCCATTCACAGCCAGTCGAATCCGCCCGCCCGCCGCGACGCCCGTGTCCGAGCTGCTGGTCCGTGAACGTCGATTCATTCCGGTAAGTCGGCCAGTCGGATTGCTGGAACCGAAATCGTGCGCGTCGATTCAAGTTGGTTTCGTTTCTTGTATGCGTCCTTAGCAGACTATTTCGCCCATATTGCCTTGCTCTTGAGTTCCGTTCGATCGTCTGGCGAATGGCACCGGCGTTTTTTGCTGCTCGCTGCCCGTGGCCTTTTCACGCTCGATCAGCCAGCTGTCGAGCGATCCAGAGCCGATGAAAAACAGGCAGGCGACGGCGACAGACACCCGAACCGCGAACAACGATAACATTTACACTCATTTCGTCGGAAGACAATACATTTCTCTTGCTCCGTGTGGGTGCTCTTCGAATTCGGGTCTTTCGCTGGGCATCGCCCGTCGCATAGGGTGTCGGAGCATCTTCGGTGTCCTTTAGACATGCCCCGAGGATTCTTCAATCGTTTTATTGCCGTTGCCGTTGGATTCAAGCTCAATCTCCCGAATTACTCGAGTCTTATGAAGCTGGCTAACATTTAGCCGTCTCGGTCCGCGCAGGAGTCTGTTCACCGCAGCAGTCTACCCAGATCCCATCCTCAAACCTAAAATTCCCTCGAACACGCTCGTTCTACCATAGTTTTGGACCGACCAACTTTTGAATCCGCGGCAAATAAACGTGAGTTCCACACTGCAATGCATGCGATTGCACGAAGGCTGCAGATTGGGGCGGGATCTTGCAGAGAGAATCCAGCGAATCGGCTTTCTCGCTCTCGGTCCCGAGCCGTCATCCAATCCGGGCGAGGAGGAGCCGTTTGATAGCACAAGACGCTAATTCGAGGCCCCTCGATGCAGGAGTCAAACTCGATCCGACCGTCTCCAGCGTTCCCTGGGAGGCTCCAGTTCCATACAACTGTGATCAAGTCGAAGGCTCGAGCGGCCTCGAGGAAGACTCTTATATGCCGAACATAGGATCAGTGTTTAGATCGAAGAAAAAGAAGGACAAAGACGAAAAAAGTCACAAAGAAAACGGTCCTACAGACATCATTATCGAAGAGCCTCCCGTTACACCGTCTACCGAAGGATCGATCCGCCAGTCGTTGGGCTCCGCACCCTCGACAGCGACAACAGCAAACTCACATTCCGGCGGAACTATATCTGCGAACAAACAACCGCCGTCGCCAACCGCTTCAACTGGCCCGCTTGCGGCTAAGGACGATCCGATGACAACACCGGCGGCCCCCGAGTCGCATGCCGCCTCAAATGTGCGTTCCGATTTCCCATTTCCCCATTTTGGTCAATCGCAGAGAGCCGATGGGCTGGTATCGCGATATCGATGCGGCTGCTGATATGACTTTTTCGGGATTTCAGGCGAACCCCGCAGGCCCGGGCCACAATAGTGAGTCGGCGAATTCCAATGCGCACACTACCGTGCACGTAAATCTAACAGACAGCTAACGCAGGAGCGCCGAGTCAAGGTCAGAAAACCGAGCCAGTTTACCGGGCCACGAAAGGCAAATACACATTAAGCGACTTTACATTTCAACGGACGTTAGGGACAGGAAGTTTCGGGCGTGTACATCTAGTACAGTCGAAACACAACCTCCGTTTCTATGCCGTCAAAGTGCTCAAGAAGGCCCAAGTGGTCAAGATGAAGCAGGTGGAGCATACAAATGACGAGCGACGTATGCTTCAGCGAGTCAAACACCCATTTTTGATCACACTCTGGGGAACCTTTCAGGATTCGAAGAATCTGTACATGGTGATGGATTTCATCGAGGGCGGTGAGCTGTTTAGTTTGCTGCGGAAGTCGCAGGTGAGATTTTTTTTATATCCGCATGAGTCTGGAGTTGACATATATTGACGTGGAGATTGATGACAGCGGTTTCCGAATCCCGTCGCCAAATTTTACGCAGCGGAAGTGGCGTTGGCTCTCGACTACCTGCACTCTCTGAACATCATATATCGTGACTTGAAACCGGAAAATCTGCTTTTAGACCGTCACGGCCATCTGAAGATTACAGATTTCGGGTTCGCAAAGGAGGTTCCAGATATTACCTGGACACTTTGCGGGACACCTGATTATCTGGCGCCAGAAGTCGTCGCGTCAAAGGGCTACAACAAGTCTGTTGATTGGTATGGAAATAAACCGTAAACTGGCGAGACTACGAGGGCTATAACTAACGTGATGACGCGCGGGCAGGTGGTCACTAGGCATCCTGATCTTTGAGATGTTGTGCGGGTATACACCGTTCTGGGATGGAGGCAGTCCAATGAAGATCTATGAGAACATTCTGCGTGGGAAAGTCAAATATCCGGCGTACATTCACCCCGATGCTATGGATTTACTACAGCAGTTGATCACGCCAGATTTGACGAAGCGACTGGGTGCGTTTCGGCCGATCTCCCTCTCACGTGAATCCTACAAGGAGGCTAACAACGGAATTTAGGCAACCTGTATCACGGGTCCCGGTCTGTGCTGGAGCATGCATGGTTCGCAGAGGTCAACTGGGAAAGGTTGCTGAGCAAGCAGATCGAACCACCGTACGTCCCACCGGTCCGTGGTGGAATAGGAGACGCCAGCCTGTTCGACAAGTATCCCGAGGAGACGGAAGAATACGGCAAGGATGGACCCGACCAGTATGGGCATTTCTTCACCGACTTCTGAACGTTCCCGAAGGATGCATTGTCCCTGGTTGGTGGAGGCGGCGTCGACGTCTTTAGCTTGTTCCAACTTCTACTCCTACTTCTTCTTGGAGGGTTGGGTTGCTTCTGTCATATCTCTTTTCCTTTCTTTTCCTTCGCTGTTGGAATAGAACTAGGGTGGCGAGTAAGTTTTGACGTGATTTTATTGATGATGATGACAAGCGCTGAAGCGTCCTTTGTTTTTGACAAAGACTCCAGCGGGGTGGATGGATATCGATCGATACCAAGAGGAGGCAAATGCAGAGAACGAGGTGGTCACTGGCGACCGGGGCAGTTATCCTTCGTGTCTTAACGTACCGTACAAGTTCACGGCGAGCGAGCGGGCACATGTATCCATACCCCCTCTGTAATGAGTGTGTATCTTGCGAGTCAACGTAACTCTTCCTCTCTTCTTTCCTTTATATATCCCACCGGCACCGGCACCTACCTACTTTCACTCACCCTTCCTTCCTCCCTTCCTCCTCCAGTGTCAGGCGTTCTCTCTCGTTTTTGCTTCCCTTGCTGTGGACGTGCGCACGGAAATCTTGTGGCCCTGTTTCTCCTCCTTCTTGTTTTTTTTTCTTCGACTTTTCTTTTCTTTTATTATGAGTCCCTGGCGATTGCGCTTGATCCAGCCCGTCAATTTTCCCTTTCTCTCCTATATCCCCTCTTCCTAGCCGGAATCCCCAGCCCTTTGCACACGCACACAAAAAATACCTATAGGGAAGGACGGAGTTCGACAAGATATTGATATCGATTCGAGAAAAAAAGATGCTATGCGAGTTTTTGGAGAAACGAAAAAAAAGTTCAGACGGAAAGGGGCGTGTGTGTGTTTGCTGTATGTGTGCTAGATTTTCGAATACCAGGTGTGCGTAGGGACGGTGCATAACGTAGCATGCACGGTAACGTATGGCATGATATGAGATGAGATGGCATTTGATGCATACATACATAAATACTTACATTATAAGTGCCGCTGGATTCGTCTCGTTGCCAGCCGCCGTTAGATACTGAAGATATCGCCCGTGTAGGCTGCCGCATCCGAGAGGCCGGCTGTTTGAGGCCAGTGGTCATGCAGGGTTTTTTTGTATCAAGCGGTTTCTGATAGATGTGTATTGTTTGGCCGGACGGGTCCATACTATCATGCTGGCCGATTGATCGATTGATAGTTAGGACACTGTTGCGGGGTTTAAGCAGGTGGCTGATGGATGTTATATATGCTTCTTCGGTACTGATAACACACTTTTTTTTCTTCGGCAGACGGTCAGATGTGGAGTGCGGGGCGTGGCTCTCTCTTCCGGTAGCTGCATGCTGGGGAAGGGTCCGATTGTGATCATGGCTCCGTATGCACGGTCATGATTCTATTCCGTACGTAATGTACATTGCATGTGCGTGTATGTATGTACAGTGTTCTAGTCAAAGGAGTAAAGGTCGTATTGTACAGGTTTGAGGACGGTGGAAGAGAGGAGGGGAGGGAGATATCAGACGTGCATGGGAGCCAAGCTGAGGATCTTGCTCCACTTCTTCTCTCCGAGTTCTCGTCCGACGACGCCTACGATAGATGGCAGACCGGTCAGCGTGCTCGTTCTTCGAACGTGGTAGTACAATATAATATCGCCAGGACCGCGGGGAAGGGAGGATATATGAACGGATGAAACGGATGAGGCGGGCTAACCGTTCATGCGGGAGCCAATTGGCTCGCCAGCCTTGTTTACCAGCACGCAGGCGTTATCGTCAAAGCGGACGACGCTGCCGTCCTTCCGTTGCAGCGTCTTCTTCGTCCTCACGATGACGGCGTGGCGAATGTCCCCCTTGCGCACCTTCTGGGCCTGCTGGGAGGCGCTGTGGCCGGCGTCTGCGGATCCGAGGTTACGTTGGCGCTGGACGACGACGACGATTCGGTCGCCGATGCGGCCGTGGCGTTTCTGGCCGAGGACTTTGACGCATTCGACAATCGCGGCACCCTGTGGCTGGAGTGGTTAGGCTGGTGGTGGTGGTGGTGGTGGTGGTGATGGCGGGGTGGTGGCCATAGGAGCCGTAGGAGGGGGGGGTTCAAGGCGTACCGAATTGTCGATGCAGTTCAGCATCGTCTGGAAGCGCGTTAGCCATCCTTATCCTGTCAATTTCTCCGTCCAGCGGTACGGCATCGGCCGCAATGGGCGCCCCTACCTTCAGTTGGATCATGGTGGGCGGCGAGGGTGGTCCGAATGTCACCGCGAGAGCATTGGACGAGGTTGATAAAGAAGCGTTCGGCGGAGGACAAAACTCTGCCCGTTGCGGGCGACCACTCGCATCGCCTGCAGCATCGTCACTCTCAAAACAGCCTCCGATTAATGGCCCAGCATCGCTCCGCCTTTCGCCTACGGGTTCCTGACCAGTCGTCCGTCACGGCGTCCGTTCGAGCTTAGCGCCCAAAGTGCACCTTCTGGCAGCGGGAGACTGCGCCGGAAAGGGGGACCAGGCGGGCTATTTTCGCCCTCCATCACCTCCTGCAGGCCAACTGACGTGCGGATTCATCGATCTCACCACCTCCAACCGGAGTCAAACCAACCTCCCGTCGACCGTTATTAGCAGCACACGACACTCTTAGTCCCGCTGGTTCCATCCGCCCTCTCGAAGGGAGTCCACTCAATCTTACTCTTCTTCATCATCATCACCACCGTCACCACCGTCACCGTCACCGTCATCATCGACTGCTCCGACGCTCCTGGGGACCGCGACCCTAGTGCTCTTAACGGGACCGGAGGACAAGCGACCCACTCCCCATCGCCTCCAATCGCTCTGTGACACCGACGACGGATAGCAGAATCCACTGCCCCCACGATGCGGTCCATCATCGTCTACTGTGCCGTCGCAGCACAAATCTGCTCCACCGCCGTCTCGTCGGCGGTCCCGCCAAACTCCGAGGCCGGCGTCCGTCTGCCGCTCAACAATGACGAGAATACCTCGGATGTCGGTGCGGACATTGCCGACATCTTCGCCTCGCCGCCCACAGACTCCCGGAACGCCTGGTCGAAGCTCCGGAACAAGGTCATCGTGAAGATATTCGGGAGCAAGGAGCGGCACCATGGCTCGCTGAACCACCAGCACCTCTCGTCGTCCGGACAGAAGGCGCTGGGTGACGTCGGCGCGAAGAGGGCCGCGCTTTACACGAAATACCAGAATGACGTCGTGCTGCGGTTCAACATCTCGTCGGCGGAAGAGGCGAGGGCATTGGCTGAGGCCACCGAGGTCCTGTACTTGGACGTGTGGAGTGTCACCAAGGACCACGCGGACATCAGAGTTGACAAGGATGTGGTACATAATGCTCCTTATACGGCCCTCTCTCCCGCCGCTTAACGCTGACAACGACGATGTGCAGGTTCAATCTCTTCTCGGTCTCTTGCCCGAGTCTCTGCACACGGCCCACTCACGGCTGATGCACGATTTGGCTGCCACAGTCCGAGATTCGTTCCCGGAGGCGTACCTCAACCCGGGAAGCGCGAAGGGCTGGCAGTCGGTCACATCGTCGGATAAGTACCGATCCGATGGAGGAAAGATCAAGCACTTTTTCTCGGACTACCAGCCCATCGAAGTCCTCAACCCATGGATGAAGCTCGTCAAAAGCCTCTTCTCCGACCATGTTGCCACCTTCACCATCGGCAAGTCCTATGAAGGCCGCCCCATCAATGGCCTGAAAGTTTCGAGCGGAGCCCCGCTTGCCCCGGGTACGAGACGCAAGGCCGTTATCATTGCCGGTGCCTCTCATGCCAGAGAATGGATTTCCGTATCCACAATCTGCTGGCTCGCCCATAAATTCATCGTCGGCTACCACCCCGGCGGCGGTTCTAGCACCGACGGTGGCTTCCCCAAAGACAACGAGCTCACGAGACTTGTCCAGGCATTTGACTGGTACTTCATCCCAACGCTGAACGTTGACGGATACGCCTACTCCTGGTCCCAGGAAAGACTGTGGCGGAAGAATCGCCAGCCGACAAGGGTCAACTTCTGCAACGGCATTGAGCTCGACAGGACCTATTCCTACAAGTGGGACGTCCACACCCACCACAACCCTTGCAGCGAGAGTATGAACCCTATATATCACCTTGAACCGTAGAGAATGCAGAATACTAACCTGCCCCTTTTTCTTCTTACCAGACTACCCTGGAGAGGGTCCCTTCAATGCCACTGAAACCAAGCTTTTCGCCGACTGGGCCAATAATCTGACCAAAGATAACACCACCCGCATTGTCGGCTTCCTGGACATGCACTCCTATTCCCAGCAGAGTATGTCGCACCGCCCACCCGCTCAATACCCCCAATGTACGCGCATAATTAACAAGGCTTCCTCGTAGTTCTCTACCCGTATGCGTATACTTGCAACGAACGCCCACCAGATATGGAGAACTTGCTAGAAATGGCTCTGGGTCTCTCAAAGGCTATCCGCATGCACAACCAAGAGCATTACCAGGTCGCATCTGCCTGCGGCACCCACTTCGGCTATCCCAGGCCGCCTAACCACCCGCCGCACCCGAAGTCAAAGGAGTCGATCGATATCGAGGGCGACAAACTTCATCTGACTGAAACCGGCGGTGGTGGTTCGGCGTTGGACTACTTCTACAAGCAGCTTCAGGTGCCTTTCGCATACCAGATCAAGCTGCGTGACCAGGGCAGCTACGGGTTCTTGCTACCGAAGGAGTACATCAGGCCCACCGGTGACGAGATGACAAACATGGTCAAGCACTTTGGCAAGTTCTTGATCGGTGATGACCTAGAGTAGACGAAGAAGAACACAAAGGGGAAGAATGAGAGAGTAGAGTACAGAAAGGGGGGGTGATGTGAAGCAAGATTGTTACCACGAGAGCTGTACAGCAGGGGGTCGGGAAAGAATGGTGAGTGGGGGTAGCACACCCGAGCTCGCTGGTCTCCACCGCCTCCGCTGTCGGCTCCTCGTCGCTGAGTTGATCTGTTGTGCGCGTCTTTTGGTAAGGGAAACAATAGCGTCAAATGTTATCTATTAGTCAGGTGGGTGGTGATGATGATCTTGTATACCTAGCATTCGTTCAGTGTGCTGCATTGGCGTTGCTTTTTTATATTTACCACAACGATATGTCTATCTAGCGGTCATTGCCGTCCAATATGAGCGGTTGTTGGACAACTTTGTTAGCTAGTTGAAAATGAAAGACGCTTCTAATTGATGTTGTCTTGATATTGAACCCGTGATTTTGGTAATTAAGAATCCAAGCCATCACGATGTCACTGACAGGTCTCGAGGCCAGAACGCCAGGCCAGGGACGTTGCACATAACGCGCAAACAGTCAATCGTTTGGTACGTGTAGCTCAGGGCACTACTGAGTTACCGTATGTGGTAATTCCAAGCAATACTCGCCTTGTCGAAGCGGTTTCCATTTAACGTACACATTCCGTCATAAGTAAGCAGTATTTCGAATACATCTTAACATGATGATATAAGATGTTGCTCAATATTGCAATATTGTAACAAGACGTGATTGATCATCAAAATATATTTAGATTCAAAAGCCTTTTTCAGTGGATCCCAAAGCATCCAGCACCCGAACTATCCCATTCATGCATTCTCAATGTTGAACCGTATTCGGCCACGACAATACAGCATTGATACCCTTCGGTCGATGATACCATACTATAGTAGTGTTAATGCACATCCTTGTTCAGGCATAGATGACACTATAGCGTCTGCATGGATGCTAGTCTCACGCCAGGATAAAGCCAAGCTCGTTGATAAGAGCCGAGATACAATGGCTGCAACGCAGAACCTTGTTGCATTTATTTGGGAACATTGAGGACGCACAATAATGTTTTCTAAGATGAGACAGCGGATGTTGATACAATACCGCTAGAACCACCGGTAGTATATGCCCAAAGAAACCCGATAAAGTATACACTGACAAGCAGCGTATCTAGTAAATGATATATGCGTTATATACCCCGATAGCAAATGTTTAAAAGTCGAAGGCTAGAGCTAAGCAATCAAACGACCGCAGCACATGAGGCCCGCGAGACAATAGCCTACTGCATAACCAGAAGGCGGAGAATACGCTCAGGGCGATTCTACATATTCGGAGTCAGATCCAAACTCTGAAATCTGGGAGGAAGAGGACTGATCTTCATCACATTCCTCGGAGGTCAGCTTTGACATATCTAGGATAAGACAGCAGCTAGTTGTGCTCATGCTCAGAACGGCAACAATATTGTTGCGCATAGCAAATGCCCGCGGTTCATACTTGCGTGGGAAGGCAAGTATGTCACACCCTTGATATTTGAACCATGAGCCAACTGTTGTAGAGAGCTGTGAGGTGGCAATATCGATGACTCCTCTATCTATCAGCAGAAATTTGGAGTCTTCTGAAAAGCAAAGACTCTCTGTGAGAGTATTGAGATGCCTTAGTTCTCTCCCCGTCTGTGGGTGGAATACCTTGATTCCCGTCGTGAACGCTGCCGCCAGCTGTTTTCCATCCGGTGAGAAAGCCAGTGCCCGTGCCCCAGGTGGGTTGGAATCATCTTTTGAACGGGTTCCCTCCATAGGGAACACATGTTCAATTTTCTTACCGGACTTCACATCCCACAGATAGATGGACCCCAGGTTTGTCCCTGATGCCAAGACTGTGCCGTCTGGTGAGAATGCAATCGATAGCACAGAATACTCCCATGGAGGGTGTCTGCAGAATTCATGACAGACGACTTGGGATTGTGGCGTTCGATCAGGTGAGATGGTATGCCCTCTGGCTGTATCCGTAGTCTCAGATTTGAGTGCGGGTATGTCACAGAAGACTACATCGCTTCCCCGAACGCCTGCCAGTCTACCACTAATGGAGATAGCTGGATGCGACAAGTCGAAGGAGGTTTTTACGGAGGCCACTAGTGATCCAGAGACTGTATCCCAGACATCGAGATAGCCGCTCCATTTCCCTCCTATCAAAAACCTGCTATCCGCCGAAAACATGACGTAACTCGTAGAGCCAGTGGGTCGATCGCCCGTTTGAAGCATCATCGCAGGCGGTACTAGTTTGCGGTCTTCGACTTCTGGAATGTCCCATAAAATAGGGTCGATAGCGCACCAATTTAGCGTCCACGCAACCTTTCTCCCGCTTGGCGATAGCATGAAAAGCCCTTTATTTTCAAGTTCATCAGGCCTGGGATCGGTGGAAGGTAAGCTCGAGGCCGACGATAGGTCAAATATCCTGATAAAACTCCCAATGTTACTCATCGATGCCCCTAGCTTCAAATCGGCCGACAACAGGCAGCTTCCCCCAGAGCCAACATAGGTTGACTGCACCATTGAGCCGGAAGACATGTCCCAGAGTTGGATATCGCCCGAGTTTGTCCCCGACGCCAGTGTTTTCCCATCTTTCGAAAATCGCAGGGACCGAGCCGTAGAGGCTGTTCCGATGGCCTCCATTCTGATCTTCTTTCCTGAAATTAGATCGCAGACAAAGACAATTGAGGACAAGTTTAAGCCACCAACCGCGACTGCGACTTGCCTGCTGTCTGGCGAGAAACCAATCGATTGAACCTTAGGAAACCATGCCGTGCGCATATACACAATGCCAAAACTCTTTCGCTTGATCTTTGAAGACAATTCCCAAACTTCAAGATCTATGAACCGCTCATCTCCAACCTCATTCCTACCCTCGTATCGGTTAATTGCGAATGACAGCATTTTCCCATCGGGCGAGACTGCTAAGACGGTTATGTCCCTTTGTCGAGTGTACGACGCAAAATCCGATAACCATTCATCAGATATTCCCTTCCAGAACCGCATCGCATCTTCTGCTGCTTTGAATGCAAGTTGTTTGCTATTTGGAAAGAAGCAAAGAGCAGTTATAGGACCCTTCTCTTGCTTGAGAATTTGTATCAACTCTCCAGAGGGCAGACTCCATATTCGAACCGTCTGATCCGCCGATCCGGACGCAAGCCGGCGGCCATCTGGAGAATATTCCAGTGACGTCACCCTGGAGGTGTGTCCTTCGAGGACTTTTTGCAGTTTTCCGGTTGTAACGTCCCAAAGAGTGATTGATCCGTTGGATGCTCCCGATGCCAGCTGCTTATCGTCCGGGGATAGAGCCATGGTATGCATTGTCGCACCACGGCTTTCGAGAATTTGTATAGTTGCATCCCAATCCGAAGAAACCCCACATATTTGTCGAACCCAACTGGGCAAGAGGTGGTAAAACGTGCGTTTGACAATACTATTCTGGGGAGCGAAGAGGAGTGCAGAGGAGTAGAGTTGCAAAGGAGTTTCACTGATTTCGTTCTGGTGAAAGAGGATAAATCTCCGAGCATCGTATAAGAAATCCGATAGGTCTTTGTGGTTCTAAAGTTATTTGCCAATGCGTATGCACCCATCATATTAGCCATCGTCACTTCTATGTAAGAAATCGACATAATGAAGTGACTGGTGCTGGCGACTTGATATGCATAGGGACATATCACAAACCTTAACTGCCGCTTCTAAATCGCGGATTAAAGGAACAACCTGAGGAAAAACACCCATAATGATCAAAGCCTCGACCCAGAACAAGAAATACCCCTTGAGAAATTCCAGTGCTTGATCCTCATCACATCTTTCGTGCCTTTCTTCACCGGATTCAGGCTCGTCACGAAGTGTCATCGCGAATACCGAATGATGAACCCAGTAGAAGCAAGCGTACTCGGGGAGATGTCTCTGAGCATCCGGTTCCAGAGCTGCAGCCGGGAGCCCTGGCGATCCTAAACCGCATACATCCATCTTCAGAACTGCCGATAATAGTTCAAAACAGCTGCTAGTGATATTGCGGTGTTCGATAGCCTTTCCTCTCGGCATGAACTCTGGGCGTCCCACCTGCTTGTCCAAGAAATCTTTGGCAGACTGGTGGACGAATGTTACTGTCCCGTTTTGAACAAGCAGAAACGATTCGCACCGTTCTATTATGATATCTTCCAGCTCACCCCGATTCATTTCGTCGGGGATTTCGGTAAAGAGGATGAGTTCGTATAGACGGAGCGGTCGAATTGCAACAACGGCAGCAGCTAGCACCCGAGAGCAGAGAACTGCATCTTCGTCATCGTTGCTGTGCTTCAGGAGCCGTGCTAGCGTTTGGTTGTATAATGCGTCCAATCCAGCGGGTAATTTTGCCAGTACTTTGAGGGCATGACTTGCTCTCGCTTTCGATAATTCTTTACAGGCCAGATGGACCCATAAAAACGTATTTTGAGCGCCCTCATTGAGGATCAGAGTTATCTTGGCTTCGACTTCGGGATTGTAATGCTTCTTTCTGCTTAGATCATCGACTTTGTACTCGATGTAGGTCTTGATCGCATCGATAGTATGCTCGGAGTTGTCCTCAAGGCAAATTCGACGCTGGAATCCCTGACCACTAAGCTCTCCTCTAACTTGAATGTTTGGACGACTTGTGACCAACCACCGAATCTTATTGGGTTTCGAAACGGTGAGGCTGAGGATTTGCAGAAGGTCTTCGAGGTCTCTCACGCACTCGTCTAGCGCATCTACCAAAAGATAAAACCTGCCGATGTTGTCGTCGTCGATGATGTCTAGTAGAACTCGCTGGAGGGCGTAAGGAGCGTTGAGGCCAGTAAAACAGTTGGGGCCACCAGTGTCGAATTCTCTCTCCAGGTGTCTGACGAGCCCTCTATGTCCACTGTGTACAAGCAATTGATATATGAGGCCTTTGACGACGGCTGTCGCATTGTCCAGTCGACTGTCCGTTGCTTGACAGAAGAAATACGATATCGCGGTGGCATTTGAGTCTCGGAAAGTTTCCTCTAAGTGATTTATGATACTCATCATAATCATGGTTTTACCTTTCCCAGGCCCTCCTTCTATCCAGAGTATTGGCTTTTCCGTCCCGTCTTGCTCCACTGAAAGCCACTCTTGGAAACTGCTATCTGATAGTATCCAAGAACAGGATTCCTGGATCAATGTGTCTTTAGATTTCTCGATCCTGGTCTTGTCATCTTGAGGGTTTGTTCCCCCCAGATCTCGGATGCATCGGTATTCATCATCTAAGATTCACCAAGCATTAGTCAAAACCCAGTAGAATAAACACTAGACTATAGTCAATATCGGCAAGGATGATGATACCTTTCAGACTCTTCTTCGGCTCTATTCTAGGCGTCTCTAGCAAAAGCTCTTTCGCATAGCTAGCGGCTGTTAACGCAGCATATAGTTGCCAGATCTTATTCTTGTGGCTATCACAATAATCGCAGATGCCTCGAACAACTAAGGATGGAAGCTCATCCACAACCCCGGCAGCCTCCATCTCAAAGCAGAGAACATCTCTGCTCCCACTGATCTGGTCTCTTACAGTGCCGGACTTGATAACGCTGTTACCGGACGCAATCAGACCATAGTGGATACACGGGTGCTGCCATTTGCGAGCGGGTCGTTCAACCACACGACTAGGGTCGCATCCGTCGCAAGATGGGGAACGATCATCATGCTTGTAGTCTGCCACAAAGAGCCTGTCGAAGCCGGCGCCAGGACTGGCGAACCCCCCGGACAGATGTCCATTTCCAAGAGTTTCGTTGATACTGCCTTGGATTGTGGTATTCCCAATAGGCACAAGTTTGGACCTCAACCTAGCTATCGCCTTGAGGAAGATATCAGGTGGCTTGTTCAGCACTCCCGTGTCGGAAAATTCGCCGTCCTCAAGCTTCTTCCCAAAGTCGTACTGCCAAACACCCGGGAAGCGCGGCGTGGGATGGCCGACGACAACGTCGCCTAATCTGATATCGTGTGTCGTTGGCACGCCGCCGCCAACACCGACCATCAATCCATACTCGATAGATGGGAAGCACCGTCGCAGTTTGGTTACCACTCTCGCCGCAGAGGTGGTGCCGTATACGCCGGACGGAAGTTGCACGACAACAACCTTGTTCGCCCCGATGGCGCCGTATTCGTATCCGTCAGTTAGCTCTTGATCGTTCGTTTCGGGTGGCTTGTAGTGTCGCTGAAGGACGGCTCTCGCAGCCGCTAGCTCGCAAGGCAAAGCGCATATCCAACCGATGGTGTATTCGTCGCTATCTGGTCGGTCAGCCATCCTCTCATATTCTTTTTGAATCGCCGGTCTCGCAAGCGAGACCTACACGACTCATGGCGACATTACATGAGCGTTACACCGAACCGTATATCTGTAAGTGAAAGATTTCGATTTAATGAGAGACCAGAGGTGAAATAATAAGAAAGTGTTTGGTATACAAGACCAAGGTGAATGGTCTGTGGAGGTAATTGATTCGGCGCAATGGTGCAAAGGTCACGACAATATGGCAGACTGGGTTACGAGACAAACGACAATATTGGAGCGGGGTCGCAAGGCTGAGAACTGAGGGAAAGGCGCTGGTTACCTTTCGATGTATCAAGGATTTGTGGGGTCTTTCAAGTTGGCCATGCATACCTATAAAGTTGGTGAAGGATTTCCTCTCTTCAGATCTTGGATCCTCAATCTTTCCGGCATTCCCCGTCGTCTTTATACTCTGTTTCCTATATAAGAATTTCTATGTTGTCTCGCAAGCCAGACGCCTTCCTTTGGCTGCAAAGATTCTATGTAAAACTGCCTGCATGAAGACCTGAAATTTCGAAAGACTCTCGATCGATTCTTTTGGAAAGTTATCGATATCCCGTATATTACAACGACAGCCTATCTACCAGCACGCAAGCTTGCATGTGAGTTTTAAACAGCTCCTGCGAGAACTTCAAGGTATCAATTCGACCGCATGAAAAATACAATATGAATTCTATATAGTAACAACGAAGCCACAAAGTAAATTCATCGCTCATCAAGCCCACCAAAAGATCGATCGATAGAAAGATGAAAAGCAACCAGTCAAACCCGTGCCCCGAAAGGAAAACCATATCCGTAATATAGATTCCACAACGTGCGCATGCATGCTTTCCTAACTTTTCCCAAACCCAACAACTGTAAAACCAGAACCAGAAACAGAAAACTAGAAGAAGAGGAGGGATATTTACTGCGACGGCGGTAGTAGTAGTGAATACTAAAACGGAATATTAAGGAAAGAGTATAGAATAAAGTAGTAAAAGTAAAAAGAGCGCTGCAAAAGGGTACCCTGCAAGTTTAATACAACAATACTTACTTACCCACTGCCGTACGCATGCCAGACAGCCCGTACCGTAACACAAGGAAACGGAATATATAAAAAAGCAAAACAACGAGCCAAACCCGCTCGCTTCAAGTCAATTCTTTTATCTCAAGAAGCGAAAGAATCGCCGCGCCAAACAAGCAGCCCAAATATACCAATAGTGGAAAAAAAACCAAACCCTCGCCCCCACTAGATCAATCCACTAGTTGTCTAGCAGAGTCTCGCTTGCCTCAAGCGATGTGCCGACGCTCACGTCGGGCTCCGGCTGCGCCAAATTCGCAGCATCCATGGTCTTCTGGACAGCCTCTTCCTCGCCATCGTTGGCACCCTCCTTCTTCTCAAGCAGTACTACAAGCTCCTCGACGTTGTTCTCATCACTTTCCTTCGCGACGTCGACCACGACTGCCTCTGCTTCCCGATTGCTAGTCGACGTACGCCCGGTGTCAACCAAAGGTGTGACAGTCGCATCCGACAGAGTAGGGCTGGCAATCGCATCCGGGATGAAGGTCGAGCTGTCACAGGCATCGTCGTCCGTGATGGCCGAAGCAGTCATTATGCTAACCTCGCCATCGTCCAGGCTCCTCGCCTTGGAATCACCGTCCTCCGAGTCCGGATTGACAACGGTCAACCGGCCGCTGACCGCGCTAGAGCCGCGACTAAGCTGGCTCCGGCTGATGCTGGGGCTGGCGCTAGCGCTGCCGGAGCCGGCTTCGGCTTCCTCGTCTTCCGAATTGTCCCGCGTGCTGGCCTCGGAAACGATAACCTTGCCCAGGCTGGATGCGTCGAGGACCCGGTCGCCAATCATACCAGCCACCGCCGCGGACATAGTGGCGCTAGCTCCACTTCGGTGGCGCTTCAGCCTGTCCTCGGCCGGGATGGCGTGCCAGTCGCTGCCGAAGGTGATGACACTAGCTTTCTTCCCGTGGACTGTGAAGCTTCCGGTACCTCTCGCGAGGCCCTCGTTTTCCTTCTTGTCGCCTTCGCTGTCTCCATCAGCCTTGTCGCTGTGCGCGTTGGACTTTCGGACGCGGTGATGCTGGAGCTGGATAGCTTGTGATCCCTCCCGAAGGGTGCGGTGCAATGACCTGCGAATCTTGTCCTTCTCCTTCTCCTTCTCTTTGTCCTTATCTTTCTCTCTTTCCTTGTCCTTGTCTTTTTCCTTCTCTTTGTCTTTTTCCTTCTCCTTCTCCTTTTCCTTTTCCTTGTCCTTCTTCTCTCGGTGACTTGCGCTGTCGTCAATGTCCTTTCCCTTATCCTCCTTAACGCTGCACTGGTCCAGCAATTCCGATTCGGCGTCGCCAACCGGCTTGATAGCTTGCGCGATCGCCTGCTGCGAGATAGCCGACGCGGTACTAGGACGTCGCTGCTGGTTGTCCTCGTTTGCACTGCTGGTTGTAACGCTGACATACTCGTGCGATTCCGTACTGGTCATGTACGGCTCTCCAAGCTGACTCAGGTCGAGTTCGCTCGCCACCTCGCTGGGCAGACCCGCCGTCGATAATCTCTTATTCTCAAACGGCAGCGGACCAATATCCCAACTCTGGTGTGAGCCCAACGTCGATGGTCGAGCCGTAGACTGCGATGCCGTCCGGCTGATAGTAGTCTTGGTAGATTGCCGCACAATCTCGTTCTCGAAAACCTGCTTGCCGAACGACGCCGTCACGGAAGCCTGGGTGGGCGTGCTCTTAGCGGAGTGTGGAGAATCAGCCAAGCTCGGCGACTTGCTTCCACGCGACGGTGACTCGGGCGGCGTCGACAGCAGAGTCAACCTCCGCAGTTTGTCCTTGGCCGTCCGCCGCTCCTCCTCCAGATCCATCTCGAGGATATCGCGATGGCAGCGTAGCCGCCAGATCTCCACACGCACCCACTGCAACTTCGCATTCAGGCTGCCGGCCGCTTGTACCACCGCTTCGCGTGTCTTCGCCTGAACGGGCGTCAACAGTTTGAGATGGTGGGCATTTCTCAGCAGCATCGCCAGCTGGTCCAGAGAGTCCTTGAGCTTCGTATTCGAGTCTTGGATCTTTCGGTCGATCACCTGTCGTCGGGCAGCAGCAATCTGCGCGGCGAGCTGGGGGTCTATTCTGCCCGAAACGATGGAGACTTCACCGGACGCAGTTTGGACCGATTTCGCATTGCTGGAATCCGCTCGTCGGATGCCTCGGGTTCGCTGGCCGTCGTAATGGCTGCCCACAACTCCTCGCATTCGCACACCAGCAGTTCTGAAGGCCGCTGCATAGTTTAACTTTGACAACCAGTCGTTCAATTCCATTTCGTTGTCTGCGAGAAAGTACTCCTGAAACCCGCCGTGGCGGACAAACATGAATGCGTTCTTGTGCTTCTTGTACGTCCGGTCGAGCAGCGCAACCGTGTCGTCGGTGGACAGCATGGAGTCCGGATTGAACTCCATCAGCGGCGGCGTGAAGACGCAAGGGCCAATGTTCAAGTTACCCGCTTTGACATGCTGTTCGTACTGCGACATCAAGTTCTTGACCCAGCTCACGTTCTTGAAGAAATAGAGCTGAGAACCCGTGAGAAGTGCGCCCCACTCCTGCCAGGGGCTCCTCGTCTTCTTCTTTTTCGGGTCCTTTCTCCACAATAGCCCGATCTTGGTAACTTTGATCTCCACCACACCCGGGCTCGCATCCTGCGGATTTTGCTGAGTAGCTGGATTTAAGAAGGCATCCGGTCGAGACCTCGCAGAAACGATTTGCAGCACGGAACTCCTAAAGAAAGACTCATGCAAGTCCTTCATACTCATTGTGTAGGTGGTCCCAAGATACGTGTAAGGATCATCGACCATCAGAACTTCCGTTAACGACGGGCGAAGGATGTCTAGCTTATTATCAATGATGAGCGTATACGGATCAACAGGCTCCTTCGGCCGCCTGAGATCAGTGTTGGCTTTTGTCAGAATATTCCGCCTTGGCATATGAGGGACAATTTTCTCGCCATTGATGTCAAGGTCGTCTTCCACGTGGATGAATGGAGTGTAGCTGATATTGTCGTAGAAGTATTCCAAGATGTCGGAGGTAACTCCCTCGCCACTGGTATTCTTGACGTAGTCGGTCTTTTGCATCTTGTACTTGTTGTTCTTATTGAAGACATCAGTATGGAGGATGAGCAGCGAAAATGCTATGAAATATGCGTTTTCTAAAAAGCATCGTTAGCGTTCCATCTTCAGGAGAGACAACAAAAGCGAATAAACATACCACTGGAGGAGTATATCAGCGGATTGCATTCATGATAGCGGTCCGCAAAGGCCTGCAGAACCCTGTCAATCTGCTGCGTCTCCTTTGGTAATTCCACCTCCATCAAGAGCTTTCTCAGAGCCATGTCCATTGGGTCTTGGAAGAAGGCGAAGGTGCCCATATAGCGCTTCAACACCTCGACGTGGAAAGCGTCGTCTGTCTTACTTAATAGACTGGCTACCACGCTCTTGTTCACGGCCTCTTCGAGTTTCCTCAGATACATATCCGGAGTGTCGTCATCCAACCGTTCCGGAATTATCAATTTCTCCCTTGAAACCACCATTGAACCGGGGTGCGATGTGGATCCCCGCCCCCCATAAGGCGCAGGCGAAGATGTCCGGGTTGGCACTCCGGAAAGATGAGCTTCGCTATTCTGTCGGGATCTCGAAGAAAATAACCTAGAAAAACTATTCCTGCCGACGAGGCTCGTACTTGTTCGGGCGCTGTCAGCCGGCGACCTGTCCATTGATCCTGCCGTCGAACTCCGCTGCCTATTGTACCGAGCCTGGGGCGCCAAAGGACTGGATGTCGTCGAGCGTAACGAGTGATTCGAGGCCGTCGAATTTGCGCGAGCAATTGTGGCGGGGCTGCTCCCCATGGTGCCCAGTACCGATGCTGCCAAGGCGCTCGTAGCGGGGACCGGCAAGCCGTCCGACGTGGGTACCCTCCGGGGCGTAGGTGGAGCGGAAGAGAAGGTGTTCAAAGAAGGTCGTGATCGAGTCGAGGCGCCAGAGCTAGATGTTCCTCCACCGGTTGCATCCGTGCTGGCTCTCCCTTCGATGTGTGTTACCTTGGGCGGCAGAGGGAACAGCGGCGTGTCCTTCTTGCGTCTCGAAAATCGGAAGAATGTCGAAGTTGTCGATACAGTATGTGTGGTCGTAGTGGTAGTGACAACCACATCTGCCGAACTGGCTTCGGATCTCGATGACTCGGAGAGGCGCGGGGGAGGGACTGGGAGCCCATGCTCGTCGTAGGGAGGAGGCGCGAAGCTTTGGGTCGATCCATTGTGCGGTAGCGGTTTGTCCGGTTCGTCGAACGTTACGCGGCTGGTCCGGCCGGACGGATTGCTGCCAATGTTCTTCTTGGACGATCGTCGGCGGGGTGAGGAACTCGGCCTCGGAGAGGGCGACATCGATGCGTCGCGGTTCCCCGATGTGGAAGGTGCGTTTACGGGTGCTGAGAGATTGGCGCGCGATGTCGCTACGGCTGCAGCGTTGTTGTTATTGTGGTCGATGCCATCGCCAGATGGTTTCGACTGGGGAAGGGGGGGCGCGGTAGATATATCGAACGTCGGTGCGGTCGTGATGATAGTTGGGGTTCGAGGCGGGTCCGGCAAGGGGGGAACTTCCTCTTGCGCTCTGGCTTTTGCACCTAACGCAGGGTCGGATGCATTGCGAAACCGCAGGATGGAGAACCTCCTGTTTCTCTCCTCAGACTTTCTGGGCTGCGGGCGGATGGTCGACGAAGAGACCCTTGGCGCAGTTTCCTGACCGGCATTGCTCTTAGCGGTTGTAGGTCGTTCTGCGGGCCTGGGCTCATTGCCGTTCCTTTGGGCAGCCGACGACGCATGGCTCTCCTGCTGCCTAAACAGGGCTCCGACGTCCACGCTTTGCCTTCTCAGGTTGGAATCTTCCTTCCGGTTGATCTGTCGGAGCCTCCAAGATATCCCCGTCATGGTGGAGAGCGCCTATGGGGGCAACTCTGGAAGGGAGGGTGCGTGCGCTAGTATGGTGAGGCCGTTGGTTCCTTTTCCGGGGTGTGCGCAGGATTGAGATGAAGATGTTTGGAACAGGGCCGCGTGGAGATTGTTGGGTGTGCGTACGTAAGAGTTTGGAGGTGCCGCAGAGATGCCGTACTTTTTATAAACCGGTTATCAATTGAATGGGAAACAAAAAGAAGAGGCTGTTCGCTTCGGAAATGAGACCGGACGACGGATGCAGAGGCAAAAGAAACAGAGAAAATCCGATCGCGATATGTCCAGACGGATGATAAGGTCACGTGTGAGCGGCGACACGCGAGCGAGATGCGAAGGCGACGGATTTCGAATTCGAGAGTCGGAGTTTCGAGAGAGAGCGCGAGTAACGAGCGTGTCGGGTGGGAGTAAACGGGGTTATACGGGTTGGCGACAGCACCGGAGGCCAGCTCTGGTCACGGATATCGGACGATGGCGAGAATTTAAACGGACAGGGCTGGCGGACTCGCGCTCAATCTGAGGCCCGCGGGCTGTTGGTGACGCGGATGGATTGAGCCGAAGATTGATTATTGTATCGCATGGCGACCCCAATCAAAGACCGTATATATGTCCAGCTATCCAGCGGCGAATTCGAGGGAAGAAACGGGCGGCGCTAATATAATGTCCGGGGCAAGACGAAGTGCATGCAGCTGGAATGAGGTGTCGTTAGCGTGGAGGAGGTGAAAGGAGTAAGCAGAGCAACGGCCGCTGCCAATTTGGGCGGGCTCGGCTGCAGCCCGGGCGCCGGGGCGACAATAAGACTGAACGATCGCGAGGTCCGGCAGGTGGTAACGTGCTATTTCGGGGTGTAACTACGTGCGGATTGCAGTGGTGGGCGTAAATGGGAGATGGGGGAGGATAGATGGAGGTGTGAATGCAAATGAGAGGGGGCGGTGGGAGGTGGTGATGTTAACTCAAGGAGGAGGAGGAGGTTGTGGAGGAGGAGACGCGAGGGAGGAAGGAAGCCCAGCTGGTTAAAGGCTCTGCGGCTGGAAACAGCAGTACATACAACAACCTCCACTCGCCGGCGATGCACGATCGATCGCACGATAATACTATATCCACGCACACGACCAAGTCGCGCTGCTACGACCGAAAGCAGGACGTGTCCGGATGCTGATGCTGAGCTGAGCTGGCAGCCCGGCCTGAGCCTTCCATGGATCCACCAACTATCCAACTGCTGGTACCGGCCTCCCCGTTTGCTGGTTCGCCCGTGTGCCTCGTCTCTCGTTCCTCCGGCTCCGAGCGCTGGCTATCGGATCCAGTCTAGTGATGATTTAAACCAAATTGCAGGCGCCTGCGCAGACGGTGCTTTTCGATCGATTGGAACCCTCTCTCTCTCCCTCCCTCGTGTGCGTGTCAAATCGCACTGGCGAAAAGTGAAACGGCCTGCAGGAGGAATAAAACGGAGGCCCGTCACGGTTGTCGACGTGCACCGCTCCGTTCAATCAGACGGTGTGATCTCGATATAGACAGCTGCAATCGACTAATTGATATGCCACGGACAATGGCAGTTCTTTATAGAACTACCACTTAACTGATGCGATATAGGTGTAGTCAAGCTAACAGTCGATATATTCCCTCGTCAGCAGGACCAGCCGCATTGCATTTAAGGCTCAGGTCGATAAAACTCCATGGATTGGATCCAACCAGCCATGGCCAGCGCTGGCCTGCAAGGATGCCGCCGGTCCATACTTTATATCAGTGTCACGCCGCGAGCAACAGCTCGTACAGACGCAGTCTAGTGCAGACATGCCATGCATTGCATCCCATTCCACGACTCCACTTCCACCGGCCATGGCGCTATCAAGGGTGTGGAGGGGCTAAATAGGATGCAGACATGCACACACCGACATGGGAAAAATCCCCCATCCAGCCCCGAGCCCGGGCTAAAAGGGCAGCCCGACTTGCAATGCCAGTCAGCATGCAGACACACAAAAGCATGCAGGTCTGTCCGTCTGTCCGTCCGTCTGGCTGGCTGGCTGGCTGGCTGTCTGTCCGCACGCATGCAATGCACTGTACGTCTCATGGGCTGATATAACTGACAGCTCGAGGTTAACGAGCGTACATACATTACATCCGATGTTCGAGCGGTCTCCCGCGCATTAGGGAAGCCAGAACGAGAAAAGAATCGCCTGTGAGGCTTCCGGAGCAAGACCCTCCGTCGCCCAGCGACAGGTTTCATCACGGCGACGGCGGCGGACTGCCCCTCGTCCGCGCGCGCTCAATTGACTCAGGGTCCAAGGGGTCTCGTCGATTAGTCTCGGCCTCGTCGATAGGCTGGCTGGGCTGTAGATGCCTGACTAGCATCCTAGTTCTGGCCGAGAGCCGTCTGTCTTGCGCAGTGGGACCCCGCATATGCACACCTCCTTTCTTGGTAGCTCGGGTCGGTCGGAAAAAGCACCAGTCGAGAAACAATTGAAACCTCTAGGCCTCTGTTCATGCCAACAGGGCAATCGCGCCAGACTTTGCTCGCCCCATGCGCAATCTTCCTCGAATCAGTACGGATTTGTCTTTGATCCGGAAGAATCATGGTCTGTACCTAGATTAATTACACGCCGACATGTATGTATTGTACGTGTAGTAGGCATGTCTCTGACGTGGGCATGGCTGTGCATTCTGCTGAAAAAATTTCGAAGAAAGAGGCAGCTCGAAATGCATCGGTCCGTGAGCGCGAACGTGAATGGATGCAAGGGGGTGGCAGTTGCTGATAGTCAGCTTTAGTCAATGCAGAGCTTGATCGATAGCTAGAAGTTGGCTGAATGGAAACGATGCCGCAAGCTGACCTGAAGTTCGGGATGTAGTATTATTACCTGGGGCTGGTGATTTTGTTGCCAGAAGTCCCGGGATGGCTATTTCAGGCGAATCACCAACACCCAGGACGTGAATATAGTTGTGTCTTGGAGGGTGAATTCGTGATATACACATATGCTCGGTGCAGTCACGATATCAGTAAATGAATGTGTGCGGTAGTCCACTCTGCCGCCGTGCATGGCCAAGTCTCAGCCAGGCTAAACACGAAGCCGTAGATAAACCAACATTGACCACAAAAGCCGTGCCCGAATTCACATCACGTATGTACCAGCTGCATCTCATCACACTCGGAGATTCTCAATTTAAATTTGTCACAGCGCATCCGCCCTCGTATCTCCCGCATCACACTTGTACATTTTACACATACATGCAACGTCGGTTCAGCGTCCGTCCGCACCGATTCGTGTATGCGCGGGTATCCGCATCCCTTCGTATCGGCATCCGTAAGGAGGCATCCAGCCATTACATCGATCAAATCAACGGAGGGCCAGTCGGCTCAGCTCGGTCGTGTGTCTCGTCCGTCACTTTACCCCCTGGCTGACGCCCATCACGTCTGTGTGTCTGTATGTCTGGCTTGTCCGTCCCGCAGCTCGCCTTCTCCTTCATGTCAGATCGATCGTCGGCGGGACCCATGCACGCGCATCCAAAGCTAGTTCCCCCGCTCGCCAGCGAGCCTGATTCGCAGGTTATATTTGGACACAATCGACAGAGAGAAAGCCGATTCCTATTTGCCTGTTGAAGCCCTTCGCCTTTCCGATATCATAAATAGAGACATACATATATGCACTCGCATGGCACACACTCTTGCCTCTCTTAAATCCCGCCTGAGCGTCGAACAAAGCGCGGGCTTAAGGCAAGCGCAAGCTGCAGGTGATGGAACTCGACTCGCTCGACGAGCGCCACAATATGCAGACGGCCACGGCTAGATAACAGCGGGAGAGCATCGAGCGAGCTGCCTGCCCTGTCTGCGGTCGATGCAGCGCGATGCAGCGTCAATTGATCATGAGGCTGTCAGGCGGGGTGCATGGCATGGCATGGCATGGTGGAGACCTGTTTAGGCATAAGTAGGTCAAGTATTAATACCTTTCCCAGGCTGTCTGGACGGTGCTGGACCGACCTGGGAAACAGTTTAAACCGCCCCCTTCGCCCCGATTCTGCTGTACAGAGTACCGGTCCCTCCTTTTCCCGTACCGCCTTTTCCTCAGATCCCAATATTGCCAGTCCAGATTCCGGTCGAGTCCAGATTCGTGCCGTAACTAGCCAAGTAGGTAGACGCCGGAGCGAGTAAGAGCGAATAGGAGCATGTAGACCGGCCCATCCAGGCATCATCCTGTCGATAGTCCGGTGGCCATCTCGTCCACTTTTCCGTATAGAAGTATAATAAGCATCCGGGGAGCGGTGTCGTGGTACATTTACATGGAGTAATTGCTGCTTCCTTTTGGCGCCCGACGACCACAACAGAACACAACAACAACAAAACCGGCGACAGCTGCCGCGATACTCGAGATATCGCCCTCGCCGGCTCAGCCTTCCCGCAATTGCGACACGACCTCGCCAGCCTCCTGTCCCGCTGCCTGCCTGCCTGCCTGCCTGCCTGCCTCCGTTCCTTCTGACGTCGTCCCATTGCAAACGGCGAGTCTCGAACCCGACTATGCTCGCCTGACCGACCGGCCGCTCGCTCGCTCGCTCGCTCCAGACACAGCGTCAATCGACCCAGCCTCCCGCTCTCACTTCTTCCGTCTCTCCCTCGATCACGAGCCGATTGATTCTCTGTCGCCACAATGCCGCCAAAGCCAAGGAAGCACTACGCGCTATCCCTGCGCCTGCTCTCGAATTTCGACGACATCCTGACAGACGTGCTCGTCGACAAGGTAACTCGCGCTCATTCCCTACGAGACCCGTCCGTCCGCTCCGCTCGTTCGTTCGTTCGTTCGTCGCTCGTTCGTTCGTTCGTCGTTCGTCGGTTCGCTCGCTCGCTCGTGGCCAAAACAAACAATCCCACCCGGAGCGAAGGCAACAGCTGACCATCCATACCTCGTACAGTTATTCTACTGGACAAACATCCGCAAAGTCCACCCGCGGTACCAATCAAACCGCACCATCAAGGACAAGCAGGTTGGCGACATCATCCGCACGCACGTCTGCGTCGGCAGAAACGTGCAGGCGGCGACGGACCGCCTGTTAGAGTACGTGACATCCCACGACACGATACAATTCAAATCCCAGTAGCGAATGCACATCAGCATGGTCAGAAAGACAGGGGCTGACTCGTATTTGTATATTCGCACAGGATCGATGGCATCAAGCGCTTCTGCCAGAAGCTGCGGCCGGAGGAGAAATCCGACTTTATCAAGTAAGAAACCTCAGCCGCAGGACCGAAGATCGCGGTGGCAATGACAGTCG
The DNA here is from genome assembly GCA_020064725.1 of Drechslerella dactyloides. NCBI lineage: Eukaryota > Fungi > Ascomycota > Orbiliomycetes > Orbiliales > Orbiliaceae > Drechslerella > Drechslerella dactyloides. Next base: position 2,721,750 of record JAGTWJ010000001.1, read on the forward strand.
ACTGACAGATTTGATTGTTTTACAGACACGTGAAGCGGTACATTGAAATCTACCACCCCGACACCGCATATGAGGTCAGCACGACAAACCGGTACACCGTCACCTCGCTCGAGGCGAGCGTCGTGGCGCGCGCGCCCATCGTCAAGGGCGAGGTCATCAAGAACCTCTCCGGCGTGATGGTCACCATGACGAAGGAAGAAGAGGCAGAGTTCAACGAGGCCTCGAACCGCGACTTCTCCATCATCCACTCCTCGCGGAAAGCCGGCGCCCAGATATTCCTGGGCCCCGCCCGGTTCGTGAACCACGACTGCTCGCCGAACTGCCGGTTCGTGAGCGCTAGCAAGAGCACCGTCACCTTCGCGGCCCTGCGCCACATCGAACCCGGCGAGGAACTCACCGTCTACTACTCTGACGACTACTTTGGACCGGACAATGTCGAGTGCCTGTGCCAGAGCTGCGAGCGGGAGATGAAGGGAGGATGGGCTAAGAGCATCCCATACATGCCCGCCGTGACGCTGAACAAGCGGATGTTAGAGGACGGCAAGGATGAGGACGATTACGCTGGCCGTGCCAGGAAGCGCGCCCGCAGGTCCCTCCCGACGCCGGCATTGAGCACGAGCGACGACGTCTCCATCAAAGCAGACTCGCCGCCGGCCGCCCCTTCCATACTGACGCCGGACATCATCAGCTCCCTCGAGGGAGCGGAGACGTCCCGAGCGGTTTCCGAGATCCCAACGGTGGTTCTAAACCTCCCCATGAACCTCCCCACCCCGCTGACCAGCACCCCCGACGCCACCCTCTCTCCAATCGAGGGGCCGCCCAACATCAGCAGGAGCAGCAGTAGCAACAGCGGGCTCCCAACCGCCACGGAAGACGGCTACGAAAGCGACCTGTCCGTCTACTCGGACACGGACATGGACATCCTCAACGAAAAGTACAAGTTCTTCCCAACCACCAAGAAACAGCTCCAAAAACCAATCAACCCAGACCCACGCTCGCTCCCGCAAGTGCCCGCGGGCATCCGCTACCCGGGCGACCACCTCTTCGAAAGCACCTTCATCGACCCCAAGACGGAAATGCGATGCGCCTGCCAAAACGCAAACTGCAACCGCCCCTTCATCTACAAGAACGAAGACGCCTTCCGGTTCCTCAACCACATCCCGCGCTGCTGCCCGCGCTGCGAGCGGCACTCGAAGATCTACGGCCTCGTGTGGCCCAAGACGGTGCTGCGGTCCGACGACCCGGAGGTCCGCGTGATGAACCCGGAGGACGTGGAGCGGTCGGTGAATCTGTCGCAGCACCGCCGCGACATGCAGGCGATCGAGGAGTGGCGGGTCGAGAACCTGCTGCGGGAGGTGTTTAAGAAGAATTTGCGCAAGGAGAACCGCAAGATTGAGAAGAAGAAGCGGCGGACGAAGACGCGGAACACGCCGGTGGTTGAGGCGTGAGCCTTAGTTAATAGTGTAAGTGTCGATTTTTAGCTATAGCGTTCGGCATCAGGCTATAGATTTGGCGGTGGACGGGTTTTTCTTTTCTGGCGGCGTGCATAGGGTGGCGTTTTATCAGGTTGTGTATGGTGTCGAGGGCGAATATTTGGATTCACAACTAGTATTATTATTGCCGGGTGTGGATGTGGTTTGTGGCTTTCTTTCTTTGTCTCTCTTGTGTACACATACATGCTGCGTGTCCGTATATTCGGAGCCTGGTGTTCGATCGATCGTTCGTCTGAATATATCATTCTCATAGTATTATTCTATCATCAGAGCAACTCTCTACACGATTGTAGTTTCTTTAAGATAAGTATATAGGAGAGTGTCTGGCCGGTCATGCATGCATATTTCTATTGCGCACTATTATACAAAGCAACGGACGAGCATCGAGAGATACATGGCAGGCATAGTTACACGTGTATTTACAGGATAATATATACTCGACGACCAGTCCCACTTTCGTAGTCGGTCTCCCATCCGCCATGACGTATGGAAAGAGATACGCGGGGAAGCGCCTACTCAAGGTCGACCTTGGCGCCCAGCGTCTCCAGCGTCTTCTTCATCTTCTCGGCCTCGTCCTTCGTCAGGCCTTCCTTCAGCATCTTTGGCGCTGCCTCGACGAACTTTTTCGAGTCGACGAGCGAGAGGCCGAGGAGGGCCTTCACTTCCTTGATGATCTTGGGCTTGGCGGCGGCGTCGAAGGAGGCGAGCTTGACGTTGAAGAGGGTCTTTTCTTCCGCGGCTGCTTCTTCTTCGACGGGGGCTGCTGCTGCGGCGGCCGGTGCAGCGGAGGGGGCGGCAGCTGGTGCCGCGAGGAGGGCGTCCGGGATGTTCAGGCGGTCCTACAACGATGTCAGTACGTGTTCTAGCGAATTAAATGTATGGATGCGGGCATAAGTACCTTGAGCAGCCCGACGAGGTCAGCCGTTTCCAGCAGCGTCAGCGTGGAAATCTGGTCGACAATCTGCACCAGCTTCGGGTTCGCGGGGGCACTCGTCGTAGTCGTCGACTCCCACCGCCGCTGCGGCCGGCAGGTTCTGTGGACGGGCAGGACGGTGCGCGCAGCAGCCGCGCGGACGAGCGAGCGGCGGATGAGGGGAGCCGCCGACATGGCAATGGCAATTGGAGCGTCGAGTGATCGTGAAGTATCTCGAGATGGTGTCGTGGGTGTCGCTGCGTTGCGTGTCGTCGAAATTTCTGCGGGCGGAATCGCGCTGTGATAAGCGAGGATTCGTCGATGCCGCTTTGAGTTTCGTTCCCTCATTTATTCATCCCCTCGCGGGCCATCGCCACCACCACTCGACATCTACCAGCCAACATCCTTACGAGTAATATAAAACACCATACGGTATCCCACCCACGCGTCTACCCGAGTTTCAAAGCTACACTCCACTCCCGCCACGATGGAAGAAGACGGCGCCGCCCTGCAGAACCCGCGCGAGCGCGAGGCCTCGGAGAAGATCACATTCCGCTTCTGTCGCGAATGGTACGACCTACCCCCCGCACATTCGGCGATACCAGTGATGCAGTGCTAACGACAGCTCGTCGACAGCTCAAACATGCTGTATCCCCGCGAAGACCGCGAAAACGGCCGCCTGCTGTTCGCCTGCCGCAACTGCAACTTCATCGAGGAAGCCACGTCGCAGTGCGTCTTCCGGAACGTGCTGAGCTCTGTCGCCGAGGAGACCGCCGGCGTGACCACCGACGTCGGCAGCGACCCTACCGTAATACCTCTCACTCACTACTACCACCGGGATATACGACTCGACTGACATGGTGATGTCTAGCTGCCGCGCTCGAACCGCACGTGTCCCGTCTGCGGCGAGTCCGAAGCCGTCTTTTTCCAATCCCAGCAAAGGAAGGAAGACACTAAAATGGTACCCCAATATATCCTCTATACTCTCTCGATTCTTTTGGTTGTGTGTACTAATAAAAATACTCGGTGCAGCGCCTGTTCTACGTCTGCTGCTCCTGCGGAAAGATCTTTGACTAGGCGTCAAACATCGTCGTCCGGCTCGACTGCAACACCACCATCAAGCTCACGGCCGACCAGTACTTCCACTCCCCCCACTTCGACAAGGACCTGCGCGACTGCCGCCGCCGCCCGCGCCCCGCCGGCGACAGCAGCGACGATGCTTCCGGCAACTATACCGACGGCGGGGAAGCGATATTGGCCGGCGAGAATATCTACAGGAATCTACTGAGACGGAAACGGGAGATCACGGCGAGGCGAGCAGCGAGGGTTGCTGCTGCCGCTCGGGGTGACGGCGGCGGTGGCGAGCCTATTTGACAATGGTGTTATTGTTGTTTCGTATTCTTCTTTTATGCATTAAACTTGCGGGTAGAGGCGTCTGGCGCATCTGGCGCATCGTATTATATTATATCCTGTCCTAGCCAATTCTATAATACAATCCGACGAATAAACGAACAAAGTGGATGCTACGTCTGTGTGAGGTTATGTGCGCTCCCACAGCCCGAATTCGAAGCGCACGCCTTCCTCCTCCTTGACACCCTCGACGGCCGCCCGCTCCTCGCCCGTCGCAACCACCAGCTCGTCCACCGTGCCTTTGCGCCAGCTCCCCTCGTCGATATCCGGGAAGAAGACATCGACGCCGTCTTCGGCCGCGTAGTCCGGCAAGAGGATCGTAGTGTGTAGAATCCGCGTCGGGTATGCTATGCTGTCCTTCGACAGCTTCATCGCCAGATTGTATATCTGCGAGCCGCCGATGATGAAGATCTGATGAACCGCCAGACTACCACTATCGTCGGCTGCCGTGACAGAAGTAGCGGAAGCAGTCGTCGAGGAGGATGGCGGGGTGGGGAATTTCTCGCGCAGGAGTTTCACGCCGTCTTCCAAGTTGGACACCCAGAACTCCCCGCCGCCGACGCCGCGGCCGGATGACTGAGACGAGGATCGCGATATGACGACGTTGATTCGGCCAGGTAGCGGCCGGTACCTCGCCGGCAGGGACTCCCACGTCTTGCGGCCCATGATGACGGCGTTCGCGTAGCGGTGGTGCTGGGGAGTCGACGTCGAAGTGGAGCAGGCGGGGGCGGTAGCAGGCGGGGGAACGCGCCGCGTGACGCGCGAAAAGTACGCCATTTCAGACGGCAGTCGCGGCCAGGGCATATTGTTCGCGAGAGACCGCCCGATCGCGCGGGCCGGCGGCGGCGTCGTCGCGACGACAAGCGTAATTAGCGGCGTCATGTCGGTAGAAGAAGAGAAGTGGAGATGCAATCGTGGCCGGGGATTGGTGGTGGTGTGGTTTGTCGTGAGGATGTGTGCATATGCGCCAAGACCGGGACCGGCGGGCGCAAAAAGCCAAATCTGTCACCGCAGCTTCACGCCGACAGACACCTCACCTCACCATCTTATCGATCTCCACCTCACGAAGAAACTCGCGATGGACGGCACACTCGCGATCAAAAAGGCCTCCGGCCTGACGCTCGGCTTCCTCGGCTGCGGCAACATGGGCGTCGCAATCCTCTCCGGCATCCTCGCCACGCTGGCCACCCACCCTACGCCGTCACCGCCTTCGCCGTTCCCCTCGACGCCGTCGACGCCGACCAACGTCCCGTCCAACTTTATCGCCTGCGTGAAACGTCCGGAATCCGCCGCCCGGCTCAAGAAACTACTCTACCAATCCCTCGCCGTGCCCTCGCCGTCTTCTCCGTCCCCGTCCTCCCCGCCCGTCACCGTCATCTCCGGCGACAACGCCCGCGGCGTACAGCTCTCCGACATCGTCATCCTGGGTTGCAAGCCACAGATCGTCTCGGAAATCCTCTCCGTCGAAACAACCCGCGCAGCACTGAAGGGCAAGCTCCTCATCTCCATCTGCGCCGGTGTCACCCTCTCCCAGCTCGCATCGCATGTCGACCCATCCACGCGGATTATCAGGGTGATGCCCAACACCGCCTCCCGCATCCGCGAGTCCATGACCGTCATCACCTGCGACCCGGCCGTCATCCCGCAGGAGGAGCGCGACCTCGTCTTCTGGATCTTCTCACAGATCGGCCGTGCCATCTTCCTCCCGGAGAAGCACATGGACGCCTCCACGGCGCTGTGCGGCAGCGGGCCGGCCTTCATGGCGCTGGTGCTCGAGGCCATGGCGGACGGCGGCGTGATGATGGGCTTGCCGCGCGTGGAGGCCCAGATGATGGCGGCGCAGACGATGCGCGGCACAGCGGGGATGGTTATGGACGGCGAGCATCCGGCGATTATCAGAGAAAAAGTCAGCACACCCGCCGGCTGCACGATTGGCGGGCTGCTGGTGCTGGAGGACGGGCGGCTGCGAAGTACCCTTGCGAGGGGCATCCAGGAGGCGACACGCGTGGCGTCCGGGTTGGGCAGTAAATGAGGGTTGTGGTATCGACGGTGTAGATGGTGTGGTTTTATCATCGGCTTTATGCTATATAGATCGTGTATGCTAGTATCGAAATACGATTGATTCGTGAGAATTCGTCGGAGTGCATGTAGGCTACCACCCGTACTTGGACCCTGCCTCCTTCTTGTTGCGCCGGCCCTGGGCGAACGACTCCTCCAGCGCGGCACGCTGGCTTTGCGCAGCTGCTCGCAAGTTAGCATCGTCGTACGTATATAGTGTAATAGGAAGAGGGGTGTTATACCGTTGAGAAGACTCGTGAGCTGGTGCTTCCCGGGCTTGATGCTGCGCACGACGTTCTTTTCCGGTGCTGCAGCACCGGCAGCCCGTGCCGCCTCGTTCTTCTCGTACTCGGCGTCGACGTTGAAGTCCATTAGCTTGATCTCGGCGTTGCGTCCGCGCCGGCCCATGAACATGCGCATCTCGGCCTCGTCCATGCCAACTTGCTCGCTGATGCTCTGGAACGTCTGCGGACCCACGGCTGGCGCATTGTCGTCCGGCAGCGCGTACGTGGCCTCGACGTCGGCTGGGGGGTCCGCAGGGGTGGTGTCCTCGTCGTCGTCGACGGGCGGTGCTGCGGTGTCTTCGATGAGGATGGGCTTGTACTCGCCAGTTGGCGGCGCGGATAGCGGCTTCTCGGCGAGTGCCGAACCCAGGGAGAAAAGCGAGACCTTCGCGTCCTTGCTATCCGGTTTCGCAGGCTTGGATTGCTTCTTCGCGGTCGATTTGCGGAACAACGGCTGAATTGCGCGACCTTGGATCGGTCCCGCGGAGGGTGTCACCGTCGCTGGCGGGGGAGCTGGTGCTGGTGCTGGTGTGTCGTCGTCCATGCCCGTGCCCGCGTACTCGACCTTCTTGATCCCGCCGCCGAGGGTACGCGGGGTGGCACCGGCTGTGACAGCAGCAGCAGAAGCCTCGGCCTTCTTCTCCTCCTTGTCCGCCTCCTGTGCCGCTTTCACGGCCTCCGCGCCGGTTCTCTTGGGCGCCGGCAGGAAGCTCAACAGCCCGCTTCCACCGGCGGCTTTGCCGACGCCTCGACGCGAGGAAGAGGAAGTGGCCAGCGCGTCCGGGTCTTCGTCATCGCGCGAGATTTTGGGAAGGTCGACTTTGATCTTGCGCGGGCCGGAGGGATTCGCGGAGCCGTCGGAGGGGCCTGTGGCACCGGCGTCATCGTCGACGACGAGCTTGCGCTTCTTGGCCGGCGGCGGGAGGAAGGACGCCAGGGAGGACTTTGACTTTGGCTTGGTCTTTAAAGCAGGGGCGGCAGTGGCGGGCGGGTCGCCTTCAGCGTCGGAGGGCTCGGAGTCGGAGTATGCTACCAGGGCCATCGCGTGCGATACTGTACAAGTGCGATGACACAGGTGATGATGGAGGGATGGAGGGATGTGGGAGGGAGAGGTTCCAGTTGGTGGATGAGATGTTGCAGGTGGAGCCAATTTGTCGGGCTGGCGGCCACGAACGGACAGGCGGCCGAAACACCAACCGCCGCCCACGAACACTGCTTCCTGATCGCGCGACGACGCTCCGGACGAGATGCCAGATACGGGCAAAGCACGCACGCACGACCGATAGCAGGGCCCTATCAGGATAATTGATACCGCCCAACAATAAGCCTCGGCTGAACCGCCATGTGGGCGGCGTGGCCACGGCAGGGAACACGACCGCGACCATGAATTCGCACAAGAGCGGACCCGGAAGCCGGATCGATGCTGAGATTCTGGTATGAAGTTTGACATCGACGGTCGACAGCGTGCGAGCAGGGATATCTCGCCCGGTATATAACTCGGAGCGCGTGCGCGTGCTTCCCACTTGCCAGGGCTACAGTGCTAATTCATACTATTTATTCCATTCCTCCAGCCTCTCTTGGATAAATTATCTTGTCGTCATCGATAGATAGATTCACACATCTACACAATATCTCCTATCATTCGCCCTCCTCTCCCCTTCGTCCGTCTAGTCTACGTACAGCGTATCGCAGTTGCAGGGAGGATTGTTTGAAATGCCGCCTTCAGCGCCCCTCGACATCGTCCTCTTCGGCGCCACCGGCTTCACGGGCTGGATCACCGCCCAGTACATCGCGCGCCTGGCGACGCCGGACCTGCGCTGGGCCATCGCCGCGCGCTCGCAGGACAAGCTGGCCGCCAAGCTGCAGGAGCTGCGTCGCCTCTTCCCTGACCGCGCTCCGCCTGGTAAATACCCTTCTCCCTCGATATATCTTTCGTCTCGTCGTCATTGCATTCCAGAGTGCGTCGGTAGGATGCGACTGTGGATGTGCGACCTTGCAGCGCGCATGCGTCCATGTTGCATTTTGCATGCGCGTACATATCACGCATACACATGCATACAGCATCACCAGTCTCCAATAACGGATGTGTATCGAACCAGCGCTGACGAGTGATATCATCTCCAGAAATCATCGTAGCGGGCCTCGACGACGCCTCAGCCGTGCGATTGGCTGGCGCCGCCAAAGTCGTAATCTCAACCGTCGGACCGGTGAGTCAATCACACTCCCGATATATATAGAAATATATCTCGCAACTTTGACTGACGAGAATCTTTTATCGCGGGTAGTACTGTCGGTATGGCTCTGGCCTCGTCAAGGCGTGTGCCGAAGCCGGCACGCACTACATCGACTGTAAGTGTACAACAATTGCGATATTTGATATATCGCTGCTGCGGACTCCGGTATCGATGGCATGCTGACTGACGTGTGGATGGATGAAGGCACGGGCGAGCATACGTGGGTGCTCGACATGATTGAAAAGTACGACGAGACCGCCCGACGCACAGGCGCACTGGTACGTTGTCTCCCAATACAGCGTATATATAATGCACTTGGGGGGAATGCAATTGTACTGACGGAGTGGATTGTGGGTGTAGATTATCCCGCAGTCGGCGTTCGAGTCCGCGCCCGCCGACCTGGTCAGCTACAAGGTCGCGAAGACCATCCGCGAAGAATACGGCGTCGGCACCAAAGACGTCACCTTCTCCCTCCACAACCTCAAGTACTTACTCACCCTCTCACCCCCACCCCCACCTCCACACATCCATCTATACAGCCAGAGTACGCTAACAGTATTTGAATATAGCGGCGGCGCATCCGGCGGCACGATGGAGACGTTCTTCAGCGTAATCGAAGTCTTCGGCCTCCGCCGCATCGCCTCCTCGTCCGCCCCTCTCGCCCTCTCGCCCGTTCAGAAATCCCGCAGCTACAACTACCCGTTCCGTCTGCCGGTCTTCACGCACCCCGTTCTCGGCACGCTCACGCCCTGGCTGCAGGGCACGCCTGACCGCGCGATCGTAATGCGCTCGTGGGGACTGACGGAGCAGTATACACCCGCGCAATCCTACGGTTCCTCCTTCGGATTCGCGGAGTACAAGCGTGTGAAGAACGTGCTCGAGGGCGCGGCGCTATGGCTTACCATCACGGTGTTGAGCGTCGGCGTGCTGCTTGCGCCGTTCCGGTGGATCGCAAGGCGGGTGGTGATGCAGCCTGGTCTCGGTCCGAGTCAAAAGTTCGACATCAACCGCCAGGGCAGTCTTGAGTGGCGGGCTGTCGGCGTCGCTGATACTGCCGACAGCAAAAGCGAGAAGAAGGTTCTGGCGAGCATGCGGTATGACGAGGGTGATGCGTACGCGCTGACGGCGCTGCTTATCGTCGAGGCGGCGCTTGCGGTGCTGGATGTGCAGAGCCGGCGGGAGGCCGGGACGGCGGCGGAGATGGAGTGTCTTGCGGGTAAGATTGGCGGTGGGGTGTTGACGCCGGCGAGTTTGGGGGACGTGTATTTGAACCGGTTGGATGCCGTTGGCGTCAAGGTCATCGCGAAGACGCTGTAGTCTGATACTTATATTGGTTTCTGTCTTCTTTCGTGTGTGCATTGCAGTTTTATACACTTTCGTATTAATAGTGTAGGTTAGTTTAGACGGCACCAACAGTGTGTTTGGCATTGGATCGATATAATAGTATTGATAATTATTTTATACAACTAGTGTACATACACTCAGCCGGGTCCGCATGACTGCACCGATTACAGGCGGGCTCTGGGGCCGAACAACCGGTCGTCAAGCCACGATGCGATGAGCGCGTTCACCTCGTCCGTCTTCTCCCACGCCATCCAGTGGCTGCACTCGAGCGTGCGGGTGGTGAGGTCGGGAATGAAGCGGCCCTGTCCCGCGGCCATGGACGGCGGCAGGGCGGCGTCTCGGGAGGCGCCGAGGAAGAGCACCGGTACCTTTATCACCGGGTCATGCAGACTACACACTCACATCCTCCGTCAGCACGACAAAATACAAATCAACCTCCAACGATACGATATTATATCATATATGGGATATGATATGGGGAGCATTGGGTGTATATACGCACACTTTCTCGTCGTCGTGGTTCTCGCGCCGGGTACGGTAGTAGCTCAACGGGCCGTGCATGCCCACGCGGTCGAACTGGTCGACATACCACTCCATCTCCTCCTCGCTCAGTATCCACCCCATCGGCACATCGCCAACCGCATCCATAATGTTCCGCGTCACATTGATATTAATCTCCACGCCCGCGGTTCTCCCATCCCCGACGCCACGGTACATCGCTTTCAGAAAGCGGCGAATGTTATACGGGCCCGCCATGTCCCGTTCCGTCTGGGGATCCGCCAGCGCGATCTGGTATGCAAAGTTCGGCAGCCGGCGGACGACGTCCGACAGCGGGAGGTAGGGCGATGACGGGTGCGGCGGCGCGTAGGGGACGCAGAGGGAGATTATGTGGGATACCTTCGCGGGATGGTAGTTGTACAGTCGGAAGGCGATCATGGAGCCCCAGTCGTGCGCGAGGAGGATGGCGGCGGGGATGGACAGGTGGTCGAGCAGGGCTGCTAGGGCGTCCGCGTTCCGTTTGAGGGAGTACAGCGACGTCTGGCCCTTCGGCGCGCTCTACAATATACCAGCATCAATCAATATCATATGTAATTGTATATTGTTACTGGGGTATATTGAGGATATGAACGTACGCTTCCGCCGTAGCCGAGGCAGTCGACGGCGATGACGCGCAGGTCCAAGGCCAGCAGCGCGGGGATCTGGTAGCGCCATGTGTCTGCCGTATATTACCATTGCATTAGCATTTGATATTCACAATCACGTATCATGATATCAAAAGGAATGTATGTGTTACTAACACCAGAGATCTGGGAATCCGTGGATCTGTTTAGTGATATACCCGTCAGCATATATTCTCAAGATAGAGCGAAGAAAGAATAATCTTACGCAGAGGACGGTTGCGCGCGGGGGACCCTCCGGCTCTCCGATCACGTAGTCTGTATTATATCATATCGCAGTGTCAGCAGTTGTTGGATATTGTGTGTTGTAGAGAGAGAGTAATTAAGGACGCACGGAGGGTGACGCCGTTGACGGCTGCGGAGGCGTGTTTGACGCGACTGTCGTCCGTCGGGTGGATCGGATTGACCGAGCGCATTCTCGCCAGATATTCCATCGCCAATATCACCGTCTATCCTGCTCTAAATCTATGCGTGTATTGCGTACGATGGCGATGCGATGGGTGGAGTTGCGAGTCGGAGTTCTATGTTTTGAAGTAAGGGCAGCTCGAACTGCTGGCCGTGTGCGAAGCATGCGCCCGAGAGCCTGGCTAAGGGGCGTCCCCTGGCCTGCTATTATACAACAACAGACTGCCTATCTTATATGGATGCCAGCGGCTGCCGGCTAACGACAGGCTGCTCATCTGATGCCGAAAACACACGGCAGCGGGCAGTTTATCTGTGTTTACTACGTGCGGACGGACTGGGATCTTGCGGTGTATACTGTACTACTACATGTAGATTTAGTTTTAGCTTCGGGGCGGCCGATGCGAGCGATGCCAGCCGAATCTCTGGCGATGCGGGCGACGCCAGCTCGCGATTGGACGGCCCGGCCGGGATTTTCAGCCGAAGAAGAAGCTAAGTTTCCAGCTAGCCAGCGGGCTTCCTCAGGCCAGCCCGCATACTTTTTGTAAAGAAAACCCTCCTGTCGCAATTGAGAATTGCTCCTTGCATAGGCCGATACATTGTGCATACAGACATGCATCCCTCGCTTGCTAGTTAACTGTGGCGTTCAACATTCCAGGCCCCGTTACGGGTGCCTGTGCTAGCCTTCATCAATGGTATGACAAGACAGGCCGCCTGGCCTTTCCTTGCAGCACTAAATTTATAAACTTATAACGGGAAAATGTTGCATTTTCTGTCTTTTCTTATAACTGCGGGCTGGCGTATAGCTCGAGATTACCCAATGTGCATTCCACGCCCTGCGGACGGATTTAAATAATATAACACCAGAACACACCCGCCGTAGCCCTATATAAATATTCCATATAAGATAGATATTATAGGATACTACGGGACGGCATGCTAGACTCGACGGGGCGATGGTTTGCAGCCGTGCATGTCGGCATGTCTGCCCTGGCAGCAGCTGGAATTCCGACAATCGCGATTGGCAGACCGCCTGGCTGTCCGCCCGCCCGTCTGTCTACACAGCCCGCGTTGAGTCTGGCCGTCTGCGGGTTCTCCCGAATTCTTCTCGCCGGCAGATTCGTTCTGAATCCTATCAACAGCCGGGCGAACGTTTCGAACGAATGGGCGGGCGAGAGGCTGTCGTGTGGATCTGTTGGGCGGGCTGAATCGAAGTGCGTGTCGAACGGCACGGTGATAGCCATTTTGATTCCCTGACCGTCCCCTTGCGTTCGTCAGATTTGCATTTCCACAGATCCACCGCATATGCCCTCACGATATACATGTGCACGGAACCGTATGCTATACAGTTCGGTATATATACTGCCGGCCCGCGTGCAGTCGAGCCCGCCGGCATCTTTCCTGCAAGCTTGCTCGCGGCATCCATCTCAACCGCAATCGATCAGTAGCATCGATACCAATCACTCTTCCCAGTTTCCGTTTCTCGACTTTTTGATTCCATATCCCTCCGACGATAGCACAATGGCGGCCGAAGATGTGATGGCATCCCGCTTGGCGGCCTTCTACTCCGCGTACGAGATCGTCGAGTACCTCCGCTTCCTGTTCTCCGTCGAAGAAATCCCGCCCGTCTTCCCCGTCTCCGTTGACAACCTCGCCACCATCCTGCTGCGGCACATCTCCTGCGTGCCATTCAACAATATCGGTCGGTCCCAGCCCTTCCCTGTCTTCGTTGAATCCAAGGCATCCATCCAGACGGACGGCCGAGCAGTTTGAACTGATGAACCCGTCTAGAGATGCACTACTCCGTCCACCGGATGGACCCCTTGTGCCCCCGTAGCGTGTTCGACAAGGTCATCCGCCGCGAGCGTGGCGGCATCCACCTCGAGCTCAATAGCCTCTTCACCACCCTCCTCTGCAGCATCGGCTACAACGCCTGGCTGGTCCCCGCGCGTGTCGCCGTCGAACAGACCAAGCCTTCGAACGGTTCCCGCGCCTTCCGCGGCATCACCCACTGCGTGCCCCTCGTCGAGATCGCCGACGTGCTCACCGGTGAAAAGCAAGTCTACCTCGCCGACGTCGCCTCCGGCGGTGCGAACATCCTCACGCCGATACCGCTAGAGGCAGCGACGCCCGAAGACGACCCGTACCCCGGCGTCCTGGAGGAAAGCCACAGACTGGTTCGCGTCTTCTTGCCGGGCGTACTCCGGCCGGAGCTCCACTGGCTGCTGCAGCACCGCACGGGGGACGACGCGCCGTGGGTCGACCTGTACGCTTTCCAAGAGCACGAGATGACCAGGAACGACTTCAGGGCCCTGTCGCGCTCGTCCGTCGAGCGGCTGTCGGTCCTCGCGGAGAACGTCATCGCTGCGAGGATCATCCGCGACGGCGACGAGGCCGTGGGCAAGTATGTGCTGTTGAACAACCAGCTGAAGACGGTCAAGCAGGCGGACGGGGTGTCCGCCGACAGCACCGACCCATTGACGGCAGAGACGGTGACCCTGCTGGTTAACGAGACGGCGAGAGCCGAGGCGCTGAGGGAGTTCTTCTGGATCGATCTTGATGCGGCGGAGAGAGATGCGATCCTCCAGCGGAAGACGGCGCTGCCGTCGTTTTAGAAAAGTCTAGTTGGCAAGGTTAGGATTTTGATTTGTGAGTCGGATTGCGGGAATACATACATACACGCACACGCACACGCATACACATGTACAGTCAACTACATTGTCTCGACGGCGGTGGTGGAGAGCGCTTTTTGTACCAAGTAGCAGGGAGAGTTTAGTGCCGCGGGCTTGGCGCGCGATACGTAGCGAGTGAGCAGTTGAATCCGCGGTGGCTGTTCCAGTCTCCACCGCTGCCACATCGATCATGGTCACCACCACCGTTACCATTCTTCGGCATCAACCGTTCCTGCACTGGCTATAGCCCACGCCCCCACGTATAATATACCGTACATACCTACACTCCGAGTCCATATCATTACCCGACCGATTGTGCACGCGATAGCCCGCTCGCCGGTCGAACGTAGTCACGCCGAACCATGCGACTTCGTGCCAAACTCTTTACCGCCGCAGCCCACTGGAACCCGCGCACCATCATCCCGCACCGAACTTGACTTGCCTCGCCGTCGCGATTACCCTCGATTACCTATCTACCCATCTGCCTACCTACCTTGCCCACGCGCATCGACGGCTGAAGGAATAGCGCGGCAAGATGTCGGACCCGTTCGAGATCAGACTGCAGTTCACCAAGATGCTGCAGCGGCTGAACGCCTCGGTGAACGCATCTAAGAATTGCGCCGCCTTCGCCCTCAAGCACAAGGACCTCGACGAGGACCTGCACAGCTGCATCCTCGAGCAGCTGGAGACAGTACGTCAGACACCCGAATCCTAGTCGACAGCCACGAGGTTGAGAACCGAGACGGCTAACGTATCGTCGTGAACAGTCCAGCATGAACAACCGCGTCAACCTCCTCTACTTCATCGAGCACCTGCTCGAGATGTCCGTCGCCAAGAGCATCACAAACTACATCCCGATGATCCAGTCCGAGTTCCGCACCATCGTCGACTGCGTCAGCCCGGCCGACCAGTCCGGCCTGCAGAACATCGCGTCCACGCGCAAGGTGCTCACGAAGATCAAGGACGCCAAGCTGCTGCCCACCGACACCTACGACACCCTCATCCACTCCCTCAACGAGCGCGAGCGCGCGGGCCAGCACGCCCACCGCCTCGAGGAGGAAGGCGAGAGCGATAAAGCCGACTCGGAGGAACTCGAAGAGGTCGACCAGGTGCCCAACGGCGTCACGACCGCCACCACCGCCACGACAACCACCACCACCGTCGTCGGAAAGGACCCGGAATACAACTCCGACAGCGCGCGTCGCTCCCCATCCGCGCCTACCGCGGCTGCCCCTACGGCGGCGGCGATGCCGTACTCCCCATCCGCTGTAAACGTCACCGTCGATGCAAGTTCCCTCGGCAGCACGCCGACGCCGACACCAGCGGAACCCCGCCGCCCGCCGACCACATCGCAAACAACAACGTTCAAGCGGCCGCCGAAACAGGTGATCGAAGAGCGGATGGAGGAGGACCGCGAGCGGCACAAGCGGCTGAGAGAAACGATCTGGGCGATATACCCCGCGCGCGACGACGACCTGCTGGACCGCGCTCTCGACGGCCTGGAGGCGTTTGTCGGGCCGGAGTTTGAGATGTTCTGGGGCGATGCGACGGAGGCGGAGATTAACGATGACGATATGGAGTTGATGGCGGAGGAGGCCGAGCTGAAGGCCGAGAGTCTGTCGTAAACTGTGGAAAACCAGTTCGAGACTCGGTGACAAAGTAAGCAATTTGTATATATATACTATATATTTGATATCAGGTCAGAGCATGACATATATACCCATGAGCGAAAAATACCGAAGGGCATCTTTTGCGAATCCAGAACAGTGAGCTGGCGTCTGGCACTGGGACGAGATTTATTACTTAGTGAGGCGGTACCTAAGTAACTAAGGCGCGGATGCTTCCATATATCTCTCCAGCTGGTTCCACGTGCTAGCGTGATATGCCACAAGAGCTCTAAAAAGCTTCCAAGCATAATATTTTGTTCTTCTTCAAACTCTCTCAGTTCTCCACAAACATCGCCATGATCTAAGACCAGCCGCAATATATCTCTCTACCTTCCGGTGCCCCGTACATTTTCAACGAACGAACTGGTCTAGAAGTCGAAGATAGTCAAGGTTCCGAACCTTACAGATCGGCCCAAATCAGGAATACTGTATCAGAGTAGGGTAGCCGGTAGCTCCCTTGCTCATTACCGCCAGTCGATTGATACCGATTGGTATGTGGCTTCCGCTCCAAACTTCCTGGCTAATTACATCCAATAGTTACTGTTGTATGCAACTTCCGTGCCGTCTGTGCTGTTGAGATCACGCCTGCAGAGCCGTGTTTTAGTGCCTTTATCCGTTGACCGCCGCTGATAAATTAACACTGAAGCTGCCACTATGGCCACCAGACCCCACCGACCAGGCGTAGAAAAAGCTGCGGACGTTCTACAGCGGCCTCTCCCAAAGCTCAATGAAGCGTCATTGAAAACCGAGTCGACCACCACACGGCAATACAAAGTCCCGATTCGATTTCTAAACCACTGGCAAAATTTTCATAAACAAGCTACAGATTTTGTCTCAACATACAAACCACTGAGAAAAATAGACATACCATCGTTTAGAAATTCGGACACAATCAAAGATATTCATACCGTAGCTTGCAAACTCAGCGTGCAGGCGAAATGGATCCAGCATGTGAATACACCGCTGAACCAGGTGTTTGAAAGCCTGCAGCAGTACGGACTTCCTCTTATACAATCCGCCGACTTCCAGTCGTTGAACCTTTCGAAAAGGACATCTCTCATCCCAGATTGCGTGTTTGTCAAGTCGACCCGCATCGGTGACGCAGCTTCCATAGCTGTAGGTGAGATCAAGCCATGGTGGAGGTTAAATATCTCGGAGATCTTCTCAAATACTGGACCAACGGGAGAACCAACTATGGGGAATAAGCTGGATCTAGAGGGCCTTATTGGTAGGAATATGCCATTCGCTGAACCTACTATGCACTATCCGTTCTCTAATCTGTGACGACACTGCGAGCAGGGCGGCTGGCGTCCTACATGTGGCAAAGTAGTACCCGGTACGGTTTTCTGGCCACCTACGAGAACGTCATTTTCGTCCAAAGGGTTGATGATTATCGTTATAATATATCATCACCCGTTCACATGGAACAATCGTCTCCTTCACTTCGAGAGGCAATGTTTTTCTTCCTGTTCAAGAGTTATATCAACGGCTGGAGTTATGACAGCAGTCATCTCCAGATGAACCGAGTTGTAAGTGAAGCAGCTCTTTTGGAGGCATCAGGTAACGTGAAGTCTAATGACTATATAGTTGATAGGCGACCCGGTAGGCGAAAGAGTCAGTTCCAGAGCTGCCAAAGGATCTCTTGCAACGTTCGATCCCTCGGCTACGATGGGTTCATTATCGCTGCAAGGAAACAATCCTCCCTTGAGGTCCGGCGCGCATCAAGACGAGAGGACGGAACGCAGCGAAAGACTTGACACGCAGAAGGCGAGCGGACTGAGCTCCCAATCAATGTTCGATATCTCCCAAATCACCCCGAACTCTGTTATAATACGTACGCAGCAAGGTACCGCGGTCCTCGAGTGCGGCAAGGAGCTCGGCAAGAAAACCCGTGAGGCGATTTGGGGAGGCAAGCAGGTGATCTTGAAGTTTTGGGATCCCGATGATCCTGAGTATGGGGCGTGGCGGGATTGGTTAGTGGACTTTCTAATTTTCGTTATCCAATTTTTATGTGCGATCTGACAGTTGTTAATTGACGATACGATGCTTAGGGCCGCTTATGAGTTGTACGCAAGAGAGCTTCTTGGCACAGAGTTTATTCCGCCTATTCCTCTTGGTGGGGGATATTGTCACCGGCATTGCACGTGGCCGTTGCATTGTAATGGAGACCGCCCCGGGGGAGATTCTTTCGTATACACTCTGGGATGAGATGGGCAAGGAGGAGCGTGCATTATTCCGCGCAACACTCACAAGGGCGTTTGCAGGGTTCAGAGAGAAGGGTGTAATCCACGACGATGCTAGGAAGGCGAACGTGTTATGGTGTAGGAAGACAGCAAAGTTGTCTGTTATCGACTGGGAATTCTTTACCACAAGAGAATGGAGTCAGCTGGAGGAGGGAGAGGAGCTAACTTCACCAGAGAATTTCGAGATAAGGGATATTATGAGGGGGCTCGACTAGGTTTCTACGGTTCCCGGCTCTGCATTTGTTCGGGGAATAATGTTTTTCGTATGACATGACTGCTGTTAGCGGTAATCTGGGTGGTATATTGCAAATAGAGGGCTTCTCATCTAGCTTGACGGTGAATCAGTCTGGTCTGAGAGACTCAATATCTCATGTACGGTACGATTATATCGTCGATTGTGTTGTATGGCGTTGGAATGTATAGTCGACGCCTACATGCACGATGATATATCGCTGAAGGCTGAGAGTCTGTCGTAGCGGTCACGCACTATATATGAGCTCATATGAGACTGCGATTTTTAATTTTCATCGATCTGGGCGGACGCTGTTAAATGGCCATTAATTTGGCCGTTGGCATATACTATGCATATGTATCCTAGATCTAGCGACTTGACATAGTAGGTTTTACATTAACTACAGTATATAAGACTTATAAGATAGGAGATGTTATTTAGCTCAACATTGCAGATTTCGTGAAATAGCCATATACCTAATGGACTTTGCGCATTTACGATGCAGCGATGGTCGTCGGGTTGCACTGATAGCTGATTAGGTGGTATGGTTGCATTCTATTCCGGCCAATGAACGGCCAAGCGGGCTAATGCAAGGTACCCGAGCGTAACATCCAACGACACCGCAAGTCGCGCTGCGTTGCGCCGACGAGTAGATATTCAAGTAAATAACTTGGTCTCGTAAACCAAACCCTTCCTTGCCGCATAGTATTTTTATTTATTAAACACCTCCTCTGTTTCCCACCATCTACTACGCTTGCAACCCATTATACTACTTAAGTAAGTAGGTACTACCTAGGTAGGTAGCCATCAGATTGACCATCCTACTCCAAACGCTCCCAACCAACCTTTCGCACCATCCCACGATCGATCGAGTATCCACCATGGTCACGACACAATCGCAGACGTCAACGAAGACAGCAGCAGAAACCCTGAAACGGCCGCTACCCAGTCTAGTTGACTCAGTCATCCGCGGTGAACGCACACTGCCACAGCAGCCATGGAAAGTCGACCCGTCACGCCTACACATCTGGCACAACTTCCCTCAACAGGCCGCCGCCTTCATCGCGACATGCGAGCCGCTGCGGAACACTATAGTGCCGTCGTTCGAGAACTCAGGCTCCCTACCCGACATGCACACAGTCGGCAGCGAGAGCTCCGTGCGAACAAAGTGGATGCAGCACGTCCTCACGCCGCTCAACGCCGTATTCGACGCTCTAGCCTGCGAGGGAGGCAAGACGGTTGGTAAAAGCATCAATTTCCATTCGCTGAGCCTGTCTCATGAGACGGATGTGCATACGGGGTGTGTCTTTGTACGGGGGAACTACGGTAGGGAAGGGAGGTGGGCGGACCGGAGGGTTGTTGTCGTCGGCGAGGTAGAGGTGTCGTCGCGGCTGCCGCTGCGTAGCTGGTTTACGGACGGGGAGATAAACTACTGGGGTAGACGAGTGCTTTTGGCACCCGTTGGTACGTCCATAGCTACGCCTATACTTGCAACCAACTAGCTAACAACGGTGATCGATGGTGTCTAGGACGACTGGTGGCGTCCATGTGGGAGATCGGCCTGAAATACGGCTTCCTAGCAAATTACAAGGAGATGGTGTTCGTGCAACGGACAGACGACTATAACTATAGCCTCTCCGTTCCACTATTGATCGACGGTACATCGCCGTCGATTCAAGAGGCGATGTTTTACTTCGTACACAGTCTGTATCGTGATGACGTCTGGTACGATAGCGGCCATCTGGACATGCGACAGGTCGTACGTTGCCTACACTCTCTATCCATCCATCTTGTAAATAAGGCTAACAGTGGAACGGTGCAGCTCACCTACAATCCTACGGGCGAAGACCCAGGTACCACTACAACCGCAGTCGAGGAATGCGATCTTGAAGAGTCGCCGTTTGATTTATCGCAGCTGACAGACCGCTCCGTCGTCGTACGGACGCAGAACGCGACGGCGGTCGTCGAGTGTGGAGAGGAGCTGAGCAAGAAGGCATACAAGGCGACCTGGAACGGCCGACCTGTGGTCCTCAAGTTCTGGGACCCGCGAGATCCCGACTGGGGCACAATCCGCGACTGGTAAGTATCCGATCTGTTAATATACACTCCAGCACATAAATTTCATGTCCACAATCGATGGAATATGCTAATACTACGGTGCATGGCAGGGCTGCATACGAGCTCTATGCAAGAGAAATCCTCGGCACAAAATACATCCCACCGATCCTACTATCCGGCCGCATCATCCTAGCCAACGGCCCAACCGGCCGCTGCATCGTAATGGATGTCGCGCCAGGAGAAACACTCACATGGACGCTTTGGGACAAAATGAACGCGTGCGAGCGTGCGGCGTTCAAGAAGGCGCTGGCGGCCGCGTTCGCCTACTTCAGAGAAAAGGGCGTGATACACGATGACGCAAGGAAGGCTAACGTAGTGTGGTGCCGGCGGACGAACAGTCTGAGCGTTATCGATTGGGAGCTCTATTCAACTAGGGAGTGGGATCGGATGGAGGATGGGCAGAAGCAGATTGACCCGGAGAAATTTGAGATTCGGGATATAATGAGTGGGTTTGAGTAGCCGTAGACTTTCTCCATGCAATTTTATACTTTGATTCGTTGGAGATGTGTCGTGTATACCGTATGACCACGGTTAACGTTCGTATGAAGTGAATTGTTCTATTCGTGATAAAAGTATGTGGCTACCACGTGTCGATTTGGTGTATCTGGTCTCTAGACTGACATCGTTATTGATGAAGTATGGTCTTAGGTGTGATGCACGGGGTAGCAGCAAGTGTGGTGGTGGTCATGCCGTGGTCTCGAGGCTAACCATACGGTATGAACTGGAGTGCGAACCATATTGGAGCTGAGCTAGGTAGCCTGGGCCCGTAGGTTCATATCGAATCTGCATGAAGCAAACGTGCTCGGAGCACTAATCGAAGCTCATGCGATGGGTGGATATCGATATTTCACTTGCAATCTCGCTGGTATATTGCGATTTAGATTAGCTGCTGAGCTCATATTTTCATAGTGTGAGAATTGCGTTGTGTGATGTTGGAGTGCCCGCTGCGGTGCGTGGAACGTCCGCGATATCCGCGTGCCCGGTGCACCACGATCGAACGCACGACCGCGACTCCTCCCTCCCCATCGATATTACATTTCTCGATATCGCCTCCATCCGGCAGTGCATATTACAGCCAGCCATTGATATGATCAGCTCCCCCACTGCCGCTTCGAACGTTAACGCGAGCTGCTGCTACGCGCACGGCATTTGCAGCAATTTCTCCCGAAATAAGCCACAGCGAGCTAACTGATGGGGCCAGCGCCAGGTCCTCCTCCAACGCTCGCGCTCGTCCGCCCGGGGCTGCATCCCCGGCCCCCCTTATCCTGCCTTGGCTCGCTGGCTCATTTCCGCCTCCTTGCAGGCTAGTCAGCCGTCGCCGCGCATCGCATCAGGTACGGCATTGCATTTCCAGTCAGGTACCAAAGTCTGATCAATTGGGCAGCCCGTCGGTGAACTTGCGATTGATCCCCCAGACACAGGCAGGCTAGACCGTGCTGACGACTTGTTAGTGAGAGCAGGCGAGCAAGTAGGCAGGCAGGCAGTCAGGCGGGCAGACGGGCCACTTTGACACCTGCCAACTGCCCCCGGCAGACGCGATGAGCCGACTGTACGAGGGCGAGCTAATAGGTGTCCGTCCTGACTGAACAATCTTGATGAATAGATAATGCACAACGTCCGAAAACTCCCCTGCTCTGCTTGCTCGAGGGACTGTGCGAAAGGGACACCCCGTCCACCGACCGGCAACCGCACACATGGGAACATGCTCATTCGTCGCTAAAGGGGATAAGCTCTAGCTTATCTGACCAATGGCTTCTGCTCCCACTAGACCGCTTTCCCAGTGCGGCTGGTGTTCTCATTCCTTTTGTGTTAGGGGTCCCGGTATGGACAAGAAATTCCACTGGAAGGGAGGGCCCTTTTTTTGCGCTACTCCACTCCACTGCCCCAGCCAGTCCAGCCAAAAGCCAGCCAGCCCTTCCCTTCCAGACCGTTCATGTAATTTGTTAGTGAACGGACGGTTCCCTTTTTCTCTTACCTGTCGTTTCTTCTTCTGGTTCGTTCCCCCTTTGAGAGCCTGGCCCCAACTTCTGCGGACGATATATTATCCCCATTGGTCCCCTTTCCATTCGTGACAAGAGAGATAACTAGCTCCTGGACCGCTTCCTCTTGCTAAACGGCTCTCTGCTTGTAATCGTTATTTCAGTTCTTTCATTTCTGTAGATTTGTTCGCGGCGGCAACCCGGATTCGTTCGACCCTTTCACTCTTCTTCTCCCTCTTTCTCCTTCTTCATTCTCCTTGCGCCCATCTTTCCCTTCGCTTCTTTCTTCGCCATCTCTCTTTTTCGGCTTCTTGGGTTCAACCTTGACGAAGAACGAGCAGCAGAGTTGGGAGCGAGCCCCTGTCCGGTCTTCTTTGCAAACGCGCTCTCTTTTCGGACCTTTGCGCTACGACGGGAAAAGGGGAAACTTGGAGGTGGATCTTTAAAGTGTGCTGAGGGGCCCTGCAGCGTACGTCGCGTCCCGAAATTTTAGGAAATCTAGACCGCACGGCAGCAGAAAACGTCTGTGGGCGACGACAACAGCGACGACGCCGACGGAGGATATCAATTACGACAGTACCATCGCGATTCGACAGATCTGGCACTTGACGACTACGTAAGTGGTTTTACTTTCTATCTATCTGTCTTCTATTTCCTTCTTTCTGTTTCTGTTTGCTTTGTCGCGACCTGTCCCATCCCCTATATCGCATACTTTCATGCGCAGTTGCAGCAGCATATCGCTGGATGGATAACTCCACTGTGCAAATTGCATCAGTGCCGTTGCTCACTCTGGCGCAAATATTGTCTGCCCATGTATGCCTGCCTGTCGCGCTCGTTCGTCCCACGCTATATGCGCACGTCGGGACAACGTTGCACAGCATGGATTTTGGGAGAGGGCGTTTTTTATTTTATGAGATCGCAATTTCCTGCAGCATAGGCAAGCTGCATGCTGTGGATGCGAACGGCACCGTGCTTCCAGACATCCCATCCAGATATGCATCGCCTTCTTCCTTACCTGCGCAGCAGCCGTGGTCGGCTGGTACCTGCTTGCATGCTGCATATTCTGGCCTTCGCCGGTCCCTTTTTTTTTTTTTTTTACTTTTACTTTAATTTGTCTTAGTTCTTGCTGTTTCTGGATTCTTCTTCCCTGGCTCCTTTAGCGAGTTTCGTCCCAGACTCCTCCAACCATGCAGACTGGCCGGTCCAGGCGGTCGTCCTCGTCGACGGACAGACAGAAGCCCCTCGTATTTGGCGAGGGGCGCTGCTCGTCGACGGACCAGCCTGCACTGCCAGGTGGATGGCCGTTTTGGGTCCTCAGCCAACCTGCCAGCCTGCGCAGCTGCCGTGCATGTTTTGTCTGCACGAAGTGTTTGTCGCGAGCGCCCCCGTAAGCCTTCGGCTCCGTGGAGAGGTACAATGCTCCAGGCACACAAACCCACCCAACTGCGTGGTAATTTCCCAGTAGACTTGGGAGGCAGGCGGGCAGGACAGGCAGGGCCTGCCAGGCCGGGTCTGGGGTCTTTGGTAAGATTGTTAATCTGGAAATTATAGCTGCAAGCTGCCCGTAATCTTGCCGCACATCTCTGCATCGTCGGGCAAAACCCAGACCGCCAGTCAACCGGACGGAGCAGCGGTGCTTGCGCTTGCTGGTGCTTCCTTCCATCCAATCTTGCTTGTCATCCGCAAATCAAAAGTTGGACGCTCGGCGAACAGCAGGTTGGTACGCAGAGCGGAACGGAGCGCCCTGATTTTAGCTGGTATGGTGTATATATCATCCCGCAATATATCTGTATATGGTGTTCTGTATTAAGATTCGCCAATACTTGCGCTGGTGTTTCGGTTTTGCTTTATCGCCTTGGACGCTTTGTTCTCATTTTCGGTTGCGTGGACGTCCTGTTTCGAGTGTCTCGTCTTTATCAGAATCAAGAATCAGAGATTTCTCGCAGCCCGAGTTTACTGCCTTTCCCATCCGCCCCCCTCGCTCGCTGCCTCAAAAGCCCCGTCGACTGTCATCAACCCGCACTATTCCTGTTCTCGCACCTCCTCCTTCTTTAGCCTTGTCCATTTTTGGGGGTTACTCTCTTTTTACCCCCTTCTCATTCGCTACGATTTTTTTTTTCTTTCCTTCGTCATTCTGCGCGGCACAACTGATCTCGTGTGTGTGCGTGCGTCTGAATTATTTTTTCTTGCTCCGATTTGTCGTCCTCGTCAATCTTTAATCATTCATCTTCCGCCGAGAAGGACGACGTTTCTTTCCCCCCTTTTACGTTCTGCTCGCCCCAATTGTTCGATTCTGCTCCGGGGGAACGTGCACGTTTAGTTTCCCGGAGCACCGTTTATAACATTTTTGTTTCTCCAGTTCTCTCCGGAACGGTCTTTTTGCCAATTCTCACCGATACTGACGGGTAGCTTCGATAGTCAACTCAAGCTTTGAAAGATTATATTCTACTTTGACGTTCACGATCCTTCGTTCTTCTCGCTATCTTTTGAAACACGCAGCAAAGAAGCTCGAGCGACTGTTCCTTCTTTGCCGTGCGTCTTGAATTCAATTTGGACCGGGTCACCCGTTTTCAATCTTTCGGACATAGTATTCTGCTTCTCGCCTTGACAAAGGTGTGAAGGTACTGAGAGCTCTCTCTTCTACGACAAACCGGAGTCCACGACATCCCTAGGGACCCTCCTTTGTCCTTTTTGTAGTATTGTTGTTCTGGTCATTTTCAAAGTGACCCGAACACCAAGCTCACTCATTCACCACGGCCGTCCTTCAGGTTCAAGCATCGGACAAGTTTGTCCTTCCACCGCACTTGCAAGGAGTGCATAGCATAGACTCCTCAGGCGCGACTGCTGCTGCTCCTCCCGCGCGTCAGCCACATCCTCTGTCAAAGTCGACCAACATGAGTGACCGTCCTGCTGCAGAGACGGGGGGTAACCAGTCGGGCCAGTTTGGAAACGACATGTCTGCCCAGGCTCGACGCCGTGTGCAGGTCCCTTCCATCATCACTGGTGGCAACGGGATGGGAGACAACAACATCAGCTCTCCTGGTGGAATGGAGATGCAGTTTACTCCTCTCCTGCCGTCGCAGCTCCTGCTTGGTTCTCCCTTCCAGACTGGTACTCCGCAAACTGGGTTCCCTCAGTTCCCCATCAGCGGAGCGTTCAACCAGCAGAATGCCACCGCGCTCTCCCCTACGGCATACAACTCGACGGGAATCGTGTCCCCTACCGCCTTCACGCCACAGTATGCGACTTTCTTCCCGCAGCAGTCGCCAACCGTCGGCTCTCCTCTTCCCACCGGCATGGTGTCTGGGACGTCGAGGACCGTCTATCTGGGCAATATCCCGGATGAGACTTCTGCGGAGGAAATCCTCGGACATGTTCGTTCCGGTCCGATTGAGTCGGTCAGACTCCTGCCGGATAAGAACTGCGCGTTCATCTCCTTCCTGGACGGCTCTTCGGCTACCCACTTCCATTCGGATGCCATCTTGAAGAAGCTCTCCATCAAGGGTCAGGATATCAAGATCGGTTGGGGAAAGCCCTCCCAGGTGCCGACTTCCGTCGCCCTGGCCGTTCAGCAGTCCGGTGCGTCCAGGAACGTCTACCTCGGCAACCTCCCTGAGGATATCACCGAGGAGGAGCTGAGGACCGACCTGGGCAAGTTCGGCCCTATTGATACCGTCAAGCTGGTCCGCGAGAAGAGTATCGGCTTTGTCCACTTCTTGTCGATTGGCAACGCTATCAAGGCTGTGACTCAGCTCCCACAGGAGACTAAGTGGCAAGCACCTCGCCGCGTCTACTACGGCAAGGACCGCTGTGCCTATGTCTCCAAGACTCAGCAACAGAATGCCGCTCAGTACCTTGGAATCAACCCTAGCATGGCCCACGCTCTCAGCGGCCAGGACCGTGAGGTTATCTCCAACGCTATCGCCCAGCAGTCCGTTGCTGCGGCTGCCGTCGCCACCTCTGCCGGTGGATATAACAACCTTGGTAACCGCACGGTCTACCTCGGCAACATCCACCCCGAGACCACGATTGAGGAAATCTGCAATGTCGTCCGCGGCGGGTTGCTCCACCACATCCGCTACATTGCTGATAAGCACATCTGCTTCGTCACCTTCATCGACCCGACTGCCGCCGCCTCCTTCTACGCTCTCTCCAACCTGCAAGGTCTGATGATCCATAACCGGCGTCTGAAGATCGGCTGGGGAAAGCACTCCGGCGCTCTCCCCCCCGCAATCGCACTTGCAGTCTCCGGCGGCGCTTCCCGGAACGTCTACATCGGTAACCTCGACGAGACATGGACCGAGGAACGCCTCCGACAAGATTTCTCCGAGTACGGCGAAATCGAGCTCGTCAACACCCTCCGCGAGAAGTCCTGCGCCTTCGTTAACTTCACCAACATTGCCAACGCGATCAAGGCCATCGAAGCCGTCCGCGGCAAGGAGGACTACCGCAAGTTCAAGATCAACTTTGGCAAGGACCGCTGTGGCAACCCGCCGAGACAGAACGCACCCAACGTGCAGGTCAACGGCGCGGAGCAGTCCCCAAACGGTGGCAATAACGGCGGCATGAACGGCGCGGCGTCGCATAACTCCGGCTCGCCGACCTCCCAGCCAGCCCTGTCCCCGTCCCCAAACTCGCTGCAGCAACAGGCGCAAGCAAACTTCATCACCACGAACCCGCTCCACGCCTACCTCGCCCAGCAGCAACAGCAGCAGGAAGCCGCGGCGTACAACGCCGCCATCCAGCAACTGTCCGCCTACAACCCGGCTGAGAACGGGCATGCCGCTGCCAACGGAGCCACGAACGGTAACGCCAGCAACGGCAATAACAACAACCTCGGCTTGCCACGATCGTCGCACAACCGCGCCGTCAGCCTGCCGGTGTTGAGCTTGATGGGAGGAAACTCTAATGGCGGCGCGCAGAATGGCCACTCGTTCGGCATGTCTCTTGGCGGCAACAGCGCGTGGGTCGAGAACGAGTAGAGTCTTTTCGTCGTCACGGTGCACGAGTATCCGCTGCGCTATAACCTTGCAAGGAGAGTAGCATAGCTGTCCGTGCACATATTGGTTTTGCTTGAAACCTGCCACCTAAAACGAGATACAGGAAGATATATTTCTCTTTTTCTTTCATTTCATTTCTGCTTTTTATCCTGCTTTAATCGATAGTATCAACTGGGGAATACGACGGGTTCCGAGTAATCATGCTGTAATATTTTCTTTTCTCTTTTTCATCTTATTTTTATATCTTGTTTTTTTACGTATTATTGTAGTCAAGATCCCACATCGATTCAATCGTCTATTATCTTCTCTCCACTTCGTTTCAATGTACATGCTTTCCTTTTTCGCTTCGGTTTTCTTTTCGAGATTTATTACTATCACAATTATATTAACCAACCAAATATTGAAACCCAAAACCCCAGTACTTGCTGACGTTTATGCAAAATCACTAATTCCATCCAGTCGTCTTGGATAAATATGATTCTTTCTTAACTTATTTCCTTATAAAAAATTTTACCAGCTGTATTATCGCATCGGTTCGTGCGGTTCGAATTCTCGTAATCGGCGATCGATGGGTAGCTGCTGGATCTTTTATAATTCCTGTATCTCTCTATCACTGCACTATATGTATTTTGCCGTGCATGTATCCATCCAGTCGCATATACCCCTGCCCATACTATCTATATGATAAATGGCCAAGTAGCAGCTAGTTATTACACGGACCGTGCGTGCTTGTCTGTCCGCGTGCGTTCAGCAGCGGCGGACGGGCCACATGGTCTCGTCATTCTGTCAGCGGGCAGTCAACCAACATATCTGCAAGACAATTTTGTGCGTGACGTAGATACATGTAACTAATGCTAGATTCGACCGTCTTGTATTATGAATCGTGACTCGGGCCTTGCCGGCGACGAAATAAAGTGATGAGTAATCTTTCGATATGCATGTGTGCAGAGGACGTATCGGTGGCTTTTCGTTTTTTGGCCACTCAGGCTAAATGTTATCGTGAAGTTATCAACGATTCAACGCAACGCAAATATTGTACAAAATCCAACAGCTGCGGGCAGTCGAACTCGCAACTTGAGTAACACCGCATCTGTCCACCTCATTCTACTAATAATGGACTGTTAACGCACTATTAGATAGCAAGACTGTTAGTATCAAATCACTAGTTTCATGTCGCTATAGTTTACGAGAACGAAATATACGAGTTGATAATCTCATTCATTGACGTTTGTGTTCACCTTTTTCGAACGCAAAGATATCACTGCAAGATACAAGCTAGCTACGTATACAAGCACTGCCATACATTTCCAAGCCCATTGACCTCCATTGCTTTCCGAATTTCACTGCATCGCCATCCCCGACTACTACGCGACGACAACATGTCTAGTAATCGTCGCCACGTTTGTTGGAGGAGCCGTAGGTGTTATCGCTGGATCCATAAGTGTTGGACGTCTGCCTGTCGTTATCGGACGAGCCGTAGCCTCCCGAGGTATTCTTGGAACCGTAGCTATCGTTGTCGTCCCTTGAGGAGCCGTATTCATCGCGCTTATTAGAGGAGCCGTAGGTAGTGGAAGCACCGTAGCTGTTGTCGTTCTCGGAGGATCCGTAGCTATCCTTCTTCTTGGAACCGTAGCTATCGTCGTCGTCGTCGCGCTTGTTGGACGAGCCGTAGCCTCCCGAGGAGCCGTAGGTATTGGAAGAACCGTAGGTGTTCTCACTGCGAGTGTCCTTCTTTGAGCCGTAGCTGTCGTTGTCATCTCGGGAAGAGCCGTAAGTGTCTTTCTTTGATGAGCCGTAGGTATTGTCGTCGTCGTCGCGCTTGTTGGAAGAACCGTAGGTGTCGGTGTCATCACTGGAGCCGTAGCTATCCTTCTTCTTGGAACCGTAGCTGTCATCGTCGTCGTCGCGCTTGTTGGACGAGCCGTAGCCTCCCGAGGTGTTCTTGGAGCCGTAGCCGCCATCGTCATCCCTGGAGGAGCCGTATGTGTTCTTGTTTGAGGAACCGTAGGTTTTCTCGTCGTCGTCACGCTTATTGGACGAGCCGTAGCTCTTGTTGCCGCTGCCGTATGAATCGTCGTCGTCTCGGCGCTTGGAGCCGTAGGAGTCCTGTCAGTGAGATAGGTTAGCAAATTGTCCAATTGAGCGGGAAAGCGGGGAAATGGTCCTTACGTCACCGTATCCAGACATGTTGTATAGAAGAAAGTTGGGTTTCTTAAAAGTAGACGGGAATGAGATCTTTTGCAGAGGAATGAGACTTGCTTGATACTCGAGTGGCTTGATGATAGTGATATCAATTCAGTCGACAGGACGGGGACCCGTCAATTTATATACGCGGCCCTAGCTGAATCGCATCATCCGGGGGCAGTAGCATACGATCGAAGCTAGCTGGCCATCGGACCCCTCCTTCGCTATCGTTCAGCCCGTCAGGCATCTTCCTCTAGCGTGCTAGTCTGCCTGCATGCACCCCTTCCTTTCGCGTCGCGCGGATGAGAAAATGCCTCTACTGTCTCGAGAGGGATCCGGTACAAGTCCATGCCCGTTGAACGCCGGCGCTATCCTTGAGAAGAAGAAGAATGCCAGCATCTGCATTCCCAAGCACGCAAATCCAAGGTCCGGTTTATTACCCCACCATCATGCACGTCGCTGCATCCGGATGAGGTCACCATCTATTTCCAGACACGCCGTCGAACAGCGAGGAGGCATTGGCTAGCACTGCTTTCGATTGTGCCATACCTTGGACCCATGGCGGGCATTGCTGTGCACATCGCCAGGATCATGGTTGGATAGAGGGGTAAACTCCGAGGGCAATTGATGGACTGCAAGTCGGCTAGATCGTGGATGTACAGGTACATCCATTGTACAATCTCTAGCTTCGATCGCCCCACCCCTCTTGAGTTCCTTCTCTGCATGATGCTGCACCGTGTCGGCAAGAACGCGCGTACGCGCAGGAGAGAGGAATGTGAATAAGGCGACAGGACGACGTCACTGGATAGCGAGGAGTCGTCGGTTGGACAAAGCTGGAGGCCTTAGGCTAGTGGGCGCCAGGAAAACCCCGCTTTGGGAGGTTTGTTGAGCAGTGTCCCTCGGAGAAAATGAACAAAAAGAAAAGTAGCGGACGGTGGGTATGCAGGTCAATTGAGGCTGTACACTGTGGAAACATTATTGCCAAAGAAGGTATCGGTAGCCATGCTTCCAGCTTCTATACTTGAGCCTTTTTTTCCCCCTGCAAAGTCCGTGTTCAGCTTAGAATGTCGACAATGTGGGGCATAAAAGCACAGAGTCCGAACTCAGATCGGTTTCCGACACTACGAGAGGGGGCCCTTCAGATCGTGGTTGCAAGGGATGAGTGGTCTGGCATGGCCAATAAGCTGCATCGACACGACATGCATGGCTGCACGAGAAGGAAAAAGCTTGCAAGCGATGTTCCTAAAATTCTTGTCATTTTAACCGAGCGTCATATGCATGCATTCCATTGAATTTCGAAGGCGAGCGGGCATGGATATCGAGGTCGAGTGGCCTGGAAATGTATGGAAATCGAGCGGGGGTGGCAGTAGCCTCAGCTGGCTAAGTCCGAGAAATGCGGACTAGCGAGGGGCATCTGCAGCCGTGATCTTGCACCCGCCACGGGTCAGCCGACGGCGGACAATGGCGAGTGGCGAGCTATCCCGTTGACCAGAGGCTGTGGCAAATGCCGGATGTCCATACATTCACGGCGACATCGTGTACATGTACCTTTCTGGCCTTAAGGGGATGCTTTGATGACGGAGAGACTTGAGACCTATCGATATCGCGATAAACAGCCAAGCTCTCGCTTGCTTCGTGATTTCAGCCGTGGCTGAGCAGTTTGCTGGAGTACGATGGCGTTGAGGCTGGTATCATGTGGCTGATGTCTCAGGCTGTGCGGGAGCCCGAATCTTGGATGGTGACTGTGGTCGGTATATTGGGATCTTGCAAGATATCTATATGATATAGATGGGACCCGGGAGATAAGCATATAAGGCTTGAGTATCTATAAACTCCGGACCGTAGAACTCTGAAACTCCATGACGACGCTCGAGAGGTTGTCGAATGAAAGCTGCGGGCTCTGAGACCAAATGATCGTGATAACAGCTGAATAGACGAGATCCAGGTTTCCAGGTAGTCAGGACATGCCGGCACCGGGAATGGCGCTTGCATGGCTCGCAAGCTTGCTGCCGGTCAGGTTAACGTTGTTGATGGCCGATAGAAGTATCCTTGAAGCACGTGAATTCATGCATTTCGAGACTAGCATCCAGATGCATCTTCGCTCGAGCTGTTATTAAAACTCCTGCCCACGATCGATGGTGTTATTGCTACAGGCCGAGGAAGCTCGGCCATCCGTTGACCAATGCTCGATGTGATTCGCTATCCGCACAGATGCCACGGCGAACCATGCAGCAAAAAGCTTGGAAACCAGGCAAAAGCTACTGCAAGTTGTCATACGCCCACGCCGGGGAAGAGGATACGTGAGCGGCGTAGCTGGAGTACGTAGAC
This sequence comes from Drechslerella dactyloides, assembly GCA_020064725.1. NCBI lineage: Eukaryota > Fungi > Ascomycota > Orbiliomycetes > Orbiliales > Orbiliaceae > Drechslerella > Drechslerella dactyloides. The sequence goes on from JAGTWJ010000001.1 coordinate 2,753,489, forward strand.
TGCAGGGTCACGATGCGTTCCCTCGAGCTTCGGGCTGGGCGTGGCCTGCGAGACATCGTCGGGTGGGTGTCGTCGGCTTCGGAAGCTGCGGATTCCGACCCGACCTTCGTGCTGGCGGCCAGCTTAGGCTTAAGAGACGGAGGGAACCCGCGCTGTTCGAATGTTCACGATCGCCTTTCGAGGCTCTCTGCTTATATCGCAACTTTCGTCTGGGGCTGCTGTGGGGACTCTGTCGACGGAGTTGAGTAGTAGGAGGAGTTGGCTGGCAGGTTCTACTCTCTTATAATTACTCAGCATCATGCCAGCTTCTCCTCACGCGCCCTCTTCTTCTTCTACTGCTGCAGCTATCTTTGATTGATTACTATCGCCTTCGAGCTTCGATCGCAATTTTCTCCGGACGCATCCTGCTTACTGCAAACACCGCAGAACACCATGCTTTCGCATTTATTAACGCCATCTGCACCTATATAATGCCGTTCCAGGTTCCACAGCCGTCGACGCCCGTTTCGAGAAACGCCTTCGTATTCTCTCCGTCTTGTTCTCGCTGGCCGACACGACCGTTTAGCTTGGCCGCCAAGCGACATCACCGCCTCAGCGTCCACGCAAGCACCCCGCTCTCGAACATCGAGATCGTGGTCGAGTTTCGCTGGCCGATGGAGAGAAAGCATATAATCTAATCTACCGGCTCCCGAAACCCCACCCTGCCGGGCTCGCTGGGCCGGTTTACCCGCGGGACGGATGATTCTGCTCACACCCTCTCGACGGGTGTCTGAGGAGGGGTCTTCGGTCTCCTTGGCGGCGGTTTGCAATGTTTGTCGGTTGGTTTCAGGTGGGAATCGAGGGAGAAGCTTTTGCATTGCCCGCGGTCCCTGCAGTGGCCACCGTCCAACAGGGAGGCCTGCAAACCAGAGGCAAGTTTTTCTGGCCGACTCAGGTTTCTTCCCCTGCCGGCTCTGGATACTCAGATCGATCGTTGTCACAATGCCATCATGACCTGCCGGGTGCTGACATTGCGGCCCTGACGTCAACGGCTCATCGGCCGTCGTCACGCCCGGGACAGCACAGCGTTTGCTCGTTCTTCCACCAAGCACGAGCAGGCGGTCCTGATCCCGTAGCGGTAGCGTCTGCGTGGGATCAACTAGGCCGGCGGCCATGCGCTTATCAGCAGCATGGACCGTTGTCACACGATGTGCCAGAGACGGTAGCTGCCCTCGACCCGAGGCTGCCTTCGGTGCGGTGTGAACAGCAGCATGTCGACTCGGTCGACCGTTTTGCGGGACCAAAGTCGGCACCGGCAAAAGGCGTGGCAAGCCCGCGAGGATGACAATCCAAACGGGCGCCCTTATCAAGCAGACCTTGACGGCTTCAAAAATGCATGCACAGCCCGGTGATGCAGGGCCCGGCTGTCATCAACAGGTAAGAAGTACTTATACGTAGCGTGGTCGTATTCCGACACGATCGATCTTCAGCCCGGCCTTCAGCTTCGTTGCCGCTAGTTTTTCTATTTGACCGAGACTTCATCCCGCTCAATCCTGCTCTTTGCCCCCTTTCCTTCAAGATACAATACTTCTCAAATACACTCACCCAACTGCGACCGCCAATGCTGTTGGATGCTTGAATCACCGCTTCATCCTTATCGTCCCCATTCTCACTATAAAGTGCTGCTTCCAGCATCTTTGTTCACCCTGCCATTAAGCCTATTTTTAGCGTTTTCCGTCTCTCGATATGGCGACAGCAATGCTCGCTCCCCTTCCCACCATCAACGTCTCCTCTGACTTCAACGCCTCGGCCATCACCCTGCCCGACTACGAAGGCCTGGCCCAGGAAGTCCCGCTCCACGACAAGTCCAACCGCCTCAGAGTCCCAGGCCGGCCGTTCGAGCGGACGACCTCGTCGCCGACTGGAGCCAGCATATCATGCACACATCTCGCCGTTCCTAAACGACCCGAAATCCGGCGCTCGATCTCCAACACATCCTCCCGAACGGTCGACGCCATCGTCAAGCGCTCGCGATGGTCACTCCACGTGGAAGCCGTCACTTGGCGGAACCTCATGAACATCGGGATGTACCTCCACACGAGGGCTCTTCCCCGACCACCCGCACCCACTTTCACGAGGACCATTCCTTCAACCATCTCGAAGAGCAAGGGAACCGTCAAGCTGCAGTTTTACTGTCCACCCGGCTGGCCGAACAAGCCTCGTGGCAAGAACAATGACGTTAACGGCTTCCCTGCCATGGTCAATTTCCACGGAGGCGGGTTCACCATTGGAAGCGCGACGGACGACTGTCGCTGGGCGGACGCCGTTCGCCGAGCTGCGGACTGCATCCTGGTCAGCGTCGACTACCGTCGTGCACCCGAGTTCCCGTTCCCAACAGCCGTCGAAGATGGCGTGGATGCCATCTTCTATCTCGTGCATTGCGCCAGGGAGCTCCGTATCGACATCAACCGCCTCTCCGTCTCGGGCTTCTCGGCTGGTGGCAACATGGCGTTCACCGTTCCGCTCCGGTGGCAGTACGAGTGCCGCAAACTGATGGGCCTCCCGACCGATGTCTCAGGCGGAACTCCTCTGCCGCCGGACGCAGCTTCGAAAGGCGCCTTCAGCATGAGCCGCCACGGCGGGAAGATCGTTACAATCTGCGCATGGTACCCGTCTCTCGACTTCACCAACCCACGGTGCGACCGTCGCAAGACCAACGTCCGGCCCGACAAGGGCATGCCCGAGTTCTTCACGAACCTGTTCGACGCGAGCTACCTGTACCCGCCCAAGACAATCGACGTCACTTCGCCGTACCTGAGTCCCGGCGTTGCATCCAACGGCCTGCTACAGGGTCTGCCGCACGACATAATGCTGTATACGTGCGAGTACGACGAGCTTTGCGCGGAAGGCTTGCGGTTCCGCGATCGGCTGAAGAACGAGCCGTTGCACAAAAATGTGATGTGGAAGATGGTCGAGGGGCAGCCGCACGCCTGGGACAAGAGTCCCAACGGCAAGGACCCCGAGCGGGACTTGTTCTACACACAGGCGTGCAAGAAGCTGCGGGGCATCTTCTACGGCGACGAGGAGGAGCTGGCTCCACCTGAGAAATAATGCTAGTTAATGGAGGTAGGTGGAGGATTAGACCACACATGCTTACATACGCGATGGGGGGTTCTTGAGTTAGCGGGCGTTCTGTTTTACGTTATACTTGCTTTGCTTTGCTCGATGTTGAGCATCGGTTGCAATGTCGTTCATGCATTCATGATTCATACGGTCGCTATAATATAATGTCTCTACGTATATTGCATCCGTCCTTCACTCATTTACAGTCGTTCATTTTATAATGTTAATTCTGACTTGTTCATACATCGATATCCCCATGTCGCTCTTGTCTTTTTCATTCACGTCACGCGGCTTCATTGCTATATCTCCGTTGGACTGAGGAGTGGTGCGTAAGTCTTGTTCGCGGGGACGGCGATGGCCACCTCCATTCGTATGTAGCACGCTCAGATTGTTTTCGGGACCGGAATTGATACACAAAAGCACGATGCAATCCATTACAATATACTTGAGGATATATAACTCTATAAGTTTATAGATTTATAGGTGCTAGAATCGTTCAACGCCCGTTCTATAACCACAGATGACAGAGAAGCCTGAACGCCGTTATGAATACAGATTTTGATAACTTTTCTCACACGTCACGTCTGTAACGTGTTCGTTGATCTACCTGTCATTCTCGGCGCGGCCCTCCTTCAACCAGTCGAGGTTTCCCTTATTCCTTCGCAGTTCGTCCTCGCGTAACGCGTCCGTGATCAGCTTATCGATCGTCTTGACCTTCTCCGCCGCCAACCTCGCACACCGCAGCAATATCTCCGCTTCGACGGCGACCCCGCCGCTCTTCGCGATCTGGCAAACCTCGCCGTTCTTGTTAACCGTGATGGTCATATCGCCCGCCCGCAGGGCCTCTTCCTGCGCCGTCGCATCGAGCAAGTACATCGTCTCGCCGTTGTCGTCGTCGCCGAAAAAGCTAAACGTGACACAAATCGGCCAGTGCAGGATGCTCAGCGGCACGGGGACCCGCTCGTCGGCGCTGTGGATTGTGATGTCCTCGCCGGAGACGGTGACGACGGGCAGGCGGAAGTGGGCGAGGGCGGTGATGACGGCGATGCAGGAGGCGTCGAGGAGCGAGCCGTCGTGGGAGAGGAAGTGCACGTCTGCGCGGATGGACCAGACGCGCTGGGCGGTGACGATGCAGAGGGATTCGGCGTCGAGGGCGTGGGAGCGGCGGATGGAGCGTTCGAGGATGCGGGAGATGGTGTGGTCGAGTTCGGCGGGGCTGTCGACGGTGGGGTAACGTTAGTCTTGTCCGCATGAAGGCTTCAAATCGGCTCTGAGTGGCTCGGGGCGGTGGGCTTACCGTCCGACTTCGAAGGCTGGGGAGGCCATGGGGCCCAGCTCTGTGGATATCGTGAAGAGGCCTTCGAACGGCCGGTCCGCGCGGGGCTTCGTGACTTCAGCTGAGATCCGTGCCAGCACTCTACGTCGTTGATCGGATATAGCAGCGTTAGCCAATGAGCTGGAATGATATGTACGCGCGAGAGATTAGAGTATGGGTGAAACTCACCTACCTCGTCTTCCCAAGCCGGACGTCGACGAAGCCGTAGTCGTCGCCAAAGGTCAGCTGCACATCGCGGAAGGCGTGCAGGTCGCGGCCGTCGATTCGCAGGTTCTGCTTGAGTGCTTCGAGCACGAATGTCTTTTCGGCCAAGCTGATTTCTGGCTCCTTCGGCATGGTGGGCGGGCGGGCGGGCGGTTCAGCCGACGATGGTATGACGATGCTGGTTGCAGTGGTGGCGACAGCAGTCCTTTGAGGTTGGTCAGGTAGCTAGTAGGCTGGAGCATTAGAAATCTGAAATTTCGCGAACTGCGTGACTCGCATATAACCAAACTCAACCGCGCACTGCTTCCAACCGACCACGTCCTCTCCCCATCACCACCACAGACAGTGCCGTCGCAAGCATCACGAAGCAAAGCCGCGCCATTCGCAAGGTCAAGCATAGCTAGCACCATCAAGCCTCCACCATGTCGCGCCATCACCCGTAAGTCCTCCTCCACCAGCTCCAAGCTCCTCACGTTGATGTAGCGTGTTCCAAGCTAACTCACCGTCCAGCGATCTCGTAATGTGCCGCAAGCAACCCGGCATCGCAATCGGCCGCCTCTGCGATAAATGCGACGGCAAATGCCCCGTATGCGATTCCTACGTGCGCCCGACGACGCTGGTGCGCATCTGCGACGAATGCTCGTTCGGCAACTACCAGAACAAGTGCATCGTCTGCGGTGGCGAGGGCATCTCGGATGCGTTCTACTGCTTCGAGTGCACGAGGCTCGAGAAGGACCGGGACGGCTGTCCGAAGATTATCAATCTGGGTAGCTCGAGGACGGATTTGTTCTGTAAGTTGTCTTCTGCTGGTTGTGTCTGTTTGTGAGGGTTGAGCTCGGGCTGACGGTGGTGATTCTGCAGATCAAAAAAAGAATTTCAGGAATCACTAGCGGTGGTGGGAACTAGGCTTTGGGCATGCTATGGGCACGAGCGATGGGATGGAAAGGATTCACGCGATGCGACGCGCCTGGCTATTGGCCTGTCGTTCCCTTGTCGATATACCCATCTACGGGCTATGACCCACCCAGCCGATGGGCGAAGTCTCATTATTCAGAGTCTACAACAGCAACATACCTCCCTAGTCTATCTCAGGGAGGGGCTGGATGATGACGTCTCCGGCTTCATTTTCGCAACTATGACGGCGTCACGATATCACGGAAATCACGAATTTGTCTGAATGTTACTCACGGCGCTATAAATTGGGATTTTGTGCTTATGTGCATCTGGATTTGCTGAGGTTTTCTAAGGGGACTTGTACGATAGAGAGAGATCAGTTGATATATAGACACATACGATTGGGAATATTTATACGCGTTTGGTGATTGAATATTCCGGGCCATCAGATGCAGTAAGATTGATAAAACCGTGCCTGCTGTAATATATTATTAATATCGTCGCCGGGATCTGTGAGATCCTATGCGCGTAGGCTCCAACCTGATACATCGCGCTTGAATGCGCCGAGTCGCGAAATCCGGCCAAACCGAACTTTGATCCATCAACCACCTTGAAGACGCCCGGTCCGCCACATCCACCCGCAACATGACCACCGCACATCGTCCCACGTTCGATCCCGTAAGCTATGGCCCTCTCCTCCACGATCGGAAGCGAAGCTAACGTCTCGGTCGGGCTAGGCGCAAGGGAAAGAAACCCGGAAAGGGCCCCAATACCACCAGCGGCTGCTTCCCGCGCACACCGTCCTCAAAGTCCGGTACGCACGCCATTCACACTCGTCGAATACGACTCTTACATCCACATCTACTGGCAATGCTTACGGTATTACTTTTACTAGGAAACCCGGGCAGGGAGGCGACGCTGATGCCAAACGCGACCTCCGCGCCGAACTGCTCAAAGCCGAAAAGGCGCACTACGCCAAGGTCCGCGGTGAAGGCAGCAGCAGCACCCGCGACGATGACGACCTCACGACCGCCACCGCTACTACACGGAGGGTTGACGATAGAATGAGGGACTCGGACGACGAAGATGAAGACGAGACACCGGAAGCCAAGCGGCGGCGGATCCTCGAAGAGTCGCGGGACCTCGACGCCGACAGCGACGGCTCACGCGGCGGATCGGACGGCGAAGGCAGCAGCAGCGAGGAGGACAGCGACGAAGACAGCGAAGACGAGACGGCCGAACTGATGCGTGAGCTCGAGAAGATCAAGAAGGAGCGGGCGGAGGCAAAGGAGAAGGAAGAAAGGGAGCTCGCGGCGGAGGAAGAGGCGCAGCGAGAAGTGGACATCGCGCGGGGAAATCCGCTGCTGAATCCCAAGAGCTTCAGTGTGAAGCGGCGGTGGGATGACGATGTCATCTTCAAGAATCAGGCGCGCGGAGTGTCGGAGAAAGGAAAGAAGAAGGAGTTTGTGAACGACCTGCTGAGGTCGGACTTTCACAGGAAGTTCATGGTGAGTACTCGTCCCTGTCGCCGTGCTGACTCATTCATATCATCGTCATATGCTAACCTTCCCCGATAGAACAAGTACGTCCGGTAGACATGGGACGAGCGGTATGCATCGGTCGACATGGATGGATGCATTGAGTCGATATGCTGGGCACGATGCATAGGGCGAGGGTATGGTGTAGTTCATACATGTATATTGGCGTGGGTCCAATGCATTAGCTGTACCTGTCGGGTGGATAGATAGACTGCTGCAGGCGTTCCGGGTGGATATCAAATGTCATTCTGGCATCAAAGGCTAATATCGTAGAAGACTCCGGCTAGATACGGTGGTGGTGGTGACGGCCTTATCTTTCTTTCTTCGCATCCTCGCAAACTGGTCGCTTGAATCGGCTGAAGGAAACCAACCCGAAACCGCTCGCCAATGCAAATGACTCAGTGCCCGCTGCTATAAAGTCGTCCGTCGCATCTTGCAATGCTCGTTCTTGAGTTCCATTGTCTGTAGTTCATCATCATCATTACTTTCTGTGGTTGAGTACAATTCGGATTTAATATCGCGCTAGCATTTGCAACGGACGCCAACAATTTTCCCTTATCTCCAACTACACTTTCTGCCCCACCATCCTTCCACGGTCGCCCGCCATCGCATATCACACGACACAGCGTCGTCCCACAGCTGCACACTTGCACCCGCATCCCGCATAGACCTATATAGAACATCGACATCGCTTTAGCAGTTACCATGGCGGAATCATCAGCCGTCGCATCGGCCATGGAAGGTCTGTCAATGGACCACCCGGCCATCAGTATGTCTCCTAGGCCCCGCCTTGCATCAATACCCCACAGCCACTCACTCATACTGACAATCGCCAGTCTACATTGACGAGGACGGCGGCGTCGACTCGACCGACGTCCCAAACAGCCAAGAGACGCCCTACAAGACCCTCCTCTTCGCAATGTCGCTGCAGCCCCCGCCGACGACAACCTTCCACACACGCAAATCCAAGACGGTCGTACCGCCCGCCGAGGAGCCGTCGCTAGAGTACAAGCAGGTCTCCCCGACAGCTCTCAAGAAGGCCACAAAGCTACATGAAGTAGCCATGCGCAAGCGGGCAAAGGACGCTGCCTCCGCTGCCAAGCGTGAGAAGGACGCCGCTGATCGAGCGGAGAAGGAGCGACTGAAGCTTGAAGCGGCAAAGGCGTTCGTCCTGAAGGAGGATTCAAGTCTGCCGGTTGCCAAGTCGATTAAGATCAAGGAATCCACCGCTCATCGTGATGCTCGCGTCAAGGTTTCCGGCTGGATTCACCGCCTGCGTGTACAGGCTCACATGATCTTCATCGTGCTCCGCGACGGAACTGGGTATCTGCAGTGCGTTCTGGAGGGAGATCTGACCAAGACGCTGGACGCCCTTCAATTCATTGAAGAAAGCACGATCACAATATACGGCACTATCAAGGCGCTGCCGGAGGGTAAAACTGCCCCTGGCGGCCACGAGTTGACCGCGGATTACTACGTAGTCGTCGGCCGTGCGCCGGCCGGCGAAGAAGCCATCGGTACAATCGTCGCCCCGGATGCCGATCAGGCGCTGAAGCTTGATAAGCGCCACTTGGTCATCCGCGGTGAGCATGCCTCAGGCGTTCTTAAAGTCCGTGCTGGCGTCCTTCGCGCCTTCAGACGGTCATTCGAGGAGCTCGGGTTGCTCGAGGTTACCCCGCCCTGCATGGTGCAGACCCAAGTCGAGGGCGGTGCCACGCTCTTCGACTTCAACTACTATGGCGAAAAGGCTTTCCTCACACAATCGTCCCAGCTGTACCTGGAGACCTGTCTGCCGTCCCTCGGTGACGTCTTCTGCGTTCAAGAGAGCTTCAGGGCGGAGCGCAGCGTCACTCGAAGGCATCTGGCCGAGTTCACCCACATTGAAGCAGAGCTGGCGTTCATCAGCTTTGACGACCTGCTTACCCACCTGGAGGAGATCATCAGCCGGATCCTCGAGTATGTCCTGGCCGACCCGCAGTGCAAGGACATCATCAAGGAGCTCCATCCGGATTTCAAGGTCCCGGAGCGGCCGTTCATGCGGATGACATATGAAGATGCGATCAAGTGGTTGAACGAGCATGACATCAAGACGGACGAGGGCAAGGACCACACCTTTGGCGAAGATATCGCCGAGGCCGCCGAGCGCAAGATGACAGACGAGATCGGCCGGCCGATCTTCCTGACGCATTTCCCGGTTGAGATCAAGTCTTTCTACATGAAGAAAGACCCGAAGGATCTTCGAGTCACCGAGAGTGTCGAGTAAGTACCACATACACCCATTTTTAGATGAAAAGATCGTCTGTGCTAACAATAGGGTTTACTAGCGTGCTCATGCCCGGCGTTGGCGAGATCGTCGGTGGGTCCATGCGTATGGACGACCTTCAGGAACTTATGGGCGGTTACGCACGTGAAGGAATCGACCCCGCCCCGTACTACTGGTTCACCGACCAGCGGAAGTACGGAACTTGTCCGCATGGTGGATACGGTCTGGGATTGGAGAGATTCCTGGCGTGGTTGTGCAACCGGTGGACGGTTAGGGAGTGCTGCTTGTACCCGCGCTATGTGGGTAGATGCACGCCATAGTTACTTAGTTATATACCGCTGTACGGTCACTGCGATCAGGAATTGGTGGCTTTTGTGGGGACGTACACCTTTTACCCTTGCCTTTTTTTCCATTTTTTGTTTTAGGAACGCTTTTAGTTATAGATAGACTTATTGTTGCGAATTTCATGATACACCCGTTTGCTTCTATACCGGATTTCCCTCTGCACTTCTGCAGTGAGACGTGATATGTAGAGCAGTAATGGCTTGGACGTTTGATGGAGAATATGCTATCGAATTTGAACTACTAAAGATACAATTCCCTTAAATTTTAAAAGATACACCAAGAAATTCGCCAAACGCCAACTTCTGCTTTTCTGAAAATCAGACAGCCGACGCACCTCTGCTGGTGATTAGTTAATACTACTGCTAATAGTGAAGGGGCCATTCTTAAGAAGATGGGAGGGAGGGCAACAGAGTGAAAACGAAAACAGAATGCGAATATGGCGTGAAATTATTAGAAGACTCATTAGTAGAATTAATATTCAACCATCTCTTCCTCTTCATCCCCAGGCTGTACAAGGGGTTCTGGGGACGGCTCTCTAGCTTTACTACCGCCGCCGCCGCTCTCGTTACCCTTCATGTCGTCGTTGTCGTCATCGTCGTGTCGTGAGGTATCGCTTTCGCGGGTCGGCGAATCGTCCTTCATCACTGTGTCCTCCTTATCCTCGTGGGGTTCGTCGTGCTTACCACCGTCGTCGGGTCGGTTGACTACGGGTGATATAGGGTCTAGATCGTGCTGGTCGTGGTGGTCTCTCGGAGCTGCGGGGGGTGATGGTGATCGATTGCGGGCTGCCGTTTCCTTCTGTTGTTCGATTATGAGTTCTTGGGAGCGGAGGAGCTTCCAGGGGCGGTAGTACTGTGGCTATGGTCAGCACATTGCAAATTTTGGTTGGCGCTCATGGTGGGGTTGGGTGTATCGTACGATTTTAGGTCGTGCTCGCGTGGATAGGAAGTTCGCCATATGGCTTTCGTTGCGCCGTCGGACCTGCGCCTGCGTATTCAAGGCTCCGGTTAGCGCGCCATCGCCAATGTAATGATACCAATACCGTCGTCTGCGTCTCGAGTGACAACGACGGTAGTGGGTATGGGGCATCGTACAGCATGACTGGCAAATGCCCGCTTCCCCTCCTCCTTCACCTCGCGGTTCCGGCGCAAACCTGCCCGCTCCTCCGCTTGCTGCACGCGCAGCTTCTCCTGCATCTTCGCATCAACTTCCTGGCGCTTCCTGGTCCGGGTGTCTTGCGAGACGCGGCCCAGGTTGCCCAGGATCGAGCCGAACAGGCGCTGACTGCGCGACTTTTCATCCTGGATGCTAGCGGGTCCCAGCCGCGTGCGCTTCGAGGACGGAGCTTCCGGGTCGTCGGTAGCGGGTGTCGGATCGGTTGATTCGCGGCGTTTCCGGTGTGGCGGCGACGGGAGCGTCGCGTTCGAGGGAATGACGACGGCGGACGCGATTCTGGAGGATTGGACGGATGGATGACGGGTTAGCATGCGGTCGAGTCTTCGGATGGAAACTCAGAGGGAAGAAGATGAAGCGGAGCTTACAACGGGGCGTCGGCGGACATGGTGGAGGTTGCGCGCGACGAGCGGCGTTCCGTCGAAGATGAGTTGAAGGTGAGGTTGAAGTCGAGATTCGGAGCCGAGTCTGGGCGGTGGTCGCTCAGCTTTGGTGCTGTACTCACTCACTCCATCCTCCGTACATGATCCTCACCACCGCCACGACACGCCGAGTCTCGTGAAACCCATCCTCGACGCCGTTTATTCTCGAGCTGGATAGAGATTGAAGAGCGAGCTATGGAGAATCCGGCGTACACGGCGCCGTCGCAGCAGAGCACGGCTCTATCAAGTATGTCTTCCCGCCAGCGCTGCAGCGGAATCTCGAGCTAATGTCGCGCCGCTGCAGGAATCAATGCCTACCAGACGAACCTTCTGCTGAGGTTCCAGAACATCATTCAGCTTGCCACAGTATGAGCCTCTGTTTATTCTATCTCCCTATCTTGTCTATCTATATGTCTATCTATCTGTTTGTCTGTTTGTCTGTCTGTCCGTTCTGTGGCGAAGCTTACATTATTCTCTTGATCAATCGTAGGAGGACACCCAAGACTTGACGATGGCCGCCACGCAGGCCCACCAGATCCAAGTCCACACTGCTTCACTGGTTCGTCTAATCCATCTTATCTTTCTCTCTTTCATAGTCGTATAGATACTCCTTGTCATCGTTGTTTTCATCGCTAACATTGTGACTGTGCTCTGTACTGTAGGTCAAGACTGTCGAGGACCTGCTGACGTTGACTCGCGCGCTCAAGGAAGCCTGGCTGTTCGGCCAGATGGGCGAAGATGTTGTCGATGATGCGAGCGGCGCCGCCGCCGCCAACGGCAAAGACAGTCAGGACGTGGAAGAGGATGCGAAGGCCGTCATTGACTGGCTGAAGAACAAGATTCGGGAAGGCAACGTCGAGGAAGACGACGGTCACGGTGCCGCTGCCTGAAAACACCGTGCTGGGGAGCTGCATAAGAAGCGGTGGTGAGACAGATGTACGAGACTGCAACGTTCTCAGAGCAGGGAGAGTGAGGCTATCGCTTACCTTGCTCTCTAGGCGGATTTGAAGGGACCACCGAAGCGCTTCCCGCTCCTGGTGACCTTGCTGGAGTAGCGCAGCTTTCCAATCGATGGGAGCTGCCTCGCGTACATGACCAGGAGCTGTGCCTCTGTACGGCGAGGGCGGCGGCCATTCTTGCCAATTGGGCGCTTGTCCTTGTCGTCGTCCGAGTCGCTTTCAGTTGAATCATCATCGTTTGCATCCTTTGCCGCGCTGCTTCCCTTCTTTCTGGTAGCTGGGGTAGGTGTATTGTCGTCCTCGCTGTCACCACCGGCTCCAGCATCATCATTGTCATCTGCAGTGCCGCTACCCTTGCCGGTTTTGGTGACGGTCGTGCCAGCTGCTTTTTGTGCCTTTCTCGCGGCGCGCGCTTGGTCTGTTGGAGTGAGGTGATTAGTGACAATCCTCCTCTGCGCCTTCTTTGAAGCGACGGCGAAGTCTGGCGGGTACTTTAGCCCGTCCTTTGCGAGGGTTTTGGCACGGGAGAACACACCTTCGATCTGTTTTCCTGGGGCGGGTGTGGTGGCCGCGGCGGCTTTCTTGGTGGTGGTGCGTAAGGCTGTGGAGATCTTAGAGCTCTTGCTTGTGGCTGCGGACTTCTTCGAGGCTTTGCTTGAGGCTGTGGAATTCTTAGATGCGATAGACTTCTTAGACGCGGTGGACTTCTTTGATTTGCTTTCGGTGGCTTTCTTTGGAGATCCGATTGGCGACATGATTGGAGATTCGTCTGAAGATTCAACTGAAGAGTCGACTGAAGATTCTGCTGGGGATCCTGGCATCGTCTCGGGCGGTACTGTGGCAGATCTTTCGGAACGGGTGCGGAAACGCTTCGTGGAAGGCTCCGGTGTCGGTGCTACGGACTTTCTTTTCTGGGCCATTATGTATCTCGACGCTTAGGTTTATGGAAACTTGTCTGATAGCTTCACTCGAATGTATGTGTTCTTCAGATGGATACGCTTGTCTATACGATCAATCTACGAGAAGTTTCAAGGCGATAGTGCAGATGGTAGCGATGAGGATGGTGCGACTGGGGGTGATGGTTGGGTTCCGCAGCTTGCTTGGGGGACGAATAAGCGGAGTGTCGCAGCTATTATGAGATATCCTACGGGTGTTAACGCGTTTCCTAGTCTTCTGGCGGGACGTTTATCTGCGGCTCTCCAACCTCAGACTCGTGAAACAAGATTGTTTTGCTGTCGGTATTATATTGTACGTCGAGTCAAGAGTGCGGAAACGAACAAAGGCCGGGTTGCGCACCCTGCACTGCGGTGGTATTTATCATAATTGTTTCACGGCGGAACGTAGACTTAACACGCCGCTTTGTTCTAAACTACCACTCTCAAAATACAACGTAGCCTGTGCGTGCACCCAAGAGTAGTAATATGTGTGAGATAGGCGTTGACATACGATACGTTGATATCTCCCTACTCGAATAGTCAAAGGCACGCGCAGTCTCTCACGTGGACGATAAAAAAATTCAGAATTATTCATTGAGTTCATGGTTGGATCCATTCCTCGAGAGCTGGCTATAAATGCGATAAGATACGCGGAACTCATTTGCTAGATAGTCTGCGAAATCAATTGTATATACGTTGCCTTCCATGTGTCCGCCAGTTCCTTGCTCATTGATAGCTACCGCTGCCTGTTCGCGATGTCTGTAATACGAAATCGCTTTGAATTCTCCTTGCATGTTGACAAAATTGTGGTTTTTGAGGGGATTGCTGAAAGGCCCTTCGTGCGTGTCTGGCCCGCGAGACCAAGACAATGCATACTGCAGCAAAGTTCCACGGAGTGAGGCTACTGCTGCTACCATTCAAGCTGAGGGATCTGGTGCTTGAACGTTGTCCACAATGTAAAGGTACAATCGTGGCGCTAACAGCCGTAGTTAGGTTAAGGATAATGATGGACTGTAGAAAAGGCAGGGTTGCCGTGACCGGTTGATTGTGTCGTCTCTTCCGTTGGCTGTTGATGTCTTTTCTCCTGCCAATGACCTTGGAGGCAAATTTCAATGTCAGAATCACAGGCGCTCTTGCTGCTAACGATATGCTCCGTTGTCTCCTCAAGCCGAAGGGAAAACAAGTAGTACTTACTGTAACCGCTCTCGATAAGAGCTATCGCAATTAGGGACAACATGAATACGGGTATGAGCTGCCCGAAGGTGAAAAAATTGTTTTCCGGATTTTTACCATCCTCGCTTGGCTCATACCATTCTGTGCGATCCAACCATCGTCGCATGTGCCGGATATAAATAAACGTGTAGATGGCTATCCAGCATCCCCCGCCAAGGGTCAGTATTTTGCACATCCATATAATTTTACGTATCCATCGGCTCACGTTTGAGTCTGATTTGTTTAGACCCAGTGCCCGTTGGAAAACCCCGAACAGAACTGCAAGAGCGTACATCAAGGTTAAAAAGATCCATTGACTGTATCCGTGTACAAACCTGCCATTAGCAACTGAGCCGAGGATCGCATTGCGGAAATTATCTGTGGTCTTGACTAAGTCCCCGAGACTGTCCAAAAAGCGAGTGTTGGCTGATTGATAGCATGCCGCGGGCAAAAGCATGGCGACAGACACGGTGTCTAATGGATTCAAGCTGACACCGAGTTCCGGGATTGCTGTCGGGAACGAGACTGGGTTGGAGTTTAAGGTCTGTTGGTTGATGAAAAGGAGGCCGCTCCATACTACGATAAGGGTAATGGCCACTATGCGGAGGGTGGCGAGAAGCAAGTTGTCAAAATATTCCGGCAGCACCAATATCGCGGACACATGGGTAGTCATCGTCATGAGAATGAGGTTGGCGATGATATTGTAATGATAAGCTGAGACATCGCAACCCCGAGAGTATCGAATCGATATAGCTAGTGACAGCCCGGTTACAATCTGTTGGTCGCTGAGACTGATGATGAGGTCCTGGACGACTTGCTCGACCCATCTCAAGTTCCTGTCTCTATGATGTGAAAAGGGCAACCATGTTAAAATTTGACCGATAAGTGTATACAATAGGGAGTCAACTCCAAATACCTTCTCTTTCTCGTGGCCTTTTCTCCTCTGCTACTTCGTCCTGAACAGCAGCCAAAAAAGTCGAAAAGTTCTAGGTATTGACGGACTGCCAGGATCAAGCAGAGAATGAGTGTAGTGAAAGAACCGGCGGCAAACGCAATGAGCACCTAATTCATTGTGAGTTAGATGCTGTTAGTATACTAACATGCTGATTATTCTATGGTAATAAGCAATCGTGGGAACTCGAAGCATACCCCCCATCCTGCTACATCGGCGTCTGTCTGAAACTTTCCCTTAGCCACGGTTACACACTTTGCTGCATCATCACCGAAGTCGCATGTCAACTTTGAGCTCGTTTTACCCATTCTGTTTAGAATGTTCTGCGGAAATGCAGAATGCCGAAGGTTCTGGTTTCGTAGAGACTGAAAGGGGAATTCTCCAACGGACGTCCTGCTCTGGCTCTAGCTTATATACTTCTTTCCATCATTTTGATCATAAATGTAAATGCAGGCGTTACCTCTACGAAAAGATGAAGCGCGAGACAATTGGTCAACGTTAAAGCTGTTCATTTAGACAGCCTGAGTCGGTAGCACGCCATCCAGCCGCAGCTGGCCATGACGGGGTCAATTACCATTGGTTCCTACAGTTCTGTGGACGTAGGGGGAGTGGTACAAAGGTGGGGCTCAAATTGCATTTGTTACCCATTTCATCATATCGTAGTTGAGCCTTCTTCCTATCTCAGTAGATATTCGGATAGCGGTACAGATGTAATTCAGGAAGACACAAGGCTGTCAAGATAAATGCCTCAAATGACAAATTCTATGCGGCACGGGGCTTCTGAGGCTGTTACATGCAAGCCAAGTTTTGCTGTCACGCCGCATGCTTTTTGGGATGCAATATTGTCTCCTTCGCAGACCTCTCGGATGTCCTGTATACATGTATCGCATACAGTGGGGTTGAAACATGCGGCTCTATAATTAGTAGGCGATAGCAGCTCACTATTACGAAAGACGCCTGAGATTAGTACTTGCTTAGTCTATGCACATACAAGCTATCCACAGTTCTTATCGACCTCGCACTCTTTCTCGACTTCTAAGTGAATTCTTGTGTGCTGACTTGTTGGCAACACATGTTCATGTTGCAAATTTGAAAGCCTCGTGCAATCAGCTCGGCAATACTTGTCGCATCACGAAAGGCTGAACTCGTATCGTGGGCACTAAACAAGAAATTATTCCGCCAAATAAAACGCCCTTCTCATACTATTGGAGGAGAACGCGCCACAGAAGCGGGTTATCAATTCAGGTTTCGTCTTGGCGATATCGCGATGCATGCAACTTACGCCAATCACCCCCAGGGGCCTAGGCAGCAACTGCAGCATCAACATCCAGATATCCATCTCAAGATAGTTGTAATGGGGTGGCAGGAAACTTTTCCTAGGGTCCTCTATCGCCGATCAAGGTTGCCTCCCTAACGGGGTTATAGTAGCCGTCCTATAGGATCGTATTCTAATCTAATTCGACAACCCGAATATCGAATAAGCATTCGAGTGTGGGGAACTCGTGATCACAAGAGCCAACTACGGGGAAGCGAAGATCAATAACTTCATAGATATCACGTTGCACTAGGCCTCCAGGAAGGGGGTTTACCTCTCTCTTTTTTGGTTTATCTGCGATACTTGGGGCTCGTGCAGCTGCAGCCGGCTCAGAGCCAGATCCTACTTTTGAACTAGTCAATAGATTAATTCGCTTATGACGGCTATTGGGTGGCTTGCAAGTCTAACCTTTCCTCAGAAACTACGCACCCCTGTGGCCTGTGTGCATATGGTCTTTGGCTTGCGGAGCCTAGCTGTCCACAACGTGAACAAGTACTTTTCTGAGGTTAGGAAGCAGCCTAGTTGCGGTTAGTACTAGTCTATCGATGCTATTCAATGTCAGAGTGGTCTTAACAGTTTTGATCTGACTGTGCTCCAGTTGGCATTTTAGAACAATAACAAACCCTACCAAGAATTCATCTTTATCTCAGAGCATAGAAGTTTTATAGTCACCGGGTGAGGTAAACTTCTACCTGTTGCTCGCACAAAAAGTCGTGAAGAAATCAGCACGTGAACTGCAGTTTATTGAGTCGACCTTGTCTCGTGAACCAGATTGCCGTACTTTACCCAGCGAAGGCAATGGTTGGCTTTCTTAAATCTGAATAGAGCGAATGGTGTTCTTGAGGATTATGGACTACTTGGTCGGGAAATAACTCAGTACTAATGAAAGTGTATGCAATATATTCGGTATTCCAATTGCTATAATTGGTCTAAGGCTACTTACTAGATTGGCTGTTCAGTGTCCATTATGACATTGTTTTTTTCCCTTTTTTTGTGTTTGAAAGGCTGGTGTTTGGCGAACTCTCCCGCGAGTATAGACACAAATTTGACTTTCGACACAAAGTGAATCGGATCCGTTGTCAAAAATCTGGTTTTCCAAAAAAAAAAAAAAAAAATGACACCATAATTTTCTTTGATTTTCCCATGACATCTACCGTTGGTTGATGATAAAATTACTATCTAAACTAGAAGGCCGCGTCGCGGCATTTAAACTCGACTGCGCCGTATACCTATAGGTAATAATTTAGATGCTGTAGAGAGACACCTTCAGTCAGCACCCTTATATATACCCACCACCACCACCCATCCCATATAAAAGCGTCAACTGCAAGGTATATTGGCGTTTATATCTGTACCCATACCTGTGCCTATGCCTTTGCCATCTTTTTGTACCTATAACTATACCTATTACTAACCACCGAGTATTTTCTAAAAGCCTCTGGAATTAAAAATAATATATTTTTTTAACCAAGTGCCCGCGCCCACCTCTCTCTCGTATTAAGTTTATATAGTATAGATTATTAAGTAAGTTTAACAAAGACCCTCTTTGCAGTCGGCAAATCTCTCTTACTAACGTTCTAGTGAGGATATCAGGATGCTCCTGCCCACCGGGAGCCATCCTTTCCCCATCATCATTACATCAACCCCACGAAAATGACACTGTAATTTTCTCTAATTATCTTATAACATCTACCACTGATCAATAATTTTTTTTAATTCTCTCCTCCTAAAGTCCCAGCGAGTATATAGGGATGGCTCCTGTCCACCGGGAGCCATACTTTCCCCATCATCATTACATCAACCCCCCACCATCGAGTCAGCGGCTCCATTGGCTCGATGGCGGAAAAGGAAGTATCAACCCTGTGGCACCAGACAAACAGACCCAGTAAAATGACGCATTTTACGACGATCGCACTCGAGATGAAGCTTCAGATCTTCAAGTCCATAGATTCGGTCAAAGACCTTTCCTCGCTCTATGCCACATGCTCCAACTTCTACAATATTCGGAAGTCGGGGTTTGCAAAGAGCATCGCGCTATCGGTTTTCGAAAAGGAGACAGCTGCCGGTATAACTGCTGAGCTTGTGGCCCTTGCTAAACTGAGGAAACTGAAAGCCTGGAGAGGATGCGATTCTAAGACTGTGAGTGCCAGCCAACGACCAGTAGTTTGTCTAATATCATAGGCGTAGGAATTTATACTGATAAACGTACAGATCGAAGAACTGAACGCACCTGATCTTAACGGCATTACGTGGCCAGCTGATGACCCGTCATTATCTGAACTTGTCGGGATTCGACGAACCGTTTGCTGGTTCACTAGACAGTTCTTCGAGTACCACCTCGCAAAAAGAAAGCAGACCGCCCGCCCCAGCACAGACGAGATCGCCAGGGTAAAAGATGCCTTTTGCTTGTTTTGGCTCTGGATTGAGGCGGCGGACGACCAAACACAGCAGCTTTCGGATTCAATCGAACAACTGCTCTGTGACGCGCTTATGAGCGCACAACCACATCGGAAGGCCTCACCTCACTCAGCACTAATGCTTACCGTCTACCACTTTCTACTCTCTAAGCTTGAGAAGCTGGGGCTATCTTATGCTAGGACATTGGACACCGCATATGTCCAATCAATTGCAGAATGGTGCAACTGCTTTACCCTATGTAAGTTTCGTTTTCTTATATCCCATGAATACAACCACGATACCCTGGATGAATCGATTGAGTATCCCTAAATTCGTTCCCGGATGAACCATGCTGATATCTATACTCTCTAGACTTGCGGGTCGGAATACCTAGTCTTCTCCTGATGCACTTTGGTCTCGATGGTGTGACAGAGCTCTTAAGGGGTTCTCCTGACGATCGGTCTTTTGCCGTAGCAAAAGTTTTCGATCACGTCAAATTAAGAGCGCTAGATGCCGGCTCCTGGGGTGACGACAATATCGGCATTAACAGACTCTACGGTTTGCTGGACGGATACTCGATCGGCGATCTCGAACTCAGTACAAGGCCTCTATGGAAATGCCCTGGCAGAACATATAATCCGAAAGTGAGGGCTTGGGGGCAGCTAGATCCTCTTGATTATGAAGCCATCTTTTGGGACGATGAAAGATTGATTCGGTGGGGTTATCATGTCCCTTTACATATCATCGCTTCCACTAGAAACCGGAAAGACCTCGCTCGACGGAAGTTCCTAGAGAGAATCTGCACTGAGTGTCGACCTGAATGGAAATGCCGCGAAGCCCCAGAAGACCCAGCGCTCTGCGGGGCCTATCTTGATCCTTACAACGGCCCCTAATTCACATCCAACGACTGCCTTTTAGTGCCCCCAACTAAGGAGAATCAGGTGACTGTGGTGATGATTTTGTGTGTGTGTGTGTGTGTGTGGTGGGGAATTATTTATGAGAGATAATAATCTTGATTTTGTCACATCCGGTGCCTGATGAATTTTCTTCTTGTGTGTATATGTACAAGTCTACACATACATATTTGTTATTGTGTGGGAAACAAATTTTTTTAGCTTAACTACTACTACTTAACACGTGTACACTCGCAAATCTCTCTATTTAGCTTGGCCAAAGTCTTTAGAGCGCGTATTTATGGTATAAGGAAGTACATGTACATATAACTTGTAGCTACCAAGTATGCCGGCATGCCTCAAATCTCGATAGGCATCTAGCTAAAGATCAATACATTGCTTGTGAACGACACATACATGCTCACGATCGTCAGTACCATCCCAACACACCCCTCCGGCTGCTAAGCATGCTATGGGTTCCACAGATCCTCGGACGGATTCAGAATCGATCGCCAACATGTTAACAAAGTTTAAACTCGGTGGTTGCGCGACTGCAATCAAACCCAACTTTATATATTGTACACCTAGGCTATGCTTGGTGGTCATATACCTAGGTACCGTATATAGCCAGGCCTAGCATGCATTATGTACACTGAATTCAGACGTGGATGCCTTGCAGCCGGCGCCCTCATATATGCCTACCAATATAAGGTGCCCGTGCCCGTGCCCGCTTCTGTGCCTATGTCTATACCGCAGTACAACTGCTAGCTATTCGAGAGGTCCAGAATAAAAACAAAGCAGAGTTTTGGTGAGTGCCTGTCGTCACGTTCTTTATATCAAGTAGGTAAGTATTAACATTAAGTGGGTTTAACAGAACCTCTTACTGTAGTTCGACACCTTGCCTCGAACGTCGGATAGTCTCGTTCTTTTAGAGATCGCTTTGGGCTTATTACTTGAAGTGAGATGCATTACTAGCAGTAGCTTTAGCTAGAGAATTACCAATCCTACTATATACACGAAGAATCAAAGATGCATAGCGTAGTATCGAAAGCTCTACTCAAAAGTACTTGTAGCCGCTACGTCAAAGTTGCAGCATCTACAGCGCGTATATATGTAGTGCGGGTGGTTGAGTGACGAGATGGGGCAAAATGCACAAAATTCAAAGCTACGTGGGGACACCTCCGCGACTCTACATAGATATAGTCATCTTCGGTTCTCATGACTCGAGTATTTTTGGTTGCAAGACAAAGTATATACAATGATGGCTCTTACATGTCTCCATTGCTATCGAGCATAAAAGATCAAACGAGGAGGATATCTGGTTTGGGAAAATGAATGAACTTTGACCACCTCTAATGTAGCCTGGAACTAGCCCAACGTATTTAGAAGCGAAGTACCCTTTCAAGCGGTTCCGTTCTTTCGAACCTCCGTATCTGTTCTCTATTATATTTCATACAGAAGGATGGTTGTAGCCATGTGTACACGTCATCTCGAATTGATGACCAGATCTCGTCTGAGTACCTAGATGAGAAGCACCGAAGGTTCATTTACTTGCGGTCTACCAAAACCCGGTGAGAAGGTCGTCAACGCGTTTGCCGAGGTAATCCTGGATTATGATGCCGGGATGGAAGTCATTGAACCACGCGTATGTTGGATTATTACCATAGAGTGTAACATCGGTGTTCATGCCGAAAGAGCTGGGGTTGTCTAGGACGTAGTTGAAGTCGGCGTTTGAATCGTAAAACCAGAACGTAGTCTATACCAGTTAGCGACCTATTGCTATCTAGTCATAATTGCGATGATGGTAATAGCAACGCAGAGGCTGATATATGATGGTTGTATACGTACTCCAGAGTGGGAGGACTTGAAGTTGGTGATGTAAGTCTGCAACTTCGAGCTCCACAGCGCCAGCGCGGTTTTCAGCGCATCCCTATTCGCCTGCGACTGGGACAAGTTTACCGGCGCTCGCTCAATCGGCGGGATGTTGAAGATCAAGAACTTGCGGCCACCGGCGTTATACATCTTCTCAACCAGCGCAAACTGAGCCGTGATCAACGTGTCGACGAACGTCAGCCAATCAGACCGCCACCATGCGTTCGAAATATCGTTGATGCCAATGAAGACGGAGAAGAGCGTATTCGAAGGCGACCACGGCGCGCTGGCCGGGGAGTTAGCGTAGATACTCAGGAACTGGTTAGTCTGATCAGTGAGAGAGAGGACGTTGGAAGCGTAAGGCGCGACGAGGTTGGCGTCGATAGTGGCGCCACCATAGGCAAGATTATATGTAAGGACGGTGGAGCGGTTGTATTTGGCTGTCGCAACGTCAATCCAGTTAATGCCACCGGAACTGGTCCAGCCAGGGTAGGGCGGGTTGCCCATAGGGTTGCCGACTGAGGGCTGGATGCCATTGGGATCGAAGCCGGTCTGTGTGGAGGAGTCGCCACTGTTTGACACGTTGGTATATATTAGTACCTGCACATATCTCATACTTACATGGTTGGGTGAAGGGCGGCCGGGGGTACCTACAAGCTAAACCAGTACTTAATGGCGCCTGGCGTCGATGAAGGTGTGCTGCTGGTCCGGGTGGACGAAGTCCTGTTCGAAGTAGTGGTGGTTCTCGAGGAAGTTGTCGTCGTCCTGGACGAAGTGGTAGTCGTTCGAGTCGTTGTACGGGACGATGTAGTTGTTGTCCGACTGGATGTGGTCGTCCGAATCGTGGTGACGAGGGTGGTGCTTGTGCGAGCGGTTGTCCTGATGGTAGTGCTGCCCAACTGGTCCGACGGTACGCATTGCCAATAATACTATGTATGCGTATATCGATAGCAGAATGTTAGGCTTGAGCTAGATGCATATGGTGAACTGATAATTTAATATATGGAGGGATTGCTTGCGGCTTGCTTACGTCGTTGAGGTACTTGCATCCATATCCAGAGACACAAGCTGTCTCGCCAGTGTAAGTAACACCGCCGCATTGTCCCCATGCTCCGACGAGCGCATTGACAGCCGTAACGCTGAACCCAAGGGTCAGCGCCGCGGCCAGAACGTTAGTCTTCATGATTGGCCGTCAAAATCAACTAGTGTGGAATATAAACGGGGGAGGCCGAGGTTGAGAGTCGCACCTGCCTGCAAGCCAATACTTTGATCAGTAAGACTTGGCCATTCTTATATATTTCTTCGTCCTAGATGGTGGACATGGAAGCACCTGTCGCTTCTCCTAAGAGAGCGATCCGCCTACCAGGCCTTGTTGAACACGAGCCATGGGAGCAGATTTCACACCCGTGCGTCCCGGCTGGAGTCGACGGAGCCATTGGCTCCATTGGGGCTACACATTCAGGTATGGAACAGCTTTGAGCGCATTAATCAATTCGAGGACAAGTACGTGCAGCTAATCCATGCAAACAAGCCCCGGTTCACGATCTTGCCGTCAATGATGATAGAATGTCGTAGAGCGGTACTGGAGCGTGAGGTTGGAAATTGGCCGGGATATGGGGCGCAACGCAGTAGTGCAGGCAGCTTGCGGCCCGGAAAACCGCTGAACCTGAAACCTTGGTCTCCGTTAGCCCGGGTACCTGGAGAATTTGGAATCCCTGAGGCCATGTCTTCGGAGCCAAAAGGCCCATAGACGTGAAGCTTGGAGACTTTGATTTCGCGCATACAAGTACCAGACATCCATTAGAACCTCAGTAAGTACCAAAGAATGTGGCTATAGTTAAAGCGCCTGTACCTGCAGTTATCCCGCGGATCCCGTCGAGATCCTGCCAAGATGATCTTATCTTGAGCAAAGCACTACCATTTGATATTAACAGTGTAGAGCATCCTAAATTTACGCAATGATGTGAGAGACCCAGGGCTAGCTCTCAGAGCCGGAGTCGAGCGTCAGGGCTCCGAAATAGGCCTTTTCTAGTGAGCGCATACATATTACAATTGACGGTGGTAGGATTATATGTCCCCCCAATAATTACTTACTTACTTATTACCCTATGCCAACTCCCATAGAAAATGACGACCGTTGAGGGCCTTAAAGAGTAAATCCATTTCGTTACATATCCACACGATATCGGCGACGAAGTGCAAATAATACAATTCGGATAGCTTGAGGTCCAACTTAGCTTGGTCCTGAGCTAACGTTCCTGTCCGTGCACATGCATATTCTTTGTGTGACACGAAATGATTGCCTGTTTGGGAGGCATTTTGATGCAACACACATACCCCTGCTCGTTGATATACGGCGTATACCGTGCCACTTAGCTTCGCGTGCCATATATTGGCTAGGATTTATGGGCATGAGTGTGACCACCTGGGTGACGGCTCAGCAGGATGCTTATGTATGGCCAGAGTTCACTTCTAGGCGGTTGTAACGGGGTATCAAGTCCATTTACGAAGGAGTATATCCGTATCTTTTGAACGCCCTCTCAGCTGGCTGGCGTTTGGCTGGGTCGAAGCAGGCACGATAGCTCATATCTTGGATCCAAAATCTAAAAATAGGACCAAACGAGGCGTCAGTGTTCCACGATCACGCCAGCCACGCTTTCCCTAGAGTGTTCCGTCGGGTCTTCGGGGGATTCTATAAGCTCTTCAGAAATTATGTGGACAGGAAAATGATTAGACTGTTAGTGAAGATATGCATATAGGTTATATCCTAAATAGAGCAGGTAAGATGTCTATATAAAGGCATCCAAAGTGTCTGAAAGTTGTGAGCCGGTAGTACACAATTGCACAACCGGTAGAATATAGCCGCAAAAATGGGAGTAAACAACGTAGGAAGCCATTGACGGATTAATAAAGATATATCGAGCCGGTCGCCGCAAGGATTTCATAAAACATCGCCAAAGTGACTCGACATCAAAAGAAGTAAAAGCATCAATCATTTATACATGCATAAAAAACGGGTATATTTAGGAAAAAACTTGAACTAGGCCGGTAGCTCAGTGTGCGCGGGATATCCCGGTAGCTCGCTGGCTGCATCGGATCCCGGAAGCTCGTTGGGGCCGCCATATCCCATGAACTTTTGAGTCTCCGTCATCGGTGCCGGCGGCGGTGCTGGTACCGGTGCGAGAGAATAATCCGACGCCAGCATCGGCTTGCTCTCAGGATAGTTTGGCGGCCTGCCATCGTTAGCACCTCCAAGCTCGGCCGTGCTTCCACCAAAGCCCATGCTATTTCCTTTCTTGACACCGGCCCTCCGTCCGATCCACCAAGCTAGAAGACCAAGTATCGTTACCCCAGCTACAGCTCCAATTGCGATGCCCGCGATTGTGGGGCGAGACAGCTGTCCCGAGCTAGAGGGTGTAGAATTCTGTGATCCCGGCGACGAGGTACCCGTTGCCGCGGGGGTGTCCGCGGTTGTACTTGCCGGGGCAGTTGAAGCCGATGTCGACGACGAGGGGGTGCTGGTGGGTCGTATCCCGCTCGTTGCTAGCGGCAAGGCCGTCTCAGTTGCTGGGAAGCCGCCAGTCCTGCAGGAGTCGTAGCCATTGTTGGGTCCAACCCCGCCCTGATACCCCCGAGCGCAGCAGAAAGGAAAGCCGGTGACATTGTAGATATTCCAGGTGTCGTCGGCGCAGACTTGGTGCGTCCGTAGTTCTAACGAACAGTCCTGTCCTGTCAAGAAACATTGGGCACCCCGCCCAAGACGTTAGTAATAGATAGAGCACGCAGGCCAAGTGCTCAAGTCTCTTGGCCCAAAAGCTTGGTCGAGGAATCTCGACCGCTCCCGTAGAGACGGACGTACCTGTCGGGCAGCATCCCGTGTTGTCGCTGAAGCCTGGTATCGAGACCGGACTCAGGCAGTATGTATTGCTGGGACAGCAGGCGTAGAAGCCGGCTCCGCGTGAACCGCAACTATTCTCATTGGAAGGGCAACCATTCAAATTTCGTGACGCCCAGCCACCGACAAATCCGGCTGCGGCTCTAAAGCTGGTGCTGGCGGCCAGACAGATAAGCGGAATCCGAACGTAGAGTATCATCGTGGGAGAATTCGAATTGGCGACCATGAAAACCGAAATGCGACGGACGTGTAGGAAATGGCGACAGCTTCCGAGGACGATGAAGATTAACAGCTTGGCTACAAGCGGGCTTCTGCGCGGTGCATTCCAGGAGGATTGTTTTCTATAAATCCGAACTATTACTTTCCTAGTCTCCTTTTATTATCTTCTGCGTCTTACTGTGATACAAGGAGAAGGAAAATCCTTCGAACTCATCCATTTGAATTTTGATCAGCCCTACACCAAACTCCATTTGGAACCCCAATTTCCTGGCCAGGTCTTTATGCGTGGACCTGCACCAATCGCTGTGGTCACGGACTAGCCGACCCCGTTGTGCAGGCACTGGGTTCTGCCCCGCCAAGTGCGTGTCACAAGACGCAATTGCGAAAATCTTGAATACTATTACAAAGAGCCCCGGAGGCAGCAATCGAATGACAGAAAAATATTTTACTTGCTCGATCCTGATGGTCATGGTATTGGCAATAGTCCTGGGGTATGCTAATTTTATTGAGCCTGTTGACGCGAGACTAGGTTGGGGTCCCCGAGACTGGGTTGTGAAGAGCGAATTGACACCTCGAGTGAGACTAGTCGAGGTCCAAACTGTTGCAACTTGCCGTTTTCTGTCAGTGAAGCAGCGTGACTTCCGTTTATGAGCGAAGACCTTCCTAGAAACCTCGTCGCCCAACTGGCACTCGAGCGGTACGACGGCGACGTCTTAAGGTACCATATGCACAATGACATTAAATCTATAAACTGGTGCATAGTATAAAGGCTCAAATTCGTATTCGCACGCTTGTGCTAAATATAATATACAAAGTTCAGGATGGAAGCCTAGGTTCTAGCGGCTAACGTAGTCAACAATAATGAATGTTCCTGATGTTTCAGTCAACAACAATGTGCTCGTACCCGTTAATATAGTCTATACTCGCTTCACGCGGCCGGCAAGAAGGCAGCTGACGCGCGTACGAAAATACGAAGACTAGTGCAACCAATCGATAAAGATACCGAGGAGTTCAACCTGATTGGAAGGTACACGATGGTAGAATTGTTTTCTGTGCTGACATGCTGTTGACACCATGCAATTTGTCCTTGACCTTGCCTTCCATGAACTAAAAAAAAAAAAAAAGCATGCCCCATCATCCATCATTTGATAGCGGCATCCATGCACACACGCCGCACCACGTATGCCGTCTTGTGCCTGCATGCACTCAATGACTCAGTGTACGCACATGCAAGTACGCGGCTCAAAGAAGGATCAACTGGCAGGGGTCGCAAGATTCACGCCCGAGGTTGACCCTCGGGACTGGATGGCTGCTGGGAAGACAGCCCGTTGTCACGGTATTTTAGCGTGCCTTCAGAATACTATGAAACGCCCCACGAACATATATCATTGATTATCCTGCTAGTTGAAGAAGACTGCCAAGTGCGCATTCGTTCGTACTGATGATATATGTAGACAGTGGAGCAACGTTCATACTCTCAAATATTCTGAAGTCGCCGCTAAAGGAGAAAATAGTGTTTCAATCCGATGGACACACGTAATGCAGAATCACATGTATCCGCCAGCAGGGAAGAAGTAGAAGAAGAAAGAGAAGGAAAGGAAGGAAATGGGGGAAAAAATATCAACAAAATCATTCCGTTCCGTCAACAGGCCAGGTGTTTCTGTTTTTTTCTTTCATTTTTCTTGTTTTCGCGAAACCTTCACGTACAGGGGATTGTGCTTTGTACAAAGGAAACAGCAGCGTGGGAACGAGTGTAGTCTCTGTGTGCAGCGGTTCATAAAGTGGGTGCGTGCGATAAGGCAATTACAAGAAGGATAATCGATCAGGAAATGACAGGGTTATATGCGTGCGAGAACCCAGAAAACGACAAAATGAACCCAAAGAGACCCTTTATATATAATATATTCTTTTCCCAAACAGAAGCAGACCCAGAGTGCAAGCGACTACGTACCGCAAATGAAGGCAACAAGGAGGATTCGAAAGAGACTGTTCAAGAAGAATAGACGCCATTCACCCGCATCCAGAAAGACAGCGCAGAACTTAACTGGCAATGAGAATCAGGCGCGGGAAGAATCCGTGAAAGAACCGACAAAATTGAATTATTTTTTTGTCGAGGACCTGAGAGTGGCCCTGCATTGTTTTTCTGTTTGATAGGAAAAACAGGAAAACGCTATATAAGAAGTATCGCTGTGGAGAGTTAGTAGTTAGTAGCTTTCGCGGAAGAGTGCCTCGAATATTGCGCTGCAACCGACGAGAGAGTAGAAGTTATGATATACAAGCTTTTGCCGGAAGAAAGCCGCCCCCAAAGCCTGATCGACAAGGCATTAGAAGTAATTAAAGCGTGTAGAGCGATCAAAATGCGAAGTCATGGGAATGAGAACAACCAAGAGGGGGTTAAATAAACATGGGGCATGGATGGAAGAAGAACTGGAGCGTTGAGACACCGGAGAGCAATCGCAGAACGAAGAGAAATCCACAATCATGATAGGAAGCATGTGACGTGAATGCAAAGCTAGAGCGACAGAATAAGCAGGGTGATAGATGGAATCGATCGCGAAACAGTACTGCAAGTATGCTTTTCAGGGAGGATATTGGTTCACGAGACAAGAGGAGATAGGATCGCAATAGTGATTTAACAACGAAAATTCAAACAACAGCCTCACCTTTGGTCCGTTTCTGCCAAAGTTCTTTTATGTAAGATCCAGCAATTTCAAACAAGCAAGAAAATGATCTAGCGTTGCTTTCCAGCGCATCCAGACGACCGGTCGCAGTATAACGCACAATCATCTATGATACGACTCGAAGCGGAAAGACAGAAAAACTTGCTTAAACGTTGAATAGCAGAGCTCAAGTGCAAAAAGACAAAACGGGAGAAATGGTCAAAGGATATCATTCGCAACAGGATATCAAAGCAGGACAACAAGGACAAGCGGGATTCAAACGATAGGAAAGGATGTGTCTGAAGAGACGGTGAGAAACTTTAGAAATATCCGCCATCGTAACCCTCATTTGCAGCGCTGAACGAATACGCCGGTCCCTTGGCATAGTAGCCGGCACCGGCATCGCGATCGAACGAGCTGTAAGGGTCGACGCGGGCGTGTTTCTTCACCTCGCGGTCACGCGTCTTCTGGCGCGCTTGCTTCTTGAGAACTTCCATTCGGTATTGTTCTTCCCAAGTGTGCTCCTCCCGTCTTCTGCGGGACGACGTTCGGGCCGGTGCCTCCACTTTCGCCTCTTTGGCTGCGTATTCCGCTGGCAGCGACGAGGACGTCGAGGAAGTGCTCTTCGACGATCCGCGACGCGAGCGCATGGAATCCACGTCCATGAGTTCGGGAGCGGCAGTAGGATGACGGCTGTCGCTGGTGGGTTTCCGCGACTCAAACGATCTCTTCCGACGGAGCTGCCGAGATGATGTCGCAGCTGCCAGGGGTGGCTGCTGTGCGGGCTCTTGGTAGGCCCACCATGCTTCCTCGGGCTTTTCGGTGAACGACCAGCCGGTGCTCATGATCTGTGGGACGGGAGGATAGCTGGCGATCTCGGTGAACGAGGAGTTCTGCGTCGGGACTGGGGGAGGAGGAGCTTGTCCAAAACTGAGGTTTGGATAGGAGGATGTTGAAGTCGAATCGTCAAAGCTGTAGGTCATCTTCGGTTCGGCCTGTTGGGTCGTCGGCGACTGCGAGTACTTTGTTCTCTCGCGCTTGGTTGGCCGCGGGAGGGGTGCCTGAGGCGGGGCTGCAGGCGGCGGCCCGTACGAATGGTCGACGGTGATCCCAAGGCCCGCTCCACCGTTCTCTTGGATTCTGCTTGCGGTGCTCTCGTACTCGTAGGAGTCATCTTGCGTCTCTTTTCTCTTCTTCCCCTTCTTCACTTCAAGGACGGGTTCCTTCTTCTCAACTTTCCTCTCTACTCTTTTCTCTGCTCTCGCATCAACCTTCTTCTCTTCATCAATCTTCTTCTCTACCCTCGCGTCAACTCTTTTCTCTACCCTGGCATCAACTCTCTTCTCTACTCTCTTCTCTACTCTCTTC
The DNA here is from genome assembly GCA_020064725.1 of Drechslerella dactyloides. Taxonomy (NCBI): domain Eukaryota; kingdom Fungi; phylum Ascomycota; class Orbiliomycetes; order Orbiliales; family Orbiliaceae; genus Drechslerella; species Drechslerella dactyloides. The sequence goes on from JAGTWJ010000001.1 coordinate 2,783,443, forward strand.
TCTACCTTCCTCTCTTCTCTTCGCTGGGTGGTGGAGGTGGTGGTGACGGAGGTGGCGGTGGTGGAGGACGACGAGCCGGAGCCCGAGCCGGACGTCGAGGTGGAGCTAGAAGTACGGACTTCTTTGATCCGTCTGTACTCCTTGATCTCCGCCTCGGGATGGAAGCGAACGGACTTCTTCTGTCGCCGCGGGGCAGGCGTCGGCGTGGAGTAGCATGGGCTACCTCCCGAAGAGTACGGGGTAGGAGGGGTCGCCGTCGCCGTGGGCGTGCTCAGGAGCGAGTCCGCCGGTGACGAACAGTCAGACGGGGAGGATGCGGACGAGAGACATGACTTTAGCTTTCGGGGGGTTCTTGGATACATATGTTTACTGTCCAGAATCAAAATAAGTTACCGCCATCAATACTTTAGTGACGTTCAAGAAGGAAGAAGAGGATACATGCGAGTGTTACACAGGCTAGACACCGGCGTTGTGCGTATGTGGGTTGCATTGTATTGGGGGGTCGTTCATCCACTTACTGTCGATGCGGCAATGCTGGACAGGCTTCTTTTTTTAATATACTTATATATACTTCTACTCTTCCCTCTTCCTCGCGACTAACTCTCCTGTCAAAAGAGTGTGGATGTTCTGAACAAGTTCAGAAACAGTTGGAGATGTTAAAAACTCGAAAAGGCTGCTAGGACGCCAGTGTGAAAGTTGAAACAACGAAAGAACAAGCAAGAAAGAAGAATCAACGCAGCAGCCTCTCGACTGTGGGGAGAAGAAGCAGGATTGTCACGATGCCGAGCTCATCACCATCGGGAAATCAGAACCCAAGTCCAATTTTCCTGGTTGGTAGACGCTCCTGTGCAGCAGTGAGCAAAAATCCGGCTCCCGCTCTCCGCCGTCGAGAGGTACCCTTTATATATTGAAAGGGAGGGAAAGGGAGGTTTCTGGTGCGTTGGCTGGAGAGAAACAGCTTGAGGAGGGAAGAGAGGAAGGGGAGGTTTCCACCGATCGAAAGTACCATAAATACCGGCGAAAGGCAGCGGGCCCCTCGTCGGCCGGCCGTGGTCTGGTGTGGGTGGTACTTGTGCTTGCACTCGTCCGGACATGCATCATGCATGTACCTCGTAACGTACGTACAGACGTCCAGCGAAAGACTCATGCTTCCCTTTCCCGCTTTCTTTTTCCCACGCGGGGGGTGGAGAAATGGGCAAACGAACGCTAAATCCTGTTCTGCCACAAGATCTCTCCTTCGTCCTGGTGCGGACCATCGACCGACGACATCCCTGTCGCTTTCCACGGCCGGGATTCGCATCCCATGAGGCTTTTCATCTCCTCAATTACCATTCCGTTTCCGGAAAACTAATTGACCCTCGCATGGCAGTCGAACGATTGGAGCTCGTCCGAAACTTTACCAACCGAAAACCTGTCGCCAGCAAGCAAATCACACTCTGCAGCGACGGTGCGTTCGGAATAGAGTGCACCGCCGAACCAGAGGCACAGCGGATAAGTGAAAGCGTGGGGATCGATTATCATGCGAGTCGAATGGAAGCTGCCAGCACTGGCCAACGGACAGTCCTAGGCGACAGAATGCTCGCCTCTGAACTGGGAGTGCTGCACCTGCAGCTGGCTGCTGAGGCGCTACCTGTCGACGCGCATCATGCCTCGTACTGGTACCTGCGGGGGGAACAGATACATTTCGTTAAGAGTATACGATTGCGAGATGAAAGCATGCAGCCTTCCACTGCGAATTCCACGCTGCGGTTTGCTCCTGCTGTCATGTCACCCCAGCTACTGGCCCGATGCGTCTTACAAATCCTGCCGCACGGAGCATGCCACCCCTCTCGTCGCGCAGGGGAGGACGGAATATGTCTGCGCGTCCTCGTCCGAAATAGAAATCGCCGAAGGATGGAACGCGAAAGCACATGATGACCGGGGTGCTGGTTCTTCGCTGATGCAATGAATGCAATTGCCCAGACACGGGTGAGCCATGATAGTGGGTCTCTCTGCATCCAACTCGCAACATTCCGAAAAGCTCATTACTCTATCGAAACCCGGTTTAATCTGGCTCTTTGTCCGAAACATCTCACGAACGTCCAGGCTTCGACAGCAGCAAAGTTGGTGTGGGACGGCGGGCGAATCAACCAGAACCGCAAGCAAGTGCAGCTCGGACATTGCAAGAAGGCGGGCGCATTAATTGGGCGGACACCACGTTTTCTGTTCCGATACTTCCCAACTTGCAGACGAAGCGAACCAACAGGGCGAGGAATGTGCCGGGGTCAGCCTCAGGTCAATTTCCAAGCCCGGCCCGCCAAGAGAAGAGGACGGCCGGTGTGGTCACATGAAGCCGTGTTTGCCGATCGCGTTCGAGCGCGTCTCCTTTTTCTCCTTCTCGTGGCGTCTTTCAGGCTGCAGCGGTGGTGAGATCAGGAATGAGGACACGGGAAATTGAATGCACTGCAGGCCGCATTTCTCATTTCTTTGCCCCCTTCCCCTGGCCCCTCATCAAGGATCTTCTCACACCATGCAGCGGAGCTTTTGGCGGAATCCGGTACATCGAGACGAGCCTGTCTTGCTTGCTTGCTTCTCAGCGATCCTCTCAAATCTATTTCCGACGAGGGGCATATTTTCCCCTCAGGAGCGAGTCTATGGTCTCTATTTGGGTCGCGAAATTACATCAGCATGGTGTTTCTTTCAGCCTGTCTGTCGTCGGATATTAATCCGGCTTCCCAAGCTGCCGGGCGAGTCAAAACTCGAGCGTCATCATGCAATGCAATGGCGTTCTCGCCACTGACCCAAATGATGACGGGTGGGGACAAGTCCATGACCAATCCAGCAGCTCCTGAGGGGTGCAATTACACTTCCAAAAGAAGTTAGTTGCGTGATCGATTACACGAGGTCCGAAAGTTGTAGTGGAGCGGGATATATCATATTTTCGGGCTAACTCGCATGCATCGAGTTGCAAGTTGGAGTCCAGGCCAGGCCCAAGCTTAACAAAAGGTATCTCGTAAATGGCGTCGCATCCAGCTGCATGCGTCGATGCGCATCACCGTTATCCAGGAGTACATACATACACGGCTGACCAATCGAAAAATACCACGGTGTTCTCTACTCTCCAACGATTGATCGAAAGCAGCTTGTAGGTGACCGAGCTCGCCACTGGCTCGCTAAGTGACCAACAATTGAGGTCTTCCTAGCTATCGACAGCTATACGTGCAGCAGATTGGGGGTCGTACTCGCCTCAATTATTTTGTACAGTACTCCACTGTTGAAAGTGTGCTCGTAGCTTCTCAGGCCAAATCTGCAGGTCCCGGCTACCTGGTAGTGCATCCTATTCGTTTTCCTGTGGCGAATGCCCGCGGGGCGCACCTCCCATTGACCAACCGAATGGCGTTGGAGGCACAAGTGCAGGGACAGGTGCCGTTGACGCTACCTGGATCTCGCTCGGCCAGTGATCCGACGCCAAAAGAGCACCGGGGCGATTCGGGTCTTCCGTTTGATATCACAGAATTACTAATATCAATGTCGATAATTGGATTGAGCAGTTGGGGGTTTGCAACGTTTGCTCGTGGATGACATTTGTTGCGCGGGACAGTGCATCCATGTTTATTTGCGTTGTTTATACAGTCCTCGCAGCTGGTCTCGATCTCGCGAGCCAGCTCCAGGTATCAGATCGCACGAAGTACAGTCCTTCGAATTCACGCCTAGGGCCACGGAGCGCTACAACGATACGTTCGACGCGGAAATTCAATTGATATCGCAAACGAGAGGGAAATCTAGGCAACGGTACCACGATGAAGGCTTGTATTTTGGTGTCCCACCTTTAAGTCATCGGGTTCTCCAAGGACCGGCCCAATTAGCTCTGTCGTTTACCCTCCGGTGCGTATGCTCCCAAGCCAAGCGGCCTAGCCATTACCCCTTGCCATCTCTTCCTAAGTTAAATGTGGGACATCAGAGAGGCGAAGTCCCGAGGGGAAGCAATTGCTGGGCACCCCGATTTTGTTCGGCGACGTTGGCCATATAAAGCGACTCGACAATGTACAGCATCGGGCAAATCAATTATGTGCGTCTGTGAGCGCTCATACGGCTCAAGCACGGTAAGTTTGTTAGAATGTTGTTCTTCAATCGGGTATTATATCTATATATACATATATAGTATACCGTTAGTCTCTGTTGAAATAAAGAGAGAGAGAAAATCCCTTCTCCCCTGCTTCAAGGTCTAAAGGTTTATGTATGTACCCGAGAACTGGTAGGTGTGAGTTTGGCTGACATGATATCATCGATCGAAATGTAGGAGGCGAGTCTATGAAGAAGTTCCAGGGACGTCACAATTACCAGCTAGTCCCAACTACCACGGACTGGGGGTTATACGATTCCTGTTGGAGTGCGAGAGGTATTAATATTTTGGAAACACACATGCGTATACCTGGTGACGTGAGCTATATCCACGCGCCAACAGGCTCCCCGAACATACAGCCGAGTCCAAATATCCCGCCTCCAGGGTCTCCCCCCACAACTTCCGTTCCCAACTCGGGCTGCGGAGATCCAAGATACTTCCCAGCGGAAATGGTCGGTCGAAATCGAAATGTTGATCAAGATCCAGCACAGCTGCCACCAAATTCTGCACCTTGGGCTCGTGTCGACAGCTACGGAAGACCACTCATACCAAGAGCGAAACCGTCACTACGAAGTCGCATCGCCAATATGTTCAGATAGAGCACACTGATCATACGATCGCAGCCGCTCCTATCCAAGATTCCCCCCCAAAAGAACCAGGATACGCAATTGGCTGGTTACATTGGATAGTGATTTTTCTAAGACAATCCTCGAGCTAAGTAGAAAATATGCGCTTTTACCTGTTGCAAAATTCGTTCTCTCTGTACTTGATCATACTGATACCCGGGAGACAAATACTGTCTAATTACTATTCATTCATGGATATATACACATTCGTTAATGCAAAGTTAACGCTGGCTTGCTTTGCAAAAAAAAAAAAAAAAAGAGTAAAAGGAAACGAAGTATAATGTTTAATGTCTAATTACCGATATAAACACTTGACTACTTTTCATAGGCAAGTTGTGGACATTTTCGGTGTCGACCTTTTTATTCCTTGGTCAATATCGTGAATTGGATTGAGCAGTTGGAGGTTGCTCGTGGATAAACAAACATTCATAGCCGTTGGGACATGCAACAAGCTCGCTAACAGCAGCAACACAAATCAGCAGATAGTAGACACCGCACGCTCTACGACGTCTCCACAGCCGCCTGCTGGCCAGCCTCCGCAGCTACCTCTCGCCGATGGTGAGACCAAGACCCGAAAGACAGCCCGCGCGACCTGCCGCCCGCCATCACGGAACTACGCCTCTCGACCGCCTGCTGCTCGCTCAGAACCCCCCTCCTCCTCGCCCACCGCTCTCGATCCTCCCTCGCAATCGCCGCCACCTCCTCCAGCTCCGCGGCATCGGGCTCCCACGTCACGTCCAGCTGGAACATATCCGGCAACCGCAGCTTCTTCTCGCGACAAATCTCGTAGTACGACGTCAGCAGGAACGGCTGCATCAGCGTCGGCAGCAGGTCCTTCCCGCTGAAGACGACGTCTTTGCTGCCCATCAGCCGTCCCATGTGGCGGAGCCACTGCTTGACCGTCGCGTCCGAGTGTTCCCACATCATCATGCCGGGGAACACTTGCCGTTTCGCCTTGGCGTTTGCGACGACGCGCGGGCTGGAGGCGTCGGTGAGCGCGCGGGCGAGGTCGGCGCGGCTGGCGAAGAGGTGGACGCCGGATGTGCAGCGGGGGTTGCATTCGATTGCGACGAGGCGGGCGTCGGTTTCGGGGTGTAGCGGGTTCGTGCTACCTTCGATAAAGTCGAACGCCAGCTGGAATGCCCCCGTCACGCCTGTATAATAATCGTAAACCTAGGTTAGCCTCTGCCGTAGTTCATGTGGGTAGGTGTATGGATGGGATAGATGGAAGGATGGGGCTACCTTCGAGCCCGAGTTCGGTGGCGACGTCGCTCACGTAGTCGAATATGCCCTGATGCTCCACGCTTCTAAAGTACACGCACGAGCTGCCGTCAATCGTCTCGAGGACCTTGTACAGCGAGAACGCCTGCACCTTGCCGTCCCGTATCACCGAGTACGAGCAGTACCTATACCATCCCACCATCAGCACTGTCCCAGAAATCCATACATGTATATATAGATGGATGGATGGATGGTTCGCTCACCTCTCACCGTACACCCACTCCTGCGCAATCCACTTCCTCCCGGCGCCGATATCCAACTGGTCAATCCGCATCCCCTTCCCCAGTTCCACCTCCCCCGCACCGCCCTTCAAATGGAACACGTTCTGGGACGCCCGCCCGAACACCGGCTTGAGCACATACTCCACCCTCCCGTCCGCCAGCCCGGGTAAGCCCCGCACATCCTCCGCGCTCTCGCACAGATAATGCACGGGCACACCGAGCCCCAATTTCTGCACCCACTGCGAGAACTCCCATTTATTGTGCAGCCGCAGCAGTATATTCTTCGGCGGCGCGAGCAGGCGGGTTAGTATTTCCGGGTCCGTTGCGCCGGACAGGTGGATTATCTCCTCGTGCATGGGGATCACGAGGTCGATGTTCTGGCTGCGGATGATGGAGGCGACGGCGGCGCGGTAGCCGGATTGGTTGTCGTGCGGTGCTGGGGCGCGGAAGGACTGTCGGACCGCATTGCTGAATTTGCCGACGTGGTCTGTGTATTATAGTATTTACCATATCAGCCTGTGCACGCGATAAAGTAAGCATCGAGCTAGGAGGAATATATAGCTTCTAGCTCTGGGAAGATATCATAGGAGGGGGTAATACAGTGCATGCAGTCGACGACGTAGACGGTGTGTCCACACTTCTTGAGCTGCCGGGCGAGGTCCAACGTCACGGGGAACCGCCCGTTCGTCAGCAGGATATTGAGCGACTCGCCCGTCAACGGCCGCCGCCTCGCCCGTATCCTGAAGTTTGGCGTGCACGTAAAGCTCATCAAGGTTTGTTTTATGATGATTGATATCGAGTATTCTCGAAGTTTGTTGGTAAGTTGTAGTCTGATGTGAAGGGAAGGTAACGTTAAATTGAGGAATTACGAGTCGTACGTAAATTATAAAGTTAGGTGCGACAGGAGCTAGCCGGGGCTATATAACTACGAAAAGCAGAGTGAAGTCATGATTCACACCCACCTATAATACATCTCAGGCCCTATCATATGCCACGAACCATGTCCGCGTAGGAACCGGCCGGGGCCGTTATAATGTAGCAGTTGTGTGATAATTTGCCCATCGATAGGATATAAGTACTTACCAATTAACTGGCCGGCTTCAAGGAAAATACAGTGTCACACGACAGTCAAACCACGCAGTATCCGTCTAGCAGCCATGATGTAACTCGCACGCCCGCCTAGAATAACAGTTACATAAGCGAAGACTCCGTTCGAGCATTCTCAGCGCAGCCTGGACGATGCGCCTGCCGGCAGTTCGCGGACGACAAACAGGACCCAAGTATCGATTGCAAACGCACGTCACCACCGTCCGATCGCCGTATGCATTCGCTGAACAAGCCGAACTAGCTGGTGGGTGCACAGATCACCTTTTCCGTCCACTTTTAATCAGCCAATCGAATACTCCATGCGCCCGAACGAACAGCGGAATCAATTTCCGGAGCGCACGCTACTTAATACGTTCCGGGGAAATTTATGATTCTAGCGCAGTCGGTTACAGGCCAACACACGGATCTCGTTGCATTTCCATCTCATGTGTCGAGTGAGCTAAACGGAGCTTGGGAAGGAGAGACAGATGGGCAGGCACACGACGGATTCAATGCATTCTATAAGCCTTATGATTTAATCGTGTAACGCCCCACACTGCTAACTACATGAACAGTGGACGACAACCTATCAACACCTGCCCTCTAGCAGAATGCGAACTAGCGCCATATAATGCACATGCGTCCTTCTCTCTCTTTCACCTCGGTGCAAGTACTGTAAAGCCACTGCAGGCCAGACGCCCGTAAGGATAAATTCCATCTCATAAAAACCTGTAGCCATATATGCGCCGCACGATCGATAAACACGTTCAATGAAATCGCCTGATACAGTCAGGTCTCTGGCGAATAATGATGGTAAAGAAATCAACAAGTAAAGTCAAGGAAAGCGGGTCAAGAGATGTAAGTAAGAAACACATGACGGGCAGTAAGTGGAACGGAATGAAGCATCAGGATTTCTTCTTCGCAGGCACGCGCAAGGCGGGATTGAAGCGACGGAGATATCTCGGATCGATGAACCGCGATATTTCCTCCATCGACAGCAGCCGCTGAGGGCGCGCGCCGAAGATGAGTCTATCCAACTCTTCCACAGTGGGCTCAGCAGCGGTCGACGGTTCTTCGCCGGATTCATCTGCAGCGTCTGTATCCATGGAATCCGGGGCGGTGGCTCCACCGTTGGATGAAGTATTGGCGGTGGTGTTTTCCATGTCTTCCAACTCGTCGTCGTCGTCATCGTCATCGAGTCCTGCGAATCTCACGACTTTTCTCGGCATTTGCGTACTCTGAACCGGTGCTTCGTTGGCCTCCGTCTCGGCCGTCCCCTCGCCGCCTTCGGGAAGCGCGGGTGGCGTTGTCATCTCGGTATCCATATCCAGGTCCGAGGGCGGATCCGAGAGCTCGCTCAAAGCTACCGGACGAGAAAGTGAGTCAGTATACCGGTGGTCCTGGATGTGGTAGGATGTATGCATCGGTTGTCAAGTTCGCTTACAGTCAGAGTGGACGGATGCTGCGTCTTCAGCGACGTCCTCCTTCAAACGCTTGGATCGATGGGCTGCCTTGTTACCGCCATCGACGTCACCAGACAGGCTGCTCGTCGAGCTGCTGGCGGCACGTTTGGCGGCGCGTGTCTGGCGGCAATTCGATTCAGGAGTGGTAGGGGATGCAGTGGGCTTCCTGTGTGCAGCGCGGGATCTTGAGCTGCGTGCCATTTCGTCGTTTTTGAAGATTTGAGAGGGCGCAGACGGGTGGGTAGGATGTGCAATGTCAGATGCAAGATTGCTATGGTCGAGCGGGAGTCGAAGATCCGCCGGTGTGGTGGGTGAAGGTAGATTGGCGGTGGAGTTGTGTCGACGGCATTTGCCGTCGCTGGTCGAGCGGGTCGGGCCGTCGTGGCTTGCCTGGCCCACTTTAGATTTTGCGCTGTTGCGCTTCATTGTGACTGCCCGTCCACTGCTCAAAGCGGCCGGCCGGCCAGCATTCGCCAGCGACGACGCTCTATTTTCTTTCGCTTCCTCCTTTGCTGCCTCGTCCTCGCTGTTCTCACCGATTTCGCCTTCCCCCGTCTTATACGTCTCGACATCGATTATATGCGGTGGCGTCTCGCTGTAGAGCGTCTGCTCATAGTACGCCTGCGTCACCGCCCTCTCGTCTTTATCGAGCAGACTGGCGATCAAGAAGAAGCCGGCGTCCTCCTCCTCGTGCAAACGGACAATCTCGCTGATTTCGTACCCGGTAAACATCCTCTGGTCCGGCTCGTCGACGCCATACTTCGCCAATCGCCGGCGCCGCTCGCGAGGCGGGAAGTTCAAACCGTCAATTGTGAGCGTCTTGCTCCGGTGCTCTCCGCAGGAAGCACGGGGGCTCGTGGTGTGTTCGAGCTTGTCGCCCGCCCTGCTATTGGATCCAGATCTGGCGATGGGTCCGCTTCGGGATATCGACACGCTTTCAACAGTGGACTTCAACTGCGGATCCATCTTGAGCTCGAATTTCGGATGGAATTGGTGGTCTTGGACGCCTCGGGGCGTGCGAAGAGGTCTAGATTGCAGCTGAGGACGCGTGCGTGGTTGGCGAGAGGTCTGTCTACGCGTACGTGGTCGCGATGGAGGGGCTGAGAGTATCGATCTGGAAGGGGGGCGCTCCGGGCTTTGTACGGGTAGCCGACGGTGGCACGGTGGAGGGCAGGCCGGGGGGCAGGACCAGGACCAGGACCCAGACCAGGCTGCGGCGGCGTGGACCCGCTGTTTGCGGGCGCGAAGGCTGCCGCGGGGACGGAACAGGCCGTCCTTGTCTCGGACCCGCTGCATCTCCGCCGGAGCCTAGATGTCGGATCGGATATGGGGATATAAATATATATCAACGGTGTATCGCGGGATCGATCTGTGATTGTCGGCGGCAAGCGGGTCGATAAAGATGGCAGATATGGCAGTGATGATGAGATTGGATGATGATGGAGGAGATTGTTTGTATGAGTAGAAGTTGCAATCAAGCGGTTCTCTATTGATAGCTCTACGGGAAGCTCTACGTTTGGCTTGGGATGGGTGTGGATCTAACGGAGGCTCGGGATATATATAGTATGCCTGCTCCAGCTGACGTTGGCTGGACCAGAAATGCCCGTCCTGCTTCCACATATATAGCTCCTTGAGCTTCTACGTCCCTGATAGTAATCGCAAGCTTTCAAGATACCAGCAACATTCATATCAACCGTGATGCTCTGGTTGGAGCAGCAGGCACTGAAACGCGACAAAGCCGCCAGCCTCGCGAACGTGTCTTTGAGCCAGCCATCAAAGAACAAACTGCGGCTGGCTGGTGTTTCGGGTAGCCGCAGCCCCGGGTTTGCCGGCGGGTGCTACCAGCGCATCCGGTCGCCATCTGCAGCCAATCGTTTACATACAAGTTTAAGTTTCAGCTAAAGAGAATGAAGGATATCGATTCCCGGTGGTCGAGGACTCTCGCGAGATGTCCTGGTGGTGGTTTTGCAGTGTTGCAAAATGCGCGTTGCAGCGCCCAACGTTCACTGCTTGGACCAGCAAAGCCGGGCAACGGTTCAGTGCGCCAAGCGGCAACCGTCGGCACTTCTTGGCCGCTGGAATCGAATGGCGACGACGGCGATAAGCTTCAGCAGAGCGTTTGCAACGTTTGCGGCCCGTTGTAGAAGGTCCATCGTCCCTTGCATACGGCCAGGCATCAGCGTCCTGCATGACAATATCGCATCCCCATCTTGCCGGTTCGTCACAGTCCTCGTGGACATTAACCCGTAACCCCTCCTCGAGACCTATCTTATCACCCCGCTAACTTGCATGTGCGGTATCCATATATAAGACGTATCCACAGCGGGGCGCTCTATCCACCCGCCAGATCGTGTGGACAGATACCCACAAAGCTCGAAGAAGACTCCATCTCGTCGCCCGCCAAGATGACGAACCTCTTCCCCTCCGCGGCGTCGGAGTACCTCTCCAAGAACAAGTACCCCGCCAAGTCCCACGCCCGCGCCGTCGCCAAATACCTCTCCCTCACCACCGGCACCATCTACCTCGAGTCCCAAAAGTCCCGCCTCGAGGAAGACAAGGACCAGGAGGCCCCCTTCCACCAGCGCCGTTACTTCTTCTATCTGTCCGGCTGCAGCCTCCCGAACTGCTACCTCACATACGATGTCGCGAAGGACAGCCTCACGCTGTTTATCCCGCCCATCAACCCGGAGGAGGTCATGTGGAGCGGCCTCCCACTCGACGTCGCCGGTGCCACAGCGAAATTCGATATCGACGACGCCAAGTACTCGGACCAGCTGGAGGCGGCCCTCACCGGCGAGGTGCTCGCGATCCCCGAGCAGATATCCGAGCGGTTCTCCGCGGCCGTCAAGCCGTCGAAGAACCTGAAAGAGGCGATTGACGAGTGCAGAGTGTTCAAGGACGACTACGAGGTCGCGCTGATCCGGCATGCCAATGAAATCAGCGGCATCGCGCACGAACAGCTCATGAAGGCCGTCAAGTCGTGCAAGTACGAATACGAGCTCGAGGCACTCTGTACGCTTCCCCCATTCTACTACACCACACTGTCGAGATGATGAACAGCCCGCTGATATATACAAACGCCTGCACATAGTCGTGGAAAACTGCATGAAGCGCGGCGCCCGACGGCAGGCCTACGACAGCATCATCGCCTCGGGCTCCAACGCTGCAACGCTGCACTACATCCACAACAACCAATCCCTCGCCGGCAAGCTCAACATCCTCATCGACGCCGGCTGCGAATTCGACTCCTACGCATCTGTACATCATCCAAACCCTTAACCCCTGCCAGTAGCATATACTAATCCGTCAACTGCAGGACATCACGCGCTGCTTCCCGCTCAACGGCACGTTCACCAAGGAGTCCAAGGACATCTACACCCTCGTGCTCAAAATGCAACAAGACTCCCTCGCAATGATCAAGCCAGGCATCCTCTGGGACACCATCCACGAAACCGTGCACAAGATCCTAATCCAGGGCTTCCTCGACCTCGGCATCTTCCGCGACGGCACCGTCGACGAGATCCTCGCCGCGCGCACCTCTTGCGCCTTCCTCCCGCACGGCCTCGGCCACTACATGGGTATGGACACGCACGACACCGGCGGCCATCCGAACTACTCGGACAAGGACCCGATGTATCGGTATCTCCGCTTGCGGATCCCGCTGAAGGAGCGCGCGGTGGTCACGGTTGAGCCTGGTGTGTACTTTTGCGAGTTCATCATCAAGCCGTATTTGAGCGATCCGAAGCATAGCCGGTTTATCAACACCGCGGTGTTGGATAAGTATTGGGCTGTGGGAGGGGTGCGGCTTGAGGATGATGTGCTGGTGACGAGCGATGGGTATGATAATTTGACAAATGTGGTCAAGGAGATTGCGGATGTCGAAAAGCTGGTCAATTCGTAAATTTTTTTTCGTCAGACTGCGTGGTCGCATACAATTTTTGTCACCTGCGTCTCCATCGCTGGATATATATATTTCCCGAGAATTGAATCGCTTCACTTGTGGCTAGCCGTAAAGTCTATGAGAATACCCCGTTTGCAAATCCACAAATACTCAATTAAATCCCAAATAGCTTCAACCACACGCACGTATGCGGTGTTACACGAAGAACGCACGGGTTGGCAAGCAAGCATGCATTCGGCCCAATCCTGCAGCCCGTCTCGATATATTGTCCGTGTGCTCCAATTATAGCCAGTCACAGCCGCACTCCACCTTGCAGACCTTGTACTAGACGTATGGATATTCTTTACGGACCCCACGCACACCTCCCATCTCAGCCAATCAATGCTCGTAAATCCCACAAACTTCTGCATATGTTAATGGTGTACCACCACCGTCGCTCCATCCGCCGCGGAAATGCCACCCCGAACCTAGCCTCGATGCCAGGCGCTGTAGCCCCGAACCCTGATATCCGATTTCCGCGCAGCTGCACGCACGGATGAATCACACTGATGAATCACGGGCCGTAGAATAATCCATTAGGAATTAATAGCCAACCAGCGTTCTTGTAGATACAGGGTGAACTTGCGTAACCTCAACGCAATGTTGTGAGATAATCTGGCTGTATGTGTAGCTCAATCGTCGTATGAATCCGTGCACTGGTAGCTGGGTTAACACACATTGGTCAACAGCAGACGCCGGAGGGCATCCATGTTGTATGTATAGTATTTGACTGAAGCATCGAGGTACTACGTCGGGAATCCGATACACATAATGATACTATTCTTCAAATTCCGAGATACGTATCGATACCGACATTTTGGTAGTCCTCAACCTTCGGCTTGGTTGACTGGAAGGGCATGGAACTTACTAGTACGACGTCGAGTATAGAAAACAGTGGTATGTACGATGTAAGTAGCCCAATACAAACAATATTGATGTCTGATCTAAGGATCGACCAGAGACAGTCACCGTAGATACTTACTTATATATATACACGATGCTGCAAGTCGGGACCTCGAAAAGCGTTCAATATTATATTCAGCCATAATTATGTGCGCCCATTATTTGCGCCCTGAGTCACCGGGCAGTCATATAAATACTTCCTGCCGCCGCTCCGTCCCTCCCTTTCTCTCCCTCCCTTTTCTTCACTTCTCCATCCTCCATCATCTGTTCCGAGTTCGTCCTGCTCTCTCTTCTCTCCATTCACCACTGACGCTTTCGTCGCCTAGACATTAGAGGTCGACGATCTAGCGTTCGACTCAGGGTCCGCTGCCCCTACCAGCCTGCAGTACCCATTTGTAACGGCATTAGGACACACAAATCCGTCGCAGAGATACCACTACTTTCTCCCGGTGCTCCACACGCTGGCACCGTGGTATCATTCGGGACTCGACAAGGACAGCCGTAGTCTTAAAGGCTTAGCCCGGTTGGACACTAGCCAACATGCGTGGAGAACATGCTCCTTTCACGCAGTACATGACAAATCTGTGGCTTCACCGCTTCGAATGTTTCTACCATGAAGTATTGAAGTCGAAACAGTAGGTTTCCCAGTTCCAGCGTATTGCAGGTTTAGCCAAAAGTATTAACCCAGTTCAGTAGTCGCGCCAATTGCGCTCCAAACGTTCGAAGACATTAACAGATTCTGGAGCATCATACCCTTGAGAATGAACAACAGGAGGACCCTGGAAACTGCTGGAAGGAACTGCGTATATCTATGGTCTTGCCAGCTAGCGTAGTCCCTGCCGGTCCTGCTACTGCTGGTATTCCTCTCGTTCCTCCTGTCCCTCCTCTTTCAGGACCCCCAAGCTGCGGCTACCGCTACCTAGGGATAGAGTCCGCGAGGCACAGGTGCGACAGGCCTAGATATTCTAGACATGCCTGGAGGCGGGCTGATACAACTCACGCCTCGGTCGGGCCCCGATCCGACGTCTAGCCCGCCGTGATGGGGTCCAACCGCTCGCGCCACCACATATACCCGAAAAGTTTGATGCAGCTTGCCAAAAGGACCAGAATCTTATGGAAGCTCGCGGCGCTTGAAAGCGACCAAGTGTAAGTCTACGTTTGACCATATATATTCAGTCCGAGGGCTTGAGATCGATGTGTATGAGCCGGTGGCCTAGATGAGATGAAACGAAGTGTATTCCTCAGAGGGAGCCGGGTAAGCCGGGATTAAATACATGTCCGGTTGTCCGGTTCCAGGCATGAGGTAAGTCCCATTCGATGGTCCCGGTCTGCCCTTACAAGGTGGGTATATACGCGGACCCAAAAGCTAATCCATTGCTGACATCATGGAAGCTCTACCTTCGATCATGGATACTACCCCGTACGGAAGCGCTGTCCCAGATACCCCGCCTGCCGGGCAAGATGGTGCAGGGGACAATTTTTTCATCTCCTACCGGGATGTCATCACCGCCTTGGAGCAGTCGTCCATCGGCACCTCATATGAAGATGCCGCTTTGCTATCTCCGTTGATGGTCGTAATATCTTGGACTTGTCCACCGACGTTAACAAGACCATAACCATCGGAGAAGCGCACTTTGGTAGTATGGTGAGAGACGAAACGCCGTACCCCGGCACTTGAAATCCCGCTGGCGATATTCGGGGTCAGGGGGTAGACCCGAGCTCTAAAGATACAAGCGACGTTGCCGGTAGTCGCCGTCTCAAGATACTCTATACTGGAGTATTTCTGCAGTATCCTTGGAGCAAGGTAAAGCTTATACATACAGGTGCTGCTAGCTGATTCACCTCAAAAATGTGAAGGCTAATTTGAGGGTATGTTACTGAGACATCCAGTGGAATAAGATGCCCTAGAGGGAGTCCTGAGGACCTAGTGATTGCCTGCGAAGGCCATGTCAATAGCCTAGGATTTGTCCCAGCCGATATAAATTTATATGCGGATTTCGGATTTGCCTCCGTCAACAAAGATGTAAATGCGACTGAACGATTTGAGATTGAAGGAACAGATATCACGACTATCCCAGCAGCATATAGCATCAACGGCAGTCGATAAAAACAATAACCCGATCAGTATGGTTGTATCGCGGGGCCAAAAATACAAGGTCGCATGGTTCACTCCTGACAATGGTTCTTATGTTGAGACTAAGGGGGTTGTCTCTGCATAAGATGAAGACTTGGTCGCCAACAGGCCCCCACGATCCTATTCTCCGTTTTCCTCGCAATTCCCCGCAACATGTTCCCCGACGGAGTCAGCACGTTCTCAGTGCTACCCGTTCCGGCACAGTTATACACCTTCATTAGACACCATAACCACTCAGGTACGATTGGAGAGCCAAGTCAACCCAGAGCTCGCACTAGCCAATGAAAACACCAGATTCACGACCGGACAAGGAATACTGGAATATTATACTGAGATCTATAGCAAATTTACGGCTTCAAAAACATCTAAGCACAAGGTTGAGTTTCCATGACAAAGTAATAATATTGTCCCTACCTAATTTGCGCGTGACAGTACACCATATGTATAATCCAATCCAAAATGCAAATGTCATAACTGTCATAACCGTCATAAATGTAACTCCAATCCCGCAATCCCAAACCCGTAAAACAAAAGAAACATGGTAAGTATACGTAAACATCATGACATGGCCAATCTTTCGTCGAATCGTGATAGTCGAAGCCAATTGCAAGCAGCTAGCTACCGGCCACCCAGCAGCCTGATATCCAGAAGTATGATATATAATATATTTATATATAGTAACATGCTGTCAGCCAACACTAATGGTAGTGTCGCGACCTGCGGCTTCCGCGTCCGTCTGTGCCATGCTGGCGACGTGCTCCAGCTGCCTGTGTTTGAAGATATGATATTAGCAATTGATTCATTTGATTGAAAGGGTGGTAATGTTGTATTATAGTTAACGTACCTTCAGTCCCGGCCGTCCGGTTAGGGTTCCTCGGATCCGCATGATGACGCCGGCAATCTTATCACCCAGTGTCGGCTTGCGGCGGTAATGGTGAGCTGGTGCCGCGGAGGAAACGTAGACAGGCTCGGTGCGCGAATAGCGGTCGGTGTGGTGGTGATGGTGGTGGTTGTGACGGTTTTTATGGCCGCGGCGAGAGGACGCGGGTTTTGCGCGGGTGGAGGAGGTTCCGCGGACGCGGCGGCGGCCGGTGAGGCGGTCGATGATGGTGGGTTTGGTGCGGACGTATGCGGTTGCGGTGACGGGCTGGCGGGCGGTGGTGCGGTAGTGGGTTCGGTGTGCCATTTTGTATGTTATATCGTTGAGATTTGTATGTGTATTGGACGATTGTTGGTATATTCAGCTTGAGGGAAAGACGTCCCAGGTGATATAGAGTGCAGGTTCGAATATAATATTTCTCGGTAGGATGGTTGGATTTTATATATAGCAGAGGGATGGTACGTATGGTTTATTGTGTACAGTGTCGATTGTAATATTGATGTGAGGTGAATATAATCAACCCCCAGATCGATAGACGCCGTGGCCAGTTTATATACTCACTCGCCTCCCAGTAATCCCATTGCCAATGAGTGGAATCCTCAGCGTAGGACCCTATCAAGAAAGTAAAAAAAAAAACGACCATCCGCCATCCCATCTAATCGTCGATCGCAGCCTTGGGAATCTCCAGCGTATCAGCCCTCGCCCACGCCAGCTCGCGTATGCATGTCCCAATGACGACAGCCCTGCGTCGACTCGCCCTCCGCAGCCTAGTCCCCTCGGCGCATCTCCACAGCCCATCAGGTGCCATGCCGGAAACACCTCCTGCCTGCACGTCCCTGCATAGCCGTTTCCCTCACCAACCCATTGAACTGAATTGTAAAAGAAGGAAGCCATCCCAAACTCAGCCCGGGCACACCGAAGCGCTCGAATCACAGCTGTCAAAACAACACCACACCACACCAGACCGGACGCGGCGTGCGTGTCAAGTTGCTTCTGATACGATGCGTATAATATACGCAGCTCGCTCGTCCGTGGGAGCTAGCTGCACCGCTGGTTCGCAGGTATACCATTGTAGATAGATGCATCGCCCATCCTGCACATATCATGCACCCGCTGCAGGCTGCACGCCAGGCGTATGTACGGCTGATGGCGATATGATTGGTGTGTGACATAATCTTGCCATGGACAGTCGATCAAACGGGGCCCTTCCAGACGGACGACTTCATCTCACTTGCCGGAGAGCGTACTGCAGGAAGTACACGGTACAAAGGGTATTCCATGCAATGCGAATGACGTCCGCGAATGGCCACCGCCCAATGTACAGCGAGGGATCCTTGCGTTGTGTGAGTGAGTGTGTGTGTGGTCTAGAAACAGGGCGGGCGTCAAACGTAACGCGGCGCTGGGCCAGCTAGCTGGTGGCGGCGTGATGTCATAGATATAGATCCTGGGTGCGAGAATCCGCAATGCATCATGAATCATCTGGTCCTACATGTAGCTTCCTCCAACGTTTTGGTTTTCGCGGCTCCCTATAGCGAGCGTACAGCTGTCTTTCTCTGTCGTCAGCGATTGTTATGCTGCTGGCCGCACTGCCACAGCGTCAGACAGTCTCTCGATTCACGCCCGCCAGTTATCGCGGCCGTTGCGCTGTCGGCTGCCACAAGGAATGATTCTCGGCTAGACAACTGCACTAGCCTCATCCGATGCGACGTCTGCGACTCGAGCTCATGAACGAGAACTAGAACTACCATTACACGAGTATTCTATAGTATAATCAGTGCACTAACTACATTTACTCGAGTATATATTTCTATTTCAGGTCGATTAGCCAAATAAATACAATCCTAAGTGTAGTTCTATTGTTTGACCTAGTAGATGTCGGATTCCGTCCTTAACGCTAAGCCATGCATCACGGAGCTCTAATCAATATATTATATATAATTTGCCATGGGAGGACAATCGTAAAGATCAATACCCATTCCACTATCTTAATTGTTAACCGATTAACGTATTCCACAAGCGAGCGAACATCCCAAGCGAGCGAACACCCCCCCAGCCCACCAAAAACCTTTTTATTAATATATTAATAAATATTTATTATAAAATTATAGAAAAATTACTTCTTTAAATAATAGTTTAAAATAATCTAATTAGTATTTTTTTTTATTTTTTAATATTAATATTAAATTAATAATAATTATTTTAAATATTGTTAAAAACAACACATTTTTTTATTGTTTGACTCTAAATATCTAAATAATTTACGAACGAAAATCTTTAAAAATTAAAAATCTAATAAATAATGATATAATCTAGGCCTGTTTAAAGCTACTATTTATAATAATAAAAATTAAGTTCTAGAAACTCTGCTAAAGTTGGCACAACACACTAACTATTTTTTTAAAATAATTATACATAAATATAATTAAAAAAATTAAAAAAATAAATTTGAATTTAATATATTAAAACTTTTTTATTTTTATTTTTTTAATTTTTTTTTATATATTATATAATTTAATATCAATATTTTTAATTTTTATAATAAAATTTTATAAAAAATTGAATTTTTATTAAAAAAATTTAAAAAAAATTATAAAATAAAATATTAATTTACTTTAATTTAAAAAAAATTTTAGGATTTTTTTATATATTTTTATATATATAATTATAATAAAAAATAGCTAGTGTGTAGTCAGTGTGTTGTGCTAACTTTAGCAAAATCTATAAATCTTAATTTTTAATATAATAGATAGAGGTTTTGTACAGGCCTAGATTATATATTTATTTAATAGATTTCTTATTTTTAAAGATTTTTATTTATATATAATAAAGATATTTACTGGCAAACACTTAAGATTATATGCTGTTTTTTAAAAATTTTAAATTAATTATTATTAATTTATTTTTATATTTAAAAAATGTAAAAAAATATAATGAATTGATTTTAATTTATATTAGTTGAAAGATATTTTTTTTATAATTTTTTAAGAGATATTAATTAGAATATTAATAAAAAGGTTTTGGTGGGGTGTTGGGGTGTTCGCTCACTTGGGGTGTTCGCTCGCTTGTGGAATACGTTATAGGATTTTCAGAGTTTAAATCCGTCTAATGTTTTCCGTATTCATGGATTCTAACCGACCCTTAATATGGCGGCGGAGCACACGATCGACATATATAGTGGAGCAAATGGGACCTTGAATTAAGGGACCTAGGATCCTGTCTAAACATGAGATGGATGGCAGTGGAGGACCACCATCGCCTTGTTTCAGTTATATAGCTTCCAGCTAGCTAACTGGTCTCCACGTGTTCACCGTTACACGTCTCAAGGCGCACGGATCCTCGGCTTCCAGGGTCCCGATGCTATTCTTGTAATATTCCAAGATCCATCCGGCCGTAAAGCTTTGCCCTCGCAATGCAATATGAATTCACAAATCCTCACCAAGATGATGAATGTTACTTGAGCTAGTCGGTCAGCTAGTCGGACCACTATTCGATATATTCAGACTAGCCCGTCTGCTAGTATACTACCCGACACCTCGCGAGTGTAGTCCCTTTTGGATCTAGCATCTTGCTAGACTATTCCTCGACTCAAGACGAGTACCATCTACGAGAAGCAAGCCTCACTACCCCACGGTATATCCGTTATCCGGTCCATGCAAATACCCACACACACACACACACACACACACACACACTTCGACTTCAGCCGGCCAACCACAGCCACATCGATGCATCCCCGTCTGGACTTTCCAAAGAATCGAGAACAATCGCCATTCATGCATGCCAGAAACGTAAAAGCTCATAAAAGTACATTTATATACTTTATATCACTCACTACCAAATACACATGCAAAATAAATCGCTCGGACAGTGCATGCCAACATGTCCGTACAACTACAAACGACACGAATGCGCAGTATGATTGCTAAAAAACAAAAAAAAAAAAAAACACCGCGAGTCCGACAGTCCGCGTATGAGTATGTATGTATATGCATATGTCTATGTCTCTAGACGTAAATCCATCCATCCATCAAGCTGGTCAGCGCAATGCAATGCAACGAGCATGCTAACCACCGACACTCCACCGAGTTCGCCCACCCACCCACCCACCGAGATGTGTAGATACAATGTACATATCCATTACATTACCATTATCTCCACCATCTCAGGCTAGCTAGCCAGCCAGCAATACCACGCCAACGGCTGCCCACTGGCACACAGTGTCATATCCACCGACGACACGGATATAGTACGGATAATGCCATCAGTCCTTCCACCGGTTCAGGAACTTCGCCATATCATCGTCCGGCATCGGCGCCGGCGCGGCTTCATTCACCACCGTCGTCTGCTGGTATGTTATCGGCTGTGTGATCGTTGTCGTGGCGAGCGGCTGGGGGCCCTTCGTCGTGAAGATCGTGTACGCGCTCGTTGGGTTCAGCCGCTTCATATTCTTCGCCGTGATCTTCGAGCCGGGTCTGAGCACGCCAACGATTGCAGTTAGCACCAGCCTCTACTCGCAAATATATAGCACGAATCGGTTGAAATATGGTACGTATAGCAGGTCGAGAAATAGTATAAAGGGGACGGTAAGGGTATTTGTGTCTACGCACCTCGGCTGCATCGGAGCGTATTTAATCGCCCCCGTCTGCTGGTTATACGGTATACCGTACTGTCCGGCCGCCGGATCCGGGGCTTTCGCCGCCGCCGCCGCTGGATGTACAGCTGGCGGACGGTCCGTATCTCCCGCACCGTTGGCCGCGAGCTGTGCTGGACTCCACGTGCCGACCATGCCCGTTACCGAGAAGCGGTCCGAGTAGTTTACCACTGTGCCATCTGCCGTCGTCCACGTTATCCGGAGGAAGCTGCGTATTGTATCAGAGTCAGTACACATATATACCCGGGAGATGCAATGCCCCTCGCCTGCTTGTTGGTGAAAGGCTATGGCGTGGTGCGGTAGATTATGCTTACTAGAATGCTCCTGGACCGGCCAATGTCGATATGACGGTGACGGGCACCGTTCCCGCTGCCGTCGAGAACGTCTGGCCAGCTACCAGCGTGGTGAGAGGAAGCTGCACAGCACGCACGACTATTAGAACACCATATCATCTCATCTCGCAACGAGCCGAGACGTATATAACCCGGCTGAAGCTCAGATACCCAGGCCAGGACAGGATAACATCGGTAGGGCTACGTACGATATTCGCATTGCTCCCAGTGCACAAGTCCAGCGTGAAGGCGCTGCTGGTCAGAATCTTAGGATCGTTCCCGTCGTCGCTCCACGTTACCGAGAACGCCTTGTTCGCCGGGAATGCTTTCCCAGACACGGGGGCCGTGAAGACGACTTCCCCGCGCGCTGGCGATGCCAATAGCAGGATGGCTGCGGCCGAGCAGACGCTGCTGAGAGCCCTCATCCTCTGCTATAGATGTATGTGTATAGATTTGCGGATCCGCGTGTACCCGCTGAGAGCGGCTGTCTAGGGTGTAGGTATGTAGACCAGGTAGTCCACGCGGGGTACCACTGGCTGACAACCTGTTGGTGGTTGGTAGGTAGTGGTGGTTGGTCCCGTCAGTCGTCGTTCGTGAGACCCTTCGCCGAATCGGACGGTGTAGAGGAGGCCGTCGTCAAGGCCCCACGTCGTACGGAGTGTAGCGGAGCTCGAGCACCTTGATCCCCTCCAACAAAACGCCAGCGATCACCTCAATCAATATCCAACAGCCAGCAGCGTTCCAGGACCAGGGCCAGACGCGCCGGTCGAATGTTCCCTCGGCTTCTTCTTCTTCTTCTGCCCTCCTTCAATCGCGGCCGTGCGCACCGGAGATCTCCAACCAGGCTGCCTCCAACGTTCGTTCGTTCCGGCCGGGGTTTGAATCGAACAACGGTGACGTCCGTCGTCTGGCAGTGCAGCTAACAGTTAGGTGGCCGCTAGTCTCCTGTCCGGGGGTTTTAGACTCGTCCGCACGTTGGCCGTGCGTGCTTTCGATCGATGACTTCTGATCCTGTTGGTACGGACGTTGGATCGAATCGAAACTGTTGACTTGGCGGCAGTGCTTTTCTTCAAAGGGCGGAAGTCGGTCTGGTCGGGTTCAGGTCCGCCATGCAAGCTTGCCGGGACGTTACATCCAGCAGTGGGCAACAACAAAACTCTGCATTGTCGTTCAATGCGCACGAGTGAGCGTGGCCATTCTTCCATAAGCCCTCGCCTTCACCGCCTGCAACGTCAACCTCGACGTATGCACGTTTGTCTGTCCGTCTGTCCGTCTGGATGGACGTCGGTGGACCGCCTCGTCCGACCGAGTCCACCGAGAATAGCACCGTCGAGGTTCAATGCGAGCTTACAAGCTCGTCGAAACGATGGAATTATACGCATTGCACACACCACAATCAACATCCCACGCGACAGCAAACTAACTACACCACCCGCCCTCCCTCCCTCCAAGCTTTCTCACGGCATTCCATGCTGCTCCCCATGCCTGTACCTACTTATGTACCATACGCACGTTGTAAGAAAACCGTAATCAAAAAATTCGCAAGGCTGGCAGTACCCGTTTGAAACGTCATAAACAAGGTTCAAGCAGACCCGCCCGATCGATCGCGAGCTCGCGCTCGCTGGCATGTGAAAATTCCATCCAAAAACGCCAGGTGTAGACACAGGTCCCTGGTAGTCCAAGCAAGTACCGCACCGCATGCATGCACGGCACTAGCCATCCATCCATCTACACCAGACACGCGATAGTGCTTCCCCCATCCTGCTCCACCGGATTGGCCGTTAATCTACTTGTAGCTAGACGGTACACCAACAGGGCCCTAGCATCGCTTCGACATCTGCTCGAAACACGTTGGGACCCATTGGAAACTCTATGTCGCGAAGAGGAAGAGAAACAAAGGTAGGTAGGTATTCTCGATATTAATTGCTTCTGCTCTGCCATGCTACACTGCTTGCCGACCTGCTTTCATCCCCTCCCCTCCCTCCCTGCAGGAATTGCTTGCCCGCCTAGCTGCCAGCTGTCGTCCGCTACTCCACGGATGCTGTATCCTCCCAGTCTCTGAAATACCTCACTCGCAAACAAAACGTACGGGGAGAAACAAAAACAAAAAAAAGGATACATGTGTATCCATCACATGCTCCTTGTTGACCGGACGGAAGGCCGTACAGCTAGGCCGCAGGAAGAAAGGAAGGAGAGAATCGAATCTAAGGGAAAGGAAACTTTGATATCATATTGAGGTCCATCCATCCCATCCGCCAAAAGTACTCCGGCAGCAGATCGGATCCCGATCATGCCCATGCATTGTGCTTCCCCTCTTCCGTCGCCCCATCGCCGAAGCAGATAACAAATTGAAATAAAAGCTAGAAGGGGAAGAGGGAAGAGAAATAAGAGTAGTAGTAGTAGAAGAAATAGTAGTAATGTATAGTGAATAAAGTAAATATACGCACGCATATAGCGCATACAAAGAAAAAAAAAAATCGGGAGGCTGTCACTGAGCCCCGAATGGTCCCTCGAAAGGTGGACATGATCCAAAGGGCCCTGCAAAAGTAAAAAAATACTCAAGGGCGAAAAAAGCGAGCGCTGAATAATGATGACAAAACCACATGATCGCTGAATCAAAACAGATAGAATATAGGTATCTTTCCCTGAAAACGCCCCTTCGTGCTATTTATCCCAGCCAACCAAGAACATGAAATCCAACCGTACAAAGTGTGAAGTGGAAAGTAAAAAAAATATTCTGTACAAAGGAGAATAGATGTCACGATATCGATTCGAGTTGCTGGGTCTGCTCAAGATCGGTCGAAACAAAAAATATCGTAAAATGTCAAATGCGCTGTTCTATTCTGGATGTGCTTCTGGTCGCAGAAATTTTCGCAGGATGCATTCTGTCGGACGAAAATGATAAAATGGCTTTCCTTTCAAAGAGATGTCGGCTTGAATAAAGATTTAGAGAAATATAACAGTACCGCATCGAAGGGGTATTATGTATTTGGATGCTGAGAAATCCTAGGTGATGCCAACTGAAATGGCGATCCTGTCGTAGGGAGATCGGAACGTCGAGATTGGTCGACTCATACGTCAATCATGACTTTCCGAGGAGCCGGGCTCTTGCCGCGAACCCTGCTCCGGCTTCGGTCTCGAAAGACCAGATCGCCTTCGTCATTAATGGCCAGTCTCCCGCGCTTCATCAAGCCTGCGGTGCCAACTTTGACCTGCATTTCAGCTTGGTTTCTCAAGAACTCGCTCTGCTTCCGCAGCATCGCCTCATTAACGTTCAAGTCGAAGCCGGTCAAGAAGCAGAAACTGATCTCCAACTTCGACAGCTCGCCTTCGCTGAGACCAGCGACCTTGGCGAACAACTTTTGGGAGTGCGTGCAGTCCTCAATCGATTTCGCAGCGACCCGCAGAGCGGCAACCAACGCGCGGTGGACGCTCAACGTGGTGATCGGGAGAATGTTCTCCTTGATGGCGAGGCGGTGTAGGAACAGAGAAGCGGCGAGGTATACCGACGTCGACAGCGGGCAGTACCTGTGGATCCGGAAAAGGTAGTCCTCAACGCTGATTGGCGGCGCCGTCTTGCTCCAGAATTTCCGCGTGATGGTCGAGTATTGGGTCATATTGTCCATCGCCTCGACGCCCTCCGCGATGACCTTGCCTGTGAATGGCTCTGGACTGCTCAGCGGCTGCGATGGCGGTGAAAATGGTGTCCCGGATGGATCGGGTGACAGGGTCTTCCTCTTGACAACGACTCCGTCAATGTTATCGACGCATGTGGTCGTGAAGGCGAATCCCGAAGGTTCGGGCGACTTGGCCTGGAACTGAGGCGACATGACGGGCGAACGATGGCCAGGATACGGATTGACCCAGGAAGGATTCGAAGAGATGTTCGAGAAAGCGACCGACGGCTTGATGGGCGCTGGTGGCTGGAATCTCGACTCGGGTGTGCAAGATACCAGAAACTCCATCGATCTCGCTAGCAGCTGCAGCGCTGTCGTTGGTGGCATCTTGAAGATATCGTAGGTGCTGGTGGGGTCCTCGGTAGGGTTGGACGTCTGGGAGGCGAAGTGTACGGTTGGGCACGGCCCCGACGACTCCATATCTGCGGACGGGTGCGGGGCCGGAGGCAAAGCATTGCTCGAAGTCGAGGCAGCCGAAGAGAAGCTACTTCTCGAGCTCGCAGACTGCTGTCCCGAAGAAGGCGAGCGAGAGGAGATTTCCGGCGAGGAGGCCGTAGCAGGAGAGTCGGGGGGTGTCAGGGAGGCATTTCGATGGTGTACGCTCATGACGCAGGAAGACGTTTTCTCGGGCGCTATAAGAGGAACCGCAAAGGAGCCGTCCGCATGTCGGCTAGCAGCGCCGTTGAAGGGGGGTGTCAGAAGGGAAGCCAGCTTGACGGTGTGCTATGAAGCACCGATGAACGTGGCCGGCCTAGGTGAGAGTAATAGGTAGGTGACGAGTGTATCGTCGGGGCGGTATTTTCGCAGGTAACGGCCTGAGGGTTCGACCGTTGGACTGGAGAATGTATATCGGGGTGCCTGGTGACCTCGGGAAGACTGCAGAAGATAAGTTCAGGGTACGTTAGCTTCTTCATTGCTCATGAGCGTAGGCAGGCAGTCGACGGTTTATATGACAAGTCGCAGGTGGTAGCGACCAGCTGTTGTGCAACGGCTGGAAACGAGAAATGTGATCGGGGTGGGCTGAACCAACATCCCTGCGCACGGGAGGGTGGGAGCATTTGGGAACGCAAACTTACAGATTCTTGCGGTGAAATGGGGGCAGTCAATCGAGCCGAGCGAGAAGGCTGAAGGCCGCGATATGTGATAAGAGAGCTTGTGGAATGGTTGCGCAAGGCGTAATGTGACAGGGCCTGTTGCGAAAAGATCCAGCTCAAGAGGTCGCGACAGTAAGGACTGTGTCGAAAAAGGCGTCGCTTATCAGGGTATCTGATACCAAGAACACAGCTAGCCCGCGGAGGGTAGTTTGTATTCTGTCGACAAAAGACGGAGGGTGGTGGGAGCGTCTGTCGGAGAGTGACGGACTGAGTGCTCGAGGCAAATAAAAGTAGGTTATCGTCAGACGAGCTGAGGATGAGAGCTGGCCTGAGGGAGCAGTGGTGGAAATATATGGGCGGCGAAGTCTGGGGTAAGACAAAGATGAGGATCTAGCAGTGGTCAGATACCGGAGTATAAGTAAGTAAATGCGTCGGCCAACGTCAACGTAGCCTGCGGACTGGGCTTTCAGGCAGGCCGGGCTGGCTGTCGGGGCTGTCGGGCTGCAGCCTGTGTGCACCGCCGGATGAAACTGGCAGCGGTGAGTGACCCCTACAGAATAAGACAACCGGGACAATGCACTAATGCCGTGAAGGCTGCAGCACATGGGCGGGAAAAAGAGCAGGAGTCAGCCAGCCAGCAACGTCGGGTGAGTTGAGCGAGGGAAGCGATGGCATTGGGCATGGATGGAATGTGGTGTGGAGCGTTCCTGGCTTGTGATATTGGGCCCAGCCAGAAAAGTATAAATATCGGAGAAGAAGCAACGAAACTAAGAAATGCGCAGGAGGCCAGCGGACAGCGAGCACCGCACCGGACAAGACGCCAGCGAAACGAACATGAACAGCGGACGGCGGGCTCGCGTTCGGGCAGGCCAGGCCAGCGAGGGTGCCATCCGGCGCCGAAATCGTGATGGGCGCACCTTGCTTTTGGGGCTAGCCGGCCATAGCCAGCCCGCCAGCCAGCCAGCTTGACAGGGCACTCCGCTAAATTTTCTGCTTGCCAGCTAGCTCGCTCGCTCGCTTTGCTTGCTTTGGGTGAACAGAGTGCCGCCCGTGTCTAGTGGCTTTTAACTCCCCGCTGGTTCTCGCTGTTCCCCCGAACCGATTATCGATCACAGGAGTGACAGTTTCGTTGTTTCGCACGATGGGACGATGATGCAGCGCTGCAGGAGCCCACCTCTTTGACGAGTGCGGACGCAAAAGACAGAGAGCGCGCCAAGCCGCTGAGCTAGCCAGCGAACGAGCTTATTCCTCTCTTCCCATGAGGGGCAGGGGTCATCGAAAACCCGATTTCCACCTGTTCCAATGGCGAAGGGAATGCCGTGCCCCGGCTTAAGCTTGGGTAAACGTGGTGAAGAAGGGTGGAAAAAAGGATCGCGGACCGGAACAAATCGCGCCCCATACGCGGCATCCGTCAGGGCAAGGAAAGGGCTGAGCGAGGGACCAAATGCATAATCGTAATCATAATGAAATCACCGTACTGTGTGTGTATCTTACCAATTGGTCGTTCACCGCCACGGCGTGCGAACGAAGAGATCGGAAACAAGGAGGCCGAGGCAGTGCCGATGCGCGATGCGAATTGGTGTGTGTTGTCCACTGGAGCAATTGCCTAAACCGACGGCCGATGCTGCTTTGAGGTCTCGCGCCTTCCAGCGAACTGACTCGTCTCCGAGGGGTTAATGGATCTTGCGATCTGGCTGCGCGGACACTGGCCGGCAATTGGTGGAAGCTCGTTTCCGGGCGTTTTTGTTTCTATAGCTGGCTTCGTGCAGAGCTTAGAGGCTTCTGAGGACCGGGTAGTGACGAAGTGTATTTTGAAGGCCAATGAGCTTCTCGACGTAATTCGAATGTTCCCACCGCTGATATCCGAAGGCCTAAAGCAAGACACTCTGGCAGGTATGGGAAAATAGGATAGTCGAGCAGAGTCCTAAACTCGGTTTCAGGACCCAGATAGAGCTAGATAAAGCAGCTGGCGTCCAGGCCCAGGAATCAAAGGTTACCCAGTGTCGATGATACGATGGTGACGCTGTGCGTGGTTTCCGAAATCTGGGCGCGCGGCGTCGATCGCTCTGCGGCAGATTACGCTCGATGATGAAAAAGCGTGAGGGTTCCCCAGGTTGAGAAATATAACCCTGGTCAGCCTAGAAGACTGTCTTACGTTGTATATTTGTATATCCTAGGTTGTAGCCGCGAGCTGGTTCTGCGGTGATATAGGTATTATTGATTACACTGCGTCTCGATGTCCGAATCAGTGCGTAGGTGGTGGGGACTGTGCAATGCGGCAGGGTCTGAACGTAATAATAATGCTCCGAAGGGTGCGTATATGCTGCAATGTATGTATATCGACGGCCGTTGAAAACGGGTCCACCTGCTGGGTTTAAAGCAAAGTGTGCGAGTCAGTAAAGCAAGTCTGCGAATTGCGAACCGACGTTCTCCGCTGGCTTCTTGTACGGGACATCCACCCGCGCGGAGATTTGTTGATATCGACGTAGACACGTATGGAGACGTCGAAGCAGCCAATAGAGGAAAGGCAATCCGAACCGCCCCCAACGAGTGGTCGAATATAAAAGGTGATAATAGTGGGTTGTACTGGATGGGAAGAAAGGGACGTACTACGTCCAATATGTCACGCAACCAAAAATCCAAGGGAGGTAGCAATATTAAATATAAGAAGTACCTTTGTAATAGCCAAAGTTGTGGAAAAATAAAATAAAGAAACCACCGTCGACAGTATTTTGTGATTGATCAAATTAGCAAAGTGGCGGACTTGTAGGCTGCGCTGGCACGAGGCCGTCGGATGCCGTGGGCACTATTTCGGCGAAGGCTGTCTGCTTAGGCTGCCGGCTAACTAGGTCTGGACGAAATGTGGTCCAGGTGATGCCTCGATGCCACCCAAGTAGACGCACACCGATATGAGAATATAGATTAAGGTGCCCGGAAATCCGTGAACTAGCTCCCAGAGCAGCGATGCAGCGGGACACCCTCCCCGAAAGGACGACAAGCAGAAAGGGAAGCGAAGGCTGGGATCGGTAGACGCTTCGATTAGGTGGGTGGATCGCCTGACCTGATGGAGGCAAAAGGCGCAGCCAGCGCGACACGATGGCGGTGAACCGCGATTGATGAAGTGATTTTACTGTATCGCTAGTCGACGACCTAACGAAGATGCAGCGAACTAGCTCTGAAACTGGAGGATGGATTCTTAGTTCAAACGTGGAGATGATACTTGTCTGGAGTGCGATGTTGTCGAGGACGTGAAGGGAGCAGTTGAAAGAGTTGTGAACGGGTGGATTTCAACAAGCGGTCTCAGCTGCCGTCCGTTCTCACACGTTCTCTCCCACGATCGAGCGACGGGAGGAGAGGGGCGACTTTATTGCGGCCTGTCCTCCTCTCTCTTCTCTCCCACGTTCTCCCGCCAGCACGAGCATCGTAGGCTTCATCCATTGGACGGACTTCCCACCGTCCAAGACTTGCGAACATAATCACTGAGCAGCGGGCTAACAGCCATCCTACCGATTGACCACAGCTGCAGGTGTCCAGACGTACCACGCCGTACCACACCGTACTCACTCTGCTTTACAGCGCCCTTAACGTTCGATGACCTGGCCGGACGTCTACTCTCCGCTATCCGCCGCCCATGCATCATCCCTTCGCCTGTGCTGGCACCCCAGCATGCCTCAGCAGGCCAGCCAGGCAGTCAGAGTGGACCCTGAGTTTCCCTAGCTGAGTTAACTTGGATCGAATCGAATCGAATCTCTCGCAGATGACCCCCTTAGCTTGGCCTGGGATCCCAGACTAAAACGCTTCCCCTTTCGTGCGACTGCTTCCGCTTGGGGGACAACCAAAAGAAAATATGCAAGCAGCCAACAAAGGAGACGGCCTGGCCAGCTGCATCGCTGCACGGCGGCGGGCTTCATTTCAAACCGTCAGCGTGCTGCTGGCTGCCGGATGCCGGATCCAATTAACGGTCACTCAATTGACTCCAGACATGCCTCCAAACGCACGACTTTTCCGAGCGAGGCGGGAAAGGGCATCCATCCAGACCGAATCGCATTTCCCGGGCTCTCGAGCAGCTCTTTCCGAGCTGGTTCCTCGCCCGCAATCTTCCATGACGAGGTACAAGGCACGTTCGCGCCTCATTTCGAGACATGCAACATCAGGACCGCCAGCTCATAGCACTCGAAATGTCCCCTGTCTGGACGGCATGCATGGCAACTTGGCTGATTGGCTTGCTTGCTTTGAAGACAAATTATATAACAATTCGCGCGGATTTTATGCAGCTTTCGGAAGCTTAAGCCTGGAGCTTCTACCCGGCCCGAAAGAACGCATTGATGATGACAGCTCTTCTTCATCTTGGGAAAGCCGCAAGAGAAAGCAGGAAGATCCTCCCTGTCAATCCATCCATCCGCCTCTCACTGGAATGGAGCCAGGGGAGCGAAAGGACCAAGCCATGCAAATTCGCTCACTAAGTTTGTAAAAACGAAAAAATGTTCCACACGGAACAGCTCCCGCCGAGCTGAATGGCTTCAATTACGGGTCCGCCCAAGCAAGCCGCTTCCAGGCACTCGATCAATTAGGTTCCTTAGGCTTGCTATCGAATACGGACATGCTACGAGTCTGGATATTTGGGGGTCCTCCTGCATCCCTAAGCAAGCAAAGCAAGCGAGCAGCTGGTTCTAGAGTCGGAGCCAACTAACGGCGTTGCTTTGTTTATATGTATCTTCCACGTCAGAGCTTAAAGACGCTCTGTGCCTGGCGCCGCTGCTCGTGTGGTAACCTAGCGATACATCAAGAATACTTCCGCACTAGCAAAAGAAAATCCCGACCAACTCAGCATCCGTCGGCCTGCTTGGCTTTTTGCCGCCGCGCAATCATTCGCCGGTTGAAGCTCTGGAACGTGACAGCTCGACCACCGAATCGTCTCATTTCCTTTTCGTAGCTGCAGCTGAGTCGACAATGGCCCGAGCTCATGATCGTGCTCTACTCATACTCAAGGCGGGATAGCAAGTGTAGCTGAATCTCACTAATATAATAGAACAATCGATCACCATCTATTGTTAGACGGCGGGCCATTTTATTGACTCAGAGAACGAAGACAGACCTTCGACGGACAATTCAACAGACACGCTGCTGAGCACTTAGACACCGTACTGCCCTGCGAGGTGCAATATATATCACGTTTTAGCCAGACGAGCTGGTCTGTAGGCGAAAGAATCTTTCTGGAATGCTGCTCTGTCCG
The DNA here is from genome assembly GCA_020064725.1 of Drechslerella dactyloides. Taxonomy (NCBI): domain Eukaryota; kingdom Fungi; phylum Ascomycota; class Orbiliomycetes; order Orbiliales; family Orbiliaceae; genus Drechslerella; species Drechslerella dactyloides. The sequence goes on from JAGTWJ010000001.1 coordinate 2,815,066, forward strand.
GGTAAAGGATATTCCAGCTCAACTGGGGAGAAATAAAACCGCTTTCCAGGTTCGATATTATTCCTAAATATTGACCAGGCAGGCCAAGCGTACTAGCGTGCGCCTGGTTTTGGTCTGCTTGTGCGACGATACGAGGCAACCACTAGCTTAAGATCGATACTATAACGACTATCGCAGGCAAATTTTAGAAATCTACCTGGCGGAGTATCGGCCCACCCAACCGTCTACAAGCAAATAAATGCCCTCAGCGACAGTTCGCCTCCACGTGGGTGCCAGCAACAGCTCGAGAAGAAGTGTGGAAGGTTTAGCAAGGAGGGTCGCAGCCAATGATTTCTGCTGCAGGTTCCGTTTATTTTCCGACAGCCTGACTGTTAGCTCAGCCTTCGGAAAAACTATTATTCCAGCTAGGACGCTGTCAGCCACCTCCGCTGCCGGACCAAATATCAATAGACGAGGGAATTGGTCATATATATGGATGAAGCGGGCAGAGCTTATATGCCTCACAGCAAAGCCTCCATTAGCGCAGTGGATGAGTGAACTACAAGAGAGTGCTCAGACGGGCCAATTAATTATTGCTGATGAATCCTTGGTTATATCATGGATACGTCGATATACATGATTCGAAACGCGATTCAGACATCAGTCCAGCCGAGAGACCTTCCTCACTCTGAGACGGTCAAATTGATAAAGGTATCTAACTGCAGCTGCATAGGAATCCTGACAGGGCCAATCCCCCAACTGGTCAGCTCTCATGCCCCCGTGAATTCGGGCATACCGTAGACATTACGGAGAGCCACGCTGCGGGGTAGCAGTCGCAGATGCCCACGTCGACGAGCCATGTTACCCTGACCGTTACTCGTCGCCGGTGTCGTCTTTCTGTTCCCAGCGAGGGCCTTAATTTCGCCCCAGTAGAGTGATATGCTGCCCGGATGAGTTATTCGGCGCTCAATGTCACTTGCCCGCTGTCGCTGGTCGCCTTGTGACCTGGTGCCCATGCAAAGTTGTGTCGCAGTACTGTCATCATTAAACTCCCAAAAGAGAAATGATACCAACAACAGAATTAACGGGAATCGGCTCCACTGCGGATTCATTCAGCCTAAAGCTGTCGAATGTTCTTTCGTGCATTTGAACTGCATGGGGGTGCAACTTAAATTTTTGTTAATCCTGCAAATGTTTCCCCAATGCTTGCGACAGCTTCGAATCCATTGGCCTGAATTTGAATTAGATTCCGTCGAGTAAGGTGCCATTGGAGGATTCCCCACAACGATTGTCTCTTCTTCTCCTTTGTCCTCTCTTCATTGACAACATCACATTAATTACCGGCGGTAAACGTGCAACTTGCACAGCATGCCACGGGAAGGGACCCTGGGATACCAACTCCTCCCCGGTGAAACGGAAAAAAATTTCAGACCCCTCCACCCGAAGTCTCATGCAGGGTCTTCGACAATCACTTCCTGCTTGCTCTGGCGCTCCCCATCGTCGGGTGTCTTCCACGCCTCGCTCGTGGGTATGGGCCAATCCCGACTTTGGTTTTGGATAAAGCAGCAGCTCGGGTCTGCTAGCGCCGGTTGAATGCCGAAACGCAGGGCAGCTCCAGGATCAGGAAGCTGGAGCTCGATACAGCGCACTCCATGACAGCGGGTTTGGGCAGGCGGGCGGATGTCCGTTGGGCTCTTGCTCTAAACGGGGGCTCTTTTACGTTTTCGAAACATCAGGTCACATGGACAATTCTTCATTGCGACTAGGGCATGCGAACGTGTTTTCGTCGACAGGCGACAGCTGCATCTGCATCTGCCGAATCGTGGGCCCAGGCCAAGATTAGCTTTTCGATTCACAGCAGGCGAGCTGGCTGGTCTTTTGTGCATGAGAAACAATCTACTTGGTATAGTCGCCCGAGTCCGGGCTGTCGTCCGGAAAGGTTTGATTCGTTCGCATACGAACAGCGGGAGACCTTTTGCTACGAACGGCCCTTCGAAGCCGTCCCGGAGGTCACTTGGCCTTCCTGTCGCACAGCGTAGCCGGCTTAAGCTTAAATTTTTGAAAACTGGCTTGACTCTTTTCTGATTCTTCTAGTTCCTTTTTTTTCGTTTGGCGGAGAGTTGCAACCGACATATACAGGGAACGTTACCCCCCCAGATGCAGCTCGACTCCCAACATGCACGTCAATTGCAAGAGCTCTGTGGAGTCTCCGCATTTTCGATGCTGGTGGCGCTACCTGAACAAATTTATTGACTGATTGTTACGTCGACGATATCAGTTCGGACAGGACATCGTCTCCTGTGCATTGCATCCCGATAGGAGTTGCATCACGGGGGTTGGCTGCACCGAATCGCAAGAGCTCGAACCACTTCGGCTAAACGTGGGGAAAGGCAAACTCGATGCTGGCCTGATGATTTCCGCTCACTGGACCAAGTTCCCCACTGCGGCTAGCGGACTCAGCTCCCCAGGTGCCCATTTATTTCGTATGCAGATGCATCTTCACGATAAGGTAGTTTGATCCTCCCCGACTGCAGTACTGTCGCAACTGACTGGAACCGGACGGTGGCTTAATCTTGGCCTGATATCTTTTGTTCGGGTCCTTTTTATTTTCTGAGAAAACTGCATCCAAAATATAATCTTGCCATGCACCCTGCATGCAATTACTGGCAGCCGACATTGAAGACACCCTTGTTTGAGAACATTCGAGCTGGCACACCTACCAATCGTCTGATGTTCAATCTGCCTAGATGGGCTTCGATCCTCCAGAACTCGACGTTTTACCCCGACCTAGCTGCCTGCGGGGATGCGAAAGGGAGAAGTGGGCTGGCCTTTTCGCCACGGCTGATCTTGCTATTCCTCTTTTACCGGCCATGCACCATCGTCCGATCAAAACTGAAGATGCCCTCCGGCATTGCATTGCATGGTAACCCCCAACCTGCACAATCGCCAGAACGAGGTACATACATTACATACTTCCAGATACTGTCGTGACAATCCTTTGGCCGCGCTATACGATGGGAATATTCATCTGTCACGAGAATCGCAAATGCATTACCTCTTTGCAAACGGACCAACAAGCTTCCGAGGAAGGGGACTAGTCTGCACCTTCGGGTTCCGATCAACCATACGGATTCTTCCCCGCTGCCGTTGACCCTCTCCCCATTACGCCATCACATTCCTGTCTTGAATGTCTCATCCTTCCTGTTACCCGAACGAAAATTAAACTCGACTCGTGGGGAACTAGGAGAAACCGAAGATGCCGTTGGAATCGAGCAACACGGCATAGTGGGAAATTCGAAACGGAAAAATTGAAGGCGCGAACTTGTCGCCTCCGCAGCTGCGATACCGGGGTTGTTCCCCCACATTATGCGCATCGACGTATACATATCCTGCTCGGGCTTCAACAAAACGAGTCGGACGACATCACTACGTATATATGCGGTCGCACGAATGAGCGAAAGCAGCACGATGACCCCCATTATTCTGTGAGGAGACTTGAGTTTTCCCAACCCCTCATCTGCTCCTGCTGCCGATACCGCCCAAGGTGATTCCTGCAGGATGCTGTGCAAAGTTACTCAAATGCGGGGTCCTAAGTTTCTCCAAGAGCGATGCCACCCAGCCCATCCGCACGTACAGCGAGCAGCTGATGTGATGCGTCCGCTCATTACGTTCTTCAGCTGCAGGCTGGGGGCATCCGAGAGAACCCCATGAGGCCGGGTCTCCTTCCAAGGACAATTCCCAGTAGCACAGCTCCCGGTTTCTGGCGAGGAGCGCTCCTAGATCTCATCTGGGGAAACAAGAGAGACAGCGAATTGATTGACCTCTCGCTGGCTGGTCGTTGACGTCCGTGTCTCAATCGTTCATGCACGTACGCACAGATCTTAGGGGAACTCTTCAGTTCAGGCGTCTTGCGCTCGCTCGGCATCGCTAGCTGCTTGCTCTTGCGTCCGCGAATAGAAGTAAATGGCTGGCACGGAAGTATACTGCATACATCCATGTACCAAGCTCGGGCAGGCGTCTCACGACCAGTGCGGCCGGTTGGTTCTGGCCTGGGAAAGAGAGGCAGGCTACGGGCAATCTGTGCAAGCGTCCGCACAGCTACGGCTCCAACGTCCGGCAACGCGACGAAAGATCTCGTTGTGGTGCCTAAACCGGCCGTATCGTTACGTAAAGGTTCAACATTCACCTTTCGGTCAGGCGACCGCAGATGAGGATGGTGACGCAGGGCGCGGCGTCGCAGCTGCTATTCCAGGATCTTCTTGACAAAAAATAATATTGCTACATGCAATGATACTGGTAGTCTATGTGGGTAACATCTCAATCTCGAGATGTAATGTGCGACTGCGATCCATCTGACATACATAAGGACGGACATATCATAATTCATCCATGCCCGTTCGACCAGCAAGCAGCGGCATGCTGACAGGATTACGGTCCAATTGAACGTGCAGAGTGGCCGGGCAAACGAAGCACACGGGACCTGCCTGCGGGCTGCCAGCCGGCCGAACTGTTCAGCTCGAGCTTCGCAATAGCCGACGCTCACTTGCCGACAGCATTACATACTTATGTTCGCAAAGTTTGCATTTTTGCCATCGGAAGACTCGATATCAGCCAGTCGGTCAGCTGCAGGATGAATTAAGAGGACCCTGACATCTTTGTCGCAAATTAATTCAGCTCCCGACACTTACTGCCCACTCACCCACATTAGTCGTGCAGGCAGACGATATATATCGCTTAATTAAGCCTTCTGTGAAGCGAACAACTATCCTGCAGTTCCCAATGGGTGCCCGATTAACTCCATCCGTCGAGGATTTATGTATCCGTCCCACTTGGACGCGCGCAGATGTGCCAGATTCCCGTACATTTCAAAGATCACAGCAGCGCGGGGTGGAAAATAAGCTCAAGGCGTACCCTAAAACCTCCCGAGGGTCCTCATCCGAACGGGAGGAATATGCTACTCCTTGCGTGATTTCGATGTGTTCAACCCCCCATCCTCAGTAGTATACTTTCGTGAACCGGCCGGCCCTCACCTCGGTTCTCCATCCCTGCATTGTTGAAAAAAAAAATGTGATATCAAAATTGCACACTGCAGAGTCGAGTAGGGTAAATGTAAGACATGACCAAGCACGCCTATCGACTCGTCCGAGTACTCGAGTGTCCACAGCGCCTCTTTCGTCTGTGTATCGGATTTGTCTCCCTGCGTGCATGCATGTGTGTAGGCGCAAACCGGGACAGAAGCCCTCCGTCGCCGGCGTTGATAGGCCGAGACTGGCTGCCAGTTAGCAAATATATGCACGACGGCCAAAGTGTGCGCCCAAGCGTGCATGTTGTGTTGTGTAACAATTATCTTATCACATTTTTTTCCCAATGAGACTACGCAACAGACAACCTTTTGCTTCTTGAATTCCTCCTTAACTCATCATGACGTTACGTTTTCACGTCGTGATACCTACAGGTGTGCCTCGAAGAGGCCACGCTGTAATGAGTGCAGTCGAATGGACGACCCTTCGGTCTCGGCCCGCGATCGCTCCACCGGGTTAAAACCTACCCAGCTGCTCCTTGAGACTGCCACGTACGCGTACTTAGCTACGTAAGCTAACTAAGTTACGTTAAGTCGAGCAAAATTTGCCCTTGCAGGGTTGTAAAGCGTAATTGACGCTATTAATACGCGGGAGTCAGAAGATAGGCATATCCACCTGTAAGCATGTAGAGCTATGCATTGCACATTCCAGTCTCGCTGTCACACCGAAAGCAAGAAAACACCGAGCTTGGAGATTTTAAGTTCTGAACGTACATTGCACAGAGCAACACCAGAGCAGGGAACAGAAGACAGCACGATATCTACTTCTTGCATCTCGAATGGGTGGCAGCCTTGTCTCCTGCTAAGAAGCCGTTCATTCTCACATAACTCGAAAGAAATACCTCAGCCTAAGGGGCTCCGATTCCGAGTTGGACAGCTGAGGGGTGGATGGACACATCAGCTCCTTAGGTCAGGCGCGTCAAAATTCTCTGGCCATGCTATCGCTATCGCAAGAAATTTAGTTGGTGCATAGCTTGATAGCTAGCTCTACTTAGTTACTGGCAATCAATCTGTATTTATGGAAGGGTCACAGATATCAGGAGATGGGATGGTTGAGCAAGAGTGATGATTTGTCCATTCCAGAGGCAAAGAGCACTGAGGGGCACGTGCATGCTTGCATGACCTATCCCGCCGGCTGCAGCGAGGATCATTGGACTATCAGCGGGGTAGCCCGATGCCAAAGAACTTGTAGCTGTAAATGTATTTTGGCTGGCTAGTCAGCTGCCTTATATGAAGCCGAATTTTTATTGGACGGAATATTAATCAAAGAAGATTTGCAAAATAGAGGCGAAATTCAAGGAGTCTGGGTGAATAATTGCACCGGGGATATTACAACCCTCTTGAAAAGCCATCTCCATGCATAGTGGCTATCATATCCGTGTGTCCGTTACATGTATGGCATCGTGTAGGACACCACTCGAGACTGAGATCTCGGGCTCGCGAGCTTGAGCTTGAGCTCTAAAAGATGATACTGATAGCTTCAATCTAAATTAATGCCTCAGACGCGCTCCGTAGATCAGATATCCACTATAAGCTATTCTAACTCGACTTTCCCGTCCTTCCGAATCCCAACCTCCGATCAGCGACAAGCTAACCAGCCGTCGACAAGAGCGACGTCTGTCGCGTCAAAACAACACATTGCCGTGTGTCATTATGCATGCGCCAACACCAAACCTAGCAATTCCCGTCGCCACTCACCTCCACCATCGGGGATACAGGCCCATCTTCCCCAGATCCATATATCTATCCACAGCTCTCTACACCACTTGCCTATACTATAATAGCCTACCCGCCCTCCAACATTTCGATCAAGCATGGAGGGGCATGTACAGAAAACCTGCTTTTCCCATAGACCCCCACCCCTGCTCTCCGCATGTACCCGCGGCGCTCGCTTCATAAACGTCAGTGCATCTGGACTGCGGTTCGGCTAATAGGATATGTGTATGTAATGAATGTATACGTGCGTGTTCGTGCATCCGTACATCTGCCCATGAGGGTTTATCCGAAGCGATCGACGGATAAGATTGCTGCTTTCGCATATCCGTCAACCGTACGGCACGTGCTCTCTCCCAGCACGTCAACAGGGGGCGTGGATAATTATAAATGCATATAAAGTGATATTATATAGATTGTAACGTGTGATTCTGAGCCTCGGGCGTTTCCTGCGGACATGTTGTGTATCGCGAAATCAGGATTTCCATCCCATCTTGTTGCATGACGTGAAAATGTGACGGGAGAGAAATGGGACAATCTGGCTTCCTCCTACGGCCGGCTACGGCGAACTAACACTGTGCCAGTTGCTCTCGGTCCTGGGGCCCACCAAGGGCGAGGGTGCTTGCGGCCGAACGCCCGGTGGTAGCAGGGGACATGCTCTGTGCATAGTTACTTAAGTGCCCAGGCAGGAATCCCCTTGACGACCCCGTGGCTGGCTTAGCTAGCCGTGTCTTGTCTATTGATAGTGGCACGTCGTAATTACCAACGGCGTGTCTTGTACAAAATGAGGCAAACGCCGTCAGTAATCCATAACACGAAATAGGTCAGGAGACTTTAATGCAGCATCTATCAGCAGGTAGGATGGTAGGTGGTCGGTGACGTCTAGACCATCCTGGAGCCTGCGTACCAGTCACCTCTGTATGCTCGGGATAGACACGACACCCAGACATTGCAGTGGCATGCTTTATCAATCCTCGATATATATAGTTTCTTTCCATTGTGCATGTGTGGAAAAAAAATGTAAAGAACTTCATCGAAACACAAGAAGTCTTGTGACGATGTGGCGATCGTGATGGTGGCGTGACATCGACTGAATCCATTATTTCTACCTATAACCATGCCCACCGTGTAGTTACATACATGCAACCATCGTAAACAACATCTGACATCCCAAGACTGTAGAAAGGTTCACAAAATACATACATACAGGCTATCGTTATTCTAGATGGTTCGCGGACAGACCATCGGGGGAGAAAAAATTCTTCGTCTAATAGCGAATCCAAACCAAAAAGCACATTAGTGCACACCGATACTCCAGCGGGCAGTACAACCAGTAAAAAAAGAAAGGGAAAGAGGAAGAAAAACTCCAAGCGCCTAGCGAACAGCAATGAGAATAAGGGTATTGTTTTGAATTTTAGGAACGAAGCGGAAAGCGTGGCCGTTTGAAAACTCAGCCGGCGAAAAAATCAGAAACACGAGAAAGAGACCCGTCGATCGGGAAGAGGATATTAAAGATGAGAGAAAAGGAACGACAATAACGAAGCAATCCAAGTGAAAGATCGTGCATCTCGTCGAAGATTTTTTCACATATACTTCTCGAGAGTGGGTAACCCCCCTATTCAGATGCATCACCGACTTCCATCGCTGACGGAAGAACTCCCTGTACTTCCACCTCTAGATCGAGCCATCGGCTTCGTTGACATTAACGCCGCAGCCAAATCATCCGGCTTTATCGGCTTGGCTATGTGTGTAAGCATGCTACGAAATACCGCGTCAGTTAGCCTCCTGTTCCACTTCAGCGACGACGGCGAATACTACTTACCCAGCCTGCAGACACTTCTCCCGATCGCTCGGTGTCGCGTTGGCAGTCAAAGCAATAATCGTCGGCCTTTGAGAGTCCGGATACCGCTTCATCAGCTCTCTACTTGTCTCTATCCCGTCGCTGCGGGGCATTTGCACCTGATGAACCCACGATATTAGCACGCCGTCCCAAAGCACGATCGTCGGCCTCGAGACGTTACTCACATCCATCAAGATCACGTCGTATTGGTGGTTCTCGCTCGCCGCAACCTCCACCATCTCCAGAACCTCGATACCATCCTTCGCATGTTCCGCGGTATATCCCATCCGTTTGAGGTGCTGCAGCGCCACTCTAGTATTCAGAGGATTATCCTCAGCGAGCAGTATGTGTAGTGGATGTCTGGTGCCGAGCGACCGGATCATCTCCTGTTCGGGATCCTCAACTTTGACCGGCTGCCGCTTGACCCTCGGATCTAACGCCTCCTGAATATATTGAATGTACCGCTGTCGGGGCGCTGGCCGAACGATCGATGCCGTCACATTCTTATGCTGATCGAGGGCCGGCACCGTCGTCCCGAACCGTGCTTGGAGTATCATCTTAACTGCAGGGTCAATTTTACTAATGCTCGCCGCGATACGCAGGCTCTCGTCCAGCGAGAAATCCACAATCGCAACCCGATATCCCCCGCTCCGCACGGCCGTCATGGTAGAAATCACGGTGTCGGTACGCGTCACTAGCATGCCCTCGCGCCTCAGCTCCTTCTCCAGCGTCTTGGACGTCAGTTCGTGCGTGTCGGCAATGAGCACCTTTTTACCCACTAATCGCCGGTCGAGCTGGCTCTCTTTGATCCCGACGGGCGCAAGGATCGTAAGGTGGAACGTGGAACCTTGCCCTTCGACGCTATCCAGTCTGCACAAATGTCAGCAAAGCACACAGTCAAATTGCGTTGAACGGAAACCTGCTGGATTCATCTACTCACATAATGTCGCCGCCCATGGATTGAGCCAACTTCTTCGAGATTGCGAGCCCTAAACCAGAACCCCCATACAGTCTTCGAGTCGAGGAATCCACCTGCGAGAATGCCCGGAAAAGTTTTTCCCGCGCTTTCACCGGAATGCCGATGCCGGTATCGTTAACCGTAACGTTTATCCGAACCTTCTCCTCATCATCCTGGCTACTGGTGGCTGGGTTAAGGTGCTCAATCCACGTTGTGACGAGGATGTGACCCTTTTCTGTGAACTTGACGGCATTCCCCACGAGATTGATGATGATTTGCCGGAACCGGGTGACATCGCCGTGGACGACCTCGACCGTAGGACACTTATTATCAAAGACGAGTTCAAGGTCTTTGGTCGCCGCTGGCTCTGCAATGAGTTGGAGGGCGCTTTCTATGCAGTCCTGCAGCGAGAATGGCGACTTCTGGAGATCTACTGGCCCATGCTCCATCTTAGAGAAGTCCAAAATTCCGTCGATTATCTTAAGCGTTAGGACGGCTGAATTGCGTATCGTTTCCACGTATTCCCGCTGCTGGTCGGTCAAAGGTGTGTCCAAAAGAAAGATAGAGCAGGAAAGCAATGCATTGAACGGCGTTCTGATCTCGTGCGACATGTTGGCTAGGAACGATGACTTCTCCTCGGTCGCCTCTTCTGCTGCCTTCTTTGCCAATTCCATCGCACGATATAGTCGCGCCTTGTCTATTGTTACGGCCGCTTGGGTGCACAGCAGGTTCAGTAACTCCAGTCTCTGAGAGGTAAACGCGTGGTTGACGTGCTTGTTTTCCAGGTAGAGGACGCCCATCGTCTTGATCTGGTTCTGAATCGGCATACACAGAACAGATTTGGGATGCTTGGTCGTGAAGTATGCGTCTCGGCCGTACGTTCCGTCAAACTTCTCATCCTGTCCGTTCCGAACGATTGGCTCTCCGAGCTTCCAGACAATCGCAGCGATAGAGATCGGGACCAGATCAGGACGTGCCTTGAGAGGCTGGTGATCTAAGATTGTGACCTTCTCCATGAAAAGAATAGTCTCGGCATAGAGGTCGCCATCCTCCTCCAATATCAGCACGCCGTAGTCCGCACCTGCAGTCTGTAGGACACTTCGCATAAGTTTCACCACGACATCGTCCATCTGCACTCCCTCGCTGATGTAGAGTGACGCTTTCATGAAGGTCTTGTAGTCCAACTCCGAGTCTACAAACTGCTCCATATTAGATGACCTTGAAATGTGCGACGAGGAGTCGTCGTTCCCGACGTTCTTCGAAACTTTCGGCGACATGTTGACAAAGCCAGCGGGGAGCTGTGGCTGCTGTGGCGTCGCGTTCTCACTAGTATTTCTGGAGAGACCTGGGCGAGCTGCAGAGATTAGCTGGTCAGTATGACAAAGGAATTGTAACTCGGCAACTACACGTACATTTCATGCCTAGTTCTTCGCTGTAGGTGTTTCTCATCAGTTGGAGTTTGGCAGTCGCCCCCCACCAGGAGTATAACTTGTAGGCTTCCCTCAAGTAGAATAGCCACCGTTTCGTGCCTAGCTTGGATAACCACATCGCACATCTCTCGTTGATCAGTGCCGCTTCGTGAAAGAACTGCGACTGGTTCGCGAGCTGGATAGCTTCCTCAAATCGATCGAGCGTCGTCAATGTGCTTTCTGTATCCTTATGAAGTTCAGCTTCAAGCGCTAGATACTTGTGGAAGAAAGTCTCTCTAGCGTAAGTTGACCAGTCCTTTAGCTGCTTGATCGTATCATGCAGATAATTGAGCTCATCCTGTGAAAGCCGATCTCGCCGATCGATTAAGGCGAAGCCGCCATAGAAATGTGACCACGACAAGTATATCGAGGATATCATAAAGACGGACTGCGGGCGGGTTCCCTTCATAACGCTTTCGTACGCAGCATCCATATCGTTGAAAATGACTGCCAGAACAACCCTGTAGAGGTTCAGAGCGTACAAGTGACTGACACTCTCACTGTCCATTAGTTGTTCGATATCTTCCGCGGTCATCTCGGCTCCCTCAAGTCTCGCAGGGTTAGTGTTCCCCATCCCTCGCAGGTTTAAAAGCATTTGATAGGGCATCCGGAGCCACCATTCCCCTAACCGGTAATTTTGCCGTACCGTAGTCGCTCTGCTGTGGTTCATCTTGGCAGTGACCGACTCGAGCCGCTCCCCAGACAACATGGAGAAAGTTGGGATTTCAGCTGACGCAAACCCTTGATAGTCGACTTCAAAGACAGCCTGGGCAGTTACCAGTGCGAGATGCTCGTATTTGAGAACGTCGCTCATACCCCGATGGAAACAGACTATGTGTCCAGCGAAGACCTGGAATATAGCCGGCGCATTCGTTGGAGTGACTTCCTGCATCTCTTTCTCCACCAAAGTTACAGCCATATGACCAAGCTTCCAAGCCAGCGACAAATTATGTGGCCCGCCTTCGCCGCTGATCATACAGGCAAGCATCACAATTGGATAAGCACTCTCAATGCACAGACCTGATCTAAGGGTCGCGCGGAATGAGGTAAGGCAGACGCCGGGAAGTAACTCTGGCCGTGACATGTATATCGGTAGAAGGACTCCAGAACAGATTTCGTGAAGCAAGATATCTGCAGTATGGCTTTTCCGATTTTCCATCATCTTAACTTGGCTGAGATCAATAGAGTCGAGCTCACAGGACGCTCGCAAGGCGTCCGCGTGTTTTTTGGCTCCTTCTCTATCCTCAGGAATGTGGTATCCTAACAGCGCCAGGGCAGAAAGACCTGCAGAAGTAGTATCCTGCAGTCTCCCCATCGCCATCAGATACTTCATTTTGAGCAAGAGACATCTACTTTTGTTGACTGAGAGCGAACAATCGTCAAGAAGCCGCTGTATCGTATCGATGGCGGCGCCATAGTCACCTTCAGCGAAGAGAGCTTCGGCTAGCGACATTGTGACGTTGAGACGAAGCAAGCCGACGTGAACTTTCCTGATGACGCCGAACGCATCCTCCATGTAGTTTTCCTCGTCCTCGTTTCCCTCGTCAAGCAGCATCTTGGCTTGATTGAAGTAGTTCAAGGCGGTGTTGAATGCTGTGGTCTGGAGTGCCCTTTTCCCAGCTTCGTAGTTCAGCCTAATTAGTTTACGACTCTCTTCGCGTGTCAACGGACCTTGCCAGTAGTTTAGGTGATTTGTAATCTCGTAAATCATGAGATCCATGGCTTCGGACGGAGTATTTGCCAACAATCGCATGCCAATTGTTCTGTGTACCTGTTGTAGCTGATCTTCAGGGATGAGTGAATACGCAGCTTGCTGAACTCGGTCATGAAGGAACCGGTACGTTATGGTTTGGGACAGCTCGGCGGGTACAGCGGGATATCTATTAGCCATATACGGTGTTATCCCACCGACATCAGGCTGAGATGCAGCTTCGTGACTTATGACAGCGTGGTACTGATTGGCCATGGGCAGCATTAATCCGGCCTAATACCCCGTTAGCTTCCGGCCCAAGACTTTCTTCCAAGAAGAGGTACTTACATCCAAGGCACCCCAAAGGCACTCCTCTGTCTCTACTATTGGTTTGCCGCATGCAGTGGCTAACGTCTCGATCGAAATCTTTCCATGTCCCAAACATGCCGCAATCCTCATGATCTCTCTCGTTTCCTCGCTCAGACTCATCATCTGCTTTACAAGGAGGTCGACAACCCCATCAGGTAGTTCATCTGTTTCGATGCTCGACAGTGAGAATCTCCACATTCGTTCCGAAAAGTCGAACCAGATGTGTCCACCGCGGTGAAGACTTTTTAGTAGCTGCGTAACAAAGAAAGCGTTTCCATGTGTCTTCGCAAACACCAGTTCCGTCAGCGTTCGTAGCTCCGCATCGTGTGGACGAACAGGTGAGCGCTCCCCGGATCCCTCCTTGATATAAGCCTCGAGATCGGTTAACGAAGCAGGTAGTCGCCGGTGGAATGTGTCCGCGACGATCCTCCCAACGCTCTCGATATCGAGATCACCAATTTCGAGGTCGACAACTGGTACGCCATGCGTTCGAACTCTTGACACCATGCCGTAAAGCGGATGATCAGCATCTACTTCGTTATTTCTGTAGGCACCGACTATTAGGATGCTTTGCCCCTGCTGGCCAGAGCCAGCTTTAGCAGCGATGTTTGCGATCAAGTTGAACTCGTGACTTGAACACCATTGCAAGTCGTCCAAGAAGACAACAAGGCTGTGCCTCGCGAATATCGAAAGGAACCTCACGAAAACCGCTCGGAATCTTTGTTCTCGCTCTGAGGGACCCAGCGCCGGCAGCGGGTCGGGTTTATACTCCAGGCCCAGTAGCAACTTCATCTCTGGAATAACCTCGAGCAAGACGAGCGCTTCCCCATCCAAAGCACGTATGGCATCGACTCGCCATTTTTCGAGGTTCTGTATACTCTCCGATAGCACTTGTCGAACAAGATCCTGTAGCGTTTGTATCAGGCTGAAGAAAGCTGTATTCCGCTTGTATTGTTCAAACTTGCCACTGGTAAAGTATCCCTTATTCTTTACGACGGTTTTTTGAACTTCCTGGACCAATCTGCTCTTGCCGACCCCAGACCCTCCGCCAATTAATACCATCTCGCCGGTACGTTTCTGTTTCACAGCATTGTAACACTCATTCAGCGAGTTGAGGACGGCTTCTCGACCGTAGAGCTTATCCGTCACCGAGAACTGGCTGCTGGCGTCTGCTTCCCCGATCACATAGTCATCCAGGCTAGTGCCTTCGTTCAGGCGTTTGATCAGAACCTCTAAGTCCGCCTGTAGACCACTCGCGGTTTGGTATCGATCTTCTGCATTTTTCTCCAACAGCTTAAGGATGACCTTTGACACAGTGACCGGTATTGAGAGATTGACTTCGGCTGGCGCGGCTGGCGGCTTCGCAATATGCTGGTGGATGAGTTCCAGTGGATCGACCGCTCGAAAGGGTAGAAATCCAACACAGAGCTCGTACATCGTGATGCCAAGAGAGTAGAAGTCAGATCTGTAATCGACTACTCTGTTCATGCGTCCAGTGCACTCCGGCGCGATGTATTGCAACGGACTCGGGTTATCTCGAAGTGTCATGATCACAGATCCCGCATGATCATGCGTGATTTCGTCTCGGCCGTGGCGTGTAGCAAGATGCCAACCAAACAAATGTCCTTTAGGAGGGGTCCCCGGAGTGATGAGTATCGAGAACGGATTGATGTTGTTGTGAGTGACCCCCAGTGCATGGATGACACCTAGAACATTGACTAGGTCCGACACAACATTTAAAATGCCAATCAAATCGCTTTGTGTTCTCGGCTTCGGGGTCGGCGATCGATTGGAAGGGGGTGTCGGGGACGGGGCTGCTATTGTCGCGACTGACGATGTTCTCGAATCTTTTGCCATCGTTTCCAGCGCGGGTGGATCCCCGGGTGTATCTAGCGGCTGTAACGCCGACTCTTCCTCCATTGCTTTCCGCTCTGGTAGGAAGAACTCTTTTGCCGTTTGGAATGCTCTGTTGTCGTCGTATATTAGGCCGATAGCGCCATCGGGAAAGTAATCCATGAGTACTGGGCTCACGATGTGAGGGTGGGCGGACAGGTTTGATAGCGAATAGCTGGAGGAGCTTGAGTGAGATGGTAGAATGACTCCGCGCTGCGACATCGGGGACGGGGAGGCTACAGAGCTGCTCGGGAGCGGCGTTGTAACGACTGTGTTATTATACGAGCTTGACCCGTGCTCTGTTTCCGAGCCAGAGAACAATCTCCACTCCCATCTCAGGCGTGTCAGCGAATCGACTCTATCAGCGTCTCCTGTCTTCAATAATACCGGACTTTTTGATGATTTCGATTGTGCGCGATGGACGTGCATATGGTTCTGGTGTACCGAATTGTTAACATGAGGCTGACACTCGAGGAAGTTCGGAGAATGATAGCGACTCACAATCGAATACATTAGGCTCAGGTTGGTGTACCCGTCTCCGTTAGTAGTAGTCTCCGCTAAGCCACCTGAACTCAGCGACCTCGCGTCGTTTGAAGGTTTCCCGAATCTAACGGTCGTTACCCGGTCCTCACCGATAGCGTTACCCCCGGATTCGGAGCAGTCACTTTGTTCGTCAATATCTGACATTCTCGAGTTTAGACTGCTGTACAACCTCCCAGTCAAAGGTGGTGGCCCTTGTGTGCGTGCCACGGGACTAGCGGAGGGTGGTGTGCTGAAGAACTGCGGGTGCTTGTCATAGCTGCTGCCGGAGCTAGACATTGTAGGAATGGCTCCTGCGATCGGCTGCGGGGCGGGTAAAGGTCCTAACGACAAAGCGGTCATGGCGGGAGTCAGAACGGTGGGAGAATCCGTCGAGGATAAGGGGCTGCTAGGAACAATCGGTGGCGATGTGAGGTTTGACGATGTCAGGTTCGAGGACGAGTGAGAGGGATGTCGCGTCCGGTGCGGCGAGATGCCCCTCGAGTTGGAGTCCCTGTTGAAGCCATGCGGGGCAGGAGACGGGCGATTCGGATTCGACTTTGTGCTCTGTCCAGACTTCGACGAGGAAGAGGACATTGCGAAGAGAGAGTGGAGGAAGCCTCGCAGGGACGCCAACGTGGGAATGGTGGAGGCAGACCGCTGCCCACGCTTGATATAGGAATCCGTGCCAGGTGGTGTATTGACGAAAGGGATGGGAACGGCCAGATGCTGATTGGCCTCCGCTGTGCGAGTGGCATCCGCCTCCAGCTGCGATAGCCCTGCCCTGCTGCTTATACGTGTAAACCGCCGTATAGCCCGCCGCCCGGCCTGTCTTCTGTTTCGCCGGAGCGCGGGTGCCGCCGTGGAATGTCCGTTTGGATCCAGCCCGCCGTCCCTAACTGTATGCGTCGCGACAGGCGTCGGCCCAGCGGCCGCGGGTGAGGGAGTAATGTGTTGTTGGTGTCGTCAGAGAGCGTCGCGCCGCCTGGGTCAGTGCACTCTGCCCGGCGTCCTGGCGTCTGCCCTTGGGCTGGCAACGTGCACCTGTGGGGATGAAGGCGTTTCCGGGGAACGGCGAGATGGGTCGAGGGTCGAAGAGCTTCAACTGCGCATGCCGGTCAGGAAAGATAAGGGATTTCGAAGAGCAGGCGTCACCCTTTGCTGCCAGGCGTTCAGTTCTGCTGATGGCCACCTACGAAAGATTGGATGGAAGTGCACTGGCCGCTGGCTGCTGTGCTGCTGCCGTACTATACTCTAATGCTTGCATAATAGTGGCCGTTAGCCTATTTCTTTCGAGCCTTCTAGTTTCAAGCGAACCCCGCTGGTGATCGCCTGGTAAGAATACCGGATTCAGGAAAGCCAGAAGGCAGGATGCATGGCCTCCTGTAGCATTCCAAAGGGCGACGGGGGCTGTCTGCACTCACGGTGGTAAATGGCTTGAAGGCGTATATCGCCAGTATCTGTGCCCAGTTATCTCGGATTGGGGTACCCTGACCACCTGTAAAATTCGGCCGCGCTAGGATGGCGGGATCGATAGCGATAGTTGGCGGCGAGAGGGGGAGAAAAGGAGCCTGCAGCTAGCCCTGCCAGCCGAAAGTTGCAAAAATCGGTTCGTGCCACTGTGCACTGCGTCTGCGGCGCGGCATCTACGTATGATGTAAAGTGTTCTGGCCAGTCGGGTCCAACTTAAATGTCGTGCGAGTGGATATCCAGGCCCCGAGAGTTCAAAATAAGGTTGAAAGGCTTTTCGGCATCGTTAACTTTTCGGGTTCGCTAGATAGAGAAGACCGAGATACAACTAAGACAGCTGCCGTCAAAGGAGGTTGGCCAGTTGACGAGTTGGAAAACTCTGCATGCCAGCTCTCACCTAGCTATATGAGTAGACGGCTTGGGGTTCCACGAAAAGCAATAATTCAGAGGGGGCATCCGTGCGGGCTTTTGGCATACAATTCGGCCACCTATCGTGAACTTGGCGGCGCCCATCCTAGTTTCGATGCAGGTCCCGGGTTACCACCATGTGGGTCAGTGGCGGTCGTGCTTCCAAGCTAGTTCTGTAGATAAAAAAAAAAAAAAAAAAAAGACTCCCAAGCTCCCTGTATGTAGCATCGGCTGGTGCCAGAATATGCATTCATCAGATATTCTGATGCTGATTCATGTTGATATACTTCCTCTTCCAGAGCGGTCAGCTCAAACTTAATCAACGGACCAGCGCCTCGAATCTTGATGTTTGATTCTGCAAGGTTGTCGGGAGCGTTTCGCATGCCTGTCCGCCATGACGTCGTCTGCAGGATCAAGGTGCGACCCGCATTCAGGAGCAGCTGCCCATCGGCTCCAAAAACCTGATGGCCGAACAAAAAGTAAGTAACTCGGGCTGAACTTCCACTCGGGAAATATGTGAGTAATGCAGCATTCCTGCCCTATCACCTACATATTTTGGCCTTGCCGGGAATACAACAGATATGAAAGGTATGCCGGAAATCGTGCTTTCGGTTTCCCGTCGCATGAAACGACAAAAAATATCTCAACGAAGCCCGATGCGGGGGTCGAACCTGTTCCTTCAACGTCAGTTCGGTTGGTTCCATGGGTGAAACTGCATCTCTCGCTTGAATTTCTACGTACCCGCAGCCTTAAGATTAAGAGTCTTACGCTCTACCGATTGAGCTAACCGGGCAGCGTATGCGAGGCGTTTGCGTCCGGCCGCCGGAAAGCGGCCTGTAAACCGTCGACCAATCGAGCTGAGCTGCAGTTTCGGGAACTGCCGGGGAAAGACCCTCCTTGCTCGCGGGCACTTTTGAAGCCCACTGGATTCTGAACCTCTTGGTGCAGCTGCCCAGGTTGAGGTCTCGCAACTGTTCTTTCTGGCTAGCTGGACGGCATCTATGAAAAATTGGTCGTTAGTGTGGATATCCTCGGCATCGGGACTCTGGGGCAGCATCGACAAATCCCCGGGTTCAATAGCTCTATCCCCAATCCAGTACTTTGATGGACGAGGGGAGAGCCCTATAGCCTAGCGCGTTGCCGTGTTCACCTAGCACTAGTATATAGCATCTAGGAACAGTGAGAACGGAGCAGAAGAACGAGGAGATCAGAGAGGGACCGTCATGTATTCAGGGACTGGTAGCTAAACAGGCCATGAGGTTGGTTCAACTTGAGTTCAATCGTAGACCAAGCTGAAAGAACATTAAGCAATGAGAAATCATAAGGGACATAGCTCCAACACATATTGCACACCCAGATCGTTGGCAAGTATGCATCACACACGCACTCATGCAACCCGAAGCTTCGAAGGCTTCGATCGGTCAATCCAGCACGCAGCATCATCAATCTTTCAAAGCCAGAAGTCAAGCCAGCGAGCCGCTTGCTCGAACGATTCTTCGTACGCGAACTTTTTGACAGGGACGTGGAGGTCTTCCTGTGCGCGCGGAAAACACATTCATGTCAGCAACTACGCGACGAGGATTTAACGGAGCAATTGCAACATGCAACTGAGCTGTGCAGGCCGAACTGACCTTGACAGCGAACATAGGTCCAGCGCCGCTGTAAAGAGTGATCTGATACGGCTGCTCAGAAACCTTCAACTCGTACTCCGATATGTATCGGGAATCAATCCCATACATCTCATCGTCCGCTGGTGCTCAGCCAAAAGTCAGCATTCGCACGTTCCCGACAATAGGTATATGTGTATATGTATATCCTTTATATACACATTCACCCGCAGCGGATAGAGAGTAACTTACCGCCGACGGCAATAGAGAGTGGTCCCCGGATCTTGCGAAAGGCGGAACTTTCGAGAGCAGATGGATGGGCAATGAATCCGGTATCAACCTTTCCTTCCTTCTCTCCCAAGTATCGGAGAACGTATCGCCCGCTAAAGCAGTACCCAACGGCCCCAATCTTCTCAGCTTTTTTCATGGTGCGCATATAATTCAAGGCAATGTCGATTGAAGGCTCCGTCTCATTATCGCCGTGTTTTCCGAGCCATTTAGAAGCCTGGTCGAAAATGGCATGACTGAGGGAATCACCGTTGAGAATGTCCGGCATGCAGACGAGGTATCCACGTTTGGCGAACTTGTCGGCAATAAATTTGGCGTACGGATGAAACCCGAAGCCGTCGTTCAAATAGATGACTGCCTTCCCGTCCTTCATGACATGTTCGGCAGGGTAGACAACATACATGTCAACTTGGTGAATAGTCAGCGAAACCCTCGATTAATGAGATTTTGCATCTTGGCGACAGATGAAGGTCAAGAGTTGAGTACTCACCGCCTTCGAACGTGACCATTTCGCCCTGAGGGCGATCTTCGTCAGACTTATACTCGAAGTCGTACATGTCAGGAGGGCCACACGGCGAAACCTCCCTATCGCCAGTCGCCTTGAAGTCGAATTTGGTGATGGCCGTCCCGACAGTCTTGATCTCTTCCAAAATATTTTTCGCCTGCTCAATCTTTGGCTCGACGGTCTCAGATTTTTCGGATGGATGCCCCGGCCTCCCAGAGCCGGCCTCAGTATGTTCGGTAGAAGCAGACTTCTCGGTAGCGAAGTTGTCAACAGGCTTCTGAGCCGTAGTTGTGTCGTCAGTGGAAGTATCAAGCCCGAGCTTTTGGAAAATCTCGGTGATCGTATCGTGAATCTGGGAGGCGACACCAGATATGGCGTTGGCTTTCTCACCCCTGTGGTCCTTCTCATCAACGCAAGGGAGTGAAGTTTTGTCGGCCTTAACGTCGTCACTGGCGGTAGCATCATCCTTGTCGCTGCCACATTCCTTTTCATCGTTCAGCGAAAGTTCGAGCTTCGACACGTCATCGTCACTACCTTCAGTGCGGGTCGGTTGGATTACGGCAGAGGTAATGCCATGAACGGTCTCAGTAGTAGTTTCCTCATGTTTGACGCTTTCACGATTATTGATCTTGGTATTTGAATCGGTACCAGGGCTGGCATCGACTTTTTCGGCTTGATTTTCCTTGTCTTGAGTCAAGGATGCGAGCGATGCATTAGCCTCAATCCCATTTTCGACTTCGACAGGCTTCTTCTCCTGTTGATCAGTCAAGGATATTGGCTTGGACGGAATGCCCTCGGTGGGCTCGGTAGGGGTTTTGTCAGTGGTGCTCATTCTGAACGTAAATGGAGTTTCAGCTTAGCAGCAAAGCGATAGTTTTCGGTACGGGTTGTAGTGAGTATCGTAGATCTGATCAGAGTCCGCTCAAAGTTTGGTCGACTTGAAGAAGAGAGAAGAGGAAAAGAAAAGAATGGGTTAGAAGCCTAGACGGCCAATTTATAGAATCATCTGCGCCTCTCCGGACGCATCAAGCTGATATTCAAGGGAATTTGTAAAGGCTCAACCTTATCTTCGATTCTATATATTCTACTCCTCCTGACCAATCAACAAATATAATGTTTAAGTTACCCGTATATACACCATTCCCTTTCACATATATATACGCCCACTATCATGCCACATCCGACCCCTTTATATGCACTAGTCACCTCGAGACCTAGTCGACCCGGAGCCGCTTCTGCTAATGGCCTTCTCCTCGTCCCCTCGTTTTGGCTGCTTCGGATAACTCTTGCGCTGCTTCCAGAAGTAGAATATGAAACACGCAATGGTAGTTGGAATGGTCAATGCTAGCCATATCCATATCGAATACTCACTTCGGAAGAACGAGTTCACATTGTTACCCGCGAAGAAGGGCAGCGCCAAAAGAGCCTGGTGAGATACGTGATCAATTAACATTAGCATCTGTCTTGAGAGATTCCTACCCTGTTCTAAAGTCACGACTTTAGTATACTTACCGCGAATGACGCGCCAGGCAAGAAAAGCATAACGACTACGGCAATCTGGGCGTAATAGAAGGCTTAGTATCAGCACGTCGCGACATACCATCTGTATAGACATGGCGCCACGACGCAAGATTCCATGGGGTTACTAGTGTTGCATTTTGCCTCGTACCGTTTTCATTGACAAGCTGTCTACCTTCATTTCCTCGGCTAGTCGGGTCGATTCTTGGGCGACCCGTGTGCTAGTATCTTCTCGCATCGCTAGCAGTATAGCCTGCATCTGAACTCCGTTGCTGACCTGCATCTTTTGTGTGAAGACCGAAATGTTGCTAGAGAGCTAGACATTTGCAGATCGCATAAGCAGCCGCCATTGGTAAGCGTTCTGTGTTGAGAATTATTTCGACGAGGATATCGAATAGAATTTTATGAAGCATACCAGTCGTAAAATGTTATTCAAACTCCCCGTCATCTCTGTCACGGTGAACTCCAGCGACTCAGCTTGCGTTTTGAGATTATCGAGACTCTGGCTAACTTTAGCAACGCTGACTGACGCCGTTCCCGCGGTCCGCCGGATAGCCTTGTGCTTCTGATCCAACCATGCAAGTGTTTCCACAATACACTTCGTCTCGGACTGATAGCGATGAAGGTGAAGTGCCATGTTCTGCAGTGAAATGTTGACCTGGTCGTGCAGCTTTGCCGTATTCTCGGTTCCAAAGTCGGCTGCCCTCAACGCATCCAACAGATACTTCTTCTATAGTATAGTATGTATCCCAACCCAACTTAGCTGTGTGACACAAACATCAGCGGTATCGGTTCACATGGGGTCTTACGTGTTCTACTAATTGCTCTCCAAAGCTGCTCAAAGCATTTCTCCACCAAGCAATAACTATCCCGAAATACACCAGGTTGATGATGAACGGATCGTAGTCGTTGGTATCTTGTTGGCCTAGTGCATTTGCCATCACTTCCCGGGGTATCTCCACTAGGCGACTCCAGCGGCCATCTTGGAAATCCACGGCGACGAGTGTTGCAGACTTATTGTATTGATGGTACTGATAGCAGATCACCACTCGAGAGCTTCGTATGTCGATCTGGAAATTCGGAAGATGGAGTTGGTGGAGGCCGGTTTCGCTCTTGCTCGGCCGTTTCCGCATGCGCCGAGTGTCGACTTGAACGCGGACGGGAAGGGAATAGCATATATCTATCAGTGGCGATCAATACGCTGTCGTCTGCATTGTTAATCCCATGAGGCACATACTGAAACTTCTGTCCGTAGTTTTGGAGTCCCAAAATCCTCGTTTTCTTGGCATTTCAAACGGAGCACGCAATGTCAGCTAGTACGCTCCCGTGGTGTCTATAGCGCGTGGCGGAGAGTTTACGAGTAGAAGAATATTGATTACTGACGATGGTTCCGTGAACGTCATCAAGTCGTACAAAAATAGCAACGGTAAGGAAAGCTCGCTCGCCAGGTTTCTCAGCGCATCTTTGGAGATTCTCAGCTTTTTCAAGCTACCTGCTTCGTGTCGCCGATCGACTTCGCGATGTAGATATCGGCTTATAAAACTGCCGCCGTAATTGTCAGCAGAACTCTAGAAGCAGATATAAACGGCAGCGTCTATATAAATCGCAGGACAGGCACTCACAGGATCTTGGTACGCCCAGCCAAAGGTATAGCGTGGGGTTCCTCGGCCAGTTGTTGTGCGTCAAAGGTATGCTGTATGCCTGTCGTAGTAACGTATCACAGTCAATGGTGAGATTGATTCATGCCACAAGATTTTTGGCTGAAACTGGTTATATATTTATATCCGTGTACGACTTACATTCGCCGTCAGCATATCGTGTCAAGGAATACACCTCCGTCTTATCGCTCAACATATACTCCTCGAAGTCCTTCCGCTCGAGTTCAAACTGAAGTTTGTCACTATGAAGAATCAATCAATTTGTCAGGCTGCGCCTCGGATATATATATATATATATAACTGGTCGGCAGGTGGATCAAGGGCGCATACACCTCAGGATAGTATTCGCCCATGTTTGGAAACAAGTGGTTGGTGCCGGTGCTGACAACACTCGACGTCGCATCGCCCATGGGAAGTTGCAGACCAACTGATTCGAGGTAAGCTAGGATACTGCTTCCTCTATCAGGGTACCGGTTTCTGTGCTGTGCAGATCGTGGATTTATCGAACGAGTGTCATCGGTGTATATAGACTCGTGAATCGATGCCATACTTGCTTAGTGATCAGATTAAGAATAACGACTTTGCAAGTTAATATAATGCAGCAGTTAGATAATTCAATGATGGTCGGCTTCACGTCCAGCGGCAAGTTATCGATATATCAGAAAACAAAAGAATCAAAGGAGTGACTGCGGAAATATGATCCAGGAAGATGGAGGAAGGGGGAGCATAGATATAACATTGAGCCCCTGGGAAGATCCGATAGTATATATTTGTATTCCAGCTTACAATTTATAACCAACATGATTGTCTATTATAGCCCTTCATTTCTCATAAAGTTGGTCATCTATACCCGGTTGACGTGCATAAACAATAAAGTTTCCTTTCCGCTGGCAGATATGATGTTGAAATCAGATGCTGCAATAGAAATCCATGATCGATGCCCGCGCTGCCTTGCGGTGCAACATCTCAACATGCCACAGCTAACAATTCTTGGCATATGCACACAGGAACACATTTCCATCTTCGTATTAAACTCCAGTTCTAGATTTGAGAATGCCGGGTAGATGCATGGCTCATAGGTGTGGTTCTCTATGTAGAAGAAACGTAGTGTTGGCTCTAATGCTTGTTGATATCTAGAGAATGGGAGTGTCTCGGGGGCAGAGGCCTGTGCCGCTGCCAGATTCGGCAAGATAAGATCAATCCCTGCTGTCCGGTACTCCGAATAACAAATAACATGCAAAGACGTTTCCTGTCCGGAGGCTTGTTATGTCTAGTTCAATTTTTCCTCGGTTGGAGAAACGTGGAATGGCCGCGGATTGGCTGGCGCGAAAGAATTCCAACAGGAGCGGAATAGTGTTGCGATGCACCTGCAGGCAACCTACAAGCGTCCAACTGCAGCGCACTCGCAGATTGTGACATAAGGCATCCTGGACATATCAAGATCCTGACCAGGTGATATAAAGGACCTCGATCGTCGACAAATCATCGCTAAGGGCTTAGGGATACGAATCGCCCTTGCGCACTATTTTTCGCCTGAGTTGCGCATGCATGCGTACAGACAGGTGTGCATGAAGGTGTCTGCGTATGCATACTCCGGATTGGTATCGACCTTTCATTCGCTCGTATATATAGACAAGTACTGCATACTGTAAAACGGCCGCCGAAAGGATCCTGTGACGGCAGATATTGGGGCTGCAGGCGGCGCGCTGCAAGGTCTCGCTCGTTACATCGACCTACTCCGGCGGTAGCTCTTTCGCCCCGCTAGCTACTTTGAAGGAGGCGATATGCATATATGCAGTGTAAATTTCTCCGTACATGCGCCTTCTGTCGCGTAGAAACTCTGCGACACGCCGAAACCATGTGTCTACTTGGAAATTTTTTTGTGTTTAAACTTCCGAGCTCGATGCCACCAAATCGGTAGGCGACGTCGATGCTTCTGCAGTGGCTGAGCACATTTCTTTTGCCTGAGCCAAGTTAGCAAAATTTACCCCGTGGCGACGCCCCATCGCGATGTAGACAGCAAACTGCGGGAATTTTCCGTTTTGACACGAGATGTATTAGTGCGTCGTCCCAATTTTGTGATGTCGTATCCCGTTGGACAATGTTAATAGCAGAGGAACCCGGCAGATCTGAGGCATCGGAAGCGTAACCCTGGCGCCGTTTCGAACCTTCCGGCTGCCTGAAATTTAAAAGACGTGACGCATGGCAATATGCTTGATTGGCGCTCGATATCTGAAGCACGTAATGAAAGGAATGCGAACAAATGCATTTGGATCCTTCCAAATGGAAGCTTGGGCTTGCAGAGAAGCGAAGCAAGCTAGCTGTATTGAATTTCGGGATCGAAGCTCGAGCTGAACAGCTAGCAGGCAGGGGTGCGAGTTTGCATCATCGACGCTCCATCTCTTGGACCTCCTGTTTTCTGCCTTTGCGGCGCCGGCGCTACCTCGAGATCGGGCTCGAGGCGGGTTAGCCTTTGAGTCGACGCACAGAACTGCTTTTTCCAGCATCACCGCGCTTAAGAGGGCTAGCCTCCTTTCCCGGGCTTTCTACGAGTCCTTCTTTTTGACGAACAATCGACAGGACAGATAAGCGACAGTCGTCAATTCGTCGAATTCGAAGCTTCGCAGCGGCCTGGACCCTTGGCCTTAGCTGGCGAGATATCGCCCTGCCGGTGGTTGCATGTGCGTGTCGCCCGGGAGGTGCAGGCAGGCGATAGGCTGACTTTTTTTTTTCTCCCTGGCCGTTCCATCGTTGACTCGGCAGCAGGTGCTACGGCACCGCCTGCTACTTCTGCGACCGCTGCGGCCGGAACACCACGATACCGTAAAACTGGGGGGGTCCGAAGACGAGCTTAATTTGGCGGCGGAAGTCAGTGAAAGTTTGCAAGTCCGTCAGTGGTGGTTAGCGAAGTTTGGAGGATAACTGGTAGGCGAACACCCAAACAGTCGCTCTGGTGCCAGTGCCAGTGCCCAGCGCTGTTTCAAGTTCTCCCCAAAAAACTTCCACCCCCCAATTTCCCTCGCTTTCGCTCATCATCAACAGCCACCAACCACCCTTCCATCATCCTTCGACTCCGACCTGTCTACCTATTACATCCACCTCCCCTCTGACCCGGGCTTCAATCAATCGTTCAACAGTTTTCCCTAGCAGCATCCGACAGCCATCGCGTGAATCCTGCCATCATCCCCGATCAAACGGTCCCAGCACCCGCTCCCTCCTTATAAACCTGTACGTATCTATCGAATCGTCGCAAACTCGAGCCTGGGCGCCCATCCGCCCCTTAACCTTTATCCTTGAAATCGTACTTGGTTCCGGACGGGCCTCTCGGCAGTCGCTTCTTGCTGCTGCTCAAGATCCCGTCGGACGCCGTTCGGCAGCTGGAACTAGCACGAGCTTAGGCCTTACGCGAAGAATCCAGTTTCCCCAGCTGTCGCGTTCTACCCCTTCACCGAGCATTGCATCACCCATCGACGACGTTTATCTGATCCTGATCTCCTATCCCGCTGTAATAGACGGTTCGACGAAAAAAGCAACTTATATCGTCCGTATTCGGAAAAGATGGTTGTCGCGACAATAAAGTAAGCTCGACCCGGCATTCCATGCCCCTGACCACCGCCCACATGGCTAACAAGAGCTTCCCGCCGATGCTAGATGTGTCGTCGTCGGCGACGGTGCCGTCGGCAAGACCTGCCTGCTGATTTCATACACAACCAACAAATTCCCGTCGGAGTATGTTCCCACGGTCTTCGACAATTATGCGGTCACTGTCATGTACGTACCCGATATCTTGAGCGTCGGCCGGGCTCCAGTCATCTAATAACATGGTATAGGATCGGCGATGAGCCTTATACTTTGGGGCTCTTCGATACGGCCGGACAGGAGGACTACGATCGTCTGAGACCTCTATCGTATCCGCAGACAGATGTTTTCCTTGTCTGCTTCTCGGTCACCTCCCCCGCTAGCTTCGAGAACGTGAAGGAGAAGTGGATTCCGGAAGTCCGCCACCACTGCCCCGGAATACCCTGCCTGATCGTTGGAACGCAAGTGGATTTGCGCGACGATCCCGGTGTTATTGACAAGCTGAGTCGTCAGAAGATGACCCCCATCACTTCGCAAGCCGGTGAAAGACTGGCCAAGGACCTGCAAGCTGTCAAATACGTCGAATGCTCAGCCCTGACTCAAAAGGGCCTGAAGAATGTCTTCGACGAGGTACGATAGACCTCAAACCGCACTTATAGCTCCCTCCGCAGCTAACCCGACCATTTCTGTTTTTGCGCATAGGCCATCGTCGCAGCATTAGAGCCACCCAAGCCCGAAAAGAAGAAACACAAATGCACCCTGTTATAGAAGCGCGCTGTTGAATTTCCCCGGTTTCACGACATACTGCACTCTGACTTGGCCGCACATATTCTTTTCAGTTCTGTACACTAAAGCTCGGGACAAGATGCGGGGCAATATCTTATGACGCATCTTTATCAACTCAGGACGCGGGGAAGGATAACACCCGGGAACCACGGATTTGGTCGCTTCCTTTTTTCTCAAACGGTACGGAGACGAAGAACACGTGCGGTGTTTAGAAGAAGGAACACTCGAGATTTCTACGTTTCCGTATACAAATCGAATGTATACCATCTAACGGCATTACCATATATCTTCCAGCCAAAGCAAACTTTTCTTGGAAATCCTGTTTAATATTCCCGGGAAGATAGAAGTTGTGTGCTCTTTTTTCCCTTTTTTTTTCGTCTCCCCCGCCCTTTATCTTCAGGTGATTCTTGTATGCCATTTTGTTGCACCTTTGCTAGCCCGCCATGTTTCTAGTTTCTAGTTTCTTGTTCTAGTTGTTCCTGCTGCTCGTATTATGGAGTCTGTCACAGTGGTATCTCTTCTTAGTTCGTGATGCGGGGTTTGTTTATTTTCTTCACACCTTATACCGCGCGGGTTCTTCCTGAGTTCAAGACAGGCAATGCATCGTGCTTTCGAGAAGTCTATTTTTTTCGGTGCGAGGTACAACTTTGAAATGGGGGGCTGTTTAATCACCCTAGCTAGGGAATTCAGCCGTATAACTGACCGTAGTATGCATATGATCTTGATGCACGCATAGCTAAGGCCGCTGTAAATCCAAGATGGATCTTGGCCTACTACAATCTTGCTTGTGACTTCGATAATTATCAATGTGTGAAGCTAAACGCTAGCTTGTCCTGACTATATATATCTCGTTGAGTGCAGCTGCCAGCAACGGAGACCATGCGACTAGGATCAATACCAACTTTACCGAAAAGAGCATTTGGACCTCGTATCCGAGGTAGGGTCTGTTGTATCAGCCGGCATCAGTAGCATAGCTCTAAATGACGGCATGTCCTGATATCATTTGCGGTTCTCTTACCCAAAACGTATGTCCGTGTTAGTCACGTTGGATGCGCCGGATTCGGGACGGAACGCTGAACATTCGGACGAAGACTTAATGGATATTCGTGAGAGAATAGAGTGCTCACCGCACCTCTGGCCGCCAGTACGCGTCCCAATTCTTGATACTTACCCTTACGCGTACTATCTTGATAAATGAAGGCTGTTTTACAATCTCGATATGAAACATGCTCTGAAAATATCATCCGGGCTGATAGCAGCACTGCGCAGCGCGGAGTGAGGTTAGAGACTACCTTTTTGGGGAGGACTGCTAGCGTCCATTAGCTGGAACTGTTGTTGGACACACCGTACTGCGGCACCTCACTTCAACCAACAGCCACGAAACATCCTCCACCATCTCGGCCTTTACGCCTTATCCTAGCTGCCGTCGAACACTGCCGCTCCCGACATGGCTCTGCCGCCGCATACCATCCGGATCAAACGCCGGCGGGGGGAGGATCCCGTGCAGACCTTACGTATAATCTACCCAACCCCACTCTACAGTCGTAGGCACGCCGGCAGCTCGACAACCAGAGAGTGGCTAACTTGTTCTCCTTCACTTAGTCGTTGAGTCCAAGCGTCGGAGGGTAGACGGGGAATTCTGCTTCATCCTCCACGATACTGTCGAAAGCGGCGTTGCTAGCAGCGTTTCCCCCACTCCCCCGCCCGTCGCCAATGCCAGCATCAACGGGTCACCCGCCGGAACGAAGTCCCCGTTGAGCATTCCCGTGATTTCAACCTCTAATGCGGCAGTATTACGGGACGACGATGGCCTCCATCCCGGCAACTTCAACGAGGCAACGTCCTCGGACCGCGAAGGTAGACCCACGGCAGCTGATAGGCGGCTACCGATCGGTAAGAGGGAGATCAAGAAGGCCGTGTCGCCAGCCAGGTCGGTGAGGTTGAAAAAGAAGCCGACACCGGTGACTTCGTCCCGGCACCGACTGTCGGAATCAGTGTCGACCTCTACACCCGTGGATCCTGCGGCATTGAGCCCGACGACGAAGGCGGAGGTGCGGAGGTACCATCTCTCGAAGAAGATGAAAATCGAGAATGGAGCGTTCGGGCAAGTCTCTGGGAAGAAGAGGGAGAGAGGGCTCGTGCCTGTCTTCATAGAAGGCGCAGGAAGGGTGTCAAAGAAGAGAAGTGCTCTGAAGATTGGGAGCAGCGACCAGGAGGATGATTCCGATGGGGATGAAGGGGCGGAGGGAGCACACGGAGCGAAGGCGGGAACGACAAAGAAACCACAAACGCACTTTCGGGAGAAGGCCATGCTACGCAAGCAGCGAAGCCGGAACGTATCGAAGACCCGGCAAATCGCAGAGGAGGCTGGCCCACCGACTGTTGCACCCAAGGCGAACAGCGGATTGGAGTTTGGTTTTGACTCCGACGAGCTAGCTAAGCAGCTGCAGGACATGGTTCTCGACTATATCTCCAACCAACCGGAGCTTCAGAACTACCCTACATCTCCAAAGGTCTCGGCACCTGAGAGGAAGAGCAAGGCGATGCAAGCTCTTGGCGGTGGAGTTGGAGGCGGAACGTGGGCAGATGTGGAAAAATCGATGGATGTCGACATGAGTCCCGCCGGGGATGCGATGAAATTGGATAGTGATGGCGAGGAAAACGAATGGGTCTACGACGTCTACTTTCGTCAAGAGCTTAAGAAGAGCAAGGATGGTAGTACCGCCGTAACGAACGGGGATTACGGCGTTCTTGTGTACGTTCTACATCCTGGCTCTCCTGCTTGCGAATGCCCGATGATACAACATCATGCTGATTGCCTCGACCAGGATCTCGAACTCCGATGACGAGCAATGGTGGTACGAGAACGACGAGGATGAGGAAAGTGCATCCGACGTGTGGGGCAGCGAGGATGAGGATAGTAATGGTTCGTGGCTCGAGCGTCCCCACTGCATGATTAATCAGCCTGTATACTGACCCTTCGTTACTTTTCTAGCCGAGGAGTACTATAAGAACGACTATCCAGATGAGGATGAATATGATATAGCCAACTCGGATGGAGACTCAGATGAGAACAAAAAGTTCGCTAAGCCCAGGGTCCGTGGACAGAAGAAGCGCGGGGTTTGGCAGTATAACTCGGACGGATCCTATGACCTGGAGCGGGAGGACGACAGCGATTGAATTCTCGGAAATAGGAATATCGGGTCGGGAACCCTGGAGAACGAGGCAGGTTGCTCATGCAGGCATCGAAATCCAGCCCCCTTGAGTTGAATACATGTCAGTGTATATGCATGGGCCTCGGTGCGAATGTACGGTTTAAGAAGCTGCTATGAGGTTGATCGATGGGTCAGCCACGAGCCGAGCTGTGCGCAGAGCCACAGTCTCCACTGCAGGTCTCATATCACGGCACATGGCATAAACGTGTCGGGATAACTAAAGCCCTTGCAATTGCTTGTTTCTTCTGTACTTTCTTCTTCTTGTTTCCTTCCCTTTCCTTTTCGTTTCTGGA
Organism: Drechslerella dactyloides; assembly: GCA_020064725.1. NCBI lineage: Eukaryota > Fungi > Ascomycota > Orbiliomycetes > Orbiliales > Orbiliaceae > Drechslerella > Drechslerella dactyloides. The sequence continues at coordinate 2,845,903 of JAGTWJ010000001.1, forward strand.
GCCTCTTATCTCATTTCCTACTCAACTAGCGCCCATAGCACCACATTGCATCTATAGACCAATAAGCATATACTATATATTTTCCGATAATATCGATTACGCATGTGGATTACTTCTAGCTGCTCCATTCGGCAATCGATCATACACGCATGTGATAAAGAGGACGGAGATGCACGCAAAAAAGCATACAGTTCATCGCCATGTACGCCTACAACCATCGCATCGGCCGCCGTCTCGATGAAGAAAGCACACGCGCCAGGCTACAGTTTCCTCGTTGATCGAAGTCTGCAGATTGACTTGAATTCAACTTCAGCGAAAAAGAAAAGACCGCTGCCACATCTGGATATCCGGGCTGGGACGCCATCTGGCAGGGGCTGCGGAGCAACCCTAGCTAGATCGCGTAATGTTCCAGAATTTCTCGAACGGAGACAAGGAACGCGAGTCTCCAGACCGGGGGGACTAACAGGTGAGTTCCCACCTGGCCTGGCTGCCTAGAATCGCGAGGACTGGGATCTCGGCGATGGTTTGCTCGTGGTTGGCGGGGGAGGTCCTCGCGCGTCGACGCTAATTGCTTTGGTGGGTGGCCAGTGGAGCACTTTACCTAAGGGCTCGTAGGTGAGAAAGGGGCGGGCTGCGACTGTCCCATTGCACCGTCTCGAAGGTATCGCAGTCGCAGATATCCGAGAGAGATACGTAACAGCAATTGCGACTTTGCAATTGTGGATTCGCAAGCTGTGCATGAGCATGTGGCAAGGCTATTGCTCCACACTACAGACAGCCCTGATGTAATCACGGCCGGTGAATTTATCGGATTTATAATCTAGGGCAGAATTGATACCGTTGTCTACGTGTCTGGGTACGGTGCACCGCTCCACTCACCCGATCGTAAAGTACTGTAGCATTGACCAGGACCAACAGTCAATCAGTAGATTCCTAAACATCGCACTAGCAACCTCCCCGCCAGAACAATTCCATCACGAGCTGACCCACAACATCATGCAGATATTTCGCTAGGCGGCCGGGTCTCCGGTAAAAGAGCCCACCTCCACGTTTTGCCCAAATATATCGAAATTCGAAAGGAAGGGAAGGAGGCCATGCCTGTTGAATGTTTCAGCGCCACGCAGTGACGGGTCTTCTGGAAATCTTCTACGCGAATGGGGTCAGCTTTAGCGGACAGGACAGGCTGACCAGCTCAAGGCATCTGCGAATACCGGGAAGTTGATGCGATGTTCTCATTGGCCGCTGGCCAAAGCGCTTGACAGAACGATGGCAGACGCATACCGCCGGCAATAGGTATAATTGGTGCAGGATTATACGAATCTGTGTAAACCTGGATTAGTATAACCCGCGACTCGAGCCCCGCTGCAGCTCTGCATGTGCATGCATGGCTAGACAGAAAGATGCATGGCCGCCATGGCAGGGCAGCACCCGGCCGCCGGCCTGCTTGACGCTTCTCCCCGTTTGCACGTCGGCGTTCTATAGTGATCGATCTGGGAGATTAGTAGGCCGGCTCTCGGTGAGACCTATGGCACGAGTATCGGATTTGACTCAGCTCAGGCCAATAGCTGCATGAATACTTCAAACACGCATGGGTTACGTTTGTGAGTATAGCAATCTCCAAAAGATACTCCGTACAGACAAACTCCGTTACCGAATTCCGAGGCTGCCTAGCCCAGCAAACTCAAGCGTTGTCTGCCAGAAGCCAAGAACAACGACAACTTGTCGACGAATATAATCGAGATACTGCATAATAGTATACTCGGTAAGGCAATATAGTACGTACTAACACACCATATAATGTTGCTGCAAACACGACATGGCAGACAACCACTAACCTCGCGATGCCCTATCAAGGAGAATTCTTAGTCCGGACACCAGAACTTCCAGGCAGCTTGGACAAAAGAGGCAAAAATTTCCTGGCCAGAGCCTTAGCGTCGGGGCGTCTTCCGTGGTGCAGGGCAACCAGGGGATACCACGTAGAGAGAGCGCTGGCCAGGGTCCGACAGGTCCGACAAGGAAGGTCAACCTAAGCTGCCTGCTTCAAGAAAAGGCTGACGCCCGCGGGTGCGCCGGACTGCATTACATTGCAGCAGCGCTCGTTTGAGGGTTGGAGAGCCGGATATGATACATGACATGACGCGATCTCAGAGACATCCACGCATCATCTGGCGGCATGCTGACATGGTGCCCGAAGGGCGGCAGAGTGTTCGGTTTAATTCTGCAGCTCGCACATTCAACCAAACCAGAGACATGTCAATTCTACTTGGCGGAATGCCTGCTGCCATCATGACATGAACAGCGGATGCGGATTCGGATTCGTGGTTAGCCAACTACTTCGTCCTATCCGATACAGCTATCCGATATTAATTCCTTTTACATAACGGAAAAGGCAGTATGATTCGGAAGGAAGAAAATTTTTTGTCTCTATCATTACCTAAGAGACAGAGCTGAGAAATCTCGATAGTGAGTTGAAACATTCGTGGTCCGGTTCTCTGATCCGTCCGTTTATCATATAATGCTAGCTCCGGCCTACATGCGCATGCAAGCCGGATCCAAACTACGCCCACCGTTAAACTGAATCCAAGTCATCTGTACATACACCACCGGCCACCACATCGTCTGCATGCGTGGAGTCTATTCGGATTCTGCGTGTATTAATAACTAATATTAATATCTGAAGTGCAGTCATTGGCTTTCGCTGAATCCACTCAGGTCCGTCAGGTCGCCGCCTTATACTTCCCCTAGTTGTCAAATTAGGAATGTGATACTTACGCTTAAGCAGCTCGCTTCGTCAGATAGATCATACGGGCCGGCCGTCTACCTTATTGATGAAGATATCCTTTTTATAGCCTCAGCGGACACCATCTTGTATTATATTGCTATAACATTAAACAAGGAGGCTGCTCTCGTTGTGCTGAAAGCCACAATCCATATCACCGAACCAGACCGGAATTCGGCCTAATCGATTTCAGCGATTGACTTTCCGCCCCCTCTTTCCGTACAGCTGTGACAATTCGACCTCCTCGATTAGGCCGAATGCCGTCCCAAGGAAAAGGAGGCCCTACAGATTGAATGCATCTGTCATAAACGTAAGGCGTTACCATAGCTGCAAGATGATATCCTTGTCCCTCAATCTTGCATGAACGTGCGCATGAGCATGATCCTTGAGAACTAGCAGGCCGGCGACTGACCCGCTATCGTGAAGTGCGAATCGATTAGATTTACTCCGAGTCAAGAAGCTCAGCCTCGCTACTCTGCAGAGTGCGTTAACGCGTTTACTATAATTTCTTCTTGCTGGGCCTCTAGACTCGAAAGCCACGTCTTCAGGCTAGTCGTCTAAGGATATCAGAGCATTTTTGTTTACGCATCCCGCCATCTTTAACGCCTCCTTTCTATCCACTTTAATCGCGGCCTGCAAGCTTCGAAGCGTATTTCCGTTCTATTATATCGTCCGCTCCAGCGCCCTCGCTGGATCATCGCTATAGCAATATGACTTTTAGCAATCAGCGGATGGCGGGCTACCATCTGACGCAGAATACAAACAGCTCGGTCTCAGGTAGCCTGAACAGCATGAGCAGTAAATCGAGCACCAAGTCGTTCTCCTGCGCCACCGTCTGCGACGAATGCATATTCCATACGTAAGTATCAAGCATTCATACAGGCCGATCCATTCGAGATGTCATCCACTACGCTGGCGCCTACATTCACGCCACATAGTTACTAATGTGTATACGCACTTGCCGCAGTTCGATCCAGAGTCACAACCTGTTCCAAGGCAGCAAAGGGGTTCCTATCCAACTTCACATACTCCGTCGAGCCGAGTATCCGCACACGCCGTATCTCTACTGCTACAGCAATGACCATGTGGACAACTTTATCGAGTTTCCAGCCTACAAACCTACTGTATACCGACAGCCAACGCTGGAGGAAACGACAGAGTACTCACCGATAGCGAAGGCGCCGGCGGTCCCGATTACCGAGAACAGCCACCATATCGCTGAGGTTATATATGACTACGACTTTGGCGAGGTCAGCTTTGATGAAGGGAAGCGGGTGGCGCTGTTCAACGTGCGGCCGAACTGGACGAATCGCCCGGTGAATCTGATCTTGAACTTTGATACGCACTTGCTGGCGACAGCGTTTATGCGGCATCTGTTGGGCGTGATTGCGTTCGAGAGTGCTGGGGAGACGGACTGTCTATACTAGTAGGTCCCATATCATCTATCATCTGGTCGACATGTAGCATGCGGGGCTGATAGCAAGGGCTAATGGTATCATGTGTGCAGTGAACCAAGGAGCTTTCGGTTAGGAAGGGTTGGTGCAGCGTATGCGCCGCACGAGGGACTGAAGGATAGAGCGTCGCAAGTACAGGTGTACAAGGACGTCAATGAACGGCGGCGGGGGGCCTTCTTCGGCGAAGGACCCTCGTTCTCAGGCTGGAGTACGTATGGAGTCGGGGGACGTTATAAACCTGACTATAGGCGCTAATATCACACATCACTCCAGTCCACGGCCACCCGAGATCGCCAGCGGAACCGCCATCGATGGACATTATCTTCACCATGCAGATTGCCATCGTTGGCCGGAAGGTCCAGAGTGCAAAGTATACTGCCAGACCCGAGGAGTCACAACAGGCTATATACCTCTCCAAATTCAAATACAACGTCGAGTCTCAAGTCAATGTCTTCTTTCAGGACATCACCGACATGGCGACTGGTAGGTTCCCCCTTTGACATACTGCGGCATGGTGGACTTTCTCAGCCAACATGATATGAGTCGAAGTCAAAATCGAGACCTGACGCTAATAATGAAATTATGTTTAAACTTCCAGACTTCAGCAGGATAGGTGCTTCCTTCATCCGCGGCCAGCTTCTGTGCGAAAAGCCCGTCGACTTTGTCTTCCAAACAAACTATGGCCTGCGTGAGGAAGAAAAACGCGACGCAATGCTCTACCTTTGCCACCGCTCCTCAGGCGATATCGCCTTCCAACGCCTCATCCGGCCGCGAATGCACGGCAGACCCGCACGGCCTCTCGACATGCATGCTGAAGATGAGCCGAATTTCGGCACACCCTGCGCGATGGTTCTGTACCTGCGGTACCGCAACTGGACGCATGTCGTCGAGATATCGGACTGCGACGTCAGGAAGGATAACATCGATCCATGCACGGTGCGGCTGACGAACCAGCCGAGTCGCCCACGACGAGTGTATATTGGCGAGGAGGACTCGGAGCGTTTTCCCTACTGGCCACTGGACGATTACCTGCGGCAGGAGGACTCGTTCCAACTGTCGAGGATCCGGTTCAAGACGCGGGAAGGTAGGCACATGCATACCCTTGACTATTTCCACGCTTTCAAATATACGGGCAGGTCTAACCATGGACAACTATGTTATATAGACGCCGACTTTTTCATCCGCCACAAAAGCGTACTGCAGTCGCGGGCCTGCAATCTCTGCAGAACACGCAGCAAACGCATGCTCGCCGCCAGCCTCCCGCCGGACGACATACAAACGAGCCTGAAAACATGCCTGATGTCCAGCCTGGCCGTCGCATCACTCATCACGCTGATGCCCGAAGACGAGGAGGCCAGCCAGCTGATACATCCGTTTAGCCATACCGTCAAATCGTTCCTACATCGGCAACGGAAGCAGTCACCGTCAACACAGGAGCGGTAGTGCATTGGCGGACGGACGGACGGCAATACATGGCAGTCTGGTTTAGTATACCGGTTACGAGATTTGTAAACGTAGCAAGATTTATTGCATCGCGATTCGCATTGTGTCGTTTCGGGTTCGTTTGAAGCGTGTTCTGCGTGCGTATAGCGTGTATACATCGACGTATACACTGTGAATTGAGTTGTGGATGCAGGTGTATGTGGATTTAGATAGCGTGGTTCGTTGTATATATAACTTTTACCTCCTGTATCATAAGACCAATCGGCGATCAATAAGGCAATTTGCGGTTCCACAGAATTATATCTTTGCGTATTATTCCGGGATCTTGAGCTACGTAGATGGCTTGTACATATACGTGTAGCACAGCAATTGTACCTAGCGAATGCTGTATCAAGCTGCACTCAATCCTATAACTCGTCTTTTATCGGAGCCTGTGCAGTAGACTCCGACTTACCCTCATCAACATTTAAGTGTCGTGACCCCCTGGCGCTCTGCATTTTATCTCTCTCCTCCTGCACGCCCTGCTTCACCATGCTCGTCAGAATCTCAAACACTATCTGTGCAGCCGCCAGCGCTGTCTGTTCGCCTGGCCCATCGTATGCCGGTGCGACTTCGACTATATCCGCACCGACAAGATTCAGACCCTCGAGACCGCGTAGGATGCGTATCATTTCCCGAGTTGTCCAACCACCTGGTTCTGGGGTGCCCGTGCCCTAATATCCATCAAAAGATTCCAACCCGTAAGTCATCCTAGTGTGTCAAATGAATGGTAAAATACTAGCGTTAGGACTAGAGATGTATGTGTAAACGTACCGGTGCAATACCAGGATCGATCACGTCGATATCCACGCTAAGGTATACCGGCAGCTCCTTCCCCAGATTATCAAGAATCGCCGCCACCACGCCCTGCACACCGACGTCGTCGATTTCGTCCGCCTCGATCCGGTACCAGCCCTGCCGCGTGTCGTCGTGATAGTCGTCAAAATCGACGCCGGATAGTCGCGTGCGCAGGCCTGCGTGGACGGAGGCGTTGGGGAAGATGAGGGGTGGGTCGTAGGCGGTTTGGGCAAGCCAGAACATGGAGCCGTGGTTTAGTTTGACTTGGTCGGAGGACCAAGCGCTCGGATACTTGATCGGGTTCCAGGTGTCCAGGTCTGGTGTATATCATTCTAGGGTTAGATAGAAAACTATACATAATCTCAGGGGTGCAGAGCTCTAGGAATAAAAGGCTGGGGTATATGACGTACGAGCGTCAAAGTGGAGGACTGCGAGCGGTCCGTGATATTTATTCAACGCTCGCAGTGCGGCCAGGGCCACCGTGTGGTCCCCGCCCAACGTTACAATCTTTGGGACTTTCTTGTCCTTGACGAGGGTCTTCGCCGCGTCGGTTGCCGCTGAATCGTAGATGTTACTGTTGCGGGATAACAGTTCCTCGAGAGCATCTGTCATTTGCTCCAATGCGAGGGCATTATCGAAGGGGATAACGGGGATGTCGCCGCAGTCTATTATTGTAGCCCAGTTTTCATACTGTATGACAGCCGAATATAGATATTCAAGTCAATTAGTATATGCCTTATTCACCAAGCCGCTGACATAAATTATAGTAATTCTTTACGAACTAGTATGCGTAGGCCACTTTATGAATTCATCGAACTTACGGGATTAAAGCCGGCGCGGTGGTTGAATCCTCGAAAGCTCGTCTGTCGTGCCGAAGCAGCTCTGATAGCCCTCGGGCCGAACCTGGCGCCGGGCCTATACGACACCGCGGTATCGAAAGGCGCGCCGATGATGGCAATGTCATACTTTTGATCCAGGTCTACCAGGCATCTTGTGTGCGGCAAATGTGCGAACGTAGAAATGCCGCTGAACGCCCACTATTTTTAGCAGTTGAGTGTATCAGCAATTCAATGTAAATTTACAGTTTATGAAATTTTATAGAAATCTAGATCATGCTGTATTCTTGTGGGAAGCTCTGTTAGCAGGCTTACATCTGTCGTCCATTTCCTCTTAAGTTCATCGATCCTAGCGGCATCCTTAGGACTCGACTTGGGATCGTGTGTTGCATGGCTATCGACGAACTGCCAACGCAATCCTTGCAGTAGCAGTGATAAGAGAGTTGCGAGAAGCATTTTCGGGAGTGTGGCGAGTGAGGAACTTAGACATGAGCGGAAATTGCCATCCACTCAGCTGGCTGTGCTCCAGTACACTGGATCTTCCTGGTCTGTATTCAAATCAGCTGGCTGGATAACGTTGTGGAGGGATATGCGGGGGGCGGACCCGCGCCCGCCAGCTCGAAGCTTAATTGTGTGCGAGCATGTGCTCAACAAGTGGTTGTACGGAAGTAGCTTGCGGCCTCGGCCGGCCTCCTGCGAACACATTCGAACACGAACCACAACCGGAATACAAGCCTCTCTTCCTAAGTCCTTTGTAGATAGCGTTCTGGTTTTGTCTTGGAGATAGTCACAATATGTGGCCTGCATTGGGCATCGGGATGCAAGCTATCCGACTACTCGAACATCGAGGTTGCGCACCTACGGCAACTGGAGTTAGAACACGTACAACGCAATTAAAGGCAAAATACCACACACAATTCTTTGAGGCGGGCCCTAGGCATAAGATCAGGCTATCGTTCCTTGAGGCGGTTATATGTCTGCATTGCGTCTATAGACGCGTAGGTGGTATTCCGGGATAGCACTACACGGCGGTCATGATGTGCTAAATCCGGGCTATACACGGCTAGTGTGGGCGTGTCTACACATCTGCCGTCGCCTAGCTATGATCTATGGTATTGATTGTGCACTGAGCGTTGATGGTATTGAGACCTCTCTAAAAGTAGCATCGTGCGGATATGAAAGAGCCTTCTCGGCCAATATAATCTGCAATTCCGGATTTGAATCAACAGAAACCCGACTTTGGTTCACTGCGTGAAGCCGGCGCCAACCGACTCCATATTCGATCACAGTCATCACTGGCCCGCGCCGCTATAGACCAATAGAAAAGTCTCGATGGTCTGAATACTACCACCTCTATGCGAACCTTTTGTGTGGTTATAACGTTAGTAAGATACTGTCTTCTTCGGTATCGTTTACCAGAAAATCTCTCGCGGGTGACAAAATGAAAGACTAGAAACGCCAGATGAAAAGAGAAGGCCATGCTCCAACGGGTTTCTGTTCATTGAGATGTGTAATCCGGTATCTCATTTTCCTAGGAAAAAACCCAAAAGTCTTACCGAAAAAGGAAGATATCCGGCATTATATGCGGAGCGAGAAAGGACTGTGCCCAAAGAGGTACCGCGTTTCGCCCAGTCGATATGACTACAACGCCCCTTTGAACTATCTGCGTGCCTGGGAGTTAACCGCTTGACCAATTGGTTAGGTCTGTCTCGATCGAGGTCTATAGGCGTGTATGTAAGTCGAGTGAACTTGCATCTCAAGAACGAATGGGGTCATATCTGGACGGGGTGAGTTTACTTTAGGAAGCTGAAATTTTATAGTAGTATATATACGTATAGGTATACGCATACTGCAGTACCGATTGGTTTCATCACGTTGCATTGTCGATTACATGGTGGCTAATAAGAAGGCATTAATATCATTCTCTACCTCTGCATATCTAGAACGCTAGCTAGGCCGTATGCTCATAATTGCGTAATTGCAATATATTTATAGAGTATACTGATATGTAAATTTAGGTATAGGAGATCATACCTAGGTATCCTTTTGCTACTTCCAGCCAGCATATATGTCCGCATCCCCTCGGAGACCCTTTCGTCTAATCTGTGAAATATTCGTGCGCTTGTACGGAAAAACTCGGGCACGGACTCATGGCAGCTGATCAAGTTCCCAGCTAGTGCTAGTGAGCCACTCTAGCAGACACCTTGCTTCTAGACCAGCCCTACGGCTCCTGGCATCGCTACCGATAGGGATATACCAGCGGACCATTTGCAATCTATGGTCACAGCCCGCCCGCCCGCCCGCTCCTAAAGATATATATCGTCTCACGAAGAAGCTAGAAGCTTGATCCCATGGCATTGAAGGTAGCAGCAGATCGAATAAGATTGGATTCGCAATTGCTCGGCTCAGTTGCCTCGATTAGCACCCCTTCCAGGCCTGTCCACGGCATCCAGCCAGCCATAGTCGGTTCCGAAGCCCCACAGGCGAGTTCCATCCCACGCGTGGCCGCGTTGCCCGCTGTAGCTGTGTCTCAGCCAATAAGCAGCAGCCGTCGGATGGACTTGCCCTTTCGGGCTGGCGGTGCTTCTCGGCTGGACATTCCCGATCGGGGCAGGCGGCGGGCTGCAGCTCGCTCTGCGCCGAGGTGCGTCCAACGCAGCTGCAACAACCACCGCCGCCTGCATAATTCAGGTATCCGCGGATTGTCCGCTACGTCTCAATTGACGCAGGCATTCATATTGCAACTCCCTCCATTGACCCTTTCGCCGGCCAGCAAGCCATCGTCTGCGCCATTCCTACTTCCGTTTCGATTCTCTCCGGTTCTCATCTCTGGGGCGGCTGACTATCTTTGGATGCTGGCCCGAAAGTTTAAAAATCTGTCCGGGCGATACGCTCTCGAACAGCACCCAAAGAGTATATAAACTTTCGAGCTCCCCCCAGCCGGTGGTAGCCCACCCATGGTTCTCTGGTTGGATCCAAGGGTCCAGCTACTAGACCACCACATGATCGATACATAATCCGTCCATACATATACCCCGTAACGCCCGTGCCGTGCCTCCTAGCATCCGATATCCAACGACGCATCCCGATAACTCGTGTGTTTGCCCGTCATGCCGCACACTTCAGCAGTCCACTCAGCCGCGCAGGCGAACGACCGCCTCAAGACGCTGCAAGCCCAGATCGGCGCAACCCCGCATAACGACATTCACCCACTGGACCCGCTGTCCGCGGCCGAAATCAGCGTCGCCTCGACGCTCATCAAGTCGAAGCATATCGGCAAGCGGTTTCAGTTCCGCTATGTCACACTTGTCGAGCCTCCCAAGGCGGTGATGACGGCGTACCTGGATGAGGAGCTGGCGGGACGGACGCCAACTGGCCGGCCAGACAGGATAGCCGAGTACGTATGATGTTAAGCGAGTCGAATCAATCAATTGGAATTTGATTTATCGAGGAATGGATGCGGACAAGCAAAGGCAGTCCGTGCGAGCAAAAATGCAACAATTGTCGCGTGTGTGCGTGTTTTTCTACGAACGTATGTCTAACGTGGACTGGGGTCACTCAATAGAGCTTTGTACTCGATCTTCGATCATGAGACCGGCTGGTCGTATAAAATCTACGAGGCTATCGTAAATCTGACGACGAATCAGGTCGTGCAGGAGAAACAGCTGCCGGAGGGTGTCACCGAGGCTCTGTCCGTCAAGACCATGGCCGATGCACAAGAAATTCTCGTTGAAACGAAGGAATTCAAGGATGCCATTGCAAAGCTCAACTTGCCTGAGAATGTGGTCGTTGAAATCGACCCGTAAGTGGGCTCTTTATACACCGATACACTTATGTATAATCTGGAATTCACGCTAACGATACCTATCCAGATGGATGTATGGCGTCGACCAGCCCAGATTTGGACCGAACCGGCTCTCTTTCCTCTGCTACGCTCGCCACCCTTCCAATAATCACCCTGATGGCAACCTCTACTCCGTCCCGCTGCCGATCATACCAATGATGGACCTGCAGACCATGACCGTGATATCCATCGACCCCGCCGCATCCGGCGGCACCGAAGACGGCTTTGCCTACAACACGCATCCAGAGAAGGCCATCGACCACTGTATTGCGAACGAGTATGTTCCAGAACTGCAGCCGAATGGGCTGAGGAAGGATCTGAAACCTTTGCAGGTTGTCCAGCCTGAAGGAGCGAGCTTTAAGATAACAGGCAGACTGGTTGAGTGGCAAAAGTGGCGGTTCAGAGTTGGCTGGAATTACAGAGAAGGAATGGTCATCAACGATGTTACCTATAACGGGAGGAGGGTGTTTCACCGCCTCAGTTTGTCCGATATGACGGTCCCCTATGGTGATCCCCGAACGCGTAAGTGCAGACCTCGATGTGCTCCACCTACCTCTCAGCTCTCGCGAATATGATTTGCGAAGGGAGCGAATCTCGTGTCTAGGACATTACATGTGCTGATTGTCTTCTCTTTTGCTTCCTTTTCCGAATATAGCGTACCACAGGAAGCAAGCATTTGACCTGGGTAAGTGTATACGAGCCGTGCGCATGATGATTGTAACGGCGAGCCGTTGTCGAATCGAAATCCTGCAGTACGCGAAGGCCGCAGGCTGCAGCCTGCCCACCCCTTGCAGTTTGCAGAATTGCGAATTCGGATCCAACAAATTGGATCTTGCGAGTTTAGACACGCACACACACGCATGAACACATGCTAAAGACCAGGAATACAATATCATAATACTGCGTATTAATGGGGTGTCACCCGCTAACGAGAAATTCTGGCATGTTCTTCATGCAACAAACAGGCGACATTGGAGCGGGATTATCCGCGAACAACCTCGCGCTGGGCTGCGATTGCCTGGGGTTGATTCACTACTTCCCAGGAGCTCTGGCTAGCTATACCGGGGAAGGGGAGGTCAAGGACAACGCTGTCTGCCTGCACGAGCAGGACATGGGTATCGGCTGGAAGCACACCAACTACCGCACGAGGCGGGCAGTCCTGACCCGCAATCGCATGCTTGTCGTGCAACAAATCCTGACTGTTGCAAATTACGAGTACATTTTCGCTTGGCAGTTCGATCAGGCTGGAGCCATCCATTTCGAAACCCGCGCAACGGGCATCCTGAGCACATGCCCGATAGACCCTGGCAAGGTGTCAGAATGGGGTAATGTCGTATCACCCGGCGTTTTGGCGCAGTATCATCAGCACATCTTCTGTCTGAGGATCGACCCGGCCGTTGACGGATGGAAGAACAGCGTCGTGCAGGAGGAAGCGGTATCGCTGCCGATTTCGCAGGAGCGCAATCCGTTCGGGAACGCTTTTGTGACAGAGAAGACTGTGATCAAGACGAGTTCACATGCGGACGCGGCGCCGGAGAAGAACAGGGTGTTCAAGATTGTCAATTCAACAAAATTGAACCCTTACAGCAAGAACCCGGTTGGGTACAAGCTGGGTGAGTGCTGTGCTGTCAATGAATTGTTCTTTTTTTCTTCTGATATCTTTCATTTATGCAAACTTGTCAATTGGACAGGTGGACACGTCTCGCTGAGACAATGTCGTTTTCCCTATGCCGTTATAGCTAGCTGACAATCGTTTGCTCGACCGGTCGTAGTTCCGCATACGGGCCAGCTCCTTTTGGCCGATCCAGGCAGCGTCGCGGCGCAACGTGCGCGCTTCGCCCAGCACCATCTATGGGTTACCAAGCATCGAGACGGGGATCTATGGTGCGGTGGCAAGTACACGAATCAGTCGTTCAGAGAAGACGGCGGCCTGCAGGACATGGTCGAACGCCGCGAGAACGTCGAGAATGAAGATATATTGGTGTGGCATACATTTGGCATGACGTTGGTCTCACCCGCCCTCCCTTTTGCATTCTGATATTATTATTATTACCATGTTTGCGCAGACGCATCTGCTGCTGCTAGCTCTCTCTCTTGTGCCCATGCATGTCTGGGTTTCGCCCCATTGTGGGTGGGAGTTCTGAGTCGCATCGCATGCACCAGCCTGTTGTGAGATTTGACTGACGGATGGGTGAAACGACGATTCATTCGCTTGCGTGTTATAGGCATATACCACGAGTTGAGGACTTTCCGGTCATGCCAGTGGAGGTGCACCAGGTCAGCTTGAAACCGGCCGACTTTTTCTCGCAGAACCCGGCAATCGACGTGCCCGCCTCATCTCAGCTGGTCAACAAATCAACATTATACGACGAGCATGCTGCAGCTGGCAAACCTACGTCTGGGTTGTCGTGCTGCTCGTAGACGGGCCGTGTGGCAGCCAATCAGCGGACGGGTGCTCGCTGCATGTCTGAATGGAGATGCATGCATGGGTGGCAGATACATCTTTCGAACCTGGCTTGTAAGCTAGCTATGTGAGACGTCAAGGCTGTTTTCTTTATTTTAATTCTTTGTTGAAAGGGAAATTCCTTTCGGAGACAGCGAGTCCAGTCGGTGGGCCGACGGTATGAGCGCCCACATAGCGTTGTGTGTGCATATGTGTGTCTGGGTCCCTAAAATAAAATAGCACTCTTCCTCACTACGGACTAGCTTGTTGCTACTAGTTGTGTCGACGGTTTGACGACCGACCGGTTCCGAATCGCACCAGTCAGTCCGCAGAGGATTTCGTCTGGGACAGACGGACGTTAGTAACGTGTTGGAGGGGACGAAAAAAACGTGGCAGCTCGTCTGGGCTGCTAGCGTCATTTCGCGAGGCCCGAAGCGGTAACGTGCCGCATCGAGATGCCCAATATGACCGGGGCTGGATGCCTGCGCCCAATTGCAGTGCGCTCGCGACAGAGGTTTCATGAACGCCGTCCCCATGCGGCTTGTTCAGTTTTCAGATTTTTTCTTTTCACGGAGTTAACGAATTTAGAGCTGTGGAGAGCTGCAGGCGCAATTCCTGTGACCTCCATACCCAAGGCCGCTACATCACGTTGGCAGGGCAAGCTTAACCAAATCTAAATGCTGAGCTTCGACGCTAATGTATGAACAGAATTCGCTGGAGCGCCTTATTTCTGTCTTTATATTACCGGGTCCACGCTAAGCAGGCAGTCAGCCAGCCGTAGAAGACCATTCCGTCCCTGGTATTTGAGCCGTCCGTTTCGTTTCTGTCAGACTTCCGCTGGGATCGCTCGAGCTCTCTGGTTGGCTGCGGCGTTGGATTATACGTGGGGAGACAACTTGACCCTTTCGTCAACGGTCGGATATATCTGACATGCTCGCTGGAGCTAGCTCGTTCGTATTTAATTATAATTACAACATAGCCTGCCAGCTGGCTGTCCGTGCGATGTCTTGGGCAGTTTTAAATATAAATTTAAATGTTAAAATTTTCTTCTTGGAGGCTAAACTATAGCTAGAGCTCGAGGGCGATGCCGCGCGCGGTGCTCTATCGACGTCGTGGTTCAGATTTGTCACGATGTTGGGAAGATAATCCAATCACAGGCGATATCGATTCGAGAATCAACAAGGCTCATACGTCCTACGATATGGAAGAATAACAAACTCGAGTCCTTTGTATAATATCCTTCTCTTAAGCTTAAACATCGAGGCTCACAGTCCAAAATGCAATCTCAAGCGGAAGCCTCAGACATTCGCACCAGCCGCGTGTGCTCAAGCCACCAGGCCTCGTCACCAGTATCGCGCGCGTGTCTCTGAATCATATCATACGGAATCGATAAATGTAGATATCGACACGAACGACAGCCACTGGCTGGCTGGCTGGCTCAAACAATCGTACCGTGAATCATACGAATGCATCCTGATCACCAACGGATGTGCAATCGCCGATGCAAAAATGTCCCTGGCGTTCCGTATCGATTCGGAGTGTACTTTTGCGCGCATGCGGTCGCGGGTAGCGGACGGTACCTTGCCTACAGGCTGCAGCGGCGACGTTACAGAACGGTACAGACATACATGTATTATCATTACGGCGATTGATACGGCATCAATTGATTATATTATCAAGGACCCGGGTTTGGGGTTTGGAGTCTAGTCACGTAGCGTATCGTGGCAGCAATCAATCAGAGTCGCAGCAATCATATCATACAATCCGGCCGCGCGCGCGGATCAAGATCGATGCAAACGGAAACATGGTGTACTTGGCCGCGAATTTTAGTATCCTCCGCCTCTGGCTGACGCCTGCAGCCTGACCTTGAGGCTAACTTGCCACGTTGTCTGGCAGTTGCCGTCGATCGAATCAGCTGTTCAGACGAGACTCTCGATTCGATTCGATTCGACTGGCCAGCTGGGAATATCTAGCTATAGAGCTATAGAGTGGCTTTCTATCGAAGGCTGCCTGCATGCGTGCGTGCATGGACAAATCGGATTGATCGATTCGGTTCAAGTGTGGCAATATAGACGAGTTTCCGAGTCTCTCCTCTTTGAGATAAATTTGTTCTGTTGATAGCTATAGCTACCAGTGGTCTCGGGGCAGACGACGGGCTGCCCAAATACGAAGTTTGAGTTGAGGCTTTTTTCCCACGAAAATTTGCAGTTTTGTGCCTTGTGATCTATAGCAACGTGTAGTATGTGCACCCGTCTGCACTCCCATGGTGTTTTCTTAGCGTAGGCTTCAGGCTGTAGACATTCGAGGAGATGTTGATGCATGTACTCTTCTCACTCGATAGCGTGCACGGTACTTAGGAGTGTGAGCATCGTGGTGGAGGTTGCAAGCTCCAGCGCAAGCCAATGAGGTAATTGGCTGGCCACCAGCGTGCGGTTTCTCCTCGCTGCAATGCAGCGCTCGATTATTTTAGGCAGTCGCACAGGCAGCAAGTGACATAATGCGAGCATGCACCAACAAGCCCTGGCCCGCATGGCCCATCCTTTTCGACGTGCAGAACGCCACTTACTCCCGATTCCGATATCCCCTCCGATTTCAAACCCCGGTCCGCGAGTGCTGCAAAGTTTAGTCCGGAGTGCTAGAGCGCACGTTTGGCCAGTAGCGTTGATGGGCGGCGTCGGCTACTGAGGCTAACGTCTGGAAATGCAGAGGGTGGCTCCGGGATTGTCATTTCTGTTGCCGCGCCGGACGGGGCGTCTGAGCGGATTAGAACACTGGAGCGAAGGGCGACAGAGACTACACGGTGAGTCTGGAAGTCATGTCATGGCAGGTCTTGGCCTTCCCGATTGCCCTTCGGATCCCTCCCTGGCCGCCATCGCGCATGGCAGTCGAGTCGCCAGCCACGCACGCAAGCACGCGATTGTTGTTCACATTTGTCCTAGTTACGACCTGCTGCTGACTGAGTGAGCAGATGCTTAGGTAGGGAAGTGGCATGGCATGGTTGGCTCATGTTGGTTGGCCTCTTCCACGTTGTTCGGATAGGTCTCAAGCTTGCAGTTCTCGAGGGGGAAGTTTGGGTCGCTAAATGCCCCTGCAATAGCTCGCGCCATGCAATGCGTCCAGTCCAGACTGGACTGGCTGGCCGGCTGGCCCTCGTCGACTGCTTAGTGGACGAGCTTCAGCAGGCCACTCCGCTGATTTCGATGTTTTGAGGAAGTGGAACATTGGTGTTTCTCGCTAGGAAGATATTGGCCCAGCCAGCCATCCAGCCATCGAGCACGCCAGCACGCCAGGCTGCCTAATGTTCAGATGTTGAGGCGTTCCGACCTCGAATTTGAGATCGTAAGGATTCATTGGGGTTTTTCGCAATTAGCAAACGGAAGGGGTGTGTAAATTTGGGGGTGTTCAGTCTACCCCCAATGTTTTTTTACTTTCTTTCTTTCTTTTCTTTTTTGCGAGGGGTGATTCCTTGTCTTTCCTTTCCGTTATTCTTCCAGAAGGATGAGGAAAAGGAAGCAAGTACGAGATGAGGGAGGAGAAATTTTCCTAGTTGCCAAGACTAAGCTCGATCGACAGAGGAAGCAGCTTATGTCATGTCATGGACTAACTATTTGACATCGTCGCCTCAGGTAGACCGCACGGGAGAGGCTTGGCACTTGCCTGTCCGGGAGCCCGATATTTCCAGACCAGACCGTGCTGTGACACCAGGGCCACATGCTGTCTTGGTCGCAGAAGCAAAAGCACCGTGACTTTGGCTTCCTTTTTTTCTTTTGGGCTTTCCAATCTTTGCAGGGGCGACGCTTCACAGTTTTCGAGTCGATGCAGATTCGGACGTTCCCGTGCTATTTGTGGCCTCCCAATTAAGCGGGCTCGCCCACGCCGCATGCGCCGTTTGCCAGCTCGTCGAAAGCTGTGGAAAGACCGCTCGGTTGTTTTTCTCATATCAGACAGCGGCGAAGATGCAAAATGGAACTGACATCGGGATGGGCGGATCGAAAAGGGCTGGCTGGTTGGTCGGCCGGTCGCAGGCTGCACTGCGCCGTCAATGGTCGATTGATTGATACACAACATCGATCAGGGCTTGCAGATTCTGCAAGAAGTGGCAAGTCGACGCTATGCAATTTGGGGTGTTAAGGTTCGTGCCCACACCCTTTTCACGCACAGCGCTGCAGTGAGGTTGCGACCCCAGGAAATCGTTCAGGTACCAGGTTTCCCAGAGCAAGCTTTCTCAACCTAACTGCATGGAACATTCCATTGGTGACAGGGGGGGTCAACGTTGTTCTAACAATTATGGACAGGCCAAGAGATTTGTTTCAGGACGTCAAGCAAGATGGTTTTATAACCGATGCGCGGCGAGGGTGTGCCAGATTGGTGTGCGACTAGTGGACTGCATGGCGGAGTGCCATGTGGTATCTAGCCAGCTGCTTGGTTGAGCGCGCTCGACAGAGCATTGGGGAAGCAGGTCGAGGGGTCGAGCTGGATGCTAGCGCATGTGGCATGGAGTGTTCAAGCACGACGGAAAATCCACATGCACGACTCTCGCAGCAGCTGTCAGTCAGTATCTATGAAGGTTGAAATTAAAACGGTCGACGGGCGTTTTCTGGTCGTTCATCAGGCGATGCGATGCAACATATCATTGCGAAAGCCGGCATGAAACTGGCAATGGATTGAGAAGATATCTCGCAATCGGGCGATTTTCAGTCCCAAGATAGCATAGAGCCATCCACATGCGATTCCCACTAGCGGTCGACGTCGAGAATGGTCCCGGCCGCCTGCCTCGACTATCGAAGTGGCCGACTACATGTGCCTTACCGACTCAATCTCGCCTCGATCAAAGAGCGAATCTTGCGAGCGAGCTCGCAGATATCCAGATAGTATACTGCGACCAGGTAGCTATCACGTCAATTAATTGTTCACGTTCATGCATATACGCGGGAGTGCACCGCTAACCCACCCACGGTGAATTTACAGAAAACCGACATGGAAGAACCGGCGCCACTCGCATGCGTGAGCACCCACACCGCGATGCATGGAGCAAAAGCAAAGTGTATACGACAGGTCGACCACGGAAAAAGGAAGCATGGCAGCCAGTTGCTGAGGACCAGAGAGAGGGGGCAGCATGAATGGCCCTTTCCTTCAACGTGCAGATGAATCGAGAAAGAAATCAAGAACGGCCGCCGCTCATTGGGCCTGCTGCTTAGGTACGTTCTCGACGGGCGTCACTCAGCCAGCTAGACTCGGGTTTTCGATGGATGGCCTTGCGCACGCCTGACTTTTACTTAACCTGCTTTGTGGGTGCCTCTTTTTTATTTTTTTTATTTTCTTTTCTTTTGGTTATTTCTCCCTGGCAGTACTGAATCCATCCATCGAGATCCAGGCTAGTCAGTCATGATATAATTAGTGCCGACGACCCCTCGAGGCCCTCTCCAGCGACTTGATCGATCCGTTGCCCAGAGCTTCGTCTAGCGCCAGTTCCGCCGCCCTCCTCTCGTTTTTGCATCCAACAGGAGCTGCCAGCTAGCCTGCCTCACCACGGCCAAAGCGGAGTAGTTAGCGTCCACCGTTCGTCAGCGTACAGACAGGTACAGACAGACAGACAGACATCATACAGAGCACTCGAGCTCGAGCTCCACCAGAGACCACCACCAAGATCAAGACCACCACCACCAACATTACCACCATCATTACCATTACCGTTACCGCCATTAGCGATTCTGCTCCTACCGGTAGCTACTAGTAGAAGCAGCGTCCAATATTAGTTTGAGTGACAAAGAGCGCCAAGGAGGCCCCTCTGGATCGCCGCTGGCTGCGTTGCTTGCTGCTGCTGCCCGCAACACCGCCTGAGACATCGCCAACACGCTGTCTCGCCCCGACGTCAACCTCAGCACCGGCCACGGCCACGGCACCCTCCTTCAAACCCGCTGCTGCCAACCTGCGACATCCAACAATAAGAACCGCACGGCGCCCAGCCCAGCTGCTGCTCCGGCACTACTCCCAAACACCATCACCACCACCACCATCACCACCAACGCCAACACCAAGACTATTACTTAGTACCGCTGCTATTGCTATCGTCCTCGCGTGGCTGCTGTCCCGTGCTGAGCTTCTCCCTCCTTCGAACCTTCCATCGAACGTGGTCCAACTTCGCTTCCATCGCTGCCCAAAAGCAGGGCGCAAAAGCAAAAAATTCCTGCTCATTCTCAGACATTGTAGGGCTGCCTGGGAAGCCATCTTCCATTGCGGCAGCTCAGTGACCCCTTCAGACCTCTGCGCATCCCTGCTGCTGGCTTCCTCCCCAGGCCACACTAGCAAGCATATCGTCGATAATCTCAATTCCTTGTTCCGACAAGTCCCAGTGCAATCCTCTGCTGGCTGTGTGCACTCGCGGCACTCTGCTGCTCTCCATTGCGTCCCCTCGAAACTATACTACGCTATACCCCCCCAGTCCGACGTTACGTCGGTTACACCCAAAAACACAGAATCCCACCTGGGCAAAATAGTAAAAAGACCCAGGCATATCCCGATCCCTCGTCTTCGGTCTTCTCCAAAGCCAGTCCAGTTACGCATACCCCCCTCTAGAAAATCGACAGCGATCAAACGATAAGAACATCATAGTTTGCATACACGCAAGTGCACCCGCTCGCGTATACGAGAACAAGAAAAATCCGAAATCCAACACCCAGTCTACCAGCTAACCACCTCGCCCGAATCCGACTACCGACCTCTCTCTCCGGCGGAAATTGAAGCAAGCTTTTCCTGCTGGTCACGATCCGATTACCTGGTAGAATTCCTTACGACGTGGTAGCCGAACCTTCCGTTTTGTCTTGCGATCCCCCTTCCATCCTTGCTGGATACTATCTCAGTGCGTAGTCTTGGCTCGCCGTCTATATCTACGACCCTGCCCCGTGCATGCCCCGTTAGAGCCATAAGCATAATTTCGCTGGGTTGGGTTTATTTAGACCCGGTGCTCTCTCTCGCTCGGGTGTCTCTATCGGAACTTGCCAACCGCTAGCCCGTACCACCTCTCTTTTTTTTTCTCCAGCCGGTTTCCTATCGAGTTCCGCCCAAGAAGCACACTTAAGTCACACCATTTCGAAACTTCTACCGGATCGAACACTGGAAACTTGCGCACTTCTCGAATTTATATCTACATCTCCACGCTACCTTTTATATTCCGACTCTGATCACCCGCAGACCGCTCCCTCGCGTGACCCACCCGCCGCCCGACGGACATATACCCAAGCTTGTCAGATCCGTTGATATCGACCACCCCGCATTACTCCCACTCGACATATAAGATTTTAAAAGTCTGTCCCACCTCGCCCGCGGAAATATTTCAACAGGCACATTTCATCATATTTTTTTTGCTCTGCGAGGAAGAAAACTGAAGGGACGACAAGAAGAAAAATTTTATACACCGACTTTCTACTTGGGGCTTTCCCCCCCACCAACTACTATTTCACACTTGATCGACTATATTCATCCGAACACACCACGCAATCTTTTTTTCGTCCCGCAGTTTTAGACTGCGAAGGAAGGAAAAACTTTTTTCCATCAATCACCATTGAGCATTTCCGAGGAGATAGCGGCTACCCGGCCCTCGAAGAGATGTCTACAACGTCGTCGAATCCCGTAATAAGGTTACGGGCCTGCGACAGATGCGCTGCGATCGTAAGATGCTCCCGCCCGCCCGGCATACACGCCGATTTGTCTCATAGGGAGCTCGGACGGAGAGACTAACTTTTGCGTCCTGTAGAAGCAAGTATGTAACCGCAAAGACGGGCTGAAGGACTGCACAAGATGTACGAGTAAGTGCAAATATGTGTCTCAGAGAGCTCTGGCAACGAGAGCACTACAATGTGAAAGCTCGAGCTGACCGCGGGAAATTACCATCTAGGACTCGGCATTGTATGCCAGATCACAAGAACACAGAAGCCGATGGGCCGGCCGAGAAAATGGCCGAGGAAGGAGAAGGTGCTCAAGTCCGAGGCTGGCTCGCCGCCGTCTCTGACAAACTCGCCAGTATCGCCAGACTCGTCGGATAACTCGTCGTGCTCCGACAGCGAAGTCGAGAGATCCTTCGGCCGGTACGACCGGACGCAGGCTCCGACGTCAGGCATGATTATCAGCGCCGCGTCGCTGAAAGACAAGAGAGTTCGCAGCGGCTGCAGCTCCTGCAAGTCTAGGTACGCTTTCTTTAGCATCGTAATATATCCGTAAAAGGACCCGTCTAACCCTCCTCGAACAGGCGGAAGAAGTGTGACGAAATGCTGCCGAAGTGCGGCGACTGCTCCAGACTCGGACTGGACTGCCATCGCGGGTTCATGGACCTCAGCCCACTGTCAGACGCCCCAGGCATGATACCGTACATGATGACGGTGCCGGGGATGATGCCTGAGCCGCCGATGCACGAGCTCGTCGATTTCCCTGAGCTCTCCATCTTTGCGCCGTCCATGTTCCCCATCGGGACCGGGTCGGAGGAAAGCACGCTTTTGCAACACTATGCATGTGTTGTGTCGCGTTCCTTGTCCGTTGTCCCCGACGAGATCAACCCATTCCTGAGCCTGTTCATGCCCATGGCGTTCGAGCACAGCGCGATGCGATACGCGTTGCTGGGCCTATCTGCAAGCCATCTGCGACGGCACCATCCGGAATTCGAAACCGTCATGACAAAGTATCTCGCGCTTGCGATGGAGCGGACCAGGGTGCTCATTGCAGAGGCCGAAACATCCGACGAAGCTGCCGTAGAAGGTCTAGCGACCATCCTGGTGCTTTGCCTGCATGAGGTATGTGCCAAGCGTTACTACATCCCGATACTGCCGCTGTGCAACCTTTTATGCATTTGCTAACGTGATTGTTTCTTTTTAGATTTGTGAGGGAAAGAGCAGAAAGTGGGCGTTGCACATGCGTGCCGCATGCTCCCTGATCAACTCGCGACGGCGGGGCAAGCCGTTCCCGCCGGCCGTGCGGTTCCTGCTGGAGTCGACAGCATACTTTGACTCCATGGCCACACTGTCGTTCTCGAAGCCTGCGATGCTCGAGGAGGCGGTCTACCCGGAGGGCTTCGAAGACACCAGCAACGAGCCGATGCCGATGATTTGTGCGCCGCGGAGTCCCGTCCCGCACGCCCTGTTTGGCACCGCATCCGAGCTGTTCGCGATCATCAACGAGATCGCAGTGCTAGCGCAGCAGCGCAGCAGCAATGGCGCGGACTTCAACCGCGACATGTTCTTCGCCAAGGCGATGGCAATCGACGCACGGTTGATGAACTGGCGGCCGAAGCCCTGCGTGAACACCGTGTCCGACCCGTTCCTATGCGAGAAGATGACCGCTGCCTCCGACGCACTCAAGTGGGCGGCGATTGTGCGGCTGCATCAGCTGGTGTACGGGTGCGACAAGACGCACATCAAAGTACAGGCGGGTGTCCACCACATCATCGCGGCCGTCAGCAAGATCCCCGTTGGCGATCTGTCGGAAAGCATTCTGGTCTTCCCGATGCTGATGGCGGGGATCGGTGCGGCGACGGCGGAAGACCGGCTGGCGGTGCGCAAGCGGATGATGCTGATGGGGGCGAGCATCGGGTTCGGCAATGTCTTTGAGGCGCACGAGCTTGTCGAGAAGGTGTGGCGGATGGAGGAGGAGGAGGCGATGAGAGCCGGCCCCGGCGCGTTCAAGGGCGTGCCGTGGGATGTGATGATGACGGAGGTGAACGGGCAGACGTTGATTATGAGCTAGTGGGGTGTCCACTAGCTGGTAGGTTACTTGCCGAGCGAAGGACGGCAGTCTGACTTCGAGACATTTAGGTTACGATTTTTCTTTTCTCTCACATATATTACACTTTCCTTTTATTTCTTTTTTTTATATACATTTCTCTTCGTTTATATATTCATCCACGATGCTTACGTCTTTCCTTTGCGGGTTTGCTTTGAATCCTCTTTCCCTTGCAATTTCTATTTCATTTCTCTGGAGCATATTTGATATAGCGGTTGTATACTGGGTATATTTCCCACCGTTTCGTATAACTACTTTATAATTTTTCCCTTCATTTTTCGCGTTTTCCCTTCCTTTTATCTTGCACATAAAATCTCCCTTATTGCCGTTGCATTCCCGGTGTTCCGCTACTGATCGATATACTGTCTGTTTTTCATCTTTCTGTTTCTTGCATGCATCGTGATTCTATTTATCAATCACTGTGCGGTGGATCGTTCGTCCGTCTTTCCTTTTTTATTTTTTTCTTTCAATCTCTTTCTCATTTGTATAAAGGACTGTTGCATAACATACTGGGCGTTCTAGTTCGACCCTTCAGGTTTTTCGAAATTGTTTTTCTTCTGGGGTGGAAATTTTATTATATATATATCTTCTTTAGATCCTGTCTGTTCTTCCTTTTTTTCTTACAGATTTATATATTTTGGAGGATATCGATATATATATAGTTTAGAGGTTGATCGAGAGGGGGGTGTATATATTGCAAGATCTTGGGTGCATGGTTTTTACCATGCGCATACAAACCACATACGCCTTCGCCGCTTGTCATGACATCGGTATATATCCGGTGCTATCATAGCCACGTATATTATATATCTCTAGTTCCTTGATTAAGCCTTCAACAGAATTCTCATTTGCATCATGCCATCATGCATTCATTACATAATTACTATACTACATCAGATCAATCCTCGAGCAGATAGCTTGAAAATGGCTACGACAGCTCCAGGTCCGCCACGACGGCGCGGTGGTCGCTGATAAAGACGCCGACATCGGCGAACTTGTTTGGCATAACAGCATACCCGTTCACCTTCCACTTCCGTCCGTCCCCCTTCGCCGTTGCGTTCGCCGGCGCCTCGTCGTCCACAAAGATAAAGTCGATAACGCTTTCGGGGTCCTTGTCGTGCCCGAAGCCGGTGTACGTGTTGTTCTCACCGTACACCCGGCCCCCGGTCACGCGACTGCGGACATCCACGACACCGCTGTCGGACGCGGCCATGCGGCGGTATGCTTCCTGCGTGGGCTCGGAGTTAAAGTCACCCGCCAGCACGACGTGCAGACCCTGCGCGCGGTATTCTGCGATTATGGAGATGAGCATCTCTGCAGCGTGCAGTCGCGCGACGGAACCCTGGTCGTCGAGATGGGTTGACAGGAAGGCGAGGGTTGTATTCGTGGGCGTGTGGCGGAAGATGCCATGCGTTACGATGCGGATGCTGGAGGCGTCCCAGCCCTTGCTGGGGACTGTGGGTGTGGGGGATAGCCAGGTTGTCTCGTTGGTCAGCGGGGTCAGGATTGACGGCTGGTACAGGATCGGTGAGGCTTCGCCGGCGAGTTTGCCGTCGTTGCGGTGGACGCCGATGGAGGACCAGTGGGATGATGGGGGGAGGTCGGCGTTTAGCGAGGATAGCACGTCGACGAGCTGGCTGTGGAGGACTTCTTGGAGGTGGAGGACCGTTGGGATGGTCGGGGAGGAGGCGGTGAGGTGGTGGAGCTGGGAGGTGAGGTGGGGGAGGCGGACGGGCCAGAGTTCCTCGCCGCGGAAGGGGGCGGTTGTGGCGTAGCGGATGTTGTGGGAGACGATGCGCAGGAGGAGGGGCGCTGCTGCGGTGAGGGATGACAGCTGCATTGTGCTTGGTATTGTAAGGAACGTCAGCGGGCGAATATATATAAAAGAGAGTGTAGATTGATCAATTGGTTAATATGAAGTTATCCGACGTCTACTGGTAGGTTGAGAGAGCGACTGGAGAGCGTATGGGAAAGCATAGAAAGCTCGATACATGTATCGATATTTATAATTTTGGGATACAGAGTTCAATCTACGCGTATGTACTTAGGTATCCACGCGTGCAGCCTGATATCTGAACAATGGCATTCATTTGTCATGCGAAGCACGCTCGGGAATCGCGCAGAGAGGCAGCAGGTACCCGTTGGGGAAGTATGCCGGTGCTCGCGTGATAGCGGTGGCAAGGGACCTACTTACTTGAGCGTGTCGGCAGCCGGGACGGTAGGTGCACCGGCGGCCGTTTCATTATGCGGCTCCGAGTCCGCTGCGGACGCTGCGCGTGGTGGCATTGTGTACTGTATTTCGCAAGAATTGCGATTTCGCAGGATTTCTATGGTCCTATACTGATGCGATATATGATATCGGGCTGGATGTGGTATATCGAGGTTGAATCCGTGGAGGGATGTCGGGGTGGTGTTGTTGGAGTGAGGTTGGAGTGTGTTGGCTGTTGTATTTCAAGCACGACGTCATCCGCGGCGGGACCACAGCTCACCGCTCACCGCTCACAGCTCGGACGGAATTCACACCGCAACCAACGGACGGCAGCGATGGAGACGCAGTGGGAACGGGGCGTCAGCTGATCGGGGTGGCTACTCAGGATTGGAATTGGGACCGGATTCAATCGCAGGTTCGTATTCATCCATATGACTGGATATGACTTGGTATGATAGCTGCTGAGTTACTAGGCTCGATCGGAGCACGCAGGCCGGACGGACAGACGGACGGCGAAAGCAGGAAGGCGGGGCGCTCGGATGCATGCAGCACCGCAGCCCTGGCAACTTTGCTACGGCGGCTTCAGTCGACATGCTCGTTTCGGAGGTGATGGCCAGAGCGGCCGACGATGAGTCCCTCGCCAGAGCTGGCTAGCTGCCCGCTGGCGCCGGTGACGTTTGCAGCGTTTGGATCCATCGTCGTGCTCATCTTGGCTGGACGTGCCGATATCTCGAGGCTCTATCGAGGCGTATATATAAGTGTCTAAAGTATGTGGGGAGCTAGCAGCAGCAGCCTCAGCATCACGACACCGCCCACAGGCATCATCGATCCATCAGAGACACCGCCGGAGAGCATCTGCATCCATCTACGGCTTGTCTGCTGCTGCAGGACACTCGCGTCAGCAGGCGGCCGTCAGGAGGGAGCCTTTCCCCGCTGCATCGGGGCTAATTTTTCGCTTGTAGCCGCAGCCAGCCAGCCAGCCGGCTTTTGGCCTCGCACAAAAATCACGCCGCAAAAAACTGCCCGTTTGAAAAATACTCCCGCCTGCCAGACGAAGCTGCTGCACCGCATCGGTCGAACCTCTACCACCGTCTACGCTCTCACGCCCGACGCTCAATCCCATCCGCCGGCAGTCAATTCACATCCTCTACCTTACCCCACTTACCAAGTTCTTCGAGATGGCCGACGAAAAGAAGGAGATCGGTGAGTGCACGCATTTGTTTGCCCCGCCTCGAGTCATTGTCACCATCACGTCACGTTGTCTCGCTACCCCGCGATTCGACGTCCCCGTCACGATGCGTGTCAGAGCCCGGTGGCCGCAGCAGCGGAAGTTCGCCCGGGAGTCGATCTTCGTGCCAGCGGGACCCAATTCAATCCCTTCACAAATTCACTGCTCTCAGCCATCGCTCTTGACCCCATCGGCAGTGGTCGTGTGCCTGTGTACGTACCGCTGTTCACGCTAATACTAACATCTCGCTCCCAGATTATTCGCTCGCGAATCCTGATACTTTGACCAAGTACAAGACCGCAGCCGAAATCTCGAACAAGGTCCTCAACCACGTTGTCAGCATCGCCAAAGAAGGCACGACCGTGCTGGCACTCTGCGAGGAGGGCGACAAGCTGCTGGAAGAAGAGACGTCCAAGGTCTTCAAGGGCAAGGACATCAAGAAAGGTGTGTGGTGAATGATCACGCTGGTGCAACGGGAGACCGGCACCCGGTGGAGCTGGAGCCGGAGCTGCAGGACGCACGCGTGCTGACTGAACATGTGGCACCAGGCGTCTCGTTCCCCACGACCGTCTCGCCGAACGAGATCATCACACCGCTGACACCCAACCCACATGACACCAACACCCCCGCCTGGGAGATCAAGGCCGGCCAGGTGCTGAAGATCCAGCTCGGCGCGCACATCGATGGCTTCGCTGCCGTTGTCGGCTCTACGGTCGTCGTCCCTCCGGCTGAGGGAGAAGCTGAGGTCACCGGTGAGATCGCTGATCTGCTCCTCGCCACACACTATATCAACCAGGCCTTCCTGCGATTGATCCTGCCACCAAGCCTACACCCTGGCGCCGAGGAGGGCAAGGAGGTCAAGCCCCCGACGCAGAGCAAGATCAATGGCATCCTGAGCAGCATCGCGAAGACGTATGGATGCAGCCTCGTCGAGAACACGACCAGCTATCAGTTCGACAGGAATGAGATCGAAGGAAAGAAGAAGATCATCCTGGCACCTGCGGACGGCATGAAAGGCGAAGGACACCCGGAGATTGGAGACGTCTGGGGTGTCGAAGTCGCCGTTGCACTCGGCGATAGTGGCAAGGTGCGGAATATAAACCATATCATACCAAGACACTGGGGGTAAAGGCTGACGGTGTATTTTGTGGCCTGGCAGTTGAAAGTCTCGGAGCACAAGCCGACGCTGCACCGACATACCGGCACAACATTCCAGCTGAAACGGCCGACGTCCCGCGTGGTCTTCAACGAGGTCAAGACAAAGTTTGGGAACTTTCCGTTCTCGTCGAGACATCTGACCGACCAGAAGGCCGCGGGCTTTGGTCTGCTCGAGTGCACGCGCAACAATCTGCTGAGGCAGTACGAGATCCTCGTGGAGAAGGAGGGCAAGACTACGTCGAAGGACTTTACGGTCGTCGGTGCGTACAAACTCAATCGAAACCAGTGGAATGCATGGAACGATTGCTGACATAATGTTGCGATATCTCCAGCCATCACGAAGAAGGGACTCTCTGTCATCTCCGCCCCGCCAGCGATCGACTTGGAGAAAATCAAGTCGGACAAGCAGATCACGGATGAGGAGATCCTCAAGCTGCTCGAAATACCAATTGGCGCGCCGAAGAAGGCCAACAAGAAGAAGAAGAAGGCCGCTTCCGGTGACGCTGCCGGTGACGAATAGATATGGATCGAGGGAATAAATATGGATTGGCCGAACTGCTGGTTTTCTTATGTGCCTATCGCAGGGGCGGCCTGGTTGAATATCTTTCTTTTTAGAGGCAGTGGCAGTCCTCGCATCCGTCTGGGTTCCCGTCTGTCCATCCGTACGGACGATGGAAATATGGACGGGCTGATTGCCGGGTCCAACTAGTTCTACTTGTACAGATAGAGCTTGAAGGGGGGGAACTATCGGAAACTCCGCTGTAGAAACAATTGTTAAAGCTCTATGCGCGGGGTCTCGTAGTATAGATATATATACTATGCTCTGAAGTCAATCAATATTCTCAAAGCGCGCATGCATATTCGCTCGGTACAAGGATCTAAAGTTGTGATGTGGATTAGTATTCTGCATGCCGCCCAATTGCAATTGATTTCGGGTGTCTGGAGCTCGGGTATAAAAGCCGGTCAAGTCCCCCACCTTTAGGTAAGCTTTGCATTTTGGTGGCGGAAACTTTTCAACTCAGCAAGGTACCTAGGCAAGTCCTCACTGGCTTACTTTGCCCAGGCTGTACAAGTTGGCCCTCTGAATTTCATCACCATTTTGCTGGTCTCTCGCAAGCCAAACCCACACGGTTCCATATTAATATTTTGCCAAAGGCGCCTTTCGGTCCAATTATAGTTATATGTCAACTTGATCGTCCACCCACAGCTTCAATTGCGCGCCGCTTTTCTGATATTGCGAGCGCGAACGACTGGCCAGAACTGACTCCACATCAATATTATAGCCGGTTCAGCTGCGGCTAGCTATAACGCCTACTGCGACTGCGAACAGCTGATTGACACTGACAGCTGTCTGTCTACTTTGAGATATCCTGATCGCTCGGATAACAACTCGCACGCGTATCAAGTAAGTTATTGAAGCTGCACAACTCGGTCACGCAGCCAATTGCGTGGATGCCGGTTTCTTGATTGAGGAGGTTAGAAGGAATATTCGTACATGAGATTTGCAGGTCTAGTATCACCAAGTGGAAGAATGAAAGCAGAATTACCTAAGTAAAGGGAAGACGAAATGGAATCTAAAATACCCGATGTACTTGCTAGCTTAAATTCGAAGCCAAGGGTGGTGATACCGTTACGCCACGTCAGAGGCGCCGGGGCCGGGGAGCGAGAAGCATCGAATCGAGGCGACGGGATTTCGACGAATACGCCGGTGGAGCAGGTAAGCGCTGCGAGATCACACACCGATGCATTCATACTTCCATTCATGATGCATCCATTCATGCATGCATTGGGGAAAATATTTCCAGTTACGTACGCGAGTTTGGTTTTCACTGGCCTATAGCGGGATGTTAAGTTGATGGTGATGCATGCATCTCCAGCTGTAGGAACCTGCGATCCCGTCGACGGACAGACGCCACCCGGATCCTCGGACAGCAAGCTCAGCAGGACTCCCTCAGTTGGTAGCCGTGCTGCAGGCTGCATTCTCGTTGATTAGCATTGTTAGCATCACATACGACGGACGCCGTGGAGCGGGCCGGGCTGCACAGCTCGTTAACGGTAGCAGGGCGGCGAGGGCTGTGATTCGATCGATTGGGACTGGCGAGACGGGCTGGCCGGCCGTTGATTTGTTAATTGTTGTGCGTGTGGGATATTTGGGATAATAAGCCAAACCCGCCCGCCCCGCGAGCGAAATATTTCCCTCCTCTGAATTAAATCCTCGCACGCGGGCGCAGGGCAAAAAGGCAAGCAAGCGAACGTTTAAACGCTAACTTCCGGCCGGCGCAGCTGCAACAATCAAACGAGCTGCTCGTTGACCTTCATTTTAAAACTCCCACTTCCACCCGCCGGCTGGAATCGACGAGTCTCCCCCTGAAGAAAAACCACCATCACCACAACCTCACGCTCTCAAGCGCCTGCTGAACGTGGTATTCCGACTCGGTGAGTGCTGCCCTGTCGACCTGGCTGGTCGTACTGCGTTCTTTCGCGTTTTCCGTGCCCCCAGCGGTCAGTATCAGGGTCTTGTTTTCCTTTCGAGCCCGTCGCGTTGGGGTGGGCGGATGGATGGCCCTCGTCCTTCCTCACTTCCCACCCTTCTTCGTTCGTACATTCATCCTCCCAGCAGTAGGATTTTCAAACGACTGGGGGATAAAAATAAAAAAACAGACGGCAAGTAAGAGAGAGGTAGAGAAAAAACATGCCCTAGTATGCTACATACGCTGCTGTTATTGTTGCTGGTGCATTCCGTTGGATGGGGCATGATTAATTCGGATTCGATTGGATTCGATTGGGCTGATTGACCGAGTAGACACATCATACAAGGACGCTAACCCTGGTATTTTCTTCATAGACGGCAGACACATACATACGCACATAGTACGCAAACGCATACGTGCGGAGCGCTCGAAGAACGAGCGAGCAGGCGAGCGAGCAGGCACACCCGCAAAGCAAGCAGGCAATAATTTTATTTATTTCCCGCGGGTGCTTGCCCTCGAGCTCGCCAGCCAGCCAGTTGGCTATCTCCCGTGATAGTCTGAAGGATTTCCGTTGACGATCGGGATTTTTTCTCCTCCTCTCGCGCACTCGACGGACAGGCCTTGAGTTCCATTCGGTCGAACTCGGCTGCGTCAAGACTTATCCGAGCATCCGGCCGGTTTTTTTTTCTCTCGCGGAGAGAACGTAGGCTCTCCGCGTCTGTGGCATCGGTGGGTAAATGCTTTCGCTTTTCGTATTATTTTTTATCCGCCCTTTCCCTTTACCCAGTTCATTTTTTTTGGCTGCTTGGTCTGCATCTTGTGGCAATTTTGGTGGCTCAAGGCTGGCTTTTTCAGGGCGGGCAGCGAGAGGTGGAGCTTGCTGCGGAGGGAATGCAGCTTTTTCTGGATCTCTTTGAAGCCTTCATAGACGGGGGCAGGGAGCGGAAGACACAAGAGTGCAGAATCCCGCCCGTGGAAGACGCGTCTTCGACGTCGTCTGGCATGCCAGCTTGGAATTTGGAAGCTTCAGGGGGCAGCAGAGGGAAATCTGTCAGCGTTACGGTTTTCGTGTCGTTACACGGCAGGCCTAACGTTATAGATCTCGCTTTGTATTTTCCCCCCATTCTGAACAATCCTTTCTGGAAACTCTGCGGGTCGTGTAGACAGATGGACGGTGGAGCCATCGTCTGTTTGCTATTGTTTCTGCTGCAGCGCAGTCAAGTCATCACGGCGGGTTCTTCAGTGTTCTCTGCAAGTGGTTTGATTGGTTGACGCCGGCAATTTTTTTCGCTCTCGCCAGCCCGCCCGCCCGCTGGCCCGTCTGTTTTCCCTCGTTTCCAAAGAGGAGAGAAAAAAGCCTTGCCTTACCTTGACCTTACTTTGACCCCTTTGCCGAATTTCTAGGGGTGTGAGATTCCGTTAGCCTAAGCTGCAGAAAACGAAAAGAAGAAAAAAAAACTACCACACGAAATTTCTTGCCACACATTTTTCTCTTGCTGAGCTGAGCTAACATTCTTTTTTTCCTTCCTATCCGCGAAAAAGCAGGCTCAAGCATGCCACCCAAGAAGAGTGGTGACTCTTCGACAGCTGGCGCGGCAGGAAGCACTGGAGGCAAGCGCAAGCTCCAGGAGGCCAAGTCGAAACCGAGGAGTCGGTCGACGAGTCCCCTGGAGTCGCCTGTTGCAGCTAGCAACGGAGCTTCGAGCTCCCATGAGAACGCGGTGATTTCGTTCACCCCCATGAATGCTCCCAAAGGAGCGGGGGCGGCGAGAAGCGGGAAGGCGCGGGGCGGGAAAGGCGCCCGAGAACCGGGTGACCTCGTAGACGACGACGACGAGTGGATCATGGGTAAGGAAGCTTTTTCCATCTGTCAGACAGCTGCCTGCGTGCGACGGAAGCCCGGGTCAGATATCTACCCATCGGCACCACGATGACCTGTATATGAGACGCGTCGATAATGTTGTTTCTCGGATGCATGCCTCGGAAGTTTACCCGCCATCCGCATGATTAGTGTGCATTGGGTATATTTCTCGGTATAGACCAAGACAGCCACGTCGTCACATCGCTCGCGGGATGATCTACGACTGCGATCGATATCCACCTTTACGCGTTTTCCCATTACATAAACGTATGAATCGGGCTTAGCTAACCTGGCAAACTGTGATTTCAAATGCAGGATCCAGCAAAACCTCGCGTCAGAAGGCCCAGCATCCCTCGGTGGAGTCGCCCAACGGCGGCGCCAGCAGGGATGCCGAGTTTTCGACGCAGGGGGCCAGAGGCCCGAAGCGGAGGAAGTCTCTGATGAAGCTGAAGGAGCCAGAGGAGGCTTCCTCGCAGCAGGGCGACAGAGAGAGGGGCGGAGACGTCGACATGGCGGAAGCGACAGCCGGCGCCGGCGCGGCCGAAGGCGATGGAAAGAAGAAGGCGAGGAAGTCGGGAGGCCGACAGCTGACGCTGGACTTCTTCAGACAGGAGAACAGGGCCCAGCCGACTGAAGCTTCGGCCAAGCCAGCGAAGGAAGCAGCGACGCCGGCGCCAGCAGCAGCGGTGACAGCGGCAGCATCAGCTGGAGCATCGGCGGAGGGGCAGCAGCAGACGAACCCGAAGGTCAAGATCAAGTTCAAGGGCTACGGCAAGGCGTCAGACACGCCGGCGCAGACACCGACGCCGACGCAGACGGTGCCCCCGTCGACCTTCTACGGCGGCGCATCGTCACCAGCCGCGAGGGCCGAGGCCTCACCCGCCCACGGAGGAGCAGGGCGAGGCAAGCCCGGCAAGGCCCTCGCGAACGGGACGCCGAAGGAGACGCTGGTGCTGCCGACGAACCCGCCGTCGGACGCGCTGTCGGAGAACCTGCCGTCGCCACCAGCCAGCGCGGAGCCGAGCGAGGCGGCGGGCGTGGACGCAAACGCGGGCAGCACGGCCAACGGCAGCAGCAGCAGCAGCGGGCGCGGGCGCCGCACAACTCGCAACGCAGCGCCTTGCTACTCGGGCTTCCCAGCCGCCACGCCTCCGTCCGTCCTGTCTGCTCCTTCCGCCCACGCTTCCTCCTCCACCACCATGACATCCACCACCTCTCGCCACGCGAGTCCCAGCGCCGCTCCTCCCACGAAAGCCGGAAAGAAATCCGCGCGCTCGGTTAGTCCCCAGCGTCGAGGACGAAGGAATACGGAAGCCACACGTTCGGTTAGTCCCCGGCGTGGGGGCAGGACGGCTACCACGACCTCAACACAAACGCCAGCGTCTATGACGCCCGTGGACTCGTCGTCGGTCCTCGATGCAGCGCTGGCCAAGGCGGCGGCCAACGACCGTCGCGGGAGAGCAAGGAGCGGCCGCAAGCTCATCGACGAGCTGGGCGAGATGATCGACATCGAGCCCGGCCGGCAGCAGTCGTCTTATCACCCACGAGCCCCCAGTTCCTACGAGTACGGGATGATGCCCCTGGGTACGCTGCCGCCGAAGGATAGAGTCGACGAGGTCTTCAATAAGGCTGTGCCCAAGGAGCCCGAGGCGAAGAGCGACATGACGTCCTCTTACCAGTTCGCGAACCTCTGGGGGACAGCCGGCAACAAGGACGTCACCATCTTGAAGGGCAACCAGGGCCGTGCGAAGAAGATGTTTCAGAAGGCGCAGAAGCTGGACGCCAGCAACGACTGGATCTTCCCCGATACGGAGGGGGCAGTCATCGTCAAGGTGGTCGATCAGGAAGAGAATTCCGGCAGACCCCGTGGAAAGTCCAAGTCGCAGCGGCGACGACTTTCCACGCCTCTAGTTCTCGACACCTCTGTCTCGCCGTCCCCTTCGTTCACGCACGACCATCCAGCTCGCTCGACGGAGGAGCTGATCTCGCCCATCTCCGACAATGTCCCGGAGACGCCCCAGGAAGTCACGACGATGCAGATCGACGAGCCAGGATTCGAAGGAGCCTCCAAGCGAGCTGATGCTTCTGTCTTCGTTGGAGATGTGGGAGACCTCGCTCCCTCGGAGGTTTCGGAGGTCGGCAGCAGCATCCGCGGCTCGATGCCGAAGCCTCAGCTCCTTGCTATCATCAAAGAAGCCAAGGCGGCGGCCGAGAAGGCGGGCAACCTCGAGACTCTTGAGTTTCTAACCTCGCTCGAGACATCTGGAAACGAGCATGAGGTTGCGGAAGTGCTCAGCCAGATGCTGCGCCATGGTAACATCTCACACCGTCTCTCGGTAAGTTCTCCCCCTCTCCTAGATTTTTCAGGGAGCTGTCTACGATATCGCAAGAACTACAGAGCTAACTTACATCCTCTTCCACAGCCTGCGACAGTACCGGGTGGCAAGCGGACAGCGTGGCAACGTGAGGAAGACGAGGGATTCGGAACGGCCGACATCAAAGGTCACGTCGGGAAGAAGCAGCGTACCGTCGAGCCATACGCTCCACCGTACCGTGGCAAGCGCCCAGACACCCTGGACGAGTCCACTTCCCATAACCTGACGCGAATCCTTGACGACAGCCGCTACAAAATCACAGCATTGAATGCGAAATGGGTGCCAGAGAGATACACATGTCTCAGGGGAAAGCCTGATAAGACAGCATCCCTTCAACATGCTGCTCTCGAAGACCGCGGATTCGACTCAGACGACAGGGCGTGGAGCAGAGACTATTTCAAATACAAGCTCGGCCCAGTTACGCGGGACTCGGCCGACGTCGACGCGGAGGGCGAGGCGTCGAACGGGCGGGGCAAGAGGCGGAGGAACGACAGAGAAAAGTTAGTTGCCCTGCCGCCACCGACCATCATCACAACAACAACCACTTTCTCACAAAATACTGACGCAATCGCAACCAACAGATACGAAGAACAGGAAGACGAGGATATGGAAGACGCAGAAACACCCGATCACCTCATGGACGACGAAGAGAGCCCGTGTACCGTCTGCGGTGGTGTCGGCGCCCCGTTGGTCATCTGCGACGGGCCAGGGTGCAAGGAGGAGCAGCATTACGGCTGCGCCATCCCACCGCTGACCCAGGCGCAGGTCGACGCTATGCCGGAATGGTTTTGCCGCAAATGCTCGACTAAGAAACAGCAACCGTCGCGCAAACCACCCGAGAGCAAGGGGATCTGGGGCAAGCTGTTTGAGGGTATTGATAAGAGCAATCCTCGAGCGTACGAGCTGCCCAAGTGGATCCGCGAGGCGTACACCGGCGTCGAAACGGGCGAACTCGGAGCGTACAGAGAATCGATCGACTTTTACGACCTCACTAAGACGAAGGACAAAGAGTAAGTTGCTACCTTGCCATCGTGACTTCTTTGACTGGATTCCATTCTGACAATGTTACTAGTTTGAGAGCTTGGGACCACCTTCGCAGGCTGAACGATCTGCCATTTGAGAAGCAGCTTCTGGGATCTGATGGAGAGGTAGCGAAGTGTTATGGATGCCGGCAGAGTCGCCTTCGTACCGACCGCGGGCAGCTCCTTGCTTGCGACTATTGCACGCAGTACTGGCATCAAGACTGTCTTCCGGAGCCTCTAGTCGAGCCTCATGCGATCAAGGCGTTTGGCGAGAAGCCTGAGGATCAGGTGCTCTTGATGAAGTGGAAATGTCCCTTGCATATTCCCGAGGACGCATATGTGAGTTTCCCACTTTATATCCGCTGCTCTTTCAATGACAAATGCTGACGATGTATCTTGCAGGCCACTCGACAACCCCGTCAGCCTAATGAAGGTCGCGACACTGTCTGGCCCCCTAAGAACCGTGTTCCGAAATCAGCACCTCCTTCCCCAGACGCGCCGAACCCTAGCTTCTCGACCGTCTACCGCAATGGCAAAGAGCTGCTTCTCCCCAATGAGGGCATCAACTTGAGCTTCCTACCGAACGCCAATAAGGCGAAAGAGCAGAAGGCTCTCGACGATCGCGTTTTCACCGGCCAAGAACTTCAGGCGATCGAGGGTCTGCGCAACCTACGCATGCGGTTCCAGGCTGCTGCACAGGCGCCTCCTCCTCCTCCTCCTCCTCCTCCGCCACCTGTCGCCCCGCTTACGGAAGAGCAAGTGCTCGCCAACCCTGTCGTCGATTTCATCCTGAGTAATGTTCCGGATTATCTACGACCGGTTGTTGAATCAACGATGGTCGGCCGGGCGTTTGAACGAGA
The DNA here is from genome assembly GCA_020064725.1 of Drechslerella dactyloides. Classification (NCBI taxonomy): domain Eukaryota; kingdom Fungi; phylum Ascomycota; class Orbiliomycetes; order Orbiliales; family Orbiliaceae; genus Drechslerella; species Drechslerella dactyloides. Next base: position 2,882,491 of record JAGTWJ010000001.1, read on the forward strand.
TGCCGAATCTCAGATTCATTTGATCAACGCTATTAAGGAGAGCATGGAATCAAAGTTGAAGACGCTGAACAATCAACAGCTCTAGGCTTTGGCTTGATACTGCTCCGACCCTTACGGCTGCTAGAGCGCACGCACACTTCCCGCGATTCTTTACGACAACTTCTCATCCACTGAACATATCTGAGGTTGCACCCACCTCGATGCTTTCAGCGCTGACACCCTCTTCTCACACGCTCTCGAACCGACTTTCAGCGTGCCACCTCTATACTTCCGCTTCTTCGTGCGCTTCTCTCGAGACTTCTCCATCCTCATTTCCCGACGCACTGCGCAGCCCAACCATTCAACCTTATCATTTGTTCGTTGAACTCAAGCATACAAGACACAGCGTTGATTTCAGCATTCATCTTTCCAGTCGCAATCCACTACGTCCGTCTGTTCTTTTGTCGAGACCGCGCATTTTACGGTATATACGGCGTTCACATCTCGTTTTCTCAGCATGATGTCACCCTGTTCTATGATGAGGCTGTCGCCTTGCATTTTCTCAACCCGCACTCTTACTGTCATAATAGCCTTGATCGTCCGTCATGTTTCCCTCTTTTCTTTTTGCTGCAGCAGGCGAGCATGCGTGTACGACAGTCTGCTTTATCATTCATAATATTTTTTTCTTCCGAATATCGGATCCGGGTTTTTTTTTCTCGTTGAACAGAATCTGCAGGGTTTGTCTGTCGGTTTGTGTCGCTGTTAGCGGATTCTCCTCTTATCATTTCCATCGTCGTTGTTTCTTATATGTTAGCGAATGAGGAGAGGCAGTGGGCTTTCAGGGGATGAGAGAGGGGAAGCGCACGTCCATCATACGTCTAGCTGTGAATCTTGACTTGAAAGAAGAAAAAGACAAAAGTCGGCGTTTCGGGCGTTGAAATTCGATCGTTGTTCCATCCATCCAATCATCCATCCGTTCAACGTTTTGTTAATAGTTGCCTCTTGCGGGATTTTGGTTCTATTGACTTGTCCTCTTCGTCGTGTTTCTTGTTTAACTTTCCACCGTACGTTCGCGGATTCATGTTCGCGGATGTCGGATTCGGTTGCCGGGGCATGCATACATACACTGCATTGGACGTACGTACTTTGTACTATAAATTTTCGGTTGAACATGAGAAGTTTGGGCATGTATGCGGGCTAGTTGGCGGAGATATACTGTTGATTTTCCTCCCTTTTTCTTCGTTTCTCGTTTGATTTGTAATTTTTTTTTTGTGGGCATAGAGGAGACGGGTGGTGGGCAGGCGGTTGGGACGTACGGCATTTGGTGGGAGATTCTTAATGAAAGGAAAATAATTACTGGGTTTGCATCGAATTGCTCGAACGGAAATAAGGTATCGCGTGAAATATATCTTGATCTAGGGAGTCTGTAGATGGACAGTTGTCGCCAGATGACGGGATGCGAGATATTATATCAAGTAAATGATATGATAAGAGAACCCGTTCGGGTGAATGTTGAATGCAAGTTATTTGCATGCATGCATGATAGATACGAGCGAGGCACCGGAAGCACGGCTGGTCTGGCGTGCGCATGGCATGCGTACGTCGAGGCGACGGTGTGCTGCTTGGCGAGGCATTCTGGATTTAAAGCCGTCTTGGGTACCGTTTTGGCCCACGGCTTCGCGAACGCGACCCGTGCGTCTAGCTTGCAATATGCAACATTGGGCGATCTTACTGCTCTCGCCGTATACATGTAACGGTAGGTTTTCTAGTAATATGCGCTCGTTGCAGGCATCAAGTACGAGACCAGCTTATGGCGAAATTGAACTGGGAACGCACTTAAGCGTCGGTCGATAAAAAGGCTACCCTGTTGAATGAATTCGGTGAACTTGGGATAGCCGAGGCGGCGCATGATTGGAGCTACGCTACTCCACGCTGTGTGTGATACAAGCGAGGTAATCGAGTCGCTGGAGTTGGATAAGGAGACAGGCTGCATCTAGGGCCGGTGTATCGTATTCCAGGCTTGGAGATGAGAATGGCATGCTAAATATACGCTAGACTGCGGCCAAGGAGTGCGGGGTATATGGACCTACTTATCTGGTAGATGCCGTCGTGGATAATTTAAAAAGGCGCACGCTGTCCGATTAATTGCATGTGCGACTCTTGGGTGGTTAATTTTCCTTTCGTTCGATTTCTTCTCTTTCTTGGATTTCTCCACGCTGCTGTCTTCTTCCTCTTTATTTGCTAAGCTAGGGGAGGGCATACCCGATATTTATCCATAGGTACGAATCGAATTGGAATTCGCACCATCGAGAGTATTAGGTTTCCATCAATCGAATCGCGACTTTAAATATCGCACGATAGCTGTGCTGCGCGCGAGAAGAATTACAACATGGCCGCCAACGCAAAATATTCAGACCTGTCCTACGGACGGACGGAGCCGAAAGACCTGACCTTGGGCGAGAAGCTCGGCGCGCTCATCGCGGCTGCGAAACTAGGTACGTGTGTAGTCCTTAATCATGTATACACCCGGCCTCAGCATCCGAGCCAATGCTACGGGCGTATCGTTACAAGGGCTTTACTAACGCGTCGCTGGGAATTTTGCACAGTCGCCGCACTGCCGGTTCTCATCCTCCAGGCACTGTTCAGAGGACGCTCGAAGAGCGGGAAGCCATGGGTGTATCAGCTGCGGAACCGGATCTTGCATTTCCTCCTCTGTCGGGTGGATAACCGACAAATCAAGTAAGTTGGCGCCGATATATACTATCCTGATCGAGCGAACGCATACTGTCCTTCGTGATATATATGCTGACTGGTATATCGATGATTGATCAGTTTGGCTTCGCCGCGGACGGCCACGAGGATCGCGATGGTGTCAAAGAGGTTGAAGGTGGACGTCACCGTCGAGGAGATTGCACAGGGTGGGAAGATCCACTGGTGGGGGCAGCGGAAGGGCCAGAAGGTCCTGCTGCACATCCACGGTGCGTATACCATTCATTCACTACACCACGGCCACAGTATAGTATACTATGGATGGCATCATCATTGTATAGAGTACGGTATCGCTGACCGGTGTGTGCTGTGGGACTTTAGGCGGCGGATATAACTTGCCCATCGGCGAGCACCATCTCGCGTTCTATCACAAGACGCAGCAGCGGTTGAAAGCGAAGGGGATGGACGTCGACCTTGCGTTCCTGGAGTACAGTACGTTCCGCCATACCGCAATCTACGTATATACACATAATATAATATATGCGGATGCTAAAATCTCATGTGCGATAATGATAGGTCTGACGCCTGTTGCACGGTACCCGACGCAGCTGGTCCAGTCCGTCGAAGCGCTGCGATACCTCCTCGAAACCTGCAAATACGACCCGGCGAACGTACGTTCACACATATCCCCATACCCACAATACGCCCTCATATACAAGCACCGTATTATTATATGTAAAGCTAACGTTAACATCTAGATCATCATCTCCGGCGACTCGGCCGGCGGCTGCCTCGTCCTGTCCGTCATCTCGCACATCCTGCACAACCACCCCGCCATCGCCCCGCTCACGCTCTCCGCCCCGCTCGGAGGAGTCATCTCGATCTCCCCCTGGACGTCCTTCGACACCTCCGCCGCATCCTTCAAGCGCCCAACAGGCTTCGACGTCGTCTTACCCTCCTTCGTCGACGTCTGGAGCCGCTGGCTCGTCGACCACCCGTCCGAGCCCCGCAGCGCGCAACTTCCGCCGACGGACGCCTACACCGAGCCCCTCGCGGCATCATCCGGCGGGAAGATTGTAAACTACACGTGGGACGAATACAACCAGCCGAACCAGGCGAAGGCGGGCTGGTGGGCGGGCTTCCCCGTCCGGAAGACACAGATCCTCATCGGCGAGGACGAGACGCTGCGGGATTCGATCGTCGAGCTTGTCAGCGTGTTCCAGGAAGGTGCGACGCGGAAGCGGGACGGCAAGGGCGGGACGGAGGTGCAGGTTGTCATGTGCGAGGGGGAGATTCACACGGAGTGTTTGTACGATACGTTTATCCCCGGTGACCTGCCGGCGCCGGGAAAGATGGCCGAATCGCTGTGGGCGATGTGCGAGGAGACTTTCCAGTGATGCGGTTGATATTATATCATCAAGGGTGCGTGGGCAGTAAGTTAGTTAAAGCAATACGAATAAGATGCATGATTACAGCGAGCGTGTAAAAAGGTCAGATGGTGATATAATGTCGTTCGTCATTGCATTAGGTCGTGGCTATGATACACAAGATAAAAGCAAAACAGCAATCAATCAACTCCGCATATGCATCTGTCATGCATGCATGGTACCGCTCCGATAACAGCAGCACCATCAAGAGAAAAGGACAAGAAAACAGAAAAGGAAACGTCCACCACCACATGCATAATGTTGATGCTGTAATGTCTCGTAAAATCGACTTCTTCCCCATCACCTGCAGCCGTACGTCTGCCAAAAAGGAGTGTCCGTACAAAGGAAATGGATTTGCAGAGAGCGACGATATATGTCTATTCGTCCGGCCAATGTAGGTTCAAGCAAGCGCTTGGGTATTTCTTATTATATCGGTGTATCATCATCATCATCATCATCTATCGCGCACCAGCGACGACCCCGTCACTGCTCGGTGCCACGTCTTCAAAACATAGATCCCACTGATCTACTTCTCTGAACTTCCGGCGGATCAAGGCCACCTCCTTCTTCTCCTTCTTGTTCAAGTCAACGTCTGCAGCAACCGCCAACTTGCTGCTGGCAGCCATTAAGCGACCGCTCGACCGGCCAGCTGGAGTGTCATTTTCCTTATTCGACACCTCCGAGTCCTGACGGCGGGGCTTGCCGTACGTCCTGCGGCGCGGCTGGAGGCCCAGTGCGACTTCTGGTTCGGCGGATGCAGCCCGGCCTTTACCTTTGCCTCCGCGAGTTCGGCGGGGAGGTGGCGACGGCGGTGTAGGCGGGGCGCCGACGGACGATGAGCGGGCGGAGGAGTCGACGTAGATCTCCCGGCCGAGCTCGTCGTCCGACATTATGTCCATTCCAGCGCCGAATAATGGCCTGGGTGGAGCATCGATTGCTTGCAGTTCATCTTCGTCGAGGATGTCCTGTGTGACGTCACCAAGAGCCCGGCGAGGTTTTGCCGCGGCTTGTTCTTTAGGTTGTGTCTTTGGTTTTGATTTTGCTTTTGCCTTTGATGCTTTTGATTTGGTAGAGGTTGGTTTGTTGCGACGTTTGGGGAGAAGAGACTGGAGGGACTTGGTGGTAGGATGCTTCGCATCTGCTTGTTGGGGGTTTTCGGTGGCGGCAGTCGCGATGACGGCTCGTCTCCGACGCGGCCGGGATGGAGCTGGTGCTTCTGGTTCTTCCGCATGGTCCATTTGGTTCTCATCTCGCTCTTCCTCGTCCTCGGATTCGGTGTCGGCATCTGAGTCAGAGTGGATTTCCAGAGGCTTCAGCAATCCGAATAGCCGGGGCGCGGGTGATCGCTCGGGGCTCGAGGAGTAATTGAAGTCGATGGTGTCGTCTGGATTGGCAGCTCGCTTCCCATTATCGGCAGTGACTTTGCCGGTGAGGTTGAGGACCGGGTGTTCGCGGTCGTCGTCCGAGAACCTCTCGAAGCTCTGACGCTTCTTCCTCGGTCCGGAGGCGGTCCGCGTCGGTGTGTCCGGTAACGCCGCATCCTCGTCGTCTCCTTCAGCTGCTATCAAACTTGCGGCAAAGTCTTCCTCGAAGGCTGTCTTGGAGTCGCGCTTCTTGCCGCGAGTCTCAATCGGAGAGGGTGTGCAGGCGGAGAGCACGTCCGCGACTCGGATGATGGCATTTGGCGACGGTGTTTTCTGGACCTGGATGTTGGAAACGGCGTTTCGGGCGATAGTTGAGGCCGCCTCGTTCGCTCGCGCGATCGTATTCTCCGAGACACAGGCGGCGACGCCGGAGGACTCGGGGATGTCGATGTCATTGCTGTCGTTGGTAAGAGGGAGGGTGGACGGTATGGTTTCGAGGTCGGATGTGGAGGTTCTGCTGAGAGCCGCGGCGGCTCTGGCGATCGAGGCGCCCCGTGTATTGCGAAGGACCGGCGGCGAGGACGGTATGACGGCGGACGGGGCGGGAGAGTCGACGCGGACGGCCTTGCTGGCGGCGACGAGGTCCTTCTTCTCGCCACGACGCGCTCCCGCCGTGCGGCGCGGTGGACGAGGCATGGCGATGCTTTGTGGCGAGGCGGTGTGTCGACGGCTGCGATTGGCGGTAGGGACGGAGGGCGGCGGTAGGGAGGGCGGTCTCGGAGGTTCTGGAGGTTCTGGATCGGGCTGGCGATGGTCGGATGGGGATGGTGGAGATGGGAGTTGAGTGGAGTTGAGTGGGAGGAAGGCAGGGGCGAGGCTGGCTGGCTGGCCAGGCTGGCCGACGCGTTCGGCTTTGTTTTGCTCTCAATGCGGAAATGCTGCCCAAACTCGTCATTTCTCCCAAACCGCCACACTGCAACACACCCAAAACACACGTTCGAATTTGTCACGAGAACACTCCATCTTTCCGATAATCCTACGATAGTTGCTTCATCAATTCTATGAAAGTCGTTACTGTCATTACTGAAAGAATAGGCTTGGGTGGTCCACACTAACGAATGACAGGATTAGTTGGTATCGCGCAGCCACCAGCTGTCAGTGAATGAGACAACGGGCCACACTATGACAACTACAGCTGCTGCTTGCAGTCATTTGAGAAGATAGCATCATATCTATATCCAGAGCTCTGTTCGAATCCTTTATCGAGTTCCTCTTCCATGTCGATGGCGGCCGCGTATGGCATAGACTAATTACGCAATCAACGCTAGAGTTACCACTCCAACTTCAGACGAATGAGCCGCAACATATGAGACACCATCCGACAGGCGAGGGGATCCGAGCTCTGGAACGATTGAACGAGTCTCACGCTAGGATTACATATCAATCTGCTTGGTGAATTTGCGTACAAGCAGCATCAATTATTCTGTGGCTTGGAATATTCAAAATGACATGTCCCAAGTTAACCCGAGAAGATAATTCGCTTCCTAAGCAAGGCCGCTGCACCCTCTGCTTGATGAATATTGGAACTCGCACTTAGCGCTACCCGGTACATCTTTCTGTAGGCTCCCGCCACTCGAGTTCGAGAACCTTGAACAGCTTCCTCTCTTCAACTTCCCATCCAACCCACTCCCCGTCCGCCTTCCTGCCCCGCTTACTAACGTCGTCATCGACAATCGCCCCACTCTGCTCCTCCTCCGCTGTCAAACCGATGAACTCTCCCTTTTCGTCGCCAATTGGTATTCTGTTTCCAGTCGCGCGGTCCGTGATCCCTTCGCTGCTGAATTTCCAAAAGCTCTTGTCTCGTACGTACCGCCGTAGGTCACGCTCGAACGTCGTTGCGCCAGACCACGACGTCAGCGTTGAACCGGCGCACCTAGGCGGCGGGAACAGTATATCCACCCGACGGTGCGGGTTTGGATTCTTTTTCGCGCGATATGTTGTATCGGTTGTAGCGTCGTTTGCCATCTGTGAGTCACCGTCCGCGTCAATTTCATCCCAGGGCTGCTGCCACACGCAGAGAACCTTCGGAATACCATCGAAATTATGGTGGCTACGTTTGGGAAAGACCTCACCGGTCTGGCTGGCGACGAACCGCGATGGCGTGTGGATGGTCAGGACGTGTGTGATGAGCCCTTCGGCCTCGAGTTTGTCGACGAGTGGAACCAGCAGTTCTTCCACGTCCCGGCTTTTCGATACACGAGGGTGCGTGACGAGGAGATCGACGTCGCCACCCTCCGCTTTCCCACGCCGGAAGCCACCGACGATGGCTGCCTCAGCGCCCGGGAGGAGCTTTCGCGCAGCGGTTTGGACGGCGTCACGGACAGCTAGGGCTTCCAAGCGTGGAATTTTGATAGCAAACTCGTCGTAGAACTTGACACCGATCTGCTGGACACGGGTCAGATGCGACCAGTGGTGCTCGACAATGTCGTCGAGGTCGCGGAAGCCACGCTCGTAGAATGCGCGCGCCGTATGAGCGCCTGCGCCCCAGATGTTGTAGAAAAGCTCGAGAGTGTGGTAGTAGGAGGTATCGGTTTCATCTATCGCGGCCAGTCGACCGGGCGGGTCGGAGTGCGTGAACTCGTGCCATAAGCCCGCGATCTTGCCATCGCAGCCGGGAAGGGCGCGGACTTGACTGACGTGCGTGAAGGGGTAGGGAAAGGCGGATACGGCGGCTATGGCAGTAGAATAGGCGCGGATGCCGATCTCGTCGGAGATGAGGGTGCGGTTTAGGCGTATTTTGTAGAGGGCGTCGAGGAATGCTTTGTTTTCGGGAGGCGGAGAGGCAGGCGTGCTCCGGGTGCATGAGTATTTTTGCTTTTCGACGACCCAGAGGGGTGGTGGTGGGAGATTCGCGAGGGCTGCTTCGGCTTCGTCATGGGAGCCAGTTGATTCCCGTGAGAGGAGGAGTCTGGGTCGTTTTTGGCTGGGTGAAGAGGGTGGCGACGGTCTCGTGGCTTGGGACTGGCGGAGGTGACGGGTGCCTGGGACGGATGATTTATTGGAAGCACCCATTGCTGCTCGCCGCATGATGGATTCGCGGCGGGCGCGTTCCTGTGTCTGCTGTTCCGCAGGGGACGTGGGGCTTGCTGGCCGTTTCTGAGGCGATGTCATCTTAGGCGACGATGAAGGTTTAGCGGCAGTGCTGCTGGAAGAGCTGTAGAGACCACGATAAACGGTGAAGTCGTCAATGTTTGCCTCTGCGCCTTCAGTTACGACCTTCTTGTACCATTCAAGTCTGACGACCTTTAGAAGCCTGCCAGAACTTGGAGGGGCCGTGGTAGATTTCGTGACATCGGTAGTGTTCAAGCCCAGGAACTTGAGCTCGAGGGCGGCTCGCTTGGGCCTCAGAACATCGCCGAGAAAGATGTCGGCGTCGCGAGCTGAAGACGCTACGCGACATTTTTTGGATTCGAGATTGGCAATTATCTGTGCTCGCTGGGTGTCGTCAAGGCGGGTAGGGAGGACGTAGAGGGTGGGCAAGTCGGAGAGGTCCCGCATTGTGGTGTCGGCGGAAATGGGTGGACATGTCGGTTGGGAGTTTCGGACAGATGCAGAACAAGGAAGATTGAAGTCTTCCTTGCCCCGGTGGCATCAAGACTGGTAAAAGTATTTAGTGCTCGGCGCTGGAGGAGGCGTCGATGGAAGTTGAGCTGGATGAAGAGACGGATGGGGAGATGGAGAAAGTGGAGGCGGGGAAGTCACCGTGGAGGAAGGCAACGAAAGCGTGTTGGTCTGACGTTGCACACACGTTTTCCCGATTGGGCGTCGGCTGACTAATCGGCCCGAACTGGCGGCATCGCGAGCTTCTCCAGCAGCGGGCTTCGGCGCAGAGTCTCTCCGCCCCCGCTGCAGTCAGTGGAGTTCATTCAAGCTGTGCCTGCCTCGGATGCGGGACGATGCGTGACTGCGCGACCGAGCTAAGATGCGCCATCGCCAGACCGGACTGCGAGGGGCTCTCCTCTGCCCGTGTGGAAAAGAAGCTTGTCGTCGTCGCGGCGGCCGATTCGCTGAAGGCGGCTGCTTAGTCATGCTCATGGCCAACGGCGTGGCTTTGTGTTGCGAACACGCGACGGGAAACCACACAACAAGAAACTCGGCCTCGACATCACCACCATCATCATATCATCGCCCATCGACCGTATCCTTACTGCCACCATCGCTCGGCATCCCCTCCGCTGCTAGCCCCGATTCGGCTCCCTCCTGCAGCGTGGCAATTGGCATACCCGTCATGAGCATCTGCAGCTCTCCTGCCCGCTAGCGACTCCTTCCATACGTTCCCTCCCGTCGGCATCCCTTCGCTCCTTCGCTTCTCTGTGCACCGTATCCACCTTCCAACGCGATTCCCCCCGCGTCACACCACGCCGGAACCTCCCGTTTAGCAGAACCCGACCTCGCAATGGCGCGGGGAGGGGCACCCCAGCCCTCTAGCGCCTCTCTCAAGTTCAAGGAACCTATCTCGTGGAAAGCCGGCAAGCCGATTCCGGTGCCTCAACTGGTTAAGCGCCTCAAATCACTGCATTCGGAACTGCGAGCGCTCGTCGATGAGCCCGAGGTCGACCTTCCTTCCGTCGACTCTGTAGCCAAGGACCTCGCTGCCACGGCTCTGCTGCACCACAAGGACGAGTCCGTCCGCGCCTACTTGGCCTGCTGCCTTGCCGACATTCTTTATCTGTATGCGCCCGATGCGCCATACACTGCCAACCAGTTGAGGGTACTCTCATTTCTCGATCGATTCTCTCCGCGCGTCGACTGGCGAATCGAAAAGCATGCGTGGCGTGAAAGCTAAGACTCGGGCTCTACAAATAGGAAATCTTCGACCTGTTCATCAAAACCCTCAAGGGACTCGAAGACCCCGACAGTGTATTTTACCAAGAACACCTCTACCTGCTCGACAGACTCCACGAAACCCAATCCATCGTTCTCATCACAGATCTGCCCGGTGCCGATGGCCTCATCACCAACCTATTCACCACCCTCTTCGATCTTTCTGCGAACGAAGGCGAAAAAAATGTAGAGTACAAAATGACCGACCTGCTCGAGCAGGTCGTTGACGAAGTCAACACTCTGCCCACCGAAGTTATCGACGTCCTGCTAGCACAGATGATGCGGGCTTCGCCTGCGACGGCTACCGGAGACCTCTCCGGCAAGAAGAAGGGCCTCGGAGACAAGAAGACCAAGGGCGATCAAACCACCCTGCTGGGCGCCCGACAGTATCCTCCTGCGTACAATATGGCCAAGACTATCTGCGCCAACTGCGAGGACAAGATGTCGAGACATATCTGTCAGTACTTCACTGACGTCATCATGGATGCATCTCCGGCTTCCCGAAGAGCCGAATCACCTGACGCCGACCCGTCGGAAGCGCTGAATGACGATCTTAAGGAGATCGAGAAGGCACATAATCTCATGTTGGAGCTATACCTTGCTGTACCCAAGGTTCTCTCAAACGTCTTACCCCTTCTGGAGACCGAAATGTCGTCGGACACTGTCGACTTGCGGGTCCAGGCGACCGGAACCGTTGGTATGATGGCCACATCGGGCTCGCTCCCGCAATCTTATCCGCAAACCTGGAAGACCTGGCTTGGCCGAGCAAATGACAAGTCGGTGGCCGTCCGTGTCAAGTGGGTGGAGGCAGCGGTCGAAATTCTGAAAGCCCGAACGGATGTCACAGCTGTTCTACAAGCAGAGATCAAAACCAAACTGTTCGATGCCGATGAAAAGGTTCGGGTGGCCACTGTGAAGAAGATCGGAGAGATGGACTGGGAGGCTGTCGCCAACAAGCTCGTCAGCAAGGATTTTGAAGACAGCATTCTGGAGTCGCTAGCCCAGCGAACAAAGGATAAAAAGCTGGCTGTCAGAGAAGCTGCTATCAGTGTTCTCAGCCAGCTATGGGCGGATGCGTATCCGCAGATTTCACAAAACAACAAGATCGTCATGCGCGATCTTGAATTCATCCCGTCGAGTTTATTCGACGTAATATATGTCAACGACAAAGAGACGAACGTCCTGCTCGATCATGCTATGTACGAGGCGCTGTTACCCATCGGAGAGTACACCGGCAAGAAGGACAGCAAGGCTAAGAAGGCGAAGAGCAAGGACACCCAGCCTTCTGCATCGCAGTCGGCTTCTCAACCCTCTGCATCGCAGGCGCTATCCCAAGGAGACACTCCGGAGGACGAGATGTCTGAGGACGAGATTAGGACCCGAAGAATCATGGTTCTGCTACGATGTATGACCGATTCTGGTGATAAATACGACGGCTTCTCGGACTTCGAGATCCGGCAGCAGGCTGATCTCGAAGGGAAGTCTTCCCAGGAAGTCTTACAAGAGAAAAGCCGAAATTCTGAAAAGCAAGTGGAGCGAATGGAGGCAAAGAAGAAGCTGAACGCTCGCGCACGGAAGGCCTTTTTCACCATCCCGAAGAACCAGCAGGCGTATGCGAAGGCGATGGAGTCGTTTTTGGAGTCCTGCGAAGCATTCAATGCGGGCGTTATGGAGTCTGGCGAGGCGGACATCCGTCGCAAGCTGGAAAATACAATTGCGTACCTTTCAAAGCTGCTTCCTGACGCCTCCCGTTCCGCTACCGATCTCCACAATTTTGCAAAAATCCACGACAGGCGATGCTACGAACAGATTCGGCGCTGTTATTCACCTGACAGCGACTACGAGACTGTCGCTAACTCCATCTTCGAAGCGAAGAAGCGAATATCGAATAATACAAAATTGGGCACCCTTGCTACCACCGCGCTCATCGAGACTATGACCCCTCTTCTCTACCGAACATCGCTTCTCATCTACAACAAGTCGCACATCGCCTATATGATCAAATTTTCTACGGAAGAGGATCCTTCCTTCGAGAACGCTCTGAACACTGTCGCGCACGAGGTCCTCCGTGAGATGTCGCAGAGCAATCCTGGTGTCTTCGGGGCGCATATTAAGACGCTATGCGACCTCATCGTTGACAAGGCGCCCATTGCGCCGCGCAACAAGACCAACAACAAAGGTCGCGGTTCGGCGCGCCCTGATGACGAGATGGACTTGGAGGGCCTCAACATGGAAGACACGATCAAAGCCTGCTCCGGATTCGCAAAGCAATACCCGAAGGAGCTTCCGCACGACAAGAAGCTCATGGAGGCTCTTGTCAATTTTTCCCTATACGGTACATCGCATGTTGCCGCGAAGCACGCGGCGGCAATAATCATGCGAACATCCTCCCGGAAGGACATGTACGCGGGAGATCTGATCAAGAAGATCCTCAAAGAGTGGGAATATGGTGGCGATCACTACATCCCCCGCCTGGCGACCCTCTCGCAGGTGGTCTTGTTCGCCATTGAAGAGGCTGAGTCGGACCCGGACAACATTAACCGGATCATGGATATCGCGATCAAGGAGATTCTACTGCGGCCTTCGGATAGCGACGTTGTTGTGGGTGATAGGGACGATGACGACGATGAGGATGAAACGGATAGGTCGCTTGTTCCTAGCGAATCGTGCCAAGCCAAACTGCTCGCGGTGAAGATCCTGATCAACCGCCTGCGTGCCCATGGATCGGATGACGATGCTGAGGGCGACGGCACGCGCAAGGTCCTCGCGGAACCGGTATACAAGCTTCTGAATGCGCTCTTGGCAAACAATGGCGAGCTTTCCAAGAAGAACGACACCCCCAAAGACGACCGGAAGACGCTATACTGGGCTGCAGCAAACGGGTTCCTGAAACTCGCGAGGACGCGCGGGTACGAGATTCTAATCTCGCCGAATGTGTTCAACCGGATCGCCTTGGTGGCGCAGTACCCGGTCCAAGCGGTCAGGAAGCGATTCGTGGACAAGATCAAGAAGCATCTCGCGGCGTCGACGCTCCCCGCACGGTATTACACGTGTCTGTTCCTGCTCGCAGACGAGAAGCAGCGGGATATCAGAGATGAGGCTTCGAGTTGGCTGAAGGCCCGATCGAAGCAGCATCGTGAGATGAAGAATACGATTATGGAGACGATTCTCGCGCGGCTGCTGAGTTTGCTGGCGCACCATCCGGACTTTGATGCGAGTGACGAGGAGGTGCTGAAGCAGTTTGCGGTTTATATATTGTTTTATCTGGAGTGTGTCGCTGTGGAGGAGAACCTCAGCTTGGTGTTCTACGTCGCGCAGAGGATGAAGGGTGTCGTTGATGGGATTATTCCAGATCACAGCGAGGTAGGCGGCTTCTCTAGTTCTAGATCAAGGGGGTGAGATGATGCTAATCTGCTGGTGCTGGTACGGTAGAACTTATATACACTGTCAGATTTGGCACAGATGGTGATTAGAAAGTACGAGGATGTCAAGGGATGGGCGCTGCAGACTTGGCCGGGGTCGCTGAGGCTGCCGGCGGGCCTGTTCAAGGGATTTAAGGACAATGCGACGAGTCTCGAAGTGGCGCGGCGGCATTATCTTCCTGAGGGATTCGAGGATTCGCTCGAGAGCGTCTTCAAGAAGCCGAGCAGCAGAAAGGTGAGTTTTATCTTGTTAATGTACAGTTCAAGAGTGCGACCAAGGTACTAACAGAGGCGATAGAGAAAATCCGACGCCTTCGGGGCGGCTACTCCTGCCAAGAAGCGGTCCAGGACATCTGTTGCGACGCCCGGCACGGGCACGGCGAAGAAGGCTAGGACTGGTGGTGGCGCCAAGGCGAGCGCGAGAAAACGAAAGAAGGGCGACGGCGACGAAATTTCGTCGACACCAAGCAATGCGGAGAGGAGGAGAAGTGGGAGAATCACCAATGTTGTCGGGAAGTATGCGGAGAGCGACGAGGATAAGGAGGATGAAGGTGCAGATGACGGGGAGGACGACGACGATGAGGAAGAGGAAGAGGAAGAGGAAGAAAGCGGCGATGAGAAGATGGAGTGGGAAAAGTCGGCTGGTGGAAACGACGAGGAGGAAGAAGAGGAAGGAGATGAGGAGGAGGAGAGCGAACCAGAACCTCCGAAAAAGTCGAATGGAGTTGGCAAATCGAAGGCGACACCGAGATCTGCAGCGAAACCAAAGCCGAAAGAGGACTCGGATATGGATGAGGATGAGGAGACGGACGAAGATGGCGGTGAAGAAGAAGTTAGCGAAGAGGAGGAGAAGGAACCGACCCCACCGCCGACTGCTACCAAACGAAGCAGGAAGGCCGCCGCGCCGCCGCCAAAGAGGCAGGCAGCGAAGAAGAGTGCGGCTTCGCCGCCAGCGCCGACGCGAGGGACTAGAGCTTCAGCACGTACGCGCGGAAAGGCCAACGGGAAGGCGATTATCAGCCAGAGGGACGTGGACGGCTCCGACGACGATTGAGGGGGCTGTTGTACGATTTCGAACGATGGCGGATGGCTGGCCGGTATGGGATCCTTTGTTTTATTTTTTACTACTTTATTCACGCTGCGGGCATTGAATTGCACCCTTGCTTCTCTGTATATTATATACGGTTCATGACGTCCGTTGCGTGGCATTTCTGCTTTTTGTCCTGCCTGGGTTCATGCTTTTCGTCAGGCACATTATTGTATCGCACGTCTTATATCTGCATGTCTTCATTCGAGGCCTCTCACTACTCCTGGCTTCACCTTATAATCAAGTAATGCCCATGAACTTCCTTGATTTCAATACAGCTCGCGGTAGTCGCTGAGCACGACAATCTAGAAAGTCACGTTTGTTCGTAAATATGAGAGCTGTGGCACTAGGCTGGACTCGGCTAGCTGATGAAAAGCCGGCGTTCGCCAAAACCGCAGAACTGCATTGAACCGCGTCGACGCACAGCACCCGACCCACCAGCGCAGCCAGGCGTCTCCGTTGTTTTTCTCTTTTCTCTTTTCTCTCCTCTGTAGGGTTGTATAACTGCTATCTCCGCGTAGCAGTTACCGCGCCAATACCAGCAAACTGCCACCGTTACCACCGTCCGCACGGCTCTCGCTCACCTGCCGCCGTCTGTATCCGCCCTGCGCCGCACGCGGTGTCACGCTCACGCCTACCCTTGTCAGCACCGTCACGACTGCAGCTACAACACCGACGAGAAGCTACGTGCTGCCGGTACTCGGACGGGGATATTCGCAGTTGATTACGAGCGCGGCTGCTGCTGCTGCGAGTGTAAGGATGCCTCCGAAGCAGGCAACATTGGGGTACGTGACGTCAGGACAAAAGACGCTAGGGTGGGGCTTATGATCGTTCGCACGCGCTGCTATCCATACCTGCCTGTCTGCTGGTTCTCTTCGCTCTACTTTTATGTCTCCAGTTATGAGAAAGCTGTTGCTCGAGATTGGATGAGTGGCTAACCGGTGTATGACGTTTGCGCAGGAGCTTCTTCAAGCTACCCCCCGGCACGAAACCACCCGTCAAAGAGCAGGCAAAGCTCTCGTTCGCGACGAAAGCGAAGAAGAAGGATGATGACACAAAGACCGAGAAAGAGGCGAGCAGCTCGAAAGATGGCGACGTCGACATGGCGGGTGTGGACGATGCAGTGCCGGAGAAGGAGGTAGCTGCTGCTGCGACGAGCGATTCAGAGACTAAGAAGACGTCGAGGAAGCGAAAGTCGCCGGAGAGGGAGACGGGTTCGACAGCGGCGACTGCAGATGGGTCTGGCGATGACGACGAGCCGGTGGTCAAGCGGAAGAGGGGCCGACCCAAGAAGGTCGAGTCGTCACCGGAACCTGAACCTGAACCCGCAAAATCGGCCGACGAAGGTGCAGAAGCAGACAAGAGTACAGGCAAGAAAGACAGGAAAGGGAAGAAAGCGAAGAAGGACACTGCTGCTACCACCGCAGACAAGCAGGATGGAGAGGAAGCTCCGGAGAAGAAGAAGAAGGGCCCGAAATCCCCACCTAGCAGCCCCAAGGGAAAGGCCCGGAAGTCTCCATCGCCATCCGCTGGTGTCGACAAGCTCACGCTCGAACAGCCCGAAGAAGAATCCGGAGCCTCCGCGCGCGACTCCGATGACGAAGACCAGTCTGCTCTCGTCAAGAAGGCCGAACAGGTCAAGCAGCTCATTCAATCCAAGAAACATCCCTACCCGGACTGGGCCGAAGGCGGCTCCGTCCCCTACGCAGCACTCTGCAAGACCTTCGAGCTGATAGACGGCACGCGGAAACGGCTAGAGATCACGGCGCACACGAGCAAGTTCCTCCAGCAGGTCATCCGCCTCAGCCCGCACGAGCTCGTCACCGTCGTGCATCTCATGCTCAACAAGCTCGCAGCCGACTACATGGGCATCGAGCTGGGCATCGGCGAGTCGCTCATCATGAAGGCTATATCCGAGTCCACGGGGCGCACCATGGACAAGCTGAAGGCAATGCAGGCGAAGATTGGCGACCTGGGCATGATTGCGTACCAGAGCAGAAACGCGCAACCGACACTTATCAAAATGCAGCCGTTGACGGTCGAAAGGATCTTCAAGGGTCTGTATCGTGTTGCTACAACCAAGGGCGACGGCACGATGAGTCTGAAAGTTGCAGAGATCAAAAAGCTGCTGGCGGCATGTCAGGGTGAGGAGGCAAAGTTCCTCGTCAGAGGACTAGAGGGCAAACTGCGGCTGGGGCTCGCGGATCAGACAGTGCTACAAGCCGTCGCGCAGGCAGCAATCACGCGCGAGATGGAGGCAAAGGGGAAGACCCCCAAGGCGACGGATCTCGTCGCGGCGGAGAACATGCTAAAGGAAGTCTTCAGCGGTCTGCCAAGCTACGAGGTCATCATTCCCAAGATAATCGAGCATGGGATTATGAATCTCAAGGAGCACTGCACGATGCAGCCGGGCGTGCCGCTGAAACCCATGCTTGCAAAACCGGCAAAATCGATCAGCGAAGTGCTCGACCGCTTCGACAACCTTAAATTTACATGCGAGTTCAAGTACGACGGCGAGCGGGCACAGATACACTACGTCAGTACGAAGGCCGGGGAGAAAGAAAAGTTCGCCGTTCCCGGAAAGGACACGAAGAAGGGCGGCGGCCTCACTGCCATCTTCTCCCGCAATTCGGAGGATCTGAGCACAAAGTACCCGGACATCCTCGCCGTGCTCAACAACTGGGTCAGCGAAAGTACAACAAGCTTCATCCTCGACTGCGAGACCACCGCCTTCGACAAGGATACCGGCAAGCTGCTGCCGTTCCAGACGTTGATGACACGTAAACGCAAGGATGTAGCGATCGAGGACGTCAAGATCAAGGTGTGCGTGTACGCGTTCGACCTGCTCTTCCTCAACGGCGAGGCGTTGGTGCACAAGTCTTTGACGGAGCGGCGGGAGGCAATGAAGGCTGCCTTCAACGAGGTGGAGGGCCAATTTGGGTTCGCGCGGCACGCAGATGTCGACCAGGTGGATGAGATCCAGTCGTTCCTAGAGGAGAGCGTGAAGGGGCAGTGCGAGGGGCTTATGGTCAAGATGTTGAATGGCGAAGCAAGCCACTACACACCCAGCAAGCGAAGCCAGAACTGGCTCAAGGTAACTTTCCTCCCATCCTACCGTCCCTGTCATACACTGACGCGATGCTAACACGGGAAACTTTTCTAGATCAAGAAAGACTACCTCGCCGGTGCCGGCGACTCTCTCGACCTCGTCGTCCTCGGCGCCTACCACGGCAAAGGCAAGCGCACCTCCGTCTACGGCGCCTTCCTGCTCGCCTGCTACAACCCCACCGCCGAGAAATACGAAACAATCTGCAACATCGGCACCGGTTTCTCAGACGAAGTCCTCGCCTCCCTGCACGAGCAACTCGAGCCCTTCATCATCCCCAAGCCCAAGCCCTTCTATTCGCACTCGACCGTCGCGAAGGACCAGCCGGACGTGTGGTTCGAGCCCCGCGTCGTCTGGGAGGTCCTCTGCGCTGACCTGACGCTTTCGCCACGGTACAAGGCTGCGGCGGACAACGTTGCGGATCCAACGGGCAAGGGTGTCAGTCTGCGGTTTCCGCGGTACATTCGCGAGCGGGAGGACAAGAAACCGGATGCGGCGACGACAGCGAGGCAGGTGGCGGAGATGTATCGTGCGCAGGAAAGCGTTGGCGGCAAGGGTAAGGGCGGCGTGGACGACGACTGGGAGTATTAGGCACGGATGTGTCTGTACGCATACGCAGGCAAAGTGCGAGTGGGAAGACTTTTTCTGCGGGCGAACGAAAAGAGGAACGAGCTAGAGGGCAGCTGAAGATTTGGTTAGGTCTACTTTTTGGCCTAATTTTGGGCTGAATTTGCCAGCGGATGCGGCGTCCGTAGCCCCATGGCTTGTTTCTTTTCCCTTAGCCTCCCTGTGGGAAATTCTTTTCTGGGATTGGCGGTGGTGGAGGTGCCACGCCGGAACTCTTTTCCATTATACTTAGGTCTCGATTTTCCTGGACCCCTCCCGAGTTCCTCTCATGCATGCACGCCATAGTAACAAGAAGCTAGCTCTTCGATTAGCCTGCGTGTCCTGTGTATATTCCAGAATTTTCCGTTATTAAGATTATTGGTAGTGAAAAAATATTGAGCGCTCCCTTCTATTGGCTTCATGCGGGAAATTTACCACATTACCCAACAAATATCGCATTGTTTTCTCCTTGGTGATAATATAGACTTGTCATCAACGTATATGTTGTAAAATCTAAATATCTAAGTATTCAGTAGTTTCTCACAATATTGAGAGTCCGAAGGATACACAAACCCAGGGATTTGAAGCAAGGGAAACGGCGGCTAGACGGCACGCACGCACAGCGTGCGTGTCCACTGAACAAGCTTAGTTGAGGAGGCTACCGTGAGGGAATAATTTTACAAACCCGCAAAGGCAATCAAGGTGACCGGCCTGTAGGACGAGGAGACGATCATGCAGCCGTGCATGCACACGGCCGGGTCTTCGCCCCACAAAGCGCCAGCCAGCCAGGTATGGAGGCAACAAGCTAATATGGATTGAGCGTGCTTGCGTGCCCATAGGCTGCAAGGTCAATGGGTGTCCTTGCACGGTCGATACAGGATGGTAGCGCTGCAGACACATACGCAGACAGACACGTATGCCCGCGTCCACCCAGTCGTATAGACGGGTGCGGTAAGCCAGAATCGCAAGTGGTCTACAGCTGCTTCGTTGTCAATGGTGTAGCAAGCATGCACGCTGAAGGAAAAAGATCACGTTGAATAATCGTAAAGTTGAGCAGAGAACAACGATTGGAGAGGGAGCAACTTCGGATAGGAATCGAGAACGCCACCGGGGGGCCGTTAACAGCCGAGAGCAGGGAGCGCAGAGACGGCGACGAATGGCGATTGAAAGAATGGAATGGATTGGTCTATGCCAATTTGTGTAACTGCAGACGAGCACGGTGGGCTAGCGTGAGGCAAGCAATCGTTAGTATAGGGGGTAGGGGGAGTCGGCTGTAGTCTTAACAGAGTTGTTATAAGGGGGTCATGAGGGGGATGCGGATTAAGGCTAGATCCTTGCAGTCGGGGCGTCGATGTTGACGGGAGGCGTGGCGACTGGAGAATGTCTAATATAGCTCGCTAATTTAGTAGACCGTTTTATTAATTAACTGGCGTGTAGAAGGATAGGATGGTTTGCGAGGCAGATAGGAAGTTGCGGTCTTCGTATCTACTTTCTTTTTGGTTTAGTGTGAGCGGCTGGATCCACGGAGGTGATTTCGGGCTGAAGCGGCGGGCCGTATTTGATGGGTAGCTGGCGTCCGACGTAGAGAGGTAGTCGGAGAATTGGATACCCAGTTGTAATGAGAACTAATGGGTGCAGCAACAGCTGTAGGTAGCCTGCATGACAAATCCGGCCGGAACACGGTCTCGCCCATCTCGTTATGCAGCCTTGCCGAAGTTGATGATACAGCAAAGGTCCTAGTGGCGAGGTTTGTGCAGATTTTGGAAGGTCAGGGGGCCACATCTGCAAGTCGGCAGGCCTGAAAGTGCATGTCCCTGTCTATGCAGCTTTCCCCACCGTGAAGTTTGCATTCTTGTTGGAAGGCAAAATGCTGCACAGTCGTCCGTCAATCGCAGTTCGACGAAGACCAGACCCACACCACGGCTGTAATAAAAAGATTTACCCCTGGTCCTCAGCATCCAGCCCAGGCTGGTCTGCACCCGCTTATAGACAGGGGCATTGGCTATAGGAAAATGAACAGTCAATCGACTTATCCGCTCAAATATGCCAGCATGACAGATATTTTGGACAAAGTACCTTTCCCTGAAGGTACATCTTGTCATATTGCTTTTCTGTTCAGGCGTGTCAAGGACCGGGTCGGGGAAGAAATACAGACATGTAAGAGAGAAATGCACCAGTAGAATTGTAAAGACATCGTCTGGCAGGGTGACGAGTTACCAATCCCGGTGGCTTTGGCGGGTGTACCTGACTGCCCCATCTATTCCTGGGCTGGCGGAGTCTCAATGGCCTGAGCCTTAGACGCCGTTTACCTAGGCAGGGTCGAAAAGGGCAAGGTATGCCGTAGCATGGCCTGAGAGCCAGGAAGGCGGCACCCGGTAGAACACGAAATTTGCGAGTGCCGGGTAATAATAGTATGTGTAACGATAATGAGCTTGTCATCGCCGCCGACGGGTAGGATTGTGTCGTCCAGTCAAGACATGGCTGCATCGCGATGGGTAAGAGCACTGCGGCTGGAACGGCTGCCTTTCTGGGGTCTGATGACTTCGCAAATACAGTCTATAGACCGCATAGGCGTTAGAAACAGGCAGCATCGAGCCGGGGCTGGTGAGTCGATAGAATCAGACAGTCCCAGGAATATGGTTGATGGGCCAGTGCCCTACATCGCTTCGTCGGAGCATAGCCATGACTGCGCGACGGGTGGGGCGCATAAGCGTTAGGATGCATATTTCTCGCGATTTCGGGATGGCTCGACGGGTGTGATGTAGTTTTCAGGTCGTCGTCCGAGAAGCCTGCAGGTAACGGGGGTCAAAGGTTAGCTGAAGGGCGCCTTGGAAGTGGAGCTTCAATCCGAAAAGAGCGACTGGGAAAAAACTATTTGCTGAGTGAGATGATACCTCATCGTGCGCTTTGCTGTATCGGGAGGGATGCAGGCCTCGCGGTCCAAACGGGAACCATTGCCTAGCCTTCAGCAAGTTTGCATAATCAAGGGCTGGCGAGTCGCTGGATCGCGTTGCGAAGGTCACTCGGTTCGAGCATCGGTAGCGCGGTTCCGAGTGTCGCAAACAGAGCCTGACAGGCCAAATGATGTTGTCATTCAATTGCTTTCCCTTAATGGTGCCCTCGAAGCATGCCAGAACGGGCCTTCCCCGATATTTTGCTCTGCAAAGGTGCTCACGATGATGTTGGCGGATGCGTGATGTTGCAACTTGGACTCGGATATTCCAAGCTAGCCTTCAGCCCTACCAATCTAGCCAATCAGAGATGCTGTCAATTTCCGTAAGGCAGCCAAACCCCAACCACCCCTGCAAGCATATGCAGCTTCATTGCACAGCCTCTCGTCGTTTTGAAGGACCTGGAAAAGAATAGAAACGCGTGCGTGTGTAGTGTGGACTGGTTAATCTGCCCCCTTTTGCACCAGTGAAGCTCGTGATGGTTGCTCGACGGACGAACATTCCCGTTCTGAGGTCATTCCCGTCCGCCTATGCGCGAGGTGGTGATGGCTGCATATTGGAGGCGTGTACGCGTGAAGCCCAAATGAAGTAGCCCTCGGCGATCCCGTCCAGAAGCTGTTGTCACAATGCCTGAACCGAAAAGCCACCATGAAGACTTCCTTGCTTCCTTGCTTCTCAGTATGGTGATGTCCCAATTACCCGCTGGCGTTGAAATGCAGCCGCTTCAGCCAGTGCTTGAAGCTTCAGAGAGTACTGCTGAATTGTCGAACTTCGGAAGCCGTTCCACAGAGGTCGCAGTCGCGAGGCATAATTCCCCCAACATGACTTGGATCTCGGCGGGACGAGGCCGTTGTCGAGCTGACACAGTATCGGCGACATGTCTCTGTGAAGCCCAGCTGTGGCGATCAAGACACGACTTATCGCGAGTCAGGATCCTATTTTATCTGTCCTAACTGGGGCAGGGGTGGAGCTTCACGGGCTCGCGAGATGCGTTCCGAACAGGCATGCCCAATGAGAGAAGAGGGCTCGGATAACCAAACTTAGCACCTCATGATGCTTGCTTGCAGCCAGATCAGAACAGCAACGGAGTGCTCTCGATTGTATGATCCAGGGTTCGACTATACTCTGCCTTGCATCGATGATATCCCATCGTGCAAGTTAACGTATGCACCGCGGTTTGGGTTCCAAATCGTACAATGTCACAAGAGCTAGCCAAGGCCAAGTTAGTACGCGTTGCATTGTTAATGAGACCATTGCATCATGAACAAACCGACTTTGGGATCACTTTCCCCGGGAGTACACGCCGAAATCCACCCTGTTCGAAAACTATCGTCCGGTCTGCATCAAAGGGTTCCTCGTTTCCAAGCGGTGGACGCTGCGTAGTTGCGTGATTGGGCGGGAGGACGAGCCACGATGCAATGCGATGCTGACAAACACCCCCGAGATGGAAAACTTGACCAGATTGAGATCCGCAGCAGCGTTCACACTTAACGGCAACAATGCTTCGCACGAGGCGGTGAGAGGAGCTATAGCACACGTTTTATCATAACGGCCTAGCTAATTTCAATATTTGCAATTCACAGTGCCCAAAGCGCTTCGATCGGTGGGGAGTCGATTAACCTCCGCCCTTGCGCGATTCACCAAGCTAAGAGGTCCATGCACATCCATGCAATTGATCAATTGGGCTCCAATGCGCACAGTTGATCGATGATGAACAGACTCAAGCAAGCCCACGCTTCTCGTTCCAACGGGTACCCAAAGTGCATCGACTACGTTTGTTGGGCGAACCGTGTTTACTACCGAAAGAACATTTATATCCGCTCATCGGCAAAGCTTGCAGAGATGATACCATGAGATCACTTCTTACGACGCTATGCCTCGCGATGATTCATAGCATCAGCCTCCAGTAACAGTACTCAAACTGACGGTCAGTCGCCTGACCGAGCCGATGTCGTATCACTAGAACCGGCCCCGCGGGTTTGTCCGGCGGGGGAAGACCATCTCCAGCTGAATTGAGTGACCGAGTCACCCAGGATGGTAAAAAGATACTGTTTGGCGAACCCGGCGCTCGATACGATGATACCTATGATATCACGAGAGTTAGACGAGCGTCTGCGCAGGGCTCTGCTCGACAGGCACCCGCGCATGCCGATGCGATGTTCACACCCTTTTCGGGTATCGTCTGACTGGAAATCATACCAGACGTCGTCATTGAGCTGCATGCACGCCAAGATTTCAAGATGAACACTACATTCATGAGCGATTTTCGTGAGGCTTAAGCTTACGGGGGCCATCGGCGTTGGCGAGAACAATAGTGGGATATGCAGCCCTACGCTGCTAGCCAGGCGGCATGCAGCGTGTAACCGCAGCTACGGGTGGGAATGTGCACACGCAGATGCATGCTTGACCGACGGAAACTTTCGACACGTCTACGCCGGTGCAGCTCGAACTGCCATTGAGTGTTCTGCATGGATGACTGCGCACGGATGCCGCCTCGCCTGGGTGCATATCTGTCGACTCTGGCGATGTGCGAAGCTTCAAAGCTTGGTACTGGAGAACAACCTGTCGCAACACGGTCAAAATCGCAATTCTGCTGCGGCCCCGGAAGATGCACAAACATCTGGGCAAGTTGGACGGCGATGCAAACCTCGACGAATATTGCATACTCGCGAGATATTGATGCCGAACTTCCATCTTGAGCCACCCGTCGAGGCGAGAAGCTTCAATGTGCGAACGTTGCATGCATACCATCGTTAACGCGCGGAGAGCAGTTCTATTCTCGATCGGATTCTCAATCTTTGAGCCGATCTCGATCAAGTGCCGTGGGCCAAGCTGCCAGCGTTGGCGGCATCGTTTGAAAACGCCTTGTTCCTGACCGTAGTTCCGACTCGCTGTTACGTGATTTGAATTTCCTCTCCAGCAGGGCCACAATCGAAATTACTACTACGAGGGACGTGGCGATACGCGCTAATTGGGGTCGTTTATCCCGAAATGGGCTTACAGGATCGCATGAGGTAGTACGAAGGAGCAACCAAGCCGGCGACGGGAGACTCGGGTGCCAAGGCGGTGGAAATTCCAGAAGGCCGCTAGCAGGGGAGAGGGCCTTTGATTGGTCCGCTGACGAGGTATACTGCTATTTCAGGACACCAGATCTTTTTTTAATTTTGCTGAGACTGAACCGAGATAGTGGCTATGTTTGACTGTGGAAGCTAAACGGCACTGCTGCTTAGCTATCTGAGGCATCACGTTGTCTCGCAATCCCGAATTTCAAATGGAAGAAAGCTCGTTCATGGCCACTATCGTATCGGGAGCCTTTGTCTCGGGCTCTCGCGAGACTCAACAAAGAGGGCGTTTTTTTCGGTCTGTCTGTCCTCGTCCACGGGTTCGGAAACGAGGATGGGAAAGAAAGGAGTTTGCAGGCCAGCCCCGCCCAAAGTCAGCCCGATGGTTGGCTCCCCTGTGAGGTTCGTTCGTCTTATTGTGGGATTATACACCAGATCGGTGTCTAGCTTACACGATCGAGGCCTGGTACAGCTGAACGGTGGGTATTCCCGCTCGCCTGCAGGTTGTGCGCTGGAGCAAGACAGTTCGTGATAGGCTTCAGCTAAATTGCGGCTAACTTTCAAAGACTACCAGACTTTGCGCTTTGACTGATTGGGACAGACCTGCTTGCATTCTCACTGCACCGAACATGGTCATGAACAGATCGCAAGAGCTACGCAGAAAAAAAAGAAAAAGCCGCCTGGGCTGGTCATGCTAAGTTGGGGGGCACGGAGTACACAGCAGCTGTTAACTGGTGGCCGAGGTACATACACGCATACATGTCCAGACCAGATGCATGCATGCTCACCGAATGCAGGACCCAAGCGTACGCACCAGTTTCTTTCTCTAGTGGTCTGTTGGACTGCTCTGGTGGTGGTGGTGGGGAGCGGTAGTGGTAATTTGTTTTTCGCCGCTTCCCTGCGCTGCTGCGATCAGAGTTGGTGACACCGGGCCAAAATGCGCCTAACGGCCACACTCTGCGACCGAAGACCACCACTCCGCCTCCACACACAATCTTGAGGAGCCTGCCCAGTCAGATGGTGGAGGATGGCCGCGGTCCACTGCATCCCACGTTTGGCATGGTCTCCCGGCCTAGCCTACGAGGATTTCTTTGCTCGATCTTGTCGGTGTTCCACATTACCGCATTAGTCGTCCGAGCTGATGGGCTTTGTACCTTGCGCCAGAGGTACCTGCTCCCCTCGTCTTGATGCCATCTCCTCACCGCTCGTGCAAACGGTCCCTGGATTTCCCTCCCACCACCGGCGCCCCATCATATCTCGGAAGCAACCATGCTTATTTTTCTTTTCCCATCCGGGCGAATTTCCTTCGTTTGCTTTTTTCTCTCTCCCAACTTTCTTTTTCGTGTGTTCGCCCACCAAACGGTAGCCCGCGCGCAGACCCTTGAAAAGCCTAAGAAAAAGGAAACACACCAAATGTCAAGATGGATCGGGGCGTCAACGGACTCGGTCTCCAACTCTGGCGATGCTGTAGCTGCAATGGCTTAGCTCTGCTCTCCACGCGAAAGCAGAAAGCAGCTAGAGGGGTCTCATCTAGGACACCCTCTTACTCTAATTGGTACTCCATACTACCGACAATCTGGGATGGTAGGATTCGCATCGATATCGCTTTGTATAAGTATGAATCAACTGCCCTCTCGTTTCATATCCTTCCTGGCACATCATCAACAACAACAACGAAGATTCATTAATACCATCTCAACTTCAAAGACACTTCACTTCGCCTCAGCTTTGTTCGATATCGTTCAATCGATTCATTCGCTTCGGAATATTTTCTTTCGACAAGATTATTATAAACACATTGGTTTTCTTACATTCGAACCTTTCCTTCACCAGTCACTTGACCTACGAAAAAGATATATAAACCACCTCGAAACTTCGCAGCAAAGTCTATATAGCTCCTCCTCGCACGACATCCAATCGATCGATCATCGACCTCCTCAACTATTCGACACTTATATCTTTTTGATCTTTATACGGGTCTTGCTTTCAATCGTTCAAAATGTGCAAGCGCGTTACTGAGCGATACTCTGTTTGCAAGTGCGTCTACTACAAGGTACGTAGCTACAAGTCATAGCAGGGATCCAACACCATCACCAGCACAGCACAGTGGCTAACAATCCGATTACAGCACGGAGTTGATGCCTGCGCATCGAAACATATGGGAGGGCACGCTATCGAAGAAAAGGTTGTCCTCGTAGGATACGCCTGCCCGTCTCATATGCCGGCTCCCGGTGGCCGCGTTGGAGTTCTCCCGAGTCCCACCTGCGAAAGCTGGAAATAAGCCGGCCAACAAGGAAGTCGGATATCAAAATATCCTAAATATCAAAAAACTACTCGACTTTGCAAATCCGCCTTCGTTCGACTCCCGATTCGAACATTGTACATATTTCCAACGACCCGGAAAAAGACTTGACGGCCGCACGAAACGACTCAAAATATCACCGTACCAGCATTGCTACTGATTTCACGACGTTGAGGAACGAAGGCTGTCTGGACTCTTACCACCACTACTTTCTTCGGCTTTTGATGGCACTTTTCAGCGAGCGAGCGATCCTATCTTCGAATTCTCTTTCCAACCGGCATACATCCTATTTCCGTGTAATACTAGCGACCTATACCAGCATGGCTTGGAGTTCAATTGGGGTTTATTTTCTTTTAATTGTTTGTTTTCTGCCGCATTGCACAATTATATCTATGCATACATGGGCTTTAGAGACGGACTCGAGGTTCATTCGGAGTTTATTGGCGCAGTTGCGATTCTTCTATTTCAGTTCCACACATTCTCCCCATCTCATTTGTTCGGTCTGACTTCTACTTGCATCAATTTTTTGTGTTCTTGGGCTGTTCTGCTTGGTCATTATCTTTCGCATTGGACACTGCTCTTAGCTATTTCTTTCTAAATTCGCTGCTGTTCTGGTTTTGGACTTAGCTGCATTCTCTTTTAAATCTGCGTTGCCAAATCTCCATTTCAAGGGCTGGTTCCACAGACACTGTACTATAACAATTACCAGATAATACTGCGTACCAATCCACCTCATTTCTATTAATACAAAACGGCCCGTTCAACTCTCCGTATCCTCACGGAATCCATCAATCGGTAACTCCCGCGGAGGCGTGCGCGGCGGCGGCGGCGGTGGTGGCCGCACTAACACCATGCCGTCTACGAACCGTCAAACATGAACAAATTAAGCCGCAACGGAAGCGCCCCGGCCCAAGCCATGCTAGCCTGCTGCTGTGTAGCAGGACATGTTGGAAGGATGCATTCGGGATGACACGGACGGTTAGTCACCCACGATCGTGATCATGCGTTACATGAGAAACGTAATCACGCACGTATGTATGGACTCAGAAGCTAGACTAACTACCGTAGCAGGAACGGAGCTGGGAGAAAAACCAAGGCGGCGGGGAGTGGGTTTCGACTTCGTCACCGAGTCATCCAGGCAGCTGCGCGGGAAGCTCAGGATCTCGAGTTCGCGGCGCACAAAACGCCAGGCACTCCAAACCACATCGCTTCGAGCTAGGCTGATGGGATCGATCCATCCGGCCCTAGCTACTGCTCGGCGACATCTCGTTTACGACCAATCCTACTCAAAGTCCTTCACGACTCGTCCGCCTAGAATCTCGGTTCAGAGAGTATGGACGCGGAATCGACGTCCGTTTCGAGATTATGCACGTATGACTGCGAGATAGCGTCCTCGAGACATCGGTTGCTGCACATTCCTCTGCACATGTGAGCAAGCTCCCGATGCGGATGTAGGTACATACATAGATACGTTAAAGCAGGATCAAGGCAGGCTCATCTCAAGTCTTCGCTCCACTTTCAACCACAGAGTGGAGACTGCGCATGCAGCCAGCAATCGCACGCGTTGCGTGCACGGTGCACCTCTGGTGCAGGTACAGCCTTCAGGGAACAAACTACCCGAAATATCGCGATACATGACGACGACGGTATCCAGCTAGGTGCCGGCACAGCCGTGAAAGCAGGGTCAGAGGACCGGAGCGAGACGCCAGTTGTTCAACTTGTGATTTTTGTTTAGAACATTGGCACAGCAGTGCACTGCACCGCGCGACGTCGACTCCGGATGCAACGATGGTCATCCGCTGTAACGCAACGGCTGCGTCACTTTTGGCCGATGCTATTTTTCGACCGCGATACACAATACACGCCCCGCTGTTCGTTCGACAGATGTGAGGATTCGCGCACAAAGATGTTTAGGCAGTCGACCGGCGGCCGCTAGGTACACTGTATGCTGAGTGAGGGCCTCGTGTTCGTGTTCCAACTGGATCCTCGGAGGCATCGGACTTTGAGGCGGTAGGCGCATCCAGGCCAGGCCAGCTAGCCAGCCAGTAAGTTCCGGGACGGTGTCATCATCGGCACCAATGTGGAGAAGCAATTAACGGGCTTTTGATATAGTTGGCCGAGGCCACGGGTACTAGCCTCAGAATATTGAGGCCGCTTAGCTCATCTATCGCTACCTACCAACCGCCTGTTCAGCATCGACTGGCTATTCGCCAAATCGGGTTCGCCAGTGGAGGAGCGGCCCCTTGCAGAATGAGGTGTCCATCGATTCGATTGTACGAATCGAGCGAGGTAGACGGGTACCTGGGTTACAAGGTGGTGATCATGTCCCGTTTGTCACACCTGTCACATCGTTTCGTCGTTACAACCTTCATTTCTAATCTCCCCGCGAGGGTGTTATTCCTGGATGTTTGATGACTGCTGAACCCGGTAGTTTGGATACGAATGGCAGTTGACAGGGAGCGGTGCTGTAGGATCTCCGGCAGGCATGCAGAATGCCTCTCTAGCCTATCGACAAGTTGAGATCAAGATGTCAAATCTCAGCTGGTGAAGGGACACAGGCCCTAAGGTCGCCGATCTTTGAGGCCAGCGGATAGATCGCAGCGAGTGAGGCTCACATGCATGAATGCAAGCATGCCGCTGTCGATACTCGCTTTCGGGAGGGGGGTTTTCGCAGACTCCAACTCGAATCTGCCTGCCGATAGGGGACTCCGTGATGATCCCAGAGCACAATCCCCGGGGCGCTCTGGGACGGGCGTCAGGCTCTCATTGGCTGTTTCACTCTATTTTTATGGCGTCTGGCGTCCGAACAGGAAATGTGGATTCTGGTCGCCGGAACTGCGCCTCCACCCGGCGAGCCCTTGTCCAAGGCAGAGAGCCTCAGAGGAAAAATGGCGGTCGCTGATTGGACGCTGTGATTTGAAATTTGACGTTTGGTGGTGCTGGAAAGGCAGACTTTCGCGCAAACAAAAACTCATCAACGTTCAACACGCAGTGGCGTCACCACCCGCTTTCGTGTTTCGGCCGCCACACCGAGCCGAAGGACTCCGTCTGTATTCGAGCCAAACACGCTGCTGCTGACCGAAGGCGTATGATAAATACTATCGACAAAATGTCACGGTAACCATCTACGGTGTTGAACTCTTTTTCGCGAGGGTATGTGGAAACGCCCAGAATCCAAGTGTGTTAGCATGCTGTCACCAGCTCCCAAGAACACCCATCTTACTCATCACGCATCATGACCTGTTGACGATCACAGAAGGTAACGTAAGCCCCTTTAATTCTTCCGTCCTGCCAGCTGCACGTTCGCGGTGGTATGTACGGACATTACTCATGCGACTCAGTCATGACACAGAGCAGGTCATAGTCTCTTCGGCACTGGCTACGGGAAGGACGTCTACTATACTTGGCATGATCTTGAAGTGACTGACACCGAGAATACACTGGGGCATTGCTGCTTTGCTCGCACAGCAGACGCTCTTGCCCGAGTAATCGAAATTAATAAAAATCCGATCCTACCTGATATGACACAATCCGCCAGAGAGCCGGTCCCGAACAGTGTGAGAGTCGTCTGAGACGGGTGCATGGTATGGGGCTCCGGGCCACTCCCGTGCATGCCTGCAACTTAGCCGGCATTTTGGAAGTACATGTACCATCCCGGGCAGATACTTGCAACGTCCCTCGAAATTATAGTCTATGAGGCCATACCGTGTAAGTGTGTAGGCTCATAGTCTACGGTGACTTTACTTGGCCGTTCTAATTATCAGCTTACTGGCATTCGCCTCATCGCGTGGCTGGTTCCGATTCGCGCGGTCTGTCAAAGTGGACCAATTCCTCCCGCCACAACGGCCGTCTCTTCTGCAAGTTGCAAAATCTGACAGCTCGGCGTAACATCCGCAGTGCATGCAGTATCGGGCTCACCATTGACATCTGATAGCCTTGCTCTGTGTGTTCGAACAATTGCGATTTCCCACGTGGGTCCAGCGCCAGCCATGCTCGCCCGATGCGGCTTCGTCGACGACGGATGGAACGTCACAGCAACACAAAGAAGATTGACATTATATCATTGTCGTTCGATTCGGCGAATACATTACAACAAAGCCCTCCCTCCCGAAACAACCAATATGCAGTGCCGTGACGGAAAGTATTTAACAAACAAGCGGGAAAGCTCCCGCGGACATGAGTTCCAATATGCAAGTTAAAACAACAATTCAATATTCGCAGTGCTGCTTTCCATATTAGTAGTAGTTCTTCCTCTCCTTCGGTGTCGTATATCTGTCGCGTTTCATTTTATGACATCAAGCTTCATATGATTTCTCTGAATTATGTGTCCATCTCAAATATCCCTTCTATCTTATTATTCTCTTTGGCGCTGCCAGTGGGGACGATGCTCCCTATATCCGCCCCTCAGCTTCCCACAATCAGCGCACCCGTTCCATTGGCCACCACCTTGACCGTTCCCGCGGTGTTGCATAGCGCCATCCTGTCCATCGAACTTCCTCGGCAAGTCGACGCCACCCCCTGGGAACCGTCTCCTGGACGTATCGTGGAGCGGCCAAATGGACGTCAGAGTACAAACGCCCATCTTTGCGGGCCTCCCCAGAAGCCCGTCCATAAACCAGAGACGTTTCTCCAAAAAGTGTTCAGCAACACGCGCATCGTGGAACCAGATGGCCATCACGCCCGACTTGAACCACCGGACCTTGCGCACGCGGTACTCCTCGTTGACGGGCTCGCCGTCGGCGCCTGTGCGCGTCTGGAAGGCGTTGAGCGACTCGAGGCGGCGCATGAAGGCGTCGTCGAAGTGCGTGTGCGATATGATGTACGGGTTCCAGATGTTGCGGATGACGATTCCAGCCCACTTCTCGCTGATGCGTAGCTTCTCGCCGATGACAGACAGCCAGGCTTGGTTGTCGGTTGCGAGCCAGCGCTGTTCGTGCGTCTGAAAGTTGATATTGACCCCGCATTCGGACCAGGAGAACCAGGAGCCTAGGTAGACGTCCTTGGTGGCTGGGATGGAGTGGAGGGCTGCGAGGATGACGGCTCTGGCGGCGGCGACGAGCTCGGGTTTGTTGGCGACGGCGGTGTAATTTGCTCGCAGGCGGATGGCGTTGAGCTTGTTGTCGTGTGGGAGATGGGCAAGGTAGATGTGAACCTTGCCGCTTTCCGGCGCCGGCTTGAGAGGTTGCTGGGGTTTGGTGAGAAGCTGTCCCGTGGCGTTTACAGGGATGGGAACCGGAGCAAGGATAGGAATGGGAGCGGGAGCCACCTGGGTGATGGCTGCGGCGGGTGTAGCAGGCTCGCTGGCGCATAGCTTTGCGGATATGGCTGCGATGAGCGCCTTGCCGAAGCCGCCGTCATGGTCCTCCACGACTGGCGAATCCGGTTGAGCGGCTGCTCCCGTGCCATGCTTCGTGACGGGTGTGTTTGTGCTACCGTTGACGATCAGGGGCTTCTGTCTTGCCGGAGCCGGCTTGGGTTCTGCAGGGAAGGCGGGAAGACGAGGAAGGCGTCCCTTTCTGTTGCCCATGACGGGGACGGACTGGCGGCGGGGAAAGTAGCCGTGTGGGCCGTCGTACTGGGGTGGCGGTGACGGGATATGTGGAACTGTGAGGACGACCATCTTGTGAATGTGTGGGATGAGGGCTGTTGTAGTCCCGTGGAAATTAACGTGGCGAATATGTGAGTTGGTGAGATTGCTCTTTGAGCGGTTGATTTCCTAGATGTCGTAGATTCTGTTAATCTGGATGGTTCTATCAGGGGTATAGAGGAGCAGACCGACTTCTTTGAAGGTCGGTGCGTGGGGTTGGAGAGAGTACCGGAGGGCTTCGGTGAAAGGAAGAGGAGGGAAAATGAAGGAAGAAGAAGCTACTGACCTGATGCTGCTTGTCTCTTGTGCTTTGAATGCTCCGAAACACTCACTGGTCCGCTGCTGCTGAGATTCTGCAGGCACCCCTATTAATATCCGCAGCGTGATTGAATACAGGTGGACACTGCTGAGATGGAAAAACCGACGGCCTTGCAAAAGCCACGCGAGAACATAATATGTTTGAGGAGATGCGTCAGAAGAGAGAGACGGGATGGCTGCCTTCGAGAGAGATGAAGACTTAAGACAGAGTTATTCCGTCTGGAAGCCTCTATAGATATATCGTAGAAGATGTGAAAACCGGCCGCGGCCCTGAAGCCGACATGGAGCAGAAAGGTGGAGAGAATCAAAGGAAGAACAATGCGACTAGCTACGCGGGTTGGCCTCGTATACCATGACGTTTAGTTCGGAGAAAGGTGGGCGACAACAAGGATGGTGTGCATACACACGTGGCCCGCGGATATTTCCGCAAGTTGTACGTACCTGCATGGACACCGTCTACCTCTAGCCCGGGAGGGGAACGTAACAACAATAAAGTACAAAGACGCCTGTTCACCCGGCATTCGGACTTCCTTCGTTGCAGATGCTCGTAGCTTACTAGCACTGAGAACTGGAGCTCACTGTGCGCTTGTACACATTCCATTGTAGCACGCCTAGGGAGGGCTTCGAAGCTTCATCCATGTGAGCTCTTCTCTCTATGCTTCCGCCGCTTTCATCTTGAAACTATTGCTACATTTGATGCTTTAGCAAACTTTCTAGGGAGGAGGCATCTTTGAAGCGACATGAGAAGCTGGCTCGTCATCAGAAGTATTGAAGCCGTAGGTTTAAGATGATGTTCGCTCCTTTAGCAGCTGGCGCGCCTCGTGTTGGATTTTCTTTGTTGCGCCACCGTAACATGCTTTGATTGCAGTTAGCCACACATTTGCGATTTCCTGATGCAGAGTCTCTTTGTTAGCAGGCCGATTTGACGTGGGCAAGTGATCTCATCTACCATCACAGCAGCTCGTGACGCCGGATCCGAGAGTTTAGCCTATTGGACCTAGCAGGTGCAGCTCTCATAATTTTTATTGTTGTTGGCAATATAATCGATGTCGCGTTTAAATTTCGCTTGTTGGATTGGCACGGGGAATGTTGGCTGCGCTGTCTGGCGACACGATGCTGCGCAGCTTCAATCCTGCTGAGTCGGCTGGGACAAAGCATACAATGACCACTACACGCGCGATGCCCTTGACACTCGCGTGTGAATATCCACTAGCTAGGATGATATTGGAATCTGAGTAGAAGATCGATAGCAACCGATCCTGAAATTGGATCGTGATATGAAAATTACTGGGTGTGCTGCCCTGTTCGGCGGCGGATGTTGCTATTCCCCCCATGAACTCCGCTTTGTGAGGAGTCATGCATAACTAAACCACGCGCAATCGCTTAGAAATCAATGAATGCAAATATTCGCCTCACATAGATCCAACGCCCCAGCGCCGGGTTGGCGCATGCATATATGTACAATTACAAACCAACTGTTCACACCGCGAGTTCCAATATTATCATGGTTATTTCGGTCCTTATCCGCTGATTATTTGCGTCGATATCATTCCGCGTGATCTTCATGGATATAGCAACAGTAATTACGCTGCTGCTGTGCTTTCAGACAGCTTGCTTGCCATTGTGCCCTTTGGTGCTTTCAAGAAGTCGCTGGACAACTGGAAGCTGTCGCTGCTGCCGTTACGTAACAGCTCTGTGGGCTTCGAGCCGGCAGTCGCGGTCGTGAGGACATAGTCTTTGAACTCATCGTCGTCGGTTTCCACCTCGTCGCGACAGCCGGGGCCTTCGAGGATGCCGCGGCCGGTGTACCAGTCGCCGCGGAGGAGACGCTTCTCAACCTCGCGCCAGTAAACGCCCTTACCACCCTCCTGTAGTCGTACGTATTGATGTTAGTATTGCGATAGAGCCGTGTGTGGAGAGAGCTGTAGCATACCCCTGTCTTCATATCGAGATCGCCGACTTTGCACTCGATATGTATATCGACCCCGCTGCCACTTGTTTTTGGCTTGACCCATACTCGCACGTAAACCGTGCAATCCCGTAGGCTCATCGCCGTGCAGATGTCTTCACCAATCTTGGCCGTCGTCGGATGACCGGCCAGCATGCGTGATAGCTCTTCGGCCGATACCTCTATAGTCGGTGTTGGCGGCGCCAGCACGCCTACTTTCCCGCCGAAATGCGCCTGCAGGTCTGCCAGGGCGTGTGGCAAGCTCCTGGGTTCGGAAAAGTAGCTTGTGAGAATGTCGACGATTGATGTGTCTAAGATATCCAGCCATGGTGCTACACCATCCTCGCCGAGTGCCGTGTCGTTAACGAGGGCGTCGTCCTCATCGATCATCAGGATGCCATCGTCGCGGCCGACAATTGCTTCGACAGCACGGCGGACGCGGGCAGGAGTGGATGAGACCAGGTCCAGAGGGCAGTACGGCGGAGGGTGGGCAGGGGCGTCTTCAAGTTCGGAGTTCGAGCCTGCACTGGCGGTAGAGCGACCTGAGAGTGTACGTGAGCGCATGCTCCGTAGAGCGCATGTGCGGCACAGCTTCCAGTCCCGTGGTGCATCCGGGGATTGGACGAGATACTTCGGCTTGAACTCGACAGTAAGAAGATCTCGCCAACCTGCACTAGAGAGCGCGGAGGCATTCATTTCGTTCGGGTTCGAGTTGTCTTCCAGGCATTGGTCCTTCAGGGGGAAGAGCGCGAGCCGTCCGCGGCTGTTCGTCCGCCGGTAGGCATCGGTCTTCGCGCTGCTGGCCTTGTATTTCTGGTAGATTCCCGGTGTCATATCCTCCACTATGAGGCCCCACCGCTCGGACTCATCGAGCCGACCTTTTCGCTTGCCAGCACCTAGCCTCGGCGGCTCGCCATCGGAAAGTGCACTGCCCCGGTCATTCTGCTGCAGACGGACGTTCAGAGTCTTCAAGACGGCCGGAGACAGTTCAACGAGTTTGGTGTCGAGGATGGAGGAGGGTAGGAGCGGCACGAAGACTTTGTGTAGATGAGTGTAGAGTTGGAGGGTCGTGGGGAAGTTGGGCAGGTACTTCCGGAGCCGGATCAAGTGGGTTTTCTACCGGCGCATTGTGACGTTAGCATTAGTTCATATCGATCGGTTGGAATTGGCGAGGACAGGGGTCTTCTGCGGCGAGGCACTTACAAAACGGTCGTCGGCACCGACGTACCGATAGAGCACGTTGGCTGCACCCTCGGTGAGGTAGACGAGGTCGGCGGCATCCGCAATCGTGAGCTGTGGTTGTTCGTCAACGGGGACGGCGGCAACGTTTTGGGCACGGAGCATTGCGCCAACGGTAGGGGTCCAAAGTGCCGAGTTCGAAGGTTGTGGATTGTGGATATATGGTGGCGGTATCTCGGACGATGGCGAGTTTTTGAATGTCAATGCACCGACAATCGAGTCGCATGAACCTCGCACTCCGCATCGGCGCCCGAGCAACGTGTATATATAAGAGCCTGCGGAATGGATTCGGTTTGGAAAAAATCGACAGCGGGCAGCTGACTGGTCATGAGAGCGAGAAGCTCTTTCAGACCTGCAGCGGTGGAGTTGTATCGGCCCCACAGTTCCTGGCAGGACCGGTTTCTCTAGTTGAGACAGCCGCCCTGATGCCGAAAGTCCAGCCGACCCAGATGCCCGACGCAGCTGCAGGACAGCATCTCAGGGAAGGACGCTCGCTGGAGTAGCCCGGTTTTGCGAGTCGGATGCCGCTGTCAAGATGGCAAACCGCCAAATGTCGGCGTCCCGGCGCTGTGGGCTGATGTCATATCGGACGCCAGGGCAGAAAAACCTTAAACTGGCAGGAAGGACCCTGAACGATTCCACCGGAGACCGCGGAACAAACGTTGCAAACAATCGTTGGCGACGGAGCCACAGTTCGTCGAGCTCTCGAGAGCTCCCCGCTGTGGAGCTGCCCGTCGTCGCAGGTGGTGCCACTATGCCGCTTGGAGGAGACTTGAGGTTGACCTGAAGTTTGACTGGGCTTCGTTCGGGCGCGGCGCAGAAAGCGGCGCCGCAGATTGGCCGACTCGCTTATGTAATCGAGGCGCTGATGTCGTGAACCTCCAACGACGCACCATTTGAATCCATTGACAGCATCATCACCATCTACAATGTTGTGGCCGAAACGCTTTCTGTCGAGAGGTGACATATCGGAATTTATTTCGTAATCAACAGTCTGCACTGGTAGCCACCCACCATGCATTTTCGCAATGGCCTCAAACTGCGTCTTATACCATGGCCGTGCGCAAGTTTTCCATCCAGCATGATGTCGATATCACCAGCAATGTTTCGCTATCTCGATAATTCTTATCGATAGTGGAAGTCTGGCCGACTTGGAACATATCTCCCCGCCATGAGGCTATCGAATTGGTCACGATGTCTCGCATTCGGAGCGTATACGTACCTCCTCCCCCCATCGTAAGCCTCTTCTATACCTTGGTGTTTGAACATATTATCAACCTGCATATACAGGCTTTCTAACTGCCTATCTGTATACTAGAGCTGTCGTAGCGGCTGATAGCGAGATATCGATACAAGACCTCGCCGCCTTCATTAAAGCCAACCGCGTGAACATCTTCGAATTCCAAAAGGCAATGCGCAATCTCTACTATCTCTGGGACCCGGACCGCAGTCCTCTTACACCAAACCAGGACACCCCATCCATCCTCGACCCGTTCCTCGATAGTCTCAAGGAAAGACTGGATAAACTGACCGATTCCTACGACGCCAACCCGGACGCCGCACGAGCCGAGTTTCAAACGTACGGGTTCGCGGGCACGCGGAAGAACAGCAACCTGAACAGCGACGGCAACACCAACAGTATGAACAGCATGAATTTCATGCCGGCGTCGCCGACGAACCGCGTATTCGGAGTATTGACGCGGGTACTCAGCACTGCTACGGACGCTCGGACCGCGTTCTCAAACTTTCTGGCGTGGGCGGAGCGCGTAGTCGGTCTACGCCACTGGTACAGCCTTCCCTCGCAGCAGGACGTCGAGTGGGTCGCTCCCCGACTCTTCGGTGGAACATTGAATCAAAATCCTGGCGTCTTCGTCTTCAATTCGAATGCGCGGGCTGTGAACCGAAAACGCATGGAGGATACCGTGGCGACGCTGCGTGGAGCGCTACAAGTATTACAGGGTCTGCGTAATTCAGTATTCAAGACAGGTATACAAGCTGAGGGTGTAGGTGCCGACATGAAGGGTGTCATTGATGAGATTATCGATGTCATAAGGTTCTGGGGAGACGGCGTGCAGGCGGTAAGAGATGCATACGTTGATATTCCACCGCTGCCGGACCAGCAGGTGTTTAAATTTGGTCCTGGAGATGCAGATGTAGGGGTTGACGAGGATGATGAGTTGAGTGTGTCGAATGTTCCTGAGACACAGCTCGGGGCCTTTGTTAGCGAGCTTGGAGGCGGGGAGCCACGGGGACTGATGGCAGAAAGCGTGATGCCGGTGTTAACGGATGAAGTTATGGGTGGTAATCTAGAGTCATGTTCGATAGGGTGGGGTCTAGACAGCCAGGCGGGGAATTCTGAAGCAGGGAAGAGGTGTGGTATGTTCTGAGTTGCACACCAATCAACTGCGTGGATTGGATCATGACCAGAACCTCTGCAATTATTATGGGTACCACGGCTTCACATTAAAATGCCGGGTGCCCGGGGAAGCAGCATTCTATATTAATCTATAGTAAGATTCACAATACACAAGCAATACTGAAGCTCTATAATCATAGGGTGTCTGGCTTGTGGGGACCTGCGGGCAGAAATTCAGCGGCTGAAAGGAAGGATTGCGCAATTTGCGCCATTATATTAATCATCAA
This sequence comes from Drechslerella dactyloides, assembly GCA_020064725.1. Classification (NCBI taxonomy): domain Eukaryota; kingdom Fungi; phylum Ascomycota; class Orbiliomycetes; order Orbiliales; family Orbiliaceae; genus Drechslerella; species Drechslerella dactyloides. Next base: position 2,921,125 of record JAGTWJ010000001.1, read on the forward strand.
TTGGGCCTTTTGACTGAAAACGTTAGGCATATACGTGCACTGCGCTTGGGGTTCACCCGGAATATATCACCGGTCTGGTAGGGTATATCCAGCGTCGCCATTCATGGTCAAGCCGGCAGAATGCTGACGGGCCTATCGCGATGGGTCCTCTTCGGCTTTGTGCTGGCCAACTTGAATTATCTCACGTATGAGCGTCCACGGACTTGTAAATTCTAATATTGAACCCACGCTGCTGACCATGGCTCGATGATCGATAGGGTTGCTGTTGACCGGGACCCAGTTACAATCCCATTCAAGGAACTAGCCCACTGGGCGGAACGGGACGCCAGGCAGCCGCTCCGCCAATTTGCCTTCGCCGTCGCATACACAGAGCGGCTGTGGTATCGCAGCCTGCCATACAGCCGCCCGAAATACACAAGCCCGGAAACAATCGTAGGCGGCAAGAGATACGGCGATATAACCCTGGAATACCTGCTCGAAGGCCTCCGAGACCGGATCGACATTGCAAGAGCCCATTTGGAAGACCTCGAGGTCGAGTCCATGCTTTTCGCCGACCAGGGGTCGCATAAAATACACACTTCCATAATATCGAGTCCCGCAGATCCAACCTTGAGCAGCGCGGAGATGAAGCTACGGACCCAGAGCTTGAAGGGCGAAGACGATACCGCCGAGCTGGTGTCCAAGCTGGAGAGTCTCTACGGCGACCTCTCGGACCAGAGCTACCGCGTCCGCGGCCTACACCGCTGGTTACAAGACGACATTCTGCAAAAGAGAGACATAAACCTCTGGTCAAAGGACCCATTACTGATCGCGATGTCCGTCGCCAGCACGCGGCTGAACCCTAAAACACCGAACCTGGTAACCTACGATAGCTTCCAACGCGATCTGTGGAGCCGCTACCTTGTCGAAACACAGGCGGAGTTCGAGGGACTGCGTCACCTGCTCGACTTTTTCTTCAAAATATATCTGCGACATCCGCTACCTCCCTCGCTGAGCGGTGCCGATACGAACGCGCCTGACGATTTCCATACAGAGCTACGCGCGCACCTCAAGAAGATAGGTGACTGGTTTTTCGGGTGGGAGAATGCGGTTGCGGCGCTGAGCGAGACGTACGATGATATACCCCCATTGCCAGGCGCAGGCGAGCGAGATGGACAGGCGTCGATGGAGGATTCGGATAAGTCGAGTATTTGGGGGCTCAGACAGTGGACTGCGGGCACCCTCCCCGTGTCGCGGACGTTGGAGGGTGATGTAAATGCACCGGCTCCGCAGGAAGGAAGTATGGTGCAGGGAGAATACGATATTGATTCCGAGGATTTCGGAATCAGCAACCTGCCGGGGGTAAGTAACACCGTGTCCGTGACGATATCGTATATATATGCACACAGACTAACGTTCACGATTTGCCATCCTCAGATGATTTCAACGGATATGAAAGTGAGGTTTCCTCCAGCCTGAACATATCATATGGCATATATCGTCGTTTTGTTCAAGGCGTAACTGGCAACACGCCTGTTCCGAAATTACAACAAAAGACGCCGAGAACTTGGTTTTAGCTGGGCGGATATGTTGCAAAGTAAGAATCGAAGTGTGAAGGTGGGGCCTTGTTTATTCAGAAGAGCTTCATAGTGTCCAGCATCTCGTTCGTGACACTAGATCATTCAAGGTTGAGGCTCGCGGCCCCTCAGCTGCATATTTAGTGCGTTGTTTGTGCATGGATAGCAGGCGCGATAATGCTATAACGTAACTTAATTCGAATTCGCAGGATCAGGAAACGACCCGCGGAATTAGATACCAGACTTGTGTCCTTGGCCAAATCGATGAGCCTTCTCTCCATGCTTTGTGCACAACTCTCGAACTATTCATATTTAATCATCATGACAGACGACTCACGTGTAGATTGTGTCGACTCGTTTGCTGGTATCTGGAGCAGCGCATATAATAAGGTACCTTGACCTGAGCTGGCTACGGAACCGCCTCAGGTTGGCTTTCAAACGGGCCATTACTCGGGTGTTCAGCCTCTGGTACCGCGGACAGCATGGAGGAATCACCAACCGTCAACGGTCCATCCTCTAGCTCTCAGAAGAGCGTTTTGAGATTCGTGGACCTCCCGTTCGATATTCTGACCCAAATTCTCGAGTATCTTTCCTTCCGAGACTTGATCTCGCTGTCTCTGACCACCAGCGGCCTCCGATACGTTTGCCCGGATCGCAGCGAGGATGACACGACAGGAAAGGCACTTTGTTTCGCCACGTTGCATCTCAAGTTCCTGTCCCGGTCGCCGCACTCATCTCTTCGGAAAGTAGAGGGTCCCCAGAAATGCCCCTACTGCGATCACGATCTCTGCTCAGCCGCCTGTGCGAGTGCGCTCTTCCTCGACTCCGATACCGGAATTTTTTACCCTCGCAAGCTATTCCCGACGCATCGCACGACGTTGAGACGTCCTGCTAATGGTGCAAATGGAGCGACGCTCACACATGCCGGACAGCCTCCTGCTGATGATGAAGCGGGCCGTCCTCCTCTAGTCGTTCTGCCGACGAAATGGCCCCGGTACTCGACGGTCTGGTGTGAACACCATCGGTGCCCGAGGGATCTGTTCAAGCGTGCAAGTCATTCCGGCGCCCCAGACGGTACCGGCAGCGGGGGAACTATGCGCATACAAGGCGCCAATGCCTTCCTGGTCGAATATAACGCATGGCGGTGGAAAGTCCCGCAGACCCAAGCCCGTATCGGATACTGGCTGCACGATCAATGGCTAGTCGGATACAAGCATACTACGCAGGTCACCGCCGTCAGCGACGGTGATGGATTCCGACAACTGCCGGGTACGGATGCGCGGGGCCAGCCACAATCCGACGGTGACGAAGTTGTCCCAATCCGCGAGAAGCTGTGCTATACCCGCACGTGCTTGCACTGCACTCGGCCCACCCGTCGCTCTATAGACCCGCAGTGGCCGGATGAACCTGTGGCCGTGTATTGCGAGTGTGATGCACACTTTGACGGGATGAAGGGCGCCGGCTGCCGATGGTGCGGAGTCAGCACTATACGGTTCAATCGGATCGAAGGCTTCGATTACGTCAGTGAAGGAGCCCAACCGTCGCGCAAGGTCTGGGAGCTGAAGCTGCCAGCGGATCCGTCGCAACGAGTCCCGTTTCCGCGTGAAGGGTTTTGGCTATACCTTGCGACGGAATGCAAAGTTAGCGCGTACGGGGAAGGGATGCTGGCAGTACCCGAGGGTTCGAAGCGGATGCAGCCTGTGGATGCAGAGGCGGCCGCCAGGGCACTACGGATCGTTCGAGGGCATGATATCATACCGCTGCCCCGCACGACGCTCGGAATACAGCGCTTGCCGTACGACGTTTTACACAAAATACTCGAGTATCTGACGCACGATCCGAAGAGCCGCGACGTGTACTGCTTGGCGCTACAGACCAGTTACTGTTTCGTGAAGGCGTCGGGTGGGACGCCGCAGACCGTCCAGTGGTATGAGCCCTTGGCGGAGCCGTATTCCATCATGGAAAGGCATTGGTCGCACCCGCCGAGTCCCGACCCACCGGACAAACGCAGGGCGGCGGATGCGAAATACCCGAAACTCCCACTGCCGCTTGGGGGTTTTGACTTCTCGGAGACGAGGGTGTATATGATCGGGCAGCGGACGCACAAGCGTAGACGGATACCGCTTGTCTATCGGCGGTACGATTGGTTTCAGGCCCCGCAGTTCACGCCTCAGCCAGCCGCGACGCTGGATGCAGCATCCGCTGACTGGGATGAGGATGCATAGCCCGTTTGCAAAATTATATGATTCTATCTAGCTATAGGTACTTACTTAGCCTGACTTGTGAAAGACTCGTTTTACATTCTAGCAAGCAAGAATACGCTGCTTGATAAATTCTTATGTATCAGGCTGAGATTAGTCAGGAGTCGAGCAAACACGACTCCACCAATATTAAAGCTTCTACTATCGTATAAATCGAAAGCTGCAGCGTGTGTCTCCTGATTGGTTATCACAGATACAGCTTCAAGCTATCGGCGATACCAAGATCGTAGCACCCATCAAACGTTAACTAGTGGAAAAGCATGCGCATCGGTCAGTGGCTACTAGCAAAAGAAACCAACACTATTAACTGCATATACACGTCTAGATTCTTTTTGAAGATCGTATAGTCTAAAACTAGTCCTCAGCCTTGTATTCCCCACCCCAGATTACAGCTACAAATCCACGCCGGGGGAATCGATCAACTACCTACGCTCTGCAGGCCCGCAACTAACTACTCCAAAATGCAGACTCCGGATACCGATAGGATCTCGTTCACGGATATACCTTCGGATATATTCGCCTTCGTCCTCGACTACCTTTCATTTCGAGACCTCATATCCCTCTCTCTCACTACAAGGGGCCTCCGGTACATACAGCCGCGAGTGCCAAACGGTGCGGAGGATGGAAAACTCTGCTCTGCGCTGGTGACCTTAAGTTTCCTACCGCCGCGGCGTACACAGGATTCTAGTACTGGTGCCCGAGAGGGCACGAGCGCGGATAGCGGCTGCCCGGACCAATGCCCATACTGCCAACATACCCTTTGTACGGCGGATTGCGAAACTTCATTATTCCTTGACTCTGCTACCGGTGTCTTTTTCCCTCGCTCTCTATATTTGGCCAAATTGAAGCGCTCGCTGGGTACGAAACGGAAGACGCGCGGTAAACGAAAGAATTCGGATTGCAAGAATATCAACAAATCGTGCTACTCGACGATATGGTGTGAGCATCATCGATGCCCTAGCGACCTGCTAGCTCGCCCCGGTGCTGAGAACAACGTCTTCATAAGGGAATACAACATTTGGAGTCTTCGATCAATTTACGAGGACGACCTCAGCTATCTCGTTCGTCACAGATGGCTGGCTGGGCAGAAGCTTCAGTCCCCTCATGTACTGTCACACCCAGTTCACGCGTCAAGCGTCTCCGGATCAAGCGCTGGCTCAAACGCCATTGCCGTCAACGAAGAGAACCCAAAAAGGTTGAGAGATCTTCAGAGCACAGCAAGCCTCGAATATACACCTGTATACGAGAAAGTCTTCTACGATAAAATCTGCCGACATTGCCTACTGGTTGTGCCGCCTTCCTACGGACACACGAGTAACGCGGCGCTTGGGATCACCCTGCGGTCCCTCAGGGTCCTTCACGGACGGTCGCCTCCCGCTTGTCAATGCGATCCGGAGATCCGAAAAAAGTGGCCCCAGTCGTGCGTATGCTGTGGTCATGTCAGCGTCAGGGTTACGAAGGTCGAAGTCTTCGATGACCCTCGCCAGCTGACTGCGCGCCTGCAGCCACCCCGCCAGGGATTTTGGTTGCATCTCGCGACGGAATACTATATGGCGCCTGCGCCGAAAATCTATGGGCAGCCACCGCCGGAAGGAAAGCGAATGTATCCTGTAGATGCAGTCAAGGCCGCAAGACACCTACAGATAGTTCGAGGCACGACCTGGGACAGAATCATCCCGCTACCCCCTCCCAGCCGGCTTGGGATACATGATCTTCCACACGCCGTGCTGAACCGGATACTGGGCTATCTACCAGCGCACGGCGTTCATATCGACGAAAATCTAAAATCAGCGCTTCTAGCTAGTAATTGTTTCCTAAAATCATGGCTTGAGGCACGGCGGACACCCGGACAATTATGGGTTATGTCGCCGGGAGTGCAGTTGGTGAGCAGTCTGAATACAGTTAATCATGAGCGCACGAACGACGACTGGGAGTTGATCTGGGATACGAGTTTCTGGGAGCGGTGGTGGCATAGAGACGCGGTGCGGGCGGGGTTCGAGGACAATTTGACGCTGGCGACCCCGGACGTGAGATGGGTCGCTACTCACCCGCCGGGTTTTGAAGAAACTCAAGACGATCATCGACCGGATTACGGTTGAAGCTCCTGTAAATTCGAAATTATCGTTGTCGTGGATGGTGTCAATCGACAATATACTGTTTCGCAAATGGTTGAACGCGCATATGAACGTGCGTTCGATTGTAAACTATATCTGGACAATATTTTCTCAAATAGCGGCATGGGGCCCGAACCGGAAATCTGCACTCATGCAGGTTTTGCTGTATACATGTAGCTTGGTAGTGCATTTGAGGTGTTTTCAGGCAAGATCGCACGTCTTCCAGGACTATGTCCATCGATGCAATCTTGGACTCGAGCTAGTATCGAATAATCCTCTGTTACAAATCATTGATCGCAAATTTGAACCGGTCGATTCGTCGCCGGTAAAGTCGCCTGCAGCATGCGGGTCGGTATATTATCAGCGGTGATTAGGACCGGCCTTCTGGTGTCGTCTCTTCTGACGCTTGGAGTGTATGTGCGAGTGATTGATGGCCCGGACCGCTTATATATCTGAACGAGAATTCGGCTGACGTACATGGGATACAATCACAGGTCCGGGCAGGTCGTTTCCAATGTTGACCAATTCAACGTCATTCTAAAGTCTAAAGAAGACGCTGCCCTATGGGTCAAGCTCGTAAAGGACATTAAGGCTATCCAGGACCTCTGGCTCGTAGACAAAGCTACAATGCGAGTTGACGGCGTCAAGTATCCCGGCGGTAAGGCTCCAGAGATATTTGACGACTACGCCAGCGTCGCGCTGTCGATTGTCGAAGAAGTGCGGAGGCTGCTGGAACCTACCGACGACGATACCGTCGGCCTTGAGCTCGCGCTGGAGATATTGGCAAGACCACCCTTCAACATTGAGACGGCGCATCACGCGGTTTCCATCCTGGATACCTTGACGGGATATCTGCTCAACATTCCAACCTGGATCGAGACTATCGTCAGCGGATCGATAGGTATCGACGACTTTAATACGAACCCGTACGCTTCTATCTTCTGGCTGTTCGGCGGCTCGCTCCGCATGAGCAGTACCAGTGCCAAGCCGAGGGTCGCATGGGATCCGGAGCGACCTTCGTTCATCAGAAGGCTGTTCCTGGTCCTGAAGCTGGAGCTGGACTGGGCCACCGAGGAATTCGAGGCGCAGCAACCCATGCTTGAGGCTCTCGCGCCGGAGTTCGGCGTCGAGGGGGCGCGGGCGTTCAACTCGCTGGTACTGTGGACCGGACACTATGCGCAGCTGGTCAAGCGGGTGTCGGACGATCTGTATGCGATTCGAAAGTCGGAGTCGTTTAGAGCGGTGTACAAGAACACCGGGGCCGCACTGCCGGCAGACCTGAGGAAATACTTCCAAAAGCATCTGCAGCTGCCGGCTCGTGCTCGGCAAACTTCATTGGTCGCTGGGCTCAATGAGCTGCGGGCGGCGGAGGTGATGCGGACGGAGGGAGAGACCATCGACTCTTCTCCGCGGGCTCCGTAGTTATAAGGCCAGCTAGCTAGCAGCAGACGCTAGCTGCTTGTTCGCTGCGCAGCGTCCCCCAGACTATTCGCTGTGACTAGTCTCACCTCATCAGCTGAGTTTAGCAAACACATTACCAGAATTTAAGCTGACAATGCCTCGAGGGGTTGATGGAATGATTAAGATACTCATCTGAATTGCAAATGAGCTTACATCTTATCCCTTGGACCATTTACCCTGGGGGATTGAAGAATGATTATCCGAATCAGGCCTCGAGGCCGGATGATTTGATCGTATATATGATTGTTCTAGATATCTCTGCTCTTGACTGCAGCCAGCTCTCAACATACTCTACAATCAATATTAGAATGGCAATCGGGTTTAGAGACCGTACTTGAGACCTTGGCTCAACTGACACCCAATACGTAACAAGACTCCGAGACTAGTCTGGTCGAGGGCAATTTAATTAAAAGGTGTATTTACGTAACTAAGAAATCCCCAGAGAGACCAGTAGAATAAACCTCCTCGGTATTGACTGGGTCAAGTCTACTATCATGCGACTAAATCAGCCGCTTTATGGAATAGCACAGGCTAATTTTATCTCTCGCATTGCACAGATAGCTAGATCTCAAGATTCGGGATTGTGAACTGCTCTCGAGATGTTGTTTGAAATGCGTTGCGTGCGGCAGCCAGCGTTTCCGTGGTGACAGCGGCTCCTCGGCAGGGCTGCCCGTTTCGGAAAGACAGCAACATTGCCTCTGGCAGCTGCGGCGAGAGAACCAGAACTCTACGCGTATACGGCCCTGGCAAGCAAGCCCAATCGACCGCCAGTCGCAGAGCACTAAAACTCTGCCTCGCATCGCACCGCATCGCATCGTATCCACCCGCCGTCTGTCATTCGCGCACTTCCCGGTTACGTGCCATACTCGAATAGTCAGCCCGCAAAGCCTCAGACACCACAGCTTGTACGTCATGCGCCCAGTCGCTGTTCGCGCCGCTGAATATATTGAGAACACGCACTGATATCTATCGTAGCTGCGGATACACACTCATCGCGTGTGGTCACCGCCCTTTGATTCACGGGTTGATATCGATCGATTGAAGCGATAAGCATCGCGCACAGTCTCTATATATAGCCATGGCAGAACCAAGCATCTACATCGACCTCCCGCCCAAGTCGGACATCATGGAGGAGGCCGAGGAGAACGAGGCAATGGAAGACGTCGAGGCAACCGAACCCTCCGACGAGCCAGCCGTCTCTCCGCTCAGCTTTCTAGAGTATGTTGCATGTCGCCAGTCACTTGCTCTCAACAACCACCACCGTTCAAGATGGCTGACCCGCTGCTGGCCAACAGTCACTTGCAGTCAGCGATAGTAACGCTCTCTGTCGGTGAGAGCCCCGGCACCACCATCGCGGCCCATCAATCCTTGCTCTCCAAATCGCCATGGTTCACCGCCCACTTCGCCTCCGCCGCCACACCCACCGCGGTGGCTCTGCCAAACGACAACCTGGACGCCGTCGGCTGCTTCATCCAGTACCTGTACACGGGCGACTACTTCCCCCGCATCATCAAGCAGAAGGGCGAGGAGGTCCTCGAGAACGACCCGACGCAATCCGACCCGGACGACGGCGACCACCTGCTTAAGCACGCGCGGGTGTACACGCTCGCTGAGAAGTTTGGCATGCGGGAGCTCAAGACGATGGCGCACAAGAAGATCCACAGGATCAATAGCAGCGCGAGAGGCGAGATTCAGTATGCGAGATACGTGTACGCGAACACGCCGCGGGAAGATAGGACGATCCGAGGTCCGGTTGCTGCCTTCTGGGCCGCGAGAGGTACGTTCTTATACTTCTTCGTCCTGTTTAGCATTTATATAAAAGTAGCTAGAGTACTAATGGATTCTGTTCACAGCATACATTCTCCGCCACGAGTCGGAAGAGGAGTTCCGCAAGCTCATCCTCGAGTTCCCGCAGTTCGGCTACGACGTTATCACACTGCTCCTCGACCAGAAGGAGAAGGAGCCCGCTGCGGCGACTGGCGGCGGCCGGAAACGGCCACGGTTCAGCTTGGCTTAGGAGGGTGCTGACGGTGCGGCCAACGTTCCGAGCGGCAGCAGCAGTCAAGGGCCGTCTGAGTTTGACGTGGTCATCGAGAGTTGATGGATTATCCGAATTGCTTTCAGAATCGTGGACACCGGGCTGGCGTATCGGTGGGGTTCTATATTATTCTATAGTGTTTTAGTAGTACCTTGGATCAGGCGGCGGTGTTCTCCTGTATCTCTCTCCTTCTGCCCTAGCCTTTTTTCCCTTTTTATTCGTCGCATCTTCGGGCGAGGGTACTCACATTCTTCTCACCATATGTTCGCCTTGTTCCGGATGGTATGTTTTCGATTTTTCTCTGTATATCGGCGTTTGTATCCCGGAGTTCAAGGTCAATTCAACACTATCTCATCATTCAAGGTCCAACAACTGAATCTGCAGTCAAAAATCAAACCTGCCAGCTGGACATGCACGCACGATGGCATATCGGGGCATTCCTCCGTGGGGACGGCCTATACGCGTCTGAAATATGCATGTGTACTTGATACGAGAGTACCTGGTACTTCCACCGATCTACATCCAACATTACAGATGCAACTGTTCGGCTCGGTGCCACAACAGGCTACCTTGCCGCACCTCGGCGGCGGCCAGCTAGCCGACAGGGTCGAACGTACGGCTGGTAGTGTGGGCTTCTCACTAGTATACCAGTAGTCACATTGAGGGCGGTGCACATGGGCAGTACATGCATGTGGATTATATGGTATATGTTACACCGTGGCTAGCTGTGAGGTTATGTTACACCTTATCAAGTGACCAGACGACTGTTTCACAATGGGTAGGCTGTAAGAATCTATTCGACCAGCGGGCTTATATTTCGGTGCCGTGTTCTAGTTATATGAATAGAGTGGTTGGGCGATGGCCGTGAGACTGGACGGCTCGCTCTAATTTTGAGAGGGGGGGCCCGATTGTATATCGATTTATATATGCACGCTACGTGGATAGTTTCGATTTTATTAAGACGGTGCACTGTGATACCTTCTTGGCTCATAAGCATTGCATGTATCACTATCGCTAAGGATATATATGCGGGGTGCGTACACGAGACGTCGACATGTGGATGCAGCGGCAAGGATACTAGCAAGGCAAGTTCAAGTTGTGTGCCAACAACTATGGCATATGCATCTATTATATTCACGGCCATATTGCTGGATAGTATTATATTAGCGGTGACGGGATGAATTCGGAAGTCTGCACCGGCGTGCATGCAATTTTCGGTGCACGCTCCGGGGAGGGCTTAGCTTACCGGTAAGGAAGTGAGGTGCAACTCCCGTCTATCTATAATAGTGCAATCAAAATCTACAGGTAGTATGCGTGCGCATTTTGCTTGCAAGACTAGTACATGTACATGTACATGTACTAACTGCTCGCATGAGAGCTCCCTCGCTACGAGAATGCATGAATGCACGATCGAGTACTGCATGTATACCGTACCCAATAGTGAGTGACAAGGGAGCCATTGATTGCCAGCAGTCTCGGGACCGCATTGCCAGGATCCGATTAGAAGAGCAATCACGTTAGCTAATTAGCCAGCAATGCAATACTGCATGCAAGGCAAGCTGCAGGGGTTAGATTCGATTTCCCGCACCTGCAACGTTGACGTTGTGTAACCTCGACAGTCGTGGACGGCTGCAGCGACGGCATGTATTCCAACATCCAACACCAGGTGCAGCCTGGGATACGTGTAGCGTATATATTATATCACAGATTTTATATTATGAACACGGCACGTCCAGAATGGCGGGTCTGTGTGCAGGGTACAGTAAACCCGGTTTGAGGCCTCCCAAGATCTCTGCCCTAGAAGATGATGACCACTGAGCTCCATTGTATTCAGAGCGGCGGCAGGGTCTTAAGGTGAACTTAAGACCATGGGAAGGATACACTGACTTGTTTGGAACGGGAACCAAATGCCAGGTTTACACCCTGGTTGAAATTTCGAAGGGTCCAAAACTTGGAAGTCATACCCATGGTAAGATCCACTATGCGGGGCCAATGAACTCGCAGGTAATCACAACCAGCACTCTGGTTCACGGGACACGTCCCAATTGATCTGCCTGCCGTTACCGGACCCACGGCTCCAATTGTGCTGGCATTCATGCACGCATAGATGCGGAGCTCGTCGATTACATTTGCTAGCTTCACGAATTCTCACGATGAGCTACCCGGGAGACTTTCGTAATGCGTGTACTAGCGTTGCATGTAGTCAACGTAATGCAAGATCAAATTGGATCGATCGACAAGTCATCAATCTGGATGCACATGTACTCTATCCAGTAAATTCAAATCCGAAGCCGCGTATTCACATTTAAAGAAGGATGTGTCACTCCGGGAATATTTATCCAAAATATCGGGGCTGGAAATATAGTATACAAGAAGGAACTTCAGATTTCATAGCAGTGAAACGATTGTGCAGGAGATCTACGATACCGAATTCAACCAACCAGCGACAAAAGTTGGCAATTGGGGCGTTCAGCTGACCGGAGCGGAGGGTGGTATATTATAATTAGTCGATTCGCTCGGCCGGTACCGTGCTTATCTTCTCGGTTGCTGAGCGATGCGACGCGACCCGCAGGACCCACTTACCAAGCTGTCGGGTTTCGTGACATCACAGTGAGACTTGAAGTGGCGGCTACCTATCGTTCAATATCCTCTTCGCTAGTTCGTTCGATGACTGGTATTATGTTATGATATTGTGTCTGAGGAGTTAATTTGGCATGCGTATGTATTCGCGAGCGTGCAGACTATGGCACAGCTCGTTACGAATGCCGATGTCAATATTGATAGTTGTTCGTAGTAATATGTAGGTATGTGCAGATTTTAGAACGTGAAGTATGCATGTACTGTTTGTGGAGCTGATAGTATGCATGCTGCATGAAGCTAGGAATGAAAGTTGGGAATAAATCGATCACGGGGCGAAAGTGCAAAATCACCAGCCAATGCACCGTTCGATTTTTAAATGCATCTTGCATTTATATCGGTAAGGTAGTCGGTACTTGTCGCTAAATCACTCGGCTGGATCCATTGAGTGTGAACGGGCAGGGTCATCTGATGGGGCCCGCCAGCGGTTTGACTCGTCTCGGATCCGGAGCCGAATATTGTTACGTTGCACGTTGATGTATGTAGCCGGCTATCTCAACTTCATTCCGCTCGACAGTTTATAGCTAGATTCAGTGGGTAGCTCGAGTGAATAATTGGTTTTCGGTCGGGCTGGTAGGCTGAAGTCTAGTTCAGAGCTCTGCGATAAATGCTCGAGAGCTCTGGGGCATGGCATATGCCGGCATATGCAGACGCAGCCTGGCACGCCATACGCTGACCGGACGAGTTGTTGTGGCGCATTGATTGAACCGCGCAACAATCAGCTGGCACCGCTCCGTATCCAAAGTGCGTATAGTATACGTATATCCATCGGCAGACGCCGATGAATTCAAGCCACTCAGCCGCGGTTCGAATCGACGCATATCGGTTCAGCTCCACGACCTTCATATTACAACCTGGGGATTGTATTTCAGAAGCCAGATAATATTCGATGCATGGCGTGACCTGGGCGTCCATGCGTCGACAACTCTACTGGCTGCAGCCAGCTGACTGACTGACTATCGATATCGAGCTCCGGGCTGTTTCGATACGAGGCGTGCATGTGCCAGACCGGTATAAACCAACGGCTCGAACCTGTATCGCTTCACATATAGTGGCAGAACGGCAGCCAGTGCAGTGGCCGATATGCAAGTAAAATCTGGAATATATGTGACCGGTATGCAGCCGACGTAATGTAATCCAGTCGACTAGTCTTGCAGTTCAGACATACATACGAGATGCGTACGTACGTATCATATGCATGCATGTCTACGATCAAGACTAACGTCGACGACGGCAGGGCGGAGCGGCAACGTCGCAGTCGATAGTGTACGTCGCCGGATTAACCCGAAAACCAGTTTCTCGGGACGTACGACGTACGCCAGCGATGTATGTGGATGTCGCTTCGATACCGATCCGATGAGAATATCCGATGAGAACGTCGAACCTGATTTGGGAAAGCTACAACTTTTTTTCGCCTATGATATGATATGATAAATGCATCGGCTATAGCCCCACTGTACAATATGCACGCTATCGAACCCCATCGGAGCGCCGGAGCTGCTGCAAGAAACAAAAAAAAAAAATACTCTACTCAGATCGAGGCAAGGCGTCTGGCTTGCGAGACAAGATCGAGGAACCAGTAGATTTATACCATATCGCAAGATTCACGTATGAAGCGATGCAATGGCATATACGTACTCGAGTACTCGACAGATACATATGTACTAGTATGCAGCATTGGAGGCAAATGCGGGCATTTCGGCCTTGACCACACGGGGAAAATTGATATCGCAGCGGTTACGTCGATGTTCAAAGAAGGGTCTCAAGAACGACGCACGAGCTAATGCAGGGCTGCACCCTGGCCCATTTTCTTTCCCTTCTGATCACCATACCAGCTCAGGGTACCTCCTTTCCTTCCTTCCCATCGTGCATGCACCCATCCATACCCATACCATGCCTGCTCCACCGTTGTAAGTAAGGGTTTGAGTATTCCTTGGAATTTGATCGAACGTTCGAATCGACGCTAGCGCTAGCGCTTGCGTACTTATATTGGTTCTGTGGGTATACGCCCGAGACTAGGGTATATATACCGACGAGTGCTCGCTAGATGGCTGGGCTGGGTATGCGGGATATTGCGTGGACTGGGCGAAAAAGAGGGTGAACGACGTCGATACCTGCTGAGCATGATGGCATGATGATAGTCGGGTGGGTCCTTTTGGGTATCTTTGGTATGCGATCTGCGGGTTTGGAGGATTTCGCTGGTGATTGCTTGGGCGCTTTCGATATTGGTGAATTCGTGAAGCGGTATGTGTTTGTTGAGATTTATGGGCGTTTGTTCGTTCACCGTGAAGCTCGATTCGTCGGGATATTTTCTTGTACAAAACAGGGATTGGTATACATTGAAGCTGGATTTCTCGGATCATCGACGCCGCGGGTTAGCTATCCGAGCATGCATTTTGATTTCCAAGCAGGCGGTAAACGATGACCGAGTTTATTTTCAGGGTACGACGGCCGCTACTGCCCCCTCGATGCTACATATCACTATAGAACCGATGCCAGACCCTTGTGCAGTTATCCCGACTCACGATAAGATATACGTAAGTCGGGAAATATGTTCGATTCCAGCGCCTTGATGGATACATCCTGTGCGAGTACCCGGTACCCGACCATATCAAGCGGTCTCGTCTCGGCTACCGTTGCACAACAGGACCATTCATCTGCGAGCCGCCTGCTTTCTTTTTTTCTCATCTTTCTCTCTTTTGATTTCTTGTTTCCGACGTTTGAACCCTTTGCATGTGTGGGAGAGAGCCAGGTTGCAGCTCCCCTGTCGCCCGTTCATGCAGGTCGAGCTAGCTGGTCTGGCTTCCTGGAGAGAACAGGCGTTGGGAGCACGGCGAAAGCACATGAACACGAGCCGACCTCATGCGCGAATCATAGGGCAGGACCGGTGGGCGAGGGACAGGTAAGTTGACCTGCGTGATAATTATCATGCTGTGGGGATAAACTTCCAAGGTGTGCATGTGTGTGACACAACGCAGGCTGCCTACGTACGAGCTCTAGTTCTGAGTTTGACCGGAATCAAATGTCGAATGGATATCCGGATGATAACGCTCTTCACCAACTGCATGAGAAATGAATGCGAAGTGAATGAATGGACGAGTGGGAACCAACAGACGGACGAGCGGGAGCTGTATGTATATGTCTCGGATGGACGTCGCCAACATGCATCGAATGAAGCGCAGGAGTGCCTTCAAACGAATGGAAGAAGTTGTGGCTGTAGATGGGAGGGAAGGAAGTACTGGTTACGTGATATGATGCCGGCCGTGTCCGTAGTCGCGATGAGGTGCCGGCTAGAGCACACACTAGCAGACCGGTTGACAGACGACATCGTTAGTGACAGTAATAGTCTGCCTGCCGTTGCTTTTTCCCACGTAGAGAGACGCCCACAGAGTTTGAAAGAGGGAAAAGGACACAAAGTTGAAAGCTGCTTGTGCGCTTGTGGCAACTCGCGGATCGTCGACGTGAAAACGCTCGATAAATATTAATAACAGCAACAATGACGGGCATTTTTCCGTGAAAGCGGGAATTGGGAGATAATATCGGAGTATAAAAAGCAGTCGATCAGTCTCTGATAATTCCACCGTAAATAAATAATTCATTCATAATTGCACTTGATAGCGCATTCCACCGTCGTATCAATATTGATACCAGCTACTAGCATTATCTCGTGCCCGGCCGTTGGGAAGTCAACGTCCACCGTCGGTCACCAGACAGCAGACAGACGACTAATATCGAATTCACAGCCTTTTAATCTTCTGACAGTCCTCCATTGATCCACTTCCTCCCCACATCGCCATCATCATCACCATCATCGTTCATAATATCCTCTGATATCAATATCGATATCATATCGTAGCCGCCAAGCCGAGTTATAATGGCGCAACAAACGGCAACACCAAACCCGGCCGTCCCGCCGTTGGACACCGACGAATCGCCCTTCCTCGCCGCCTTCCTCGCCGCGGCGCCCGTCGCCGCCGAAATCATCTCCCAGCTGTCCACCCCGCAGAAGCAGCGCCTCTTCGCAACCTGCCGCGCCCTCGCCTCCTACCGCGACTCCTGCTACGCATGGCGCTCCATCACCCTCACAAAGGCCGGCTACGAGCCGCGCACCTCGCTCTCCAACATCAACTACCAGATCCAGGCCCGCATCAGCTCCCAGGGCCGCTACCTCACCCTGCCCGACGAGCGGACCGTCCGCGAGCAGGCGCTGCGGCAAGGACTGTACGTCCAGCCGCCCGTCGAGAGCTTCTTCTGCAAGCAGCTCGACTCCGCGAGGGTGTGGGACATGTTTTCCGCGCGGCCGGGCTTCGGCAGCATCCTGTCCGAGCTGGTGCTCGATGGCACGAGCGTCGATATCGCATTTATAAGAAAGGTGCTCGCTGTGTGCGCCGATAGCGGAAAGGGGTTGAAGCGGTTGAGCGTGCGGTACTGCGAGAGGATCAGTCTCGGGGAGGTCACCAGCCTGATTCCCGACGACGGCACGGACGACGCCTCGGACTCCGGGTTCGAGTCCCAGAGCGAGAGCGACGAGGAGGGCGAGGACACCAGTCTCCTGCGGACGCTCGTAGAACTAAGAGTATGCATTCATATCTTCCACCGGGCAGTTATAAAACTTGTGAGGGCGTTGAGACTGATTTATATTGTCAATTGACAGATCTACGGGGTCAAGGACATCCACCCGGGCCACCAGGAGCACCGCGCCTGGCTGGCCAGAGTCGACCGCTTCTTCAGGTACACCGCCGACAAGAAGATCCGCACCGACATCGGCTGGTGCTCGCAGACGCTGCAAGGACAGAAGAAGCGTCTCCGCCGGCCGCAGTGCCACGGCTTCCGCGACCTGCCGTTCGTCAGGATCCTACCCCTCGCGGACACCGGGTCGGTCCGCAACACGCACTGCGTCGGGTGCAACAAGGGTCCCGAGGAGATCGGGTGGCATTGCGACGGCTGCCTCAAGGACGTCATGTGCGACATCTGCGGCGAGTGCGTGCATCCTCCATTTTACATATAATACACAGTCGGATGGAATGTGGTATGGCTGACGGTTGGTCATTATTTCTAGCTTCCTCTGCGATAACTGCGACCCCAAGCGGACGAGAATTGTAAAGTGCGCCGACTGCCCGACCCGCCGCTGCAAGCCGTGCTTCCAGCGCAACGGCGGCAGTTTCTGCAAGAACGCAGCCTGCAAGAAGAAGGCCACCTGCGGCATGCACAAGCTCGTCGTCGCCTGCGACGTCTGTCCGGAGCGCACGGAGATCTCGTGCTCGTCGTGCAATCCGGCGCGCAAGTGCAAAAAGTGCTCGCAGTGGATCTACCCGCACTGCAAGGGGTCCAAGGCGAACGAGACCTTTCAGTGCGCGTGCGACTTTGAGCTCTGTCATTCTTGCTGCGAGGGTAATTCCCCCCCAAAATAACCTCCCTCGAAACAGAACGCAGAATGTATGTGTATATGGGAGTGTATGGCTGACGTTGTTGTTTGGTGCAGCGGCCAAGTCGACGTTTATAGACGCGAATCTAGAGGACGGCTCGCTGGAAGAGCTGGTCTACGCGATCGATCCGGCGGAATACCCGATCGTGCCGCGGCGGTTCAAGGGCGTGTCGAAGGAGACGCTGCGCGACAACCGGAACTGGTGCTGCTTCTACTGCAAGATCGTGCCGCGGCGGGGCGAGCGGTTCGCCATGCTGCGGCGGCCTGTCATGCGTGTTGGCCGAGATTTACTTTAGCGGCTGGCGAAAAGGTAGGGGACGAATACTCTCCTCTTCGCCCGTTGGTTAATAAGGAAGTGGAAGTGGGCGAGGCCGGGGTGGGATGCATGTGGGTGTCGGCTAGCCCGCAGGTAGGCAGCCGGGCCAAGGTGCAAGCTTAGTCCCCGAGGCTAGTGCAAGCTGTGGGGGCAGATTTTTTTTCTTCCGGTTCGTAATATTTTGGTAGAATCGTTTCGTTTGGTTTAACGCTTGGGAGGTCTCGTGTTTTCTGTTTTTGATCGATTGTGCGTGCGGTTGATTTGGAATTTTACGACTGGATCGGTGGTTTGGCTGGCGTTTTCACTCTGTCGGTGGGATTTTCATTCGGGTGGTGGTACGATATTACGTTACATATGTTATGCTACGTTGCGGCTGCTTCAGACGCGCACATGTTGACTTTTGGATTCTTGCGATCGAGCTGGTGCGATTGAATTGCAGGCCTTTTTTTTTTGGCTTCTTGGCTGTATTTGCTATTTAGTACTTTTAATGATGAATGATGAAGGCCGTTCTAGCTTTCATGAACCCAATTACGAGTGGGTGTCCCAGCTTTGAATCGCGAAGGCCACGGTAGTGGTGGGGGCCGACCAGCGATCTGATAATACGAGTTGACTTGAACCAATTTAAACAGGAACTTTATGTGTAAGAATTTCATGTGGTAAATTGAATTGGACCAACGGACAGGGCTGCAGTTATCAGATGCGAGCTCCGTCGAATGAAATATCTGATGCATCTAATCTGATCCTGTCACTTAATCCCTGTCGTCTCGTTTTCAGCCATTCCACCGAGCGAGGAAAACTCTGCCGTGTTGGAATTGTCTGTTGGATCCGAGCGGCCAGCTTCCGATATCGGCTGCGTAAAATCCATACGTCCCAATGCCATCCGTTGCGGCAATGATCTCGGACACGGACGGCGAGGTCGATGGAAAAATGTTATCTGATCTGCTGATTGTAGGTTTTATCCAGAGCGGATCAGATTAGATTTTTTCTGCCCGATGACATCGCGGTGGGGCCGCTGAATTATTATAATTGGGTGTGGCTGCATTTTTTTTCTGCCGGGGTGTGCATTGCAACAGCGGGAGACGAGGCGCGAGTTGCTCCACCCTTATACTTTACTTTACCTCACCTCACCTCACCTTGATGTTCACGCGTGGGCGGCGGCCGTTGACATATTGCTGACCGATGGATTAGCTAATCGATTGGGCCGTGGGGGAGTTACACGACCTCACAATGGTACATACAGACATACCAGTATGTAAGTATTGATGCGATGCGACGCGATGCATATGGCGATGTCTGTACGACTCGACTCGGCGCCGCCGGGGTGTCTTCTACATACGGTCACGTCACAAGTATCCTTGTATTGTCTCGCGTGCGAATGAGGTAGTATACTTTGAAAGGAAGAAATTTTCTCTCCTCCCTTGCCTCCCCTCGGCACGTCTCGATCAATCAATCAACCAAGTCTCTCTCCTGTTGGAATTAGGGTTTTTTCGTTTTTCTCGGTCTGGGATGTCCCCGTTCGAGTTGTCGCCAGAGGAAGGTGCACCTTTCGCTCTCTGACAGGATGGCGTGCGTCCTGGACCCGGCAGCCGGGGTGGCATGCTGTTACCTAAGTACTTACCTACCTATATGCCTGGTAGGTAGGTATATAGTGGTGGTGCCCCCTTTGCTGCTGCGATGCGATTTATCTCGTTGATCTTATCTCTCGCATTCGATACTCTGCAGCTTCACAGAGGTGCTTGTAGCATCCCATATTTGATATTTCGGCTTTTTTATTTTATTTTATTTTTGAAAAGTTGTGAAAGTGAGTGAGGGATGGCGTTCCTGTCCAGGCTGCGGCTTGGTGGGAATGCGTCCGACGGCGCCGTCGGCACCCATGGGCACACGGCCGACAGCAAGGCCGTCGTCGCGGAAGCGTACGAACACGATGCTGCGAGCGTCGAGTCTGCGGAGAAGCAGGCGGGTGTGCAGAAGGTCGAGGCGATTGCCCTGACGTGGTCGCGGACGTCGCTGTGGGTCGCCTACGCTGGGTATGTGCATACATCTAACTTTATCTTGCCATTGCATTGTCCAGTATATCACGTTATTGTATAGATGATTGTGCTGACTGGGTTTGGGTATTTAGTATCCTGCTGATGGCGACGAGCACGTCGCTGGAGGCGCAGACGACGTATCTGTACGCTTCGTACGCGCTGTCGGGCTTTGGCCACCACTCGCTGCTGTCCACCATCTCCATCGTCACCGGCGTCATGTACGGTCAGTACCACACCCTACCTTTATACATTGTTACGATACAATAACTACGGGTGGCAGAAGTTAATGGAGATATATGCAGCTGTCGTCAAGCCGCCGATGGCCAAGGTCGCCGACGTGTTCGGGCGCTTCGAGGCCTTCACGTTCGCCATCGCCCTCTACGTGCTCGGCTACATCATGCTGGCGGCCAGCAATTCCGTCGAATCCTACGCCGGCGCGCAGGTCTTCTACGCTGCCGGTGCGACGGGCCTGCAGATTCTGCAGCAGGTGTTCATCGCCGATACGACCGACCTGCTCAACCGCGCGCTCTTCTCGTCGCTGCCGGACCTGCCGTTCCTGTGGACGGTCTGGGCGGGGCCTGAGGTTGGTGCCGCGGTGCTGAAGGGGAGCACGTGGCGGTGGGGGTATGGGATGTGGGCGATTATCCTGCCGGCGTGCTCGCTGCCGCTGTTGGGGGCGCTGTTCTACAGCATGCTCAAGGCGAAGAAGAAGGGGTTGCTGTCGCCGATTAGCGGTGAGGTGCGGCGGGTTGGCGTTGGACGGTTTTTGGTCAAGACGTTTTGGGATCTGGACGTCGTTGGGATTCTGCTGTTTACGGCGGCGCTGTGTCTTGTGCTGATTCCGCTGACGCTGGGGGCGGGCGCGGTGGGCAAGTGGCGGAATCCGAGCTTGATCGCGATGATGGTTGTTGGTGGTGTCTGTTTGGTCGCGTTCCCGCTGTTCGAGATGTCGAGGCGGCTGGCGCCGAGTCCGCTGCTGTCGTTCCGGCTGTTGAAGAACCGGACCGTGCTGGCGGGTTCTCTCATCGCCGTCTTTTACTTTAGTGAGTATCCCCTTTTCCCCCTTCCTTCCTTCTCCCCTTTCTCAATTGATGATAGTGGATGGAGATGATATATTAACGTGATGATGGATAGTGGCGTTCTACCAGTCGATATACCCGTACTTCTACAGCTACCTCGTCGTCGCGAACGACCAGTCCGTCGTATCGGCGGGGCGCATCGTCCTCGTCTTCTCCTTCACCTCGACCGTCTCGTCCATCCTCATCTCCTTCGTGATCAAATACACGGGCCACTACAAGTACTTTGTCATCGCCGGCGGACTCATCTACATTCTCGGCTTCGGCCTCATGCTGCGCTACCGCGTCGAGGGGTCCTCGCGCACGCAGATTGTCATCAACCAGGTGCTCGTCGGTCTCGGCGGCGGGTTCCTCAACGTCCCCGCGCAGCTCGGCGTGCAGAGCGTCGTGCCGCATCAGGACGTCGCGGCGGCGACTGCGCTGTTCCTCACGGCGCTGTCCGTGGGTCAGGCTATCGGCGCGGCGATATCCGGCGCCATCTGGACGAACAACATTCTGGACAAGCTGGATTTGTACTTGCCCGAGGCGGTCAAGGTTAACGCGACGCTGATATATTCGGACTTTACGCATGCGAGTTCGTATCCCGTCGGTAGCGAGGCGCGGGAAGCGATCAATCGGTCGTACCAGGAGACGATGCGGCTGATGCTCATCAGCGCGCTGGTGAGCGCGGTGCCGATTGTGCTGCTGACGTTCCTGATGGAGAACGTGGACTTGAACAAGCGGGCGGCGAACGTCCGCGGGCGGGTGTTTGGGAGCAGCGGGGCCGAGGCGGACGGACGGGTCGCGCAGGAGGAGCAGGCGGCGTTCCGGCGGCAGTCTGAGGTCAAAGCCTGACCCGTGGAGATGTAATTAATGCATGTGTCCGTGTTATTTTTTGGCCTTGATGCTGTGATGCCGAGTTACACATCGCGATGCGACGTTTACGCATTCGACCTTGTTATAATATATAGAATATAGTATTAATAGTCGTATGAATCGAACGAGATAATGCAGTCAGCCGATTGAACGTACGTATGCGTATACGTGCTACGGCGATGTTTAATTTATAGATTCTAGGCTGCCACGCTGCGGTGGATAGCTGCGTCGACGGCTGTGCGGCCGCGGTGTCGAGTCCAATGCGGCAGGTGGGCTCCGCTGCCTCGAACCGTGCGACCCGATCACGACATCCTCCACGACATCCTCTTTGATACTATTCGGAACGGTCGATACGAAGGACATCCGAGTCGATTGATGCCGGCGAAGGTTATAAAATCCCTCGTCGCCCGCCGCTGGCTCGTGCAGCCCGCCAATATCCGCCGCCCGAGTCTGCGGCCGCCCCCGCAAAATCCAACGCTCGCCCGCCCACCTGCCCGAAACATCCACGTCCGCATCCCGCAACCTCGCCCACCCCGCCACGGACGCAAGCTAGCTTTCTCCACGACGATGACCTCGACGAGTATAAATATCCCCGCGGCGCCCTCGCCCGCCAGTCTGCAGCAGCTGCAGGCCGACACCGCCCGCTTCAGCACCACCGCCGAACCCAAGATGCTCGTCCTCAGCCCCGGCTCCCACGACCCGAACACGCAGAGCAACTATCTCGTGTTCTATCCCGTGCACAGCGATGTTGCGCTGACGATCGAGTTTTCGAAGCGCCGGTTCGTCGGCAGCGTCACCACGGAGTTCGAGTGTCGGCAGCAGGGCACGTGCGATGAGATCCTGCTCGATTCGCGGGACGTCGAGGTGAAGGGCGTCGTGGCGGTCAAGGGGCCCGAGGTCAAGAGCTGGAGCCTGGGCGAGAAGGCGAAGAAGGGCAACTACGGCCGGCAGCTGAAGGTCCAGCTGGGCGGCGTCGTCGACTATCAAGAGCGAGTCGTCCTGAAGGTAATCAATCCCCTCCGTCATGCATTCTCGTCACAGGAATGAGATCAATTGGCTGACATCGGAATCATAGATCGAGTTTGCGACGACGGAAAAGGCCGCCGCGCTGCAGTGGCTCACGCCCGAGCAGACCACCAACGGCAAGCACCCCTACGTCTTCTCCCAGTGCGAGCCAACCTACTGCCGCACCATCTTCCCCTGCGCGGACACCCCCGCCGCCAAGTCGACCTTCTCCTTCGCCATCCGCTCCCCGCTGCCAGTCCTGTGTTCGGGCCTGCAGACCTCCGTCGGCACCTACGACGCCGAGACCAAGAGCCTCCTCTACGGGTACGAGCAGACCGTGCCGATCCCCTCGTACCTCTTCGCCATCGCGTCGGGTGACATCGCGGGGACGCGCATCGGCCCGCGCAGCTGGGTGTGGGGTGCGGCCGAGGAGCTGGTGACGCTCAAGGCCGAGATGGACGGGGAGGTCGAGAAATTTGTCAGCATCGCCG
Source organism: Drechslerella dactyloides (assembly GCA_020064725.1). Taxonomy (NCBI): domain Eukaryota; kingdom Fungi; phylum Ascomycota; class Orbiliomycetes; order Orbiliales; family Orbiliaceae; genus Drechslerella; species Drechslerella dactyloides. Next base: position 2,944,390 of record JAGTWJ010000001.1, read on the forward strand.
AGCGCATCACGGACATGGAGTACGCGTGGGGCACGTACAATGTGCTGATCCTGCCGCCGAGTTTTCCCTTTGGCGGGATGGAGAACCCCGTGTACACGTATGCGACGCCGAGTATCATCAGCGGGGATAAAGAGAACATTGACGTGATTGCGCACGAGCTCGCGCACAGCTGGAGCGTAAGCCCACACCTACTCTACTTATATGCATTGATAGTGCGTGTAATGGTGCTGATGTCTGGATAGGGCAACCTGGTCACGAATGCGACGTTCCAGGACTTCTGGCTCAACGAAGGCTGGACGGTCTACCTCGAGCGCCGCATCGGCGCCGAAATCCACGGCGAGAAATTCTACGACTTCTCCTCCATCATTGGCTGGAAGTCGCTCGAGGAGGCCGTGAACGAATACGGCGCCGACCACGAGTTCACCAAGCTGGTCCCCAACCTCGTCGACCAGGACCCGGACGACGCCTTCAGCACCGTCCCCTACGAGAAGGGCTTCACCTTCCTGCGCAAGCTCGACCGCCTCGTCGGCCGCGAGCGCTGGGACCGCTTCATCCCGCACTACTTCCACACCTTCCGCGGCAAGAGCCTCACCTCGAAGCAATTCAAGGACACGCTCCTCGCATTCTTCGAAGGCGACGCCGAAGCCCACGGCCTGCTCACCACAAAAATCGACTGGGACAAGGAATTCTACAGTCCCGGATTACCCGAAAAGCCAGACTTCGACACCAGCATGGCCGACGTCTGCTACGAGCTCGCGAAGAAGTGGCGCAATAAAGACCTGCTAGGCTTCACGCCGCACGCGAACGATCTCTCAGGATGGACGGCAAACCAGAAGGTCGTCTTCCTCGACCGGCTGATCGGGTACGACGCGCTGGCGAAGCACGACGTGGATCTCATGGGTAAAGTGTACGGGTTCGACTGCAGCGGGAACATGGAGGTTGTGTTCCGCTTCTACGGGGTGGCGCTGAAGGCGCGGCATGAGAAGTATTACCAGCCGGCGGCGAAGTGGGTGCAGACTATCGGGCGGATGAAGTATTGTCGGCCGACGTATCGGGCGCTGGCGGGCTGCGATCGGGAGTTGGCGGTCAAGACGTTTTTGGAGAGGGAGATGTGGTATCATCCGCTGTGTCGGACGATGGTGCGCAAGGATTTGGGGTTGTAGTGTATTATTCTTTTTATATAAAATATTATCATTCGCGGCTTGCTCGGGTGTAGAATAGGCGAGTATCGTGCGTGTACGTTTTTATATCACGGTTACAATCACGGGTACAATCACCCACCATTCATGAATTCTACATCTACGCACATCTACGTGTAACTACTAGATATTCGATCAGCTGGACGACAAAAAATGATGGCATCGCCATCCGTGCTTGTCTCTACATACAACAGCGCACCGCACCCCATGAAAAAACAAAAAAACAGAAAACAGAAAACGGAAAACAGAAAAAAAAAAAAAAAGAACGGACAAGAAACAGAGGCAGGGGCAACTAGTGCCCCTCTTCCCCACCAGCCAGCGCTGCCTCCTCCTCCCGCTTCTGAGCCTTCAGCTCCTCAATCTTCCGGATCATGTAATTGATCCGGCCCTGGCAGGTGCCAAGGTCCTCCGGGCCGTCGTTGACAGCCGGGAACTGGAAGCCGTGGCTCCCGTGCCCACCCCCATCAAGAGGGCGGGCAGGGGTGCCGACGGCGACCACGTTCCCGGTGCCGCCGCGGACGGCGCCGGAGGAAGATGAGGAGCCGGGGCTCAGAGCGGTCGGAGTCGGAGCGCTGGCGGTGGGGGCACGACGGACGGCGGCGACGGCGGACGGGGAGGCACGACGGACGGGGCCCTTGGCCACTTGGGCCCATGTGCGGGGCGGACCGACTGGCGGGCGAGGAGCGGCAGCGGGGACCAGGACGACGGGCGACGGCGATGGTGGCGATGGTGATGGCGACGACGACGCCGGCATCGGGAGGGCGGCCGAAGAGGAGGATGCGGCGGCGGCAGCAGCGGCGGCCCTGCGCTCTTTGGCGCGCAACCGGCGACGCTTCGAGCGTGAGAGGGCCCGGTTCGCCCTCTCGAGCTCCTCGAGCTCGGATCGCGAGATCATGCGGCCGGCCGTCGGGGCCTCGCGGACCCTGATCTCCTCCCGCTGCTCCACGATTGCGGTGCAGCCGCGGCCGACACCCCGCCGGACCGACTTCTCGAGATAGGCGGTTGCCTCCCTCGCCCACTTGACGGCCTTCTTGCTGGCCTTGCTGTCGTCGGACTCGTCGGAGTCCGTGCTGGGCGGCTTGAGGATCCCCTTGAGGGGCGGCGACCCGGACTTGACGGCTGCGGCGGCAGGAGCAGGTTTGGCGGCCGCGACGACGGGGGCAGGCTTCTGCTGCTGCTGCTTCTGCTTCTGGGGCCCGACGTTCTCCTTGTCCGAGGAGGACGGCGACGGCGAAACGGAGGCGGAGGCAGGGACGGAAGCGGAGGGAGAGGGAGACTTGGCCTTGCGGCCCTTGGTGACCTGCTTTGCCGTGAATGCAGGCACGGCAGGAGCAATCATCACGGCCTTCTTCGCCGTGACGCCGACAGCAGCAGAGACGCTCGTCGGCTCGGTCTTCTCGCCGGACTCGTCGCCGCTCTTGGTCTGCGGGACGGCGCTGGAGACCGTGTCGACAGCCTTGCCCTTCTTCTCGTCACGGTCCTCGGGGCGGACCCAGTTGACGCTGTAGGGGTCATTCTCGTCATACCACATCGGCGGTGGGATCTCGCGGTCGACAATGTCCTCTTCGACTGCGGCGAAGGTATCGATGCCCAGGAAGGGCGGGAGGGACGAGGCCGGCGTTGCGCGCGGCGCGATCTCGAACTCGAGCGTGGATGACTTGCGCACGAGCTTGTCGAGGGAGATCTGGCCCAGGTCGTTCTTCTCGCGGGAGCGAGCGCGGGTGAGGACCTTGTACCAGTAGTCGAAGTACTATCATATCATCATTAGCATGTGTATGTGAATGTTGGATGCGAGGGGACATATGCATACCTTGGTGGGATCGAGTCCGATTCCACTGACGGCGTGGAGAGCATATAGATTATCTACACCTCCATCGCCGACGGCCACGACGGTTGCGCCGGCGGCCTGTGCTTCTTTCAGGACTTTTCGCATCTCGCTGGGACGCGTGGATTCGCCGAGGATGAAGACGCCCTCGTCGACAAAGGTGTCGTCTTTGAGGAAGGCGCGGGCGACGAAGGCTGGTTCGGCGTCCGGATGGTCTGGATGGGAGACCTCGACGAACTTGCCCTCTTCGTTCTTGACGAGATACTACAGTTACATACGTGACATGTTAGCAAATGTTTTGTAAAAATTGAAAAGGTAATAATTTGCACGGGAATCTTCCAGGGAAAGCCAGAGGAGATCTGGATGGAGGATGGGGGAGAAAACTCACCTGAACGTGGGAGGGATCAACCTTGACGACAATCTCATACGTTTGAGATTCCGTTCCGTTCCAGTAAAAGGTAGTCCGATCAATCGGGATCCGGAACTTCATGACTCGGCGGAAGTAGTTCCCATTCTTGCCGGCACTCTCCGGAAAGTTGAGATCGAGGCAGGGAACGTCCTCGTCACCCTCGCTGACGAGCGTGATTCTGTTGGACGGGGAGTTCATGTACGTGTGCGTGCTGGAGAAGTTGAGGCTGCGGAAATGGTGCGGCTTGCGAAGAGTAGACATGCCCGCCATTGTGATTGATGGATGGATGGAAGATTCTTCAAGGAGAAAAAGTGCTTGCAATGAAGAATTTATGGGTGTGAACGCGGCGAGAAGACCCTGGCTTCTGCGACGAGGAGAGGGATTTGTGGGTGTGGATACCGGTACCGCTGACTCGAGAGAAATGCTCGGAGTCGCTCGTAATCGCGTCGGTGACGGGAAAACGAGAGAAAGAGAGATAGATAGCTTCGTGGAAGACAGAAAGCTATACTGAAGATGGGGAGAACACCGTCGACTCAGAAGATGTCCGTGAGTCGTTGAAGAGAGAGCTGTCGATGACAGAGAGCAATGCTCGTGCAATGGATGGAGGAGAGGACCTTGAATTCGTGAGAAGTATGCACAAGTCGAAAGCAAGTCGACGTAGAGATGATAGCAGTGTCAAGGACGGAAAGCTATCGAAGCGTGAAGGGGGGAACAATACCACTCGATGACTCGGAGAGAAGAATCCTCGGAGACAGTCAGCAACGCAAGTCAACAATCAATGCAAAGCCGGAGAGAAACTTACAAAGATGGCAGCAAAGCTGAAGGATCCAATGGCTGAATGGAAAAAAGTTCGTGATCTCGAGCTCGCGAGAAAAAATATCGTTTGTAGAAAAGTAGATTGACGCGTCACGAGGACAGCAGGACAAGAGAAGTTCAAGAGAGATAGCTAAGCCAAGCTAAAGCCACTCAATGGACGAGAGTGTATCGACTGTACCTAACTTCTGTAGCTCGACAGAAAATAGAAATATTGTGATTCGTAGATACGAAAGAAGCTTAGGGGAAGCAAGAGGCAAGAGAGTAGTGCAATAAATTGCAATCGATGAGAGCGTAGGATAGCTAAGAGGCAGCGATAGATCGAGATCAACGGAAGCTTGTATGGTGAGGAGGGAAGGGAAGGGAAAGAAAAAGGAAAGAAGAAAAGAGGGGAAAGAATTCGTGGAGGCAGAAGCTTTAAATACTGTCGACGATTGTGGGCGAGGGAAAAAAAATCCGGGGACAGTGGCGCGCCGTGCTGTGACAGCTGCGATGTGTGTTGTGGCTACACGGTGGTGTTGCATTTTTCAACAGTTTTGTGGCGCGTGGTTGCCGGATTGGGAACTGGCACGCATACAGTTCGCTGGCCAGCCACACGCAGTGGCTTGCATTGCCTTTTCGATGGGAATTTCCCTCTGGCTATTGGATGGCACATCACAGCAGTCACAGCATCCGCTCGGCGAACAGTATTGGCTATGGTTTAGCCCTTTCTTACATTCGCTGCCATTCCCATAGTATTTTGCGGCAGCTTGGTTCTACTGTGGGTTGAACATCAATTGCGGCCAGCCGACCGTACTTCAAGACGATGGCAGGAGCAGTAACCATCCTCATTTACTAATATCACGCGTCGATAGCATCCGCGAAGGGTTCTGGTTCAGGGTTGGCCAATAATCGAGCAGTACACTAGAGGGGAATCCGGAACGTGTACACACTTTAAATTACGACTGATAGTGTCTTCTGGTAACCAGCCGGTCGCTGAGCATGCCTATTTAAAGTCTGAAAGCCTCCATACTTTCCTAGCATAGCTCTCCTCAACTATGTTGAAGCTTCAAACGATACAAGAACTGCTATATTGGCAAGTGGAATATCCATCTCCGCTGGTCTCTCACATGATTTAGCAATCAGAGTGGGGACAATTAATCCAACTATGATGGGAGCACACGCCTCAAAGATGTGGTGGAGAACAACGATATATATCTGCGCGAGTTGCTCGAATTTGGGAACTTTGACATTGGTTCCCTTGATAGTGGACCTACGACGCTTAATTCTGCTTGAGGAATGCGGTGTCGTTCTTAGAGGTGATGCGGAGGCGAGTTGTTAGGATGATATGATGACACGACCGGCTGTAAATAAAAATACTGATATGGACGCGGCAACCCGGGATACCACGAACCATACACATGCTTCAAATTCGAGAAGAAAGATGGGGGTTGAGCTATTAAATGTTACGCATTGATCATCATTTAAGAGATGACGCTCGAGTCATGGAGAGGGTCCAAGGGTGGAAGAGTGACGGATGCTCGGGATCCATGGTGTTTATGAAGGGTGGAAACTAGCTAACCAACTTCACAGTAGAGTGGCTCCGCGCCGTGGAGAGAAAATAGCGTTACCAGTCAGTCGAGGTATGCCAGCAATCCTCTCGCGAGATAAACTATGCGGCCTGGATGGCGTCTAGTCCAACTTTGATCTTCCCAACTGATTGGCCTTCGAAACTAGAATTTCCCTCGTTTCACTCTAGTCATAACGTGGGGATTTGATGCCTAACTTGCCAGCCTCTTCTCAAGAAAAAATAGAGTGCTAGCGGTACGAGAATTACAAGGCCTTAAGGTGGTAGAACAGTATTTGCTTGGCCTACGAGATCATAAGGAGGAAAGCCAACACTTTGATTCCGGCGGTGGACCCTGGAAAGCAGTGTCGGTGGGCCTAGCGAGTTAACGATTCAAACTGCGCCTCAAGTTAGCGGGGGTTAAGATAACCCGAGAAACATTTTCCGATGTGGAGGACGCGTCAGATTGTCCTATAGGCCTGGGATGGTGCCGTGTCAGCGGAGCTTTTGGACTTGGGCGGGGTTTCGGCGTGCAATGAATGTACACGTTGAGCGACAGTATTCTCTAGAGAATATTTTAGGAGATAACCATCCCGTATTGAAAGATCGAATCTCGAGATGGCTAGCTGCTGGGGCGCCGGTCAGCGTGGCCACGAAGTATACGTGCCGCATCTTTCTGCAGTTTGTGTTGACCGAGTTGTATTTTATTCGTCACGCTGGGACTCGAGACTTCGTGTTCTGAACAACTTCGAGACTTCACGATCAATCCAATCACCACTCCCTCTTAGGCGCCAGGCCTTTACCCGTGTGCATATCGGACGGACGGACCCCGTATTCCTCGTACCAACAGCAGTCTCTACCGTGCGGCCCTAGCTTCCAGGGACACCAGGCACGGGTCGGAGGCAGCATCTCGGGTAAGCCCCTTCGTCGTCACATGACGTGCACGTTTAAAAGCCTCAATTGTGCATCATGAACGGGTGCTTAGGCTGGATGAAAAAGCAAGAAAGGACCAAGGCCGATGCTGACGATGATGCAGAAACAGGCTTCACCGACTCAGAGGCCGGAGACGAACCCCGAGCCCACGGCTCACGCCGTCTGCCTGCCCAGGTGGCCCTTGAATTCGAACGGCAGCCGCGGTGCTTTGCCTGCGTCCAAAGGCCAAATATCCGAGCAGGAGCCCCAACAATCAAAAACAAACCGGCACCGACTCATCTTATCACTCCTCTCGCCCACGCTAATCCATTCGGAACCCAAACCCCGTGGCAGCAGATTCAGCAGATGCCACCGACCTGCATGCACTGGTGATTAGCTGCTGCCGGGCCCTGCTCTCCTGCTCTGCTGGCGCTCGCGTCGAGTTACACACGGCGCCCGGTGCTGACCTCGTGGCTCTCCAGCTTGTTTGCTGGTCCGGCCGCGTAATTTCTTCGCTGCCATTTTGCCCCTTTCGACTTGGAAATCCTGCCCGTCCAACAGAAGCTGCCGCTGCCGCTCCTTGATTAGCTGAGCGACCTCTGCTGGCACCAGACCACCATCTCTCGCGATCTCGCACACCAGGTACGTTCAATGCTTTCTTGGTTTCATCTTGCATTGTCGATGTGCACCGGCTCCCTGCCCGAGTGCCTGAGGCGTCGCATTTTAACTTTGCGACGCCGCGGGAACGGCACCTTGCGCGGTCTGTCAACGTGGAACTGCCAGCCCTCCATTCATCAACCCGTCTGTTGATTACAGCCTGGCCGGACTCGGCTGGTTCCGATCGCAAATCGTTTCCACGCGTTCGTTCGACGTGGACGATGAGGCTCTTACCTGTTCCAGACGCCTCGAGGATCGGTGCATGCATTTCGTGACAAAGATCCCCAGGGCGTGGACAGGAAAGCGGGCCAGTGTGCCTGCATCGGAGCTTGGCCGCAAAGTTGCCGTTTCGAAGCCTTCTTCCAGCCAGCCACCTCGACCTGGCGTGTATCCTACCCCTCTCGAGGCCAGTCCAGTAGCGCTCTCCGTGACGGGCTGGCCCACTGCTTCGAGCCAGGCCGGCCTGTCTCTGCTGGAAAATTTACTGTACCTGACATGGCCAATGTATTATCGCGTCATTACCTTGGCCACCCTTGTCTCCCGACTTATCGCCATGACATCGCGACTGGCAGCACCACATGGTTCTGCATGGTCGACGTGTTCAAGAGCTCACGGTCGTGTGTTCGAGACCGCCTTCTAAGCCCTTTGCAGCAGAGAAGACGAGAGAGTCAAGTCCAGGCTGACCGGCCCTGAGAGGGAACCCTCCTCGAGTCGCCTCGCAGCGGAATCCGAAGCGGAATCCGCAGCAGCGCACTGTTTTTGTTTGCTTCCCTGACATCTCACTCCTCCATACCAATACTCCTGCATCCACACTCGTAACCAGTCCCCATTACATACCTCCTTCTTGTCCCAACGGCATCGGCACGCGGTCGACCAGGCTCAGCCCTACCAGCTCCTTTATCGCCAATCGGAGTACCGTGCCGCTGCTTGCTGCAGCCCCCTCGGATCCGCCCGAGTGCTGCTGCTTAGTCGCGCCAATACCAGCAGGCTCTCGCGGTACCCCTGCTTCCTGCGCGGCGACGGCCTGCGAGATTGTCGCGAAAGCTGGCGCTCCAGATTTTAAATTTTATCCTCATTTTACCACTGCCCCGTTTTAGAGTTTTTGCTGTAGTCCCTGCGTGCCCTTCCTTGAGCGACCGAGACAAGCGAAATCCTGTCGCTCGCATTGCACCTCATCGAATCTAACCAGCCCCGGCGCGCCAACCAGACTCCGGACACCATACGATCAGCGGCAGTCGCGCTCTTGTCCGACTATCTCTCGTTACATCTGCGATCCGTCGGCGGTGGCGACAGCAGCAGCGACAGCAGCAGGAGCAGTTCCCCCTGCGGCGTTCTGGGCACCTACCTCCCTGCGCTAGGGGGTAGGCGGGTTTGATCGATCACATATCGTACGTTGATTCCCGCACGTTGTCGCCGCGCACTCGCCGCGGCCTCTCTCGCGACTGTTTCATCCGGCCATCAACCGCGTCCGTTGATTGCGCCAATCTTCCCAATCTCCCGTCTCCCGTCAGCAGGGTTCTAATCGAGGTTCCGCCTATCCGCAGATCGAAGACAAGAAATGCTAGCAATTGGGCCCTCCATGCAGCAGCACACGCCCACGCCGCCGGTCTCGCAGCAGCCGCAGCCGTCGTCATCGTCCTCATCCAATCCTTCTCCTCACCCTCCGCCCTACCCGTTCCAGTCCGTTGCCATTCATCCTCACTCTCATCCGCCCTCCTCGACAACCTCAGCGTCAGCCGTGAATCCGACTCCCAGCTCCGCAACCGGGACACCTTATCTCCATCATCAACCGCTACCTACCACATCATCCTCCTCGTCGCCGAGCCTCAGCAATTCTTCGATACCTCACCCAACCGCCTCGCATCCTTCCTTCAACCAGCCGCATCCTGCAAACACCGGGAGTGTCTCTCCGCTGCCTCCAACAAATGGATTTAACCCTGCTTCCGCTCGATCAACTCCTGCACCTGACGTTTCACGGGGATCCCCTAGCACATTTCGGAGCCCCATCCCAGGTACAGCGAGCTCGTCACCGAAACTATCGATAGAGGAGTTGAAGGCTAGGGCTAAGTCGAAAGGAAAACAGCCAGCAAGCCCGGCGAGGAATTCACCTGTACTCAAAGAGGAAGATGTAGGCGACAACGCTGCGCAAAAGTCCACGGCCGGATCCCAGCACTCAAATTCGCCGAGTGCCTCCCCGCAGAAGCCAGCAAAGAAAAGGCCCACACAGAAAGAGCTATTGCTCGACCAGTATGTCAACAGAGATCTCCTCCACGCCGCCGCCCTCTCGGAACAATCGCATGCCCACTTGGACCTCATCCGTTCGAAGCGGCGCGAAATAGAATCTTACAAAGTCTTACGGGAAGAACGGAGGGTCAATCCTGCATCTGTTTTCGGTTCTGGTTATCAGGGTTTTGGCAATGCATTCACAGACGGCAAGACCCGGATTCTATATCCCGTGGAGAGAAAACGGCCAGGTGGGAGGAGGGCCAGGGAACTACAAATCAGCCGTGCTGCGATGAAGGAGCAAGCTGAGACTGCCGAGGATCTGCTGCCTATCCGACTGGACATCCACTACGACAAGATACGACTACGTGACACCTTTCTATGGAATCTTCATGAACGCTGCATCCCGATTGAGCTGTTTGCAGAGCATCTGGTGGAGGATTATCACTTGCCGATATCTCACGGTCTGGTTGGCGCAATTTCAAAATCGATCGTGGATCAAGTTACGGACTACCATCCACATATATTTCTCGAAGATACGCCATTGGATCCGCAGCTACCATATTCAGCGTACAAGAATGACGATATGAGGATTCTCATCAAGATCAACATCACTATCGGAAACCACACTCTGGTGGACCAGTTCGAATGGGACATCAACAACCCGGACAACTCTCCCGAAGAGTTTGCACAGTGTATGACGAGAGAGATGTCGTTATCGGGAGAGTTCTGCACCGCCATCGCTCACCAGATTAGAGAGCAGACGCAGCTTTACACGAAGTACTTGTACTTCGTAGGGTACCCATTCGACGGGCGACCAATCGAAGACGAGGATCTCAAGAATGCGATACTACCCTCTCCTTTACAGTCTGTCCTCCGTCCCGTACAGCAAGTGAGGGACTTCTCTCCACAGCTATGGGAGATTGCCGAGGAGGAAGTTGAGAAGCAAGAACGGACACTTTCGCGCGAAGCTCGCAAGAACAAACGACGTCTCAATCGGCGCGGAGGACCTACGTTGCCGGATCTCAAGGATGTTCCAAAGACGCACCGAACACAGATCGTATCGTCCGTTCTACCTGGCGCTGTCGAAAAGGTCACCGACATGAAGATCTACAAGGACCGGACACATGGCGAATCGGACTCCGAATCCGAAGATTCAGAGCCTCCATCTCCACAACAACAAGCCCACCTGCTGCCCACTATGACCCGAAGACAACGTACCGCTGCCGTTGCTGCTGCTTCCGCCCTCCGAAACTCAGCTGCTAGAAGCGCTACACCCGAAGTTAGCGGCGAATACCACACACCAACGCGTCATACGAAAATAAGCGTCAGTCAATGGGATCGTCGGCCACATTGTCCTTCCGGTGCGGATTCCCTGGTGGTCAAGCTCAAAATTGACCGTTCGAAGCTCGTGGACATTGAAAACCAGATGAACGTGGCAGCGGTGCATCAAATCCAGCCGAGGCAGAGCCGAGCGATGGCGAGTCACACCCAACCTCCTATTACACCCCAACAGAGCGGGCCGATAGGAATGATGTACAATACCCCTGGCGGACCACCACCACCGGCTCCAGACTTTGGGATGATGCTCGGGCCAATGGGCCAGACTTCTGTAAGCATTATCGACAATCGCTTCCGTTTAAGGTCGCGAGGCTAACGTCTTCCTTGCGTTCAATAGGTTCCTGCCTGGCTCGAAACCGGTCTTGCTGTGCTTCGTCAATCTTATCCGCACGATCAGTTCGAGGGTATCATGCGCCAAGTTGTTATCGATACTCTGACTGGTAACTCGGTGCCTCATACGACACCCATGATCCCTGGTCGCCACATCACAGACTACACCCCTCGTATACGGTGCGTAGACTGCCCTGGCAAGCTTTACACGCCAGGACCTGGGGAGACTGTTGAGAACTTTGAGATACACTTGAAAAATCGGCTACATCGGGAGCGGGTGGAGGCTAGGATACGAGGGTTGCCCTACCCCTCGTGACCAGACACGCTAAGGTTGGAATGAATGCAGCGATGTGCTCCGGATTTCTCTTACTCGCTGAACTCCAAAGCACAAGAATCAACTTTCAGGTATCGGTGAGAGCAAGGGCTCGTCCTACATCTTACTTTACGATGGACGATGCCAATATTCTTGTTTCTTGTTTCTAATTATGGACTCTTCGGTTTCTCTTCCTTCCTTCTTGTACACTGGCTGCTGCTGCGCAAAACTTATGTGATATAGCTTCCTATGATTACGGCTTGTGGATTTTTTTTTTTCTACCCTATGTTCTGCGTTTCTCCAAGCCTTTGTTACCTTTTCTAGTGCGCGTTCTCTCGAGTGGGCTTCTCTGTTGTTTCTCTCCTTTCAGCTTTTCGCGTTTGAATCCATTATAAAAGATAAATGTAGTACAATAAAGGAATCGGATGTGCTTATGATGGAAAGATCACTACTACTTTTTTCCTCTTTGGCCGCCAGATCTGATTTACGTGGTCGTGGCAACTAATCCGTAATTGCATATAGTCACCTGCGCTTATCGTCAGCAATTCCGGCGGGGACTGCAGCGCGCTCAGCAGGCACCATGATCGATATTGGTATCATGATTTACCGATCACAATATCAGATTTGGCCCGACGTATGGCGCGATACCTAGTATACGGGATGCGTGTTCGTACTGGTGCATAATTTGCCTTAGTCCCGCGCGGGCTACCTAGCAAAATCAAACTCTTAGATGGGGAAATCTTTCGAGATCTACTCTTGCGTATATCTTGAGCCGAGCCAATATGTGTAGCGACCGGCGCATGAATCCATCCCTTGCTGTGTAACATATATGCATGCTGACATAGTAGCGCTTGCTGCATAGAGTTAAAGACCCTCGATGTCAGACGCTATCTACAGGTGGAGACCGTCTCAGGACCGCAAATTATATACGTAGGTACATACACACATATTCTCACGACCGCTCACAATTTGCTTCAGTTCTAAAGTAACCGCTCAAATCGCGATTATAAAATTCCACGTAAAATCAAATGTACGCAGAGCAGGGGCTATTGCGAGACGTGCGAGTTGCAGCACTAGCTAAGTAAAAGCCAGGGAAGCTGTCGGGTGTTCACGAGACGATGTTCTACAATAAGCAGGCGCGACTCGCTTCTGAGGGAGCTCGAGGCCATGGGACCTAACCTTTCGCACAGGCTTTGATATTTTTGGCTGCTCACTTCTCGTCCGGCTATTTTCATGCTTAGCTTAGCTAGCCTGCGAAGCGATTTCGAATCGAGCTTTTGGTTCGCACTGCCGGGCTCCAGGCGGCGAGAAAGATCGTCGCGTCCATTCTTGAGATGCGATTTTCGCGTGGGGAAGCGTGATGCTACTCAAAGGTAGAACCTCGGAATACATCCGGTTACTCCCACTTTCCGTCGTGAGAATATTAAAGCCCGCCCGCATTCTTTCTTTGCTGTCAAGAATACATTCCATGTGTCTCGTGGCACCCGAATATAAGTCACTGCGGCCGCATGAACGAGAAGAGATAGCCAGCTTGCATCTGCGCCATCGCTTCGTCAGGCTGAAGTCAGACGGGATGGGATGGGGATGGGATGGGATGGGATGAATGGCAGCCTATAGCTACGGACCCGTGAGGTATCGTGCACGGGAGCGCATGAAGAGGAGGAGGAGGGATCAAAAAATCGGATGGCTGAGGGAAGGACATAGCGGGGCGAGCGCTGAAAAATGACTTCCTGATTTTGCGATTCCTGTACTGTACGAAGTACAAAAGTACCAAAACGCTCATCCATCTTCCCAATCCGAAGATTCATGTGAGGATTGGCCAACGAACGGACGAAACTTTTTTTACTTGCATAAGAGTTGGACCCACTCGGTCGCGTCTTGCCGCAGCATCGACGTCGACGTCCCTGGATTGTCGAATTGGAATGCAGGAGTGATAGCTTGGTGTGGGTCCCGAGCTCCAAGGGTAGGGCCTCTTGAATTCTCGCGACTGGGCCATGCAATGATAAACGAGGGAAACAAATCCGTACACACATTAAATACTGCCCACCGGCCGGTCTTATTTCTTGAATTACGCAAAGAGCTCCATCGTCGCCTTGCAGCGATGGTGTACCATACACACATGCTTGACATGTCTCGACTGCGAGGTCGGTCAGCACTCCGCTAGAATTTTGAGGGTTCGGATGAAATGTCGAAGAACTCTAGTCGATGCGGGGGGACGACATCCCTCTGCTCTCTTGCAAAGCTGAACCAATCGCGGGACGGGCAGAGTTCCTCGCCGGAGGCCGACCCCACAATCCGGTGAGCTACCTATCTTGACGGCACTCTCGTGATCGCACTAGTTTCTTTTTTCGTGGTGGTTTGCTGCATCCACGTCCCAGAAAGAAGAAAAAAAATTGCGACTGTCGCGTACAGACGGGAAGTAAGGAAGCAGCTAGGTGATGATTCGCGTGAATGGCTGAAATTCCAGTGAATTGGTGATTCAAAAGGAGGGGTCTGACCTTGTCCCGAGGTCGCGAGGGATAAAAAGGAAAGCTGGAAGTAAAAAAAAATCTGATATAGAAGCAGGCGCGGACCGATGAGCTGTCCAGTCCTCTCAGGCCTGTCCGCCACTTCTCCTCCTCCTACTCCTCCTCTATCCGTTACTCTATCTTGATACGCATTTTTTTTTCCCCTTGCCTGTCGTCGCAGAGGATTGTTGTTCTCCTCTTACCGCCTGATATACGAAAGCGAGAGAGTCTGAGAAATATTCGGAACAGTGGAGAACTTTTTCGAATCGGCCCTGCTCCGCCAACGAATCGTACAGTTTTTTACTTTTTCACTCCATTCATTGGGCCGTCCTCTCCATCGAGCTCTGGGATCCCCGAACCTGCCTGCATCTGCTTCGTTGGCAGACAAACACTACGCTGAGAGACATACCGTAGTGTGCACGAACGCACGCACGTTTTCGACCCTTCTTTGTTTTACCAGTAGTTGGATTTGATTCTTGTTTTTTTCTTTTCGTAATACGACGACTACGTCCGATCACGCCAATAACGTGCTACAAGATTCAACGCCTATACGCCCGTGGCGGTCCGGACCTGCGGCAAACAGCACAGCGTCTCAAGCACACGAGCCCTCTATCAAAGCTGAGTGGACCCGTCTCTTCTCATCTCGTTTATCTTGCCTGTTTTTCGCCACTGCATTGCATTTTTCTTGCAGAAAATAATATTTTTCAAACTGTACCGCACCGTACCGTGTGTTTGTGTGAATACTGTAACGATAGATACGGTTATCGTGTCGCTTGTGAATTTTCGTTCCAGGAAATTCCCGTTATTGATCGAGATTGATAAATAATATCTTCGACTTCAAAGCTAGCTGCTCAAAGTCGAAATCATATTCTATCGCTCTACCCCTCCCTCCGCTATATTTCTCACATATAATACTTAGTACTGTAGCATTGTATCCGCATATTGGCTAGTGAGCTAAAGTTGCGACCTTGGTGCTGGCTGAATTGCAAAGAGAAGCTTGCTTGATATAGCTGTTTTGTCTCTAGGAACCTTGTCGATTCGTTGTCCAGCACACCCATATTTATATAGGCCGCCGACACGAAAGTATCACCTGCGCATTAGCCCGCCCGTCTGCATTTGCATGCATTGGAGGGAAGATAATACCGAGTGGTACCCGACGAAAAAATATTTATCTGCTATCGTGGAAAGGTTGTTACCCCTCACATGCCGCCTCACTTCCTTTGCATTGCATTTGCATTGCTTCATGCTCATCTCTTCTCTTCCCTCCGTTACGATTGAAATCTCGTCAATCTCCTCGATTTTTTGACTCCCATTTGTTCTCAGGTTCAAAGTTGACATTCTCAAATTAATAGAAAGAAAGCAGCAGTAGCTAGCTCTGATTCTGCAGGGACCCCTGTTGACCGTTACCTTATCTTCCATACATACCCGACGATCTCCCTTCCTTTACTTCCATATATACGGACGACTTCCAAATAGAATCTTCCGGAAAGAGCGAGATTTAGACAGGAAACTGCAAAATCTCGAACGTTCGGGTGAAATTTGGACGTCTCTTTGATATCCCATAAAATTCTGTGAGTTACCCATGACTATCGTTACACATTCGGGCCGAGACTTGCACAGAATGCAACGACAAAACTAACAGTCGAACAACGGGATCGTGCAGGAAGCATCTACGTCCGGAAAGACCTTGATTTATATCAATTCTTCCAGTCGGACCACGAGCAGAGTCTCTCGCCTCAAAAACTCTGCCTGGCTATATACTTATTTACCATCTAGGATATACACGGATACATAGGCCGTATATCTCCTAAATAAATACTCTCCCTTCCCAACAAAGAAAAAGAGACAAAAAAAGAACAAGACAAAGAAAAATGACGACCGCTCATCCCGAAATGCAGCTGCCCGCCAGCGAAGCCTCCCTTCAAGGTATGGTTCATACCCGCAGTCCCTTTTGTTGTTTTTTCAAAGAGATGGAATACAGCGACTGGGCAAAGATACAAGCCCCGTATGAGTGTCGACATGCACACGCGGGATTTCGTAAGCAAATTTTCAATCTAGAGAACTTGGTGCTGATATAGACGTTGCATACAGAACCCACCGTCTCCGCCTCTATAACCGACCCCACCGATATTCCCGTTATCGAGAGCGAGGTTTCTGGCAAGCCCGTAGCAGACTCCACAACTATTCCACTCTTCCACCCCACCCCCTTAGACCCTACCCTCTCGAAAGCGGAGTCGACGCGTGCACTCACACCGGGTCCCACGGACCCTGCCACCCCTCCCAGCGAGCCGGCTGATATCCCAGACACGGCCAGCATAAACTTGCTATCTGCAGAGGATGCGACGCTCCAGGCACCAAGTCTGCTGCGGCCATCTTCACCTGCCCCTCTAAATCTCTCTGCCGCCGCCTCGCCAGCGTTATCTTCGAAATCTTTAGTAGACACACCACCGCAGACAGCGGGGCTTGAAGAGAATGCCTTTTCTCTGGGAGAGAAGGCTGATCCGTCCCCGGCTGATCCGCTAGGCATCTCAATACCAGATGCTGGTTTTCCAAAGGAGGAGATCTCAACACCACAATCTGAGAAGGACGATGCTGCTGTACCACATGCCAGTGAGGAACTAGCAGAACATGTCGTCGAAAGCTTGAAAGAAGAGGAGCCGGCTGTTGAAGCTGCGCCTGTTGCTACCGATAGTTTAATACCGGAGACCTCTGATAAACACGACGAGGTCGACGAAGAAAAAATTGTCACAGAAGCTGCACCGGCTGTCTCTGTTGAAGAGTCTCTGCCAGCGGAAACGGAACCAACAGTAGATCATCCTACTGAAGACGAGATTCCATCGATATCAGTAGCACCCGCTGCTGAAGTGAGGACACCTGAGATAGAGGAGGAACTGATCGCTGCCAAAGAGTTCGAAGAACAAGACGAGCCAGCGGATGCAGAGACGTCGCTCCACATCCCTGAAAGCAGAGACACATTAAATGCCATCACAATATTGCCAGAGGAAGAAGAGGTGGAGGCTCCTCTCAAGGATGACCTACCAGTGGACGACACAGCGCCGGCTGCCGAACCTCCAGCTATTGTTGAGCCCGTTGCTGAGGAGAAGGAAGAGGTATCCGAAGCCCCTGTTGCTGCGCCTGCCGATATTGAAGCGCCAGTACTTGAAGAAGCCGAAAAGGAGGTAGAGCCAGAAGCACCAACGATAGCTACCGAGGCTGTCCCAGCTATCGAAAAAGACGAAGAAACCCCAGAGATAGCTGAGACTGCGGCCGATACTCTGGAAATATCATCTACACTACCAGAGACCACCGAAGCACCTGCGGCGGAACCAGAAGAGGTTTCGGAACCCCTAGCCACCACACTTGAAACAGCAGAAGAGCCTAGCACATTTGAAGAGGTGGCCTTGGACAGCCCCGAGAAGCCGGTTGTTGATGAGGACGCAACTGTTGAAGCCGCTCTCGACGAGCCAACTACAGTGGAGGCTGCTCAAGAAGAATTAAAGGAAGATACTCCAGCAGTCCAGGAAGTTACGCCTGGTATCATTGATGCTGAGGTACCTGCGGAACCTTCTGCTGAAGAGGATGCGCCGCACGTTGAAGCCCCAATAGTCACAGAAGCCCCAGAAACATCAGAGGCGGTATTCAATGAAAGTGCAGAGGAACTCCCAATTGAAGTCACCGAAACTCCTGCCGTGGCTGCAGATACGGAGGTGCCTTCGGCGGCAGAAATTGAAACAACGGAGCAAGAGCCACAGGCCCTTGGACCCGCCTTAACGGAAGCCGTACCGGAGCCTGTTGCTGAATCAGCAGCTGAAGTCACGCCATCCGAGGCTGAACCAGAGAAGCTCGCTGAAGCTGTTGAACCAACGGAAACTCCGGAGCAAGTTGACGCCATCATTGATGACGCTGAGGCGGTCCTGGAAGAAATTTCTGCTGCTGAGCGTGAATTTGATGTTAAAGAACCCGAGCTGGTAGAGGAAGCGACCGAGGATGCCGTCGCCGAGAGAGAAGTCGAGCCTGAAGCTCTATTAGAAGAGACTGTCGAGTCAGCTTCTGTGGATGCCCCGGTCGTCACCGCCGCCACAGAAGAAGCGGAACCAATAGAAGAAGAGGAGGAACCTGTGCCAGAGGCCGCTACCACAGAAGTCGCCGCTGATCTCGACGCCTCCAAGCCTATTGATGTCACTGAGGAGCCCGTTGAAGCTCCGGATCAGGAAGTTCTAACCGCGACGTTGGAGGAACCAAGCACCGATGCAGCTGTCGTCGAAGCCGATCCAGAAACTGCTCAGCAGACCCTGCCGGAAGAGGAAGAGCCAATATCTCAAGAAACACAAGAAGAGCATCCCGCTCTGATAGAGGCGAGGTCTGAAATTGAAGAAGCAGCGACAGAAATTGAAGCCCCAAGCGCACCAGCAGAAGAATCGCGAGATATCGAGGAAACTGATATGACATCAGAACCTGTTGTTGTTGAGGCTGCACCTTCGGTCCCACGCGAAGAAATCACTGAGACTGAAGATGCGCACGCTCCAGCTGTCATCGAGGAAGTCCCTGCAGTTGCCTCTCTGGTCGAAGGTGAACCTGAGGCCCCCGCTGCTGTTTTAGATACCACTGAGCATACAGAGGACCTCCCCGCAACCGAAGAAGCCAAACCAGAGGAACCAATTTTGGAAGCCAAGAAAGATGTTCCTGTGGAAGAAGTCGCCCCAATCGAAGAATCTGCCTCTGCCAAGGATGCCTCTGCCGTTGAAGAGGCACCCACAGAAGTGGCTCCTGTTGAAGAGGCCGCTCCGGTCGAAGATGTTACTGCAGTCGAAGAGGTCGCTCCTTTAGAAGAGGCCCTTCCAGTTGAGGAGGTCGCTCCAGTGGAAGAGGCTCTTCTTAGTGACGAAGTTGAGGCTGCCCCACTTGAAGAGGCCTTGCCGACGGACGCGGCTGCTCCAGTGGAAGCCGCTCCAATAGAAGAACATTCCATCACCGAAGAAGCTCCTGCCGCTGAAGTGGCTCCGGTTGAAGAAGTTGTTCCGGTTGAGACCGCCCCAGTCGAAGAGGCTGTCGTTGTCGAGGAAACACCGGCTATCGAGGAAACCCCGGTAGTCGAAGAAGCACCAGCGGAAACTACTCACATTGAGGAAGTCCCTGCGGTTGAAGAGACGCCGGCAGCTGAAGCTCCTGTAGAAGATATCCCTCCAGTTGAGGAAGTATCGACGATCGAGGCTCCAGCCGCCGTGGAAGAGTCTCCATTGGTGGAAGTCGTCCCAACGGAACCAGCTCCAGCCGATATCGCCGTAGAAGAAAGTATAGAAACACCAGCGGCCACTACTGAGGAAGCCGTTGTTGAGGCTGAAGACAAAGAACCCGTCCCTGAAGAAGCAGCCGTTGCTCCAGTTGCAGATGCTGAGCCTGAGGCAATCGAAGAGCCTGCGGCAATCGAAGAGCCTGCAGCAGCTGAAGAGCCCGCGGTTGCAGACGCAGAGGTCCCAGCCTTAAGTGAGGAGCCTTCAGCGCCAGCCGAGGAAGTAAGTGAACCACCGAATACATGCTGAATTAAGGGCTTCCTGAGAGTAGCCCGTGCTTTCTTGCATCCATTCTAACCTTCCCAATATTGAGCAGGCTGCGCACGTTGAATCTGAGCCAATTGTTGAAGACGCCGCGTTACACGCTACCGACATACCCTCGAAACCAGAGACCGAGGAGGTCCAACCCGAAGAGGCTGCCGAGGCTGAGGAGTCAGTTGGCGGAGACGTCATCGCTGTCGAGGCTCCAAAGGAGGAGGAACCAGTTGCAGAGCCAGAGGCTACAAAGGAAGAAGAACCAGTCGAGATTGAACCATTTTCAGAGGAAGAAGGAGTTGTGGTTGAGGCACCCAGCGAGGAAGAGCCAGATGTTGTTGACCATCCGAGCGAAGACGAACCAGTTGTCGTCGAAGCCTCTGAGGAGTCCGAACCAGCTGTGTCTGAGACTCCAACGCTCGAAGAATCAGCTGAACTCCAGGCCCCTCACGAAGAACCATCTGTCGAGATTGAGGCTCCAGTTGAAGAAGAAACACCCACGGTAGAGGCTCCAGTCGAGGAGGAACCATCTGTGGTAGTTGCTCCAATTGAGGAGACAGCAATCGAGCATGCGATCGCTAAAGAAGCAGAGCCAGCTGCCGCCGCACCAATTGCGGAAGAGGAGCCAGCTGCAGTTGAGCCACTCGAGGCACTACCAGCTGCTGAAGAGGAGCACGAGGAGCCCGCGGCAGTAAAAGAACTCCCCAGCGAAGCCCCAGAAACGATAGAAGCTCCAGCTGAGCCAGAGCCTACACCTGCCGAGCCGAGCATCGTGGAGCAGGCTTTCGTTCCTGAAATTGATGCGGAAGCCGTGGATGCCGCGATAGAAGAGGCCGAAGCAGCCGAAGCGGCGCCACTCGAAAAATCCCTTCCCGAAGAGCCAGAGTCTCTTCTCGTGGACGCAGACGCTCCGAAAGTTGAGGAGCCCGCCGTCGTTGATGCTGCTCCAGAGCCAGCAGAAGGTGAGTTATATCAGAAGTAGCCCAACGCTAGTAGTACCATCATCTGACTAACGTATGCGCAATGCACCAGAAGCTTTACCTGAGGAACCTGTTGCCGCAGTTGAAGAGCCGGTCGCTGAAGTTGAACCAGTCGTTGCTGCCCCAGAAGAGCCGCTCGCGGCAGAAGAACCCGAGATGGAATCCGAACCAACAGCCCCTGCCGCAGAAGAAGCTGAGGCAACCCTCACTGAGGAACCTGCCGCGGTTCTGGCTGAAGAGCCGTCCGCAGAATTGACTGAAGAGGCCCCCATTCCGCCTGTTGAAGAGACAGAGGAAGAACCAACTGCGGCCACGGAGGCGCTTGACATGCAAAAGGAAGAGGCGCCGGAGGCAGAGCTAGAGGCCGAGCTACCAACTGAAGCCGAGGCGGTAGCAGAACCAGAAGCTGCCGCTGAGGACGAATCCGTCACCGTGACCGCGCCAACTGAGCCAGTTGCAGAAAGCGAGCCAGCCGTGGAAACGGAACCGGCGACTGAAGTTGAGCCCATTGCAGAGGTCGAGCCAACAATTGCAGTCGACACCGCGGTTGAGACTGGACTAGCTCTCGAAACCGAACCGATTGTCGAGACTGGGCCAGCTGTTGAACCTGAAGTAGGTATCGAAAGCGAACCAATCGCTGAAACGGACCTAGCGGCCGAACGCGAACCCGTGATCGAAGCCGATCCAGTAGCCGAAGCCGAGCCAGAGGCGGAAACCGAGCCGGTGGCTGGTGTGGACACCATTGCTGAAGCCGGACCCACTACAGAGACTGAGCCGGTCGTTGAGTCTATTGCTGAGTCAGAGGCTCAAATCGAACCAGAAACTGAGATTGAGCCTGCTACTGAACCTGAATCTGTCGTTGAACCTGTCGTTGGGTCTATTGCTGAGCCTGTCGAGGAAACCGAACCGACTACCGAAGCACCCGAAGCTGAGCCAACGAGTGAAGTTGAGCCGACGAGCGAGATTCTGACCGTGGAACCTGAGGCAGAAATCCCGGTTGCAGAGCCTGTCGAGGAAACCAGGGAAATCAGCGAGCCTGTTGAAGCTGTTGAAGAAGCTCCAGCCGAAGCGACCCCAGTGGAGGAAATCGTCGAGCCAGAGGAAACACCAGAAGTGATTGAGGGGACGGCCAGCGTGGAAGTTCCAGCTCCAGAACCAGGTAAGCAATATCTCATAGGCTTCTAGAAACCGTAACTCTGGCAGTGCTCATATCATAATATAATAGAAGAGGCACCCGAGGAACCAGTCCCGGAGGCATCAGAAGCGGAACCGCAAGAGCCAGCAGCAGTCGAAGACCAACCAGCAGAAGAGCAGCCGACTATCGAAGCGGCTGATATTGATCCCGCCACTGTGGCTGTCTCACACGCCGTCGTCCACGATGAAGCCCCGGCCGAAGAGCCGGCCGCTGGTGACAAGGAACCCGAGTTCGACCTAGCTACCGTCACAAGTGTTCCCACCTTGATTGGAAATGTTCAAATTAACCCAAGTGACCTTCAGGAGCCAACAGAGGAGATTCCCCGCGTCTCCGACATTCTCGCAGCACGTGAGGCGGACGAGCGGGAGCCAGAGGAGCCAGCTGTACCTGAAGCACCAGCTGAGGAGCTCACGGAGGAGCCTGCTGTCGAAGAGCCTGCTGTCAAGGGGCTAGTTGCTGAAGAGCCCACGGCTGAGGCACCCACCACCCAAGAGCATGTTTTGGAAGAGCCTGCCGCTGAAGAGCCTACCAATGATGAGGTTTCTGTCGAGGAGCCCGTCGCTAAAGAGCTTGAGAAGCCAGCAGTTGAAGAGCCATCAGCCGGGGAGACTTCCGTCGAGGAAGTCATTGATGAAGACACAACCGCAGAGGAGCCTTTGACCAACGATGTTACTGTCGAAGAGCCCGCCGCCGAGGCGCCTAGCGTCGAAGAGCCAGTTGCCCGGGAAGCAGTAGAAGAGCCTGCTCACGAAGAACCAACCGCTGCTGAAGAACCCGTTGCCGAAGCACTTACTGCGGAGGAGCCTCTTGAGCGAACTGTGGAGGAGCCGCATGTTGAGGAACCCGCCACTACTGCCGAAGAGACCGTCCCTGAGGAACCTGCCGCTGCCGTCGAAGAGCCTGTCGTGGAACCCACCGAAGAGCCTGTCGCAAGGGAATCAGTCGTAGAAGAGCCCTCAACTGAGGAACCGACCACGGAAGTGCCACCTATCGAGGAAGTCGTCCATGCCGTTGAGCATCCTGAGGAGCCAGCAGTCGAGGAACCAGCCGCGGTGCCGATTGTCGAAGCGACACCCGCTGAGGAGCATACTCTTGAAGAGCCAGTTGCTGAGCTTACCGAGGAAACTGTCGCCGAAGCCCCCGTTGTCGAAGCCCCTGTCGCGGAAGAGGCAGCCGTCGAACGTGAAATCGAGGAGCCCGAACCTGCCGTCGAGGAACCCGAGGCAGCACCACTCGAGGAAACACCTGTACCGGAAGCGAAACAGGAGAGGGAAGACGAGTCGAACTTCATCCCGGTCCTTGCAGCAGGTGGTGCCGTTGCAGCCGCGGCCGCTGGGGCCTTCGCCGTTCACGAAGTCACCAACAACGACGAAGTCAAGGAAGCCGGCCCCGTCCCAAGTGAACCGGAACACCCTGTCGAACAGCATCCAGAAGCCACGCCCCTCGAAGTTGGCGAAGCTGTCCACGAGATCCCAGTACCCTCCGAACCAACCACTACCAGCACAGGTCCCGAGATGACTCGAAAGGCGACCGTCCTCTCGGCACAGCCGGGACACGTGGAGGCTGGCCAGCTTCTCGAGCTCCCTCCTGCGGGCAGCGGTGAGGGACTCGTCTTCTCAGACGAACTCGCGAGGGAACTCGAGGCCACGGAGGCACTGCTGCAGTCTGAGCGCGCCGAGTCGGAGGCTCCATCTGAGGTTCCACCAGTGATTCCACCACCGCGGACGCTCGCCGACGTTGTCTTCGAAGGCGCCGAGCAGCCGACAATCAGCAAGGAGGTACCGCAAGAAGTCCAGCATGAACAAATTGCACCACAAGAAAATAAAGAAGAACCAGTCAAAGAAGTAGAAATTAGCGAACTTAGGGAGGAACCAAGGGAAGAACCAAGGGAGGAGCCTAGAGAGGAACTTGCAGAGGCACCAAGGGAGCTTCATGAGGGATCAGATAGTCGCAACAACCTTCTAGTCGGAGCAGCAGCAGTGGGAGTCGGTGCATTGGGTGCAGGTGCCTTGGCATACGCCATGAACGGACATGACAAGAAGGACCAAAAGAAGGAAAATATGGAAATCCCACGGGAACTACCGCCGGTGGAGAGCATCAAGGAGGAGCCTGCCGCAACCCAGGAACCCCCTGTTGCTCCCATCTCCGTCGAGCAAGCTAACCGCAGTGCCCCAAGCAGCCCCCGCCCATCCGGCGAGATCTCAACTCCAGGAAGTCCAAACCGCCCGAACCACGTCAAGGATCTCCTCCACCGCCTCAGCTCGCGCCCCGGATCGCCAACCGAGGAATCCCAGCGGACCAACTACTTTTCCGAAGCGCGCGCTGCACGCAATGGCCAGCTCGCCGCCTCGTCCAACCCCAACAGCCCGTATCTCGACACCGACAAGCGCAAGAGCGTCCCAGTCCTCAGCATGACTGACGTCCCCGGAGGCCCATCGACCATCGTCACAAGCGAGGAGGAAGGCCGCGCAGTCACCAGAACGCCTGGACTCATGCCCGTCAAGGGGGACATCGAACCCGGTAAGTATCCCCTCGTCGTTCAAGCAACCATCGTAATAGTAGTGATTAATGCTGCCCTCTATATGCTTAGTAGCGTTTTCTAGTCTGCTTGAAGAGGAGGGCGGGGACGAAAGCAGGGCGGGGACATCAGCAGCACTTGTGGAGCAGCGGCCGCTGCTAGCGACCAGACATACGAATAACAGCATGCTAGCTGTGGGTAGCGAGGACGGACGACCGGGAACATCGCGGGCGCCAACGATTATGACGTCGCAGACTAAGAATCGACGGATCGCGCAGGCGTTCTTGCATATTTTCTTCTTTTCGTGGTTCGGAGGTGCTGGGAGGTGGCTTAGCGGGCTGTTTGGCAGGGGGAAGAAGAAGGCCGCGCAGCCGCCGCCGCCTGCGATTACCGAGGAGCATGTTGAGTGATTGGTTTTTAACACTGCCGTGCTTTTGGATTGAACAAGTTGCTTTGATCAGAATATTGACGTTGACGATGGAGGGGTTTTGCTTGCTGTTTGAATATGATCGATGGTTTTATGATGCGTGATGGGTTTAATTATAATTTGGGGGGTTGCGTACATTCGCGTTCTGTTATAGCGACGTTGATTAGCTGAGTTCACGTTACACAGTCTGCTACTTGCTATTTGCGTTGAGCGTTGGATTTTGCGAGTGCACACTTTAAATTCGAGTTGACATTGAATATAATCGAATCTACCTCGATCTTCGAGTATTGTACATCTTGATAGTCGAATTTGCTATTAGCCATCTTGTTTACGAGACGTCCTTAATCTTCCAAAATAAACCCTGATGCTTCGCAAAGAAACAAGTTTACCGGTCTCTGGAATGCTTCTTCGAGATCTAGATATGATATTCAACCCTCCAAGCCAACTTTGGTCAAAACCCAGTCTTGATCTTTGCACTAAGTACTTATACATCCCTTAATTAAGCTTCGCATCACATACGTGCATTACGCATACATCTCTTAGACATGGCGACTGGCCTACCGGACGCAGTATTATCACCATCGTTCCCCCCGAGCACCAGATTTAGGCTAATTAGGCCGCCGCCACCGGCACCTCCACCACCGGCGCCAGCGCACAACCAAACCCTGACCGATGCCTTGGAGCGCTTTTCACAAGAAGGCCCGTAAGTTATACCACTTTTACCTCTTCGATAGATATCTGCCCCATGAGCCCACCTTTTATTCCCTCATCCACCGAGTCGACATCTACAATGTTTCACAATGCTAATTCGAATCCAGAACGGTCCTCTACTTCGCATACGGCTCCAACCTCTCCTTCGCAAAAATGCGGCGAGAATGCCCCACCGCAAGATTCTGCACCCGCGCCTACATCCTCGGCTACCGCTGGTTCATCTCCAGCCGCGGCTTCGCCAACATCGTCGCATCCCCCGCCGACCTAGTCTGGGGCAACCTCTACGTCATGGAACGCGGCAGCGACATCCCAACGGACGGCCAATCACGCACCGAGCTCCCCGACGGCCGATTCCGGTTCAACCTCACGTACATCAAACAGTACATGGACGTAAAGGTGCCCTGCAATACCATGTGCTGCGTTAGGGACTTGAGGGCCCTGGTGTACGTCGATCTGCTGAATAGAACTGAAGGCACGCCGGGCCCGGCGTATGTTGCCCAGGTGAGGGAGGGGATCCGTGATGCGGCCTTGAAGGGGATGCCGTTTTCTTATATCAGACGGTACATGCTTGGACCGCTGGGACTCGATGAGTCGGTGCTGGCTGAGGTGGTTCAGATAGCTCAAGCCCAGTACACAGCTAACACCAGTAACGCCGCTGGCGCAAATAACGCAGCTAACGCCAATAATACCGCTGGCGCAAGTGACACCGCTGGCGCAAGTAACACAGCTGGCACAAATAACACGGCGGGTACCGATAATACCGCTGGGGGCAATAGCACAGCTGGCGGCAATAACACAGCTGGGGGCAATAGCACATCTGGCGGCAATAACACAACCAACGGAGCAACATGATATTCGTGAAGAGAGTCGACTACAAGGTTATCTATAGGGTAGCAAAAAAAGTGCGGGATGGCCGGTGCCATATGGTTGCTTGGATGGAAATTAAGGTACCATCGCAGATTATATTGAGTAGTACACGCCATTCCTGTTGTGCGCGTCAAGGTATCATGATGAATAGGATATAGTACACGCTTGCGCAGTAATACACATTCATGAAGGGAAAACCAAAATTAAAACGGCGAAGATTCAAAATGCTTGCATGGCCCATCAGTTCATTAATGATTAAGTAGGTGAATCAAGGAAAGCAAAATGAGGCTGGAAACATGCAATGCAAACCGCCCGAAGAAAGCACCGCATCATCTCATATGCAGATGAAGTGGAAAAACAAAATATGCTGCTAGGCTTTCTCAAACTCCGCCGTGTTCTTTTCCGCTGCGTGCGCCGCACGCTCCGACTCCTCCGTCGCGTAAACGTCCAGATCCGTCTTCGCAAACGCCCGCGCGCTCACCCGCTTCTCGAACAGCAGATCCAGCTCCGCGAACGATCTACCCGAGGGCTCCGGCACCCGGAAATACGTATACAAAATCGAGAAGAAGCAGATTCCCGCCCAGAAGAAGGCCGTCAGCTTCTGCCAGTTCCACGCCGTCGGGTTGATCATGTACGGCGTCAGCACACTGCAGATGATGCCGACAATAATGTACGCGCACCGGCCAAGCGCCACCGTCTTGATCAGCAGCCGCCTGCTGGGGATTTCGCCGACGAGAGAATAGCAGATTGTGCCGACGGTCAGCTGGTAGGTTGTCGCCCAGCCGAGCATGAGGCCACCCGTGGCGTACGCGGCCGCGTTGGCGCCGGACGCGGGTACAAAGTTGAGGCAGCCGATGACGAGGAGCATGGTGAATAAGCCGCAGAGTCCGTACAAGTAGAGTGACCGCCGGCCGATGCCCCAAGACATCAGCGCCCAGGCGCCGAAGACACCGATCATGTTGATCCCGTATTGGCCGATTGTAAAGGAGAATGCGTCCTCAGTAGCGATGCCGGCCTGCTGGAAGAAGTACGTCGAGTAGCCCGTGAACGAGTTTCCGGAGAGATTCTGGATCGCCCAGATCATGCAGGTGATTTCGGTCCGGCGAAGGTTGATGCCGCGGAAACAATCAAAATACGACGCTCCAGCCGTCGTCTGTCGCTCGAGTTGCGTTGTGTGCACCATCATGGAGACGGTTTCGTCGGCGTCAAAGTCGGTTTCCTTGTTGAGGCTGGTCAGACGGAGCAGGTTATGCTTGGCTTCCTCCAGCCGGCCCTTGCGCACGAGCAGCCAGGGCGACTCCGGGGCGAAGCAAATTCCAATGAAGA
The DNA here is from genome assembly GCA_020064725.1 of Drechslerella dactyloides. Classification (NCBI taxonomy): domain Eukaryota; kingdom Fungi; phylum Ascomycota; class Orbiliomycetes; order Orbiliales; family Orbiliaceae; genus Drechslerella; species Drechslerella dactyloides. The sequence continues at coordinate 2,972,035 of JAGTWJ010000001.1, forward strand.
GCGGCGGAATCCACATCCACTGCAGCGCCCACGGCAGCTTGTACGCCCACACGCTCTCGCGGTGGAGCTGGGACTTGATCACGCCGACGCCGATGACCTGACCGAGACCCCAGCAGAAGTTCACATAGGTGGTCAGGTACCCTCTCAGCGCGACGGGGCAGACCTCGGCCGCGTACGAGATGGTGAGCGTCTGCCAGATACCCCAGGGAATCCCAGCGAGGATATAATAGACCAGCAACGCTTGGACGGACGTCGCCGTGACGGGTATCGCGATCAGACCAGCCATGATGGCGAGACACACCAGAACGGTGCGCTTGTACCCGAAGCGTTCGGAGACAATCCCATTGATGATCAGGCCGATGAATTCGCCGACATTCGCGGCATTGGAGAGACCGGCCTGCCAGGGTGCGGAGACTTGGAAGTTGCCATTGCCGTCGTCGTGGCCGAACTCGCGGTTGAACTGCGGGAAGGCGTAAAAGTTGCCGAGGAGGCACAGGTCGTAGCCCTCCATGGCGATGCAGGTCGATATCAGTATGCTCCAGGCGATGGCTTTCGGGTACAGCCGCACGCCCTGCAGCAGCGTCATGCGGTGTTCCTTGTCCGCCGCCGCGCGGGCGTCGGTGACAATCTGCTTGTGGCTGTGGCTGTCGAGCTTCTCATCGTCGACAGCGAGGGCAGCATTGGGCCCTATCGCGTCCATTGACTTCGATTGGCGACCTAGTCGTCGCTGGTACGGAGAGCTGGGGTTTGTGAATTGGGATTTAGAGTTCGGTCGGTACGCTCGAAGGTGGGAGAACTTCCTTAAGCTTCGACCGCGGGTGCCCCAGGCTTTAAATTTATAGCATTGCAATTAACGCTCAGGGTGGTACAAGCTGTCCAGCGCTAGCATCGTGCTGAGCCATCGCCGCTGTCTCGTCGCAGGAGATGTTGGATTGCAAGCTTCCGTTTCGGCTGCCTTGTTTCTGGGACTGGGTGAGACTATGCATGGATTGGGCAACCGATCGTGGACCTGGCGACCAGCCTGCGATCCTGCTCTCATGTGACGGTGCCTGCTGGCGGTCCTGCCGCGACGGTGGCCATTGCACAATGGTCCTGCATGAATTGGGGTGGCATGTTCTCGAGAAAATTTGCTGTGGAACGGCGACTTGTCGTGGAATGTAGAGGCCTGTCGAGAGGTTAGTCAAGTCGCGATGCCGAGGATGGCGGGTGGCATCGCCAACTTACCTAACGAACGTTATGCAGGTTGCAGTTGTTGGAGTGAAGTGCGGCCGTGGTTCCACCAGTCGGAGCGCTGCAATTTATCTCAACAGGCACCTGCAGCCACCGCTGTGGGCCCTTCCACTCGCGTCGTGAGCATCGCATCACAGCTTCAGTCTTATCGGAACATCTCAACCGGGCCTCTCGCTGCCAAGTCATCGCGCAGATAAGGCAAGCCCGCAGCCGATCGAGTGGATACCGTACGTATTCCAGGGGTCCCTTCATTTCCCACCACCCGAGCTGATGTTTGATTTCACGAGACAGCCGAATGCAACAGCGTCAGGACCTCCAATTGCGCCACTTACGATTGCAATTGATGCCAGCCTCGATCGATTGAAGCTTGAAAATGCCCTCCAAGAGAGAGAGAGGCTCATCGTACCCAGCTCCCTCATGGGCGAGACTGGCGATGCTTACGCCGCCCGACCGGGTTCCTCTCACGCAGGACCCGCGATCGAATCGAGAAGGCGCGGCCTCCTGAGCCCGGTCAAACAGGAAAACTCTCGGAGAAAATGCATGCGACCCAGCGGCCGCTGACTGGCTGGTGCAGGGACCCGCCCGTCGACTGGCCAGCGATGCCTGCCCGCGCATGCAGTCCAGCGCGACTGGCCGATTGATTACGCTTCGAGGAAGCGACTTTCCAACTGCAATATCGGCTGGTGGTTACATCCTCATTTACTACTTCAGGCGGGCCTCCCGCCTCTGTGGTGCCTGCCCTTTTCGACTTCTCCATCTCCCAGCCAGCTGCCCGGCCGCCAGGTCAACCCTTCTCGAGATCTTGGACCGTTCGATTCGCTCGCTCGTTCACCGTCGCTCGCTGATTGCAATTACATAATTACCTGCCCGAACGCCCGCCATTGTCGCTCGCTAGCCGTTCAAGTCGGATTCAGATTCAGCCTCTTCCTGTTTTCATCCTTCCACTACCGTACGCGATGCTGTCCTCGCCTGCCCGCTTGCTGGCCCTTGGCGCCGCCTGTGCGAGCCTCTTCTCGTCGCGCGCACTGGCTCTCGACTGTCCCCGCGGCGGCGTCTCGAACACCACAGCCGTCCGGTGCGTTTACATCCTTCCTTCTTGAATAGCTTTTCAAATACTTCCCCCAAATGCAGTATATACCATCGGCAAGTGCCGCTCGAGAACCTGGGTCGCAAAACCAATTGGTGATATGAAACCCGCCGCATGTCATGCGCACATGCATGCAAACATGCATCGCATCTACATCCACACGCGTCTACGCCGACACATGCTAACATGAGGAGGAGGAGGAGCGCCACGCAGGAAAACCTACCCGGTACCCGCAATCGCAATCTACCCGCTCGTCGGCGACTTTTTCAACACCAAATGGTCGACCCTCTACTCCTTCAACTACACCGGCAACACCCACCCAGCGCTCCCCGCGAACGCCTCGTCCTCCGATGACACGCCGCCGCCGGTGCCCAACGCCACCCGCGTGATCGTCTGGGGCGGCTTCGAGTTCAAGGAACGCCTCATCTTCATCAACGACACGGACCCAGCGCGCTTCTTCGACCTGCGCTGGAACCTGACCAACCCGCCCGTGTCGAAGGACTACGTCCCGCTGATCATCGACGCCTACATCCAGGACTTCAAGTTCACATCTAGCTGCGACGATGAGGCCGCGCTGCTCGAGTGGACGGTGGAGTACTGCGCCAACGACCAGGCTGCCGGGTGGGATCTGTTCCAGAACACGACGCTGCTGCAGGCGGATAACCTTGCCATGGCGCTGAACGTCTCCGGCGCGGCCAACGGTACGTGGGATGTCGGCTGCGCGATCCCAACGAGCACGAGTGCGAGTTCGACGAGCGCGGCGACGGGCACGTCGACGGACGGGTTTGGCGTGACGACGACGACGGGCGCGCGGAGGACGAGTACAGGGTCGCCGAATGCGGCGATGGCGATGGCGACGGCGGCGCCGTATGGAGGTGCGCTGGCGCTGTTGATGGCGGCCGCAGTGGTTCTGTAGGACTTCCTCCGTCCGTTCTTCTTTCGCCCTCCTTTTGGCCTCTTCGGGAAATACGTGGCACGGCTAGTCTTGGAGGTTCTTTTCTTCTTTGGGTTTCTTCACGAGGTATGCTTGTTGGAATATACAGATAGATGTAATCGTATACCTCCGCGAGGCCGTCCGCCATGATTCGATGCACTCTTTCAAATCTATAGATTTATCCCAACCGATTCTTTTCCCCTGTATCATATAATTTTCAAATAGCCCTAGCCACAAAAAGTACAAGGTAACTAGGCAGGCTTTACGATCAACTTCCTCTTGCGGCAACCGAAGCCGTGCTTCCTACCCCGCACCTCATCATAAAACAAAACACAATTCTATCGCAACTTTGAAGGCTTTACACAAAACATTCTCTAATTCGGGTAGTCCAATTTGCACCGCTGCTTTTTCATAATTTCACTTTCTCAGAGCTCATATATCATCGACGTTAGCCCGACATAATGCATCATAGATTTAAGGTCCCCAGCGCTGGAGTCTGGTGCCCCGCAGTAACTTTTTTCGACCCGAGCACTGGAGCCCTTGATATCGACTCACAGGAAACCTACTTCAAATATCTTTCTACTTCGGGACTGACTGGTCTTATTGTGCTCGGTTCCAACGCAGAAGCGTTTCTCCTAACTCGTGAAGAGCGAATAACTCTCATGAAAGCGGCTAGAAAAGCTGTTGGCCCCGACTACCCTCTCATCTGTGGTGTTAGCGGCTTCTCCGTTGTCCAAACTTTAGAATACATTTCCGATGCTGTCGATGCAGGAGCCGACTTTGGTTTGCTACTCCCAGCGGCATACTACGGCGCTGCGGCAACCACAAAGGATGTCGTGAAGGGATTCTATGACGAGGTTGCACAAAAGAGCGAGCTACCGATTGTGATTTACAACTTCCCAGGTATATGCAACGGTGTGGATCTCGACTCCGACACCATAGCAGCAATCGCCAAGAGTAACCCAGGGAAAATCGTAGGCGTCAAGTTGACCTGCGGGAGCGTTGCCAAAATCACAAGACTCACTGCGCAGCTTTCATCGGAGGTGTTTTCAACATTCGGTGGGCAATCAGATTTCTTAATCGGTGGACTCGCGGTCGGGAGCGCAGGATGCGTAGCTGCTTTCTCGAATGTATTCCCCAAAACAATATCGAGGATCTATGAGCTGTATACGGGTGGAAAGGTGTCCGAGGCGTTGGAGCTGCACAGGAAAGCAGCCTTAGCTGAACCTCCGATTAAGTCGGGGATCGCAAGTACAAAGTATGCTGTCAGCCAGTACAGTGCAAAAGATGCTGGGATTGAGAACGCGGAAGAGAAATTGAAGCCTAGGAAGCCATATTTACCGGTTAATAGCAGCGTGAAAGACACAGTGAGGATGGCGATGGATGATTTGGCCAAAATTGAGAGAGGTATTTAGTAGATAAATATCCTTTCAATATATGTATCCCATTTATGTATAAAGGTATCTTTAGGTTTGAGAACACAACTGATAGAACATTTAGAACATCCATCTCGGCATAACTATCAAACATCTCCAACTAATTTGAGAAAGTCATAGCACAGTAGCTTGATTGAGTTTAACAGTGTACGCGCAGATAGGTTTAAGTAACAGGGAGGGGCGATAACTTTATCTATATTTACTAAACCGAATAAACTGCACGATACCATGTACAAAACCAAATACACCGTACATATACATATATAACCCACCCAAACCGTAAATGCCACCACGGGATACTTATACAAGAGATGTTGATATAACCCAGCATATCGTCCCGACGGTCGTAAAACTCAATCCAGCACGGCCCCGTTGGCCCTCATTATCCGCTCCTGCACCGCAGCCACCGCATCGCCAACCGTATGCAGAAATACCTCCTCGTCAATCTCGACGATATCCGCCAGACCGTTCTTCTTCTCGTTCGGCTTCTCCGTCGCGGGCATACTCGAATACTCGACCCCGCGCATCCGCGCGAGACTCTCAAAGCTAACCGGCCTGCCCGGCTCCGGCCGCAGCATCTCGACGAGGGCACCGCCCGGTTTTAGAAACATCGCATGCGTGAATTCCGCGCCGGTGAGGCCGACGAGCACGTCTGTGGCCTGCACGAGCTGGATCTGCTGCGTGACGTTCATGGCGTCCACGTTGTGCGCGTAGACGTCGGCGGTGGGGAACGCCTGGTGCAGTCGTTTTATGATCTTCCGCTGGTGAAGGATCATGCGGTAGCGCGGCCGGATGAAGATGCTGACGCGGATGATCTTTTTCCAGCTGGGTTCCGGGGGGCCCTGGACGCCGTAGAAGGCGACGGCGCGGTCGACGAAGCTGTTGAGAAGGCTGGAGCGATCGCAGGTCTGCGAGCGCCAGTGGTCTTTCCAGAACGGGTGGCCGCCGCCGGCGAGGGGCAGGATCACGGACTTGTAGCAGCCGCGCGCGAGGGAGGTTGTGTTTGCGGGTGGGCGGCCGGTGACGAGGCGCCAGAGGTCGAAGATTGGGGAGGCGTGGAGTTCGGATGACATGTTTTCCATGTAGATTTGCACGTCGGTGCCGTCCCAGCTGTCGCCGCCGGGGAGCGTCGTCAGTCCGATCACGTCGCGGGCGGGTTTCGCCCGCCTGAGAATGTCGATGGTCAGTCGCGCGGACCATATTTCCAGCATCGAGTGCCAGATGTCGCCGGTGCCCTCGAGCTTGACCACCATGATTGGCGGGTGGCATTCCCCGGCTTCCGGCGACGACGACGCGGCGTTCAGGTGGATGGTTTGAAGCTGCTCGCCGACGCCCGTGTGGTTGAAGTACGACCGGAACCGCTGCGGGGCATCTACGGCGTCCTGCCGTTCGGCGACGGGACGGCAGGCGACGCTCCATCCCGTCCGCGGCTCGACCGTGCTCTGACGATGGGAAGCCGGTGGCGCATCGATATCGGCGGAGTCGCGCCGTGATCGCGCGGCCGCTGGCGTCTTGACGCCAACCCCCGGCGGATTGTAGACGGCGTTCGCGAGGACGCAAAAGTTATCGGCCTTCTCCTCGAGATCCGTCTGGAAGCAGACCATCGACGCCTGCCCGGCGACAGGGGGACACGACACCGTCCAGGTGCTCGCAAAGCTGTCGAGGTAGCGCCGTCCCGCGACATTGGAGCACCAGCCTTCCTCCTCTTCGGCGTCCTCCCCTGCGGAATGGTCGCCATCCGGTCCGCCGGCTGTCGTGGTAAGCGGCGGCAGCGCAGGCGTCAGGCGGTAGACCGACAGATGACTCGATGCGAGGAGGAGCAGGACGACCGCGACGCAGGCTGCCGTCAGCGGGCGCTTCAGAAGAGGCATGGGAGCTGGTCCCACGTTGACGGTACCGTTGGTTGCTAGCTGGATCAGGCAGCCGTGCTTCAGATCTCGGGCTAGTCTCTGACAGCTGACCGATCTCGGGAGACTAGTGCTGTGCTACCAGCTTGCCGCGCGAACTTGGGTTAGCGTGCCCGTTGCCGATGGAATCGAATGTTCATTTAAATCGAAACGACGATTCGAAGGATCGCACTCGGTCGCCGGAGCTAGCGCGCTCGAGACGAGAAATCTGGGATTTAGAGTTTGTGGGGTATGGAAGATGTCTGACAAAGGACGGCTGTCTGGTTTACGAGACAAGACATCCGAATCAAGAGTACGAAACTCCAATGTAAGATATTACGAAGCTAGCACGTTATATAAGTAAGTATATAGGATCCCGTAGTACAGCTAGAAGCCATGTAGAAATGCGAATCCGCTAGTTTATATGGGAGACTGCTATTGAAAAAAAAAAAACAATTTTTGGAATTCTTTTTTCAATAAGACCCCTCAAAAACAAAAGATATCATCCCACTCCTTTTTCTTATCACCGAAAACGCTTTGGTTTTGTGGCTGGACAAGCCGGTTGTTGTGAGGATCTCGAGGGCATCGCTATAATAATCTTACCCTTCGGAAACCACTCTCGGGAGCGTTATAGAATTGACGACCGGCCAGATATCTCTTCTTTGTCTGCCAAAATTTCGCATATTCACATGGCTTCTACCTGTATATACTAGATATACCATAGGTGGCGCAAAGTTGTCCACACCAAATTACCCCAGAATCATACTTACATCAATCGCTGCAATCCAGCCTGTGCCCACGAAATTACGCGAATGCCGCGAGCCGACTTGGCAGCGTTAAAAGTCGTTCGTTTGCCGTGTGTAATAAACTGCTGGCGAGCGATAGACTCGAGCTACAGATGCCATACCGCCGCCACCATCACATTTGCGGAGACACAATGCATTGTTCCATTTAATTTCACTGTGCAGGAAACGAGTCATTACTCTCGAGGCCATGATTCATGCACGGTTCGATAAGAGCGCGGAAATATAAAGGGGCGTTTAACGCACACTCCCTCTGATAAAGCACTGTTCGTATGCGGTTAATCTTGTATTACCCGAGTCTGCGTGTGCCCATTCAATCAAATTGGAAATTAGACCCACAGACTTGTCTCGTAAACCGAAGGCATCTAGATATCTGGCTTGCGAGACAACCACAGACGACAATTCGCCAATTCAACAAAAGCAACACCCTCTACCAATGCCCATATATATACTTACTTACTTACTTGTATATATGCAACCCGGGCATCACCATCCAATCTGCAATACCAAGATCCTGGCCTCGCAAGCCAAACTCACACAGTTCCACAAGACTTTAAGATCAACGGAATTAATATACAAGGCGTCAACGAGATTCGGAGTCTGCCGGGAAATCGACTGTATGCATGCTCGTATATTCAAACCTACCATATAGGCCACCACCACCACCACCATATTACTAATAGCTATACACCTAGCTAGGTAGGCAGCATGCAGTTCATCCATTCTATAGAGCATCTGGATAGCATCCGGATAACCGGCTATCCGCTTCGCCGCCAAAGGAAGGCGTCTGGCTTGCGACACAAATATCCCTCCTTAAGAAAATTATATCGGTATGTATTAAGCAAGTCCCTCCGAAAGGCTTGTCTCCATAAAAATTAAATAGACGTGGAACATTACAAGCAGAACTGGAGTATTTTCGTCGGGGTGCATTAGACGCCTCTTTGTCAGTGTGTGATAACTCGAGAGTAGGATAGCTCTTCAATAACGATGCAAACAGCATGGTCGACGTCAAACCCCTGTCGCAGTTCCAAAGCATGCGTAACCTTGAGGCCACACATCCATCTGTGTATATTGGATCACGGCATCCGAGATGACGGAATTTAAAGCTCTATCTTGTCTCGTGGACCAGAAATTGGATGCGCGTAGTATCTAGGTCAGTGTCTAGCATTGAGGCTACCTTTCCGTACAGAATAGTACCAGACCAGGAAGAGCAAGTTAACGAGGCCATCCAGAATGTCGTTCTCAAAGTTCCAACAGCACACGTGTACACAATCAATTTAATTGCCTCTACATTATATCCATCTTCTCATTTTATTTTATTTTCTATTCGTTGAAATCAGAACATCCCAGATAATAGTATCTTCGAGAAACTGTCCAGAACCCAAAACATTTACACATACCAAAAAGACTCATCTTGTGCCAACTTCTAGTCTACGAAACATGTCGGCGTTGAGGGATCCAAACCTTCTCACCAGAAAGTTCCTCTCTCCGAGCATATATATTATTACGGTGATATGTTCGGATCATAATATCAGTATCCTCATGCTCGTCATCCCGCACCTGCATCCTTCCATGCGCCGGCTAATCAATCGACCACGATGGCTTCTGAACCTTACCTCATAACAAGTTACACACGATGCACTCTCAAAGACGATGAAAGTTTTCCAGCTCCCGGCACACTCATCAGATTGTGCCTTCCGCGCTTCATCAACGTTCCGGGTTCCGACCCGTCATCATCGCAAAGTTCGACATCCTGTACACCCGAGATGCCCGATCTCTCTGGTACCCACCTCGCCATAGTCAAGGATGCTTCCTCGGTCGACAACGGCTTCATCGTCGCCATATATCCAATAATGTCATTCTCCAAGCATCGTCAGCTACCCGCTGCCGACAGAGTCAAAAGAAATCCAACGCTCTCCCCCACAGACAGATTCCTCCTGTTTCCGTTGCCTCATCTTAAACAAGATCTCTCTTTGGAAGCCGGGTGGCGTCAACCCGAAACTCCTGAGGAATTCGGTGAGCCTTTGGACTGCGGCCGATGGATAAATAGCCGGCCCGCGTGGCTTTGGGCCAGCATCCAGGTATTCGAGCTTGCCTACGGACAACGGGTAAGCCCCCGATATTAATTATACTCCGCAACATTAACACACTCCACAATCCATAACCGCTGATGAGAATGCTCCCGGGCTAGTATTTCGTCCCTGTTCCTCATGTTGCTGTTTCCAGCTCCGAACTGGCACGTATATACTCGTACATCCGCGCTAGAAGGCGTGCCTTTGCACAGACCGTACAAGAGTACATCGGCCGCTCGGCTCATCGTGGTGGCCCGTCAGAGCCCCATAGCCCATCTGTACGTTCCAGCGATAAGGACAATCCTTCATCCAGTAACCACAAGTTAATCCCACTTGGTGACTCTTTCATCATAACACCAATCGAGAATACACTCTCCGGACGCTAACGTAGCTGACTGAAATAAGAAAACGATGGGAAGAATTTCCCCAACGATGACGACGCATGGCCGACATCTGAAGACGAAATGGAACTGCTCGATTACCTCCGCTCCCCGGACCGAAATGATCTGGCCGCGTATTATCACAGCCCATCCGCTGAGAATGATCGAGCATACGATAGTTCGAGAGTTACAGCCTGGCTTGAAGATATACGACGTTGTTCATGAATACAGCTTTCCGCAGCAGTTCCAACGTGATCTTGAGACATTTAATATTTGCTGGCGTTTCGCTGGGAGTGACAATGTCTATAATTTCGAATAGTATAATAAAGTAGGCCTGGTTTTCTTAATAACAATCTTTATTTACATTTAGACGGTTGAAGACGTATGATCAGCACCATCTCGCAATAGAGTCCCACAATATTATAACAGCAACGTGGTAAGTCGACAGCCCTACAACCCTACAGCCCTAGAATCCGCCAGATCATCCCCACAGGATTTAGACACAGAGCGGACCCTCAACATTGGATATATTATCCTAAACGCCACCTAAACGGATGAGAGAATTTTAATATAAAGCAGCATCCACCATGGCCAATACGGATCATCCCACTCGCCTTCAGTCGCCCAGTAATAACAAGGAATTACTAACTATCGCAAAATTTGTGCACGCAGTGTTATCGGCAGCTGAGGCTAGAGCCGATTAAAAAATTACCGCTCATTACTTACATTCATGTATATACACTCATTTATAATTAATGCAAGCAGCCAGGAATGGCTCGTTTATTTGCAAAAAAAAAAAAAAAAGTCGCACCCACGATGTTATATACGTGTGTATATCCATATAGCGACACAGGGGGTTGACGGAGTTGACTAAGCTAGCTTGTGGAATGGCTGCATGCGCATGCAACCATCACGAAAGGCGGTGTCGTATCGAGCCTCGCGGTAGAATTGACATTATTGCAATCCCTTGCGGGCCGTTAAGACAGCCGACCCGTCAATCTGATTACCAAGTATCTTGTAACTATCCATCTCAATTGAATATTTGCAATTTTAACGACAATTTCCTCATGACAAGAACACGACTTAGATCGCTCGAATTGATCATGGTTCAAAAGCACTGGCTACTCACAAATGCTATCAACATGACTTGTAATCATATCACTCATTGAAAACTATAAACAAGTAAAGAACACAAGCTCAAAATCAAAGGTACACTCAAAACGTACACGGCTTCAAGTACTGTGCAAAACCCGCCTGTCTGTGCAAGCTAATACAGAAAAGTGCAAACAACCCACAGCAGCCGTGACAATCTTGCTTGCTTGCTAGCCAGCTTTCACTTATGCATGCGTGCGTGCGCGCCCTGTTCTAGCGATACGTGCAGATACACATACACGACGCTACCCGCCTCGCCTCTATTCCCACGCTCACAATGATCGAAAACGTACACGTACATACATATACGTCATGCACGGAAGCAAAGAGAGAAACAGAGCAAAAGAGTTAAAAAGAAAGAAAGAAAGAAAGAAAGAAAGAAAAAAGTTAGAGAGAAAAGAGAAAAGAGTGGGAGGGAGAAGAGAGAAAACGAATGTCTATCGTGCCACCGTCATTCTCTGTGATACAATTCCACTCTTACAAAGCGCATATGCACTGTGTCCCCGTCGGGTCGAGCTTCGTGAACCTGCCGTTCCACGGATACGCCACGAAAAAGTCCCTAATCACCACCTCAGTCAGCACGCCCTCCACGAACACAAATTCGAACCAAAAGGGGGCAAGAAGAAGAATATACGTACTTGGGCTTCGCCAACGTCACGCTCGCATCGAGCCCCTCGCGCATCGCCTTCATCTCCCGCTCAGTCAGCTTGACCACGACCCTCTCACCACCGTACTCCTCCCCGTCGTTATATGTGATTTCGTTCCGCAGATTGCTCTTGAAGTTCTTGTGCACCTCCAGGAACGCACCTAGGTCGTTCACGTCCTGGAACGGCTGCACTGTCTTATCCGTCATCGTGTACGTGTTCACGTGAGCCGACCGCTCGTGGCATCCGATGTACGTTAGCCCTACGTCCTGCATTGCGTTCAGCTTCTTGCGGCGCATATCAATGTTATCGAGATACGCTTCCAGATTCTTGTATTCTTCCTCCGTGAAGGTGACGTAGAGCTTGCGCAAACTGGATCCCTGGAGCGTTTGCGACTGCACCTGCAGCACGTCGTGCAGCGCGTGCAGGCTCTCATTGTCGATTTCGGTCTCCAAACGGTGCAATTTGGGCAGGCGGCAGATCTTCTCCCAGAAGAAGCGGATGTCGTCGAACCCGCTTAGCGGCTCTTCGATCCAGAGGCTGCGTAGGTTGCGGAGGAGGACTTGGCCGTCGGCGTGGTTGCCCATGAAGCCGAGGATGAAGGTGGGCAGACCGCTGGGGCGGTACGTGTTGACGGTGAACGTCTCGAGCGTGCGCATGTCGACGGCATTGAGGATGGCCTCGACCTTCTTGGGCAGGTCGATGAAGAAGGTGATGTCCAGCAGCTGCAGTTTGAGTTTTTTGTCCTCCTCGCCGCGCCCGAGCCAGTTGTCGAAGACGTCGAAGGGGGACAGGCCCTGCTTGGCGGCGATCACCAGCTCCCGCAACGTGCCCTTCACGCACCATAGAAGGCTGCGCAGCTTGTCCGTTTCCAATCGTGTAAGCCAGAGAAAGTGCAGGGTGCGGATGTTGGCGAGCACAGGTCCCATGGGTCGCATCGGCAACCCGTCGGGCAGAAGAGGCGGCAATTTGGCGTACAGGCAGTCGACGCTGGAGACGTCCTCGAAGATGAGCTCCTGCATCGCGACGGGCTTGGAGTCCGAGTCGTTCAGCTTTGTCAGCATACTATCCAGCAAACTGTTATCGTCGGAGCAGCACATCGCATAGCGGAAGCTGATCAGCTTCTTCATCGAGGCCAGCTGGATGACGGGCTCGATCGTCAGCGTCGTGCAGTCCGAGTGCCGACATTCGTTCGTAATAACAACCGTCCGGGTGAACTGCACGTATGGTTTGAGCTTGTCTTCATCGTCATCGTCGAAATACGCGGAGACGATATCCGCATCCGTGTTAACCGAGGCCATGTAGCGATAGTTGCACCAGTACGGCTTCAAGACCGGGAAGATCCCCACCGCGTGGCGTACAGGGAGCTTCCGCGTGCGGTACTTGGCCATCGATCGCTTTTTGGCGCGTTCCCGACGCACCGCTGGGTCCATAGGATCCACGGTTGCGGTGGCGGCGGCAGAGGAGGCGACGGCGGTTTCGCTATCGACGTCATCATCTTCGTTGGCGGCGTCAACGTCGCTACCGACAGTGGGGTGCGGCTGTAGTTGGAGACAGTGGGTTTGCAGTCCGATGGAAGAGTAGAGGATCGGGGTAGCCCATTCGCGGAATTTGATGCAGGTACGGGCCGCGACGGTGAGGCCGTGAACGTCCCGAAGGTCGTGCATGGACTGAAAGATCTGAAGCCATATTTCCGCCGGGATCATGTGCAGATAGTCGATATCGGCTCCCTTGCCCTTCCCTTTCTCGAGGGTGGAGGCGACGAGGGTGGAGGCGAACGACGTAGTCGAGGCGGACGGCGTTTCGGCAGACATGTTCGCCGGACGGGAGACGGGACCGGTTACCGGCGCTTCAGTCGAGCTTTGTGTCACAGAGATAGCGAGCGTAAGCTGATGCCATTGGTTTCATCACCAGCCTTGTCGGAGCGGAGATTGGGGACGCACCAGGAAGGAAGGAAGGACTTACCCGCTTGCTGTGCTGCTTTCTGGTACAACCTCCATTTCCATCTTCACCAACGCCACGAACAAACGCCAGCAGGGTCCGAAGCAGCGTGGAACAAACGAATGAAGGAACGAAAGTGACAATCGAGACGATGTTAGATGGCACCGCCGACGAAAAAAGAGCTGAATGCAGCCAGAGAGGAGGGCCGGAGAATAAAAAAAAAGAGAAAGAGGACGCAGGAAGTCAAGCCCCTGAGGAACAAGCTGAGACCAGAGCTACAGACCGAAGACTGAAGCAGCGAGCTAACAGAGCTGAGGATCCTGCTCTTCAGGGAACCAAGGAGTGGGGATTTGCAAACAGGCTGGAGGTATCGAATCGGCGTAAGTAGACCAGCCCGGCCCGGGAAACGTCAACTGCAGCAGGGAACCTGCTCTGTGTGAGGCCAGTTAGCCGCATGCCATGCCATTTGCGCAGGTTGGATACCGGGGACGCACCAGATACGAGGCTGCCAGGCTCTTCCCGGACACGGTATCCTGCTCTTTCGGCCTCCCGTCCTGCCAGCTTGTTCAGCCGAGCGAGAGCGATAGTCTGGCGCCACGGCTGCAGGCCGTCCGTCAAGCGTGGGCTACCCGTATCAGATAAGCCTGGTCGCGGCGGCCTGCTGAAAGCCGCCAACCGGAGCAAGTCAGCAAGCGAGCGAATGCATACGGCACGATTGCACGGAGTGTCGATACCGATGTGAGGGCTGAAGTCGAGCTTGTGGCTGGTGAGATCGTGGCTCGTTCTTTCGAGTGTATTCGAGCTGGATCTGTGCCTCCGGGTCTTTTGACACGTCGACGCGTGAAGGCTGCTTACTAAGCATTCACGGCTCCCGACGACGCCGCGACACGCCCACTTGGCCTCCACACTGCCGCGCTTCACACGATGTCATATATCATGACTTCAACGGCGAGCCTCGGCGTCTGCTCCGAGACCAAACTCGATATAGATATGTGTGATCACAGCTCCAAATACTCCAACTGACAAGTTTACAGCGAATTATACTAGCGAATATTGTAGTTCTACTAACCAAGATGTATATTACCGTTCCAAGGAAATTTTGAAAGCAAGATCGCAGCGTAAATGAATGTGGCGCCCAGTTTATAGCTGATAAGTAATTTTGTGACCGCATGCATGTCCTTCCTTCCCTCCGCCCATAAACGACCGTGCGAGAATAATATATGATGAAGCAACAAGAGACGTGGAACCTAACCAACCATGCATGCATAAAACATATGGCTGACCCCGCAAAGCGGTCGGATCATCCGAGAGAAAAGGAAAAGGAAATAAATGGTATGATGATATGCTACTAGTATATGAACAAGGAGAAGGAAATAAGATGGTCAGGTGGCGACGACGGACCTCCCTCGTGAGATAAAGGTTGGATCCGTACGTCAAAAGAAAGACAAAAGAGAAGAAAAAAGATAACGCCTATACTACACCTCCGCAACTACTGCCATCTCTATAACTCTTCCCCTTACACGGTCGTCGTGGGAACGGGTATGGTACCCTGGTAATAGATATCCAGGCGATTTCCGTTACCACAGAATTGTCCTGGATTACCCTTACATGGCTTCGTGCAATCCTTTGTCGGCGCCGCTCCGCCACCTACGACCGTCTTCGTGCCGCCCGCCACTGTCGACGAGTAATACCAGAGGCTAGTGCCACCCCAGCATCTAGAGTTTTCATGTTAGCAGAGCTTCTAAAAGTGGAAATACAGATCAAACGAATGGACACTTACTCTCGGCCATATTCGACACCAAAGATGGGATATGTGCCAGCGCACAGGCTAGCGCACATGTTCAAGTCCATAGTGTCTACCGCCGTCACCAGCTTGTTCAAGGCACGAGTACCGGTCGGCTCGTAGTAGCAGCCTAGGGTTGAGTAAGTCGCCGCGGTGCCGGACGATGGACCGGATGTAATTTGAGCCACGAGAGTTGTCGGGTTGACAATAGCTGTCGTGGTCGTCCGGGTGCTCGTCACCATCGTTGTCGTCGTGGGACTTGGCGCCGCAGTAGTGGTGGTAGTCGTCCTCGACGTAGTCGAAGTCGTAATGATGGTGGAGGTGGTAGTAAGGGTGGTGGTGGTGGTCCTCGACGTAGTAGTAGTTGTCGTTGTCGTTGGCGACGAGGATGCAGAAGTGGTGGTTGTCGACGTGGTACCTGAAGACGTAGTACCCGATGATGTAGTACCTGAAGACGACGATCCGGTACTGGTGCCGGTCGTGGTCGGGCTGGACGTCGCCGAGGTCGTAGTAGTCGAGCTGGATCCTACTGAGGTGGTAGGCGTGTTCGTAGCACTTGAGCTCGATGTCGACACCGTCGTCGTAGTGGTCGTTGTCGACGTCGAAGCAACCCGTTCGGAGGCGTCCTGCAAAGTGTACAGATTGAATCTGTTTCCCATACCACAGAACTGTGAAGGATTGCCAGGGCAGGTACCGCCGCATTGCGTGGAGGCAGTTGGGAGAGCAGCAGTAGCGATAGTAGTGTCCGCCCAACATTCTTGGCGGTACTCGACACCACAATACTTGTATCCCTTCGCGATGGCAGCGTCGATACATTTCTCGATAGTCATACCGTTTGCGTCATTGGCAATCTGGTTGGCCATGGCTTTACCACCAGCAGTAGGCTCCGCGTAACAGCCCTTGGACACATAGTCTTTGTAGGTTGCAGGATTGCCACCCTGTGTAGAAGTTGCGGTCGTAGTGGTAGCGCCAGTAGTGGTTGTCACTGTGCCTCCGGACGTCGTCGTGGTAGTAGCACCCGACGTGGTGGTTGACGAACCACCCCCGAGTTGGTAAAGGTTGAGTCGATCGCCACCACCGCATGTCTGCGCCGGCGTGCCCGAGCAAGTCATACTGCAGTCTGCGCTGGTAGTAGAAGTCACCCCCGACGCAGTAGTGCTCCATCCCCAACACTCGACACCGTACCTGTTCGAGGATTAGTAAACGCAGTATGAGAGATGGGACAGGACTAAACATACTCGACGCCCGCATATTGATAGCCCTTAGCGATGGCAGCATCGATACACTTCTCAATAGACATGCCATTGCCCGGGGGGGTGTTATTATTGGAAATCTGCAGCTGCAGAGCCTTTCCGCCAGTCTTAGGTTCCACGAAGCATCCCAGGGACGTGTAGGCCTTATAAACCGATGGGTTGCCAGCCTGCGCCGTGGTTGTGGTCATGGTAGAAGTTGTCGTGGTAGGCGTGTTTGTGGAGGAAACAGTACCGCTAGTGGAAGTAGTCGACACGCCGGTGCCCGTCGTTGTAGCACCACCAGCCATGTACACTGTGAGTCTGTCACCGGCACCGCAACTCTGCGCGGGGTTACCCGGGCATGGCATACTACACTGGGTAGTGGCGGTGGTTGTCACGGCTGGATTAAGAGTGCTGCCCACCCAACATTCTCGACCGTATCTTCGCTGAAGTTAGTGGATTCCGTATTAGAAAACATGGGATGGAGCTGGGAACTTACTCGACACCCGCGTAATTGTAACCAGCAGACTTGGCAGTATCGATACATTTTTCGACGTTCATAGAGGTGCCATCGTTGAGGATCTGGTAGCCTAGAGCCTTGACAGGTGCGTCGACATAACAACCTTGTGCCGTGTACCCGTTGTACACAGATGGATTCCCAGATGGAGCAGACGTTGTGGACGTGCTTGTTCCAGTCGAAGTTGTGGAGCCCTGAGAAGTGCTTGAGAGGCTTGTCGTTCCAGTCGTTGTCGCCGATGACGCGCTAGGGTTGAGGACGTAGTGATTAAATCGATTGCCGTTACCGCACTTCTCTCCCGCGTTACCAGGGCACGGTGTGCTGCAATCAGTGTCCGGTGCCGATGCCGCACGCGAGTCGATTGACGGTCCAGCCCAGCACTCGTAGCCATACCTATTGATTCCAAGCGTTAGATAAGGCTTCAGGAGGAGGGGTCACGGTGTTTCGAACAAGACCAACTCCGAAATGTTAAGAGGAGACTAATGGACTTACTCAACACCACAATAACTGAAACCCTTTGCAATGGCGGCGTCGATACACATTTCAATGGTCATTCCTTGAGGGTCATTCAGGATCTGGCTGGCCATGGCCTTGGGGGCAGTGTCTGGTTCCTTCCAGCATCCCTTGTTCTCATAGCCCTTATAGACAGCAGGGTTAGTGGATGCCGGCACAGGAGTCGTCGTCGTGCCTGTCTGGCCGGGCTTGGTGCCACATGGCGCATTCTGGTCGGCCGTGTATCTATCAGATCGGGCAAACAGCGATATGAAGGTGCCAGGCTTGAGGTTTCCGTTACCACCGCAAGTTTCGCTATCGGTGAGGGTGCAGCCGTAGTTGCAGTCGAGCTCAGAGCACGAGAACGCAATGTTTGTGGAATTACCGCACCAACATTCCCGCTCGTACTGGGTGCCGGCAAGGGTCCACCCTGCGTTGCTACACAGTGTGATACATTGTTCGTTATCGTTCTTCATGGGATCCGGAAGAGACATCTGGGTGGCGAGCTGGCGGCCGGGATTGTTCTCGATGGCGCAGCCAACATAACGGTACAGAGCGGTTGTAGCGTTCACCTTGGGCCCGAACTGTTGCGAGACCGCATTACAATCGAAAACGAACGTCTGCTTGCCAAACGTCGGATCGTTGACGTTCATGGTCCAATTGGCAGACCCCTGATACGGGTTAACGTTGACCTGGGACCGAGGAACCGCACAGTAGATGGCGCCAGTCGCGGACTCGCCAGGAGCGATCTGAGTACCTTCTCCAAGATCAACCGAGTTGACGGCACTGACGATAGAGTTGCTCACTGGAGGCTTGGAGACCGTGAGGTCGAGGACGGCAGAGTTCGGCCCACCAATGTTGCTCACGCGAAGCAGAAGGGTCTTCTTGGTCTGTTGCTGGACATCGCCGAAACTGAAATGAGTACCGGGAACGTAGGTAACCCAGCCTGTGCCATCCGGCGTCTGGAATTCGACCTTGGCCTTTGGCGGTTCGAAAGACGATGCGGTGATAGCGACAACTTTGGTGCCGCCAGTAGACTCAATCTTAAGCCAGAGCTTGTAGTTGGATGAGGAAGTTGTGTAAAAGTTGACAACGATAGTAAGCTCAGCATCAGCCTGGACTTGCGAGTTGGCTGCAGGCAGACCACTGAATGTGAACGGAGCAGAAACGATGGTATTTCCATTGAACGTCGGGTTAGACCACGGGCCAGTGGCGCCACTGGTGGAAACTTGGTAGCTGTTGATTGTGAAACTGCTGGCACCCTGGTTCTCGAGGATGAAGTTTTGGTTAACGCCGTTCGCAGATGAGCCCGTAATGTAGTTGGAGAAAGCAACAGTATCCGGGCTGACTGTGAGGTAGCCAGCACTCGAGGTACCGGTGCCGGACAAGCCAACGATGGTTTGCTTTGAGAATCCAGCTGCTTGTTGAGTCGTATTCAGGAAAACATTGGCGGACAATTTACCGACGCTCTGAGGAGAGAATAGAACTGTGAAGGTGAACGTAGAGCCCTGGGCGACGTTTGCTGGCAAAGAAGGAACTGTGCCCAGTTGGTAGTTGACATTGGACGAAAGGCTGGCGCCAGTGACCTGACAGGCAGTCTTAGCGGTACAAGTGATGGTCTTCGGGGAGCTGGTGGAGCCTATTTCCTGGGTGCCCACGTCAACGGGATCAGAGCAGTTGAGAGGCGAGTTGACAGCGGACCCGAAAGCGTAGAGCAAGCCCTGGCTGGTAGCAACATAGACGATACCGTTTCCGAAAACAGGCTTCTGGAACTTGGTAACACCGGTGATGGGCCAGATGCGGACAAGGGGGAAGTTGTTGCCGTTCTCTGGGGTGGCCTTGTAGACACGAAGACCCTGCGTACCATTGTTGACGTCCGAAATCCACAACAATGCGCTGTCCTCTTTTCCTGGGAAAGACGTGGTTGTGCCGTGTCCGACACCGAGAGTGTATCCGTTGGGTCGGTCGAGTGTCCCGATGGCAGCGATGTTTGGGCCGCCGTCGCAGCTGAATTTGAAGACACGGGTTGCGAACTTGATAATGTTGATAAAGATGTAACCGCTCGTTGGAGAAATCGGATAAACACCAGCACCCGCATATACAGAGTTCTCGTTCTGGTAGGTGGCAAGGACAGCGTCCTTCCCACTAGCACCGTTGCCATTGCAGTAACCGCCGAGGTTGTCCAAGTTCAGGAGATATGTCTTTCCGGCCTTTCCGGTAATCACGCCGATACGGGGGACACCCGGACAGCTGAAAGGCATAATGCTTAGTGGCGATGTTCCGAGATCCTGGTCGGCGCCGTCAAGCGCTTCTTTGTCAAAAGGCATGAAGAAGTCTTTAACAACAATTCGACCGTCATCTTGAATAATGGCATGCACAGCTGCCTCTTCCAACGCAGTTGGAGGGTCGTTTCCAGCAACTGGGGTACCGTGCAACTGGGATGTATAACCGTTACCAGTGGCAAAAAACATCGAGCCTCTGCCATCAGAAGCAATGCCACCACCAGACATCCAGATACCACCGCCTTGGATCTTAACATCTTCGGGTCCACCTTCTGTCGCGAAACTTTCGACAATCTGGCCACTGGTTTTGTCCCATCCCATGATCCAACCGCTGAAGTTGTACTGGACGCAGTGAGAGGCGAAACCAGCAATGATGTACTGTCCATACTGGAGTAGCGCGGGACGTTGATGCTGATTGCCACCAAGAAACCACCGCTTAGGATTATTCCGAGCAGGTATATTCTGGAGATCAACAGGGAAGTTTGGCAAGGTTTCCAAAGTATTTGTATCGATTGCATAGACTCTGTATCTGCCGTTCAGTCTGCCTTTCTCCACGTCGGACTGATCCCTGTAGGTCTTCATGGTGAAATACCAGATACCCGTAGCCGGGTCGATGACACCAGTTCCCTACGTCCACCTATGTTAGAATTACGGACTTCATAGCTGGTGAACCCGCGAGTTTATTGTGTTGGAGAATACGCACAGTGTTGCCGACGAAGGGGTTCACGTCCACACATCCATCCAGATCAGCAGCGAGGAAAGGGATACATAAGTTCCTCGAAGCTACGATCACGCCTGTCTTCGCGTCAATCTTGTAGATGTTGTTCATGCAAGTCGAAAGATACACATATTGCTTGGTGTCCCCACTCGGTGTGTAGACCAGAGGCTGCGCGTACACAACTTCCTTCTCCGCGATTCTTGCGCCACCAGGAGGCGTGTAAGAATAGGCGCCTGGTAGGGGAGCTGCCCATAGCTTATCAAAGTCACTTGATGCGACAATAGCCGGATCCATGTTGTGGTTCCTAAAAGAAATCGATTGTCAGTGTCGGTTGGCTGACAACTATAGGCATAGTGAGAAAACCGTACGTTTCATAGCCTGATCGACTGACATCACCACCGCTGGTGATTGTGTCTGTGTCGCCGAGCGACGAGACCAGCGGTGACCAGCTGAGCACCGCCAGCGCAACAGCCAGTAGGCCGCCGGATGCCGAACGAAGGGACCTCATGGTGAAGTCGTATTACAAAGATATACGCTGCTGATGCACTCTCTATCAATCTATACCATCGAAATGTGTTGCGAACGTTGTAATTTTCGCGTCGCGTTCGGCCGTAGAAAATGGAATGGATCAACGAGCGTCCAGTCTTCCACACCAAAAAAAAAAGTTGCGAAGCCGAATTCGAAAGATTAAACTAGTAGATATTACAATTAAGAAGAGAATGCCCCAAACAGCGCTCGTCAACCAGTCGGATTGGCGACGACGATACTGCTTGAAATTAATGAACGAGTGACACTACGCAAACTGCGTATAACGGGGCAATGGGCGAAAAAGGGCGAGGGAGCAAGAAGAAGTCCCGTGGTAGGGAAGGGGAGGGGCCCCCAAAGTTCATATACCCAGCAACCGACTCGTGCGGGCCAGGGTCATAACTGCTTTTTCGAATCCCCCCGATTGCTGAGCAAAGTTCAGCTCAGACTTGGCGTGCCTGGCGAGAAAAAGCGGGCTCGGTGGGCTAAATTACAACGGATCGGACAGGTGCAGATTGAAGCCTGTGCTTCTTGTTCCTTGCGTCTGGCCTCATTCGAAATTTAGTTCTGGCGCCACGGGGTACTCGGCAGGCGGAAGAAATGATGGTCGTGGCACCATCATCACCCCGTACAGAAACACATATTGCATACTCCATTATAGGCCAGACGGACAAAAACAAGCTGCATGGGTGGCTTTCCCCGGGGAAAAGATGGGCGCCCGTCGGCGTGGCTCCATCCTCTACCAGTTAGGGCGACTGTCAATCGCCATTGCCAGGCAAGAATATCGAGCCCTTAGCTGCCGGACGCCGCAATTGCCCAGAGCTTAGACGCCTGCGTCCGAAGTCAAGATCAGCTTTCGCGGTGCCCCGGCATGTCACACGCTGGAAGGTTTGAAAGGGTAAATGCAAACTCTCTCCCTCAGGATCTCTTGCAGAAGTCGATCGTATGCCAATAGTGATCCTTTGGAAACATAATATGCGCCGCGCGATCACGTCGATTGAGCTCCAGCGCGCATATTCTGTTGTGTAGCTTGCTCTCGTTACCCCTAAACACCCTTGCACGCAACAAAAGCGTTAAAGCCCGCACCAGCACCGATATCTACACAACTGCAGCTCCTTCTCCTCACTGGTTCGAACCCGAGGAAAACAGTTCATGCAAACTCGCTAGAACTCCTTCTTTCTCAGAACCTCCAAGACCTTCTCAAGATCTTTGTGCCCACTTGGAGGGGCTATCCGGCCTGCCTAGAGCGGTGAGACCTCCCACTGGTTGAGCAGTATGTTGTGTGGGCCACGCTCGGTTGTCAGGATCAGTCACTAGCGTGTTCAACCCCTGGCGCTTTCCTATTTTAGTTGAAGTCCGCGCAAGCAAATTTGGCTTGGGTTGCAAACCAATGTCTCTCTGCTGCTCTGATTTTGGTGCTGGTATTTTCCGGCGGACGGCTCGCAATGCACCCGCGTAGGATAGCAAGGAGCTCAATCAGCTCTGCGTCCCGAGACCACAAAGTACAATCAGCTGTTCGTTTCGCTGACTACTTTTGGCAGGGTCAGTTGTGATCCAGACCGCTCTCACCGTTCTGAGACAAACATCGACGCATATAAAATGCATTATCGATTCACCTCGATAACAAGTCGATCTTAAGCCCGTGGCCTTCGCCTCAGGGCTATGAGGCAAGAAAGACAAGTTGGGTAATCGATCGAGTCCCGGTTTAGTATCGACGCCAATGTCAAGCTTACAAAAGACCCAGAGCCAGACTGTTGGACTTTTCCGTTGGATGTTGGACTCAGCCCATTATCCGTCCGTCTGGCTAGTCCCGGAAGGATTATCCGCAATATCACAGGCTCCACCCGAGCTGAGATTGATACCAATATGGTGGCTAAATATTAGAAATTTTAGTTCCTAAAAACAACCCAAACCTCTTATGCGGATTCACCCGTATACCGGCCGCATCTCCGTTCTCTGGGATCGCCACATGTCCGGCTCAATTCGAAGAATAAGGTTGAATTTGAGCCTGCCGCCGCCTGAGGCTTACGTGACAGACATTGCATTATTGCAGACGAGTTCGCGGGCGTGTCCGCGTATTGTAAAACGTCGATGGACATGTGGATGTCCGCCCACAAATTTCCTGACCATGGTTTGTCTCTGGACTCTTGGCTGCCTACTGCGATGCAAATGCGGCTGGCGCTCGCTCGTGAAAATCCGTGTCTGCCGCACACAGTTCCCGTCATGAGATCATCGTCACACTATGCGCCAGCGCCAAGCAATTTGCCAGTTCGGCCATCAATCCCTTTTGAAGCCTTCCGCATTGCCCTTTGCCCTACCACCCATTGCAATCGATTCCGTTAGATAGGGGCGCCGCTGGAAGCTCTCGAGCCCTTCCCGAGACTCTGGAGCTGCGTCATCTCGCCGGAGATCGAAATTAATACGACAAATGTATTTTTATACGAAAAAGCAATGTGCTCTGCACAGGACGGACCCGGGACTCTCGCCGCGCGCCCTTTATTCATGCATGAACTTGCATGCGTAGTGCTGAGCTTTGCTGTTTTCGACCTATGCACCACCGCGAGCCAACCGTAGCTGCAGATGTGAATCAACATGCTATTTGAACGTCGCTGCCGTCGACAGTATGCCGTGTCAAAGACCCGTCAATTTTGCAACTGGCCCTTGCGTACAGGTCTCACTATCGGTGTGTAAAGCGCTATAGAGTTCGGAGGCTGAGCCGACAGCTCGCGTCTGAGGGTAGCTAGTGCATATCCGCTCCTCGTGTGCTCGCCTTATGTCCGGCGAATTATGACCCTGGGCGTCAGGGCTGAATGCTCTTCATGCTGCAATATCAAGAGTGATATTAGACTGGTTGGGGACGCGAATACATTCGCTATACTACGGTGAAGAACATCGCTGGAGCTTTCCGTGTTACCCGAGCCCAATTGGGATCATCTATCCCTGTCTGCGATAACAGAACTCAAGGTTATCCATTGGCGCATTTCAAAGCCCGTCGATCGATATCGAAGCACATGCAGTCCATGAGCTTGATAATCGATTTATCCCAAAAGGAGCTCAAGCGAGTTGCTCCTAAGCAATGAGATTTTCAACCATGAGTTCTCTCCTCTTTAGATCTTGTCTATCAATGCAGCTAGCAGTTAGCAGGAATGTTGAACCAAGGGGGAAAATGCGTCCATAACGTTAGCTCTCGCGTTCAGAGCCACGAGATTGGCCGGGTGGCCGGCTCGCAATGCAACGTGGGCGCATCCGACAATCCAGAACTGCAATCCCCTGACTTGACGAAGTTGAGGGGAGTCGCCTCTCATTAACTCGATATGGGAAAGGCCCAAAACCAAGCAAGTTACTACTAGTCTCGGGCATGCAAGTGCAGGGCGAAACTGGAGGCTGAAATCCAAGGACAACTCGAGCCAACAGCGAAGCGCTTTGCCCTTTCGAGTGGTCGATTGTTGCAATATTCAACTAGTCTCGGGATGTTCCAACATCTCAAATGGATGCTCAAATCACGATCACGATGATCTCCATTGTCTAGAACTCGATATCTCGCGGCTGGTGTGAAACCAAGGCTCCCAAAAGAGGGGATTTTTCTTCAGCTCGAGGCGCCAAGGAGTACCAAAGAGGAGCCATCATGACTATCAGAGCCCGTCAATCCAATCATGAGACACACGACACCCGTCAACAGAAAATGTTGGTGATTGAAGCTGGTGATTCTGTATTACGCGGTGTTGATCGCTTGCAGCCTCGATTCTGGCATGCGCATGCAGAAGCGCTGCGTATCGTCTTCTTTTCAGTTGATTCTCGCCGCAGATCCTGTGATATGATATACGATGTCTATAGTATAGCATAGGTTGCCGCCGCTAACTGTTGACAACAGCTCAGTGTTACCTATAATTATCTCCATCAGTGCATGAATGCGATACCGGAGCTGGGCTGGACACGATCTACTTGTACCACCAGTGGTTGTCGTCTGGCTCACCGACGCATGCGCACACGAACACTAACAAGATAAGGCAGGCGGGTCCTTACACGGAAAGAGAGATAATGTCTTGGTTGTCTTCACCGTCGCAGTTTGGTTTACGAGGGTCCAAATCCGTGGGGGCGCATGTATCCATCCGCATCTTCAAGCTTACTTTGTATGTTCCACAGAAGCATTCGAGAGCATGAGCAACATAACCCACCTGCCCATCAGCCGTGATCCACCGGAGCAGTCTCGGGGAAAGAGAATCTCGTTTCGGGGACGCTGAAGAGAATCATGGTATGAATAGAATGATCCAAAATGGACAGTCACTTCGGCTGAATTGAGTTCGACTAGTTAGTGACTAATGCTGAGAGGACAAAGCAGACTAAACTCGGATACCCCTGTGGTTCTTTGCAATTGCTTCGCCTCCGTTGCAAGGAGTGGATGAAGCGAAGTGAAGGAGTGTTGACTTCAAGCGGCGGTACGAATTGAGAACGTCGGGCGCGAACTCAACACCACAATCAAGATAAACAGGCTCGAATCATGCCACCGCGTAGATGAGCCTCCGTATTCCAGAATTGCCAGCTCACCACCCACCACGTTCTAGCCAATGCAATGCAGGCGAGAATCACCCCTCCATTCGAGATTGACTCGCATCCCGTACTGCGATATGAGAGGGTCATGCAATGCATTCACGCTGCAGGACACCATGCAAGCCACGGTTACCATCACAGGAGGCGACCTCTTACCCCTAGTTTTTACGTGTCCAAACAAAAAAAGGCTGCACCGACAGATTGCAACGCGTAATCGTACGTTGCTCGCGCATGATCCCTTCAGTCTCTGAACATTCGACTGCGTTCAGCCGCAATGTCAAGAAAAAAAAATGGATAGGATCCCCTAGCTGCTCTCTACTTTTCGTGCGAGGTGCCGAGCCGTCGCATGATATACTCCGTAGCGCATTGTTTGCGCCGCTGTCGTGTGCGCGTGGGACGTTTGTGTTCCAGTAGCTCCAGCAGCTAAATTGCCGGCTAGCCGAAACGGACGGCACAAGTTTTCATTCGTCTTTCATTCAGGAGCGGAGCGCCAGCCCGCAAGCCCTCTTGACTAAATGCTCCGGTGCCCTGACATACTCGTACCAGTTGGGCATCTCGAACATGCTCCGTCGTCTGATTCCCACATCTTTCTTTTTATCTGTTGTTAGAATACGGGCAAACCTGAGCTGATCTTGCCGAGCTGCCGAGTTGCACAAGAAATAAAAGAAATGAAGACAAGGCGCCGCGAGATAAACATGTTTCGGCTCAGCCCTTTCGCGCTCGCTCTTCGCCGACGTTAATTACCGGACGGACGTCCTACTTCTACATACATGAATGAATACTTTTGCGTGTCGACCACTCCAGGCCCTGCCTCTAGGGATGTCTGCCATATGGTGCAAAAGTGTTCAGAAGCAAACATCCAACCTCCAACCCAACACCGACGGAGTTGCACAAACCCTAAGCGGCTAGCAATGCACCAATGCAGGAACAAATCCAGCCATCGGGCTGTTGTGTAGTCTCAAGACGCCGGACTTTGTGTGTCCAAACGCTAGCCAAAGGCAGCATGTCTAGTCGATGCTTGCCAAGCTTGTGGGAATGTAAACGTGCTCTGCTCCCACAGACATGCCATGTCAGGCCAGGCCAGCCCTATCCAGGAGAAAACAGGTCATATCATGCTACCAAGTCAACTCAATCTCTCGGCAATATAGCAAATCCCACGAGCACTTACGCTGGCACGCCACCAATTTGGAAATATTCAGGGTTCATCACCCCACTTTAAAATCCACAGTCGGATACCCGATAGACTGCAATTTGAAGTCGGCCTACTGTACTTTGTAAACATAAATCTAGACATCAAAAAAATGCCTCATCCGGGAAGCTAGATCACCGAGCACATATATATCTAAATCCTTCGTTTGTCTTGTTGTGTGTAGACTCTATTCATCAAAGCGACAAACCCTTCCGACCCATGCGCAGTGTTCGACGCATCTCGTTTATAGCTTGACGCGTTCGGTCCTCCTTTACTTAGCATGTCTGGCAGATAGACTGAGGCTTCTCGACTCCACAGTCAGTCTGTAGCATGATTATCTTCAAGCCCCAGAAGCTTCGTATGCACGCACGCGCAATTCTATATCCACCCCTGCTCAGATAACCATAATCGACCAGGGACACAGACATCCCGGATCTTTAAGATAGTATTATAGTGCACCCGCATGCACCCGCATTTTATTCGCGAGATCACACAGCCTTTATACGAAGTACCTGCATAACAAATTATTTTGTACTAACGCATCTTAAGTATACTCTAATTGGCCAAGCGAACACATATTTTTCATTGTGATTGGCTCAATTGATACTTAATGACCTTATTTCAATTGGCAGGGATCCAACTGATCCTAAGATGCTGCTGAAGCACTGTGTTTATAGCAACCCCTGCCCCATTCATTGTAAGCGTTATTGTAAGGCGGCATCTTATCGGAAGTATATGCGTGCATTGTCTCCGAAACTACCTTATAAATTTGGTGCAGCTTGGCTCTATGACATGGTTCCATCTAGATCTGAGATCCGTCTTGACCTTCGCAATTTATTGCTACCATACCCGCTTGGATGCAGACCGTGTGCCCAATTAAATGTAACCCGATTATTCGATCAATACTCACGTGGTGTTGATATCGGAGGAGGCTTTTTATCGACATTTACTCTTATTTAAAGAAAGAGCTACAGCTATGATGGAACCGTGTTCTCGAATATTGGGCTTCGGGTACACCGTTAAGTATCGACACTCTACCCCGGGTGTTTTAAATGCCATGTTGCATTTTGGGGTCTCATATATCCCAGCTTCCTTTATGGCCATAGTTGCAACAACGGGTAGTTTCATGTACCATGAATCGTATGCGTATTTAGAAATCCGATGGGTTCTCACTGTATTCCAAGGGTTCTAATTTAGTCTTCTAGAATCATGCGAAATCTCCAGGGGGTCCGGCGTAGATCAACTGTTAATATAATATGTCTCCGGTCTGATTAATGACTGCGTATAAATTACTGCATGTCCGTAAATCGATCGTGGTATAGTCTAAGAGCCAAGAGACGGACCAACAGCTGTCTGTAGAGCACCACATCATATTCAATCAAAAATGCTTCTGAGAATATACCTCTCTACGGCGCTAGCACTGCTCGCGGGCTCAGTATCTTGTGTACCGGCCACGTCTTGCGACACAACAAAGGGTATTTATGCTTTTATATCTTCCTAAGACCAACAAAACTAGCAGGTGATTAGTTAATATCTATCACTGAATCTGACTTGCTTGATATTATAGATGTATGCGTTGGTAATGGATTCGCATTGTTCCCTATAACCGGGGGAATAATCAACATTACAGCCAACAGCCTGGAAGTAACAGTCAGAACTAGCAATAGCTCTCTTCGCCTTTCAGGTGGAATTGATACCACTGGCGGATCAACGGCAAACTCCATTTTGGCGGATGCTGGCAACGGCGTAGTCACCTGGAACCTCACCTCAAGATCGTGTGCCGTGACAGCACGCTCCGAGAAGGGAAGATTTATAGTGACGTTATCGCAGCCGGACAAGTCGACGATCACATGGCCTGTAATAGGAAGCAGTGCAGACTCAAAGTACCAGAGTCTACAGTATCCTCGTGGCCCGGGTCGGAATATCCCTTTGAGGGATGCTTTCTGGAATAACGGCACTACACAGTACGCCAATGGATCGGGTACCGGTGGTGATATGGTCATCGCTGGGGACGAAGAAAGCGATTTAGAAATGGCGAACAATTTCTTGATGCCGTTCTGGGGTTTCTCTACAGGAGAGGGATTAGGATCGGCTTATGTAGGGCCCGTTATTCTCAGCGTCAAGACTCACTAGACTTTATAATTTAGCTGACGCCGAGCTGTCGTGTAGATTCTCCCGGAGGATATTGGAACAACGGTGAAGTTTACCTCTGTGGACAGTGCCTTGCAGATGTCCCTCACGCATACGTTTTCGCAGAGGGAGAACACCACTTCGTACACTGTTATTTTCGAGGTTCGCCAAACCACCATCCTTCAAGTATATCTTCTTTCGTATCAACTCACAATCTCTAGTTGACCGATGGCTCCCCTCTCGCGTCTGGATTCTCATACCGGAGGTATCTCCAGGAGACCAACAACCTTCGTCTCATGAAAGATAAGATCGCTGCTCTGCCTAGCAACTCTCGCCTCCTAGGAGCATTCCACTCTTATAACTTTGGAGACAGCGGTCTCAGCGCCCAAGCGATGAAAAACCTAGCTATTGCAGGTATCAAGAAACTTTGCCTTGGATACGACGGCTCCGCAATAAGCAAAGACGCCGTTGATCAAGCACAGACACAAGGATACCTCGTGGGACCCTACGACACCTATGCCAACGGCCAACCGTCGAATAACTTCGATACGCTACTGGGTAACTGGCCTGGAACCGCATACCCCGACCAATGCATCCGCCGCTTCGACAATACAATCAAGCCTGGCTTCGCTCGCCGCGGATGCTACATGAGTACGCAGGCGCAGGCGCTATCAGAGCCGACAAGTGGAAACCTCGCCGCGCGACTGAAAAATACCACGGAAAATGGCGCAAATGCGTACTTCCTCGACGTCGACGCAGCGTCCGAATTTTTCTCCGACTTTAGTCCGGAACACCCACAGAATATGATGACTGACCGTAAAAACCGGTTGGATCGCATGCTCAAGATATCCAAACAATTCGTCTTGGGGTCCGAAGATTCACACGGATGGGCTAACGCCGCAGTATCGTATGGCCACGGCTCGCTCTCGCAAGTGGACGGCAGGTTCTTCGTTGCACTGCCTAATAACACCAAGATCTGGGGTGGATATCAGCCCGAAAATGGACCAGCGATGTTCTTCAGACCGCTCGAATTGCCGCAGAACTTTTTCAAAACAATGTTTGATACAACTTACATGATACCATTATCAGAAGCTGTATTGCATGACTCCGTGGTAAACGTGGACAGGTGGGACCTGCCACTATACAAGTTCCCGGCCCTGGCAAAGCAGCGTGTTTTGCAGAGTATGCTGTACAACGTGCCGGTGATGCTTGCGATTAATGGCACCGTTATCGAAGAGAAAGGCAAGGATCTTGCGAAGTACCAGAATTTCTTCCAGCCGCTGCACGAGGTGGGCGGGTTACTACCATTAACGAACTTTATGTATCTCACGCAAGACAAAATGGTCCAAAGAACGGAGTTTGGGCGAGGAGAGTTGATGTTAACAGCCAATTTCGGAGATGCGAAGGACCCGACTAGCGGGCTGGAAGGGAAGTGCATTAAGGCGAGCCTGCAAGGGAAAGAGACCAGTCTGTGTGTTTAGTATTTTTCCGAATGTACTCTGTATATATGTTGTTTCTGGCGTCTGGTTCATAGATTTCGTCGCTCGAATCGCAATGACTTGTCTGGTCGTAGATATCTAAATAATTGGCCGCCGTTGCATATGCAAGCTCTTAAGCCTAGAATATTGGCTGTTCAACCAGAGTGCATCCATCCAACCGAGCTTGCATTTTGATGCATCTGAACTGAGTGCATATCTTTCAAAGCTTATGCGCGAGTGTATTCCTTGAGAGCCACCTCTTTCGAGAACTCTTCGTCATAAAACCCAAACATAAACCTCTGCGTGTATTCAAGACTGCTCCAGCCCATCTATCTTGACGGTGGGGAGAAGGGTCTTCCCGAAGGGGTGGATTCCCTCCCAGGCATGATAAAATGCACCATATGAGGAAGTATATTGCACCTTGGAGCAGGGGATGCCCCAATTGTAGAAAGAAAATTACCAAAAATAGAAACCGGTATCCAATAACGGAAAATGATATATTCTAAAATAGCCGCAATTTCCTAAACTGGAAATAAATATTCGAACGTAACCTGTAACACACCAATTCCTGGCGTTAGTCTCGCACTTTATCATATGGACGATATGCAGGTACTTAAGAGAGACTGAGCAAGGTGTACGAATCACGGATACACAAAAGAGGGGCTGACAGTGCATATAATGTCGCGGTTCTGGGGGGTTATCAGTTGGATGAATTTAAGGCTGCCTGATCTATGTTAGCGCAGCATTTGTGCTTTTGGCAATTAGCTGAATCCCTCGTCGCTAGTCGGATATAATTTGTCAAGAGCAGCGCCTCGTCGTCATAGGGGGTGGTTATCCACCATAGGCTTTTGTGTAGACATATATATCCTGAGGCTTTTCGTATAATATTAAGGCTAGTAGTTTGTGCCAGGTATCGAAGGACGCTTCCTCACCATACTGTGACTTGGGATTCCAGTTAAGAAAAGGGAATATCTCTTTGAATTAGTGACAACTGGTTCCTGTTCGAACGTTCCTCGAAAAGGAGGCGCTTCATTCTTGTGTGTAGTGATTCCAGAATAACGCTCAGGAATGGAGATCCGGAAAAATGGCTTCAGCGAGATGCAGCGCAGATGTTATAATGGGTGCACTGTAGGGATTAAATCGTCTAGAGTTTTGATTGTCGATGACAAAAGACACTCCGTCAACTACCTTTATATCTCAACCCCGAGCCAAGAGACCACTCTCTTCTCCCTCTTACACACTTCCGTGTCAAAATAGACCCACGGCTCCAACATCTCTGCCTCAATTAACACAAACTCTCCGCTATCCCTCACTACTCCATCAACCCTCAAATACCCAAGCACCTCTCCAAACCTGTTCTTCACATACTCCATCACTTTCTCGCCCACCTTTCGTCCTGTCACTGGCACGTCATTCTCTTCAAGCACCCGGACCCGCGCGCCGAAATCTTCTAAAGCGCGGTAATCACCGCTCTTCGGCATCTTGAGCATCGTATGGCTATACGCGCCGCGCAGAAAGACGAGCGAATATTCACCCTGTTGAATCGCCGGCTCGTACCGCTGTAACATGACCTTTGCAGAACGCGAGAGTGCCTGCGTGTAGGTGTAAACCCGGTCAAATGTGGCTGCTATATCGCTGGGAGAGTGCGAAGACGTAAGACGGAACGTCTCCGTCGCAGAGGCGGACACTGATGGTTTTACAACGACGCTTCCATCGGCTAGTAGAGCGGTCAATGTGTCGATGTGGCCCGTAGGTACATCGCCGTCCGTCTGACAGTCGACATCTATGAAGACCGTTTCTGGGATGACAATACTGAGCTCGCGTTGGAGGTCTTGCAGATACGTCTTCTGTGCGTTCCAGGCTATAATTTCTGGTGCATTGACAACACGCACGCCCGCGTCTCGCGCGGGGATGATAGTGTTCTGGACGAATGATAGAAATTCGTCAAAATGGCGATGGTACTCATAGCAGGTGATGAATGTTACGATATCGTAGGTTTTTAGAGTGGCGAGAGTGAGTGGTCCTGCCTGTGGATCTGGGACGAGCCAAGATCGTTCGTCAACAGTGAAACCGTCGGAGCAGAGGGTGCTGAGGAGGAATGCATTGCTGGGGCTTTCGGACGCAATCGGCTTGTCCAGAGTTTTGAGGAAGAGGATGCGCTGAGAAAACATTGTGGTTGGGTGTTTCTTTTGTTGTGAATATACTTATACTCCCGAGTATATAGCAGCGGTGCAAAAGAAGTCGGGTAGCTCGGAACTGGGTCTTAGACCTCGTCTATTTCAATATTCCACATATATATGCATATTGGCGTTGGATAACGTTATAACCAGAGACTATGTCAGTTGCGTGAAGGATCCACATGCGTGCATCCAACTGCCCGTTTCGTGAAAGCATCGCGCTTTGAGCCCAGAACTCTATAACCCGGATCAACATATGCATGCTCCGCATACCCGTAGAACGGCCCGCATGAAGTTCTGCTGTATCTGTGGGACCGCAAGCTTCACGTATCAGGTTATCCGACTCGAGACACCCGCTTATGCGAGGAAACATATCTGTGACTTCTGTCAAGATGAAACGACTACTATGAGTCGCTGTCTCCGGATATCATTGCTATCCGTTTCAAGTTGAGGCGTTCGGATAGCGAACCCTCTCCACGGTTAATCGTGCCGAGCCGGAACAACCTTGGCACCCAGTGGGTACCATATTATCGACCGTAGCTCAGATATCTTACCGACAGGTAGCTAGCATGTTGCATTTGCAAGCGCGAGGCTGTTTGCGCCAATGTAATGTTGATATGATGTTGGATCTTCAGAGTTGTAAGATTTATGCATAGTCCATTCCAAGACGCCTGGAGGCAGTTTTAGGTGGAGGAATAATATACAGTCGTGCGCATGCCCAAATGCACAGGGTACTAAGGAAATTAGACAATAGATAGTAAAGTACAAAAGGCGAAAGATAAGAGCAGAACGTAAATCGAAGGCTCAAGGACGCCAACCCGAATGCATGTAAAGCACCAAGGAAACGAGATCAGCCGGGTGTCCCGGCAGGATAACATATCGTGGAAGAAGGAAAACACCAGTGAAAATAGGCAATAGACGTTAAAGCATGCTGCCAATGAGACAGATATGGGGTGTATACCCGCAAGAGAAAGAATATAAAGATTCTAAAGCAGAACAAAGAGGCCACCACTGAAAAGCGCCAGCGCAGCGCTCCCCACAATGACCATCACCGCCGACCAATCTACCGCTGGAACCACACCTGCAGCTGCATTCGCAGACCTTGTAGACGAGCCACCGGACCCGCCACCGAACGTGAATTGCGGAGTCGAAGTCGCTGTCAGAGTTGCCAGACCAGTAGTCGGAATCAGGGTGCCAAGGCCACCAAGGTCGCCAGCTCGACTTGTTGCTGTTACTGTGGCTGTTGGCTGCCCCTGGATAGTCGCTACACGAGACGACATGGCTCCACCGGGACCCACTTCAACGAGGTTCGAGCCTGTCGCGGCATTGTTCGCTTGTGCGATACCGATTGTCGCACCGTCAAGGTTGTAGACAACGTAGGCAGAACGAAGAAAGGTGTCGCCGAACAGCAAGATATCGCCCGACGCTGCAGGCTTGATTCCAAAGACGCAATAGTTAACACCCCGAACGCGGACGCTATTCGCGGAGAGGACCAATTCACTGAATGGGACTTTGATCGTGGGGCCGTTGGGGCCGCCGAACTTATAGTTCAGCGTGGCGTCGGACTGAGCAAGCTCGCATTTGACATAGTAGATGTCAGAGCCTTCATCGTAGACCGCGTCGGCGGCTTCGAGGATTTGATCTGCTAGCTGCTCAGGGAGGTAAGTAAGGGTGGTGCCGGAGTCGAGGAAGACAGGCAGGTCGAAGCCGTCGTTTACTAGCGAAACTTCGCCGTCCTGCTCAGTTGTGATGGAAAAATTTGTCCACGCGACGATGAAGCCGCTGATTGCCCCGGCCTGGTCGGGCTGGATGTTGAGCAAAGCGAGGTCGCCATCAAATTTAGCGGTGTCGTAGCCGCCGAAGAGAATTGTCCCCGTGGCAGAGTCCTTGTCGTCGAGGTAGAGCGAGTACGCGCGGGAGTTAATGATGGACTGGTTGACCATGAGTTCGACAATATTTGGATAAGAGGTCCGGCCGTCAGTTTGTGCGAATATCGCCTCGTTTTCACGGTACCCTGTTGGTTCGGAATCAGTCAGCAAGATATAATATGACCGGCGCTGCACAGAGGCTATGGTCACTTACCGATTCCCATGATGCCGGTTGGGACTCTCCGCGCTTCCGTCGCCAGGCCCATTGTTAGACCCTTGATTTCGGCGCCCGCTAGGTTGATGTTTTCGGAGATGTAGTCGCCGTGCACCCCCGACCCTGCTGTTACGTAACTGATGTTGAATTCGCCAGGAAACTGTAGCTTGTACGAGCTGGAAGCGCTTGAGTCGACTATATTCCAAATAAATCAAGAGAGTCAGCACGGAGACATTCACCACCGATCGCGATTCCTCCAGACCTCGAATCAAAAATCGATTCAACCACTGGCAGCGGATTTCGGAATGAGCTTACAAGTTCCGCCATAGCATGGGTCCTGCCGACTGCACGCCTGATCGCTGAATATCCACAAGTCGCTACTTCCGGTGTCCAGTTGGACCTGTATCAGTTGCCCCGGAGTCCCGATTGTCGTGTTGACGTAGTATATCCCTACGCTCGAAGCATCCTGCTGCCCGTTGCCCAGCGTCGCAGTGACGGTGTCCCGCCGCATTTTGATCCGCTCAAGCGTGAGGGCGTCATCGCGGCGCGCAAAAGGCATCGAAACGACTTTCGACGCCGGCGAATCGGCGGATGCGAGCGACGGCAGACATGCTAACGAGAGGAAGAGCAGAGTGCTTGCGAGGCCGCCCGCGCGCGTCCGTCGCGGCGCTGACATTTTATTTTGACTGTAGGAAAAAAAGGAAATACGCCGCGTTGGGAGGATGTAGCCTGACGTCCTCCGCTGGATGCTGTGCACTGTGATGCTCGTTCAACGACCGTCTGTTTCTCTTTCTATATAGCAAAAGCGACTGCTCTGCAGGTATGTAACGTATCGTATTCGTCCCGCTGGATGCCGGTGAGTTCGAACAAGGAAGATGAAGAATGCGGGTAGTATCGAGATTGCGACCAGCTGGTGGGTGCCTCCTGCCTATTCGCCTGCCTAACTGTTTCGTACCAGGCTTGGCTCCGTTCTGTCGACACGGCAATTAAAATCAGAACCAGAACTCCAGAATGTAAGACCAAGAAAGAGAGAAGGGAAACGAAGGGAAACGAAGAGAAATAATGTAAGAAAGAGAAAGGGAGATAGAACAGAAGCGTGCGGAAAGAAAAAGACGATGCTAACGAAACCAACTTCCAACCAAGAACTAACGTACAGCCCGAGATTGCACAATTCCGGCCCAGTTGCACTATTATTATTATAAAATCGCCCGGCTGTTTCCTTGCGCCCCTATCGACACCCGATTCAACTAGCCTTGCTTGCCGAGACAAGATAGATTGAAAATGAAAGAAGCAGGTAACGGCTTGGTGAAAGAAAGAAAGGTGTCCAAGCTGTGAGATCTGAAGCCAAGACGGGTCAGAGATATATGGAGCGGCGCACCCGTGAAACGACGCCAGCCAAGGATAGGGCTGGGCCATAAATACCATCCTCGCAGATATACAGTGACTCGCACGGTGCACTAATTCAGATAGAAAGCTGGCACAGAGCCCACTTCCTCTTTGACTGGCTGCATCGCCTGCCGCCGGGCCAGCCGGAAACCAGATGACGCGGTCGCCTACGAATCCGGGGCTCTGCTGCTGGGGTCTCCGCTCCATGTCTCGGCGCTGTCTCATCGATGGAGTTACGCCGGATCAGTGCCATAAGTTAGCTGATCGGGGAGTACAGAGTCGCGCGAAGCATGCGCGTAGGTTTTTTTTCCCTTTGCACATGCATGCACTGGTATTGTGTCTACGGAGTCAAAGCGGATTGATGTTATTCGTGCACGAGTAATCTAGAATGCGCTGCCGATGCAATATTCCGAACCTGCGTCTGCCTATAGTCCGAGTACTATCGATGTGGATTGATCCGGCCGGGGCTTGGCTGCAGAAGGGCATTTGACAGTTAGCCGGTGGGGCGATGCACGGCCGCTGGCTTGAAAGCAAAAAAAATTTGCACGCCATGACGACGCCTGCTGCACGGTACGGGCAAATCATCGAGATCGGGGGCCAGACTGCAGCCCGTACACTCCAAGTGATTTGATTCCGTAGAAGGATTTGAGTTTGCCGCCTGGATTTTGGATTTTTGAGTGGATGAAGGCTTATTTGTCAAGGGATTCAAGGGATCAAGAGCGAAGCAAGGCCACAGGGCTGAGCCAATCACAAGCGGGCTCGCCAAAGGTTATTTACGCTGGAGCCTTTTGGGTTTCGGTGGCTCAGCGTAACGAAACTAAACTCCACCAGGCAAATCCGTATCGGCATTCCATGCCAAAAGTTCTGCCTACGAATTTCGCGATCGATGGGCGGGAGAACGATGATAGAGAAGTGCTGGGGGCAGTTTATCAAATGTGGTGTTGGTCGATGCTATACTTTTGGTAAAGCCCAACTGGCTCGATTAATATTTGTGTACTTTACACAAGATTAAGAATTTCCATACGTTGCCCTCCAAGGAATTGACACAGCCATCTGACCTTGAGCTAAATCGGACATCACTGATTTTAGAGCTCTAGACCCTCGAGTCGCAAGCTAGCTGGCATACTCATAAGCTAAAGGTAGCAATAGAGCTAAGCAGGAGCCTCAAGTAAATGTGGTTCCCTTTCAACCATTAAAACATCTTGATGACGCATCTATCAGAGGCATCGCAGACCAGGGTTAGTCGCAAACCATAGAGTGACAACATGGAATTGCAAATGGGCAACAAATCACATACCGAATACAATCGCCAGCCTTCATCAGGTCGAATGCATCATTGATATCTTTAAGTTCCCTTGTATGTGTGATGAACTCCTCGACCTTCAGCTTGCCGTCAAGGTAGTCCTGCACGAGACCGGGCATCTCCGTTCGCCCACGAACGCCACTGCAGCAAACAGCCACAGCGTCAGCCACACACATACACACACAATCCTCTTTCTATCAAGTTCGTATGGAGTGAAAGTATGCATACCCAAAAGCACATCCCAGCCACTTTCGGCCAGTGACCAACTGGAATGGTCGGGTCGAGATCTCCTGACCAGCCGCCGCTACACCGATGATAACCGACTGACCCCAGCCTTTGTGGCAGCACTCCAGGGCGGCGCGCATAACCGATACGACACCCGTGCAGTCAAAGCTGTGGTCTACGCCGCCATCCGTCATTTCAATGATAGTCTCAACCAGCGTTTTACCCTCATCTGGGAGCTTCGATGGATTCAGGAAGTCGGTTGCACCGAACTTTCGAGCCCACTCCTCTTTGGCTGGATTCACATCGATGGCCTATACACATACCAACACGCGCATGTGTAAGCATCATGTGTCGTGGACTTTGAAAAATTAAAAATAGGTGCCGGAAACTTACGATGATTTTCCCAGCCTTGTTGCGCACACAACCCTGGATGACTTGGGTGGGGAAATATGATTAGTATATGGCATTCTGAATGGCAAGTAGGGCGCAGATACCAGACAGCCCGACGGCACCACACCCAAAGATAGCCACGTTGTCGCCCTCCTGGACTTTGGCGGTGTTGATCTAAATTTGCTCATGTCAGAAATCTCGATGTATTGGTCATGTCTTATGCTGACTGGAGTGTACACACAGCTGCACCGTAGCCGGTAGCTGTACGGAGATGACGTCAGTAGGTACAAGAAAACGAAGATAGTGGCTGTTCACGTACTGATACCGCATCCGAGTAAGCATGCTTTGTCAAAACCGGCTTCCTTCTGGATGGCAACGACAGAGATGTCGGCTACGACGGTATATTGGCTAAAAGTGGATGTCTGTACGCGTACGTCGTCAGCACAGTAGAACTCAGTAATCGCGTCAAGGCGACATACTCCCATATAATGGATGCTTTAAGCGGCGCCTGTTAGATCTGTTTCTTGTTCGATAATTGCCGAGCTGCCAACTTACAGATTCTTTCCCTCCTTATTCTTGAATCTAGGGACCATGTTAGTCAACGGAGTGTAGCTGTTGCATCTTGCAGACATTACCTGGGCGTGCCGTCCGGCATCAGACCCTTGCCTTTCCGCATCATTAGCTTTCGCAATTGGGATCGAAACGGAGAAATCGGATTCTACCTTGTGTAGCTATATTTCGTTGACAAGCATTAGCTGTTAATACTATCTGATTGATGCCGAAGCTGCGTAAACCATACCTCTGATCTTCCCGCAGAGATTTGTCTTGCCGCTCTTGCAGAACTTGCACTCGCTATCTCCCAAGTTAGACTAAAGATGTGACCTAAATTGCCAGAGGTAGGGCCGTACCGGCATTCAGGGGTATAGAGCTTTCAAGAATAAAATGTGAGCATATTATCCGAACCTGGAATGGGGGCGATTCGGCATACCGCAATGACCTATCGATGATGTTAGCTATTGCATATAGAAAGTGTAGACGGTCTTCTCACATGATCACCAGGCTTCACGGATGTGACACCCTCTCCAACAGACTCCACGACCCCAGCGCTACATTACAGATTGTTAGCGGACGCCTATTAAGTTCCTGATACAAAGCATGTCTTCGCACGTGAATTCATACCCTTCATGCCCAAGGATCACAGGGAAGTCGCCTGCGCGCATTATGCTTTAGTACTCCGGAGCCTTCAGAATACTTCCATCAACGGGCACACACCTTCAGGGTCCTTGCCGCTCAACGTGTACCTAGGTTGTCATTATCATCAGCTTTCCAACGCCGAGAATCATCGACAATCGGGGCAGAAGGAATACATACTGATCCGTATGGCACACTGTAACATCAACACCAGCTTTATCAGCACCTGAATTCTCCCGTGTACGACGGGAGTGCCTAACCTCCGGTATACTCAATCTTGATCCGGACCTCGCCCGCCTTTGGTGCGGCGACCTCGATTTCTTCGATCGTGAGTGGCTTCCCGGCTTCGTACGCCACGGCCGCAAGGCATTTGATGGGCTATCGATCGAGCGCCGCCGTAGTATTAGCGTCGGTCTGTGTCTCATGGAGCGGCGCCTAGTTCCGGGTTGGAATGCCGGGAGATATCGATACCTTGCCCTCAGTCGACATGCTTGCGAATATTCGATTGTGCAGTTGTGTAGCGAGGCCTACCGACAGGTATCCAGGCGACAGTTAGCGTCATATACTACGAAACCGGGATATTGCGGTAGGATACACCCAATTGAGGTTCGTCGACATACGTCTAGAAGGTGTACTATCAATTACCTGGGTATCGGGCGCTGTCGATGTGGCTTTGTGAATCCAATGAGATGAGATTGCCTGAGGGAAAGGTTTGTTTGCAGCTTCTGTCGGTAAGGTTACAGTTTAGGAGGGGAAACCCCTCCACCCCGCGCTTCGGCTCGGATGTCGCGCACCCACCCCGGCCATAACCGATGCCTTTTGTGTGCGCGTCGGAGACAAGATCTAAGATCACGCTTATTAATCGGATCCCGAAGCGGTGCAGCTGCTCGTCAGCATGCATGGACTACAAGTAGATGTCGGTCCGGAGACAGCGGCATTGGCGCGACGCGTCGTGTCTTCCCGGCCAGATGACAACCAACACAAGGCTTGCGGGAGCAACAAAAGAAACTGTTGCGGAGTCGGTAGGCTCAAGAGAACAAGCCGAGCTCGGTTTTCATCCGTGATATCCGATGCATGGCGTCTGTGTCGCATTTACAGGCCCCCATTAATAGATGACTGATCAGGAACTTAACATCTGGCTTTCGTGATATGCACTGCCCGGCTTTCCCATTAAATTCAAGGTAGATGTCTCCAGCTCTGCACACCCGGAAATATAAGCAGATTGCATATATATATTATTTTGAAGATTCGACATTTTATTCCATGGCAGTTATACGCCACGAGCCAAAACAGTGGACGTTTGCGACTCTTCCTGAGAAGTAGATCAATCGATGGCTTGGATCTAAGATGGATGGACCGGTGGCGTTGCGAGCTCGAGGCTTACCACTATTTTCTTTATAATTATGATGCTTCATTGGATTCAATCGACCGGGACCCCGTTCCATCATTGCCACAAGACTTTTAACTTAACAAATATTTCATTTTTAAAAAGCGATAGAAAGACTGTCAAGGTATGATTGCAATTGTGTGGGATTCTGCTGCTCTGATCGGGGGCATAGTAGATATCGATAGAATTGGTATTAAGCCACACCAACTCGAAATAAGCAGGCTTGGCGACGATTCAATAGGTGTTGAAATGGCTTGAGCCGGCCAGTCGGCAGGCATGATGAAATGTTACCAAACGTTGAAGCGTTCTATGCGCGCGTGTGGCCGGTCCTTGTCTCGTGAACCTTCGCCGGCCCAAGGGCTGGCAGTCTAGTTTACAGTACGAGGTCTATCTTCTGTTTAATTAGGCTCCTTCCCTTAAGATAGGTCAACATGATTGGTGAGCAGGAATCCTACTTCGATAACCTGGAAAATGAACGGACATATGGCTTGGTATAGGAAGTATATAGGTATCTTAGTGCCCGAGTTGGAATACATACTTCAACGGTCTTTGTAGGATATCAAATAGTTAATTCAATAGACACGGGTAAGATGATCCAATATGCACCAAATGGAAGGCGTCTGGCTTGCGAGACAACACCAAATGTTGAATGACTAAGAGTCCGTTTTAGTTTTCAGAGGCACATTAGTAAAATCTTGAGCGGTCCGCTGCCCATGTTCTCGTAAAATAAAGTCTCCCTCTCCCTGAGGCCAACTTACCTGCTCTAAGGCTTTGAATACAAAGAGTGACCTATTGCCTGTAAAGCTGTATCCATTATTGCCTCTATTGGCATAGTTTGATTACAGGAATTGTTTGCACTCTACAGTTTCCCGTCAGAAGTCTTTGACGCCGTCCTGTTTCCTGGGGTTTGAATTTTTGTGTTTTCTTGACGTTAAGAAATCTGCGATGCGCACCGTGGCCATGGTACCACCGGCTAGTAAAATCTGAAAGCCGTAAAAATGACAACTAGATGCATGCCAAACCGAAAATGGGTCGTCGCAGCTGTCTTGTCGACGCTCAACAGTGCAATTACCCACGATCCAACATTTTAAATGGGCTTGGGGCCTCTCAAACATTAAAACGCGCGATCTTGGCCGTCAAGAGATGAGTGAAAGGGGCTGTGCACGAGATCCAACAGATACTAACCCAAAAAGTACAATTGAGCAGGAATGGAGGCATAATTTTTTGAAGCTGAAAAAATGAGAAGAAGGCACCAGCTTCTTCTAAAACTTATCTGTTGGACCATTGAAGAAGCAATTTATCCTTGTCTTATCCGAGTTAACTAGTTTTCTTCGTTTTTGCTGCGTTTCAAGCTTCACCCCCGGGTTACGATCTCGACAGCTCGCCTACGAGCTGTCAGCCTGGCGTTCTGAATGCTGACCGCTTGTTCGAGGGGCGTCGCTTCGTTAAGCCGTTTAGAGTGCTATTGCATATATTAATATATTATATTATGTAATGTTAATTCGACTGCTATATACATGAAAACAACCTATATAGCGAGTCTGGCCTATATTGCGGCTGCCATCCGGTGGGCTGAAGTGGACCTTTCCACTTATTTGTCTAAGTAATTTTGTTAGAATTACAAGATATAATAGTTTGCTGGATTGTGCCTTCCTAGATAGAACCCTTGGATCTGTAGATGCTTTGTATGGAATCTAGTGTAACATCTCTTTGGTCTAGGCTATAGTGTAAGGAAGATAGCTGCTCTTTTAGGCCTTTGTGGCCCCCTTACTGTATAATAGCCTTAATGGCCTGCAGTCTTTAAGGTAGATACATGTTTTAAGGCTGGTTACCTGATTTTAATGAGACCATTCTCATATCTAAAGATGTTTTAGTGGCTGAGATCTAGCGTGGGTGGTTCTGAAGGAGTGAAGTTGAGTCGTCTGTTTGGCAGCGTTTGGTTTACTACCAGTAGATTTTTTTTTTGCGTGGGCAGACTAGTCGACTTTGAACCTTCTTGCAAGGTAGCGGTGATCCCATATATATGTGTGTGTTTCTGGACTTTGAAGTCTGAACGGATTGGGCCGATGACAATATCTTGACAGTGGATCGATGGATACCTCCGGCTTGTTTTTCTCAATATTTGATTTTAAAAAAAAACAGGTCTGGTTTTAGTTTCTGTTGAACGACGTGTTCTGATGCATGGAGGCGGTTTTGAATCCTGAATTCGACGGACCCCCGGATAAATGCATTGGCTTCAGGTGCATAAATCAAGATATCACCAGATTAGGTAATTTTCGAGAGATTTAGAAGGTTGCAAGAAAGAGATAGCCACAGCCCGCTGAGGGATTCGTCCCAGCGATGCGTGGGCTGAATTATTTGCATACTGCCAACATTCATTTGCTCGGTTCCCCCTGCTGTTCTTAACGTTGGACCACCGCCTGTATTTTTCTCCGGACTCGCGGATTTCTTCCTTATCTCTACTTTTCCACCGCCACGAGCAGTGTATTTGCCATCATCCGTTGATGACTTCAGTCTAGTTTTCTTTTTCATCTTGGAGACCTTCGGGAGCAGGCAGAGTTCGAATCACTTTATTGACACGGGTACCTTTGACCCAGGAGTCGCCATATATCTAAGCAACGGGAACTTTAAGACGAAGTGAGTGCCAATAGAGCTATTCCCGAGAGCAGCTTGACAGCGATCCGGCTGG
Organism: Drechslerella dactyloides; assembly: GCA_020064725.1. Taxonomy (NCBI): domain Eukaryota; kingdom Fungi; phylum Ascomycota; class Orbiliomycetes; order Orbiliales; family Orbiliaceae; genus Drechslerella; species Drechslerella dactyloides. The sequence continues at coordinate 3,015,324 of JAGTWJ010000001.1, forward strand.
GAATTGGTCTCTCCTACATACTTTACACATTTAGCATACCAGCCCTCGTCGACGATCTCGATTTCTAAGATTCTTACTGAACTCATATATCACTCTCTTTGGTCACGGCGAATATATTGATTCTGGCAGGTCTGGGCCAGGTCTGAGTGATTAAAGGGTATTCACAACAGTTACGACAGTAACAAATGCCGTCGATTGGTCGCCTAAAACGCTATGCCAGACTGTTGAGTCCGCCTATTCGCATCACCGTCTCGAGTGCTGGCGGCAATGAATACCAGGAACTAAATGCCGGATCTGTAGCAAGTTGGTCACCGTCGCCGCCGGCCTCATACGATGACTATCCGCCACCCAACACCAGCTACCCCCCGTCCGCGTCATTGATGACACCGTCGAACCATTTTGCCGACGCCAGTGGCCTAGTTTGGCTGGAGTTGAAGATCTGTAATCGGACCGTCTTCGGCGTCGGCTTTCCAAAATTGATACCACGGTCGAAATGGGATTGGGGGCGGCGCGCATACACCCAACGAAAAAGACGGTGTACAAGACGGTGTACAAGACGACAATACATCGTTTTCGTGGCGATCTTGATGCTGCTAGCCGTGGTTGTGCCGGTTACTGTGTTACTACATATGAGGCATGTTAGGGAGGTGAACGCGAGCAAAATATGGGGCTTCGGGCTAACTGGAGTGGATGAGAATGGATTTCCACTTTGGTTCAACTTTAAGCCGTAAGTTTTATATGCCTTTAATTAAGCTTTTGATATCGTGATGTCGCGTTTTGGATATATATGGCGAGGTGTTGGGATGTTGCAATTGGAGGCCACTTGGACTGTGTAACCTTACTATAGATCAAGACTAAGCGTCAGCCTCGCGACCGGACCGCGAAATTTAGCTTATGTCGACTTGCAAAAATGGTATATTGATACAGAAATCGTGCACTGTCGCATAACTGGTTGGCTGGTCCGTTTCCGAGGCTCGATTGGATGTCAGCAGTAGCTGTCAATTTCCGCCCACTGGGTCGCGCCTGTTGCATGTGCGTTACATGTTGCACGTCCGTGGTGTTCTCTTGCTAACAAATGACATTGCTGCATCTAGGCTGAAATTCAACTTTGGGGGTATCAAAGAGCTCGTGCCCAAGAACGAGAACATCCCCGAATATCCACTGCCAAAAGACGCAGTTGACGTTCCGGCTACCACAACATATGCGCACGCCAGCCCGACTGAGTTTCATGCGTATCCTGACTATACATCGCAACCTTATCTGCAGGAGTACAGAGGGAACTATGTACCCTGTCGTAGTTTTATTGACGGTGAAATTTTGGACGCCTCGAACCCTTTGGTGAAAGCTTACAATGGGATTCCGTTCCGTATGTGTCTTGAGCTCGTCAAGCGTACTTAGTATCTAGAGAACATGTTATGCTCATTCAAACTACATCTCATAGGCAAACCTAATGCTGTACTTGGATCAGCATCTGTGTTAGGACTTGACGAGACCGTATGCTTCGAGAGGAATGCGCTGTTGATGCCGTATGGGTTCGGCGAGAACCCTGATGTGGAGCCCCGGAAAGACTGGAAGAACTCGAGCTCTATCTCGTTTGCCAATGTTGACTGGGGCAAACTGCAAGAAGAGTGTGTCGCCAGGAATAAAGATCGATTTGACCCATCACCTGCGGTTGCGACTGGTCTGATTCCTTCATGGAAATTGCTATTTGAGGGGGCGAAGGCGAAGCGCGGCGATTCTACGGCAAATTACCATTCTCGGACAGCGGTGGTTCTTCGCGGTTGGGACGGTTTCAGGTTCTTGCCGGATGACATTATAAACCTACGGCGCTTGATTACCGAAGTATCATTGCTGAGCGGGGGGGAGTATCAGGTTCACCTGATTATCGACGTAAAAAATCTGGAGATTCCATTCTATGCCGACGAAACGGTCTATAGGGGCATCATAGAAACGATAGTGCCAAAAGAGTTTCGGGGCATAGTTGAACTCAGCAACGAGGTAATGATGAGTGCGGTATATCCGTCAGCCCCATATCACGACTCCTACAGGTCGATGTTCATGCCGCTACAAATGTTTTCGCAAAAACATCCGGAGTACGATTTCATCTGGGAGTGGGAACTGGATATGCGGCTAATCGGTGATCATTATCACTTCATGGAGAAGTTGGTCGAATGGGCAAAGAAGCAGCCTAGACGAGAGCTCTGGGAGCGTAGTACTCGTCATTATATCCCCGCCGTTCATGGGACCTGGGAGGAATATAGTAGGTGGGTGTCAACATTGTACCCCAAGATCAGCTCTACTATATGGGGTCCAGTTCTTCCTGCGGGTTTTAAACCAATTGAGCCACCAAAGCCGCCCACTTCGTCTGCGGAGGAGGATGATTATGAGTGGGGCGTTGGAGAGGAAGCTGATCTGATAACTCTACTGCCCATGTTCGACCCAGCCGGAGGGTCTTGGACCCTGCGAAACGAGTGCGGCGGCTATGATCAGAGTGGCGAAACTGTTCCAAGGCGAGCAGCCATTGTGACTGCCAGTCGTCTCTCGAAAGGCTTACTCTGGCGTATGCACGAGGAAAACGCAAAACGAAGGCACGCTTGTGCCTCAGAGATGTGGCCGGCAACAGCATGCTTGCACCATGGTCTTAAAGCAGTCTACGCTCCGCATCCCATCTGGTTCGAGAAAGACTGGGGGAACATGAGCTTTGTAGAGAGCGTGTTCAACGGCGGCACGAAGGGCCAGACTACAAAGGAGAGTGTGTTTGGCGTTAACGAGCATAATTTCTCCGGGACGACGTGGTTTTTCAATGCAAAATGGGCGAGAACCTTGTATCGCCGTTGGCTGGGATATGAAGGGAGCGGTGGTGGCAGGCAAGCTGATGAGGAGCATGGGAATATGTGTTTGAATGGGGTACTATTGCATCCCATCAAGACTATGAGGCCGTAAGTTAGACGCCAAAAACGCTATACTGGACTTTTTGGGAAGCTCATATGGTCAGTGTAGAATCTATTTTGTGCACGCGTGTATATATTTTGCCTACCCATCTACGCTGCACTCCTTCTTGCACATACACTATAGGGGCCCGCAATTAATGATAACAATAGTTGGATACGCGCGCTATCTATAGATAGGCTATCTGAAATATTCTACATCTACGCAGTATCATAGCTATGCGTAGCGGGGCCGCTTCTGTATGGAGATGATAGGATGTGTGAATGATGCAGATGCAACAGTGGCATGCATTAGTATTTGGTAAGGATCATATCTGCTAAATTATGCTGAGGTATATCGACACAGAACATCACAGTAAAAAAAAAACATGAAAATATCTATATATACATGCAGGAGATATATCAAGACAATTCTAAGCCTTAGCGTCGAAGCCAGGCGCTATAGTCTAAGCCGTGCGAATTCTAGCTCTAATTCTAGATTTAAGCATTTGTTGATTGCTGCAAGGCGGGACACGAGCCCTCTAACGCACTTTTGTTACCTGAAACTGGACAGACTGCTAGTTGCTGGTTCTGCGTCGGAGCTGGCTTTTCTTCTGCTGCTATGTTGCCGGTTCCGAACTTTTCGTATTTGATTTTGTCTGCTGGTGCTCCTAGGCGCACAAGACTATCTTTCATCTCGGGCATAAAGCCATCCGGCCCGCAAATGAAATACTGGGTATCTGGGTTGTCGAGATGGAGCTCGGAAATTTTGTCGAGCTCTTGCAGGTCTAGTCTGCCATTGACGACTCTGTAGTTTGTGCTGTTGAAGGCGGTGGTGAAAGTGGGATCGAGACTGTAGACGACTGCACGCCAATTCACCTTGGTCTTCATGACAGCTTTGATCGGCTCTTCGAACGCGTACGCCTTCCGTGATCTTGTCGTGTGGATCCATGTGACTGGCCTGTTGCTGCCTTCACTGATCATTGTGTTCAACATCGACATTAGGGGCGTCAGTCCCACACCGCCGGATATCAGCACCACTGGTGCCTCCGTGCTCTGCTTGGTGTCGAGGTAGAAAGAGCCGCATGGGAACGTGAGATCGACTGTATCTCCCTCCTGAACGGTATCATGCAGCACGTTCGAGACCCATCCTTCATGCACTACCGCTTCCGGGTCTTCTAGATTCGCACCATCGATCCTCTTGACACTGATACGGTAGCGCGTTGGGTCGGGACAGTCTGAGAGACTGTACTGCCTGCTCTGCTTCCATTCCTGCTGAGGCACCGCAATGCGGATGCTGATATACTGCCCGGGTTTGTAATGTTCAACCGGTTTGCCGTCCGTCGGTGTCAAATGGAAGCTGGTAATTTCGTCACTTTCTTTGATCTTTTGGGAAACGACGAAAGGGCGCCAGTCACGGTTGGCATGTTCGCAGTAGATCTGTTCTTCGCGGTCAATCATGATCCGCGCAAGCTGCCAATACGCGGCGGCCCACGCGGACATGATTTCCTCCGTAGCGGCGGCGCCAAGAACCTCCTTTATAGCACCGAGGAGGTACTTTCCGACAATGTTGTATTGGGCCGGTTGAATGAGGATTGATGCGTGCTTTTGGCATATTAACTCTACCGCCTCGCTAATTGTGTCGCGATCAATTAGTATGCGTCTATCTAGAGAGAGGAGAATGCGGGCACAAACTTACCCTAAGACGGATAGATTGTCGATATGTTTTGCATATGCAAGGACGGACATCGCTAGCGCTCGCGCTTGATGCCCATTCCGCTGGTTCGCCTGGTTGAAGATCTCGTGCAAAATGGGCAGATCACGGTGCATATTGGCGTAGAAGATGGTGGTGATTGTTACACCGTGCACCTCGAGTACTGGCGCGGTAGCCTTGACGATAGCGATCTGCTCCGGTGTGGGAGGAGCAACATTTGGTATAGCAGCTGCCATTCTGAATATTTCGAAGAATGCGATATTGGTTATACGAAGAGAGTGCGTAAATAACTGTGTATGTTTGGAATGATGTTGTATTCGTGGATTCTCAGCTTGGAGAGGAAGATGGAGGCCATTTTATAGTCAATGACTTATATGGCTCTGTTGATTGGTTATCTTATAAGACGAGGCGCGGGGATCCCCGAAACCACTTTGGTATGCCCCTAGGTACGCGAGTATGCAAGCAAGTATTCGGCGAGAGCAGATATCAGACCATCTTCAGACGAACTCGGTTGATTTGAAGCCGCATAAACTGCGCCTGTACGTGCACGCCACATCCCTGCAGCCGCTTGATATATGGCCGCTGCTATGTTCGGTTGTTCTCTGCCCGATAAATTGTGTCCGTAGATATACAGACCTCCCAGAAGGTCCGAGGAAATCCGGAGAAAGGACGATATGGTGGTGTTTATAGAAAAAATTCTCCAAGTTGAATCCCTAGAGCAGGGCTTGAAGGAGGCTGCCGGCCGGGATAGAACAAAATGTTGTGGAATTTAACGTAAAGTGGCCACTATTTGCTAATAGATACAATGCAATCGTATGATGTGCGAGAACAATCCGGGACTAAGGGACAGCCCACAGCTTAAGATGGAAATACTGAGTAATTGCTAGAACAAATGCAGGGAAATGTGTCCAAAAAGGTGACTACTTTTTGGAGCATCCTCGTGCGTCTTTCCCGCAGGAGGCATGATCAAATGTAGCGAAAAAATTCCGAAGGGACTAGGGAACACTGAGTTGTGGTGTGATCTTCCAGCAATTGTTTTGAACTTTTTTGCTCTGTATTTCCGCGGAGCAAGTTGTACCAATGAGCGGAAGCGAACCCACACCTGGGAAGGCTTGGCTTCCGGTCCGGTGGAAGAATGTGGAATAGTAATGACCACACGTCCGCGCCAAGTGTCGGAGATGCGCTACAATCCGACCCTATTCTATTTGCTGGGGAATAGTTTCCAATGTTGGGCTCCGCTCCTTCGGTGCCCAGCGGCGCGGTCGAGCCCGAGAAGGGGTTCCAGCAGAACGCACGAACTAGCCCTACAATGCATGATGGAAGCTACGGAGACGGACCGGGCTTATAAATAGTGACAGGCACCACATTTTATCGGCCCCCAAATGTTAGCTCTTCACAGCTAGCTGAATAGAGACGCCAGGTTTGTAAGATAACGTTATGATGGCCACGTGCGACGTTACACAGACCTAGGATACTACTGAGTTGCAGGTTGTCAATTTGGCGTAGCACTATGTGGCGCCTTGCCCGTAGCCGTAGAATTCCGGCATCTTACCGTCAATACGTACTGCTGCGGATACAAAATCATATACCTTGGTCTTGGCCGGTCTCGCAACCCAAACCCACACAGTTCCAAAGGGAGGGTCTGGTTTATGAGACTGGTCTTGCCCACATATGTCGGAAGGTACTGCATCGGGAATGCTGATATGGTCAAGTATCGTGTAGTATCCATTGCTCTCTCTTATAACGTTATAGGAGGCAAGGCCGGGACTCTTGAAACAAGATGAGAATACTCGAGTGCATGTACTGGTCGCTATATTGAAAAGGCCAGACTATCCGACGGACGCTATCGATATATCGCACCTGAACATGTGGATGACAACCCCTTCAAAGTCATCAAGAACTCTAGGCTTTATACTTGCTTTCTCAATCCTCAGGCGTTTCGCTTAGCAGGGCAAACAAGGCTGACCTTCCGCAGCTGTTAACCACAAATCATGAATATTTATTGAATTAAGATAGGCCCTATGATTCGGGGCGGAGAACATTACGATAGGTTTTTATCAGACAATGCAACACCTGGGTTCAAGAATCATCTAAATCTATAGAGACAAGCTAGCAGTAGTTTGAGATAGTGAGGTGACGTCGTAAAATGGAGATCCGGAGACGACGGCGGGGATATAAGCCGGCCTTTTTCGGGCTAGGCCGCTCGTCTGGAGCGATGTTTTCCACGGACGAGCAAGGTAGGATTCAAACTTCCAGAGAGTATATTGGCTTTCAGTTGCACCGGGTACAGCGATGATAAGTCTGAAATTCGGAATACGGATAATAATACTCAGTTTTTAATAATGGCAATGTAAGTTTAGTCAGAACTTCAATTGATGGTCAGGGAATGTTGAGGCAGAAAATTTGCGAGTAGTAACGCGGATGTAACAATAGACCCGGATTCATATACTAACTCGGATGCAAAGCATGGCGAAAATAAGCGGTCCTTCAAGTTTTTAGAACTGCATTTTAGTTCCCGAGACAAGCAGCTGGCAAAATTTCGTATGCTTACCAGCCGCTGCGCTGGCGTTACCGGGGTTTGTCACACTGACAAGATCTTAAGACATGCACAACACGCTCTGGTACAAAATACCACAGTCGAGTGTGTAGTGCGCGGCATTGCGCTAAGTTACAAGTAACACGAGGGCCAAAATCTGAAGAACATATCGATGGGTCTAAATTATTAGGTAGATACTCTATCTAAGGTATGGTGGAATCATACAAAATGCGCATCTAGCGCGCGAACTCACAGCGCCGAAAGCAAACACCTCTAGCGCTCCCTATCAGACCTTACCAAGTCATCCACCACTTGGACCACTTATCATAGTATGGCTTTGGTCCAGATACGCTCTCTTCAGTCGAAGCCGAAATGCTGCTATAGAGAGAGTACGCGCCATCACCACCGCAGACGGAACCGTCATCTCCCGAACAAGGCGTGGTACAGTCGTATTCGCTGACTGCTGTATCATCGGCAAGCTCGGTTCCGAATCTACATTCACTACCGTTTCTATACCAGAACGTCAGAATATGTATTCCAAAAAGATATTCCTGAAGCAAACTTACTCTAATGCGCAGTACGGGAATGGGCCGTATGTGTTGGAGGACGCATCATAGGTGTCCGGAGAGCTACAAATCTGGAAGCACTGCTGGGGCGTCATGGTTGTTAAGGTGGTTGAGGAAGACAGGGAGCGGCCGCTAAGCGGCTCCTTGTTACAACCCAAATACCTGTACCCGGAACCGCCTGGGCTGATACTCAGGTCTAAAACATCTCCGTAAGCGGCTGTTGACGCTGGTGCAGATGTCGCTGTTTGGGCGGCTGGAGTGGAGACGTGTCTGTAGATGTAGATGGCAGAGCTGCCTCCACAGTATGTAGAGGAGTCGCCGGTACAAATCATCATCTCGCAGGAGCCGACGCTGGTCAACGAGTTGCTAGCCGTATCAATACCGTTGTCGCACCAACATTCACTATGGCCCGAGTTAGAATCGTCTGCGTTGAGAGTATGGACATGGCTACGAATAACTTACCTTCCGTTCTCAACACCAGCGTATGTGTAGCCTCGACTGCTGCACTCTTGCCAGCACTTCTCAGGAGTAAGGCCCGAGGGATCCGTGTACTGATAGGCCGGGAGGATCATATCAATTGGGGGCTCCTGGTAGCATCCCACTGCCACCCATCCAGAGATACCCGGGTTGAGTGTTGGCACCGCTGTCGATGAATAATCCCCTGTCGCTGCTACGGCCTCCGAATTTGATGTGATTTCCGGGATATATGTAGTACCGCTTGGCGTCTCCGACGCAAGACTTCCAACGGCTGCAGTGTTACGGTCAGAAATACTTGCCGTAGATCTAGAAGTTGTATTAAAAGGGATGGTGCTAGCGTTGGTTACAGTGGTCTCCTGCGGTGTGGCCGGAGCGGTTGTTGTCTCAATAATGGAGATTCCAGTCGTGATAGTATCTTGAGAAATGCCACTAATAGTCGTTGCGGTCACCGCAGTGGACAGGGAGGTGCCGGAAATAATCGCATCGGATGAGACGGTGCTAGTAGCGGTGGTGGTAATTTCAGAGGAAATCACAGCGGTAAGGACGCTAGCAGTGGCTGTTACATTTGACAGGATAGTTTCAACCCCTGCAGTTGTCGTATCTCTCGAAGAGATAGGGACGGTGGTTATGGTGGCTCCAGTTGTTGTTGCATTCGACGGGATAATGGTGGCTTCTATAGTGACAGCATCGGATGAAGCCATCGCAGTGGCTATACCACTGGACAAAATTACCCCACCGGTAGTAGTGGCGTTAGATGGGACACTTATCATTGAAGTGGCACTGGTTTGGAGACTCCCTGTAGTCGTTGCATTGAACTGAAGGACCGCGGTACTCGTAGTACTGGGTAGAACTGAAGCGACAGCGGTGGTGGTGACATCAGACGGGAAAACTACAACCGTAGTGGGGTCTTGCGAGATACTCGTACTTCCAGTGATTGTTGCATTAAATAGTATACTCGCCGTAGTGTCAGGGTCGAGCGAGAGTGCAGTCGTAGTAGGGGCAGCTGTAGCGTTGAATTGTACTTCACCGGAAGTAGTAGTGAAGTTTGACGGGGTGATAGCGATGGCCGTGGTGTCAACCGGGGTACTCGTGCTGACAGCGTTTGTTGCATTAACAGGGATAATCAGAGAGGTCGTAAGATCGAGAGTGGCTGAAGTTAAAGCCGCAGTGGTTGTGATATTAGATCGAACTCCACTTGAGCTTGTGGTGGCATTGGATGATATGGCTGCAACGGATGCAATACTGAGTGAGGTAATACTAGTCGCTGTGGTGTTAGACGGCATACTTAGACCGCTTGTAATATCAGATGGAATTGTGGCAGTTGAGAATAGAGTCGTTGTATTAGATGAGATCACTCCGGTGGTAACGGTGGCATTCATTAGAACAGTTCCAATAGCTGTGGTAGTAGATATATCTGTTTCGGCCGTCGTACTATCAGACGGAATGCTACTAGACGTAGTAGTAGCATTAAATGGAATAATTCCTGCGACGGTAGTAGTGTCAATTGGAATGATAGCGCTGGTTGTGGTATCGCTCAGAGTGCTGCCGGTGGTAACAGTGGAATTAGATGGGATGGCTGTGGGATCAATGGATCCGGATTGGATACTTGTTGACGTCGTTGGGGTCGAGAGTGCAATATTAAGTGAGGTGGCCGCAGCCGCAGCCGTAGTCGTATTGGATTGAATTATACTAGTATTGATGGTGCTATTCAATGGAACAAGCCCTATAGATGTGACATCGGACGAAGTTGATGTAACTGCCGTAGTAGTGTTAGATACTAACGTGGTACTGAATTGAGTCGCTGGAGTAGTGGTAATATCACTAGCTGTAGTAGTCGTGTTAGATGGAATGAAACTTGCGGACGTGCTATTAAAGGTTGCTATAGGCACTGCAGCGGAATTTTCGGTAATAGAAGTGGTGTTAAGTACTAAGGCCGTGCTGAATGAAGTTACTGCAGTCATAGGAGTATCACTGGTAGTCAAAGTGGTGTTGGATGAGGCGACTTCAGTCGATATGGTGTTCGGTAAAATTGCTGCAGTATCTCCCGTGACCGAGGTGGCATTACCAGGTATGATGATAGAAGCTGTGGTTTCAACTGAAGTCGCTGATGTCGTGATATCTCTGATCGTAGTGGTGGCATTAGATGAGATGAATCCAGTAATCGTTATACCAGATGGTATTGCTGTAGTTGTGGCATCCACGGCGGTAGTAGTAGCATTCGATGGGATAAGATTTACAGTCGGTGTGAGTAAAGCGGGGATAACGGTAGAGGTATCAGATGAAACCGCGCTCGTAACAATGGTAGCATTGGATGGGATGATGCTACCAGTAGTGGATGTCATAACAGCCATCGTGGTGTCGCTCGAGACGCTACTAGTGGTAGTAGCAATGGCGTCAGATGACAAAGTACCGATACTGACGTTGTTCGCTGCTGTCATTAGTGTCGTAGAATCGCTTTGGCTTCCACTAGTGCCAGTGGCTGTGGCATTTAACGGTTCAGAGCTAGTATTAGAGGCTATGCTAAACGTAGTCGCAGTATCGGACTGAACTATCGCCGTGGTGGTTGTAGTGTTGGACGGGATAACTCCGATGGTGGTGCTTAGCTGGCCCATCGGAACTATAGTGGAATCTGTTAGAGATTCAGTCGCAGTTGTTACGCTCGATTGTACCGTTGGCATCTCGATAAAATCTTGGGAAGTTGACGAATCTGATAAAGAGCTGCCTGCCATGGTTGCCGCGCTAGACGATACGCCCGGATTGACTGCACTCGTCGATGTCGCATCTAACGATATGCTGGTCGTCACGTTGCAAGGAGCTAGGCCAAATTCAGCTCCGCAAAGCGCCACGCTCAGAGTAGGGGAAGTAGTAGAGACTGGTGCTACGGTTAGTTGACCCGTCTGAGTAACCTCTGAAGATCCCGTAGTTGAAAAGCCACACGCAGGCAGTCCAAATTCGGTTCCGCAGACTGGTGGACCTGGTATGGTGGAGATTGTGGAAACCGGAGAGACAGTCAAAACTGTCGTCTCCTGTGTCTGAGTGGTCTCGACGGATCCAACGGTTGCGGATTCGCAAGCAGGAAGCCCAAGTTCGATTCCACAACTTGGTGTGGCTGAGCCGGTAGCCGGTGCTGGAGCAGCGGTTGGATTATTGGTCATGGCACCAGTCGCGCTCATAACAATAGTTGATCCATTCGTGATAAGCACAGTCGAAGCTTCTGTGACAAAAACTGTCGAGATTGATACACTGCCCGCGGCATTATCTGTTACACTGATAACAGTGGGACTTGGGACAATGACAGTGCTTGTGACTGTTTGGACAGATCCGGCCAGCGTCTTTGTAAGGTATTTAGTGTCGTGCTTTGTAGATATAGAGATAGACTGGACAGTCCTCCACTGCGTTTTCGTAGAATACTTGGTACTATATTTAGTAGACCATTTAGTTTGGGTTAAAGTTGTAGTCTTGTACTGGACGACTGTTCGAGCAGGCACAGCAGCATCTACAATATAAAATTTACAGTTAGCAAATGTGTTACCACAATGGGTTCAAATAAGAATGGCTTATGCTCACAGCCGTAATCCCGCTCGCTGAGTTCTTCAGGATTTGGGAAGGCTAAAGCTGATTGAAATGCAGCCAAAATGGCCAAAAATTGTACTTTCATCCTTGCAAATTAATAACTACTAGTAATCTTGTAGCTTGATCAATTGTAAGACGTAAAACGAAGGGAAAACTCAAAGTAAAAGAATGACTGGCGCTATTGTAGCAGCCTCGAGATGTGATTTAAAAGAGTGACAGAATATGCTAAATCAATAAAGGAGTGACGTCGGCCTAAGAGCCGGTATGTATGAATTCACAACAGCCTTGCCCTTGGGGCTTCAGATAGACCTGGGGGAAAAAGTGAGAATCGCGATCCTTTTAAATTTTTCTAGCATGGCTAGAGTCTGTGAAACTGCTGGATAGTTCGCCGAACGATCCACCAACAAGATTTGATAGTTCTCAGGAGATAAGGTGCTGAAATTGGCAGTCAAAATCATCGACATTAGTGTAGCTGTCGCATAAATTAAAGATGAAATAGAGGACTTTGGATCATAGGAGTGACTCGCTGCTTCGAGCTTTAGACCTTCAATTGGAACTAGTATTCTAAACGGTATCGAGAACCCCCTTGAAGCTACGAGGCACTATCAACTCAAACTGCAAGAAAAAACAGTAAAATGATATCAATTGAACTCGTAACTTAGGTATCTAGGTGCTTGATGGTCAGCTATCGGGCCACTCCTGAGCCTTTACTAGAGCATCACGACGACTCGATTGCTCGAGGGCTGCGGCCATAGATTTCTCATTGTGCGATCGAGCACGACAGCTTGCTCGACTTGAGTCGGACAACTGATTTCCTATTGCTACACCTTCGACAGGGCGAGCAAAAATATGCCTTTGGACCCTGTTATTCTATGAAATCCCGGAGCTAGAATCTACAACAAGGGGGAACCAAGGCCAATAGCTTATAACCCCGGTATAGCTACAGCTCTATGCTGACAGGCTCTTGACGCAAGGTCGATTGATCAATCCTATTCAGCTCATCTCATGTAGATCACATGGGAATTTTAGCACGAAACCGGTGTACCTTGAAGCATCCGGTACTTTTCAAGATTCCTTTATATCGAGGAAGATTCTGGTTCGGAGTTAATACTAGGCAGTTGAATTTCCTCACGCGAGGGTAATTAGATCAACGCTGTTCAGAGCTATGGTACCAAATCGTCGAGTAACAAAAGTCGCTATCAGATCTTGGCGACCCATCTATAACACGAGGGTTGGCAGATTAAATTCCTTGGTTTCAACTACGTTCTCCTGCGTAAAAAATCATTTGCTGAAATTTCAGAAGGGAGAAGGTTCTGGAAATAATTAACGGGTGGCCTTGATATTGCATTCAGCCACAACGTATCCAGAGATATATCTCTGGCGTGGCGCTAGCTATTAGCATCGATGTCTATAACTACGCGAGCTGGAATTAGATAAGCCGCAACGAGAACAGTGACGGAATCATGTCTAGCTTGAATATCGGGGATAGAAATCTTGGTTTCCACATTCCAGACGATGTTCCCTATATGTAAGCAAATACCCCTTGATTAACGGACTGGTCTGTAGGAAACTTATTAATAATGATGGCTGTATCTGCATACCAGAGCTTCCATGCTCATTAGTATTAGTGAGTTACCAAGTATCACAATAACTAGCCACAGGCGGCATCCACCAATATTGCAATTATAGTATCTGTGAATTCTTCTTGTATCGCTCTTATGGCCTTATCTTATCGTTGGCTATGGAATGTGGCAGCTCAAGCAACCAAATTCTCCGGTAGAACCACATGTCTAAGTATATGTTGCACTAAACCATATGCAGGCATCCCGCGAAACCGATCAACAGCATATAATTTGCAGAAGGCATCCCATAGGCCATCTCGTATATTAATTCAAATTGGGGATAAAGTATTTAGCCAGTTCCTGAAGCGTATTTCCACCCGAATGTATGTCATCGCGCCGCGATCTACGGCAGCTACTTCGAGTTGGGCTAGTTAGTCCTAGTCGCTGTTCTAACACTAGTACAATATTACCCCTCGACGTCAAGTCATGTTTACGAGAATCCCTATCTAGACTGTATAGCCTCCCTGTTCCGGTTCCGAAGTTCGCTACTGATCTGGCTTGGCTCCGGAAAATATATGATATCACCTCTGGGAAAACAATCAATCCGATGGACCGTGGATTGTTATGTAACTCGTGTACTATAATCATGCTTATTAAATCTTTAGTCATCATAGGCCTCGGATATCACATCGCTAAGCTAGACTGTTCACTACCGACTTACAAACCAACAGTCGATTAACTACTGGAGGTATTGTTTAGCCTGTGTAGAATCTAAAGATTGCTGCTTTTAGTGTTACTGGGAAGGCGTCTGGCTTGCGAGACAAGGATTACTGCTGCATCGGAATTTTGAACTTCAACATATATGCATGGCGACTTGGTACCTTTCTCACGGCTTATGCAGAGACGAACTAAGTAGCCAGTTGGCCGAAGACACGGTGATCGAAATGAACTTCATGAATCCGTAGTATCATTATAAGATAGATGTGCTAACTAGCTACAATACAGTTACAATTGTAAGAGCGTAGATACACCGTTCCATGGATACGACATGTCCCGGGTACCATAAGGACAACCTCTGTTCGATCTGGGCCTGTGATCTCGATGTACTAGATTAAATTTAGACGATCAGGATAGACGCAAAATTTCCCGCTTTATAAAGTTCAAAGCTGAAGACACGTGCAGGTGACAGTTCTGGCACTGATAATTGGGCAACTCTGTAGAGCTGTGCCACTAGCTCGAAGCTATCACCTCAGCATAAAGCTCAACCCTTGCGCATGTTGAGATGATGGCTATATCGGGATCGTAACCAATCCAGAATAGCTGAGGAACTTGATGCCACCAGTCACAAACTACAGCTCAGAAAGAATGCATTAGCTTTGATTCTTGAATTCTCAGACTGATCGATTAAATTATCAAATTATGATGACATCGATGAGACGATGCGCACAGGAATCATACCTAGCCAGCCATTCCATGCCACCTCGGTTGAGACATAGACAATTGTGCCATTCTCTGCAACCGTAAAGTTTTTACCATAGGGGTCTGCCCCATATCCAGCCGATGCTTCCACTGGGCTCCAAACGCTATAATATACGTTTTCAAGGTCCGTTGCCCAAGGTATATCGCCTGCGACCCATTGTAATGAGGTGTCGTTGATGAAGGCGGGGAAAGCTGCTGTCTCGTTATTTTGAAACCAGATGTCCCACGTGCTCGCTGTCGTATGATATAGTGATCCTATAAATAATTATATCTTAGTAATCAGTATTTTGATAGCAGATGAAATATAAAGAAGAAGAGAGTGCAGGGTGGTATTTCAAATTGCGGAAAGTGATCAGAAACACATCCTACCCCAGAGACCACAAAAGCTGGTATTTCCTTCAATGACCTTGGTCTTCACTTTGAATTTCGTCAAGTCGGCGAGCCCCGCTACAGATGTGGTGAAGACAGCTAGGACTGCCGTACAAAATGCTGTGAAACGCATTTTTCTTTATAGTGGCTTGGGAATTACGGGTGTAAATCGACAAGGGGATATTGCCAGAGGTTTTAGAGGCAGAGCTAGCGAACGACTGATGATGTAACGGATGCTCAGAAGAATATGCCTTATCATCGACGAGATTGTCTTGCGGGGAAGCTCATGGAGGAAGGGATAACAGGAAGCTTATATAGCGAAAATAGGACCTTCTATTAAATTTGGCCTATGGCCAAATATGGCGGGGTCATGGCAGACCAGGTTGATAAGGAATATTCCGCTCATGTCCGAGTCGGTGTTCACCCTAAAGGCGGCACGAGGCAAGGCGCTATAGTTCCTGCATTCTGGCTTATGATGGCTTCCATACGAACGCCAGCTATTTTCTCCGGGGCTTCTTGCATCACTCCAGTAAGCAACCGGAATTGCGACCGTCGACCGCGGACAGCCGCTTTTCGTGTATCCTGAATGGTTCGAAATCTCTGGAAATGGCATAAACTACCCCGGCATTGGGTGACATTGGTGAAATCAACTGCATTGGGGCCTTGCACAAATCCGGAAACTTGATCGTCGCTCTGTGGCGGAAAAACGGCAAACCGAATAACACGATACCGATATCAAGGGTATATGCTGATCTGGTGGAATAATCATGCGATGTTGTAGGAATATGACCTCTACCGATGTCTCGGGAAAGGTCTAAGAGATCTGAAGTGAGGGTTTCGTATTATGATGCGGTAGGCCTATTCGGATGCCCAGTTGATGCATTCGAGCATTCAAATGATACGTTGGGCTGCAGCGCGTCATCTCGGGCAACTGACAATAGTTATATTTCGCGAGTGCATGCAGTCTTCGCCAACGTGCATGACCTGATGAAGCTCGGAGAGCCCGATACACTCAAGTTTACGGCTATCACCCCGTCTCCACCCGGGTAGAGGCTGACTGCGTGACACTTCCTTTCCGCGCTGGGGTAAAAGATACCCATGCCAATTACTTGGTAAACTTCTTATCCTCGATTAAGCTTTTGTTTCAACCTTTGGCGAGCCGGACTGAATCTAGGGTTATGCGAATTCTTCAGACGAAGACTGAATTCCTGAATTAGTGAACGATAAGCATGATATCATGCGCGCGGATATGCAGTCAGTGTTGCATCGAGTCGCAATTAATCGATATACTCCGTCTTATTATGCATTCAAATATTCAGACTTTCATGTACTGCAACTCAGCGAGCTGCTTTAGATCAATTGACAGCGCTCATCATTCCCGCATCTAATTGCCGAGGTTCCGGGGGTTTCGTAACCCGGAGGACACATTACGATATCAAAACAATCGACCAAGGCCTAACTAAACAATGATTTTCAATGTTTTTTTGGCCATCTATCGTTTATTCATTGCGAACGGCGCTATGCTTACTAATTGAGCTTTGGTTCGGAAAACTGAAAGCCGAAAGCCGAACGTTACGCGCGCTGGCTGCGTCATTCTGTGACGAGCAAAATGAGATATACACCCCAAACGAGGTTGGCTGCTGTTAAAAATCTCATCCTTGGCACAGTGTCAAAGCAGGCGAACGCAACCATATTCACAGCTGGCCATATTTTCAGGGCGTCTTTGTAGAGGGGCAGGAAACTGCGATCGAGGTCACCATACACTGCATTCCAGCTCATTGTTCCGTCCCTGGTCCGGCGCCTGTAAGACATGAATGCGATGAGAGTGGCGTTGATGAAGATGCTGTATACGGTCTGGTTGAGAATGAGTTTGTACAGCACAATCTTCCAGGGAATCTTGGTCGCAGCATTTGCCTCCCCTACAGGCAGTTTCTCATTTCCTGCCTCGCCTTTCTCTGACTTTGTTTTTGGGAGCGGCTTTTTCTCGTCGAAAACGTCATCGAGAAAAGCATTCCACACTGTCGACACGGGGACTTTGAATAAATTGTAGAGAATGAAGTCGGAGAAGGCCGGGATATCGAATGTTTCTAGGAATGGTTTCTGGGTGACATGATCATCAGGGCCTGCGCTTGAACCACTTTGGCTTCGGATCTGCTGTCTCCTCGTAAACTTACTCCGTTTATGTGCGACTTGAGGGCCTGCGATGCTACATAAGAAGCAGCCGTGGCGGTTAGGAGCTCCGCCAAGAAGGGGAGCATCGGCTTTGAGGTCGACATCGTGATACCTTCCAATTACATTCGTTCTTGCACTTGAGCAGGGCGGGCGATCGCGACCACGATTTTAGTACTCAGAAAGAGCAGGCTGGTCGTCGATGATCAGAGATTTTAAAGAGGGGTCGGTTGAGAATATTCGACTAAATCTCAAGTTTTCAATCTCGTATCACTTCAGCCAAGAACTGCATGCTGAAGTAGCATCTTGTCGTATCGCTAAAAGCTTAGCGCATGTGCGCCGGCTTATCCTCGGAATAGTGCCTAGGAGATCGTGCGCCCAACTTTCGCATGCGAACCGAGCCTCTCCGACTCAACTCGCCAATACAATATAAGCTTAAACTCGCACGGTGCCTCTTCGATAATAGAAACATAGAAACTAAGAGAGACACCGGCGGCTAATTTAAACATACGCTTAGTTGATTTGACATTGTGATATTCCATAGGACAGCCTTTGCTTGAGACGCAGAGACGCCGCAGAAGCCACCGCCAAGGCGCCTGGTCATGATGTAACATTGCAACGCATTCTTCCTCAGGTACCCGGAATATTGATGCGCGTATAGTGCTATTATCTGCTGGAGCGCGAGGAGAATGTTTCTCTGGAAGAATACCCCTGATACCCCTGAGAGAGGTTTCTTAGTTCTGAAATAGATTTATCTATATATACAGCAGTGTATTTATATAATGAATTTAACATTACACCAATATTGCAAATCAGACCAAACAATATCGATAGTTGCGAGGTCGACTTTAAAACCTTGATGACGATAGGCGAATTTCTTTCCTACAACATATTGCTTTAAGGGCAAACCCTGATAACTGCCAAGCTAGCCTGGGTATTTGGAGAGTTGCTCGGGCGGTACCGGAGCATCCCTGTCTCACGCTCGCTATCGCTACAGTCAGGTGCACACCTCGGTCGACGATGCCACGAGGGTTATTCGCCTATGTCGGTCTATATCCAGCATACCCTTGACACATGCACATCGGATTCGCCTTTCGATCACACTTTCTTAAACTAGCAGATACCAAGTCGATTGCACTGGAGCACCGTTGTAGTCTCACTGCTTTGGAAGGCAGATCGGAATATTGAAGCGACAATCTGATGCTGGACCTTGGAAAATCTTCGATCAACTAACCTCTGCTAACTTATCTTCAATTGGTCTCACTGATGGTTATTTTCGATATCTCGGTTTGCGCAACTGAGAATCCATTAGCAATCGGCCCCCCCGGGGGAAAAATTGGTTGGCGAATAAGTCGATAGACTACTGGACGTTAGATAGGCATCGGATTCCTTATAGTCACGATCCCTCGGCCGGCTCCCACCATGGACATGCGCACCATGCCAGCACACGAATCGATCGCGCGAGCAACAATTAGGTCTTATGCAGTCAAACGGTCACCTGAGCCGACTTCAACTCGAAGTTTCAAGATACTGGGCTCCGATTCCTTTTACATCGCTGGGATTGAATTCGGGACATATCCGAGGAGCACGCGACAGCATATCGATTACGGCATATCCTGAGCTTAGATTTGAACCTTTCTTGCGGACCCCGGATGTACTTCCAGTAGGCAGTCTCCTTGTGGATTCCCCTATAGCCCGTTCTGTAGACGACTTGCCAAGATCTGCAGCCCCAGTCGATAGCTGGAATATCAGATTCTCATAGCAACTCACATTTTCGGCACAATCAGATCACGATACTTCGGTTGCCCCGCGAGCTAGGCTAGAAGCGGGGCAGCAAGTGCGATAAAAACCTGCGAGATAAGCCAGCATAGCCAGGTCGAAGTTGCGCCAAGTTACGTTACTTTAGATCTATAGAGCGCCGCAAATTGTACCGAGCCCGCGAGAGTTCCGGGCGAATACGAGGGGGAGAAAATTCAAGACGAAAGCCTCAGGCGTACCCAGTCATTGTCCTGACGGAGATCGTCCCTCCTAGGGCTCGCCACGCTCAATTTTCTCGCTCCACCATACCCGCATATCACCGATTGCCTCTGCCATGCCGTCTCGCCGGCCTTGTCAACTTCTACATTCGAGGGTAGTCTCTCACCCAAGACCGGTACCACGCGGCCCCCGTGTTCCTGCGTCATCGACTCGCGCAGGCGAATAGGACAATCGTTGCAAATTGATTTCGTTTCGAGAGGTGGGGATAGCTGCCTGCCACGCGTGGCCAGGGGCCGGATGCCGAGGTGGGAAGCTGGATAGCTCTGCTACGCTGCTCGTCTACATTGTCGAATCAACCCGTTAGCCGGCCCCGGTCATATCATTAATCATTGAGTTTAGAATCTCTTCCAAAACCGAGGGTGCAGCAGTTTTTCCTCTGTCGAGACGAAAAGTCAAAAACACCCTGGTCATACCGCGGCACTGGTCTATATATACGCATCCGCGCAGCTGCAGTCAGCATGGCTATTCAAAGGATTGACATGTGAAGCTAGTAGGAACGTGTTTATATTTATTCATTTCCAGATGGCCCACCAGCCGCAATTCCAGCGACGACGAGTTGTTCCTCAATTGCAAGCAGCACAATGTTGTGGCTCCTTACGTACTGCTGTCAGAAGTTGAACAACATGCGTCTCCGAATTCAATTATCCAACACAAGCTGACTAAATTAGTAATTTCTGGAAATCTGCAGCAGGCTTGAATTTTAAGACGTCCCCGGTTTATGGAAATTCCTTAGACACAAAAATTAAAGGCCCACCAGCGTTCCGGGCTTGCAGGTATATGTCAGTACATCACATATATATTTCCTCGTGAAAGTTCCAGGCGGCTCGACCGTTAGACACCCAAGCTCCTTTAAGACACTGGCCAGGTGAACACACCTCTCGGCAACAGGCCCATACAGGAAGCTGCGACGCCATCTTGTGCATGGAAGCGGCAGGCAATCAGGGGGCCGCGAGCCTCGATTTGCCGCACAAATTGTTGCGGACCTGGCTAGGTACCAATGTCGGCAGTGCATGCCCGATCGCAATGCCGTGCTCACCTCATTATTGCGTATTGCGAGAAACGAACGTCAAAACAAATTAGGTGTCAGTGGTGACATGTTTCTGGCTTTAACTCGTCTCGCAAAATTATATTGTCGGATATATCGGATATGCTCGTGCTCACAGCAGTAAATTATAAACTCTCAGCGCTCTTGTCGCAGGTAGACAGATAAGAGGCGCAGGACCAAGTCGACCAGGCACCTACTCAAAATAGAAATCTTCGTCAAGCCATCACAGCCGTCTCCCTGATTTAATCATTAAGTTCATACCGCAATTCGAATTATTCAGGCTGTTAGTTAGAAGCTGGGCGACTCCGATGAGCCGCTTGTCGAGAACGCTAATCTACCAAGCCTGCAGGCCATGCCTGCTCGCTCGCTCGCTCGAAAAGAGAAGGGTCCCGGGCCAGTCTGCTCAGTATATCTGCACGATGTCTTGTTCCAGTGATGTGTGGGATGCCGAAAGACATGATTGACCCGGCCATGCCCATGGGTTCTTTGGTTTAGAGACTCCGTCGCCGCGACGCATGGAACAAAAGATTGATAGCCTTGATAGCCCGCCCGCCTGTTAACGTTTTTTCTTCTCCAGCCGCAGCAAGGAGTTCGCTCAGCCGACCTCCTCATCCCTAATTTCAAGGTTTTTGACTTCTGATCCCGTAAGCAAGCCCTAGCTTTGCCTTCGGATTGAAGATTGATTCTTCCAGCCCCTGCTTCCTCGAACTTGTCCCTTCTCTTCGTCCGCACTGCATGCATGCCTGTTCACAACTTCACGACTATCGATAGCAGAAAATTCGAATACCAGCATATTTCACGACCGAATGACCAAGTTAGGATTTCCGACATTTCTAGTCAAGACAAGCTCACTTGAAGCTTGCGCTTGATAACAGGCCTGGTCCGGCCTCACCACCGTACACTCAATTTCGGCCGTGACTACAAACAAGCTTCATAATGAGCGTGGCAGCTTTCTGTCACGATGTGAACAAGATGCCCTGGAATGGCACCGACTGGAGCTGGGTCAACACTGGGCGGACGTCTAAGATGCTGTTCGCATGCACACCATACGACCCGACAGAACCTGCACCAGTATGGTACAGGCGTGTTGGACTCGTCGTCATTTGCGCTACCAACAGCCTCTCAAGTAAGCTTAACTCACCACCAAAATTGCAAAAGTTCTACCATAGACGCGTTGATAGTTACCCCTTATCCCGCCTACGAGCCTCCGCTGACAGCCAATCTTCCATGGGACACATAGTAATCGCAATAACACTGCGGACGTATTTTCGCTGGCGGAAAGCAAAGAGGTTCGGCAAGGACGATTGGTGGCTGATAGCAGCCGGGGTGAGTACCCGCGACAAACAACACCCACCGCATGAAATTTGTAATGGCTTATTCGACGCGGACATTCCGATGGGCTAACGCAACGGCACGGACTCGGAACAGCTCATGCTCGTTTGCATATATTTCCCTGCTTTGCTGGTTTCGAACAGGATGGGCAGCGGGCTGTATGTTGAGAATATACCGTTTGAAAGTGAGTGCCGAATTTCGTCCTATATATAGCTATCCTCTCCACAATTCGGTTTATAAGCCGGTAATCTCTAGTTGGATAAAATATGATCGCGTGCTGACTGTGGAGCTTCATACGTATAGATAGACAGGCATTATGGCTGGTACGTTGACTTGATTCTGTGTTCTATATCCACCTCAAGCTGGGTGGATATCAACAGTGGGACAGCATCGGCTAAAGAATAGGATGCGTTTTCATGCAACAGTCGATGTCAGGCTGGGCCTTCTACTTCATCATCGCATCGATGATCAAGGTCGCCACGTGCATGTATTACTTGCGGTTTATCCCCGACCACCGGACGCGACTGCAGCACTTTGTCTACGTGCTTTCGACATCGGCCATCATCATCGGGCTCGTGCAGGCGGGCGTGTGGGTATTCAATTGTTCGCCGGTCGAATCGAATTTTGTCTACAATGTAGAGCATATGGCGTGTCCGCCTGTGGATAAGGCGCGGTGGAGTAGGTTTCATCCCATCCACCCCATCGGTCGATACTCTGTTTCATGAATGAGGATATGCATGAAAGAATAATGTATTGTGCGGGGCTGATATTGATTCTCTTCACGTGCAGGCTGGATTGTGTTTAGCATTCTTGTCGACTCGGCGCTGCTGTGGATTCCGTGGCGGATACTCCAGCAATCCGGCCTGCCGACTGCCGAACGGCGGGTCCTCAAGCTCGTTTTCGCGGCCAACTTGCTCGGCACATTGACATGGTATGCACGCAATCTTCACCCGCTTACCGCCCATTCAATAGCTACTGTCACGTGTGCACATCGATACTAACGCGCCTGGTGGAACGGCAGCATTGGCAACGTCTACGGCGTCATCACATTCGAAGGCAATCCATACTACGACTCCTACGGCGCCCTCGACGACGACTTCACGCACTCCGAGGCCGCATTCATCCTTATCAACAACGCCGAGGTACTAATGTACGTTATCGGCGCCTGTTTCCCCGTGCTATCGCCATACCTCGTCTCGCTGGCGCGGTCCGCGCGGTCCGGCTCGCGGAACAAGTCGTCGACGCTGCCATCGTGGCGAGTCGACATTGAAGCCGCGGATGCGTCGTCGCCGCAACCATTCGAAACCCGACGAGACAGTCAGCCAAAGCGGTGTGTGAGGGACGGTGACGAACTGGATACGGTACTGGACAGCGTCGACGGTAGCAGAGCGGTGACGGTGATGCCGATGAGAGTCGACACGGGGAGCTTTGATCTCAACGGAGAGAGGAGTGCTATTGCAGATGAAACAATGGGAACACTCACGCCTGCGACGATGGTGGTGTCGCTGGACAGTGCCGTTGGGTTTCACACGATGAAGACGGACCAGAACTCAGGGGTCCAGGTCGATGGGGGCATTGATGTGGAAATGCAGCTCCAGATGCCCGCGGAGGCGCACACCCATACGCTTTCACGGATACGAAGCGACGATGGGATTCGGTACGGTCTGGGCCGAAGGAAAAGCGAAAGCGACTTGGAGAGGCGGTCATAATACGTAATGCGCGGGCCGATTGATCTAGCTATTGGTTTGGATACTTGTGTAAGAGGCGTAAGTGCAGTGCAGCTATCGAGCGATTAGGATACCCATATACCCGATGTATACTAGTTACCCATTTTTCTATAATTACTTAATTAATGATTTGTTTGGCATGCATGAGCCTCCATGATTCATCAGTATTATTATTATTGTTATACTCAGGATTTGTGATAGATTTTGTGGTGGTTCGGGCGGCATTACTTTGTCGGTGTCGGAAAATGCCGGTGACGGAGGCTTTGGCGGCGGGATTGTGTCGCTATTAATACTGCATTCATGACTAGGGGCTTTGAGGCATAGGGTCCCAGTACCTTGGCAGCACAATGGCACGAGAAAGCTTACCGAAAAATCAGCCCTATTATATCGATGAAATAGTCCGTGAAAGTCAGCAGAGAAAATGCCATCTCGAGGGAAAGCGCTTCGACTTACTTGTGCGAGAATCAGGCCCGAGACTAGTCGAATCCCAGGCCAAACCCGAGAACCAGATAATCTTAATATTATTCTTTAAATCCGAAATATTCTCACATCTGAAGACGTCCCAACTTGTTGTGGACTGGCCTGGTTCATCTTGCAGATGTAATTTCGGACAGTCCCGCTTCGTCCAGGGATATAAATCTCCAGCAATCACGCAATCAATAAGATGCAGCAGGAAGTAACTAAGCAAGTAAGGGAAAGCACTTGAGATGGATGCGATGCATGTATGTATATACTTCAGCTGATCGGCCATGCGTGCACGCCTATTCGGAGAGAATTAACGTTCGCCGCAGCCTTACCTACGTCCCGAGTACCAGCCTCTGAGATACATCATGGAACTTCTAGAACGGAATGCATGCGTTTCGTTGCATGCGCATGCATGCTATACGGATACTATGACATCGATTGCATCCGAAAGTGGACGGACGGACTGCGAACCATGCACGCATAGACGTCACGGATCTCGATAAGCCGCGCGTTTGAATGCATGTGCATGCATTTTTTGGCGTCCTAAATCGAGAATTCTGCGGCCTGTCAACTTGCATATATCTGGATGTACTGCACAATGTCAGTTGTATCCCGCAGGCACGCACTTGGGACCGCGTACAGGGATGTAAGTTCCGTTTTCCAGCAGGAAGGCAGGAACTCGCCTCCGCCGTTTGACGTGCGGCACGCGTCGAGGAGTAACTACTCGCGTCTGCATGCATGGAGGCGGCCGCGAACAAACCGTGCGTCGATGTCAGCGCGGCCTGACATGGAGATGACGGACGGGCGTCCAGCCAAACCTGCGGCTAGAATTTTCGGCCGAAATATTGTTGTCTTCCCTGACCGACGGTCCGACGTTAGTTGCGATTTGCGACGGGCGAAATATGGAAAGAGGAATGTGAGCCGATGCAAGGTGCTTTCTCTTTCTGGATAACGGCAGTTGAGTTTGACAGCCGTTGATACGCGTATACGAGCTCGCGAAGCGGGGACCTACGAGAATTAGTACGCGAAAAGTAAGGAAGTAACTCAGTAGTATTCATACTTAGCTAAATGATTCATTCCATGGGCAACAAAGCCTGATATCTAACTTAGATATCGTATACCTAGTGACACTGATTCCGGGCTGCCCTGCTTGCATGCCTTTACCAGCGATCACGTCCAGGCTGGCTGACATCACGATAGAAGCTTCGCATGGTAACCCAGTAACTATACTTGTAGTCCCAACGTGCAAATGGGCACGAGTCGTGAGCTCAGCCCTGCAGATCGAAACCCATGACACCGATTTTGTTCAGCTTCCATATATATCGCCCGTTATATCGGGACACGATATAATATACGAATTTAATATCGTGGTGTCATAAAATATCCCAACGGAACCATTAAAAACTTCCAAACACAATGCCATGTAACACAGCCCCCCAACAGCCAAGGTGCCGGGAAATAAATCAGGCCTCGGCGGGATTGCTGGGGAGTCTCGCGACAGAGACTGCTTTACGCAGGCAGGTCGAGACGCCTGGTCAGTTTGCGTATTGCCTTTCTGGTACGAATCAAACTTTAGGCGTTTGATTTTTTCCCCCCACCTGCCGGCTGATTCAGTCGCTGCGCCGGACCGCCTGACTGGAAGAGGGAAATCTTGGCCAGATTGAACGGCAGCCTGAGGTCGCCGACGGTCGCCACACGAACGAGGTTTTGGTATGAATGAATTCAGCTGCTGGAAGAATTGAGAGGAACGCAATTAACGGAGCCCTGACGCTTTCCTCGCAGGAAATTCGCTGCACGCCCGGCCTTGGTAGACTTTTCTCACATCTATATGTTGGGTCTGGACGATATGGAGGTCGTACGTTCCATAATTAATCCCGCATTCCGCTCATTGGGTGTGTATTCCGTAGGTATCGCTTCGCTATCGATCGGATGCAGGCCCGTCAATCGCCCGCAGAGAACGAATAGGCGCCTGGCTGTCAATGCAACGCATGCGACTGGCTGGTTCGAGTCGGCGACAGGTGTGCCCAGAACCCATGGGAAAATTAGACGAATTGTCGTCGCTCCAGTGGTACAAGGCTGAAGAGTTGGCGTCCTTTTGGATCTAAAAATTGAAAATATCCGTTGGCAGTGAACCCGGGCGTCCAAAACTGCATTCGAGAGTGCGCATGTGATGCGCTGGCGATGCACTGGCGTCGCTCGACGATTCGCCGGCGCCGGGCGGGTGTAAATGAGGAAATCCAGTCTTGATCCCGCCATCGCAGAAGGAGATGGTGTGTGCGCCGTTTGCTCATCGATCATGATTTCACGCAAGCGATCGCGCGACTTGGGGTTAGTCATGAGGAGTGCCAACAGGGGAGGCGGCGACGAGGGCTGGGGACAGGTGCGCAGACATGCATTGTACGAAGATACGAGGCGGGGGACGTGGATAGTGTTTCCGTAATCTGGCCGCCTGCATGCGTCAACGTTCGTGAAAGCGCAGGTGGAAATAGCGGCCAGAAACGCAGAGTTCGGGCAGAATGCATCGCCATCGCGCGTAGCCGGCCAGAAAAAGGAAGTCTGGCTGGTTCGTCGTAGTCACGACCGGCAGGCAGACCATGTCAATTCTGTCACTGACGGCTGTGAAGCTGGGACGAGCGCAGTCTTGTATTGGAGGAGGAGGTGGTGGTGGTGGTGAAGGCGGTGTTATAAAAGGTACGAGTGTCGCCGTCGACAAGTCAACTCGAATTGCACCTACTCCATCGCATCGTGCATTGAATCCATCGCGACTCCGCTCAGTTCACCCGCAGCAGAGCTCTCGCCGTCCGCTCGCTCGATCACGAAGTTACGAAACGCTCCAATCATCGCCTGCCGTGTGCACTTGCTCCGAACGACTAGTCGCACTTGCAATACGAATTGGCAACAATCTAATCAAACGGCCAAATTAAAGTGACGACGACGACAAATTCGACCAGCCCGCGACTGCTCTTTCTGTTGCCGGACGTGCGTGTGTGAGTAAGCAGCCAATGTTAATGTTGCCCCTTTCCCTCCCAGGATGCATTTTGCAATCTCGATCGGACAGGCAGATGGGTGCGACATTTCTGTGCTCCCATTCGGCAAAGCTGCCTGTTTTGCGTCTTTGGCTTCATTTCACCCGCCAAACTCTGCTGTCCGTCGCCGGGCCCCGCTGCGATTCTTCCTTTCCGGGCGGGCGGGCCTGTCCCTGTCTGGCACCCACCAGCGCATGTCTTGCCCGCAGGAGTCCTGCCTGCGTCCTGCAAGGTACTGCTTGCCCGCCTGCATGTGCGATGGATGGAGATTTGCCAGGGCCCGCCATTGGCCGGTGTGAAACCTGCGCGTGCGCTGAGATTGTAAGGGGCCATTCGCCTGGCGGGTCTGACGGCGATACAAAACCCGCGACTGCCCCAGAGAGCCTCCTGATCCCTTTCCCCTCTCTTCTTCTTCTCCTTCTTCTCTCCATCAGCAATCGATCGCTCAGTCGCTCCCCGCCAGTCGCTCTTTAACTCACGCAGACTTCTACCGCGTAGATTGTCGTCCGCTCTTTAGCATCATCTCCAGCTTCAACTTCACCCAAACAAACACCACCAAAAAACTCCAACAACCCACAACACATCCGCCAAAATGCTCGCCGCAGTCTTCACCACCCTCGTCGCCTTCTCGGCCTCTGCCTTCGCCTACACCACGCCCACCACCTTCAACGTCACCTCCAACCCCGTCTTCACCCCGAACGCGGGCGACATCGTCCCCGCTGGCAAGCCCTACACAATCAAATGGGGCCCCAGCGAGGCCGGCACCGTCAGCATCATCCTGCTGCGCGGGCCCTCCACCAACATCCTCCCGCTGTACCCCATCGTCGAGAAGATCCCGAACACGGGCTCGTACGTCTGGACCCCCAAGTCCGACCTCCAGCCGGATACCACCCACTACGGTATCCAGATCATCATTGATGCCAACGGCCAATACCAGTACAGCACCCAGTTCGGTGTCTCCAACGCCAACTACGTCTCCAGCGCGTCGTCGTCCGCTGCCGCGACCTCCTCCGCTGCCTCTTCTTCCGCCTCCGGATCTGCCTACCCGACTGCCTCCACCACCAAGTCTGAGCCCACCACCACCAGCTATGCCACTGTCTACTCCACCACCAAGTCGACCGTTGTCTCTGTCGTGACCGTCGCCACCTCTTCCTCCACTCTCGCCACCGTCTCATACGTTCCCACCGTCGCCCCCACCTACGGCCACAACGGCACACAGCCAACCATGTCCATCCCCCCTCTGCCGTCGGCGACCGGTGCCGCCTCGTCGATCAAGGTCGGTGGCGGTCTGCTCGCTGCCGTCGCCGGTGTTGCCGCCATGCTTTTGTAAAGAAAAGAACGCGAAACCAAAGTAAAACAACAAACCAATCTCTCCGCTATCTAATGCCTGCTTTCCGTCCATCGGTTCGCGGAGAGGACAATTCCTTATTTTTCTCTTATTTTCTTTTTCCTGTTTATTATTCTTTACAAAAAAGTAAACGCGGCGTAATTCTAATGACGAGCAACAAAGCCGATGGTTTATACATACATACCTACTCGCAAGACGCAAGGATGGATGTCCGTCGGTCGCATGGCACGAGAAGAGGTGGAGGCGGAAGTCAAATAGGACGGTTCTGTAGCATATATCCGGCGCTCATCCTGTACTATATCCTTTACTCCCTTTCGATTTTTGGATATTACATTTTTCTTTTTCGCTTGTGTGTCTTATCTCCTTTGTAGTTGCGGTTCGGTCTGTTGGTCGATTAGGTAGCTTAGGATGGAATCATATATACACAGACAAGCCTCAGTGTCGGTTGCCTGTCCATTCTCCTCAATACTGTGCCTGTTCCGCGGCTAAGCTGGCTGCAGTTTGCCTCTTCGCTTCTTTAAACCTCTTACTTTATACTGAATTTTCACTTCTGCCGGATTTGAATATCCCGCTTGGATGCTACATATGATACATAGATTGCAAGTACACCTTAGACTTGCTCCTTTTCTCCTTTGAACAATACGATCTAGATTATCAATTAACCATCGATTGACTATCTATCTACAACCGTGATATAGATACCCCGAACGCCCGCACTGATAAACATAACTTCCAATTCATCCCTCCGCAACTCCGCAACACCATCAAAAATGAACAATCCGTTAAGGGGCATCCATCTATCGTGGCACAAGTGAAAACCCATCCTCCTCGTCTAACGAGCCAGAACTGCTGTCCTCGTTTATCAAGCTCCCCTCTTCGCTCGTAGGGAGACTGATGACATCAGGGGATGTATCCCCGGAAACACAACGGCCTAAGAAAAAGAGTTACATGAGATCAGCGTCTTGAGTTCTCTCCGCACTCCGGTATAACATGCAATGTTTTTGTCTTCCACTTGTGACTTTTCTTTTCTTTATCTCGCTCGCTCGCTCTTGACAACAGATGCATGCATGCGTGTAAAAATGTAGGTGTAATGACTATAAGCTCAATAGCCAGCTGTTACTAAACCGTTAAAAGCATCATCTGCATGCAAAGTAATACAGCATGCAGGGCGCATTCGTGATCGCTGATCTCCCCCTTTTGTTATAAAGAAGACCGTGGACATCCAGAATGCAACAGCAACACCAAGGAAATTATAGGAGAACCGACCAAGCGTTGAAAACAGTTGTTAGACCGTCACCAACCATATGGTCATGAGTTCTACCAATTGAAGAAAGAAAAATGAAAGAATAAAGAAGAAACAAGTCAAAGGAAGAAGAAGAAAGAGAAGCAAAAAATGAAAAGACAGGTTCAAAACGCCAATATAGCTAACCTCAACGGCTAGCTATCTGCAATCCATAATTCCAAAACGAAACAACAAAGGGAAACAAAAACAGCAGGAGAGCCAACCGGTTGGTTACTGTTGACCCTTGCTACACTCACTTTTCTCCCCGGAGGTTCCGCTTCTCTGGTGCCAAACCGATTGTTTCTTGTCCGCTTTTCGAGACTTCCTCATCGTCGAGGCCGCACTGCCCGAACCATCATCGACCCCATCGCCGGGAGAAGATTGGGCCGAGGACTTGCGACCCGTCAGCCGCCCGAAAAAGTTTTTGATTGGTGTCGTGCTACCCGAGCTCTTCTCTCCGGAAGGACTTTGGGTATTATCACCACCGGAGGCGCCTTGTTCGTTTGGCGATGGGTCGCCATCGCTCCCATCCGGTGCGCGTCGTTTTTTGGCTGGTGTATCAAGAAGGTTTTTATCGTAAATAACCTTGTCATTAGAGTGAGAGCCATCATCGTCAGACCCGAGGTCGTTATCGTCCCGGCCGCGCCCTTTGTTTCCTGGACCAGGCCCGCCAGTGTTGGAGCCGGGTCCGCCAGCGCTGTCTGGGCGTGGTCCTTGCGACCGGGCATCACGCGGACGCAGTCCACTAGGAGGTGGATCCTCGCCGAAGCTAGACTCATCGTCGTCTTGATTTGAAAGTTGGTTGTTGTCAGACTGAAGCCGCGTAAGCAAGACTTGTTCCAGAAGCATCTTCATATTTGTCCATGCCTCCCTGTTCCTCTTATCGACGGTTTCGCTTCTCATTCCGACAAACCCGTCGATGATGGTGTTTTTCAATATAAGTTCGACTTCCCTCTGGGTCTCAGCTATCGTCCCCTCTGCATTTATTGTTGCAACCTTGCCCCGTCGCATGTAGTGGTTGAGGACAACCGGTGCCTCCTGGCGATAGATTTGCGACCGCCTGGTTGCCTCCGCCATCAGCGCATGCTTAACATCGTCTTCAACATCACCGTCCTCGTCTTCGAGCTGAGACCAGCCGGCTTCTATGTAGCGACCGCATGATACACGATCAGAGCAGTCAAAGTTAAGGAGCTTGTCGCACGGCTGAACCATCCTCTCAACTACTCCGGCGCGTTCAAGGTCGCGAGGGAAGTCGTCAATGAGGAAAACCTCGTTGAAGCCACTTTTCGTCTTCTGCTCGATCTCGTCGAGCATGAAATCTCCCATTAGCATGAAAGGTCCCTGCTCACCCTTCGGAAGCGCTTCGTCTAGAACGTCTTTAAGCAAGCTATCGGGGCGGCGACGTTCCCGCTCAAGCAGTTCCCTGGGGTTGATGTATACAAAATGGTACTTTTGGCAGATTTGCTTCGCAACAGTGGTCTTGCCCGACGAAGGCGCGCCAGTAACGAAGATGATGACGATAGTCGGTTTGCGTTCCGTGTGCGCGACTCCATTAGAGTCCAGTTTGGGTGGGTTGACATCGGCGGAACCGTATTCTGGGATCTTGATGGGGCGGTGACGGGTGCGAGAATGGCTGGAATTGGGATCTCCTTTCCATGCACCAGGAGCCCCTGACATTATCCCGACTAACTCAAAGATTTCCTTTTCTTCCTGGCTGAACGGGTCCGGGAGACTATCGTAGTCTACCATGGCGGCAGCCGGGACATCGGTGCCGTTTTGGGTCTGGCTGAGTATCTCAGCGTCGGTGAAGCCCTGAATCCTGAGATTCTCGACAGCTTGTGAAACTGTACGAATAGTTAGAAAGCCATTCTGGTTTAGCTAAGCTAGGTGGTAAGACTAGGAAGGTATTAGTTACTCGTGGGAAGGCTGTTCCCCGACAGCATCCTGTCGAAGTCTTGAAGATATACTGGAGCCTGAGCGCCCTGATTGCTGGCTTGGCCGCCCGATGGGACCGACGGCTGCTCAGCAGTCCCTGACATTTCCACGTCTGGTCTGGATGGAGGTCTCGCCATGATGATTGATACAACCTAGACGATTAAGTATATATGATTGGCGGGGATGCTTGGAAAGGCCCTAGACGCGGTGGTTTGGTTTCGGTGATGAAGTCGGGGAGCGGGGGAGAGCTCGAGAGGAATACTTTCCGGTTGCAGCTGCGTTCAGACTTGCGTTCAGACCTTCCGCCGCCATCTTGATCGACAGAATTAACTCTCTCCATAACTACGAGTCGATTAGATAAGCTCCGCCAGCAGACAAAGCATCTTCGGATTCACATCGCGAACTGAAGACCGAGGGGCAGTATCGTCGACTTCATGAGAGCTGGTTTGCAATGCTCCAGCCTGTTGTCGCTGTCTTGCGGCCGCTACTAGATTTGAATTGAATTGGTTCCGCTATGGCAGGGTACCCAGGTCCACAGCCTACATGCTTTTACAGCCGCAAATACGTTTGAGTTATCTGGTTCGTCCGTGAGAACGCCATCTTTAAACTTCCAAGGTTGTTTGCACGAAAGCTAATTCGCTCCAAGCTCTCCAAGATTAGTAGCAAGGGGGACGCGGCATTACCGCAATTCGGCTACAATGTTTCAGGCGTCCGTCGACGGCCCCTCTCCGGCATCCCCGGCTACGGCATCTAGGCGGATGATCCTCCTGACCTCCTCGTTCTTGATCTCATACACCCTCTCGTGGATATACATCTTCGCGAGCTCCTCCGGTGCCATCCCGGCCTCCACATCTTGATGCATCCGCCGTGCCGTCTCCGTCACGTCCTCGATGCTCAAGATCATTTCATCCGCCCACTTCTCGGCGACAGAACGTCCGATCCCAATCTGAATGCTGCGATAGGGCAGTTTGCCTCTAGTCGAGGGTGTGCGTTCCGGATCCCACTGCACTCTGACTGGTGCCTTTTGGCCAGTGAAATTTGAGTGGGAGATGGAAGACTGCGCAAGGATCGACTCGAAATTCTCATGTGTCATACGGATGGCGAGGATGTGCGATTGGTTCGCGTCCTTGTATGAGAAGCCAGAGCGGTACCTATATATACACGCATAGTATATGCGTACATCCACACGGGACACGTATGTCCGGTTAGCAACTACATTATTCCTGCTGCACTTGAGCCAGTCTGGATATACGTCTAGGCTATGTCCGACGTTTATCCCACGAAGGAGCTCCTTCAGCCCTACCTCTCTCTACATGAAGAGAGATAGTCGAAGCATATACCAGTAGAGGGCGGCGAGCGGGATGCGGAGGGGTCCTTAGCGACAGCTACTCACATCATCCACGTCCAGCTTGGCTTAATCCAGGTCATTCTCTCGCAACTCCACCCAGGCACCCGCAGGCTCTGCTGCCTGACCGCCTCCTCTGCAATCTGAGAGTTATAGGCCTGGTAGACGGTGATTGAATCCTAGGTGTTATATTCGTATTCGTGCGGCCACCGTCAGCCTATCATGTCAGACCAAGGATCAAGCGGTGCTCAGGTGGCTCCAATCTCGTGTCGAGATGCCCGGCCAAACTATGAGTACTGAGCTTGTCGGACGGTGTCTGTCCTTACTTACATCGTCGTACAGCGCTCGGATCTGGTGATACGGGGTCTCCTGTCGAGCCATAGCTGTCTCTCCCGGCTGTGGGTCGCAAGACTTCAAAAAGGACCAACTGCGTTGCGTGGTAATTGTATTCGGCGACAAAGTAACAGGTACAACAGCAGTTTCGGGCGGTGCAGCCAGTCTAAATCTTCAGCGCAGTCGCAGTCGGGGCTCCCTTTCGAGATGTCCGAGAAAAGAGCCTCAGACGGTGATTCGCCGGATTTTCGAAATCGTGCATGACCTGTCGTAACGTTATCTGCCACGGCTGGGGCGCCTCCACCACGAGAATACGGCCTCAGACTCCGGGGACTCGACTCAGGGTGGCGCTCTCTCGGGAGTTACCCTGTCCATTCATCGGCCTACCACATCACAATAACTACACGGAACACGACGATGGCGTCCGCCAGTTCGATTTGCAATCAAACCGGTTTTCGATTCTCCTTTCTTTCTCCCTTCTAATGGCAGGAATGACCGTTGCCGAGTTCTGAGTCAACGGGGAGTGCATGCATATGTTTTGCAATGGGGCTGAATTGGACATCTGCTCACGGACAGCCCGCCAAATTGGCTGTCGCAAATAAGATGGAAGGGACTTCGGAATCTCCCCATCACACCAGCGTTTCCTGCATGCCAGCCAGCCCTATAGGTGCCTCTCATGAACTGGCAAGTGCCACAGCGTCTACGAGCTGCAAAAAAACAAAGCGGACCATGCATGGGCAGAGCTGCGAGCGTGTGCATGCAGCGCCTCACAAGAGGCATGGCCACTTCCGGAAAGTTCAGCGACGTCAAACGGTCTCGGTAATGCTAAATTCCAGAAAGCGAGAGCCAAGTCTGGGCCCATGGCAGAGGGTCCGTAAGGCTGTCGCGTCTGGCGGGGTCAACCTCGATGGTTTTGCCAGCTGAGGGCCCCAACGATACAGAGCAGGATCAATTCGCACGATTACTAAAGTCCGCATTAGCCTCATCTTTCCCTCGCGAAGGTAGATATCGGCTATATCAAACCGGCGTTATATGTGAAAGCCCTATAGCCGCCTGGCCGATTGACGTGGCCGAGCGAGCCAACCAGCTCCGGATCGCAAAGACTCTACCTGCCAGCGCACCGTTGCGACCAGGTGACTATGTCCGCCCCCTGCGGCATTGCAATATATCAGATCATATCAGGCGTATTACAATTAGGTCGGGTCAGGTCGGGTCGGGTCGGTCGACGTCGTTGTCGTCGCGTCCTCAACGACGGATATCCCACCCTTGCCCTGTCCGGAGATTGTGCCTGGCTAATTCGAATCGAGATGGGCAGGCGAGGGTATCACAGGACCCCATGCCAATGCCGATATCGATGCGACGGGTACACCTTCCCCTCCTACCATAATTGGCATTCCAATTATAAGGCTTCGACGTCGCCGGGCTGTACACGCTCTCTCACTGGCAGGCGCGCTGGACGGTGGAGTCCGATGCCATTGCATGCATGCATGTCTATCATCGGTCTGCACACACGATGATCATGATCCTCTTCGCAGCAGCCGACGCGACGGACGTGACATGGCCAATGACCTGGCAAGCTCAAGCTCAAGCTTCTTTCATGTAAGGCCGACCGTTCTGTAATGTTCGCCTCAGGCTCCAATGCGGCGCAAGGACAGAAACAATGGCCAATGGGCCCCACAAGGAAACAGCACCGTTCCAGCGAGTTTGCTGTCTAACTAGCATGCTGTGTTTGCGCCCACGCCAGTACGGGTTAGAGACCGCACAACGTGCGGCTAACTCGAGCGGAGTTAAGAATGAAAATTTCCAAAAAGCTGCTCATGCTTGCTGCAGTCTGAACTCTAGGCTTACTCACCTTCCCCCAGCATAATTCGGTGTGATCAATTCCCATTGCTGGCGACCGCTGGCGAGTAGGAGTCTGAAAGACATACGTATGTCTGCTGCCCATGAGGGCTGCAAATTATTGAAGGACTAGCTGCTGGCGTCGGCCAAAGCGCAGATACGCCATTGGGGTTCGCTAACATGTTCACGCTTTGTAATGCCCTTCGTGATCCTTGCGCTGACTTGTGCACTGCTAGGTTTCGACGTGATGGAAAATTTCAATGTCTAATTTACCCTCAGCGCCCCGAGACCGATTCAGGGTATCATGGCCGAAGCCTAGGTCCGCGGACTGTCAGATCCTGCCCGTACCGGTACCTGTGATGCAACGAGGACATCATATGCACCCTATGTAAAGTTGCGATGGATGCTAAAGCGCTAGCTGCGCTGCTCGCTTGATTGTGGTAGCTTGACTTGTCTGACCATGCTCAGCCTCTTGTTCTCCCCCGTTGCCAACCGCTGCTTACTGTACTGTTGACAAAAACTATTTCTCCCCGTATGATGGCCGAACACATGCACTCCGGGGCCGGCAAATCATCATCACTGCATCGGCAGGATTCAGGATTCGATCTGATCATCGACGTGGTCATTGGCTCATGTAAGCTTAATATCCGCTGCAGCTATTCTCGTGCGCGCACCATTTTCGTCGTTAAGCTTCACATGTTGGCCATATGATACCATTGATTGCATAGCCAGCTTGTTCTAGCAAACGTTGCAAACTGTTGTTGACACAGCTCGACGTGTCGTGTTTCGCGGAAATGGACATCCGGCCGGCGACCTGGAGGCAGAAGCTCAAATGATTCTGTGCATACGCTAGACTCGGTGGCGTTCCAGTTTGATTGTTTGAACAATTAAGCTTACAGCTTCACTCCCTGGTGCGACGTCCATCTGACCCATTCCGTCAGTGCATCACGTGTAGGCATATCACAGATGAAGCAACTGTTTCCAGGAGCTTTCTGTTCGATTCCCGTCGACAAGCGCTGCAGCTACCCTTCCACGTAGCTCCCATCGATTGTACACACAGGGACGAAAATAGCCACATGCAGAGGCCGTTGCGCCCTCGGGGCATCCCATCTCATCGCTCCGCTAACTATAGCTATAGCACTAGCGAACAACATTCGTGGATCGGTACCGGTTGTCTCGGGTAGCAGACCAACGGCCAACTCCTGTAGCGTAACGAGGGTGTTTGCCCTGTCATTCGGCTCTGCCAAGTCGAGCCTCTCGGACACAGCGAGGTGCTTTGAAATACTCAAATTAAATGTCTCCGATATTTAAAATCTACGCCGTCTGGCTGTGTACGCGTGTGCATATATATGGGCACCCTCAGATGCGTATACGCGATAGATATTGGCCAGAAGATGTGCCATACTGCCACCTAGCTGACGAATCGAGCATCAAAATAAAAAATGTGGCGGCCAATCCAAAGAACCCGGGCCTGGCTGTCATGAAGCATACGCAGAGAAATCCGGGGCAAGCTCGGAGCGACAAAAGTGTGCCTACTGCAGGCGTGCTGCAGGATGAGATATCCCGTCAGATGACCGCGGTGCAAGCTCGGACCGAACAAACCATCCTTCTTCGTGTGCCAAAAATGGGGGTTAGCCTATGCTGCTCAAGACATTGACAACGGACTGTGCAGTGCTCCGCGCGGAAATTTTACTTCAAAGTTGTCCATCGAGTGATATGGTACGTTACGCAAGTTTAGTTTGACGTCCTTATTCAGAAGCCGCGTTTGGCCGCGACGAAGGTACCGAGCAAAGATCGAAGGTCTAATTAGACATACAGCATACAGACCGCAATCCTGCATCTGTGACTGTAACAGCAGTGTTCGAATCTGCAAGCACGCATCACAATTTTGGCCAGCTGCCATCGCGCATCGCCTTTGCATAGTTCCGATGCAGAAGAAATTAACATCTAATTTTATTCGACATCACGGGCCTTGACTGAATGCGTGCGCTTGCATGCAGCTGCTGTCGACGTTACTCGTCGCTGGACGTCTAGGATACTGCATCTATCTAGCAAATGATAGTTACGTTGGCCGGCGTCTTGTCTCGTCTCGTCTTGTCATGTCATGTCATGTCATCTAAGTATATCTCGAAGCCGATGCGAGTAATCGTTGGGATCCGACAAGGCATCATCGCAAAGGGGGAGCAGGAATCCTGTCGGACCTTCGTGCTCTGTGGCTGCATCGATCGAATGCACTTGACCCGCCTTACAATGACTTTTGGCAGCTGCAGCCGCACGCTTAGAATACAATCTCCAATCCGGTGCCGCGAAGGTGCGCGGGCGAGTCAAAAAGCAAATGTGCAAGCACCAAGACATTGCAAGCATCCTAACGTTTGGTCCGAGATAACGGGCAACCAGGAATCCATGGGGAGAAAAAAAAAAAAAGGAAACAGGTCGAAAGTCTGTTGGAAAGTGAGGGCGCCTGGCCAGGCCGCTAAGCTGGTGTGGGTGACGGGGTCCCCGGAGCACATATGCGGGTGAACTGGAATTGGCCTGTGACTGGTCAGGTTCTGCATCCTCCTCGTCCTTCCCATTCACACTTTTCTTGCACCAGAGCCTTACGAGAGGACGGGGGAAAAGGTCATGTACCAAGTACCACGACCTGCAAGGGTTCCGCAGTCTCCCCTGGCAGCAGCTTGCCAGGGAGAAAAGTCCCCCGTTGACCAGCCAGAAAGCCAAGTCCCTAGCAACATCGCTTAGACGATCAGCCCGAAAAAATCAAAAAGCTGGACTAGAGTGCCAAAGCTATAGCCACTCCCAAATCCCAGGCGGCGGGCCAGACGCCTCAAAAAGGCATCTCGGGCGGAAGCAGGGAGCCAGCCCGGACAGCAGGATATACGTGGATGGTCATTTGCAGAAGAAGCCCTGATATCTCCTCGACGGTTATAAATATATAAAAATTTCGCCTCCCAATCCTTACGGTCTTCTGGATTCGTTTCCTCAGCGCCTTATTCATACGCCGCAAAGCCGCTAGTTAGCTAACCGTATTACGCTTCAAACCAACGGACCGGGTCTCACCTGTCAGGAACCATAGGCATCCTCGAATTGCATCGCGTTTGCTACAAAAATCTATATATACATCCGTTCTTACCTACTACCACTACTACTCTTGTCGGCATAAACGAAACTTCACTCTTCGCGTTTTATATAAATATATCTACTTACATACGGGCTTTCTATAAACGACACTCTCCTCAGATGCGACGCTGATTTGGAGTTCTTCTTTGCTTAATATAGCGGTCTTGACTTGGCGAGTTAAAGCAATAGGTGAGCAAAGCAAAAAGCGGTGCAACCTTACCCGATCCATCGAGTCAATCAGAATGCGACTTTTTCTCGAGCGCCGAACACTTCGCTGTCGTTTGCTGTTGTACCTGCAGGACAAGTCCTGGGGGACTGGGAGAAGGCGCTTGACTTTGGTGCACTGCTGACGCGACCCTACATACATAGTACATACATCCCTACGTACGTACACACATAACGTACATTCGCTGCGCGGTTTGATTGTCTGGAGTCTACCTAGTCGACGACCGTTCGCTACGACAAGCCGGCGCTGGCCAGCCATCAGGATCTCGATATATCACAAAATTATACAATACTACCCTTACGCCGCTGTGCCCTCAAGCCCACGATTTCTCCAGACGGCCAAATTATATAAACCTCGCCAGGCCCTTCGGGTTTTAACTCTTTTTATAACTCTGACTGAGCCATCAGGCGCACAAGCTTGCATTGCAAGGCTCACTAGATTCGGTACACAAACATTAGCTCCAGCCCACCCGCAACATGGCTGTCCTATTATCTGCCGCAGACTTTCACCAGATGGACGACCCACTTATGCTGTCGGAGCCGGCGGACGGCATTGCCGTCAGCCGCAAAATGATGCACCACTCTTATAACCATGGACCCCCAGCTGCAGCCCGTTTGTCGCTTGCTGTCCCTTCCAATTTTCCTCTTTCCATTCCCTTCTCTCTCTTCCCCTCTTTCAAGAAGCCTTCACACGCATCTCGAAAGGCACGGAGGCACTCGGATTCGGTTTCACGGTCGCAGAAATGGCGCAACAGCGACATTGTCGAGAACATCCTCGACAATTTGACCCTGGATAACGCCTCGAAGCGCTATTCAGCTCCAGCGCAGTACGCCAAAGCTGAGAAGCTGCACAAATCAAAGTCCGACCGTGGAACAGCAGCGTTTGCCGCTGATGCCCAAATAACACTCACTTGCCCTGACCAGATAACCGTAACAGATTATGACGCTGAGGCCCACTACAGGACCGCTCCTGCTCATGGCCATGGCCGTTGCGGTTCCAGGGCGCCCTCTGGATCGTCGCGTCGACATGGCGGCAGGTCCACCCAGAACCAGCAGGGATTAGGTCCCTTCCACCCAAATGGAGGGGCAGGAGGAGGTGCCTCTGGCGACGACGGCGACGACGGCGAAGGCGGCTCGCATCCCTGGGACGCGCAACCGATCGACCCGCTCCCGAGCGACGGCAAACGATACTATGCATGCTGGTTCTGGCTGTATGACCCGGTCAAGTACCACGCGTGTGCGGATATTCGCAAGGAAGCCCACCACCTGAAGTACAACCACCTGCCACAACACTTCCCCCACGGCATGCCGCCCGAACTGCGACACCGGCTCAACTACGAGAACGTGTGGCTGTTCCTCTTCCCGCATGAAGACGTACCTGTCGTCAAAGACCGCAATGATAAGCTCCTGCTCATGGCCAAGCAGTACCAGGCTGCTGGCGGCGGCCATATGGACTCCGAACTGTCGTACGACGGCGATGCGACGCTCACGCTTAGCCCTCACTCAATGCAATGGCAGTCGGAAGCCGGTGAAAGCAGCCACCACGCAGCGTCGCAGTCCTTCCCGACCCCACAAGCCCACCATGTTCGACCTACTAGTGGGTACGCACCCTCGCCTACCTCCAACGGCCGGACGAACTGGGAATCCGCGTCCTCGAACGGCAGCTCCTGGGTCGATCTTGGGAATCAAGACCGTAACCATCGCGCGACACGCGACTACCTCTTCCCACCTGCAGCCAGCACGCAGCGACAAGTCGAATGCGCCATGCGTCCCGACGACGAAGGCATCGTCAACCTCATCGACATGAACCTCGAGATCGAAACCATGCGAGGCGTAGACTTGCCATTCGCACCGATGAACCCGCGTATCCAGGTGTACGATAGCATCCTGCGGGAGTTGTACTATTGGGACGAGCGCCATCCCCGTATCCCGTTCGACTTTGACCGGTTCTACCTCGTGCATATCGGCGACCGGGCGACCGGGGCCGATGGGCTGATCTCCATGCGGTCGCTGGAGGTGCTGCAACTAGAGTACTACAACAACCTGGCACCGAGGGCCGGCAGTGACGGATTCATCCTGTTGCAGAGGGCTCATTACTCGCCGCCCTGGCCGCGGTGAACGCAGAGTGGTGTGTGTACGTATTCATATACATATACAGCACGCAGCTCTGCTTGTTGAAATGTATCATTTCAGCTCTCCTGTTCGCATGATTGAAGAAGTCATGGGGACGGGGGAAGCTACATACTCACCGTATCGGATGTTGGGATTTCATCCACGCTATCGGAAGCCGGTCGGGACCGGCGATGATGATGGTGACTTGATTGAAGTCTCGCATCCACCCAGGTTGCCGGCTGCTACCAACGCCGGGTCGCCGACGCGTTGACCGCACGCTCTTGTAGGTCGGCCAGCAGCCACCGGCCAGCAGCCAGCTAACCGGCCAGCCAGCACGACGCTGCAACGCGCGTTCTGGTTCTCGGATGCACTGCCGGTGCCTCGTCTCGACTTCCGCCCTTCGGCTCCGATGCCTCGTCATCATTCCGCCCGTCCATATATCCATCGCGGGATGGTCGCATCATATCCCTCAAGCTGCAGGGTCGGGCACGGTCCAGACTCACACGGTCCCGCTGTGGACCTCCTTCGGCCTCTGGCCCTTGCCTATAGACCGGTCCAGATCGCATAGCCACCCGCTCCACGAAACCAATATGCACGCGCACGAACGCACGCACATGAAGGAACCTGCATGCATCATCAGCTTTGACGGTCACCATTCCGCCGAGGTACCAGCTCCCGTGGAATGAAGCTTCGTGGCCGTCGAAGTTTGATATTCTCGAGCCAGCTTTCGTTGGCAGTAAAAAGGCATGGCTGGGTGGTTAACCAATACTTACCTCAAGGAGGCTTCATGCTTCATGCATCAGTCGCACGGGTCAGCTTTCCGTTACCCGTCTTGCATGCACAGGACGAAAGACATTGCCTAGACGCGTACGTGGCGAGCCACCGCATCTGCAAAGGACAAGGAGAGGGGAACAAAGGAACCATCCTGCTCAGAGTGGTCGACTTTGTGGTCAACCGTTCGAGCAACCCTTATTTCCCTTCCCACATCAAGTCACTCCAGACACACTGTTATTAATAATCATTGCTCATGTCATCCTAGTCATTCGACGAGGCTTTATCGTTTTATTTTACCTGTTTCCCCCCCGAGACTACCTGTTTTCTAGTCTCGGGGACGCTGCTTGTTTTCCACTCGCAGAATGTTTCGATTTGGTATGGTGTGATTTCCCGCCCCCACGGGCTCTTTGTCTTTCTGTTGTCTCTGACATTCCGGAGAACGTTCCGCTTGGTGCATTTTGTCTCTAATCGTGCATCTTTGATCTGTTGTATTGATTCTCGAATATTTGTTTTTCCTCGCGATTTCAAGACATATGATGTATGTATGCAGTGCAGTGTAGTTTACATTTTACATTTGAACTTCTACATCCGTTATCTAGCGCCGCGTCTGATCATGCCATTCTCCTATTGTATCTTATGGCCAATTGTACCTACAAAATTAATATTACCGACCTAATCATGCAATCATTCAATGACAGCGATACATTATCGCAACTGCGAGAACGCTCACGGTACATTGTTGCGAAGGGATTCATCCGTGATTCACATCTTTACGCTTTCTAGGGAAACAATCTCTGCAGATCAAGGAAATCTCTTGCAACTCCACGCAAATGCACGAACCACGCGGCCACGGGACCATGACGCTCTTTTCCCGAAGCGGGGAGCTTGTAAACTCGTTGTACGGGGTTTTTTGCTCCGTAAACGGCGGGCTTGCGGATGGCGTGTCCCTCTCGAATGGAGTGGGGATCGATATTGATGGAATTCCTTCATTAGTTTGCTAGGTAAAGTTCGTCGGTCGATGATGTAGTTGAGCGTTGGACAGAGGCACAAGGCTGAATCTCTACTTTATTTGCTGTGTAAAATCTAAGGAACTATGCCGCATGCGTGCAGTTTGCTAAAGTAATAGTCCGCACTGACATAACACGGACTTGTGTCTGTTGGGAGGCCGACCGGCAGCTGTTTGACATGCCCCGAATGTTCCGCTTGCGTGGATAAGGTAAAGTACTGTGTAAGGGAGAAGCTTATTTCAAATCAATTAAGCCCGCGCCCAACCAGTCTTGAGCACCGTCCAGCTGACCCACACGGAGCACGACCCAGTTGTCGATGACGATGACGCCGTTCTTTCTCCAGAAGCTTGAATAAATCCTCCTAACAATTGAGATACAATCACAAGTAGTATGTGGCTAGCTGCCAGATGCAGTACGTATGCTTGTAATTCGGACGGTGGCAAAAGGACGGGCTGCCGCACAAGATGTAGGTATCATACGATCTGAAGGGACAAAAGTGCGTTTTGTTAAGCCTGTCGCCTCTCGCGTTTTTTTCGAGTGGGAATTCCCGAGATTCTCTGCAGGACAGAGTTAACTAGTTTAAACGGGCGTTGATCGACGCGCGCTGGCGTGCTTTTGCCTGGTTTCGAACTTTGGAGGGTTCGATGGATCAATCGATTGAGAGGGGGAAGGTGCGGTTGCAGTGCACATGCCCGTGGTCTGGCGAGCACGAGCTTGGTGTTTTCGGCAAGCAAACACGAAGGCGAATGAACGAGCCGACACTAGACGCTCACTTCACTACGTATGTTGTATCGGTCGACATGGTCCGCAATGCAAGTCCGCAGGGCTGCCAGTAAGCAGCGCAACCAGATCTTCGGCCATTTTGCATTTTACAGCTGCATGCAAGCTTTGTTTTCCGTCGCCGTGTGGCGTGACA
The DNA here is from genome assembly GCA_020064725.1 of Drechslerella dactyloides. NCBI lineage: Eukaryota > Fungi > Ascomycota > Orbiliomycetes > Orbiliales > Orbiliaceae > Drechslerella > Drechslerella dactyloides. Next base: position 3,058,561 of record JAGTWJ010000001.1, read on the forward strand.
TTTCTTTCCCTTCCTTCTAAAACCCTTTCTTTTTGTTACAGATGTTATCATGAATTCTTGGTTTTAGCCAGCTGTGGTCATTCTCCTGCACCGCTGACGCAGATGGCGAGGAAGGGTCCCCACCTGCACCGTCCGTCGAGGACCCCATGCCTAAGGCCCACCTATTTTGCCTGACGACGCCCCAGGACCCTGCAGTGCTCGCAGCTGGAACGCCTGACCTGCCTTGCCCGACAGTGGCTGCGATTTTCAAGTTTTTTTTTTTTTCTTTGGGAGAGCCTCCCAAAGGAATTCCAAAGGGCTGCAGGGAAGAGTAGTCTAGAACTTCAGTAGCTTGAAAAAAAAGTGGCACCACCAGTTTCGGGGGTTCAGATCGGTCGATCTAATGCAGCAGAGGACAGATGCGAGAGGTGATTTTACTTTTCTACAACATTCGCCCGCGATAAACGTCCCCGTTTGCTGGTCCGTTTTGGTGAGGGACTCGCCAAGGAGAAGCACCTTGACATGGCGAAATGACGTGTAACGACAGCACGCGGCCTGTAGAAAATGGCGGAACAGTCGACAGTTGGAATGGATTGTGTTCTAGAATTGCGCGCTCCCAGGATATAATGTCGCCGGTAATTTCAGTGAATTTGGCTTGCAAATATTATTCGCTGACCTTTTTTTTCCCTTCACAATTTGCGCTGCTGCCTGCCTACATGCTCCACACATGCATGCGATCCTATTATGCAGGCAGTAACGATATCGTAGCAGCGGGTGCGTTTCGTATTCGGGTCTGTGGACAGCTGCCAGATCATATTTGGGACATCTGATTCTTACTCTGTAGTAAGCCGTAGGCATCGATTTGTGTAATTTCCGATGTGCATGAGCAAGAACGCGAGGCTGTCAGAGGGATTGGCATCTTTTCGCTGCACCATCGACCGTTATGTGCCACACCTCCGACGGAGAGTGGCTCATCGCCGAGAGAATTTTGTGTGCAGCGCCACAGCATGCAGCCTCCCCTACTTTAATTAGCAGCGCGGAGTACAAAGTGCGGAGCAGATCGCGAGAATACACGAATTAGCCTCAACCTCATGTTCCATGAATTATAATTATCAAATCAACCAGTAGGGTAAGTATCTACGGGGCTCTGAATGCACCCTGGCATTTGGACAAGTCTGCTTCCACGGGATTGTGAGGAAAACGGAAGCCAGGCCGGGTCAGTCCCTTGTCGGCGGCTTCGGGGAACCGTGATGGCGGATCCTTTTGAGACAACCATCCAATCACTTCGTTTAGAGACTCTGTTTTTAATAGGTTGTTTGCGAGGAGTATTTTAAGCTTTGACAGAAATAAGTACCAACCGTTGCTTGTGTTTTTTATCCTTATGAAACTGTAAAGGGTATTTTCGCAAGCCCAGGACCCTGGCCGCCCGGTGACGTCATGGCCTTCGGTGCGACGACCAAAAGGGCCAAGCATATTGGCACTGTCATTGGCTGAGAGCAGACCGAGCCAATCGCCGCGTTCTCAGAAAGTTGAGAACGGAAAAAACAACGAGGGAATGGGCTATTCTCAGTCCGCACGGCTGGTAGCATTTTATTGTCTCCCTTACACTTGACGAGGGCGCATGGTACCTGCTCCCTTTTCGCTGTTGGATCGAGGACATGAGAAGCTAGAAGGAGCACTGGATGGAGGCGGGGATAGTCACCACAGCGAATGGCAATCGGATGCCTGCTGGTGACGCCAGCAATTGTACTGAGCGCATGCCAGCAGTAGCCATGAGGTTGAGTTTCATCCACAGTAGTTTTTAGTCCACGCTGTGTGTAAAGGCAAATTCGAGAGCACCCAAGGTAGACCGCCACTACCAGACGCACCTGCGATGGCCTGGTGGTACGTACTTCACTCTCTGTCGCCGGAAGGTATATAACCTACAGCATTTCCACACCCTCACGACCCGGCCCTTCCAGCAGTCGAACCCAAAAACGATACGAACCGTCTTTCTTCTTCTCAAGCTGTCTTTGAAATATTCCCTTCTTTATAGCTGGCTCTTTTGAACAAAATTAATTTTGTACCCTCGCTGATACCAATTGTATACAATTAACATTGTGTGCTCAATCTGTCGTATCTTCGGATCCTGTTGGCCGCCACAGCTGAATCTAACCGGCCTGACCCAACAACACATCACTCCCGCTGCCTGGTAACTGGTAACTTGCAGCACATACAACCCGCATTCGCTGCCCCTAGATCCTGCCCTCTCTCTAGAACCTCTCTGCTCTCTTTCAGGGGGGTCTATATACTTCTCGACCCTGTCGCTCTTCATTGCCTGTCGACTTTGAATGCAGATAACTGTAGCCCGCATCTCCCGCCTGTATTATCTGTGGCCAGTAGCGGCAGGATAGTCGACGATCTCGAGAGTATTCACTACTAGCGTAGCAGACATGGGGACCTCGTTTGGGTGAGTTCATCTGGCTTCATTGATTTACTTTAAGTACGGGCAACACGTAGAGTAGATGCGATACATGTAGTCGATCGATGGCTGTTGTGTTCATCCGTCAATTGGCCACTGGCGCCTCGCAATGCAGGGCTGTAGGTTGTAGTCTAGCCATACGTTTATGCGTTTACGGACTATGTTATGTACGCTGTGTTACACGTATTGCTCCGATCGATTGGCTAATTACGCATGATCTGGAAAGGACACCTTCCATTCGAGATCTTCTCACTGGACCGAGCGCGTCCGTCGCAATTGACGGCTCCGTCTCCGTGTCAAGTAAATTGGATCTGTCGGATGCTTCTTCCACGAAACTGGGTCACCCGGCAGGCAACTCTTGGGCCCTTCAGGAATACTTGAAGCAGGCTGCGAGTGCTCCCTGGAACGACAGGTCGGTAAGCCTAAGTCCTCAGTACGCCAGTGCCGTGCCGTCGTTCACAGTCGTTTCGAGTCCTGTCCAGGAAGTGCTGCAGCAGATGGCTGTATCCTTCTCGGTTCCTTCTAGAGGCGACTCGACGGCTGCTGGATCCACTATCGCATACAATCTCTCTACTCCACCGGGTTCGAGTACAAACCTCACACTGCCTGCGGTGTCCGTGGGCGTTGTTAAGACCCCTGCTGGTGAAGGCAGCAGTTATGAACCCCGGACCGTCAGCACCGGTACCGGGTTCTCCAAGTCATCTAGCTCTAGGTATAGGGCGTCTTTGAGCTCTGACAGCCGAGGGCGTGGACATAGCCAATCATATCCTGACGAGGAAGAAGAGGAAGACGACGAGGACGGCCGCAAGCACCCTCGATACATTCCGTCGTCGCACAATCGGGGTAAACAAAAGGTGTCGAGTACCTCCGATTTCGCATGCTGGTTCTTCAAGTATGACCCGGTGAAATACGCGGACTGCATGCACGTCCACGGGCGGTCTTCGGATCTGAAGTACGAGGCCACTCACACCCCCTAGCTGAAGCAGAGTGCATTGAGGAGCGTCCGAACTAACTGTTCGAGCTAGGTATGCGCACCTTAAGCACCACTTTCAGAGCGGTGGTGTGCCGCCAGAGTTCATCAAGAACATGAGCTGGGACGAGGTCTGGGCGACACTGTTCCCCCGCAGGTCCCCGCCAGACAATAAATGCACGTTGCATCTTCCCTCTTTCCGCGTTGTGTCTGTCGCACAAGCCTGCTGACTGTACCACCGTCGACAGATTACGTCATCAATGAGATGATAATGAGTATTTTGGAAGCCTCTCCCGCCGAGGGCGACGACGTCGCTCGCTTCCTCCACACGCTGGAGAACCCAGTCAACCGCGATATAGCTACACGACGAATCTACAGCCTCTCCCGCGACCGGACCAAGTCGTCCCATCATTCGCACTCTCACTCTCACTCCCGCACCTCACCACCGCCAGCTGGAGTGCGTAGGAACCGCAAGGGCCTCCACCTCCCCTTCAACAGAATCCCAAAGCAGCCCGCTGTCGTAACTCCCCCATCATCTGGGAGCAACAGCAGCAGCAATGCCACTCCGGTGACCTCTAGAGATGGCTCTGAGTACCCGGCCTACTCGCCATCTCTGTCTCTCTCCTACCATGGCCATCACCACGACCTCGATCTGAACATCGGGGTTAGTGCGCCGATGGACGCCTACAACACATTTGTCTCGGCTTCCTCTTCAGCCATGGACCACACGCATTCGCAACAGCAGCACGATGAGGTATATCACAAGGTGCTTATCGTGGATGAAGACTACAATACGCTCTGGGAGGAGCGAGAGATCCCATGGTCGACGTGGTTTGACTTTGAGGCATTTTATCTCTCGCACCACCGGTGCATGAAGGACGACGGTAAGGATATCGAGATCCACAGCTTCGAGGACCTGTCGATGGTGTTTAGCTGGCACGGATCGGATCAGAGCTGCCCGTTCACGTTGTTTGCCATTCGGCGACGCTGATTTTTTTTTCATTTCTGCGACTAAGACTGTGGGTTGCTTTTATCCGCGTCCTGACCTTACGACAGATGTTGCCTGGATTTTCAATTGCATTGCATTGATTTGCCCAGCAACTTGTGCGCATATGCATATGATACCTTTGCATCTATATTAAATTTGCATCCTTATTGTTAGCCTTATCATTTGACGATGTCACGCAGCCTGTTTCATTGCATTGGCCTCCTCTCCTTTCGATCTATGCTTATACCTTTCATCCCTTCGCAAAGCCTTCATTTTTATCATATATTTTAATGTCTAATATTACTTATTTACCTTTTTCGACATCTTCAATCCATCTGCGTTGCCTCGGGCAAAAATGCAACATGTTCCACGCAATTTCAAAGCGGAAGCTACGATTGGCCCGATTGTCCTCGCCAAACCACCTCGATCCGGCACAGATGCTCACGTGGAGCTATGCCTGGTTGCAACAGACCTTGCCATGGGCCAGCTGGTGGATCAATGGCTGCAGCCGCCCAAAGCCGAAGCAAAGCGACGCTTCTCACCTCATCTCATCACACATCACATCACCGTGCGTCGTCAGAGCCGAACGCAAAAAAAACGAGAAGAAAAATGGCCAGCGGAAAACAGAAGGAGCTTAGCCATTGCCGGAATGCGGTTGCGTCGCCTGAAGACCCAGGGAACCTCCCGAACTAGCGCTGGCGAGCTCCCGCATTGATGCATTGTTACTGCTGCATCGAAGCTGGGCGGATCCGCGGAGAGACAGAGCTTACTGTCGGCTCAGAAAATAGAGTCTTGCCGTAGGGCTGTAGGGAGCAGGAAGGCTATTTGAGGGGCATAACGCCCACCTCCGCACCGACGCCCCTTCCTTCCTTCTCCTCTCTCTCCTCCAGAATCTCTTGCATCGTCGTTTGTCGCTCATAGCCGTATATGCGCACGAAACTCACGCCGTGATGCATGCGAACCCGTTGTACCTGCTGGCCGCAGCAGTGGCCGGCTGCTTCCTCTACGTATGTGTCTAGGACCTTTCTCCCCGACGGTGCTCGCCGTGGCCATTCTGCTTGCCCTGCCTGTCCTGTGTAAGGTGTATGCATGTCTAACGCTAATGTCTATGTGACACCGACAGCTGCTTGCAATCGCATTCTACAACCTCTTCCTCCACCCGGCTCGCTCGATCCCGGGCCCCTTCTTGTGCCGCATTACCCCGCTTGTCTCCCTCTACCATGGTATGAAGGGCAAGCGACATCTCTGGGTGCACTCTCTGCACCAGCAGTACGGCACCCACGTCCGCGTCACGCCATCGTACGTTTCCATCAACTCGACGACGGCACTGCACGAGATCTACGGCTACAGCAAGCAGATCCGCAAGGCGCGGTTCTATACAGCCTTCCCCGCGATCAAATCGAACCCGAATACGCATTCGGGTATTGATAAAGTTGCACATGGCCGGAAGCGGCGGATCCTGTCGCAGGCATTCAGCGAGAGTGCGCTGAAGGGTATGGAGGATTTGATCCTTGATCGGATCAGGTTTTTCCAGCGACAGCTGCTCGAGGCGCCAGATGACGTGGCTGGCGCAGCGGCCTCCGAGAAGGGCACTCTCAAGACTCGGAATATGGCCAATTGGTTCAATTATCTGACGTTTGATGTGCTCGGATATCTGTGCTTTGGCAAGTCGTTTGAGCTGCTTGAGGGGACAGGTAACAGGCAATTGCCAGAGCTTGTCGACAGAGCGGCACAGCGGCACTTTATTGTAAGTTTCAACCGCTCATGCATCGACTACACATGTGAAAAGGGTACGAGCTGATTGTATTTCTGCGCAGTGTGGCCTGTGGCTTCCACTTGATACCCACCATCTGGACCAAATCGTCATTCCAAAGATCACGCGCGATCGCTGGAACTTCATCATGAAGTCCCGCCAACAGGCCACTCTCCGTGCCAAGGAGCGAACAGACCTTGGTCACGGCGCGCGCAAGGACTTCTTCTACTACCTCCTTAACGCCACGGATCCGGAGACCGGCGAGAAGCTGACCATGCCTGAGCTGTGGAGCGAGAGCAACGTGCTCATGGTCGCCGGCAGCGACACCACCTCCACCAGTCTTGCCGCCGCCATCTTCTGGCTTGTCCGTAACCCACACGCGCTCCGCAAACTGGAGACCGAGATCCGCGCCGCCTTCACAGATATCGAGGAGATTGTCAGCGGTGCCCAACTCAACGACTGCCACTACCTCAAGGCTGTCATTGATGAGGCCATGCGACTTAGCCCTGCTGTCCCCGGCGGCCTGCCGCGCGAGGTGCTGCCAGGCGGATTCACCGTTGACGGCAAGTTTATCGATGCAGGCGTCGACGTCGGCACGCCCATCTACAGTGTCCACCGGCTGCCAGACGTCTACCCGCGCCCCGATGAGTTTATCCCCGAACGCTGGATCGAAGGCGAGGTCATCCCGTCGATCGGCACCATCACGAAACTCGATGTAGACAAAGCCCGACGCGCGTTCTGTCCGTTCAGCATTGGCCCGAGAGGGTGTATTGGCAAGGGCCTCGCGTTAATGGAAATGAAGATCACACTCGCGAGACTGGTTTGGGAGTTCGAGGTCGGCATGCCGACAGAAGGGCTGCTGAGGAAGTTCGGTGAGGATGTGGAGGGCGGATGGGAGATGGATGATCACTTCGTCGGCACGAAGAAGGGCCCAGTGGTCGAGTTGAAGAGGCGAGTAAGAGGGTAAGAGGTACGCAGTGGATAGTATGCATGTAGGCGTTTGACCATGTAAGCTACCCTAGTATATATGTAGACTTATGTACTTGTAGCGGAGTGGGGGGCTAGAGTGAGGTGTACGATAAGCTCAGTTATCTGGCATAGCAGCGACCAATTTGCAGTTCCTCTTTGCAATTGTCCAAATACCCAACCTCTATTTTCAGGGCAAAATATGAATAAGGCGCACATGGCTTGTTTTGTACTAGATGCCGTCCTCTCCAAATAGGGAAGAACCGCGGGCTGACTTCGCAAGACATAGTTACGAGGAAAGACGTGGTTTTCCGAGGTCCGTCGAGGCCCGTCCAGTCTCCGGGCGGAATGTCAGTTCGAGGGAATAAAAATGCAAAAAAGATAACGCTTGGAAGCAAAAGATTCTACCAGCGGTATCCGGGATTCGCAACTCATCGCTGACGTTGCTACTGATCGGACCCTACGAGGCTTGTGTAAGGCAGAGCGAACGGGATACCCAATTCTCCGCGTGGTATGACCGCTGGTGCAAGTCATCCTAAAACGGCAATATACCAACCTGCAGCCGGAATTTGGTGTAACACGTCAACCAGGTCTGTTGCAAATTGCCTTGTATCTTGATTGTGAGATGGCTAGCGAATTCGGACGCTCTATATATTTCATATAACTGCAGTGGAGGCTGATTGGTATCTCTTACAAACTACCATCATGAGATCATGCGAGATTGTTAATGGAATTCCAGAATCGGACGCTCCAAAGATGAACAAGAAAAAACATTCTATATCTGTAGAACCAAAGCTAGTAAAGGAAACATTGTGAAATGTAGAGTATTCAACTTTTTTCAGGCAAGAACGTATGTCAATCTATTAGGCTAGCTAGTCTGGGTTGGGCTTTGTAGGGCTAGTTGGCTCCACGCATCCAACATCTGATATAGATTCAAGGGAGTCTGGAACGTGCACTTGAAGAACTGGTTCGTAAAAACCTTTGAAATAGTATAGATGTATTGTAAGGATTGATTGAACGAGAGTTAGAAGATAAGCTAATTTGTAGTATATAGAGATAAAGTCCTCTTCGAAGCAGAACAGATCAATATCCTTGTTTCTGTTCCCCATATATATGAGCTACATGCAGAGTGATGAATAAGGAATTTGATTTTGCCAGGTTCGTCGAGAGCTGCTAGCTGAAGGATAAGGTATTCCAAAAACAAATTTGTTTCCATTGCTGCGGGCTCTGAGCATATATGTTGACCGAAAAAGCCGTTGAACGTTGACTTGTCCAGGCGGATTGGTGGATATGGCTCCTGGCAGTCGCAAGTTGACATCGGGTGGTTGTATGGACGTTAGCCCAGAAAGGTAGAACCCCGACGGCGGAGTTAAACTAGATTCCGCGTCCGTGTCCGCTCTCAACATCTGCTTAGATTTTCGGAGCATTTGTCAGTATTGATCGTTTAATTCTCTACGAAACATATACATGTGCCATTGTGCCTTTGATCTGTGGTCTGGGCTCTATAGGGACAGTGTATAACGCTTTGCAGCATAATGAAAATGGAATGAGTAGGAAATGGACAGGCTTACGAGTCGCTCCACGAGGAATTTCATTCACGGCCTTGTTTCCAGTACTACCTCCACCACAGCCCAACCAGCCAAACTTGTAGAAGAGAACAAGGAGAGCAATGACCCCGACACCAAGAACAGAAGCGAGAGCGGCGATGCCGGCGGTGTCAAACATAGACATTGCGGATGGATGAATTGATCAGCGAATAAAACTTGAATATAGAGCCCTATGTTGTAGAAACTTATGTTAGCTGAAACAGCCAGAAGGTTTTGAGGAAAATATGTAATATACTACTGTGTATATAAGAAGCTTCGAAGCCGTACTGTACTTAATTGCGGGAAGCTTTAAGGTTGTCGATTCTATATTGACTGATGATTTCCTCAAATTCATGGATGCGATACTCACTTTATATACCCACCAGGTTGTGGATGTGCGATACGATTCCTCCAGTTCTAGCGATAGCACCGTGTATGCTGAACTACACACAGATACCTACTGTAAAACAGCCCAAGCCGTAGCTTTCTTCCGGCTGTAGTTCAATAATAGATACCGCAGCGGTCCGAAAGGAGCAGACTTGGCTAAATCTTGTATAGACTATGACCATACAATTGCGAAATGCACCAAGATAACCAATGTAGGTTATCAAGCGGGATGCCGAGCATGACCTGTGGTAGCACAATAGTGGATAATTTTGCCTTGTGACTTCATGTGGACTTCAAGTCAAGCTGCAGGAATCCCTGATGCTGCGGACACGGCATTGACATGGATTTATCCGTACCATGTGCGCGCGCGATTCTTGGTTATTCCGACGCACAGACAGGTACCTAGGTACGTGCCGTACGAAACTGCTGGAGATGCCAGATCCGAAAGTAATCGTATGACTAACAGTCTCTGAATATCAAGCCTTCGACATGGTGGCGTCGTGTATTTTTAGTGCCTCCGATGCCACATGTGATCTCAGTTCCAGATCGAGATCTGATCCTAGGAATCCGAAAGATATCCAAGGAGACTAGGGGGTGCGGTCGGTGGAAGGTTCAGCGCAAGTCCTAGCCGTAATTTCTGCAGGTATACGTAGTTCCCGGGCCCGGTCTCAGTTCAATATCACCTTCGCTTCCAGTTCACAGGTGATACGAACCCGAGATAGTTGAACTCGGCGCCAGTAGCAGTATGACAGCCAGCAATGAGAATATTATCCGAATTTTCAACTTTCGACATATATAGTAGCCATGCGTTTTCATTCACACTCGTATTTCATTGTTTAATATAGCTTTTGAAACTTCTCAATGGGCCCCTGCTAAAAAAATATCCGCGGATCCGCCCAAATATGAGTACAGGGGAAAATTCACCTCGGTCGTGATACTGAACCCAAAGAGATGGAAGCCGGTCTATTTTTGCGCCTCAATTGGATTCATGGATCACCAAGGGACATTTTGGCCCATCGGAGTATCTTTTGAGCTAGTGACATTAAAATCGGCTATTAATGATGTTATAATAGCTTGTGTCCGAACGCGCACTCGATCGTACACGCGTATCCTGATACTCCCGCGTAATTCGTATCGAGAAATCTAATGGCGAGATGGATCCAGCGAGTCTAAATTCATCCTAGCCTGTGGATTCGTTGGTGTATCAAATCCGCTTATATATAATTATTGTAGCAACATGGACCACGGTATCGATGTGACGGCATAAACTTGGATATGGGATCTGTTTCAAAGTTGAACCCACATCTAGACCTAGTTGAGGGAGCTAAGATTTGATATCTGTAGCTCTCTATACCAGATCACCGTTCCCAATATCAAGGATAAATAGGTGCTGTATATATGTAAGTACGCTCGAACGTTCGTTTATAGAGCGCGGGTGCTTAAGCTAACGAGTATGACCGTGCTCCCGTACTCGGGAAATCTTGAAACATCTCGATTATCACCCCGACACTATATATAGTCCGTCACAAGTTTCCATCTACCAAAATCCACCTTGTGGGTGTTTCAGCCATACCAGGGCGTTACGTCCCGCAAGCAGACATGGCCGCATATCCATGCAAGTTTGTTGGGTCATCGCATTTACCCGTTCTCCAGCCTGCAAGCCAGGGCTCACGAATTCGCATCTCGGTTAATATGCTTCAGGCCTCCACATTAACTGCATTCCGTAGATCCACATGACAAAGTATCAGATTCATTACTTGAAAGTCACCAAACCTAATTTGCTATGTATGGTACAGAAGAAAGAAAGGGCGCGGGAGAATCACTCAACGAGCAACCTTCGTATGCGAAAGACTCTACTTATCAATCCTTATCCCATCACCCAGCCCGCAGGCGTGCGTACGAGGAATGCAGCGAAGTACAGATACTAAAGGGGAATGAGTGTAAAAAAACAACGCTGGCTAGCTATCTTCCAAAGCGCTTCATCACGTACGGTATCGACGAGGGCTACAATGCGGCTATCTGCAAAATAACGGTAGAGAAACTGCGTGCCTATGCTTCCCGCGATAACAGCACCAATACACCACGCCCCGAAAACGCCCCTCCACGACTGATTGTCCTCCTCCATTCTGTTTGTCGGCGCTGGTGGTTGCGACTAGCTGAGCACCAGGGTCTCCATCTGCCCCTGGACAGTCTTAGTATCTGGCAGTGTTCCATTGGATTTCGCGCCATTCGTCGCGGCCTCGCCAGCTTTGGGGGCGGCGCCGTTAGCGCTTCTGATTCGTCGGATGGCGCTCATGTCCGCGTTCATGGTGCCAGGTGTGTCTGTCATATTGAGCGGCGCGATTCCGCTGTCGCCATTGATTATGTTGGACACAGGCAAGCTGTCCGGTGCAGCGAGCACAGTGTTGCGACGCTTGCCGTTCAGCGTGCCAACGGCTACAGCGCGTGCGCCGGGCCCGTCGCCACCAACCCACCGGATCGGCCCAGGTGTCCAACCATCAGGTGTCGTATGGGCGAGGTCTGCCATTACTACCCGCGCGTCCTCGTCTAGATCCGGGTTCATACCGAAGTCCCAGTCCAGGTCACCGCCGTAACGCTTGGGAATGTTCTTCTTTTCGATGTACTTCTCGAGCGTAGGGTAGACTTCCGAGGGGCTCAGGATGAAGATCTTGGAAACAGTAACCGGGTCGAACCAGCGTTTGATCCAGCCCCAGACCTATGTTATATTTATGTTAGTAATTTATTTGCAAGTCCAGTCTCGTGGTCAGACACAACGTACAGTTGGGAAGAAGCTAGGGGCGCCGATTATCTATACCCATGAAACATGTTAGCACGAGCCATTGACGAGCTTGTAAGGACTTAGGTATATGGCTGTGGAACTACGTACGAATATACGGTCGAGTGTCTCGGGATAGTGCGCTGTCGCTAGGGTGCTAGCGTCCTGCATGTGGCTTTTCAAGTTCCAGAAGGTCTTCAGTCCCACGTTGGAAATATCGACAATGTTGTTGGTCGAATCAACGGGTGTCTCGGGGTGGTCCCGTGGTAACACAGAGCACAGCGGCAATGTTAGTTGCGTCATTGCTTCGTAAAGAGCGAAGAGTCGCAGCAGGCGGTCTGGGGTCTTAGATTTTGAGCTGCCAGCGCTGGATTCTTTTTCTTTGTCTTTTTTATGTGATGATGTGCTCTTGGCGTAGGCGTCCATGGTTTTGCTGTTCAAATGCGACACTTTGAAAAGATACACCGGAATCCCACGCCTGTCGCGACGCCCAGTCCATTGTGGATACTGAGCAGTTCGTGTCAGCAGAGCCTCCGGTTATTGTGTAATCCTTGCTATGTATACTGATCGAAGTAGAGACTCACAACTGATCGCGCTTGCTCATATTCCTGAACATCGATTGTATCGTAAAGCTGCTCGATCTTCGTCTCCTGCCGCCAGGCCTCCGTATCTGAAAACTGCTGAACGGCAGACGGCACGTCGAATTTTCGCGCTCGAAGAAACCTCCTGTGAGTACAACACCCCGTGACGAATCGACCAGGGTTGCTTGTTAGCCACGGACATTCTCCTCGCCTAATTACCCAGACGACTACGTAGCTTCGCGCTCCGCGCAGAAAAAAACACCAGACGAATGGATAAATAGAATCAAATCCCCTCAACGAAATTAGGGGGAGAGTACGCGGACTATACATACAGCAGCGTGGTTTCGTCATGACTCGCAGGCCCTTTCTCGCTCGGGGGAGTATACAAGCCCTTCTCCGCGAGGACTACATGGAAATTGTGGAGGGCGCTCTGCTGATCGTGCGTGAGGTGGCCGTAATGGCCGGCCAAAGGGTCTTTTTCGCGGGCCTGGAACTCCCTCGCGGTTTCCTGACGGAAGCTCTTCGCCCGCTTATGGCTGGCATTGCTAGAGGTAGAGGCAGTCTTTGCGAGTGGCGCATGGCCATGGTGGCCGGAGCCGTGTTCGTCGTGGGCGGGCGCGGTGTTTGCCATGGCGGCGGCTACCTGTCTGAGCGCTGGCCAACCAGCTGGTTGCTAAAATCCTGCAGCACGGGTGGGGGGAGAGCTCTCGGATGGCGTCGGGTAGGTAAAAGAATCGTCGCGAGAACGAGGCTGTATCGTCGGAGACGGTGTGAAGAAGGAAGTTGGGGAGGAGGAGAGAAGAGGAGGAGGAGATGTAATAATGTAATGGGTGGTCGTCACTTAGTCATCAGCACGATGTGTGGAACAGGATGGAAGCAGCAGACGGAGCTTGTTGCTGCCTTGCTGTCGGCATTATCATTTCCCAAAACCTCCCGCCGCCGGCCGACTCGATCCAGATGCGATCCCATGCCAGATGCAGGAATAGTTCTCCTGCACAATGCTTATCCTCGCCATCCAAATCGTCACCAGTCATCATTATCAGCTCCAGGTGCAGGTATCAGACTACGAGGACGGTCGAATCCGAACACTCTAGCCAGATGTATCGCAAAGGGCGCCCGGAATCTCCGGATGCCGCCTCACCTGCTTAGCCCTATTTCGGGTCGACCATATCACGCTTCTTTCTAATCAAAATCGACACCCAAGGCTCGTGCTGCACTCTATCTTCGTCCATCTTACTCGGTTACGTGTGGCTTCTGACTCCCTCTTGCAGCCTTTCGCGACCTTCCGGGCGTCAGCGAGTCGAACGTTGTGAATCCGGGCAGATAATCTGCAGCCGTTCTGCCGCATTCCATGCAGATTGAGGTGGCGTCGTCCGCTTGTTCGCCATTCTTCAATTCCTCTCTGCTAGCCCGCAGGCTCGGAATCGGAGCTTAAACTCTTCCGCTTACTCCATCCGGCTTGGTGTCTCTTCTTGGGCATGACATCACGACTGCCCGACTACCGACGCGAGATTGGGAGTCCGTCAGCTGTTCCTTTGCCATAACGACACTAACTGGACAGCTGGCCGGATCCTTTCGTCAGAGTAAGCGGGGAAGCTTCCTTGATGGATACTTTCTACTTTTTAGATCTGAACGCGCCTACAGCTCATTGCACTAGAATGGACAACTTCGACAAACCCCATTGGGTAAAACATACCCAAGCTGCTGGAGCGTGGTTCGCGAGACGAACACACGGTATATCTGTAGAAGACAAGGATTCATAATGATAGAGCCTCAACTCGCGCTTCGGACCTTGAATGACGCCTGATCGCTAACGTTGTACCCGGCCGGCGGGCGAATCGATCAATACCCTGCATCCAGCACCCTTTGATCCGATCCGATCGCGCCGAATTTGATTGAGACTGCGTTTCCCCGGATTTCATGGGTTCCACTGACTGTATGATTCAGGATTGTGTAGGGAACGCATGGGTGTACGTCAGCGAAGCGGGTACGTACCCGTAGCAACTAGGATATCTAAGTCCACACAACTGTAACGTGACCGTGGTGGTGCCTGCAGGCTGGATAAGTAATACAAATTCGGTTACAGTATCTATGAACACCTCGGGCTCGGTGTTTTACGATGTTTTGAGACAGGCAAATCAATAGCAGCAGCTAATTATCTGAATCCATCGCTGTAATCCATATATAGCCTATTAGCCTCATAAGATCCACAATGCATCGATAAAGCATGTGTTAGGTCGACGAGACCTAGCCTCGAAGCCAGGCGCTATAGGACGAGACCACCGCCTTAAAACATAGAGACGTGCATGCATTCGTGAGCCAAATCGAGTCTCCAGTCAGCCTATCAAAATTTACCTCATCCCACCCTCAGAACTTAAAACTCTAAATTTACAAATCCAAATCTCCGCATTGATGCTATATTTGCGCTATCGATACAACTCAGGTACCCATATGTTTAAATTTAACCTCCCTTTCCGCGTCCGGTCCCGTTGACCGGTGATTTAAATCCCAAATAAGCTTTCCCGCTCCCTTCCGGATATCATGGCTGAACATGATCCATGGTCCTCCCAATCTTCCCCGCCCTGTCGGAAACAATTCTCACCTGGCCGCATGCTTGCATTTATACATTGATATGATCAGCATGCATAGCTGCACAGACGTATACGCCCACATGCATACATTGACGAAGTTCAGATAAATGCACATGTATGAAAATGTAAACCACGCTCGTGGCGCAGCATCGGCGCAACGCGGCGACTGGGTCTGGTATCGGATTTGTGGCTGAATCTATTGTGGTGTCTGATTTATAGCGGTTGGTTACACAGAACTTTGAGAGACGATGCCGTAATTTGATTTTGACATAATAGCAGCAGTAGTATCAATAGGATACAGCCCGGGAATTCTCCTGGGACCCTTTTATAGTAATACAGAGCGTAATTTCGCTCGGAGGCCAAAGAAAATCACCCTGTTCTCAAGGAGAGAAAGACGCAGCTCTATGCTCGCAGCTGGACACCAAAGGTCGCAATTTGACGGAAACAAGACCTTGAGCAATAGCACAAAATATAACAAAGTGACAAAGCTGGAATGAGGAGAAAGTCGCGGTCAATCATGGGTATCGAATGTTATAATCCCTCGAAAAAGAAAGAAAGAGAGAAACGAAAGGGAAAGAGGCCGTAAGGAAACAAAGTAAGAGATACCGAAAGACCCAACTCCAGAGATAAGTAGGATCTCGAACTTGCGCTGTCTCAAATGGACAGGATAAGACACATAAATATATACAATAACGTCAAAAAGCAATCGCTATTCTTTTGATGCAACTGAATGAGATGGTGGGCATTTCGAAAGCATCTATATCAAATGAGCGGCCGGGACAGCCATGAAAAGTCCAATGAATGGAAGGGTTAGAAGAACAGCAAGACTTGCACCTTGGATAAGAATGATATCTTGGATTTTCATAACCTGTGGGTCCTCGACGGGGACGGTCTAATCCAATGTCAGCATCTACTGCCAGTCTACAAATGATGATGGGTTGGAAGTAACTGACCTGACCGAAGACCCTGCGAAGCCACGGCTTTTTCATCTCGCGCTGCATCCACGGAGCATCGTCCCAGTTATCTGGAATGGGGTCTTCAAAGCCGACATTGCTCATACTACCCTTATCGCTCTCGACGTCATCAGACGGGATCTCCCAGGGCTCAAGAAGGCGACGATGGCCCATGGCCATAAGAACGAGGCAAATTCCTTTCCAGGCGCAAATGAGAATAACAACACCGATAGACCAAAAGATAGCACCAAAGAGCCGCCATGCACGATTTGCTGACGTAAGCGTAAGCACCACGCTGACGAAAATGCCAAGGATTAGAAGCCCGATTCCAAGGCCGTACGCGAAGTTCATGCGTGGAGAGGTGCAATTGGCGATTACCCAGCGGATAAAGTTCGGGTGGGACTGGTGGCGGAGGTAGTTGTCACAGTCGGCTTTGAGATTTGCGACGGCGGATGGATGGGTTGTGCACGACAAGGCCTGCAACGAGGCCTCTCGGTCTCGGGCAGAGATATTAAGTTCTCGAGCGCCACCAGGGGCGATGTAGCGAGCAATTATTTGCGAGAT
The DNA here is from genome assembly GCA_020064725.1 of Drechslerella dactyloides. Lineage (NCBI taxonomy): Eukaryota > Fungi > Ascomycota > Orbiliomycetes > Orbiliales > Orbiliaceae > Drechslerella > Drechslerella dactyloides. The sequence continues at coordinate 3,075,116 of JAGTWJ010000001.1, forward strand.
CTCCGCTCGGAAAGGTTGTGATGAGGCTACCATCGTAAAAATGTTAGGGGCAGTTCTATATCAGAGTCTGGAAATTCGTATGACGGTGTATTGTGATTACTTACTTTCTTCGCTAACATCAGATAGCTTCTTTGAATTGCATGGGGACAGGCCGTCTTTATCGTCGAAAGAGCTCGTTCGCGAGACGGTGCTTATCGATGTGTGCGTGGTAACCGCGGAGCCATAGTCCTTAGCCGAAGTCGCATTCTGGTTGAAGATCCAAGCAGGAGAGCGTGCCTGCTCCTCAGCACTCAGGGCTTCAAATTTTTTAGTATAATCGTCGTGCCAAAGATAGAATTCAAGATGCTCTGGCGAATGCTCGATATATCGTAGGTAATGGAGGAAGTCCACAATGGAGCAGGGCTGGTCGATATTACAGGACTATGTTAGCATTGGATCTACCAACTTGGGTGTATAATTCAAAAGCGTATAAACGTACCGAAGCCGTTTGGTTCTTCAGGATATTGTCCAGTGACAACGGACACGGGATACCGGCCGCATTGAAGCCTCCACAAGTGTTACTGACGCTGTTCTGATAGTCGATCTTCTCCGATGTCTTGAGAGCCTTTGCTGGACGCTGGTAGAACATCCAGCTAAAGCTCATCATCTTGCCTTTGGCGCTGGAATCCATCGTGAAGGAAAGTTGACGGCGTTTGTCGACCGAGAAGAGACACTGAAGATAAAGAAAAGTGGTGAAACTAAAAGATAGTGACAACCGGCCTAACTGCAATTAGAGGCCAGACCGGTGAGCTCGGTACTTGTTGAGCAGGAAAGTTGGATGATGTATGCACGAGTGAAGTGTGTCGACGAATGTCAGTCGGGACGGCGAGGATGCAACGGCCGGCTTGGTGTTTTTGTTGTTTCAAAGGCGCAGCGCTGAAGGAAAAGGGCGCGTTGCGATCGGCACGCAAGTGCGTTGATGTCTGAGATCCCAACACAAGTCAACGTCGATGGAGGGTGAAAGAAACGGCGGATGGCAGTTGGTGGTCGCCAGATGTGAAAACTCCAACATCAACTCCTTCGGAACGAAACAGCTTGGATCCATCGAAGGAAGAGGAAGGAAAAGAAGAACGCTTCCATCGCCCTTGTTTTAAGCGGCATCTCGGCCTTCACAGATACAGATGACCCTCCCCCAGATAAGTAGCATCTCGCCGAGCAAGACACAACCCTAGGCTAGCTGGGCCCAGCTCACACATGCCTCGTGGAACCCGCAGCCCGCGAAAAAGAAAAATTAAGGTTGGCCCTGGATGTTACGTATGAGCGGGCAAAACCTTGATTATGCAAGTCCAATCTCGTTTTCGACGGCTGGATGAATAAGGGCTAACTCGCTGACCTTGGTTTACTGGTCGAAATAGCGCTGACTTTGGGTCTCGCATGCATTGGGAATGGAGGAACTTGCTGGAAATCGGGTTGAGCGAGCATGAAGAAAGCGGGGCGACCCCTAGCGTTCGGGCATAGCTGCAGTAAGCCAAGATTGAAGAACAGATCGAGATCCTCACTCTCCGAGGAGTTCCCCGTAGCGATGCAGCATCTCGCGAGTGGTCCTGGTGTTAGGTGCTCTTTCATCAGAGGCTTGCCAGGGTATTTTCAAAAATGCTCGACGAACGGAATGTTCCATGCCCAAAGCAATCTAGCCTTGTGGAACCCGAGGACCCGTTCATCGAATCACCTTTGCGCTGGCCGTCAAGAAGTGGGCCCCATTCAGCACAGTCCTTCGCGATTTTCCGCAGCTAGGCAGACCGCCCCGACTGGCCGAGTCCGTCGCTCACCACCATCGATCGGAATCTTCGCTTCTGAGTGAGGAGAGAGCGATGAAGATCGACCCAACCTGAGCTAGAGCATCTGACCGGCGTACGTCGATGGATCTTGAGGTAAACCCGTTTGACTCAAAGTTCGACGACCGAATATTCCAGGCGAAGCCACAGAACAACGGGGTTGCCTGCAGCGCATTAGTGAGCCTGCACCTCCAGCACAACCCACATTATTGCAACCCAACTGCCAATTTTGTTGAAGTTCAGGTTTTCTTAGTGCATAATTTGGTTTTGTCACAGTCCGCCATCCCGTCTTCCAGCCTTGCTATTTAATTCCCAAAAGAGACGGCTCGGATATATCTCGTCCTGCAGCCTGCATGTCCAACGTATCACTAGCGACTGCATTGCACAAGCCAGGGACAGGTTTTTCTGAAAGATAAGTTGTGCGCAGGCGCTATGTAAGTTGGTATTATTGGCTGCAACTGCTTTTCCTGCGGTTGGGACGTGAAATTGGCGTTCACAAATCCACGGGCCATAGCGTGGCTCGATCGACAGTGCAGTAGTGTTCGTGCACACTGGATTGCAAATAACGGGACCGGCGCAGAACTGTTCCGCTGTCACGGCACTATGCGCTATAATTGTACAATACGCTGCAAATCAGCTCCTGGCGTAACATGACAGGTTCCTCGAGCAGTAAGCCATCGACTCAAACGATTGCATCGAAGAATCTCTGGATTTGTATGCCGCCCTTTAGAATTTATCCGAACGGGCAGATCCGGAAAATTAGAAGAGGGGCACTGGACCTCTGGTCAACTAGAGAGGTGAGCCCAACTAGCCCCATCGGCGCGGACGACCAAACAGTGCATGACCCCAGCGTAACCCCAGCATAACCCCAGCATGCCAACGCGACACGGCCCAAAATGATGTTATTTGGATCCCGCGAGCCGAAAGCCAACATCTAACGAACAAGCGAGATACAGAGTCTGGTATCGGGGCTGAAAGTGCTGGAGTCCAGCACAAGCTTCTCGGCGTTGAAGTTAAAATCCAATTTGCATCCTGTGCGCCACGGCTAACGCCCCTTGGACTCAGCTGTGGGGGCAAAACACAACGGAGGCGACGACGCGTCAAGAAAATGTGTACCGCTAATACCGTTCTGGATAATACTATCGGCGGGGTTAACGCATGAGACTAGGGTCAATGGTGTTGGCTCCACCGGCATCGACGATGCACGAAATGAAATTCATTCCAACAGGAATAAATCTAAGGGCTTCAACGGCAGGAAGCTGCTATCATTCTTGCCTCGTTTCGAAGTTTCTGATCGCTCTAGCGCGAGAAACCTTTGAGTTCTCAATTGTGGATCCACTCCATGGATCCACCATCCGAACAAAAGGTCGCACCCTGAGAATGTTCGGCGCTACATCAATGATATTCAATAGGAAGGCTATCGGTGCCGGAGAACGCCACATATCGTAAATCTAGCCCGGAGCGTACAGATATTCACAAAGCCAAGAAGGCTACCGCTTTTCGCGGGATCATAAGAAGCGATAAGCGTGGAGCATACAGAGTAGCCTGCGCACGGGAGTGGCCCGGACCTGTCCAGCTGAGTACATCAAATTGCAAAAATCTGAACATGAAGCAGACTTGCACCTGCAGAGGCACAATGCTACCACAAGCTGACGAAAACACACACTAGCATGCTGCGCAGTTCCTATATTACCTAACCAGACAAAGACCCTTGCAATTGCTCTGGTCTACACGCACCTTTCGCGATACGAAGCACCGGGATCGAGATACCATCTCGACTAGTCCCAATTGGAGACAGTTCTTGTCGTCTCGGTTCCAAGTTCCGCAGTTAGCCCTCGATTCACAAGGAAGCCAAATCGTCGTCCGGCTTCTCTTGCCCCGAGTCCTCACGCTCAAAGAAAAACCACCCACTCATGGGCTGGATAACTGAGCAGACCGGACCGCTTCGTTCTTTTCCATCCCCTTCAGACTTTCTTTGCCTGTTCTCTGCTTCCCAAGCCTCATCCCTCTCTACCGTCGGTCGCGACTCGACAGCGACCATACCGGCGACGAGAGCCGTATCGAATTCCACGCCGTTGTCGTCGAGCTTCACAGGGACGTAGGCGTACGCTTCACTGACATTTTCCTCCGTGATAGTTCCGTACACTTGGTCGTCTAGCGTCAAGCCTTCAGGACTTCCCATGAATGAAGGGACTGCCTCAGCCTTTTGGTACTGAACCTCTCCTTTCTTATTCCAGAAGCAAAAAGCGGTGATCCAACCGGTGAGGTACGTGGGGCCACTGCCACCGGTCTTCTCAACCACTCGCATCCAGAAGTCTTTGAGCTCCTGCGATTCCGGATCGTCGAAGCACTTTACGAAGCGCCTTATGATCGGCCTGAGCAGATTTGCAAAGCGGCTTGTCTCTTCACCAAAGGTGTCGAACTTGTCCAGCTTGTGCAAAAGTGCCTCCCAGTCGCGCTTCTCGCCCAGCAGAGTGACGCCTGGAAGCCCGCAGAGAAGCATCATCGTATAAGTGAAGTATTCCTGCAGGGTCGCCATCATTATGGCTGACGCAACGATCTTGTCGTTCGCTTCTGTCGTCGAGAATTCAGGAATGAGCCATGCTCGGAGGTCCGGGTCGATAACGTTCTCTTGAATCAACTCGCCCATGGCTACTGTCATTCGTCCGACGTCAAAAGTATGGCGCTCTCCGCCACCCGTGATCGTCAGTTCTTTTTTCCCCTCATGGGCGACAAACATTGATCGCAGCTCCTCCGCGTGCTTGTTCACGTAGAAGGAGAACTGCGTCAAGATGGTAATCCACACATCGTCCGGCCGAATCACAAGGTGGTGGTGGAAGCTGTATGCATTTATCGCCGAGTTTACGAACGAGCTGGACGATGGAGTGATGTTGCGGGAGCTCATGAGATCCTGCGTGAATGTAGACTGCAAGAGCTCCTTGCATTTATAGGGAATCCCCTTCTGGAGCGGGAGGCGGAGAACGCCGGCGGCATCTTTGGCACGGAACTCGTTGAAGCGGTACTCTTCAGCCTTGACGTTGGACGGGTGAACAGTGACTGGCATTTTGAGAGTCAGATTTTAGTAGGATTGGTCTCGTAAAGTAGAGCCGGGGGTGTTGTAGTCGTGTAGTCGGAGATTCGTATCGATACGTATCTGAGTTGATCTAGATCTATAGAAGTCGATCGAGTTGCACAAGGATCTAGGGCTGAGCCGACGGGACGCCTTATAGTTGAGAATTTATCTCTGCGTGGGCAAAGCGAGAACCGGCCCAACCTCTTGGACAGATATTGCTGGTGTTATGTATGCGTATGCGATGGCGTTATTGAGTCATCATGATCAAATCCGTAGGCCATATATGGCCATAGAAATTTAAAAACTTGGTAAAAGAACGCATTCGTTCGAAGATCGTTGCTGTAGGGTATGCCCGTAGTGATGCATTTGGCCAGTTCTAGCGCTAGCCTAGTATACACAATTGCACAACCCACGCATATAAATGCAGATCGGTTAACGCGTTAGCAGAATTATATGTTATAACGTGGTATCTCTACCCCATTGATGGCGAGGATCTAGGTAGATTCTGTGCGACGGGTGTAACATTGCTACGCCAATTTAAGCATCATTTCGTAACGAAAAGATAAAAGAAAAAGCTAATAAAATAAAAATCTCAGAAGTCGTACTCATTGTTCTCAAGCACCGGCACCCTATCGTGATCAGAAATACCTGGGTACAAACTTACCTATTCTCAACGGGTAATCACTTTCTCGCAGTGTAACGTCGCGTTGGGAGGACTAAATATCGAAGAAGAGCTCTGTGTGCAACCACAGGCTGCAGGGCCTGATAGCACATGCGGACTCAGAATACGACAGCTTTGGGAACGCGCCCCACCAATGCATGGATTTATTTCACCTCGCGGTGGTCTCGGGGACACTGACCCCCCGAGCTTCGCGGAGAATCAACCAGACTCGCGGGCTTCACCGAATGAACCGGAAGCCGATGCATCTGATAAGATAGTGTCGCTCGCCAACGGCGTCCAATCAGCTTCGACCAGCCTCGCCTATTCAAACCAACCTTACTCCGTCGGTCGAAAATTCCAGCGTGCGTTAAATGTCCGCAGGAACTCTCCGGAGAACACACTGTAGGGGCCATTGCGCAAACAGACGCTGGCTGTTCGTATACATACATCGTATATGCCGCACAAAGGATCGGCTTGTGCACTTGCTCGGAATCAGTTGATTTGAATTTTGTTTTGTTATATTCCACTTTGACTAGGTAATTTCTTACTAAGTGGGCTAAGATTGCATTGGACAAGGTTGAGTAGCTTAAGCTCAGTTTTCCACGGCTGCGGCATTGGTTCTTCTGATCATGCCTTCATCACCCGATCAGGTTTCTCGTGCAATTTAGTAATAGATACGAAAGGTGAAAACCCGACTAGACCATGATTGCATACCCATACAGGGAGCTGCATACGAGCCGCATGTGGTCTTCGGAACCCAATCCGCCTTTGACAGCGGACCCCAAGCCTCGCTTTTTATCAACAGGGTTGGATACGATCGAACGAACTCAATTAACGTTATTTGGTAGCATGTCGAAATCGATTTTCGCTAAATGCGAATCCGAGCGAAAATGGCATTCGGCACCTTTCTATTTGGGCTTGCAGCTATGCCCCCCTCAATTGAGGCTGTTGCCGGTGCGTCTGTGGCAGAGCGGCCGACTTTATAGCCGACGCGACCGACTCTATTCATGAAACGTTTCTCCTTTGAAATATTTTCTCGATAGCGTGAACGCTCCACGGAGTCCGCAACTTCCGACACGGCGTTTGCATTGCGCTTGCGTTTTATATAAGATCCAGTCGCCTGGGCATCGGCACGAGGCACCCTAACTAAAGTTAAAACCAACACCAGGACGACTAATTCTCTCGAATACTTGCGCACCTATAGCATCTCTAACATTCATACTATCATACCTCTTGTTCACCTATAGCTATCCATCTACTCCTTTCATCGAAGCTTCCACATTGATCGTCGGTTGTAATCTTTCGAGAAGGCTTTTAAATTTGGCTGCGGCATTTGCACTTTAAGCTGGTTGGCGGCGACGGCTGGCCGTGGCAATGGATCAAGAGCGGTCAACAAACACCTCGTTGGAGGCCCTCAACGCAGAACATCAAAAGGCACTCGACGCCGGAATGGAGACGTCGCACAATCAAGCTGTAGACAGCGATACCAAAGAAGCACCGGCATTAGATAGTACACCGACGCCTCCAGTACTGAGCAATGCACGATTATACATCATCGGCTGTGGGTACGTTTTCCCTAATTTCCCCTGAAAAACGGCGACCGCCCAGAAAAGAGGCCACAGTTGACTGACTCGCGCACCGCCCCCCCAAACTCCAATTTCCAACATAGAATTTGGTTATCACTTTTTCTCGCAGCTTTTGAAACCACTGTAGTAGCAACAAGTCTCGTCGACATCACGAGCGAATTTCAGGACTTCAATCGAGCAAGCTGGATTGTCGTCGCTTATCTATTGACTTATAATGGCTTTCTACTACTATCGTCGAAATTATGCGACATCTTGGGGATCAAAACGATGTTCCTCGTCGCGAACTTTATCTTTTGCGTATTCTCGATAGCCTGTGGAGCGTCGCAGAATATGACACAGTTGTGAGTAGCGTTTACGTCTACCTGTCGATGATCGATCTAGACTAACTTGGGTAGGATTGTACTTCGTGCTTTCCAGGGCATCGGTGGTGGCGGGATCTACTGTATCGCGTTCATTCTGATGATGTCTATCATTACAAAGGAGAAACTTGTGACTTTTTCTGGCGGCATCTCCAGTGTATTCGCCATTGCAAGTATTTGCGGCCCATTACTAGGTGGTGTCATCACTGAAAAGTCGACATGGAGATGGATCTTTTACCTGAAGTGAGTACCATGTCTGATCGAACAGCGGCCAAAATCTTCGGAACTTCGAACTGACAAAGGTTAGTGGTCCTGGCGTCGCGGTCGCCTTCGCGATTCTCTTCTTCGCCATCCCGGACATCAATAAAGTGCGGCTAGATAGGCAGACTCTCCGCCGGATTGACTATGGCGGCGGCTTCTTGTCCGTCGCATGGTCAATTCTAGTTGTGTATGCCCTGCAGGAGGGTGGTGCAGATTACCCCTGGGGTCATTCGATCATTATCGGTACTCTAGTTAGCGGTATCGTCGCTCTCTTCCTCTTCGCAGGCTACGAAGCATATATTGCGAAGATGTCGAGTGTTATCGAGCCAATTTTCCCGCTACGCCTGCTGAAGCAACCGGCATTTACATTTATGGTATTGTATGTTTCCTGTTAAATCACTCTTGCATATGGTGCAGTATCTCGCGTCCTTGGAATGAATCACTGACGGGCGGCTTTAGGACGACATTTTGTATCGGCTGTCCAATCTATGTTACCATCATCAACATCCCGCAACGATACCAAATTGTTAACGGCGAATCACCGATCAGATCAGGCGTTCTCCTGCTCCCTATGCTCGTTACCTCGCCTATCATGTCGCTGGTTCCCGGCCTCCTCTTGAAGAGCTACTATAAATATGTCCCATATGGATTCGCAGTTGGTGCAGGAATCGCTGTCGCGGGCTCGGCGGGTCTGAGCTCACTCAACGACGGAGACAAAATTGAAGCCAAGACGTACGGATTCCTAGTCTTACTGGGTGCAGGAATGGGCCTCATCATGCCTATCGGCGTGGTGCTGGTCAAGTTCCTGGTGGACGCGAAAGACGAGGCTGTTGCGCTGGGAGCACAGAATATGACTCGTGTCCTCGGGGGACTCGTAGGGTTGGCCATCGGTACTGCCATCCTCCATCAGCGGATTGAGCACGAACTGCCCACCGTCCTGGCTCCGGAGCAGCTACAAGCTTTGTTGAAATCGACGCAAGTTCTGGGAACGTTGCAGCCGGATCAAGTGGTTGCTGTCAAGAGGGTATATGCGCGGTCGTATAATCGACAGTTCGCCATGGCCGCTGGATTCGGGGCAGCTGCATTTATTTTTGCGGTCTTGACGGTCTGGTCGTTGAGGGACATTTTGAAGAACCTGAACCCTGAGGACGCCTTCAATCAGATGGGTGGGGCGCCGCCGCCACCGCCGGCGGAGAATGATAATAAGACTCCAGAGGAAAAGGTATGACTATGGCATTGAATTATGGGACCATCGATTGGTTCATTGTTACACTTGCATTGGGGCTGCATATACCAGGGTCTTGGGCATCACATATTTCTGTTTGCATGTTTCGGAGTTTATTGTCTTGCTATAGTGATACCGACATATGACATGGCTGCTTACAAATTAATCTTATACTTCTATATATCGACAAGCCATCTTTGAATCTTTGATCGTAAATCTGGGTTGATAGTCGTTGGTATATTCCTAGATAGCTCAATTGATCTATCCATGGCACCATGGCTATGGCAGCGCTGCAGCAAGCCTGGGGAAGTCAAACAAGGGATATCCTCGCATAGATATGCGATATGGCCATGCACTCGAAAACATCTAGAATTGATAGCCGTTGACCCAAGAGCCCGAATACCAGGACTCACATTCGAGTTCCAATGGAATCGTTGATGCATCGGCTCAATTCCATGGAACGCAATCTTCGACAGTCTTGTTTATCCGCCAAGACCTGCAAAGTTCCGCCGCTCCGAACGCTTGACCTGCCTGGCTAAATGGGTCGGCAAAACTCCCATGAGCTAAGCACATGCCTACGAGACCACTTCGACCCATATTATAACTTTGCGACTCTATCCCCGCGTTTTTATTACAACGATAGCCCCCGTCCCGGAAGGATTGCGGGGAGTTCGGATGTCACCAGAAAGCTTCGTTATACAAAAACTGTCTGCACCATGTGGCACCTTCCTCAATTGAGACGCGTCAATTGGGTTTTCGATTTACCCATGCATGTCGAATCACCGAGACTGGTTGCTCTGCAGCTCTGCATCGGACCCATTTGATCAAGCATGCCCTCGAGCTCGCGAGTTTATCACGCCTAAATATCAATTATACCCGGACCAAGTCCACCCGCTTGACGGGTCTTCCTAGCCTTCGGCTGAATACCCGGCTTGCGAGGTTCCGGATCTTTCTTCAGTTCGCTGGGACGGTGACGATCATATATATAAGGTCTTGATTTCCGCACCCATTTAGTGGTAGTTTTACTGCAGTGTGTGCAGGAAATTCTGAGTCTGCCCAGCCGTCATATCTCCATTTGGCTAATTGAGGGCTATAGTACCGTCAAATCAACAAGTCAATCACAATGCTGTACATATCGCTTCTCACGCTCACGGTAGCAACGATGGCGTCCCTTGCCGGCGCGAGCGCAGTGCGCCGAGATATTCACAAGGGTTTCGGCAACGTGGATACTCTCGTTGTTTTTGGCGACTCATATACCGACGAAGGCCGGCTGGGGTATATGCAGAACAATGGCGGCGCACTCCCACCTGACAACTTTGTTCCGGATGGCGCGTCAATGAATAATACTGCGGATGGCGGAAGAGCGTGGGCGAGACAAGCTGCTGATAGAACCGGATACAAGCTGATAAATTATGCTGTATCCGGGGCCGTCTGCTCTAATGATTTGACACCGAGGTGGCTGTAAGTAGCTGTGGCGATTCCCCCCCCGCATTGCAAGAATAACGAGAATTGATTGACAATTCTGATTTTTGCGAGTATAGAGCGGGCATCAATAACAACTTTCCGGATATCAAGGGATACGAAATCCCACAGTTTAAGAAGGAACATAAAATCACAAGGTACCTTGGCGCAGGTAACCTGAACCCGGACAAGGCCGTCTTTGGTATCTGGATCGGAACGAATGACCTTGGCAACGGTGCTCTTCTAACAGACGAGCATCTTCCCGGGGTATCATTACCGGATTATACGGACTGCGTGGTGGAGCAATTGCGAACGCTATACGACTATGGTGCCAGGAAGTTCATCGTCCTCAATGTCGTCCCACTACAGCGAGCGCCGCAATATACCCAGAATGGGCCCAACGTATGTCAATACTACCCTTAAGTGCCATTATTGAATTTGCATGTAGGACTAACAATTTGACGATAGCACTATTTCCCCGAGCGCGATACATTCTTAAACGGCAATACCACCGCCATCTCCCAGCGGATAGGCCTTGAGGTCCGCTCCACTAATCAGATCTTCAAGTACCAGCTCCCCGCGCTTGCCGACGAACTTAACGGCTCCAAATTTGCCCTCCTAGACGTCTATGCACTGTTTCAAGACATCTATGCGCATCCAGAGGCGTACCTTGACCCGCCATATGACACCGAGGGCTATGCGAGTCATTGTAACACTTGGGCTGAGTGCTCCGCGTGGCAGAATACCGTGGACCCTAATTTGGGTGGGTATATATGGTTTGACGAGCTGCATCCGTCGCCAAAGACGGCGGCCGCGGTAGCAGCGGAGTATGTGAAGGCGCTGAGGAAGGAAAGTAACTTTGCTACGTATTACTTCTGAAGGCGTGAAGTCATCTTTAACTTCTCATACGGCGAAGAAAGGGGTCTGCCTTGGACCAGTCTGCTGCGCTCGCAACCGGCCCGATATGTAAGAATATGAGAGTATATGCGGATAGCATATATGCTAGTTCGCGTTTGAGCTTGCGCTTGCAAGTTACTATGGTTGTGCGTGTAAAAATTATAGGTATCTCAATCTTATTCATGTCATGTCATTGAACAACGCTCGGACCAGTGCATGGCAGTGCAGCCCGGCCGAACGGTGCATGAACCTACTTAGCCAAGCCTGATTGCCCAGGTGTCAGCCTCATTTCTGCTTATCAGTGATTGGATGAAGAGAGTAACTTTCGACTTTTTATCGACAAGTCATTGGATGCCTTTATAGCTTGGTAACTTTCGACTTTTTTCTGAGGTGGCTATTGGCCGACTGCACTTGTTCAACTTTGTCCTGCGAACTTAATCAGTGTGACCATCGAGCCAACAAGCGAGTTGTTCGCCAGCTGCAGCTGTCGCACTTGAGCCTGGTTCTCACAGTGTATCTCTTGAATATCCTTAAATAGGTGCCTCGAGCTTATAAATACAGCTTCTCCTCCCAGGTTGTGATCGCGTACCATCACATCTCGGCTCCGAGCGCATAAATACGAAGCTGATGATTGGTATTTGCAGAAATATTTCTAAATGAGACTACTCATTTTGAATCTGGATTCACGTTGCCATAACTTCTTTCGCTCGATTGTATCGGCTATTTGCTCAATAAATTAAAGACGATAAGAATGTCAAATCTCCCACAGGACTTTACGTATATCACGAAGAAGTACCCTCCGGATGGTGTTTCGAAGCGGGGATGGACGCCTAAAGAATCGTGGGAACCCATCCGTGGTTTCGTCGAAGCTGAGATCAAAAGGGCCAGTCACAGAAGGCGCTCCTCGCAAGCCTTCAGCAACAGGGTGTCCTTATCAAGTATGCCATCTTGACCTAAACCCATTTCATATCATCGATGGCGAAGGTACACATGTCGATGAAAGAGCCATGCTGATGGATATTGGTTCTTTCTGGAAAGGATGCACCAGCTCGAGCGCTTATTAAACGACTGGGGCCTAAGCGATCGAAATATCCACCAACGCAACCGAAAGTATATTTTTGAGACGGAAAAGAGGCTTCGAGACAAAGGCAAAGTCGTCCGAGGCTGGAAATTTGCGGATACAGGCCACAGGATAAAATATACTCAGCTAGCTTGAATCAGAAATAGTACTGAGGCAGAGTTTGAGGGTAAGTCCGGCTCATGGGAGTGATCTTTGTCACAACCAAGGATTTCATACCCTCAATATCTAGTTCACTGCAGTGGCTGATCAACTTTTCCGATACAATAGAAGTCCAAGCTACTCCAGGGCCTTTAGTTCACTCACCTGAAGATATTGTGCAAGCCACTCCAAAAGACGCTGTAACAAATGCAGACTCGCCGGCTGAGATCATAGTTACCTCGAGCAAGACTCCGGCACAAGATTCCCATTATATGACGAGCGCGATGTCCCAGCAACTTCAAGATATCTGTAACCCAGCCGGCGAGCACAGGGATGACAACGCGCCACCAAATATTACGGAAACTCATGTCATTCACAAGATACAAGGACTGCCAGCCAGAGAATCTTCGACAAGTCATATATCCATTGGTGGTTCTGACTCAATGGACATCAACGTTAGCGATAACAAAGACGACGCAGCTTTAGCCAGGGCTGCGGAGTCGCTGTATGTTGTGGCGTCTCGATTCATAAACAACCTGCCGGAAGCAAAGGATCAAGGGAAACACGACTTACGTAGCTTACAGGCCTCCAGTCCATCCTTTTCAGTAGAAAAACTCGTAGACCTGGCGTCAGAATCATTCCGACCACAGCTGGAAATATGGATGGATCAATTAGCTGGGAACGCATGGCAATTTAAGTGCGCCGTCGAGGAGTTGCGATCCAGAACAAATTTATCGCTCCCAGATTGCGAGAACATTGTTTTCAAGAAGCACGGATCTTATGAAGATGACTCGCCTTCGGACTACAAAATGGCTTGCTGGATCTTATTACCAAAAGGATCAATGGTCCACTGTCAGAACATCGTCCAAATGGACCCTTGTTTTCATGAGGCTCTCCTTGCTAGATTTTACGGTTCACTCTTTGGTCTTTGGTATTACTGTATGCAGGAAGATATTTCTATTGCTCTCAACTCAGGTGATCTATATGAAGATTACGCGATTCCACGATTGGTTGGGAAGCTTTCTAACACCATCATTCATTTCTCATACCTCCTCCAGAATTATGGGTTGACGCACTTTTATACGCTCATAGCGCTGTTGGACTTTTGCAATCTTGATCTTCTTTACGGAACTTGCAGCGGGATCTCACCAGTTCATCTCCGCTGTTTCGGGGTGGTTGTGGAGGTAGCCTCACTATTCAAGCCTTCTGGCATCTGGATGCGTGCTTTGGAGTGTCTCATGAATGTGCAAATGCATCATGGCTCTCTGAGAAGCGCAGCATTTACCGGGGATCGTCTCGTACTTCTGATTTCGCGGATAACGCCTAGTGTTGCTGACCGTTATCTGGCCTTCATGATAGCGGATTTCCAACTGAGGTTGAGACAGTTAGCAAAATATGACGACATTCGAAAGCTGCAACCTTATATAGGAAGCTACATAGAGTCACTAACCCGATGCTGCCGGAGTACGTGCACGTATCAAGAGTTATCAATGGCTGTTTTAATACATAATAATCAGATATTGTTGGGGAGAACTGTTGAGGCGATGAGAATTGCGGAGTGGACTCGACGGTGGTCTGCTCTCGACTTCGTTTCTGGCGCGGATACAACCTTCCAGCCACAAAGAATATTGTGTCTCGTGGGTCTGGCGGGTTCTCATATCTTTTACGGGGACTTCCAAACCTGCCTTCTCCGTCTCCAGCAAGCCATCCACATCCTCTCTTTGTATCCGTCTATATCCAAATCACAACTCTCCACCGACATTATAGGCTACACTACCAACATCATGACGTTAAGGGGCCTCATCCGATACACAGAACCTGTGCTTGAACGCCTGATCCGAACCTTCGAGGCTAAAGGTATCTTCGAAGAGCACCCGTTTTACCGAAGCATTCCTTTCGCAACTGGATCCGCGGTCTTCCAGTTATCCCTGGATGAAGATGGATGGAGTGGATCCAAGATCGTGCCGCTTACGTTTACAGTCGGATATTGAGGACCAATTCTCAACATCATGGAAATACATCAAATAAGGTTTCGAGAGACTTTTGAACATAATTCCTTTTGGTAGTAGGATCTCGACAATCTCCATATATACATATTATCTAGGATGTTTGCTGTGCTTCTATATTGTGTCAAAAAAATTAAACAGGGGACAATCTGGGAAATTTATAAATTGCAGAGTATTCTAGATCTATTTGTTTACGTACCGAACTCTTGTATATAGAAAATAATTCATGGCTTTGTTTGCACCTCCATGAAAACTTTATCTTCGCGTTATATAGTCAAACGGATCGAGCGAAGAGCCGATAAGTGAAAACGGCCAATAACACTTCTTCCTATTTACGATTTCACCCCTGTCTTTGAAGTCTTTACTGGCCCAACTACACATGCTAATAGCTACGCCGCAAACATTAGATTACTCCACGGCTGACAATCCGCCGGCGCTGACCCATCATCCCCCCGATACAACCTCACTTGGGATAGCATCTTCCCCGCTACGGTAACAGGACAGCCATACATCGTATCACGATCCGTCCCAGTCAATACGCTGTTCACCGAGATATACCGACTGCTCAACTCGTAATACACATACAACATCACAGACCTTTCGTCGCTATCGATATCGTTCAGCGTCCTTAACCCGACGTTATAATCGTCAATCTCAGGTATCCCCGCGATGATGGACAGGTAGTATTTTTCCCCGTCGACGTAAGGCGTGGCGTAGAGTCGATAAGCATTGATGTTTGGCCGGAACTCAGCGGTGAAGTACGCGGCGCCTGTGGATGTGGAGCGGAGGAAGAGCGCGGGTGTGGATGGATAGTCGGGCCAGTAGAGGTACCAAAGTCGGTAGGTACCCGAGTCGGGCGTGATCAGGCCGGTGCCAGGGTAAGATATGGCGGTGGTATTTGCGAGAATGGTGGTAGAGGCTGCGGCGAGTGTTGTAGTTGTAGTGTTGGTGATAGCGGTCAAGGCTGAGGAAATTGAGGTAACAGTGATAGGAGTGGAGAATATGGCCGTTAGACCGGAGGGGGATATCGCCTGGGAACAAGCTTCGATGATGTCGACTGCGCAGAAGGAAGTGAGTTCGGATGGGAGCTCGATGGTAGAAAAGACGGTGGTATCTCGTCGCTTCGCACGGACTGCGTAGCCACCAGTTGCGATATATTCGGTGGCAGCGATGATGGAGTTTGTGGCGGTGAAGGACAATGTACGTTCTGTTTCTGTACTGTTGACGGTGGTAACGGTTGTCTCTAGCACTTCTGTCAAGTCTGCGAACGTTTCTGTCGTGGTGGTAGGAATGTAGCTGAGAAGCGTCGAACAGAAGCCTTGGAGTGCGTATTCTGCGATAGAATTGACGACCTGCCAGACGTGTGTGACATCTGGGTCATCCAGACAACCTTCGGTGTTATCGGTATTGATCGTGATCTTGGTCGACACCGGTACGATACTGCTACTTGTTGATTTCTCCAAGGTGCTCTCGGCATGATCCAAGTCTTGATTCAAGCTACGGCTGGGAATCGCTGGTATGGAACTATTTGCGAGTAGATTGGTAGAGCTGGCGGCCGGGCTCGAAAGTTGTATCTGTCTGAAGGTGTCCGGTACCGACGCTCCCGAAGGCGCCATGTAGAGCTTAGATGTTGAGTCGCTAGAGCTCTCCGCATACCACTGATACGTGACACCGTCATATTCGAAGCCAAGGCTGTTACTATCAAGCTTGAATCTATATGCAAGATCGCCAACGGTGACCATGTCTTTCGGGCCATATCGGACATCGTAGTACGGTAGATTCGAACTTCGTGTTTGCCGTCTAGTCTTGAAGCTGGTTGGGTTTACGGGCCGGAGGAACATCATATCTTCTGAGCTATCTTCGCTGGTGAGATACCCGTGGAGAGGGAGCGTGAAGGAGGCTGGAAAGGCTGTTGATCCCGAGCGCCCAGTTGGAGCGAGTATAAGCGTGCCGTCAGGGCCAAATTGCACGAACTCATCTAGTTCTGTATGCTTGAGATAGAATGGGGATCGTGGCGTAAGATTTACAGATGCCGTCGTTGTTGTAACATTATCGTTAAGGGTTGATGCCGCCGAAATCATGTTTTCAGCTTCTGTCATTGTTGATTTGGACATCACGTTCAGGGACGCCGACAAACTGAATTCAGCCATAAATGTGTCGTAGGACAGTGATTCGTCGGATGTGCTGACTGTAGCAAGGAGGGTATTGAGATCTGGGTTGCCGGTAAGCTCATCAGGCTCTATTTCCGTGTCATTGACCGTTAACGTTGTCGTCACGGATCTGAAGGTAGCAGTGTTGTTTCCAGCCGTGGCTAGCATCATAGCTGCCGCTCCCGTAGGAAACAATTGAGAGGTCCCCCATGTTACTTGGCCGCACATAGGGAGCGTGGGAGAACATATTTCGGTTCTGGAAGTGTAGTATACCGTTACGGTAGGGTGGACGGTTTCGTAAACTGTCACGGTGGTATATCGTGAATTCGCTTGCTGGCGAAGAGCGAGAGTTCCCGGAAGCAGGAAGCATGCTATCCAGATGGATAATGATATTAGGATTGGGGTCGACTCCATGGGGACATCTAATCTAGAACACTGTCGCTGCGACTAGTACATATGCCCCTAGAGTCGGCAACCCGGCTGTGTATCTGTCTTATTATGCATATGTCAGCGAGTGCTCCTGCTGGAGAAAACAAATAGCAGTGCCATAGGCGTATAGCCGTTTTATGGGCTCGCCAGCTGGGCTCTAGGGGCCTTAGCAGTGAACATACTGGCTACCTATATCGTTATTATCATCGTAGATATACTTCGACTCAGCTCGAGCGCTCGGGTTACTAGCTTGTAGTGCGCATAACCTTTCTAATCTGTAATAGTGCCATACGAGAAAATTTTTATGATCAGCTCATTGAAGGGCACAGCGATAGACTTCGCTAGCTGCTTACGTAGGTACTTCCTTGATATCTGTAAGATAATTTCGTCGGCCTTTCGATTTCAGTTCGCGGTTGAGCATTGGCGATCCAGTACTGCAGTGGAGTTAAATTCCATGTTGCACAGAGAAATGTGTTGTTTGTGTGGTCGGGCAATCGGGCAATTGTTTTGTCGCATCATTTCGCAAACCTGCCCGGCGGGGACGACGATGCCTTCTCAAGAGCGTTTGTTTTTGTTTTCAAAAGTGAATAGGCATTACTGCCTCACCTTATAAAGAGAGACTCAATCTAAACTACTTAGTACCTACGCTAGTTAACCACGCCTATAGATGCCGACCCTTCCGTAATCTTAAATGGCTAGGGGATACGTCGCTGTCAACTTGCCCATCTGAATATAAGTCTAGTAGTTGTAGAGCTCTCATTTTGACCTTCTAGAGGCATCTCTCTGGGGTATTCAGCTTGATAACGGCCTTTCCAGGTACCCCCTCCCTCGGACTTCTGTTCCCATGATGTCAGCGCCCGGTGAACCAGTCATCCGTCACCTCAAGCGCTGCGCTCGTGCTCGTTTGGCTACCTTCCCAGTCGTCGCCGGACATTAACTCGTGCAGTTGTTCAATATCCAGTATGTTGACGCCAACCTATGCTTATGTCGTCATGGCTTCTTGGCTTGCTGCGATGTTTGACCAGTGGCACAGCAAATCCGGGCGAGAGGCAGCCCTGGCCCAAGGAGACCAAGCGCCTCAAGCTTTCGCTTGGTGATGCTTGAATGCTGGAAAACTCACGCCAACTCTTGGAAACATGAGAGAGCAAATAGGACTAAAAAGCCTCGCATTTGCAACATTTCATTCCACTCGCTGCATATATTAATGTCTGCCTTGTCGATTGAGATTCGGAAGACGCGGCCAAACTTATTCCCGGTTTCTGGTCCGCCCCTTTTCGCGTAACTAGGACTTGGCGCGCTTTCGCATGTCACGATCCAGTTAGAGAGTCCGCCTGAGATCTTGGCCGAATGCAGCGTGCAGTGCAATCAATCTGCAGCTGAGGAGTTCTTTAGGCAGGCAGGCGGGAGGAGGGAATCAAATCTCGGGTGTTTTCAGACTGCTTGTCCGGACGTTTCTTAAACTTCGTTTCTCTGGGAGCCGTGAGCTTTCTTCCGAGGAACGGAAGGAGGCGGATCGAACTTGCATCTGATCTTTTGTATCTTGCATTCCTATGGTACGTGGCTTGCATGGGGGGAAGTCTGGAGCTCGAATTCCAATTGTCAACTTCGCGGTTTAACGTTTTGTTACACGACAGGAGTGCTGATAGCTGGCATACAGTACTGCGAGCGCCTTCATTTCCGACATCGCCACCGTCTCATCGTCCTATTACCGTCCATTCATTATCAGTCTTAAAGCTACGAACTCGACATATCTCCCTTTCGACAATCCTGCCATGTCGACGGCTGTTGACCTTGAGACCGGGCCGGAGTCACAGCCAGCCGCTCCGCCCGCGGCACACGCCGACGCTGGCGCAGCGACCACCCGCCACCACACAGACCCGCACGCCTGGAAAACCCCGATTTTCCGCCGTAAGAAACACGAAGACACGTTCGTCGGTCTCACGCCGGAGGAAGCGCAGGAGAAGCATGAACAACGGCTCGCTAAGGGCGTACCACCAAAACACCACCGCTTCAACCCTGCGAAAGCCGCCCTGGTCACGTGGAAGAGCACTTCTACGTTGAGCTCATGGAGCAATATTCTTTTTCCAGCGGTCCCAGCTGGTATCATTCTTTGGTACACTAGTAGGGACACGCATCCGGTTGCCGTCTTTATTCTCAACTTCATTGGCATGGTTCCTAGCGGCAATCTACTCGCTTTTGCCAGCGGCGAGCTGCAGACCAAAATGCCGAAGGTGGGCGGATCATATCGGTTTTATATAAAATAGTATGGAATGCTGATTAAGTGACTAGATCTTGGGTGCTACTTTGGAGATTCTCACAGGTGCCGTCGTCGAATTGATTATTTGTATCATTCTCCTGTTCGGCAAGCAATTTGATGTCGTCCGCGCTGCTCTTCTCGGGTCTATGCTTGCTAACCTCCTTCTCGTCACTGGCGCTTGCTTTCTCGCGGGTGGTATTGCCTACCGTGAGCAAGAACTCGCAGAGTACGTGACGGAGGTCTCTGGTGCGGCCTTGCTGGTTAGTGCGGTTGGAGTTCTACTTCCGAGTCAGTTCTACCAAGCCGTGTATCCGCGACCGGATGTTGGTGAACGCGATGCGTCGCTCCGAGTCCTCCATGTCAGTCGCATTGTCAGCATTGGGCTACTGATCGCTTACGCATGGTCAGTGCGCCTTCACTCATTTCTTCTTCCGTGATTAGCATAATAGCCAGGCTAACGTATTCTATGCTTCAGCTTTCTGTTCTTCCAACTCAAAACTCACAGCACCACATTCTACCACGTTCTTGAGAAAGCAGAGGATGCGGATGCAGATGGCCACAAAGAACAGTACCGTCGGAAGTTGTCACTTTTGGAAGCCATCTTCTTGACGCTAGTTGGCTTGACGTTCGTCTCCTTCTGCGCCTATTTTATGGTCCAAGAGATCCCTACCATTGTCAGAACCCGCGGCATCTCAGACCCATTCATGGGCTTAATCCTCGTGCCACTCATCGAAAAGGCTGCAGAGCATCTATCAGCTCTCGATGAGGCGTGGGATAGTACGTTTGATCCAATTCTCCATATTCTGGTCCCAACAGATACTTATAACCATGTGTGTTTACAGAGCAAATGGACCTGGCCCTCTCCCACTGTCTCGGCGCAACCGTTCAGACTGCCCTCCTCGTCGCCCCTATTGTGATCATCGTCGGCTGGGCAGCTGACCTGAACATGGACCTCAACTTTGAATACTTCATGGCATTCTCGCTATTGCTTGCTGTCCTGGTCGTTGGAAACTTTGTCCGCGACCGCAAGACGAATTGGCTAGAAGGTGCATTCTTGTTGATGGTCTACTATGTCGTGGCTGTTGTAGCATTCTACTATCCGAATCCAGAAGAGGGAGGAGAGAGGGTTGATGTTGGTGTTCATGAGGGGACGCGCGCCGGTGAAGGTGGGGAACATGCGTCGGAGACGACGGCTGCGCTTGCTGAGGCTGCTACCACTGCAGCTGCGGAGGTCGCAGAGCATGTTAGGAGACTCATCATGGGTTGAATAACACAGATAGGCGGACTTTGAGGACATGGCGGATGCTGTCTTTGGTACGGATTATCAATGTGCGGGTAATCGGGCTACAGAACTTGCCCGTGAAGCTTGGACATTCTTTTGTTGTTTGATTGGCTAGCGTTTCAGCGAAAGCATATGCACACGCAGACATCCTGGCCCGCGAAGGCGGACCGGATGTTCTATCGTATTGTGAGAATTTTACCTCTTGTCTACAGTGCTATCGAGGAGGAAGAAAAGCCTTACCTGAGAAAATACAAGATGATTCGCAAGCGCATAAATAAAAAAGCTAAAACATCATGTATAATGCTCTTACGGAAATTAAATATTTCAATTTATGAAGTCCTGAATTCGAAAGGCGAGTGTTCTACTGTGAATGTGTAGAATCATGTTTTGTAATGTCCATCCGCCGAGCGGCAAGTTCAACGCATAAAATGCAACATTCCGCACCATCGTGAAGCCAGCCAACGACGTTGCTCCACGGCCGAGGCGAAGCAATCACAGATTCACGAACTCTCCATGGAACAGGTAACCGAGGGAAAGTAGACCAAAGGCGAGGGAAAATATAAAGTAGAGCTGAACTGCCTTATGGCACGAAATATGCTATACTTCTGGCGTTGGTAACTGGAGGGTTTGCGCTGCTGCAACAGCTCTTGCGTCAAGATTCCCTCGACACGAGTGCTCGACGAAGAAACCCTCGACGACATTCTGGGAGTATATAATGAAGACCCCCTGCACCTCCCCAGCATTCTCTTTTCCTTCTCCTCTTTTCTCCATAGTAAAGAACCAAGTCTTGATCGATCCCCTCCTCACGTTCCAAGCTCCCAACGACTTACTTCGGCAACAAAGGTAAGCCAGCACACCTCCCTTCCGCCTCTTACATTTATGCCCATGTCTCACAGAATCGTGATGCTAACTTGAAAGATAGCCATCAAGTTCTCTCCTCTCCGTTTTTAGATTTTTTTTTACAAAAAAATCATACAAAGTAAGTAACTATTCCGGAATCTCGACTTATTATGCCCGACCCTCCTCCTTCAAGAGAGCCAAGCTAACTGCAACTCTACATAGATGCCGAGCCAAGCAAAGGCTCAAGCTGCCTCCCCCACGAAGGGTGGGAAGACCGTCGACAAAGACGGTTTCGAGACCGTGTCTCGAAAACCGCGTGCCGAGCAACATGCTCGTGCACAGCCGAAGACAGGTCGCGGCAAAAACGGCCGAACCCACAGAGGTGGACGCCGTCATCGCCCAGACGGCTCCCCTCAGCGGGGGAAGCAACGCCCGGCCGTCGAGGCAAAACCGGCCATCGAGGAGGGGGAAAAGTCGATCCCCCAACCGGCCACATATGTCGCACCCAGGCGAGTCCCCGGACTCACATACGCAGCTGTGGCGGGGAAGGCCGTCGGGTGGGCAAGTACTCCACCCTCAAGTCCCGTTCAGGGACCTAGGGCTGCGATGCTCCCTACCCACCTTCCCGCGCCGTCAACCACATTGTCTGCGCACCCCTCCACCGCCACTACCACTACTGTCGCCAAACCTGCTGCAAAGAGCACCACAGCCACCAACGAAGCAGCGGCGGCCACAAAGGGATGCGCGGTCATCGACAGCCACAGTGCTGTCGCTTTGACCGACGCAGAGGTCCCAGGCGCTGGGCTTGCGCAAACCTTCAACCGTCTGATCAGACAATCACAGACGGTGATGGCAACAGCAGACATAGACACAGTCTGCCAGGCGTGGATGCATTCGCAGCAAGAACTCCTCGCCGCCCAAATGCAGCAGCAATGTGATGCTGCTGCACGCGCCCTCGCCGCCGGGGATATCCTTGGGATCCCCGCGTGGGCGATGCACGAGAATGAAGTTCTCGTGCTGACGACGGGAAAGATCCCTGAGATCTTGTTCCCTATCACCGATGTCGTCTGTGGGCGGTACGAGGAGTGGTTGGAGGGGGTTGGGATCCGGGCGTACGAAGTCGCCTACGATGAGCTGGAATTCAGCCATCGAATTTTGGTGTTCCCTAAGAGGAACTATGAGAGGATGAGGGTGGAGGGGAAGTGTTAGGGGAGGCTGGGGGTGGTGGAGGAGGTTCTTTGGAGGCATTGTGCCTCGATGTTTTAATGGTGGTTGCGTTTATTCATGTATTTATTCATTTTTTTGTTTCGTGCTCCCGATTGCTCGTAATTCAAAATATCACGAACCCCCTATGGGGTAGAATTACGGGCACTCGACTGACCAGAAGTTGAAGGTTGTCGCGACTTTATCCCACTGATGGTATGAACCCTGGTGATCCATACCTACCGAAGCACCCGAGACTGGGATAAACAGAGAAACTTGATATCGATTGTAGCGTACGCTCAGGGTAGATCATGTGCTTCCTGCAAGCCTAGCCACTTGACCATCACGCACTCTATGACATACCGAACCGGACAAATGATTATACACTCAGTTTTCACACCATGCATACTTATATAATACCGTTCAACATATAACGATTCAAACCCCTGTATATGCTGCCAAGGTCTAAGCTACGCTTGTGGGTGAAATTCACCCAGAATACGTAACAGAAGCCGGCCACCACTGAGCCTAATTGCCATATAGACAGCTACGAGATTTGTGCACCGTAGCTTCGATATACAAAAGCTGTCCTGTGGGCCTACGATATAGCGGAGCAATAACGGAATTAGCACTCAATTGAGAATACCATTTTCACTTCTACAATATATTACATATGTATATCGAGCCGAACGGCGAATGCGAGGCTTGATCGGGTCGATCGTACAACATAACTCCATACATCCACATAAACACCCCACTCAGACGCCAGTATTACTATAGTTTATCAGACTGCTGCGAATGTGGCATTATTACCCCCTTGTAACGCCTCTTAAAAGAATGGTGGTGTTTCTGCTGAACAGCGATTGTCATGGCCAGGTAGCGTTCCGTCTTGGAAATAGGCAAGGACGTGACCAAAGCCGCAGGTATTTCGAGTGTTAAAAGTCGTATGCTAAAGAGCATCAGCATGGTACCCTTTCTAGACCACCGGGGTCGATGCTTACCGCAACTTCGTCGACATAGATCATCTTTGCTCCTTTAAATAGCTTTCTCGCCTTTTCAGCGCTATATACCATATAATAACTTTAGTGCCCACGAAACCCTCAAATGCAAGACAACAAACTGGGGGTTTACATACTTTTCATACGGCGTAACCGGGTCCAGCATCGTTGTACCAAACAGAATTGGCGTCTTAGTTTTACCTCCAACAGGTCCATACCACTCCCACGAAGGTCTTATCTGCCATGCTGTGCACAAAAGCTTGAGACCCACAGCATTATACCCACCAATCCTACTAACCTGCTTGAACAGCTGCTCTTCTTCTGGAGTGACCTCCACGCCACGAACGTCGACCGCATCCGTACAGACCACCTGCGGGTACGACTCCGGCACCTCGCCCACAGGCCCCGCTGGCGGGTCCTTCGCCGCCACATATTGTGCGTATAATGACATCAGCGCGTCAACGTCCCAATCTGCCGGATCATTCGATGCGAGAAGTGGCTCGACCGCCACGAGGAAGTCGGACACCAGCGGCCAGCGTTGCCAGGTGACATAGAGCGATGTGAGCATGACCTGCTTGAGCGCTGCGAGTATCGGCGTGACTATTGCCGCTCTCGGGTCCTCAGCAAGCTCGTAACGGGTGGCGTTGAGCTTCAGGGTCAAAGCGTTGAACCGACTCCGGATCGCGTGGGAATTGCGGCCCGTGTAGAAGCTGCAGCGGGTCGGACCCGCATTCGCACAGGCGGTGAAGAACTGCGACCATGCCTTGTCGGTGTGCTTTAGCACTGTCTCTGGGGTATCCTGTGCGACTAACGAGGGAACGTCGACGACGCCGTCGAGGTAGAATCTGCCAACGTGGTTGGGATACAGAGTTGCAAAGTACTGTCCGATGACGGTACCATAGCTGATGGCAAAGTAATTGACGAGGACAGTATCCTCGCACTGCGATTTCTCACGAGCGAGCGCTTTTGCAATTTGCAGCAGGTCCGTCGCGACGACAACAGTGTTCATATGTTGTCCAGCCTGGTTGTACGCGCCGGTGTAGTTGACGCACGCGGAGCTCCCAAAGTCAGCCGTCGCGTACGCCGTCGGCTTCCACGACGGCGGGTCATCGGGTATGAGCACCCCGTAGACGACCTCATCGTTACTCACGATGTTGGAGCTCGAGCTGCGGCGCTTGTTCCTACGGGTGCGGGTGTTCGGTGGGGTGGTCGTGGCGTTTTGGCGGTCGGGTTCAAAGGTACCTGGTACCAACTCGCAGCTTCCGTAGGGAATTGAATAGCCAATGCCCCGTGGATCGAAGCCGATGATGTCCCATCCGGGCCCAACGATGTGGGACGCGATGTGTGTTGCAATGTCGACGTTATAGATAAATTCAGTCCCCAGCGCGCCTGGCCCGCCGGGATTGGTGATAACGGAACCTTTGTAGGGGACGTTCGGATCCGCGGGCGCCTTGATGATAGGAATGATGGCGCGCAAGCCGTTGTTTGGGTTCTTATAATCCAATGGTACCTAGAGAATGCAATCGCCTAATCAGGTCTCGTACATACACGCGAGATTCGCTTCTAGGTTACTCACACTGAGCCGAGCGCACTCGTATTTTATAGCCAGGGCCTCAGTACTGCATGGGTACCATTTTAAGTCCACATCCTCTGGAACTCCCACGAAAAGCCGTTCCCTTGACTGATCCTGCCTCCTATTCAATTGTGGACGAGGAAGAAACGCGTCCGCCGCCGCCAGCAAGCTTAGCGAGATCGCGACCCTCCGCAGCATATCTAAAAGCTCTCAGGCAATTGGCAAGACCAGGAATATCCGCTGCTGGAGTCGACTTTTCAATGGTACTGGTGCTATACGCAATGCTGGGGTCGGCTCTCGTGTGACCGTCGTACTGGCGCCTGAATACTTGAATTGCGGCCGTAGGCAGCCTTCTTATATCCGTGATGCGGGCCGCATGCTGTGATACCTGGCTTTCAGCCGCGCACCGGCGCGTTACATGACATGACACAAGAGACCTTGGCTTCCGTGCAGCCAATCCCTGCGGAAGATTCTATGGGTCCGCTTACCTGAAATTCTGGGTCTCATGATGATATGATAGGACAGCTCGTCGCTTCAATATCGTGAAAACCCGGATTATATTAGCCTTGCAGTCTTAGCTATATCCAGATAAACTATACTTCATGCGTGACCTCGCTTCGAGACAATGCCAACTTGCGGCCGCCCAGTCAATCGATCAACCGTAAGCTCCCCTCTTAGGTTCAGTCATACGAAGCGAAGATGATCCAATCTCCTCCTCTTGCGACCGGTTTTGACCCAAAACATAGCCGAGCTGAGTCCAGATCCATTCGCGAAGCATACTGGTGCCTGCGGCTTATTGACATCGCGGAGACTGTACCTCGGCCTTTCGTACGAGTAGCCATCGAATAATATTCGTGCGTATGTTCTCTGGCCCGCTGCGGTGTTGCAGGACGTTCATGTTCTAGGATCCTGGCTGCGGAGTATTGCACAAAATAGTGCTTGCTCGCTTGGGTGCTCTCGTGGCACCTCATAAGTTGAATTGGCAGCCGGACACACGCGGAGCAGATATACCATCCTATTGGCTTTTGATATAAGTAAGCTGCTGGGATATTCATTTGCAGTGCTGACAAGGCTCGAAAACCCTTGCTGACCGTTAGATACCGGATGTTGTGCAAGGGTTGCTTCAATTCAAGGGCTTGGTCTTCCGCGTGCCGCTGCCAAGTCCACGGGAACTCGAGTACTCGCCCTGACATATTGATACGAAATTTCCAGGACATAAAAATCTCCACCAAGCCTCGGCTCGAAGGTCGGCGTCCCCACAGGTGCATGGGCTCGCGATACTTGCTTGATATGTGAAGGCAACTTGTTGCCAGAGTCAGCATCTGCCAGCATTGTGAGATTATGAAGTGGGGATTGCTTTCATGCTCCACGCGCCCGAGTGATATAAATGTCCCGCAAACACATACTACCACAGTGCGCTGGCGTTAGGTCAGCTTCTAAGACGTCCAGGGGAGCGTATACCAACCAACTGGATGACTCGTACTATCGTAGGCCAATTGTTCAGATCTGCGAATGATTAATAATCAGGATTAATTAACTCGAGCGCAGGATCTGTAGGAGATGTATTCCCTTATCTTACCTTGTGCGTATTACATTCACAATGAATTGCGACGCATACGTACTTATATATGTGAACTGTTTTATGTGTGAGCTGCAACTCTAAATCTCCCAAACTCTAGGACCCCCGATCAATTGATCACTATGAAAGTCGAGGTCAGAGTAATCAATTCTGAATTGATAGCCTGAATTTCTGGTGGTACCAACAAAAGTAAGGTAAGAAAACTTGTGTTCTCGTTTTTGGGATCGGGGAGTAGTGTTTGAGACTTTCCCTTGTCCCTATGCATCTGGCTGCTGGTTTATGAGACAAGGGAAAGGCTGGATTCCGGCCCGCGAGACAACCCTTTCCAGTTTGATGCTACTCTCGATCTACGGATCGAACACGCGTGCGGGCGAATCAGATCATGTGCCTGATCCTGGCTCATTTGGACACTATGCTCTGGATAGAACGATTGATAGACTAGATTCATGTTTGAAAGTGACCGGCTCCATCTCTTGCTTTCGCTTTTGTGTACTGGCTGAAGCTGCCAAACAACGTGACACATCATACGACATTTGTGTGCTTGCGGTAAAATTTTCAAAGAGACCGTATCATAGCGTTTTTCCGATATCCACCACACTTCCGTCGTTCAGACTTGTAGTATCCCTAATAGCCGTCGGCGGCAGCCTTGCCGCCCGGTCGTCCTTCGGTGATAATATCCAAAACTCTCTGAGGGCCGTACTGGATAAACTCTCCCGGCTGCGATGGGAGCGTAGCGGAGCATTCCGTGACCGAGATCTTGAGTGTGTGCAGGCTGTTCCGGTGAATTTCGCGACCGTTGGGCTAGCGGTGAAATAATTGTTAGCCACATGCTAAACGTATCATATTCCAATAGACCATAAACTTACATCTGTGATTCGCCAGTGGAGGTTCCGCTGCAAATATGGGATCACCTCCTCGGGGATCAGACTGTTCAAATGGTTCGCTGGATCTTCAACATCATCCATGATGGCATTTGTGAGGGAAAGCTGCCCGGTGACGATAGTGTGGTCGTCCGACTGCTGCTCACAGTTAGAGCAGGTGCTGTCATCGCCACGCTCGACACCCGCTACAAAGTTGTAGACGCCACCAACGCGGTTCTTGTCCCACAGCCATGTCGCCGGGTTGGGGTTGAAGTCGCCCAGGAAGATATGCACGGTGAATGGACGTCCGCCGAGGTCGAAACTAAATACGGGGTTTCTATCAGCCGGAGCGATTCTTGCACGAATACGAACTGGATGGTTACCTACCGTTCAAAGCGAATATTGCAGTCATACTCGTGATACGTCATCGGTTCAGACGGGTCTGCGCCCTGCAAATTCATATCACCGAAGCCGCGGCTCAACTGTCCACCTTCCTCACCGGGCTCGTCACCATCATCGATGCCACGGCTCTGGCCAGCCGGACCGCCCTGCGGGTTCTTCTTGGACCCGCCGAGACGCTGTTGCGCCATGTGGATACCACCACCGACTATTCCTCCAACTTTGCTCGCCAAGGCGCTAGTGCCCTTCGCTTGCGGTCCGGTGCCTTGCTGTGCTGGTGGGTTTCCGTGGGCAGCGGCCTCGCGTCCTGCGGTCAGTGCTTCACCGAAATGCTGTTGAGCGGAGGACATGAGCCCTCGGAGACCTGATGGCTTCGGACCAGCGGGATGAGCCTGACCACTCGGCCCAGCTTGATGTTGCGGCTGCTGCTGCTGCTGAGGTTGATGCTGCTGCTGAGGTTGATGCTGCTCGGATGGCGTGAACGCTGGGGGAGGTGACGACACCGGTTGCGTTGGTGGGGGTGCAAACTGTGGCACCTGAGCCGCTGGTGGTGGAGACGTCGCAGCCGACTGAGCCTGCGTAGGCGGAGGGGCGAACTGCAAGTTTTGGGCAGTTGCTTGCGGGGTCGATTGTGCTTGCGTCGGCGGCGGCGCGAACGAGAGCCCGTGAGCAGGAGGCCCAGCCGGCTGACCCGTAGACGTCGAGGGTGGACCGAACTGCGGTTGGGGCGGCGGGGCAAACGGGTCACCCTGCTGCTGCGTTGGGGGCATCGCGGCAAACACGTTGGCGCCGGGAAGATGCTGTGGCCCCGACTGCGCGGCGGCGAACAGGCGGTTTCGCGGAACTTGCGTGCGCTGCATGCGGCCGCGGACTCGCGAGTAGAGATTTGTGACTTGCTGGACTACGTCGTTGCGGTACGCAGTCGCGTTGAATTGGCCATTGACTTGGTACTTGGGCAGCCAGGGCTGAAGCTCCGGGTAGGAGGACCCAAACTTGGTCCAGTCACGGGCATCGTCAGACGTGTAGACGGTGCCACGGGTGTCCCTGTGGAAGGGAGTCAATTGCGTCTGTGGAGTCTCACGGGCGCCTGCTGGGATGGTCCAGGTGCCGCGGTCGTCGCGCAGCTGTGAGTTTTCGAACCAGGAGGTTGGATAGACAGCTTGCCAGATGGCGAACAAGCGGTCCACATTGCAGTGATGGAGCCAGAAGATTGGGTCTATGATATGAGATTCCGAGTCAGCAGGCCGTGCAATTCAACTTCGAATATGCGCCCCCTCTCACCAAATGCTGCGACACTGTTTATTGACGTTAGCTACAACGAGGAATTGATATCGTCGAAAGGAATAACTTACGTGTTCCAGCTCATGTGGCCGCCACCACCAGTAATACCGTGAATTTCATTGTGGATAGCCTCGAGAGATTGGTAGCTGTAGGAAATGCTTCAGCCATCATCCAAGAACTTTCAACATGTTGTTAGAAAGGACCTACCTGTCCGGAGCAGCTGGCCTGGACTGTTGAGTGCTAGCAAACCAAGCGTAGTTATTGGTAGTAAAAGCTCTGTACACATCCTCACCGAGAGAGCTAAGATTCCTCAAAGCCTCGGTGATGGCATCATTGTCGACAAAACCGTTGTTCCACTGTGCTGTGACGGTCTGGTTGTTCTGATTATATTGTGGTGGGTATCGCGAAGTTCCCCTGACCGTAGCAAACTAGCACACATTCATTAAGCTCAGCGGACTGTACGCCAACTACGAAACTATACCGACAAACCCACCGGAAAAAAGTTCCCATCTTGGTCTCGGAAACTGGTTATGCCGCTTGAGCCGTTCGGGAACTTGAAGCTGTAGAGCGGGTTGTCGATGGTGGATGTACCGGTTGGCGTGTAGACCTCCACAGTCGGCAACGTGCACAGATAAGGGACGTTCAACGAGGTCCTCCCTCCACGGTTTTTGAGCTGCGCGCTGTCCCAGTAAGGGAACCGCCAAGCGTCTGCGGCTGCCTGATATCGAGGGCGAAGGTCATCCGGATAGGTTTGGGCGATCTGATTCATGATCGAATGGATCACTTGCTGCAAGAGACACCGGGATTAACGTTTTGACTACAAAGACACTTCGATCATACGCTTTAGTTCTGGATGTCCATACATACCTCGAAGACAGCAACGTATGGTCGATGCCATGTTCTAACGCCTCTCAATTAGCAACCGAAGCACTCAACGGTAGAATGGTCACCGCGTGTGCATATAAATCGCCGATTCATATGAGTGGTACAGGGAAGCGGTCGTGTTTGTACAGTTCCTCAGAGAATCCGGAAGAACTCACGGGAAAAGCACAGAGGCGTGAGTGCAATAGCCTATCGAATGGCGTGTAGTCACATTAGCATGCATATCACCGTGTATATCTAATTGCCTAGCCGGGTGATCATACCTCTCCATCTCGTGTTGGGATTTGGGCTCGTCCTCTCATCCCATGGACGGAAGGGCTCCCCTATAACCCAGATATACGCCAGTCAAGATACAATTGCACTGTTTCAGGGCACGAGGACTGTAGACTGATAATCCAACATACCGTGGATTCCTAGATCACATTCAATCCATACACGATTAGCACTATCATTTGAAGTGGACATCCCACGGCCTTCCCTCAAACTGAAGGGGATACACTACACGCACCGGCGATTTGGAACCAAGAGAGCTTATCTGACACAGGAATCATCTGGAATGAGGCCATCGCCTGCAAAAACAGATTCACCTGGTCGACATTGTTTGGGTCTGCCGACCAAGTATCGATCTCCTGGCGCAGCGGGAGTGCCCCGCCCATAATGCCGGTCTGCACACCGGTGATCGCATATGTAGGTTCCGCCATGTTGATACTATCAGTCGGGAAGTCGTGTATGAATACCGATAATCTGGTTACTCCTACGAGCAGAGAGGAATGTTAAAGTCGACTAGTGGGTCAGCGATGATGAGAGGAAGTTGCGATGCGATGAGCTTCACATGCACAAAAGTGTGGAGAAGGTTGCGCCTTGGTAGCAACAACCCGCGTACCTTTCTGTAGATGGCCAAAATCTCCGTGTGTGAATATAGCGATGCTACGATCCCAACCTTCACAAAGAAACTCGATGCGACAAGGTACTCACTTCACGATAAGATCAACAACCAGGCAACAGTCTTGCTTATAAAGTGAATCCCCGTAGCTATCGATAGCAAAAGATCCCAAGCTCCGTCTGCGATCCGGTGGAGATAACAGTGGCTGTGCTCAACGTTACCCCGCGTGGACCCGGTTGGTGAGGGGTAGCATCCCGCCCGTAGATGTCATCACGCTTGATGACGCGTTTCAGCCCTAGCAAGCGAAGGCCGCAAACCTAGAAGCTCGTCGAGGGGATGTCGACCCGGTTTCCCGCTGCCATTGGCTGGCCGTGCTGCAAGGCTTACTGCGCCTGCAGCTGATGCCTGTTGCACCTGCTTGGCCCGCTGGGACGCGGCATTTTCTGGGCCGTCGACAACGCACGAAATACAACATATCGAATTTACGGTTAGCCGATATATCTAGATGCGGATGCAGATGGAAGAACTCTAACGATTATCAGGCTAAGAGCCCGTAGAAATAGCATTCCTACATTTGGAGCGTTGACAACAAGGGTTTAGAACACATCAAGCAAATATTTATTCATTGAATAAGGCACCTTGCTAACCTGGGAAGCATAGCCAAACCTGGTAGGGCGCATGGCATCGCGAGTCGCTTGAATATTATCAACATTCAATACGCTGGATAAAAGAACTACGTGGCTATCTATATAGGGGCATCAAGTCCAGAATCGATTAAAAATTAGTATCTATATATAGAACCGTCCGCAGAGACGCCCTATGCACCTCCGATAAAGTACCGACATCACGAAACCATCAGCGGTACTATCAACGCGAGCAAGAACAATGCTCTCGATAAGTTTCCTGTCTTCCTATTGGCAGCGGAAGTCTGCTCATCCCTCCTCCAGCATGTCGGCCGCTCGAAACCTGTCAAATTTTGATGATAAGGGGTCTGCAGTGGGGACCGATCATCCCATGCACACTTTTTCCACCACTCATTGACCATTATTGTGCTGTTGGTAATGCACTGCCAGCCGCACCCGTCGGCGGTTTCGAAGCGATTGCCATCGGCACCGGATGTGCAGCAGTACTCTAGCCAGGCTGTTGGCTTTTGTTGTATCGCGCTAGGTGGAACGAGGAGATAGCATTGCGATTCCCATTGGGTGCTGTTTATGTTTTCTTTGAAGAAGCAATCGTTTGTGCCGCCGAATCGGTTATCGATGGACTTAGCGAGATATGGGTCGTAAGGAGGAGGCGCCTAAAATTGTGATCCGAATTAGTGGAATTTCGCGGAGATGATGATTAATTGGTGGAGTTATATAGCCTACCATTGTGAACGGGTAACTGAAACCCTGAATGGAAGGCAACCAAGGGCCTAGAATTGCTTTGGTAGGCGTATGGCGACAGAACACGATCTGGGTTCTAATGTATAGAAGTGTGACGCGCCTGACGAATGGGTTGTATTTGAAGCGAATAAATGGTAGATATTAACATTAATATGAGTATTATATAAATACTAAGTGTATATGGTGGTTCTGTCGGTGTATCCGATGCCTGTGATTGATCTCGAGATACTGGCGAAGCATGAGGAAGTACTTTGGACTTTTATATATACGCAAGGCATACGGTATCAACTCTCGATCTACTGCGCAGCTAGCTGCGTCACGGGAGATACAGGAAAAAATCAAGGATATATGACTCTTCGTCAATAGAAAGAGCTTTACGAGCCCAAAAGTAGCCTCGAGTTCATGTGTCACCCAGAATTCGCGAAGTCGCTGGGCCCCGAGACACGATATACGAGGCGAGGTGCTCTTCAAAGGTGATTTCTAGGGGCCATAACCAGGATCTTAAATTGGACCCCCTGTAAATGGCAGCTTCGAGCCGAGAAGGGTGAATAACGTTACAGTAAGCTCGCTACCCGAGCGCTAGATGCTTAAAACAGATACACGGACAGGCTAAGCTTTCCACCCGTTATCTTCAGGCCTGGGCATACGCCTGAGGCTCAAGGTATCGCCGAGGAATGACTCAGGCGGCAGGCCAAAAAAAATGTTGGGTGGTTCGGCCAGCGGACCTTCCTATGTTGTATAGTTATAGAAGTTTAGAACGTGCGAAAGAGAGCAATTGCAAGGGTGAGGGCGGGCAATAAACGCTCGTACAGAATGTCCCGCTTACCCAACCACTGGAACAATATTCAACGCGAATGCGCACCACTAGCTGTAGGAAAATATCAAAATAAAATACAACTATGTAGAAAATCAACAGCAATGTGCAACCAGGAGAACGAAGAGTAGTTCCATGCCTTCTCGAATTCGTCGCTTATGGGATTGTATGCTTTTCAGTTTTTTTTCTTGATACTGTAACAAGTGGAACAAAAGAAGTTAACAGCCTGAAGGTTTTTGAGAATCCCATGGAGGTAAAGACGACCGAAGGGCTGTATAAGGAAACCGAGATCAAATGTTATGCTTCGTGGTATACAATGAAAGGGGTATCTATCAGGTAGTACTATAGTGACGGGAAAACTAACCTCAAGAGCTGTTAGCTCTGAGGGTAGCCTCGCTATCATTAGAAATCTCAAACGCGATTTCATTGTCATAGACATAAAATTGAGGTAAGTCGAAGAATGCTGCGCTTTAGTCTTGCAAGTTAGACTCTTCCTCTTCAGCAAAACTCGCCATCTACCAAACTTCACTTATTCAAGATGTCCGGGGTTTACCCGCGTTGTTAACCTCATCAGCTAGTGGCCCACCGTATTGAGCCGCCAAGAATGCTACTGTCTGTGGGTCTGACATATTGAACTCTGCAATCGCCGGATCCATTACGCCTGGTAACAGATACTTCTTATCCTGGGAGCAGGGAGGTGCCAGAGTTTTCTCGTTTCCACAGACTGTTTTGACTATAACACACCCAAGAGTGAGCTCATATCCCCTTCTATAAAACTGGCGCGAGACGCAGACTACATATATATTACCTATCATCAAAACTCCTTCTGGCTCGCCTGATGGGTTAAGCCAAGGCACTTCGACACAGACGTTCTGAAAGCTCTCCGGCGGCATACTGTAACTACATAGTTGAGTCACACCGCCCATGGAAGCAATTGTCTGCCTCGGCCACTTGGTGAGCGTACCGCAGCTCCTAACCATCTTGGGAAGGAATGTGTAGAAGCCGCAGTACGGATATATAGTGTTCCAATCTGGTGAGATGAAGCTTCTCGTGTTTACCCAAGTCCAGGATTTGCTCATTTGCATACCGTTGCCGAAAGCGAGTATGAACAAGTTGATGGCGAAGTCCATGCTGAAGCCCAAGGTTATAGTCACTGATTCGCCTTTGGTAACCGATATTCGAGGAGCGTCAGGATATGGGAATATTTCTTGGGCAGGATGGAACCGCTGCTCTCTACCGTAGAAATATTCCCGTCGGACCTCGCAGAAAGAAGCACAGTCGACATCGTTGTTGTCACCAGTGTTCTGCGGTTTTCTCGGACAACTGTTGTCCGGGTTCATGATATCCTGGTTACAGCCTTTGACTTCGTTTGGGTTTCCTTCGTCTGGGAAAACTGGATTCGGGTCGCGGCAGGGATTCGGAGGCTTGACGGAGTTATCAAAGTCTCTCCCAGTGATACGCTTTAAGAGCCTTCGGAGCAGACTGCGTGCAGTGTCGCCGGCTGAGTGTTTTGAACGCTTAGCGTTCATGGGCATAGAGTTACGAATATTGCTGGGACCTGACTGCGGAGTTCCATTGGGAGGGACAACAGTCGTTGCCGTTTGTATTGTGATGTACGTCGACGCTCTAATTGTCTGAAATGAAAGTGGAGGGTTGGCCCGGGCCGATTGAAGCGAAAGTGGAGGGTTGGCTTTGAAGGTAGGTCTAGCTGAAGGGGTCGGCGTGGTGGATGAGGGCGAAGGGCTGGGTGAAGCTGTAGCTGCAGACCTCGATGAGGCGCGTCTGGCCAATGCAGCCTCCCAGGTCTTACACCAGCTGTGCTCTCCAGCCCCTCGATTCCCGAGCACTACCCCGCCATCGAGGAGATCTGCGTCGTCATCAGGCGCAGGTCTTGCTAATGCTCCTTCATGGAAGACAGTGATAGCCGCGAGAATAGTGAGGAAGGTGAATGATGGACTGAGACCGGTCCAAAGAAGGCGCATTCTGATATCTGGTCACAGAAAGCCGAGCTCCGCAACGTTAGCGGTGTAAAAGCTAATGAGACGTCAATGAAGCCGAGAAATCGAAGAAGCCCAATCAAGCAAAGGCTTATCAAGCTATTGACGTATGGTGTATTCAAATCGAGGATCTGTGATTGAGTTTATATAGAGTCATGACTTCATACGCGGCGAGATCTATAGACATATATAGATCTATCCTGCGGTCGGGTGGTTGTAGACGCCTGAGATAGTCTCCCACGTGCACGTTCGAGCGTACATGTAATCAAACCATCCACATGATCGATTCCGTATCTTCCGATAAATGACCTTATAACATACCCCGGAAGCCTAGCGATAACGATATCATTGCCTCTGGAGCGAGAAGGGACGCTATGCGTTAAACGTTTTAGGTTTATGTTCTGAAGAGCTAGAGGATTGCCGTGTAATGACTTCTGCCTATGGCGAAGAAGCCAAGAGAGCTAAGCATCCTCACGCCGCAACCATTGAACACGCGATTGGTGTACTTTAGATGTTGAAGTGTACTTAGGATGAGTGAGCCCCTGTTGCATTGGCCGAGGATAGGCTGTGAGACTGACCACCAACATATCATTTGCAATTGTTGGATCCGGGGTTGTCCGCGACAGGGTATTGCATGTCAATAGCTGCCAAAGGATGGCTCTTCTATTGCGTGATATGGTCACGATGCATGCGCGGTGGAAATATGATAACAGAACCGTTAACATGAGTATTGGCGACGTAGATGTTGGTACATTACTGACATTCTCGAAGCCAATTGATTTGCAGCAATCCGGTATTGTTTGGGGTTAATGAGTCGCGTACGCGCCGCATGTGGAACTTTGTCAATGCCCCTCCCACCGAAATTAGCAACCCGTGACATGTGTAGCGAACATGATTCGATTTGTACGTCGACCAAGCTAAGTAATTTGTCGACTTGAGCTGCCAACGCTGTCTGAGTGGATGTCATGGCTACCGGATCCGGTGCTGAGGTCGGCCGGCCATCCGCAACATAATACAGCAGAGCTCCGATGTAGATGCAATTGGCTGACCATATACTCGGGACGCCCGATGTACCCCCATTTGCAATACCTCGACACATGTTGACCTCCAGCGTTGCATCCTAGAAAGGCTCGTGGTAACGTTACGAAGAGGACAGTCTATCTGCAAGGGCAGACACCGTAAAACTTATCAGGTTCATCGTGTGAAGTCACATTCCTATTGCTCGGAATCCTTTGCAAAAAGATCAGAGGACCGGTGCATATCATGATATCACCGCACCAATTCACATATGTAGGAGCTGCATGCATGATTAAGGGGTTAAATCTTGAGGACGATCTGCCTGTTTGCATGCTCCCACCATGAGCAGCTGATAAACTAGCATGTCCTTCGGATTCATGATGATAATTCATCAAGACAAATGTGCTGATGTACTTTTATTAGCGTTGATAATTTCCCAGGCCATGTATATGGTACTATCCAAAGGCAACGTGCACGTGGCAAAAGACTCTCTGAGTGGCATCAGCATACTTGAGCAAGAATGTAATACTTACGCTTGAAGCAGAATTACCTAGAAGCCACGCGTACAGCTTTATAGTGGTGCGCTAAAGGGTAAGTAGTAGATGTCAAATGTTTACGAGCTAGTGCTAAGGATACCGAGGTCGTAAACGTGATGTAGGAACATATGACACAGGCGTGGTTCTTGGCTGGCCTTCTATACATTGGCTATCGAATTGCTCAAACTAGAAGGACCGGAGCCTGATGCATAGGGCTCTCTGGTTTGCTCTGGACATCTCTGTTCAGCACTTGATTCCGAGCCAAGTATGAACCAAGATGGAACTTTCATTCCTATGGACCTCCAGGCACTCCTGCGGGAAGTTTTAGACGGAATAAAGTACTAGACATTTGGAGTTGATTGAAAGACTAAGCACGTGTACTTATAAAACCGCCAACAATATTGAAATACGTGTACATATGTGCATATTCGTCCCCGAAATAGGGGTCCAAGCGCCGCGATAGTGATCCCTGATACACACCAGGCTAATCAAAGGGTAGTGTACTCCAACCAACCCTGCCTTGCTCTCATACCTGCCTATCAAGAAAATATTGTCCGGCTAATTCGTATGGTTGTTTTCACTGATCTTAAGTAATAGTACCGTCTAACGTCCGCCGGGAAGCTAAATTGAAAGTGTCTGTAGCCTAATAGAACCGAAGCGATGGGCAGGGTAGGTGACAAAAAGGTCTGGCGGATCGAGTCGGTGCTAATGGTTGATGCGAGATTGATCGAGGTTGTAGACAATCGGCTTCCAGTATATTGACGCTGTTCGTGAACCTCACGAGAGCGGGAATTTTCGATTCCAGGTTTCATGCGATAAGTATTGCCAGGAGCACTAAAATGAATCATATCTAAGGAGTTATACCCTGGCACTCACAGATCAGTCTACGGCACCAGTGTAGTGTAACGTTAATAATCTGAGTGATACTCTAAATCCAAGGGCTTTAGGTCATCTATACCACCAGAAATTTGATATGCATTGCCCGTGCGCCCAGTGACAGGCACTATGTATATAAAATGCCGTGGAATCGAATGCACATTGATTCAGTTAAGAATTAGCGCTAGTCTTCACGATTCACGGAAACAGAGCGGCCATATACGCGTAAGGCAGCGCTCATGGAGCTCAGGGGTGTGTTTCAGTGTGCATATACATTGCAACTTACCAACAGGTAACAATACTGTAGCCTGCAGGATTCATATTTCCTTCAGGTGGGATATCCAACACACCACTTTATGGAACTTTCAGTTTTGGCAGTCTGAGGGACGGTTCATTCCGCGTGTCTGACGTGTTAACTGCTGATGCTTCCACACGACTCATTAGGTAGAGGGACAAAGAGAGTGTAACCGCGGAGGCCAATACAAGCCACTTTTATCGAGGCCTGGGTTGACCGCTCAGCTGTTGGATCATAGGCGATTTGCAGCAAATCCAGGTCCACACTAAACACTTGCATCGGCGGATCGGATGCTTATATTGAAGCTTGCCGGTAACTCCCAGACTGAATCGCTTGATGTAGACGGCGAAGTTCTGCGCAAGTGCCGGATCTGAGAGGTTGAGTTGTGCGGCCTTCAAAGGTATCTTTTTGCCCAGAAGAGTCTCTGATAAGCTCTGCCAAAAGAATATTCGAGAATCGATCATGCCCTATGTTTGGGTTATCAGACTGCACAGGCATCTTCTTCAGAAGGGTGAGGGCATCATTAAGGATACAATTGGAGGGTGGGATAAATATATTACAAGGATTAACACATTTGTAGCTAACTTTAGTAGCGTTCTGTTGGCTTCCTGAAGATGCGACTCGTTACGCATGTGACTTTCCGATTTGCGGCACAGCATGAGATCTGCAGCTGCGACACCGGAGGTATGTACCCGTCCACGAGCTTGTTACGTTCGCAGATGGTGTTAGTGCCGGAGAGCCGATGAGATCAAGGATGCCGAAGCTACGTAGTGCTTTGTGATCATGCTGCGCGTGCACGACGAGTGATTCTGGTTGTTGTCGTAAGATAACTAGTAGATGCTCCAGAGGCTTGTGTTCAATTTTGAATGTATTTGAATAGTTCTGGGCTCCGGCGCTCCAACGGAATCTACAGAGGAGTCCCCCAAAGACGCAATTTTAGAACAGCGAGGTTCTCCTTGCTGATAAATGGCCATTCTTGATATAAGTCCGCCACCGCGCTCTCGAGACAATAATGTAATCTACGACAGCCCTTGGTCTGGTCGTGCAGTTGTGCGTTGTTTATGTCGTATTTCGACCGCAGTCGAGTGCGAACACTCAGAATGTGGTAAGGAAGGGTTTGGTTTACGAGACCCCTCAGAATCAACTTCTACGTAGTTGATTATAGATTGACGCGATGTCCATTGGCTCGTATACATCCTCCTGACATGCATCATTGCGATGTCTAGCCGTCTGAGAGAGAATTACACTACATTTGCACATGTGCATCTGCATACTAGTATAGCCTTACTTGAAAGTTTGGATAAGGGATTATTTGGTCCCTGCAGCTCTGTTGGATCCATGGACATAAGTTGGGGTCCTTGATATCATGATGTCGACACGCCCCATGGCCCAGCTAGCTGATTTAGGCAGACACCAACGCTATATGTAGGTATATAACGATACCCGCATTCCATCCAGATCTCAGA
Source organism: Drechslerella dactyloides (assembly GCA_020064725.1). Lineage (NCBI taxonomy): Eukaryota > Fungi > Ascomycota > Orbiliomycetes > Orbiliales > Orbiliaceae > Drechslerella > Drechslerella dactyloides. Next base: position 3,114,680 of record JAGTWJ010000001.1, read on the forward strand.
TTACGTATTACACGTAACATTACGCTAACCCTCGTATCATAACGCCCTGATAATTATCGATAAGTCAGTGCACTATAGTAGCTCCCATACATAGTGCCTAGGTGCCCAGCCCGCGGTGATCTATCTTAACGGAAATAGTTTTGAAGCTGCCGAGTTGGAGCTATCGCAGGCGACGATCGGGCACGAGACTCATTGCAATTGTGCCAATTTATGGATCTGATGTTCTGCAGCATCCCTGCGACGAGATGTTCTGTTTGTAGTATACAACTGTGGCCTCGAAATATCGGTCAATGCGAGCTTCATAGACACCCAGACCCCGGTCAAAGCTAGCGCATATGTGTTCCTCCGTGGCCAACCAAGAATATTTGGTTCAAGCTTCTAGAATACGCTAGAACAGTTAGTTTACAATCGACCAAACGCGCCAACGGTTAGGGTCGTTATTTGGGGAGCCGTGCATTCCCCGGCTGAATTTTCGACCGCGATAGCCATAAAACTTGCCTCGGAAGCCTCCTTGCTCTGACGGCTAGATATATCGCTCAGATCCGGGCCAAACCAAGCCTTGGATGCGTCAAGTTTCCGCGCAAGTCGTGCACGTATTGTCACATATGTCCGCTTGAACGCGACTACTCTAGTAAAAATTTCGAACTGTACCGTAAACCACTACACGCCTGAATCCTGCAGAGTAGCATCTTGACTGGTTTGGGGCCTGGGCTAGACGCCAACTCACTGTTTTTGACAGCTTAACAGCTTGAAGGCCAGCTGGCCAGCTCATCTGTATGCGTGGAAGGGTTGAATTACATTAAATTGGTATCAATCTAGGTATATATGCTATGACAAGGATATGTATGCAAGGCTATTTGTATCCCCCAAACACCGAATCCATGACCAAAAGATTAAAAAAGCAGGTCGACCGTAAATCTGTCAAGTCGACAGACAGAAATCGCAACACGTTAATGCGGAAGTCTGGAAATTAATACAAGGTGGCCGGTGGTTGCGTTGAAGATGCGAAATAAGCCCATTCCTTACCTTAATGGGGAGCCTTTCGTTTCCGTGTTGTTCAGCGTGGAGGATATCAGTTGGTTTTGCGTGTGATGGGAAACCGGAAGCATGCGTAGGTGCTATTGGGGTGCTGTCGGTCCTGCGAGCCAGATCGTACGAAGTTATCAACTTGCAGCAAACTGACTCTTCGCCCTGAGCTTTGCACCCCATTTCCACAAAATGAATGGGCCAGGCCACCCAATGACGATTCCGGCGAGCGCGAGCGTCGTGTTACCCCATCCATAATCTAACTGTTTGTACATTGCTGGCGCAAATAGCGGAAATCCAAAGCCCGCTATACTCCTTAGTACAGTGATGGAGGCGATAGCACTCGCCGCATACCTAGTGTACGTGTCGATGATGTACGTTTGGATGCACTGGAACCCCATTATGGTGCCCCCAGCAAGTACCATAGCGCCAATGTTGGGGACAATCCAGTGTGTTTTCGCCTGCGCGGACCAGCCGTAAGCAAGTAAGCCCAGTGGTACCAGGAAGACGCCAATAGGCATCAGTGGAACCCTAAACTCGGGTAGGCCGACGCCGTTGTTTCGCCGTTTCAATGTGACATAAATCTGTGGTTGTCTTGAAGTTAGTGCATGTATTCTAGTGGAACGTATGTACTACGTAGTATGCCAACCATAATCTGAAACCATGAGATAAAAATACCTTATCATTGATTGGCGCACATATTTGTGTTCCGAGGAAAAAGCCGAGACCTAAGGAGATATAATTTAGGCTGCCAATACCGACTGACTGGCCATACCGAATCTCCCATAACGGCGGAAACGTCGACAGGACTATATATAGTAGGCCATACAAGAAGACGTTATAGGCTGCCATGAACTGGATGATAGGTTGAGTTCCAAGAAGCTTGAACGGCCGGACAAGCGCTGTTCTCAGAACTTTACTGAACCGGCGTTTCTCGTCGGCTTCATACGGGGTATGCAGTTGCATATTTCCTGTTTCCTTTCGTAGACGACGAGCTTTCGCCTGCAGCAATTTTGGCGCATATGTCTCTTGTAGAAGGAACGTGCCGGCGATCTGAATTACTGCATCAATCATGGACATTATGTAGAATATCCAGCGCCATCCAAGACCTGACTGGACGATCCAACCACCTGCAATGGGCCCGATTGCCGGTCCCAGCAAGGGAGCGAGCGAGTACATGGAAATACCCTTACCGCGCTGCTCTGCAGGCTGAAAAGAAAGATTGATGCTGTTATCTGCCGTTCTAAATTATAAAACTTCGTTCATATGATGTATGAACTGGGGATAATGGTGGCTTTCTCACTTACCCAAACGTCGCTGAGCACTCCTCCACCTAATGCTAAGGGCGCCGCGCCGCCGGCACCGGCCAGAAACCGAAACACGATCATTTGAGTCTCGGTTTTACTTGCTCCACAGGCAGTATTGAAGACCAGGTAGAACAGGTTGGAAATCTGGATAACCGGCACACGCCCAAAGACCTCGCTCAGCGGGCCGGTGAATAGTGTTGTAACCGCATATGCAAGCACGAAGACTGTCATTGTCAACTGAGGGGCCACAGTGCCTTGGATATTTAAATCTTTCGCCACGGACGATATAGCAGGAGCTACCATGGAGGATGAAACCGGCGAAAGGAAAGTAAAGGCTGATATAACAACTGTGGCTGTCCATTTCTTCCTAATACTCCAGTTCAGCGGATTCTCTGGGTCGTCCGGTCCGTCCCACGTCACCTAAGTCATCATGCCCTGTTAGAAATCACACCTCCTGTCGTAAATCGAACGGGCGAAAGTGTAGCCTTGTTCGTGATACAGTATTTGCGGATCGGGAAACGGTCGCGTGTTGCGTGTTGCAGCGACCGTATACGGTAGTTGCTCACCAGATTTGGGTCTGTCTTGGTCTTTGACAGCTTCAATTTTTGGTCCCTGTCAAAATCCAGGGCACCCTTCAACTCTTCGCTTTCTATCCCTACAATGATCTCTCCATCCTGCTTTTCCAGGTCAATGTCGATATCAGATAACCTTCCCGATATGGAATCAATTTCAACCGCGGGTAAATCCTGGAGGTCCGCTTCTGAAGACGAAGTGCTGTCATATTGACTGTGAGACGGCTGCTGCTGATACACCGACTGGTCATCGATGAACTGAGCTGATAAGGACGCTTGAAGCTCTGAGCCCAATCTAGGCCGTTCGTCGAAGTCGCTGTTGTTAGTATTGCGTCTCGAACGGTCTTGCCGTGTCGGCGGCCGCCGGTCTTCAGACGACATGGGAGCTAATTAAGCGAAGGAGGTCATATGAAGTTGTAGGACGAAACCGGGGCCGATATCGAGATATGTTGCACGAACGCGAATAGACAGTCGAGATTCTCACTTCAACTGACAAAGTGATGATGCAGTTTGAGAGGATACGTTTGTACAACGAAATCATTCACCTAAAGCGATACGAGAGCAGCATACTTCTTATTTATTACTACCAGCGGACTTACTAAAAATCCGCTTAGGCCGGACACAAATTTTCGTTTCTCCCTTGCCATTAGCTAAAGCTAAATATCTCCTGTCACGGCTGCTCCTAACCAGTGATGGTGACGAGCTGCCGCATTATCCGAGCTGGTCGCCAAGCACCTTGATTAGGTCAGAGCAGAGCTTCGGTTCAAACGAAATTCACCAGAGCGACGTTGCGAACGCCTAAAAATCATCAATTTAGGGGCTTCGAGATACCCAAAGACTCTTTGGGGTCACCGGGAACCGTCCGAAGAGAGGAATTTCAAGCAGTGCAACTAGTCCAGCACTGATTGTACAGCCGAGGATATAATGTCCACATCTGCAGTGTGGTTTTGGTTGGCCAAGCTTTCTGAGTTTTGACTTGCCACTTGGCTGTGCTGCACCGAATGAATGCACGGTTTGCCCTGTCGGGCCGATACCTTTTGGACGGTTGAATAAGTATTTTGGTTGAATGGGCCTACTCGCTTTTCTCTTGGTTTTGAGAAATTTCCTCTTCAGCTACCTCGTATGGTTAAGCTTTTCGCCTCTGAGGCTAAGGACGCATTTTACGTCACCACGGGCGCGCAGATATACCGTCGGTTGGGAAACATTGGAATTTCTTAGATCTACCAAGAAATCTTAGATGCCCAGTATTGCTGCCGTGTCAAAGAGTATTGTAATTCTGCGCTAGAATTGCGGATCATGGTTCAATTTTGGCTTGTACCAGTTTCCTATGGCTTTGGGCCTGGCATTTGCGATAGCCAAGCGAGCCGAGTTCCGGAACACGAGTTTATACGATGATGTCCCGACAGAGCGGCTGGCAACGGACTTTTTCCATGGACTCGGGCGCTCCTCCTTTCGAATACCTGTCTTCCACTGCGCAGAATGCAAGACTCCTTGATTAGCCATCGATCGGTGTAGACTGCTTCTTTAGCCCTGGCTGCTCTTGAGAAGTCAAAAATTACACAGGTGTTTTGGCCGAAAGTGAAAATGAAGAGTGTCCGAAGAAGCCGAGACAACCTAAGTCAGCCAGTAATCATTCTTCGGTCCGATTTTGTATGTAATATATATTGCGATGTAATCTCAATCTTTGTCTATGTCTCTATACATGCACGCGGTAAAACATATTGTAATACTGAATTTCCGCCCACGCGCCTCGAACAATGCTGCAAATATTGTATCTCAATACCGCCTCTAGTCTTTTTGAGAAAGCTCAGACGCGCCTAGTGGTCCATGGGACGATAGCTCAGTGTGCTGTTCAATCCCTCCAACAATGCCATTATTTGCGTTTTTCTCTTCACTCTCCAATCGCCTCAGCACTGCATCCGCTGGTACAAAGATGAACGAGTTCCACAGTGGATACTTTAAATAACCGATGTTAGAGCTCAAGTCCACGATGACATGCAAATGCAAATGCTTCACGGAAATCACCTCCGGTAAGGTTATCCGGAGCGGCCCGAGGACATGAATCCGCCTGCTGCCTCGATGGAACCCACTGCGGACGCGATCTCGCGTTGCAGGCGTGAGATCCGGGTGGTGTTTCTGCAATAACTGGTCTCTCACTGCGAGCATTCTGCGGTCTATAGATGGAAATTCGCGAACTTGGTTAGCAGACTGGTCCGTTCATCGATTCGAAATTTCAGGCGTGTGGTGATTCGTAGACGAGGCTACTCGGGAGGTTTCGGAAGCGAAGTTTGGGGGGATGTGTTGCTAGTGGACAGAACGTTACACAAAGGCAGGTGGGTGGCGGCCAGCCCCTCGACAGAACGGATGTGCTGCAGGGGCATTATGAGCCAGTGTGACCGGCCTGACTGAAATGATAGCATTCTCTTAGCACGGGGTAGAGGAGACATTTGCATGTGAGATGCACTCACCGGCTTGATGTCATCGATGACTACCATATCCTCGTCCTGGACTCGACAGTAAGCATCGTTCGCCAGAGTTTCAGTATACAGACAGAGGATATGACAGGCATGCGATTAATTAAGGACACGTACACGGTAGATTTCAGATGTCATGATAAAGTCGCCGTTGCAGAACAGGCAGTCGACGCAAGTAGGCGAGTCGATCGTTGCAGATTCCATAGCCGGCGATAGTCTAGAACTTGGCTGCTGGGCGCCGGGTGCGTGTATATTGTCGCTTGGGTTCCCGCGGGCGGTGATATACTGCCGGTTTGGAAGTTTCGAACGCGAACGTCGTCGGGTTTGACGAACTTTGGGCAACTGATATCAATCCAGATTCGCTAGGATCTAGATCCGTATTCGTGTTCCAGTCGTACGCAAGAGCTTCTATACGCACAGCTGACCCAAGAACCAGGGTAGCCGAGAGTAGATGAGATCCAGGGGGCGTCGAGGGAGAAGAGATGTGATATTAATTCCGAGGGTTCGTGGTCTCCGGCATACGATATTCGGACCTCGCCGTCGTAGTTCGTATATATACACTCGCAAGTCACACGGCCTGTTCTCGAGTAGTATCGCGATCCAACGTTAGGTGAGAGTTGAAGGAACGTTGTCGAGGCTTAGGTTCATTGCAGTTTGGTCCGCCACAACATACAACACATTTTTTAGTCAGATTGGACACATCCCAAATTCCGGTGACCCCTCCAACAGCCTTCAGACGGCATCACGACATGGTAACCTCGGAGCAGACGGTCGAGAACGATGCCCTGAGCCCTATGAGCTCGCGGCCGGAACCCTCGACGTCGCAAGCCATTCGAGAATCCGAAACCGCCGAAACCGCCGGCTCCAACAGCAGCAACACAAATAGCACTGCATCTGCGTTCACAGTTGCTTCGACGCTCGGTGAGCTCAACCACATAATCGATAACTGTCCACTGATCGACAATCACGGGCATCCGCTGCTGGAAAAGCGGAGCTGTGCTCAGCTTGAGGCCGTTGGTGCGAATCTCCTGCAGGTTTTGACTGAGGCCGATGCCAACAGCCTGAAGGACGTTCCCACCACACTCGCATACTATCGCGCAATTCAGACCCTCCAGAAAGACTTCCCGTGTCTCTCTAACAACGGAAACGACGGCTGGGAAAACTGGAAAAAGTTTCGCGATGACACCGATGAGACTGACTTCACAAAAATATGCTTAGCCGGGCTGCAAACTATCCTGCTAGATGATGGGATTGACTTTCCTGACAAGATAAATGGACGCGAAGTCAGCTGGCACAGCCAATTCCTCAAGTCTCCAGCGAGGAGAATCGTTCGCTTGGAGCATGTTGCAGAGGGCCTCATGAAGAACAATCAGACGTTTGCACAGTGGGATGCAGAATTCAAGGCCGCAGTTCGAGCGGCCATTCGCGACCCCGAGGTTGCTGGATTCAAGTCCATTATCTGCTATAATGATGGCCTCGGCATCACTTATCCCGATGGGCGGAAATGGGTGCGACCAGCCCCAGAGCTATATCGCTATGAATTCCCGAAAGATGGTTCTATTCAAGGGATGAGGGAAATCGCTCCGAATGAAGTCATGGGCTCTACGATCAATGACTGGGTCGTCCATGTCCTAGCGCATGAGATGACTGCATACGTTAAGGAGGGGTTTCCAGCGAAGCCGCTGCAATTCCACACCGGATTTGGAGACACCGATCTAAGGCTTGCGAAGGCAGATCCATCGCTGCTGCAAGATTTCATCGAGAGGTTTCCCTTGTTGCCTATTGTTCTGTTGCACGCGTCTTATCCGTTCACACGGCAAGGTATTCAATCAATTTCAATCTACAACACTCAAGAAATCAAATTGATTGTAAATGACTAATGAAACTATGTGTTTACAGCCGGTTATTTGGCAAGCTCGTATAAAAATGTCTACCTCGATTTTGGTCTAATCTGGCCAAAGCTGTCGCAGGAGGGACAAGAGTCAGTGCTGAGACAGGTGCTGGAGTTGACGCCAAGCAGCAAGGCCATGTGGTCAACGGACGGAGTCTACTATGGCGAAACCTATTATCTTGCCATCCAGCAGAGCCGAGAGGTGTTGAAGACCGTTCTGGCGGAGATCCATTCCAAAGGCAACGCTAGTCTACCCAACCTCTCAAATATCGTCACCGATATATTATTCAATACTGCGAATAGAATCTACAACTTAGACCTTCAGCTTACCATCCAACCACCGTCTGCTTCCACTTCTCATCACAGAACAGAAAATTCCAAGATTCCGGCGACTATCTCGAACATGCCGGGGCATACGAACCACCGAGGTCTTGAGTCCCTCAGGATTCTCAAAGCATTCCTCGCTAAGCACCGTGACATCGAATACATCCGGCTCAACTGGCTCGATCACTCTGCGATTCTCCGCACGAGGATCCTCAAAGTCAACCACGTCATCAAGCAACTCGAGGACAACGTCAACGGGTCTGTCATTGGTGTTGCAAAGGCGGCGCTTTACCTTCTCGCAAACTGCTACATCGCGCCAGGTGGCAGTCCGATTGGTGAATGGCGTCTGGTTCCCGACTTTGCGTCCCTGCGATTGCATCCGCATAAACATACCGGCGAAAAAACCTGCAAGCATGCAACGGCAATGTGCTGGATTGAGGACGAAGAACAGTCTCCTATCGCCATCTGCCCTCGCAACATCCTCGCCACGGCCCTGAGTCGCGCGGATGCTGCGGGTCTCCGTAACTTCAAAGTTGGGTTTGAGGTCGAATTCTGCATGTTCAAGCAAGCCGATCTTGACAACGGGAAGCTTGTCCCCATTACGTCGCACCACACATGGTCCACCTCCCGCGCTTTCCAAACTCAAGCCCTGGACATACTCGAGGATATCGATTCACGTCTGGCAGACGCAGGCATCAAAATCGAGCAATTCCACAGTGAAGCCGCACAAGGCCAATTCGAGTTGATCTTGGCACCGTTGCCGCCGATGCAGGCCGTGGACAATCTACTACACGCACGCGAGGTCATCCAGTATGTCTGCGCTCAATATGGTTATCGTGGCAGCGTCAGTCCCAAGCCGTTCGACGGGGAACCTGGATCCGCATCCCATATGCACATTTCATTCCAGCCCGTGGACAAGCAGTGGAGCTTCTTCGCAGGGGTACTGGACGAGATTCGTGCGGTAAACGCCCTGACGCTAGGCAGTGAAATGAGCTATGACAGGATTATAGAAGGTTACTGGGCGGGCGGAGTATGGGCATGCTGGGGCCGCCAACACCGCGAGGCACCGCTGCGGCTAGTGGAGGAAGAGAAGGCGCACTGGGAGGTAAAGACTATGGATGGGCTTGCCAACGCGTACTTGGCAGTCGCAGGTGTGATATCCGCAGGCACGATAGGCGTCGAGGAGCAGCGAGAGATCTACGGCGAAGCAGACGGTGAGTGACACTCCAGGACATCATTTTAGATATATCGCTGTACAGTCGTACATGAATAGCAAGCTAACGGGTATTGTGACACATTTGTAGACTTGAAGAGTACGTCAAACGAGCATGAGCGACAGAAGAGGGGTATCAAGACACGGATGGCGAGCTGTATGAAAGATGCTTTGGACGCGCTGTTCAAGGAGGATACAGACACGCCCACAAAGTTCGCGAACAGACTTGGACCGGGAGTTGCAGAGCATGTGAGGGTTATAAAAGTGGCCGAGAGAGAGCATTTGCTCTCGCAGTTCGAGACGCTGGATGCAAATGGCAAGCCTGATGTTATTGGGAAGAGGGTATGGGCCGCCCAGTGGTATTAACCAGCTGGTTCCAAATCGGAGTAGCAGTCCATGCCAAAGTAACGTTTTATCGGTCTCGTTGTATTAATCATAGAAACTCCGTAGCTTAGTAATAGTTTTCATATTGATGAGACCTTTTGCGGGCAATATTAAAGTAAATGTACAAGACGCCTTTGAAGTGCGTGCAAACCTCATTGTGATATGACTGGGAAACATCGAAGTCATATAGATATAGATGCAATGTTCTGACTTGATGTCTACATATGATTGACCGAGATATGTGTATGCGATACCTTGGATGTGGGAGTGGTGGCTAGCTGGTGGAGAATCTTGAAGAGTATCCCAGAAGCTGCCACCAAAAATGGCAGGGTGGCTGCATGCAGATGCGTGTTTATAGCAGCCTTTCCACGCAGCAGCAGCTGGCTTCTCCGTCTTCCCCAGACAATCCTTCAAGGCTTCAACCTCCAAAAAGCCATCACCATCACCACCGCTCTGATATGCTGGTAAGTTATCCGCCTTTCCGTCCGTGGTCGCCAGTGTTTTCCTCGAGCTTCTACACATGTTCCGCCTGCTTAAGGTTGTCGTCTTTCGAGCTTTGCGAGTTCATTTGCACCCATTCTCGCAAGGCTTCAGAGTCCGAGACATCTGCACACTATTCAATCACCAATGATTCCCCTACGCCCCGCTACTGTAGTCTGTGCGAGTGATGCGTACGAGAACCCGCTGACGATTTCAATGACCGATTCTATACAGGCCAGTCTCTTGATATCTTCGCTCTCTCATATCACCTCGAGAATCACGCGTTATCGAGTAGCCGCATCTCAGCTGGCTTGCCGAGTACCCTCACAACCGCCATTCCTTCTGATTGCCACTCCCTTTCATGCACTTGCAGTAAGCTCATCGACCTGTCCCTAGATCGTTTCTCCCGCGGTTGACAAATCCCTAGGACCGACATTTATCCCAGACACGATGTGTTACCTTTCCGTCCAATGTGCCTGCAGGCATAACATCGCAATCCAGAACCCAAACAAAGAATGCATCCGTCCCCGTCATCCGAAAGGCTGCTGGCTCATTCGCCGTGGCGAGCCAGTCAGCAGCAGATGTCCCGGCTGCGTCGAATACTTTTCCCCAACGACCGAGCAGCTCACCTGGAACGAAGTCATGGCTTACCACCTTGATACCAGCATCGACTGGTCCGAAGCCACACTGAGCAACGTCATAACAGCGGACCGGAACCGACATATCAACTGCGAATACGAGCGTCTCGACTTTCGTAGAAGGCTACGATGGAAGTTGATGGTCAAATGGGGCCTGTTGCCAGGCTGGAAACTGACCGAGAATGGTGCAATGGTACCCATAAGCAACGAGATGGCCGATGATACCGTCGGTAATGGTGCCGATGTGATAGACATCAATCTTGATGATGAGACCAAACAACAACTAGCACCGCTTTTCGATGTTGCAGAAGATGGGGAACATTCATCAGGCGAGATGCCCGAGGAGGACGTCGGGGACCTGACGATTGGATACGCACTTAAGCGCGTGTCCAGCGGCCGACTTGAAACTGTCTTTGAGGACCCGCTCGAAATAGAGGGGCGTGCCAATGTTGAAATGGAAGAGAACGACGAAGCAAACGAGAGCTTCCAACTTACAAGCCCGACAAACACATCTACCTCCTCCTCCAACGGCTCCACATCTGGCCTCATTATTCAAGATCTGGGAATTGACGACCTCGCCCTCGTATCCCCACCTCCTGAGATCGAGGATGTGCTGCCCGATCTCCCACCTTCTCCACAACCCAAGCCGCGGGAACTAATGACCGATCGCCGTCAGAGCCTCAGGCCTCGGATTGGCCTGACGGACGAGTGGCTGCGTAATATCATTCCCTGGCGTAGCTCCCCTTCAGGCGAGGAAGCATCAACGGAGAATGGCGAAGGAGGCCTCAATGGGAACACCAACGGGGCACAGCTCCATTCGCACAATCATACCAACGGAAGCGGCCCAAACTTCCTGTTGTGCAGAAGCAGCTCGCCGCAAGCCAAGGCAGGTGAAGGTCAGCCTACTAAGTCGGATACTATGAAAGAGAGCACGGACGAGGTGGAGGATACGGATGGGGATGGCGTAGATGGAGGTGTAGACGGCGCGGATGACGATCAAAGCGTATCGAAACGCGATGGACATTCGTCATGTTTGCATTCTTGATTATCTCACGTGAGGCGCAGCTAGGGTTGTGGCCGGTGGTCTTCATTTTGTTCCGGGTCCCACTTTAACATCAATGTACGCTAGCATAGCTATATTTTGTACCGTACATTGCACGACCGTGTTTGCTCGCGTGCTGCTGGCAAAGCGTGGCATAGACATACGTTACAGCTTAGAATATCACACTATTACTCCGGGGCAACCGTGAGATATATTACGTGGCACTGGAAATCAATATCACGAGTTGACTTTTGGGGCTGGCATAGATGCCGTTTTACATGCCACATACGCCGCTTACGCCGATTTGGAGAGCCAACTCGATCGATATGGCGGAGGCATCTATAGCTAATTCTCTATATCGATACCTCCGGGTCAGTTTCAACGGTTATCATACAATATGCAACCCGGCTATCGGTAAACTACGGATATAATACGCTCTATTCTACCCTCACCTGATTAAACACTAGACATTGCACGTTTCTTTAGTCAGCTAGTATCAGTTCCAAGCAATATGCTAATGAGAAACTTGACTCAAAGTTTTCCCACACCCTATCATGAGATAACATGAGCAACACACGAACCTGTGCTTTTCCAACAGCTACTCGGGCTCAATCAGTCACAGCTTGAAACGAGGATGGCAGAGTATATCGGTTGGTGGAGTTAGCCGCAAAGCCCTACCAACAGCAAGAAACTTGTGGAATTGAAGTATCAGCTGTGGTGCACTGGCCACGCTCGTCTTGGCGGTTGGAAGTCCGGACGCATTCTGAATTCTGTTGACCCTTTCCACCGTTTACGCCTCTGCCAGTGCAACTAGTCCTGTAAAGTGGCTGGCTGCAACGCTTGGGGCTGGTTGATTATTCGCCACGCATTTGCGTAATTTTCAGTGTAAGAAGTCTGCACAGTCGTTCCTTTCCAGATCCTTATATCGTGACGTGTGGCTGCTGTGCTGAACTAGCTGCGCGCTCCGTAGTCTTGTGGCTCAGTAGAAGTCAATAGGTATGTCTGTACAATAAGCACATCTCGATTGACGAATATTATGTTGTATAGTGGAAGTAGAAAACTTCCGGTGGTTATGCTGCTAGTGGTGAACTTTCTCTTTCTAGGTGCAGACCTTGGCAATGGTTGCTGTACTAGTATAAAGTCCAAGTCGTCCAGTGTTTCTTCCAATGCCTCCTCATGATACAACTTCGAATTCTCTCTATCCCTTGATATTGATGATAGATTTGAACCTATATCTTTAAGCTAGGTCTTGCGTACCCTTCTTAGCAAGTTCTACCCAAGAACATTCTCTCTCTAGCCTGGGGTACGAGAAATTTATTCATTTCCGCATAGTACACGGCGTTCCACCGAGCTTCGTTGGACTCTTTGAAGTCCAAGCTGCTCATCGTGCACGATCGTGTAGAAACTTTCAACATACATATATCCAGAAATTCATATCCATCGGTATATCATACATACACATACATATGCGGAACGAAGCTAATCGAATGGAGACTAGACATTAATTAAGCTTATTTTATTGATGGCATAAAACTATTCATTTCAATCGTAACTAGTTAGCTTCCATCAACTGCAAGCCAGACGATTGATACGGAGAATGCTGCTGAGCGAGTTGCTCCTCATGGCGGCTGCGGCTTCAGGCTTAGCCTCCGCTCTAGCTGTCTGGCCGGCGAGGGACCGTGAAGGCGGAAGGGCAGAAATAGCCCAACCAGAATACATCAGAATCAAACATAATAACTCCCACTATCTGAACAATACGCCGGTGTCTTCGACTTCAACTATACCCGCAGCGGAGACAAAAATGAAGAAGTTTCGCAGAACCATCAAAGGCGACGTTCTGGTACTTCCGATAACGTCTGTGCCTACAACGGCAGTATCGTCCCCGGTACCTAGTTCGCCACCTTCGCCTATGCCCGCCAATTTAAATCCGTTGACCCTGTCGAGCGTTGTGCCGTTGCCCACATTCACCACGGCACCTACTCATATGGTGGCACCGGGGATATCAGCACCCCCCGATGCCTCGATGCCCGATGTATCGTAAGTACCGTTCAAGCGCCTTCATGTCGATATATATATGTTTGTGTGCTCTTGGGCGTATTTTGGACACTTATATTAACAATAAAAACTCATAGTGGTAGTTCATACCCTGTAACGGCGTCACAGGCCAATGGTACTTCCACAAGGTACACCACGGTCTATATAGATTCAGAAACTAGCACCACGTACGTTTACACGACGGTGTCCGTGCCACCTCCGCGTCTCGTCAAGCCGGATCATACGGGGAAATTACACGGAAACGAGTCTACGGTCCGCCATAACGTTCCACCAACATACACAGTGACACGCACTTTCGTCTTGATTACAGATGATCCGCAAAATATAGAATATGCTGGGCCTATGACTACCACTACCGAAACGTGGACTCGCGGCTCTAAGGGTCCCACAGCTGGACCGACGCCGGAAGCTGTAGACCATACCTCAGACGACGCGGACCAAACCCCAGAAATTAAGGATAAGACCTGGGAAGCCGCGAATGAGAGTCCGGAAGAGAAAAACAAAGATTCTGATGTAGAAAACCACGCTGCTGAGGAGACCCCAAGCAAGGAACAGACGCCTATCGAGACAACGCCCATTTGGAGAGACCCCAATCGCTTCAAAAACCTCATCGAGAAATCCCACCTACAGGAAGATTCCTACATATATATCGCCAATGAAAACATATCATCAATGGACGCGACAGCAAAGTCTGATCTCAGAAAATCAATGTCAGAGGCAAACGATTATTTCCACAGCCTGCAAATCGCACATCGCAATGACAATATTGACTGCTTTGTTCCGCCGAGGTCGGCTGCAGAAGGGACACGCAAGCCTGATCCCCTAATTTACTGCGATCCAAAAATACGTTTCGGTGTGCGGTTGAACAACCTGAAAGACAAAGGTCTGGTCGTGGACTGTGCGACAGTGTCTAGATTCGGTATCTGGTTCGGGCAAGCCGTCTCCGGAGGCATTCCGACTGACAAGCTGCGTGGAACCGGGTTTAGTCATTCGCCGAAGGAATATGTTCAGTATCCGTCCATGCCCCCTGATTCCGCCGAGAACCGGCCCTGGAGGACAGTTGGGCAGGTATTTGGTGTGCGAGATCCTGATTTCGTGGTGTATATCACCCGTGAGATTGAGTGCAAGACTAATCGGTATGGAAGCCCGAGCCTTGATGGGACAATTCAGCCCGATCTCTCGGAAGATCACTGGATCAATATAACCAAAGATATTGATCCAGGAGCAGGGAAGAACAGAAGTCCACAAGAGTAACCTGAAGAGCAGCCTGGACAATCGCCTGAACCGAAACCTGAAAGGCAACCTGAGAACGACGTTAGGAGAACCACAGTTTAAATTTTGACGGAGGGGTAGGCACTTGGCTGCGGGAGAACTTCTCATCACCTCACAGAGCTTATGTTATAGTCCGAGACCAATATATAGTCTAAATTATCTCATAGTTGAAATTTATGCTATCAGTTTAATTCAATATTACAGTTGTCTATTGTAGCATTTGATGACCTTGAAGAAGATTTGAGGAGACTGAAGTCGAAGACTGAATATTCGAGTACTCGCAGAACTCTGTTCTCCATATTTTCAATCGAATCAGTGAAAAATATCACGAAGCATTGGCACAATTCGAGCGTATCCGGTAAGAGGACGGGTGGACCAATTGAACCAAACCCGAGGCACGCAGGGGTAGAGCTATATCGATATATGTATTTATTCTGTGTTAACTAGGCGCGTTATCAAAGAAGCCGGATTGTCAGTCCCACGCTGACGGACTCCAGGATGCCTTCGAGAGACCAGTAGACTTGGAAAAGTGTAACTAGTCGTAGCTATTATACTCAGGCCCACTAAAAGATATCGCTAATGGCGAATCAACCACTTTAAAACTTGGATACTTGGATATGCAGATTTCTAAAGGTTTCTCCACAGTCTCTTCCAAAAGCTATCCTCAGGTTTTAGTCCTTGCCGCCGATACTCCTGAGAGTAGTCAACTGATGCATCGATCTCGAGCGTCTTCTTCGCGCTATCCACATCCAATCTTCTGCCCTCGTCTAGATCAATCTCATCCAACCGCCAATACTTCGTTTTATTCCACCACTTAAACGCAACGTATATTATCGGGAATAATGGCAACAGGATATAGGCATCCACAAAATTACCCGCGTTGAATGGCGCAAGCGTACTCCATCCTTGCACCAACGCCAGAAACACGTTTGAGAAGACACCGAAATAAGCATTCCATGGGTATAGGAATGACTTGAATGGTAGTTGATCCGGTGTACGACCCTGCGCTGTCCATGCGCCTCGAAACCGAATGTGAATGAAGCTGATTGCACCCCACACCAGAAAGGTGGACACGCCAGACAAATTGACGATGTACCCATATGCTTTCCCCGCTCCTGTAGAGACATTCATCATTGAGAGTGCGCCGAACAGGTTGGAGAATAGGATCGCGATAACAGGTACACCGCGATTATTGGTCCAGCCCAGGAACCGCGGCGCCTTACCATCCTGCGCCATGAAAAGAACCGTCCGGGACGCAATGTATATCGATGCGTTAACGGCGGACAGACAGGTGATGAATATGAATGTATTGATGAGGTGAACACCACCGTGCCATCCAGCGTTCTGAATAGCTATCGTCATCGGTGACTTGAGAGCCCGAGATGCACCGTTGGCAAGACCATCAGCAGTCCAGGGGCATACAAGGCCGAAGAAGAACGCCGAGCCCATATAGATGAACACGATCCGCCAGAAGACCTGTCGAATGGCAAGTGGGACTGCCTTGGAAGGGTTCTTGGTCTCGGTGGCCGCAACGGCGACGGATTCGACGCCAGCGTAGAACGTCGAGCAGAATACGAAAACCGTAGCGACGCCTCTGAACCCGTCCGCGAACGCCCCGGGATTATGCCAGTATTGGAAGCCAATTGCCGCGTCCTGGCCAACTAGTCCACCGGATGCGTAGATAATGGCGAAGAAGAAGAATGCGACAAGGCCACCCAGTTTGATCAGCGCCAACCAAAATTCCGCCTCGCCAAATGCCTCCACGCCGAGTAACTGGAATGCCGTGAATGCGAACCAGAATATCAGAAAATATCCCCACAATGGCACCTTGTCCGACCAAAACACCATAATTGACGATATGGTGTTGTATTCGTTTGCGAGGACAGCGACCCAGATGATAAAATAATTCCAGCCCACCGCCGCGCCGAAGGCCTGATCGACGAATCTGTCCGCGAGTTTTGTGAATGCACCGCCAGACGGGTATAATGTCGTAAGTTCTCCGAGTGACTGCATGATACTGAATGCGATTATTCCAATGACACCGAAGCCGATTATCAATGCCGCTGGGCCTCCATTCGCCAACGCGCCTCCGGAGCCGACAAGGAGACCAGGCCCAATGATTCCCGCCAGCGCCATCATGGACAAATGGCGGGTCTTCAAGCCGCGCTTAACTCCAGACTCGGGATCGATAGCATCAGCATCGGCTGCTAGATGCGAGTCTGCTGCGGCAACAGCCGCGCCACCCTTTTGGTCGTCGTCTTCGTAGGATGCCATATTGACATCGATAGATCGCGTGAGCTGTGGTACAGCGGATATTAGGCCTGAAGCGGATCGGAAACCGAGGAGCTACGTGTAATGGTACGGCCCAGGAGAGAGAAGGCTCCGGCTCTGACTTTAAGCCCGTTCCGACATCCATGGTACGGTTCTCTTGCTTTATATCTCCTTCCCGATTGCCCATCGTCTGCCGAAACTTTCGCAGGCTGACCATCCATTCATCTCCATTCAATTGGAATAGGTGCACCGGCCACGGGTTGCTATCCATGCCAACGGATGGGACCCCAAGAGGATAGTCGCCGTCGCTAGCGCGGGGGGCAACAGTACCATACCTCCTTCACGGTTGCAGGAATGTTAATACTATGTGTGTTAGCGTGGGGAGCCAGTTCCCAGGTTTTCGAAAGAAACAATGCATGGATGTGTGACAGAACCATACAGACGCCCGCTTAATGACGCCATTCGGCACCGAAAGCACACCAAACTCTGAACCGGCTGCAAATTTCTCGAACGATGCGACATTCTCGGAGAAGCCCTGGATTACGTTAAATCTTTACCACAATTTGACCAAAGGGTGTAGCTGCCACGCGAAAGGTTCATTACATAAACAAATTTTGGATTTGAGGTCTCGTCGGTGCTGGCCGAACCTACCTTATCGGCCTCGCTTTTCGCACTTCAGCAGCTCAGCTATCAGATGGTTTACTTGCCGCCGGTACTGCATATTTCGAGCACCTGACTGGCCCGGAAAGCTCACACGACCGTTAGCGTGATTTGAGGCTTGAATTGCTCAAGTGGGTGTTCCCCGCCTCGAGTCCGAAGGAAATGTCTGAAGGTTAGAGCAGCGAAAATTGTCACGGACTCAGAGCAGACGACATGTCAACACATCAAGCAATGCTGTGTGAAGATATCAATAAATCTACCGCGTACGAAATTCACTTAGGCAAGGTATGCAGTCCATCAGGGTATAAATAAATGAACAGGGGTGCAAATTATGGGATGATTTAAAAGCTAAGCTATAAGTTTGTATTCAGTAATTGGGGATGGGAGAAGGAAAGGATAATATATCGGACGGGATTGACACGAGTAGCGAGTAAGCGGTAGAGGGTGGTGATTGCGGAAAATTAAAACGCGTGGATTAACTAAATTCAATAGGAAATATTCCATGAAATCGATCAAGGCTATCAGAGGGATTGCAGTGATCAAATGCAGCAATTGACGGGGGAAATCAATCATGGTTGCGCCCAAATAAACTGGGGTGTCAGCCAGTGCCCCAACCGTCCTCATCAGCGGGGCCAAAGCGTCTGGCACCAGATACCCAACGCTTTCTGCGAGGCGTCGTCAAATGAGTATCGCTAGTCCAAGTTGACGGCCTCTCTCGTGGAGCCGGAGCCCAAACCCGTTCTAAGATCTGAGTTTCCCTATGCAGCGCAAGGCCACCAGCTTGCACTTCTTTCTTCCCAGAGATACCGCCGTTGAAGGATTTTTGAGGTGATGCAAGGCCACGCCCAAATTTGGGCAAACTAGTGGTGTTCGCATAGCCCGGTAATGGCTTAATGATGCTCTCCTTTTCGGCAGCAGCCTCGGTCAACAAGAGCTGGAACGGTGCGAGCTCGACGTCCCCAAGAGTCGGTGCACCGTTAGAGAAGGATATGTGGGTCTTCGAATAGACGATAGGAATTGCACTCGCAAGTGCGCGGTTGAGCTTGTGCGCCCCCTCGGCTGAAAGGCTATCGCACAACTGAGTGGCCTTGAGCAAGGCCAGCCCAGCTAGCGCATTGCTTTTTATCTGCTTTGCTAGGACATATACACTCGCGTGGAGGGCAAGATTCTCTGGATCTCCCTCGGGCTCACCGTATTTCTTCTGATAGCAGTAATCGACGAACTTTTGGAAAGTCTCCGAGGTGCACTTGAAAGAACTTATGTCAATACTTTGCGTTTTTTCTGCTTCTTTCATAAAGTATTCGGAATGCTCAAGGACGCCAATATGGATATCGAAAATCTTGTCCGCAAGGTTAATGCTGATGATTTTGCTATGTAGGTTGAGTCAGCTCCATTGTTGTATTTTGACTATCTGGAGCTTACTTACCTTCCTATCTCTTTGCGGTAGCATTTTGCGCTAGTGTCTGTCTTGTGCAGACTGGGAACGGCTCCAGAGAGACGATTGACTGTAGGTAATGCGTCCCGAAATCCCCTCAGATAGGCATTGAAGTCGTCGTCATCGGCGTCTTTTTGTTTCGGCTTTGAGGTGGTTTCCAACAACGTGAGGCGAGATCGAAGCTCTGCGACTTCAGACTCGAGCCACTTTTCGTTCTCATTCTTCAACGAGGGCTCGGTTTCGAGTTCAATTCCCTTGATTCGGTCATTCGAGCCCGAAACATTTCCCGCTCCTTGCGGTGGATACAGCTGGACGGCGGCTTGGAAGTTTCTGAGCTTCGGAATCGAGGAAGCTACCAACGTAGACTCGTCAGCAACAGCTTTTCGTATGTTCTACCGAACCGGGGTAGGTAGAGAGCTGTGGCTAGCCCATTCTTACAAGCCTTGGAAGATTTGTTGCATGTTGCCTTTTTACTCGGCTCTGGGGAGCTTTCTGGAGAAGAGTCTGTCTCAGATTCGGGCTCGGCCGGTGCAGGAGTGGTGGCAATGTTGCAGTAGTGCCGATAATCTCCGCAGGCAGGTGCGGATGTGTGCCCGGTATAGTGACCGAAACACGCATGGCAGACGTTGCAACGCTCGCACTTGCAGTCGATCTTGCAAGCACGGCAGAATCGCGGGCATCTTGATACAGATGAGTCAATAGTTCAGGTAGACTGATATCGAGAGAGAAGCATGCTTACCGTGGGTCTCCCCAGTTGCAGATGGCCATGTTGCTAGCCGATGTGAATGTACGAGGCAACGAGGATGACTATGGGTGTGAAAGATACTATCAAGATAATCTCAAAAGCGGGCGAGGCGGCGCGAACGGGATAGGGTGAATGGCTGAATGAAGTTGAAGAGCTCTTGTAGAATAGGGTGGCTACGGTGTTGTGAAGAATTGCGGGGAGATCGTGTGGTATTGATAACGAGGAGGTTGGATGGAAGAGAGAGATGTAAAGCTTGGGGACAAGTTGACGATGGTTAGAAGTGCGCTTGTCATGGCCATTTGGGCACTAGGCAGTCCACCCTATATCGCCATGCCGACTGAGTCTCGACCGCACACGCATCCCAGCCAATGTGCACTGCATGGTAGCATCTGTCATTATTGATACTGTTCCTCGAGCTATCAACTATCCATTTAGCGAAGACCTTTATGAATTGTCAAGAAGCCAAGGCCTTACTTCATCGCCATGTTAGGGCATGCTAACAGGCAGTTTTGCTCAGCCGCTCTGCCAAAATAACACCGCCGTATGCCTCTCCTTTCGAGGCATATTAAGCCCTGGAGCTTCTATCGCACGTTGGCACGTCTGCCCCGAGACTGATTGACACGCACGAAGCCCTAAAGTCACGCCGAGTCGACATTCTGAAGGCGGACATACTATTAACAAGGCTACCACCGAGTATGACTTCTGTCTTGTTTCGTTCCGGTATCTTCGGGGCTACATCTTCTAGTCTTTAGCGTAGTATCGAGGTCCTAATTTCCTGTATTGATTGCTAGACCCGTTAGCGAACCGCCACGATGTATATATCATCAAATTACGAGGGTAGTTTTGGACGATGCCGCGGCTCAGGCCATACGGACCCACCGTATGCTGGATGGAAACTTTGTCACTCGCTATATATATCTTCTATTGGATGTATCTCAATCATACAAAAGACCAAGGCGGCGGACGAGCTGAATGATTGTCGAATGATGATGGGAATACAGAAGGGGGTGAAGCTTGAAATCTGGGAAGAGCGGCCCATCTTAATATTCCTATCACGCTCCCCAGAGCGCAAGCCGTGATCTAAGATTCAGCACGTTAAGCGTGCAGCGGGTGTATCCGTCTTCATGGTCTCCCGCTCCATGTGGGTCAATGCTGGGAAGACTCTTATTCATGCGTAGCTCAGCCAGCCATATATTTGCAATGCAGGTAGCTTTGGTATAAACGTGCTTCAAGGATACACTTGCAACAATTCTATAGACAATAGAGATTATTACCTGAGTTTCATACTCACTTTGTATGACAAGCCATAGTAGCATTTGGCTTACCCACTTGGATTTACTGGAAAGCCCTGGGTTATAGGTTACTGCACGGCCCCGGGACTGGCCGTCTGGCTCACGAGGTAAGTTACTGCTGTCGTAATTAAGATGCTCATCTTCTTGAAGTTCAGAATAACATTTTTTCCTAATTGCGATCTTAAAGTAGCTTTAGCCTTGAGATTAATATGAACACACTTGGTGCCATCAAGCGAAAGGAAAGTTAGCTTTCGAGTCTGAACAGAAAAACATCAGCAAGTCTAGAGGACCACGAGTAATTGATAATGTCCACAAACATCAGCTTCTAACACAATCATAAAAGAAGACAACGCCATAGAAACGTATGTAAAGAGATGGAGCTTCTCAATGCGCCCTCTGTAAGCTACGTAAGGAGAAAGTGTGGAGTCTAATTCAAGAATAAAATCAAATCGGTACCAAAGTCGGTGCAGTCTAAATGGACCCTCATGAAACTTTCCAAACTTTTGAGCCTCTTGAGGTGTTGAGCAGCAAAACTAGCCAACAAGAGTCGGAATTTCTCGCGGGTGATATGGCCCTCCTTCGAGGTTGACGAGTCGCCAGGGCTCTCCGGATCAGGAAGTTTTCCAGTATGGGGGTCGTATGTGTTCGAATAGATCGTTTGAACCGCTTTCCCAAGGTTGTTGAGATCCAATTGGAGATGATTGGGCAGGGTTCCTTTCGCCAGAGCGGAGCAAGTGGTCGTTGCAATCTTCAAAGCCATCGCTTTCAGGTCGGGAGCGCCGAGTCTATCAGCCAAAACGTAAACTCTCGCGTGGAAGAGTAAATTTCCGTGCTTTTGGTGCTCTTGCGGATCAACCAAGTAGGTTTTTAGGTAACAGAACTGGACAAACGCCTCGAACGCATCTATACGATCGACTTCAGTATTTAGGTGGACGAGGTGCTCCTTTGCCTCCTTCAAATTAGAGGACCTAAGGCCTCGAAAGTACGTGGATGCAGCGCAGACCGCATCGATGTGGATGTTGTATTTCCTTTGCTCATCCCCAATCAAGACGGTGAAGATCGCCGAGTTCAATGTCCTGAATTATCGCACCAAAGCTACAGATTAGTATTATGATGAGTTGAGGAGTGCATCATTATCAGACCATCGCAGCCAAGCCCTCCTTCCGGACCAATATTCAAGCTAAGGTCTATGTGATAATGGGCCATTTCGTATAGGAGTTGCCTGGAGATTGCACAGGGATGACTCACGATGTGAATCCAAATATGCCGGCTTTGTAAATAGACTTGTCGGCAGAAAGCTGCTTTGAAACATCTCGCATATCTTTAGCTTCGTTTTGCAACATTCCTATAAGGTCTCTCAACGATTTGTTTTCCTGTTGGAGCTTGTCATGGTTGGCTTTCAGCTCCTTATGGGAACCCCCGGGTATGCGGCAGCGATGAGGTTGTCGTGAACATCGCGAATATTTTCGACGACCGGAGCACCAATGACAAAAGTCACATTGTTCGCAGACACAATCTTCTCGACAATTCTCGCACAGCCGCGGGCAGCTTGGTGTCGATTGCAACCGATGTCAATGTTAACTTCATACTTCTACACATCTCGACGGCTAGACTCGACGCAGGATCGCAGGGACGCGGCGACGGGAGCGCACGGTATCGTACCTATGGTAACCGCGGACCATTGTAGGTTAACTGTCTGTATAAGTTATCCACCTCGTGCTAGAGGTAAGTATCGGATGCAGGGGCGTATTATGCTTGTATCAGTCCCCAAGCTGGTGTTGCGATGGTGGGCAGGGTGGGGGAGGCAGCTAGCAGACAGTTGATGGTAGATTACAGCAACCCCTCCAACCGCAAGCCCAAGTTAGCCACATGCACGCTACCCTCACAAAAATTCAGTATCTCCGAGGGCACTTCCACAGCACAGGGCTTTGGTTTACAAACGACTGCTGCATCTCTCCCTGCATTATAGACATCTGCTTCGAAGGGCCTCAGATCACCGCTTGCTTCACTTAAACCTCGAACACCAGGCCAAGGTGCCGGACTCCATACTTATGCTAGTTCCCTCCGATCTCGGGTGGTATCTCTAGATCGCTAGTCACCCGACTATCGAATACACCCTTCTCACTACGAGTTGCATGAGGGTTCATTTCGAGTACATATGAAGGTTCCTGCATGTACATGTCCTGTCCGGAACGCATACCGATTGGTATTCCCCACAGCAAGGTCCTACGACAGTTATCTGGTACAGGATAGCTTCATTGTTCTTGAGGTAGGAAACGGCCAAAAATACCAGTCATGAGCCGCATTTATAGTGATTTGTAGGCTTTGTTATCACAAACGCTTGGCGTGATCCCTCCAAGCTGATAGAATGTACTAGCATCTTGGTGAAGACACCATAACATAATAGTCCAATTACGTAGGACACTAGTAGGGCGGATTCCAAGCCAGATCTATAGATCTATATCAGATATTCTGGAACGTTGGTGGCAAACATCGCGAGATAGACTACGGCTAATCGATAAGCATATAGCAGACCTATACATTTATCGGTGATCCTGATATCTAACCGTACTTCTGAATCTTCAATCTAAGATCTGTCAGATGTACGATGGGCTGAGATGAAAAAAAGGCACAGTCGCCGCGCAGTGTACGACATACGATGTAGCCGCAACACTTGCAGCAGCCTCAATCCTCGCTCTTCAACATCCATCGCTGCACTATTCCACCCGCAACCACGACATTCAACAAGCCTCGGTTCACCTCTCGCAACTGCAACGACAGCATCTCCTCCCTCTCGTCGCCCACAGGTCTCGATATACAAGCCTGATTCCCAGTTACCTTGCCTCTGCTGGAGGTTTGCAAAGGTGCCTAGACTACAACCAAGGTCACGGAATCTCCATCTCGCCACACTTTGGCTAGTATCAGTAAGAGAATACAAGGTTGCCAGCAATCTTTCAGTTCAACTGGAATCATGCGCCCTAGAAAAGCCAAAACTTCGGTGGTACGAGGCGGCGTAAAAAAGTGGGTAGCATCTGGATTTTAGCAACAATCACAAATATTAAGTCGATATTGGCAGTGCTCACAACTGACGTTTGGATTTATATTGATGCCTCATCAGATGTCTTCAAATTTGTTCCTGTTGTCTACTACCGAGTTGCTGTTGCGACGTGTGCGGCCTCTGCTATTTCTGCGAAATCGAGGTCGATTGGGATGAGCCAGATGGAGGATATCATGGACACGGGTGTCATATCCGGTCACATGAATGTACATTCCGTCATGAGAGCTTCGAGACTAGTCCTGGGGCACCAATGGCCTCAGAAAATGCCTTGAAAAGATTCGCTCAGTAAGCCCGCCATTCTATCTACAAGAGTGATTCCAGCGCCTTTCTTCTATACGCTTAAACTCAGGCCGGTATAGCTAACGAACTACAAGACTTTTCGAAACGGATATTTTCACCTGCAAGATTGGTACCGAGAAAACATATTTCGTTCACAAAGATGCACTCGGCAGCGCCTCAGCGGTCCTCAAGAAGCAGATGGAATCTTGCATGAAAGAGGGTCTGACAAAATGCATCACCTTAGAGGACACGGCAGACGACGGCTGCGCATTTGGTCTATTCGTCCAATTCTGCTATTTAGGCGAATACTACTACGAACAACGTCTCAATGGCGCGCTGACCGTCCACGCCTCTGTTTATGTGCTTGCTGAGAAAATTGAAGCTCTGGAGTTGAAGGCTTTAGCGCTGAAGAAGGCCACAAGCCTGTGCAAGACATCTCAAGGTATCACCGCCGTAGACCGCGAATCTGCACAGGCCTTACGACTATCTCTTCCAGAGACAGTGCCTGTCATATATAATGGAACCTACGATAACAACACCGGCAAATTACCGACTAGCCCAGCCCCGGAGAGCATGGCAGGAAACACCGAGGCTCCTTCAGTAGTCAGAGACGGATTTCGGATGCTTATAGCAAAATTTGCGGCGACCTGTATTCATGAATTGCGCAACATCGAAGAATTCATGTCTGTCCTAGAGGATTTCCCAGCCTTCGCCTCCGATATCCTTCTTTTCGCGTATCCAGCGCCAAACGCCATCATGGATGGAACGGGGAGTCGCAAGAGACCCAGAGATACTGGCGCGTATTAGATTTCAAGATGTCGAATGCAAAAGGTGCAAGGAAACGCTACATTCTGATTGTCGCCATTCGCGTCTCAACCTTTTACTTGTCAAAATATCTGTTTCGATTTTGTTGTCGCGTTCTAAAACTCTCCGCCCGGAACGGTACTGCTACAGACACGGAAGCTATCGCATTATTCTCATGCGCTCGCGACCTTTATCCAAACAATACTTTTGCAGGGTGGTAACATATCTACCGGACCTTACTTTTCTGACTTCATGCGGACACTCATTAAATGTCAATTAGTCGAATACAGTTGCATACTATTGATCAACTAGCACTCTGGCCGATTGATGTGTCATTATAGCTACCCAGCTGGACAAGAATTGAGACTGGCCATGCAAGGCCCACAACTGCCACCAGGCAGGGCCATTCCGGCCATATCGATCGCCCGTGACAGGTTCAGAGCCGATTCTTATTTTGCTTCTGGTGATTATAGCAAGAGGCTCTATGTCCACCGATGCGAATCGAAGGCTTCATTGACTCAGATTATGGCGAATTGACAGTTCATTTTTTTTTGACTGTATTTACAAGTGCACTACACTGTTTGCTAAAGCGTGGGCATGGATGCCTGGTACCTACCCACATATGGCATATCTGACTTCGGAATAGCGCAGGGCCTTGTAATTAGAGACAGCGTACAGGCTTTCGATATCAAATACCGGATTACAGCCAGATCCCTCTCATACCATCGGCCACAGCTAGGCCGATGGGTAGATCTATGGATCTCACTGCTGCTCTAACGTTAGATACTATGATTGTACCAGTGGCGTCCGAGTCAGGCCTCACGAAGAGGTTATACAATAGTGTTTCGCAAACAACTTGCCTGGATAATCAACAATCCTTAGATCTGAAAAACAAGCAATGCATCCAAGGTAGACTACGATTTGCGAGCGATCGATTAGAGCGGGAAAATTTAAAAGGGTTCTGTATCAAAAGCTGACAGTGGAATACGCCGATAGTGATAGAAGATTGTGCTACCAGCCGCGCAATGTTCTGCCTAGTACTAGAACGTTTATGAAGACAGTAGACTATCGTGTTAGGGCTTCATTACCAAGATTACAAGATATTGGGGGGGGGGGGGGGGGGGGGGGGGGGGAATACTCGATCGAGATCGTTGGCTGATTAGTAGTATCCAGTCTTTTTGACGGTCGAGCGTACTCCCTTGCACAAGGAACGGAAACACTCCCAAGAATTAAAATAGTACAAATATAATCCGGAAGTCTAGTCCTGATAGTATTGGCTACCGCGATTGGCGTGACATCGCGATGTAGCTCGCTGCAGACCAACCCTCATCAGAAAATGTATCATTATACAAAATACATTCGTATATACGCACGCTCCTTGGTCGGCCGCCAGGAATTATAAATAGCCGCTCCCCCCACCCTCTCAAGGCTCTTCCGCTTTCTCTTCTCTTCATCTTTCCCCACCTTGTCTCGCAAGCCAGATACCTTCCTCCCCCACCCTCAAAAAGCTCTTCCAACAATATAATATTGAACAATCCCCCCTCCCAAACGTGGCTACTGGTTCGCCCAGGACTAATTTCTCGATCGAGGCCATCCAATTAACGTGAAGATGGCTCATCTAGCGACTGCAGCGTGAGTGCAATCGATAATACTCATTGAAAAATACAACAACCAATGTGCTAATAACCGGTCTTCGCACGGACAGGCAATCATTTGCATGTTATCGGCAGTGCCTTAACTGCCAAAATGCTTGCCGCTGCGAAGCATGCAGCAAATGCCACAACTGTCAGCCCTCCCTAAATAACAGTCACAAGTGGCTGCATCGCTATGAATGCAATGCCACAGCCCCGACAGGCACAGGCTTCACCCTCAACATACTGGGAGGAATGCCACAGGGAAATCCAGAGTAAGTTGGCTCCACTTCTCCGGAGACTTTCAAATTATAGCCTCCATATCTTTGCTGTGCCCTAAATGCTAATAAAACTATAGAACCCTTGGTTCAGACGAAGTGATGGTCAGGCTTCCTGTAGACAAGGCATATCCCGTTCGTGAAAGCGCACTCCGTGCTATCTCACCTGTTCTGGAAGACATAGTAATGTCAATGGAGTCATATACGGACTCTGACCCTAAATGCATCTACCTGACCGATCTGTTCGACCAAGAGATCGAGCCCGCGTTCGAGCCTTTCATTAAATGGGCGAACACTGGCGACTACAGTTACGTTGGTCAAAACGAGCTTGTAGTCCACGCATCCACGTACCTCTTCGCCAAAGAACAGATCAACAACGGGGAGCTGGAAGCTTTGGCTTTCAGCGAAGCCACGGCTCTCTGCGCGGGGTCTGAGTACGGGAGCGCCAAAGCTTTTGAGCTGGGGCTCCCACAGGCGGTCCAGATTATCTACGGGAGGGCCGGCGACCAAGAGAGTAACGAAAAGCCGCCATTCAAGACCTCTCACAACGTTGAAGATCTTACCCACGTTGGGCGACTTATTGAGGATCCATTTGAGAGGCTTCTGGCACATTTTGCAGCAGTTTCTATCGATCAATTACGGCAAACTGGGTGGTTCTTGTCTCTTATAAACAAGAACCGCCGTTTCGCCGCCCAAGTTCTCTTTTCGTCAAAAGAGGTCTACCAGTTTCCGTTGACCAAAATGGAAATCACACGACCTGACGGAGGTCCAGACGTAGTTCAGTGGGCTTGGATTTCCAGAGAGGTCTAGAAGGTATGTGTACGGCGAAGCCTGTTTGCGCTTTCCTACTTTATTCCCTAGTAACGCCTGGTCCGTTTCGACGTGAGTCTGACCCTCATAGTATACTGGCTAGGCTCACACATCAATATTCTTGCTCGGATGCGTCATTCTTGGTTATGTAATAGCGGGTCCGCGTTCTTCTTTTCCTTTTGCTTCTTGGGTTTATCAAAACGGATAGCTGGGTTAGCTGTGCCGTGGATGCGACTGCTTCAGGTATTAGAAAATTATTTTGGTGTTCTTAAACTACGACTTTAAATTGGTTCCATCATTAAATTCCTCATGATAGTGGATATGCGGCGGGCTTTTTAACTTTCGGATTATGAATCCAGCTGATTCCAAAAGTTCGCAGATTCTGTTCCGGATGACTCGCGCTCAAAACCGACGAAGCTATCGATAATGGAAGGTACGAAGAGACATCTCGAGATATCCCTATGATGATTGTCACCTGCAGGTGGAAGGACCTTTTAGACGGAATAATGCGTCTACAATATCTATACGGGAGGGTGGTTAATTTGTGCTGATGCAAGTTTCTCAAACTGATATGTTATGCTTGCGACAAGAAGCGAAGCAATCACCAACATAACGCGATGGATATGGTGCCAGTGAGTTCAAAAGATAGGGACGACAGCATCAAGAATTTCCTATTTTAATATCACAGATCGTGGTAAAGCAACAACCGATTGAGGCTACTATACAGTTTTACCGGATCGTCTGGCGGCACTATCGACTGATATATGCAGATCCGATGACTTTGGCAACCGACACCACAACTGATGTCAAGCGTTAGTCTCGAGGCCAGACTTGCCTGGGTCGGCCACTGGGAGTGGTCGCCAGCAGGCAAAACAAAATCTCAACAGCGAGCCGGCGGCTGGCCTTGAGACTAGTGTCACATTTGCGGGCATTTAAGCATGCATCACTAGAGAAATTAATTGCTCGATGATAGCGTTTAAAGAATCAGAGCGCCAAAAGAGCCGCTGATCAAGGACGTTGGCCGCTGTCTCCCACAAAAGTAGGCAATACGCGAATGAAGCTTGATCAAGTTCAGTAATGTAGTGCCAAGTTTCGAGTTCTATTTAGGAGCACCCTCGATACGCCGATATAAGATGCATGGAGGCTATCAGGTAGCCTCGGGAGCATGCGTGCACCATCAGTGATGATTTTTCATGAATTCAAACGAAAATCGAAATCTCAACAAAAGCCTCACAGTTCGAGATTCCCATCATCGCCAATGGATATCTCCCTCCCACAGCTGGCAAACAGAACAAGATCTGCACTAAACGATGGATGCTCCTCCAGAGCCTGCATAAACTCTCGGTTCACGCGGAGTTCCTCGAGGTGGGCCGCCGCAAACTTTGCCAACAAGATTCTGAATCCATCCCTCGTAACAGCCGTCGTTTCCGATACATCTTCTTTAGCATCTTTTTCATGAGGTTCCTCCTCGGCAACCTCGGATGCCTTTGTGGGCATTCTCCCCGTGTTCTTGTCGTACGTCCCCTCGTAAATCATAGCGACCACCTCCGGAACGGTGGCGAAGAAGGAATCCATATCTTGGGCCACGATGCCCCCGCCGACTTCGACGCATATCTGAAGAGCGTGCTTCAATGCAAACTTCTTCAAAGCTAACGCCTCCAGCTTCTCAGCGAGGACGTAGACTGATGCGTGTACGAGAAAATCACGGTTTCCTTCGTTGTATTCGTAGGAGTTGAAGTAGCAGAATTGAAGGAATAGACTGATCGCTAGGCCGTTGTCGGTGACGTCTGTGAGCGTGATGGTACGGGTCAGGCCCTCTATCATCTGCGAGTTGACCTGTCGTTTCAAAACGGCAGAGGTACGGCTGAGAGGCTCCTCGTGGACAAAATACGTCTTCTCCTCTCCGGCTTTGATGGTGATCATATCGCTCTCCAGCAACCTAGTCGAGGTTAGTATGACTACAATATATGTTTAAAACATCGCTCCAGGTTAAGGCCAACCATTCCAGGATCAACTTACTTGACGAAAGTCGTGGGGTTTATCGCCACCGGAACAATATCGCCAATGCCATCATCGCCTACAGATTCGCG
Source organism: Drechslerella dactyloides (assembly GCA_020064725.1). NCBI lineage: Eukaryota > Fungi > Ascomycota > Orbiliomycetes > Orbiliales > Orbiliaceae > Drechslerella > Drechslerella dactyloides. The sequence continues at coordinate 3,144,711 of JAGTWJ010000001.1, forward strand.
TAGATGGTTCCTGCAGTTATGCTTGGAAGGATGGTTACCGACGCTTCTGTTACGCAAAATCTTTTGCAGGTCGCAGGTGTGGCAAGATGCACACCAGTCGCAAAGGCAATCGCGACGGCAGCCTTGGCACAGTCTCTGACAGCTAGTGTATATATTCACGTCAGTATCGATTCTTCAGTGAAGTACCCAGCATTATTCAGAAAGCGGATAGGCTGATATAGCCCGAATCGATGGTCCGAGGCATCGAGTCGAAGTGTTGTAAACACGTAGGGATGCCGCAGCAGAGCAGCTAGCCCCTTGAATCTCGAAGTATACGTTAATACTTTGGCACTAGTCTGGAAACCAGCCTCGACACTCGATACCCATAACGCGAAAATACTGGACGCCAACGAGGCTACTCGCTTACGCTTACCGTCTGTCTCCGCGTCTCTTCATCCTTCGGGCTGGCTTGAGACTGATACGGAGTGGTAATAGTGTTGCTAAAGACTGGGTCGACCCTTGAAAATGGACAGGATGAGCTAGATGTGAAGTAGGCGGCCGATAACGGGAAGCTATCAAGAGTGCACCAGCAGCTTGATTGATGCCGAAATAATTGCTTAATAACGCGACGACGCCAGGCGCGATAGGGGCACAGCATGGCTGGCGTTATTATGACTGGTTATTATGACTGGGCGGGGCCAGTATAGCTGTTCCGTTTGTCGTCGTGGTGCCATTGCGTTGCCGTTGTTTTGGCATCGATGCTGCAACGTTGACAACGCAAATCGTTGTTGAGACGGCATGAGCTACTGGACTCGACTCACGAGCTGTGGCAGCATACCAGCAAGGAACTCTAGGAAGCGTTTAATTTACCAGTTCAATAAATACCTAAGTACCCGGCCTCGAGCATAGCTCTTTATATCAAGCTGACAAAGATGCCCTTCATGCAGCAGGGCAGTCATTCGAATCAGCAGAATTGTTAGCTTCTGATACCGCATCAAATTCAATCATGCCAGCCTCAATTAGCAATCGATTTGCCGGAAAGATTCGAGCTCCTATCGGAAGTGTAACTACCGTAACAGGGTGAGTCTTAAGTTAATTTTGTCCTGAGCCTCGTGTACATGTGTAGATCTATCAACACGAATGCAGGCTTGCAAGAACGCACAAAAGAAACGATCATAAAGGCTTGACGCCAACCGTAGACTCCCCTACCGGTACGCTATATCCGTTTCCCGGCATTAACGAATAGAAACATATCAAGCGCAAACTCAGGATACTTTTGTACAGCAGCTCTGAAGTGTTCATCCATACGCAGCTCGGCGATGTGGAAAGCTGCAAACTTCGCTAGTAGCATCCTGAATCCGTCCCTGACAAAGGTTGACGCTGATGGCGGATTCCCTTCTGCACTCGCGACTGCAGTTCTTTCCACAGGCGCCAGTTCTCCCGAATGCATATCGTAGGTTCCGTTGTAAATGAGCGATACGATTGCAGGCATATCTGAGAATAAAACGCTCATATCAGTCGCAGAGTTTGAAGCTCGTGCATTCGAGCAAATTGTAGTGGCTTTTCCGAGGGCAAGCCCCTTGAATTCCAAAGCTTCAACCCTCTCCGCAAAAACATACGCCATGGCGTGCGAGAGTAGGTTACTTTGGCTCTGAGTTTCAAAAAGGGAATAGTCAGCAAAATAGCAGAATTGGATAAAAAGCTCGATAGCGTTTGATCCCCCGGCGAAGCTGTCTTCCAAGATGATAGATTTCGTGACTCCTTCCTTCATGGAAGAATTCAGTTGTCGCTTTAGGACAGCTGAGTTTTTCTCTATAGCGCCTTGGTGAACATAGTATATCTGGCTGCCGCCGACTTTGATAGTGACCTGCTCGCTTCCGAAATACCTTACATATGGTCAGATGCTTGTTACTCGCGTACTTAAATCGTGCTTTTGAGTAATAAAGGGCGAATATGTGCACTACCATATTGCAAAGGGACGTATATCGCTAATGAGAGAATATGCTTGGAAAAATATGGCCTATATAGGGGCATGTATCGACTTACTTCATAAAGCGTTCGATATTCTCCTTTGTGGATATGATAGCAGCGTCTTCATTACCGTTCACGTTGATCTGACAAGTATGCATAAATTCGTGGTTATGTATGTAATGCGGGCGCCCACCAAAAATTGAGCTCACGCTAGGACAATCATGACAATGCCCACAAGAGTCACATTCGCAAGCCTTGAGGCATCTCTGACACTGTCTCGGACATCTAGTCGTGATATTAGCACTCTACTTATCCCCAGGCTCTGGAACAACATGCGGGATGAAACGGACGCACGGACTAGCCATATTTGGTTGGCGGAGTCACTTACAGTCGACTTTCTCTGTTCGCCATTTCCTAGACTGCTGGCTGGCTGCGAGCTGTACGGTGATATTATTGTAGTCTATAGATATGCGGATTTGATGTGGTCAAGGCTGGCCTCGAGGCTGTGTTTGGTGAGAGGGATGTTGAGGTTCGGGGTTTTCAATGCAGAGGGGCTTAAGCTAATTAAGTAGGGCTAGCGGTGGGAAGAAGGCGCAGGAATGTCAACAGCAGATGGAATAACGTGGAAATGTGGAGTTCTCAGGATTGGACATTAGCAAATGAGCATAGATGGTTCTCTGAGCTACTGGAAAGGCTCATCATATATTATACACGAGACTGATGAACAACAGAGCTGTCAGGATTATTGTAGCGAACTAGATACCTGGTGAGCCCGTCATAGACAAAGCAAGCTCAAAACACCTCACCTTCAACTCCAAACCCATGCTATGGAATCCCACGACTAGATCTATATATCAGCATCAGCTGTCCCAGTCTTCGTTGCCCCACCAAGTCGGCTTCCACCCAGCCTTCACTTTATCCCCCCTCCTTCGAAACCACCAGTAATTTCTCTCAGCTTCCAACATCACCTCCTTCAACGTCCCCTTATGCCGCTCCATCAGCGCTTCCTGCATCGGCCCGATCGCAAACGCCTCCTCCAGCTCATCCGAGTCCTGCACAATGCCAACGCCAATATACATCAGCGACACATTAACCACTTCCAGCGCCTCGCAGAATCTGAAAAACCGCGCGACCTCATCACCTCTACACTCCAGCTCGTGAAAGTCCACCCGCTTCACCGGCGAGCGGAAGCTGAATCCATCGAAGCGGGAGAGAATGGTAAAGTCGCCACCAAAGGAGTTGAGCTCAACAGTTTCAATCTTCGGTAACAGGAATATCGGAATGACACCGTCGATATCAAACCCGTCGTCGTCATACGCGTACGCTCGCGAGAACGTCCTCAGCTCCTGCAGCGCCTTTGGCAACCCGCGCGCGAGAACCTCAGGGTCAAGAGCGCAGCATCCCTCGTCGTCCGGCAGCACTCGCCGTATCAGCTCTTCGATGTGCGTATCCCTCGAACTGCTATATATCTTCCGCAGGTCGTACCCCGTCATCGGCTTCCCCATATGCAGCACACGTAGATTGGTAAGCAGGCAGATAATCGGCACGATCAATGCCGCCGGCACAATGAGCTTCTCGATGGCAGTTCTCCAGCGTTCGTGAAAGTCGTTCTCATCAAACAAGGTGTCGAGAGCAGCATGTTCTTCCAGTGTCCACTCATCTTCAATGCTCTGCTGACTTTGCCCGCTGCGCCGTATCAGCGATTTGTCCCACGCGATGCTAACCTCTGTAAACCGGCCGCGGAAATCGGTATCCCGGAGGAGATTTCGCATCATGCTGAGCAGCTGGGAGCCGTCGTCATGGCGAAGCACGATATCGGTGTCGCGCGTGAGATATCGTTGTGCGATCAGAGCGAAGGCCTTACACGCGAGGCTGGCGTTGCAGAGGTCGTCGCGGGTCAGGCATTCTTGACTGAGGATTTCGTGTAGGATTTCGATGGGAAGAGAAGTGGCGTTCCGGGGCATGGCGGTATGTGTAGTGCGGGCTTTTCGAAAAGCAGCATTCGACGCGCAGAAGAACGTTACCGACAGAATGGATCCGAGATGTGGATGCTTACGTTTGGTCAGGGGTCGCGGATCTTAACGTTTTTGGCGACCTATCAGCTGGCGTGTTCGACGCGGCCAAAAGCGAAGAAGTCCGAGAGCCGAGTTCAGCTTCACGTTGCATTCCTTCGGTGTCCGCGTTGCTCTATGCAGGTGACGTCATATCTAGTGTTCAGAGGACAAGACGCGTCTTATCAGGCATCTGTATAGCAAGACTCGGAGTCTGTCTACGAGAGCGCGTCGTACGTTGTAATTTTCTCAATGTTTCTCGGTAAAACTACACAGGGAGTAATCATTCTCAAAGTCAAGCAAGTTGTTGTCTCGCGCTTCTAAGCGCCTCCGCCTTACGAGACAACTAAACAGCCAGTAGGCCATTAACAGCGTAAACCGGAGACCAACATCTTGAGAATTTAAAGGCCAATTAAGTGCTAGCAGAATGTTTCCAACGCCAATGTCTCAATCGTTCATCATGGCTACAATAGCATTCAAAGGTGTATCGCACCTATCGTACAGGAACGCACATTAGGATATTCAAGGGTACTACACCCATATGCATAACAAAACAATACACGGAAAACGAAAACGACATCCGCCGCATTCCCAAAACTTACTTTACGATAATCTCCTGCTCGGTCAATCCGACGAGTCGCACCATACCGGCACGAATGCCGTACTATCATTAAACAAAAAGAGGGTCGGGTATTCATCACACATAATGACGTTGCGACGACATCTTCAGCATTCCATCAATGAACGCAATCGTAAGGACCCATGCATGCACGTACGTATTTCATGCATCGTACAATAAAAGAGGACGTAAAGCCGTAATCCCACAACAACAAACCATACCGGACAGAATTAGTGTAATCTTTACTTCAGAAGGAAAACAGAAAAGACATTAACTCTCGACTCCTAAAGTTTTGTTAGTACATGCATATAAACGTCGAGATAATCATGACGATGGCAAGATGCCATGCCGAAACTGTTGTCGAGCTCGCGGCATTCTTGGACTTCGACGTGGTGGTTGCCGATGCTGCGGACGCTGCCGTGTCAGAATCAGTCGGTTCTTCAGTTGGTGCAGAGGTGGTGGGCGGGATCGATTCAACTGTGAACGAAGAGAAAGAATGAGAGGATGATGCGGTAGAGCCGGTGGTGATGATGGAGATGGAGGTGGATGATAGGGTGTTGGTCTTTTTGGTGTTAGGAGAAGGAGCTGTAGTGGAAGACGAAGATGATAAGGATGATGAAACGGAAGAGAAAACGGAAGATGAAACGGCAGAAGAATGGGAAGAAGAAAGGGAGGACGAAACGGAAGACAGAATGGAAGATGGTTTAGAGGATGACTTAGGGGGCGTGATGGAGGAAGTGGTGGAAGACTGGGTAGAGGATGGGGTAGAGGAACGGGTGGAGGAACGGATAGAGGAATGGGTAGAGGAATGGGTGGATATTTGGGTAGAGGATGAGGTAGAGGATGAAGTGGACGTTCGTGTAGAGGATGGAGTGGAGGACAGTGTAGAAGACAAAGTAGAGGACGGGATAGGGGATGGGGTGGAGGACAGGATGGAGGACAGGATGGAGGATTGAGGTTTAGACGAATAACTGGAGGGTGCGCTCGGAGGGTACAAACCAGTACTAGAAGGAGGTGGGATGCTTGTTGCAATATCTCCAAGGGTGGGGAGGTCCGTTTGAGATGGATCGATCGTCCAAGCAGCGCCGGAGGCGGGACAATCCACTTGCGTATTCGTGGGAGTGTACCTAGTAGTTACACAAACATCAGCATAACACAGTAGTAGTTTCGATTTTTCAGTGGCCTACTTACGCGGACAGAGCGATGTTGGTGGTAGAGAGGTCGACGTTAGACCAAACAGTCTTGAGATTCTCGAAGTCCGGTGAGACGGGTGTCGGAGTACCGGCTCTACACAGGCTGTTAGGAATGTTCTATATCTCAGGAATCGTGACCTCGTACCTCTCATATGGGTCTCCGCCAATTGCCGTGGAAGGGTCTTCAACCATTCCGTACGTGACTAGACCGTACTTGTTGGCCTCCTGGATCCATTCGTAGACGATTGATCCCGACCACCACTAAAGTGATATCAGCTGGCTGCCGTGATGTGAGGATAATGGTTTACATCAACTCACGTCAGACATGTTTTGACCGTAGACAGCGTACATGTCCTCGAACAACCGGGGTGGATTGGTGTTGCACCCATCCTCGCTGAAGAAGGCGGGAATGTCATATCGCGCCGCAGAAAGATAGCCAGTCAATCGCTGATAACCGCTGGTCTCGAACGTATCGTACGGATTGCACCACTCGTAGGCATTGACGCCGTAGAAATCAATCGAGGCGGCTCTGCCAGTGAAGCCGGGGTGGTCACAGGCCAGGTAATTCTGCACGAACGGGCTGCATTCGCTCACGTTATCAGTCACCGTCGAAAAGTAAGATATTCTGCCAAGCGGCTTACCGAGTATCCGCATTGTCAGTTGATGCATAGCCAATGTAGACAGGTTTGCCATAGTCCTTGTCTTTGATGTGGGTCTTGATGTCTGCAACGGCGGCGGCGATAAAGTAAACCGCCCGTGCTCCAACGGCTATATCCAACGACACGAAGCTAGTCAGCAAAATCTACCCCATAAAACTAGGCGACTTAAAGACATCGAGCTATGGACATTCGAGAACCACCCACTTTTCGTGATAACCTCGTTTCCGATCCAGAACCCGACGGTATTTTCGTACCTCGCAAAGGCATCCAATGTAGCGGCGAACGACGACAGTTGCGTTTGGCTCCAGTACGGATTATCCTCATTGATACCGGTCTCGAAGTTAGCGAGGTCGACAAAGAGATAAATACCGGCGTCCGCAAATATTCGCATGCAGTCATCGTGGTTCCCGTGGGGGTCGGTCTGGTAGACGCGGATGGTGTTGACACCTAAGGTTTTCATCAACGCGGCATCGAGCGCACACTGATCCTTATCGACTAGAGGATCCTGCACGAGTGATAGATGTCAGTCAGCCATCCGATTAATTCTCCGACCGAGCTGTCAGGCCAGGCCAGGACGTCGGATCGCGGACTCACCGTTCGAGCACGGAGCTGGTAAGCAACACCTATCACGATCGCGCGTTGTCAGCCTCGCGCACCTCGCCACTTTCAACACCTGATTCAAGCCCCGCAGCGCCCCGCCGCTGACTAGATCGCGAAAGGATCACGCCAATGGAGGCCGCCAACGGACAGTTACGTGGCCATACCTTTAATGTAGAACTGGTCGCCTGTTTGCGAGTTGAAGAACTTGTTTCCCTTGATGGTTAGCGGCGCTGCAGCGTCAACCAGAGCAACGCCTGACAGCCAAACAGCAAGCAGCGCTCCGACGACCGGGCGAAAAAGGCGGCCCAGTTTATACTGACGGCTGGCCATGGTGAATCTGACGGTAATTGAACCCGATAAAGGACCGGATCACGCGGAAAGTAAAGACTTGTGCTCCCCGGGGATCGTGACGATATTGGTATATACTCCAGGTGAGCAATGCAGTTCTCGCCGGCCTGCGTCTTGTTGCAGCACTCCGGCGCGTCGGAATGTTAACTCGAAGGACTGATATCGTGCCGGCAGCGCGGTTAGATCTCTCCCAGGTCAAAAGACACTCGACTATGGCATGGACTCGGACCGGAAGCTGAAGGGAAGCTCAAGGGAAGCTAGAAAGACGAGAAGACGAGTAATCGTTACTGCTACTCCGCAAGGTCAGCTCGTATTCCTCGACGAGACCAGCGACCCTTTATACTACCGCAGCCGGTGCAAAGGATATATGTCAGTGATACACCCCCGCCACCGTTCTGTCTAACTGCCAGCCGACGCGACAGCCTGTCTCTTCGCATCCTCGGCGGAGTGCCAATGGTATTATTTTCGACGCATAAACAGCTGGAAGGGGAATGGTCGCCCGCCGAGGTGATCTCCGTCGACATCCACCGGCGCGCCGCCAATTGGTGCTCGCTGGCCGCTCAGCCCGGGCCTGCCAACTGCAGCATCCGCGTACGCAGGAGCAACGGACCCAGCTGGAGCTGTGGTCTGCAGCTGCCGACGAGCCGGCCAAGGCTGCAGCTGCGGTGCGCTTCTAGGAGACAACTATATCATCCGGCGGGTCGCTGGCCCCGCCGCTCTGCTTGCGTATCCTGCGTGCCTGGACGCAGACCGGTGCAGCATGACAGCCCTCTTGCCGGACTCGGGATGGCTAGCCTGGCTTCAACGTCCCGCGAACGACCATTCGCGCGACGTCGCTTCCTTTGCTTTTCTAGGCGGCTCTGATCTAGAGCGCCATCTGGACTCTTGTCGCCGACGCACTTGTGAATCTGGCGTATCGATAACACGAATGCCAATGCCACTGTCCGTTTGACACCGTAGGGTGGTATCGGCGGGCTTCTATTTTGGAAGATTTCTCATTCTGCAGAACACAGGAATCTGCCTCAGCACCAGCTTGCCTGCCGTTTGACCAGGTCCTCGGACCCACTTGTGCATTGGCGGTGCCGGCTGAATCTTCCACCCTGTTTTCGTCATCTTGGCCGCTCTAGTCCCCTTTAGGATACTGGTACAACCTCGACATCCAACATTTCGAGTCGTTGCCAGTCAGTGCCAGCGTTCCCGAGATCAAGTCGCAGCATTATTCTAGTGATCCAATATGAGTAATACAAAGACCAGCTTGCGAGGTCAGGTTTAATCAGCTTGATGGGTACTCAAATTTACGAGTTGATCTTTATACAGCACTTTCAAAGACAGTTGCGTCTGCTTGAAATACATTTAATAATCAGATAATCGATAATCTTGTATTGCGGGCTCCGCGTCGACGGGAATCGATACTATCTCTACGGCCCGCTTCCGAAGCTAGCATCTTAGCTTCCCCAACTATGATTCGAACTATGATTCGACAGAGGCCGGCGTAATCCAACTAACTTTAAGCTTATCCTTTCTGTCACACCTGCAGGCTGCACGGTGTAACTATCGTCTGGCCAAGACAACACAAGATATGCAACATCTACCTGCACTAAAGCTCATACACCGTCTCCGTAGTATTACGGAGTCCAGCGAGCTCCACCTTGCAAGTTGACAGATGGCCACTCCCGTCAGCTGCCATCGCCGAATTTTTACCGATGAGACTGATTCAGAAAAGCCAGACCCACAACCTTAAATCGCTCTGCGAATTAAAGACTGGATGAAGGCGGGGTCCCGAAATGGCACTGGCAAACGTCATCTCATGCCCCTGGCCACATAATGGTTAGGCTTTTCGCGATGAATTCTACGTCTATGAAGCGAAGGTCCATTACAAGACTAGCCTCCCGAACGATGGATATCAAGATCTGTATCCTTATCATTCTATCTGGATCGGTAGCTAAGTACAGAATATATCGCTCAATATCCATGTTCGTTGTAAATAGATCGTTATTAACCGGCCTGGTTCATTTAGATATTCACAGAGGATAACTCATATTGTGAATATAGTTCAATTTCAAGTCCTGGCTTGACATACTAGCATACGGTAGATCAAGTTTCTAGCCGCAATATTTATCGAGGATTAGTTCAAGAGAACACCTGTGAGCACATTGTCATTGGCATTGGTCTCGCGAATCGGCATCAACAAGCTACGTTTGTTCAATTTAATACACCATAATCTTACCTAGTGTATTGACCTGTGCATTTTTCAACCCCACCGGCCCAATCCATACTGGCGACAGTGTGACTACAGTACTGATTGCATGTCTGAATACTGCTGGTTCCCCGTAGAAGGTGAGTTCGCTATCTTATCACATTATTCTCTATGACTAGGGTATATCAAGCCACTCAGCAGGAGCTTGAGGCCAAGTATACTAGTTGCTGTCGCGAGTTGATTTCCTCCCCTTCCTTTTCCCCTTCAACTCTGCTGCTAAAAAAGTTCAAGATGGCGTGAGATCTTGCGCTGTTTTCTACCGATTTTGTCGTAGCTCGAGCGCGAGCCGTATACATATACACCTGAATCGTGATACACGCGCTTCCGAGCAATGTTACAGTGCAATGCCCGGATAGAAATCGACTCTAGTCCAAACCACACTGCCTTACTGTGACGATACTTACGCTAGCTGTCGATGATCAACCGCCTGATTTGTCTCGTGAAGTTAGCAGAGGCCACCTAGTAGTTATTATTTACTTGAAAGCTTGCGGTCGGGCCCAGAATACCTCTCTAAGCTAGACGTGGTAATGCATTAACAAGCTCTAGCGCCTTACAACGCATCGACGCACTATGAAATGCGAAGATCTTATATCCATTCATTTAGATATCTTCGACTCTTCAATCCTTCCTGCCCTAGTTAAATGTCCAGAAGGTACTGTTATCTTAACGCGCATACTATTATACTAGTGGAATAGCGTTCTCGTTAAAAACCCTACCATTCATGGAGAAACAATACTCTGTACGAGTCTGCAATACGTGTTTTGCAAATGTAAGCTCACTGTAACTATCATGACCATTTAGCTGCTTGCTCCTGCAATTAATACTCTTGCAAGCTTTATTGGCCTTCATGAGGTTCTGATACACCAGCAGAAATCAGAATGTGCTTTAACTAATGCTCTTCACCTTACAAGCTTTACAACAAGCTCAAAGAAACAGTCAACAGGAGAATGACGCAAGTCCAGCCAGTTATACCGATTCAGGCTGAGACTCGATGAATGCGTCTGGTGACCACAAACTGAGAGTCTCAGCTTACTTGAATTGCTGCTTGTAACCAAGGCAGATGACAATGCTGCGGCAGTCTTCGTCAATCAGCAACCACAATTCTTTGAGCTGGAACTGTGTGGGTTTGGCTTGCGAGACCACTTTGAGCTCATTTTTTAAAGGCCGCCGGTTAGACGCGGAGGAGGAGATGGTTTACGTCCATCGTCCATATAAATGTCAGGGTTTCAACGCGAATGCATCTTCGAAATCGCAAGATTGCGTCATTGGGGACTGCAATCAGAGTATCGTAAAGGAGTTTCAAAAGCTACAATACTTGCTCACGTGGTGGACCGTTGATGTAGGTATCTTGAGGTTTGCAAATTTGACGACAAGCAGATTGCTGACATTGCAAAGATATTCCATGCTGACGCGATACGACAGATTATTGGCGCTCGATTAGTGTTGGAGTCAGATTTCAAACAGTGGTCCGCACTGCGTGCCCATGAATTATGGGCGGCAGCCTGGAGCCTGCATATATATTTTGGAGCCAGTCATGACCATCTCAATGCTCTTTGAAGTGGTCATCATCGGATACATTAATTTAGCCAGGTGCAGTCTACATATAAAGTATTTAGGCAGCTATTTATTTATTGAATTAAAAGGGGAAAGATGATTAGTCGCAGAGCACTATACATGTCTTTCAACTAACAACCGTATAAAATATTCGGATAAACTTTGGAGGGCTTTTATTTTAATCGTAAAAGCAAAACCAATTCACTTGATCATAGTAACAATGAAGTTTAGGAACTAGTATGTCCTCATGAAATAGCATCAATCCACATGCACAGTCGTCGATCTCCTGAATATTCGAATCCCCGTTTCCTGCACCGGGGGGTTTAATGATGCGTACTGATCTGGTTATCTTGCGGTTTAGATCTCTGCCGATAGAAAGCTCAAAATTCTCTGGTCCAAATAAGTGGAAAGGTCCACTTCGGCCCGCCGGATGGCAATATGGGCCGGACTCGCTATATAGGTTGTTTTCATGTATATAGCAGTCGAATCTAACATAACATAACATAACATGGCTACCACGAGCTTATAAAACCGGCTCATGCCAGATTTCAGCGCAGTATACCTAAAGGTGGATAAAGTACAATTCGCGCGTATATTATGGAGGCAAACTCTCTCAATTCCAGATTATCCCCACGTAAGCAAAATAGATTGGGCCTCAGCATATATATATTACCACAGTGTATTCTATTCTGCTCGTGGCAAGCTTTAGAGATGCTGAAACTAGCACTACTTGGTTTGTGTAGAGATTGACTTTGTTAGCATCTCATTAGTCGATCCCATGGCATACAAATACATTTACCCAGGAAGCACTTAGATAAGTCCGTATTTAAGCAAATATTAAATGCCCCAGTCAGATTCAACTGACGTGCCGCTGGATACTTTGGTTGCGACACTAGAAGTAGTCGAGGACTTGAATATGTCTGCCCTATTTGTTCCCGTACGTACCTACTAAGTACTTAAGTAAGCATTTATGAATTTATTCATATGCGATTACAAGTGTAGTAGATGCCATGCGGTGACAGATGTATTGTGCGTTTCCATAACAGGCTTTGGGTCAAAGCCCTACCAAAGAAACTTCCGGAAGCCCTGAGTGCTTTTGAGGGGTCGCGGGCGCAAGGCAGCAAGACACTTCCCACTATGCAATGCAAACCCCTCCTCTTCCTCACCCACAGCTCTCCCGACTTCCTCTCCTTGCCATCATCATCGCCCCTATTTCAACACTGACCTTCGCTACTCCACACCGTGGCGATTGAGAGCCTCCTAGGTTGCAGAAGCCACAGGTTGTCGACTTTCTCCTACCCTTACTGGTTGCGGTAAAACTCGCACAATATGTAAGTATACATGAAGCTACAGCAACATCCTTGAATGCTTCGTTGGTGGTATGCGTACATATACACATATGCGGTATGCAGCTAACACCACTAAAGGGATTCCACAAGACTACCTGGAATGCTCTTCACGTTGCAAGAGATGCAAATCCACACCAACGATGCAATCAGACGTGACGAACTCTTGTTCAAGTCCAACGTCGAGTTAGATGTGGACTCTCCCAACAAATCGAAAACACTCCAATTAGAAATTTTCAACTGCCTCTCCTTGATTCTTGTGACCAAAGCCGAGGGAGACGTGGCCGCCGTCTTTGTTAACAAGCAAGCCGACGGGTTAGAAATTATATTGTCGAAAAATCGCCCTCTGGACGACAACGAGATCCACTACGTCGAGCAGCTCAAGCAGATCGTACAGAAGATAGCAGCTAACGGAATGGAGGGCACGGATGGTATATATCTGAAGGAGTGCATCCTCGAAGGATGCAGGAAAAAATTGATCAAACGGTTGAGCAAAGTTAGAGCCGCATTCAAATCAACCCCTGAAATCCTGGATACTGAAGGCCTCAGCTCCGAACATATCTCAAAAATCAAACTCATATTTCAGGACGAAACAGTCCAAGAGCTCCTTGGCGCCGAGGAGGACACCGACGAAATCATCCAAATCCAATGGACGAAAGCTCGCGCAATTCTGTCACAGACACTCAGCCATTACCCGACTTACCGACTAGCAGCTACAGTGACGCTAGCAAATTTGTTGGGCGATATGATTCTCGAGCCCTTAGTCGGAACTCTAATTGTACGCCGGCTAAAGAAATTAGGCGACTATCAGAAAGCATGGAAGATTATGTGTGCGTATGCGGGCGCTTCAACTTACAAGACGCTTATCAAAGGCATCAAACTCATAGTACGAGCCTAAGTGTACCTATCTTCGGCTTCTGTTTCGGCTGGCTGACAGACTTTTCAAACTAGGATGTGCGCGCGCAAACTGCCGAAAAAGCCGAGTTCAGCGAGAGCAATTGCGAAGAGGAACATAGGGGAAGAAGTCAGCTGCCAGACGATAAGCCCGCCGGCGAACCAAAGGACAGACCTTCACCAAGCGGCCTTCGCCGATCAAAGAGACTCAGCGTCGCATCCCATCGAGGAACCGATAGCGCAGATCAGCGACAGGAACAGGAAGTAAGTGAGAATAACTCGACCTGAAGATCAACTAATGCTAATATCAAGGTTAGGTGACAGTGATGAAGACGCTGGCCTGGGTTGCAGAAACCCTCAAACTTCCGGCTCTGAGAGACCAAGACATAGTATTTCGATATCCTGCGTTTGAAGATCGTAAATGGGTCTATTCCAGCGAAGATTTAAAGGTTCATTACGAGTGTGCCTTGGCAACGTATCTGAGAAAGAGATTCCCTCACCGAAAAGAGTTCAGTCTTGGAAGTTCGAAATTATGCTGCTGGACGTGCGATAAATGGCTTCACGCTTATGAAGCTTTTGCGCAATGCAAATTCCTTAGGAGAGGGACTCACGGAATGTGCTACCCTGCTTGGAGGTCGCCCGGGTGTGTAGTTGCCGATCAGGCCCTCGAGGAGGCAGCATATGATCGCATCTGCGATCTTTTTATCAAACTCCACCGGTCCCGCAGTGAGTCGCCTGAAAGCAAGCTCACGCTTACAAAGGTTAACGGACTAGCCCGTCGGCTTCGAGAATTTGAACGATTCTAGTGGCGTGCGTGAAGCATTGAGTATCGCCCAGGGTGCAACTAGGATAAGCGCGGTAGTGCACAGCATCAAGGTGGGTCGTGGACAAGTGTACAGTGTTGATATATAGCAGAAAGCTAATGATATAGGTAGAATTGAAAGAATTACTCTCACCGCCTCCTCACCATCATCAATCACATCCATCCATCAATTCATCGTCTTCCTACCACTGCAAGCAGATCGACATTGTTTTTAATGAAAGACAGTTAAATATGGTATTCGCCGCAACTCTGGTCGGGGAATTTTACCTCCAACTAGATAAGCATCATTCATATGGTCATATCTCTCCCCCTTTTCTCGTGTAAACTCTCTCGATAGCGAATATTGTTAGTGTTTTTTTTGTAAGCAAAAGTTCTCTCTATAGTCAAAAGTCGAATACATCAAAACCAACCCCGAGTGAGGCTGCAGACAGTTTAAATGCCATCTCGAATACAATACCGGAGGAAATTTCGAATCCATAAATACATATCGATGCATCGTGATTTAGACGAGGTCCTAACGAAACCTTGGAAGCTGATGAAGCTCTAGCTTCCGTTAGGCCGTCCATGATGCGAGACTTCCGCATTCATCATAAAACAGCCGCCCAGGCAGCGCGCGGCACTGATCCTCGTCAAATGCGGCACATACTATCCAACCCAAGCCCCTTCAACCGGCAACACAACTTCACCACAAATATTGCAAATCAGCTAACATTAGCGGACAAAGTTTTGAGATGACGTAGATATCGTCGCCGCGCCATGTCTAGCAAATCGGCCCATTTGAGAGACCGTGCGTCGCTCTTTGAAGAAGTTGATATCGCCCTAGATGCTTCATCTCATTCCTCCCACAGTCTGCATGGATACACACGTATGGATACGACGGCACTGGCGTCACGCCTTGTATCGATGCATGTTTAACTGTCGACGTCGATACCAATAACTCGATAACACTGACACATACTGGCATATATTCCAACCAACTCTATTCGCTTGCCAGTTTCGATTGAAGACTAATCTATACACATACAAGACTTGGTGTACGTTGCCTAGCAATTGCATACCGCCACGATGTCGTATAATCACAGTGAGATGGTCTCAGCGCTCAGCTCGCTATTCAGTGGTATTTTCATAGCTGGACGTCAGCCGACGCCGACAGCTACACTCGATACTTCAACAATCCTTGCTCTGACCGGTACTGGTACTTCGGAGGGTATCTCGAGTGGCACCACAGTGCAGATAGCCAGCGCCGCTGCCACAGATGGAACGTCCGTCTCAACCATCAAGTCAACCGTTCCCGCTTCTATCGTGAGAAGGATCGCAAAACCCGCACCGACTGTAGCTTCGGACTCAGCTTTTGTTGCGAGTGGCGATATCCCCACGACTGCAAACCAACAGCCAGCATCGTCGCCAGTCGAGCTACCTCCGTCTGCAGTTCCTTTTGTATCTTCCGCCGTATCCGCCGCTGCTTCTGTTGTACCGATGCCTTCCACTGGGTATACGCTTCTGAGCAATGTCTTGATCCTGACACTCGATGCTTCCACGGCAAAGCTGGCTGAAACTCCTCTCGAGAGCTATGGAATGTCATGGGATACCATAATAGTGCCTGAAGCAGGTATCGATCTTCCAATTCTAAATACCACGCAATCTGATGGTTCGACTATCTGCAACTATAATGCCATCATCATCCCCTCCGATTTACGATTTGCCGATGGCGACTCGGGTTGGCGCAGCGGACTGAGTACAGACCAATGGAATGCTTTATATGCCTATCAAACGATGTGCAATGTTCGCATGGTAAAACTCAATGCGTATCCAATGTCATCTGAGTTTGGCGTTGAGGGCCTGGGGGGGTGCTGCAGCTCCGGTGAAGAAGGCCAGAACGTTACCATCGTCGCTTCGGTTACCGCATCACGATTTGCAACCGCCGGTCTGAAATCAGTTCCAGTCAACCTAGCCGGACTGTGGCACAATCCGGCGAAGATCACCGACACCAATGCCACACAGACAACGGAGTTTCTGCAATTCAGTCCAAACTCGGAGTTCGCTGATACCACCACTGGCGGTGTCATCAACACGTACCCTGACGGCCGCTCGCAGATGGTCTTCTTCGTTGCTTTCGCTACGTGGAGCGCTACCAGCACGTACCTGAACCATATTTGGATCCATTGGGCTACTCGTGGCGTGTACAATGGGTACAGACGTGCTCGTCTGAGTACTCAGGTCGATGATGTCCTTCTGGAAACGGACGCCTGGGATACTAAAACCCCATACCGCACGACAGTTGAGGATATGAATACTCATGCACTTTGGGTTGCCGACATCAACAAGCGACTTGCTTCAACGAATCCTGGTTCAAACTATTTTGTCGAACTCGGACTTAGTGGCAACGGCAACTTGTTCCAAGCCAAAGCCCTAGATCCAAACGGACAGAAATGCAAGTACAACTCCACTGTGTACACCAGGTTCCCGGACATCACGCCACTGGACTTCCAAAAACCGCTTGGAAAAGGTACCGATATTTGGCCGCCAGTTACAAACTTCACGGCATACCCACCCGAGTGCTTCAAGCTTGATCCGCTGGCCGCTTGGCTATCGACAGCAGCTCCCGCACAGACCGCTTTCTCATACGTCAGTCATACCTTCACGCATCTGAACTTGAACAGCGCTACGTATAATGATACCTACAAGGAGGTCAACTGGAATTCGCAATACTTCAACCTGATCGGTTTGGACAAGAGCAGTATTCTCAGCACCAAGAGCGTCATCACCCCGGCTGTCACAGGCTTGCGCAACGGAGATGCTCTGCAGGCTATGTGGGATAATGGTGTCTGGAATGCCGTTGGAGATAATACCCGTCCGGACTTGAGAAATCCCAACAGCTTTTGGTGGCCGCTGATGACCACCGTTGCTGATAACGGGTTCGGCGGCTTCCAGATAACCCCGAGATGGGCAACGAGGATATACTTCAACTGGTGAGCATTCACTTACTCCTTGTTTAAACAACAACAATGACTGACTTACCATAGCGATACGACCAAGTGCGTGGTCGCTGAGTGGCTCGCTCTGATCTACGGACAAAGTATGTCGCCACCTGAAGCTCAAGGCAGTATTGATGATATTCTCCTTCTCGAGAGGGAAAGCACCTTGAACCACATCCTTAGTCTAATGAACGGTAGGCACGCGTATATAAGATTCGTCCATCTACCTCTCACATTAAACACTCAAGCGGACCGAGGAACATACTAACACTAACCTCCATACAGACCCATTTGAGTTTCACCAAATGAACATGCGAACAAGTATAACTAATTCAGTATCGGTCCCCGGCACTTCGCTCTCCGGTCCATATTCTCTACTACAATTGTGGACGGAAACGCAAGTCGCCGAGTACTCACGCCTGGTGGACTGGCCACTTATTACTCTTAAACAAGACGATCTTGCAACCAGTTTCAAGAACCGCTATTTGCGTGACCAGTGCAACGCGAGCATCCGACAGGCGGTCAACAATGGTGAAGTTACGGCGGTAATAGTCACGGCGGACCCGAACAACAGCTGCGAAGCGGAAATACCGGTCACCATACCCGGTGGTATCAAGGAGACCGGTAGCAATGTTCGAATAGAGCAAATTGGCAACGACCCGACAACGATATGGGTGAAGTTGGGTGGAAGCCCAGTGAGACTGACATTAGCCAAGCCGATCTCACTTACGTCTTTGTAGATGGTTTTAGGCGATCTTAGATCTCCTTGGCTACAAGTTTTCCATCACCTGTCTAAATATTTCTGAGCGAATTCGACGCGCATCACCACACTATCTCGCAACAATATACGGCAGAAAAGCAGCGCCTGTAGAGCTCGAACTCGAGTTACGGACCAGATCAGATCAGATCAGATCTCAAGCCGATCTTAAAAGAGCCAACACTGCATCTAGAGCTTGGTGCTATTACAAGCAAAACACAGCCACCCCGACATACATCTTTTACCAGTTGTAGGACATATTAATGTAGTCTACGCCTAGATTTAATACTTAGAAAATCGAATTAGCTGTTGTATTTTCTCAAACAACATGAAATCTAGAGGCACTGCTGGTCCAGTCGCGGCCACGCGGCCACAAATCGAGTATATTTATCAACTCTATCATGCATTTGCAATATTCGTGGATACGTATACTATCCCTACCGGTTGCTGATCATACCATATGCTATCCCGCTCGTATAAATGCCCTGGCCCTATTGTGCTCAGGCCACAGGGACGGACAAGAGCCTTCATTATCAATATCTACTGCTAACGCAATGCACCGATTGACGATAGTCATGAGCAAATCTGCGCTGGATCTGAGCGTGGCTCGCACGATTACTGTACCACGTGCACGAGGACTCTAAAATTGCTATGCGCACAACTGTATGAAGAGCCAGATGTATATTTAGGTATCATCCCGTTAAAAAATTTCATCACCTATAATTCTCCACGACAGTCGTTACCGTCATAACTCCAACCCAATATGAGGATCCCTACGAGTATTCTTCTCCAAGCGCTGGCCACCTCATGGGCCGAGGGCGCTGTCATACCTAGGCGGGCCTCCTCTTCCGGGGAGTCACCTGTCCAGCCTCCTTGGGAGTTGGGTAGCCTTTTTGGCCGTCGAGCTCGCTTTGAGGTCTCCTCTTCGGACTCTAGCAGAGATGTAGATACTTCTTCTACCCCGAGCACGAGCCCAGCTACCAGTGCTCTCCATATCACAGAAATAACGGATGCCGTCTCAGTCGCCGTCAACGCCTTCAACTCGACACTTTCCGGCTACCACTCGCATATCATTGCCAGCATCGGGGCGAACGCTACGACTTTCAAGACTATTCTCATCCAGAAACAGAGACCTAGTACGATCACAAAGGTCCACCCTCCGCATCTTAGACCTAGCCCGGCGATGGCCAGAATCACCACCACCGCCATGGGTCTGATCACCCAGGATACCACCTATACCACGCTCATGACTGTTGTCAGGACTATCTCCAGGACATCCCAGTTCCAGAACCCGACCTGGTATTCCGTTCCGCACGCATCCGCCGAAGCCACACGCGGAGACACTCACGGTATCATCACACGCTATCCAGTTACTCATACCATGACGACAGCCCCGCCGACTACGCCAGGGGACTCGGCTGATGACCCGACCATCACTCCGAGCGCTTCGCTCCCCATGTGGATGGGCCAATCTCCAAAGTCTGGGCGATCCAGTCGCAGGCATGGAGTTCACGTGGAACCACAAACGATCTACCCGAAGGTGTATCCTCAATCCCCCAAGGAGGTACCGCCCATCTTTGCTCACCATACGAGCTCCAATCAACCCGCTTCGTCGAAATCTAGCACCTCGGCCAACGACTCGGAACCTAGACCTCAGCCAACTATTTTTCTCCTGCCTATGCCTCCAACGCCTCTTGTGAGCACACAGCCACAGACTACCGCACAGCATCCGGCCCCATCAAACGGTATGGAGATCGGCTTTGTTGTCCCTACGAATATTCCGGCTCCCCCACCACTCAACAGCATCTCGGACGCGCTCAGTGTGACAAAGACAGCCAATATGCTAGGTGGAATTCCGACAACGTTCCGGACCATTGTCACATCCGCCAACCATCCCACAACGGCCGTCGGCATCTCTGAGACTACTCAGTCGCCCGACACTTCAAGGGTCGCCGCACCGACTCATGGTACCCCGAGCATCGGGATATTTCCGCTTAATATATATATACTCCCGAACACTGACGACGGACAAGGCAACGAAGATCCACGGACGGCTCCGGCGATGAGTGCTGTCGAGGCCTCGGGTACTCCTAGTAGGTAGTCTCACCCCGAATGCTAAATATCTAATCGTTTCACTAACCATATGCAGACCAGGGAGACTTTAAACTTCGTATTTGTGAGGGTATATATTGTGAAGAAGGGGAAGACATCGATATCATCAAGGTATAATTTTCTAGTGTCTAGCAGGTAGTCACCTTTAGTGTTTATGGGTGATCAAAGGATTGAGCAATTTCATTGATGGATTGAGCCAGCAAGCAAGCATGTCTTATTGCATTAATTAGCGTACAATTTACAGCGTTGAAGGGGCAGCATCGGACCTTCCAGGAATAGCGCCTCAGATAATACATATTTATAAGATTAGAGTGACACTTCAAGTAGCACTATCTATAGTTGCTATTGAATGTTAAGATCTCTTAGAACTCCGATACTATATAGATGACTTGCATAATATTAAACATCGATATTCGAGGCAGATGGCGCGGTCCTCCCGCTCCATAAACCTGTGGGAGAACATAGCCGCTAGCTAGACACAACCTTCTCCACGCTCTTCACCGTCTCTAGCACGGTATCCTCGAAGGAGATATAGTTAATCCCTAACACCTCTATACTCTGCTTGTTGTTAAAGCCATATGCTGGTCCCTTCTCCACGGGATTCTCGGGAAATTTCTTTCCTGGATAATGCCGCCTCAGCACATCCACCACCTCCTCCCACGTGAAGCCACCTCCGCAGTTGAGGAATCTCTTCCCTTTCGCTTCTTCGATCTCTAGCGCTTTGATATGCGCCTCCGCGACATCACGCACGTCTACATACGCTTTTGGCGCCGGGCCCTCTTCGATCTTGTCGTTCAGACCGGCAAAGTACTTGAATACAAGATATACGGAGGTATTAATACTTTCCGCATCCTTGACCGAGTGGATAACGGGGCCGAACACGAATGTCGGGTTGATAGCGACGACCTCGAAGGCGGGCTTCTCCGCGGCAACGAAGTCCCAGAGAGCGCGTTCGGCGAGAGCTTTAGAGGCGCGGTAGGATTCATTAGGAGGTGGCATTGTAGTTGATTTGCCGGATTTGTAGTCTTCGCAAATTGTGACGGAGCGGATATTCCATTGCGATTCATCGTAGGTATGGCCTGGGGGAAACGGCTCCATTATGGATGCGAACGATGAAGTGATGACGACGCGTTTAAGTTGGGAGCCAGCATGCTAGATGACACACATACTTTATCAATACCAGCGGCCAAGCGAAGGTAGTTGAGGGGCTACAATTGACTTACATTCTTTGCGGCTCTCAGCAGGTTCAGTGTCCCATTGACGGCAGGGTTGATCAGGTCCTTATACGGATCGGTAACGCGATAGTGAAACGGACTGGCAATGTGCTCGATGCCGTCGACACCCTTGACGGCTTCATTGAAGGCTCCATCGAGCTCGAGGTCGGCTACCTCGACGACCTCAAAATTATCGGCGTACTTGGCAAAGGGGCCATTCTTCAGGAATTCGGCCTTGCTCAGGGTTCGGGCGGTGCCTCTAACTTTGTACCCGCGTTCGAGCAGTTTAAGGGCTGTCCAGGATGCAATCTACCGTCCTCCTGTTAGTTTATGGTGCCGCGTTTGTGGTATAGATGCACAAGACTCACGTATCCTACACGGTGAAGATGTCAGCTATCTCAGCCCAAATGTTCAAAATGCCCTGCATGCATAGAAACGTACCTGTAACGCCTGTGACAAGGATCAATCCGCCCTTTGGAGGTGTGGTCATTTTCGCGTTGTGCAATGTGGATCGTGTGAGTGTAACCTGAAGTCAACGCTGCAACGTCAAGAGCAAGCCCAATTGCCCGATTCACTCGTTCAAAATTACTTTGAAGGTTGAAGTAGTGAAGTGAGGGGTAGCTGTAAAAGTCTAACCTCGGGTCTCCGCCAGCGGGGTCGACGGATATATATACGCACGCCATAAATCTAAAGCCAACTGTGAAAGCTACTCGTATCCGCTGTCGTTCTAAGTTTAGTTAGTGCCGTCGCTGAGGTTGCGGGTTTGCTGACAAACAGGACAGCTTTCGGTGAAATTTGTGCCGTGGAATCGCGTAATGCAGAGCGCTCATGCTTGCAGCGGGAATTACTAACCCGTCGGCGGGGCTTCGGTTAGCACCTATCAATCGGGCCGGCATCATGATGTCAAGAGCAGCGGGAACCCTACGTTGGTTGGAAATTTCGCAATTTTGTTCGCGGATGTGCCGACGCAACGGAGTTAGCAGTGGAGTTTGGATATAAAACCCAGCAACCCAAGCTGGAGTTAGTGATCCTGATGCATGTTTAATCACTTTTCCTCAGGATCTTCCTACTCGCGAGATAATATAATACAAGGCATTTGAAGCTTGGATTTCACTGTTTGAGAATTCGGAAAATAACTTTATTGGATGTCGAACTTTTCAAGCTTTTTACCTCGTGTCGCACACCTTGTTTGGATCACACATCGTCTCGCGAACCGCTTTGGCACAAGGGGACCCTCCAGTCGCCGTGAGTCTAGAGACACACTAAATAATCTTGCCCAAACCAGTTAAAAATTACTACGCGAATTATCCAGGATCGAAAGCACGCGTAGAATCAAGATCATGTAGACCTAGCTAACTTGTTAATAACGTTAAGTGCAACACTAAGTCGACTTATTTCTAAGATTATTTACAAAATATTGAACAAATTTCAGTAATATCAGGAAATTGTCCTATAATCCATCGGCCAAATTGTCTTGCGAGCGATGGCGACGAGTACACGTGCCGAGGAGAATTTAAAGATTTCGAGTCTCGTCCGGTAGTTCCCATTTGTTTTTAGATTGCCGTAGATACGGAATGCATCACCCTCGGAGCTGATCTAACAGAGCTAGCTGGAAACGAACATCGACGAATCGAAGGAGACAAATCGCAAGATCTATATGAGCAGGAATTAATGAATCCGTCGTCAGAGAGGGTTTATCTAACACTATTTTTAGCTTCCCCTGCCCACGATAATCCATTAAACATATAATCCTAAATACCTGTCCAGTTTACCTATACATTCCACCTTCACAGATAGTTAAGCTAGATATAAGATATCAAAGATTGATTTGACGAATTCGCGAAACGATTGAGATTATCACCCTTTGCCGTTGAGGCCAATTCACGAATTCAGCCTGGTATGAGGACCACAATAATCCCTCGGGATGCATATAATCCTACAAACAAATCCCATGTGCACTTCAAGGTAACAACATTCATTTAGAAAGAGGCTGGACTCGACTGGAACACTAACATCATCTTACGTTTACGACGACAATGCATTTTTCGCACTTTTTCGTTCCGTGGTCACTCTAAAATATACGAGAATAGATCATGATACCTGCTCTCCCCAAGGTGGCAGTTAGAGATTCAGTCAACTTGAGGCTCGGGATCCCAAAGGCGCAAAGCACGACGTCGGAGACAACCGAAAATGTTCGGCCAGCCACAACACGCTGCTCCCACGCGGCCTCGCGAGGCAGATCCAACGAAAAAATGAAAGCCTGGACCCGTCGACCGCAGGAGGATCACGATGGTTGCCACTTGAGGCAACAGCATCCCGTCGCCAAAATGGAGGGAGAGACACCGCAATCAGACCGTGATTTCTCGGGATAGTCACCTGTCCTTCGGCCGACCGCCCAGCTAAATGCACGACCAGATCAAGCATGCATCTATCTTGGGCAATCCCCAAGCCGGCGCAGTCGGCAACGATGCATATTAGTCTGGAAGCTTAAGTCTCCACCCATGCTTCTCGGCGAGGAGAGAACACCCAGATCCACTGTGCTAACCGCCTCGAGAATTGGCTATTTCTCACTTTTCTGCCTCCAAAAGTGGTGCGAAGGTTTGCGCTTGCTGTTATGTCGGCATCTTCACCGAGACGCATAGGCTCTTCCCGTCGTCGCACTGCATGTCAAATCACGACTGTGCATCCATATATGTGAAGAAACCTCGAGAATCGATAACCTGTGGCTTTCTGCCATGGCGGCCAAAGCTGCATGAAACGCCTGTGTGTATCTGACGGCGACTTGTCGCCTAGATATACGCATTCCGTGCCTATCCAGCACCAGCCCTGCAGATATGAATCCGACCGAGTCTCATCTAGCTGGCACCCTTGAGTAAGTTGACGCTAGCTACCTCTCTGCATGCTTCTTCCAGTTCATGGACCCGCGGGCCGCGAACGCAAACTTCGGATTCAAGAAAACAACAATGCTTCCTAAAATAACACTATTCGTCTCGTCTACCCGGGTGCACACACATCAGTCTCCAGCAGCTGTACATACATCACGGCGAGCCATTCCAGGGACCAGAACCATGCCAGCCAGGCGCAGTAGGGCGCCATCTGCACGTCTGTCTAAAGTATCCCGCATTGAGCAAAAACGGCCAAACATCTGCACACTCCACTTCAGCCGCCATGCAGGCTCGGCGTCCGCTACGAAATTTTTACCCTACGAAAAAGTGAAAGTCGGCAGCTTGCCCCTCCTCCTCGCCCTCGAGTAGACCCGTCAACTGCTTAAACTCCATTTCCAGCAAAGTCATGCCAGGGTCGCCAACAACGTCGCCGCGCAATTGGCTGAGTCAAGCGAACAAGGCCCGCAGATTGACGCCCCACGAGGTGCAGCAAGGATCGATTTGGATTTTTTTTTGGACGCTTGCTACGACCACTTGGGCCTGCTATTCCGCATCTGGTTCGCTGGTCCACGCTCAGCCCCAGCAGCACGGAAACAAGTCAGGAGCTGTTGAAACTGGACTGTAGCACATACAGGCCCAGCCCGTCCACTGTCGTGGGTGGCTGTCGGTCTACCCTTTGTTTAGCATCATGCAGGCCAGATGCTAAGAAGGCCTTCTTCTTGTTCTCGATGGTTGAAATATATAAGCAAGATCGCAGGGTATTCGCTTTCTTTCTCACGTCTCGATAACTCGCCCTCTCTTCACGTTAGGAGTAGTTAGCTAGCAGCTACCTCCATTCCCACAAGTCTTTTTCTTATGTTCTGCTGCTCATTGTTTAGCTAGTGGTTTTCGTTTATTGGTTTAGTATTTCCCTGTAGGTCAGAGCCCGTAATACGCAAGATGATTGTAAAGACGACGGCGGCAGCTCTGCTGGGTTTAGGTTGTACCTTTGCAGATGCTGTATCTCTACCACAGATTGGCATTCTGCCAGCAGCTTCAATCGTGAAAAGACAAGCGGCCCCTGCAAAATACGTACCGACAGAAGACGACCTGTCAAGCGGATGCGCCAATATTGCCCGCGTCGCAGCGTCATTCGGCAGGACTTCTGAGGCGGACTGTAGGTCACAACCTCCCCATGTACCGTATCGTGGCGCGGCTGCATGAATATGCGGCATGCAGCGAAGATACTTGCTTTACCGTCGATCGGACGAGGTTCCTTGGCCCTGTCGACAGGCGAGGCAACACTGGCTAACGTTACATTCTTCCTTGTGCAGCCGCGACCGCATTCCCAGTCGACGCCAAGATCGCATACGACTGTCTGGCTTCCATCCCGCTAGACAAAGATGCCGTCCTCCTCTTCCTCAATGAACTCAAGAAATTCGTCCAGTTCCAAAGCACACTCGAGTACCTGGCGCGACCGCCGTCCAAGTCCGGCCAGGACCCTATGGACCTCCTTGGCGGCCTGACGGACATCGGGACTGCTGTGAACTCTGGCTCTATCACATCCTGGAACGATGTCGAAACCCGAGCCGAAAAGCTGTTGGACGGCTGCCATGAGGGTCATTTATACGTCACCTGGCCGCTCCCATCGTTAATCAGCTTCCGCGCACCATTTCAACTTGTCAGTATGAGCTCGGACGGAACGCAGTTGCCGAAAGTCTACGTCGCCGACGACGCTCAACTGGAATCGACGGGCAACGGCCAATTCAATGCTTCTGCAATCACTCAGATCGACGGTCAGGATGTCGTCCAGGCAATCGACAAGCTCATGTACTACGAAAGTTCGCAGTCGCCAGATACCCGATGGAACGCAGCCTTCCAGTCGCAGAACCCCCCAAAGCAGGGTGAATTCTTCACCCGGACGCGGTACCCAGGCGCAAATACCTTTGTTCTGACGTTCGAAAACGGGACGTCGACGGAGTACAGCTATACGGCCAAGGCGCTCAACGTTCCAGGGCAGAACATCTGGTCAAAGCTAACTTCTGGCCAGGACGTCTGGGACAAGATCATAAATGTTCCTCCAGCCCAGAATTCCGGAGCAGCAGGCAAGCTCCGAGCCCGCGCCCTCGAAGACTACAAGCACCGAACCATGATAAGCCCAATGGACGAAACGCTTCGCCGACTTAAAAAGCGACAGACAGCCAACAACGAGGTTCCACCACCAGACCAGCTCGTGATATTGAACGGAGACTTCCCAGACACCCCAGGCGTCAAGCCATACATCCAAGATATCAATCAAGTCGTGGGCGGATACTTCATGGCCGATTATGACAAGAGCGACAATAACAGCAAGACGGCAATCATCGACGTCACAGGTTTTTCACCGGACAATACGACCGCCGAATTCGCCACACAAGCTGTGCAAGCCGCCGTCGAGATGTTCCTCGCTGAAGCAAAGCGCCGCAAGATGGAGCGCCTCATCATTGACGTGCGCGGCAACGGCGGCGGCTACGTCAACATGGGCTACGACCTGTACAAACAGCTCTTCCCATCCTCAGAACCGTACTCCGGCACCCGTTTACGCAATCACCCTGCCTCGCTCAAAATCGCACAGGCTTTCACACAACTAGTTAACCAAGAGGTTATTGACGACCTCATCAAGAATATTGGCGGCGGCGTGGGCGCGAACCTGAGTGTCGCGCAGGCTGCGAGGTACGAGCAGGCGACCTTCGCCTCGGTCAGCAACCTCGACCAGTTCCTGAATCTCGATGCGAACGGCACCGCCTTCAAGTCCTTCGGCGACTTTTTCGGCCCCGTAGATATATACGATGACCAGTTCACGCATACCCTGACGTACGACCTGCGCAACCTCATCGCTGTCGGCGACTTGGGCTACTCGATCACCGGATACGGCGACCGAGCCTCCTACGCGAACAATCCAGACCCGTTCAAACCGGAGAACATCATCCTAGTGACCGACGGTGTGTGCGCGTCGACCTGTGGTATCTTTGCCGAGTTCCTTCGAAACCAGCAGAAAATTCGGACGGTTGTCGTCGGGGGGCGCCCGGACAAAGAGCCATCACCGGCGGTCGGCGGTACTCGCGGCACTCAGGTCATCCAGCATAACGCGCATATGCTCAAATTTGTGGAAATCGTCGAGCAAAACTTTGCCCCGCGCGACGCTGCAGAGCAGGCGGAGTGGGACGGAATATTCCCGCGACCGTTTCAGCTGAACATCCCAGAGGCAGCAGTAAACTGGAAAGATAACATCCGGAAGACGGACCCAACGCAGACGCCGCTACAATTCTACCTGGAGGCAGCGGACTGTCGGCTGTTCTATACCAAGCAGACCCTCGTGTATTCGCATGAGCTTTGGAACCGCGTCGACGATCTAGCATGGGGCTCAGAGGACAATTGCGCTCAGGGGAGCCTGAAGAATGCGAACGTTGTTTTGGGAGATGCGAACGGTGTGCCGGTGTCGATTGGGCCTGTCACTGGACCCGGGTTCAACAGCGGTGCCAACGGCGACCTGCCGCAGTTGACGGGCGATTACGATGTTGATACTGCGTTGTGGATCTGGTACGGCGTGCGGTACTCGATTGGCTCTTCGCGCGGCAGGACACCAGCGTAGATATAGTCAGCATGCATCTTGTAACGACCATTTGGTGTTTCTTCATGACGGGGCAAGGATTTCGGTGTGCATTTGATTGTATATAGCATTGTAGAGGCGTTCTTTGGCGTGTTACATTGGCATTTTGGGTATTTTATATTTGAGCACGCATGAGCACACAGCTTGGTAATATCCAGCTGTGGCAACAATCTTACCTCTTCTTTTCCTTCCTCATATGCCGAGTCTGTACAATTCTATCTGGCCCAAGCTTATTCGATAAGCTTACACGTGCGTATTTTGAATATCTGTGCCCAGTGTTTGGTACCCTGTCCAGCAGTCGTGCCACCTTCCCACAAACACCAAAACATAAGACCCAAGCCCGATTACGCCATGCTTGGGTCTGGAATCGAATTACCGATAGTGATCACTTGCCAGCATGTGCAACAACGACAGGCATACATGGCAGCTTTCCCAGCCTTTTTTTCCGATTCTTCTGTGGTAGGGAGCACACAGAGCTCCAGGCAATTGGATTGGTGGATCACAAGGTCTCTTTGGAGTCGCATGCACTAAGTTGACCCCTCGGTGATAACCCCAGTCGCGAAGGTTGTTTGTCCGTGCACTTCCCCGCAT
This sequence comes from Drechslerella dactyloides, assembly GCA_020064725.1. Lineage (NCBI taxonomy): Eukaryota > Fungi > Ascomycota > Orbiliomycetes > Orbiliales > Orbiliaceae > Drechslerella > Drechslerella dactyloides. Next base: position 3,173,167 of record JAGTWJ010000001.1, read on the forward strand.
AAACCGATGTGTGGAATGTTGCCCCGCTGCAGGTTTAGTGCATGCAGGTTAGGATTCGTCCGAAGAAATGTGCCGGCAAGGTGCAGTAGACAAATTCCGTAGCCGGCAGAAGAATGTATCTGCGAATACAATAATATATGCACTGATCTTGTCAGCTCGTGAAGATGCATACTCGAGGACAAATGATATCGATGCTTACCATCTACCATACCGGTTCGGCATGCCTCTCATCGAAGCTATACAAAAGCCTGCACAGTTGTGCAACAGCCGGGACTGCTACTCGTCGACTAGTACTGTCAATAGAGCGAAAGGTGGATGCCGTTGGTACAGTTGTGCAGGAATGATGTCGTGTGGAGTCCGCTAGTTGGCGCAGGGAAGTTGCGTGGACGTGCCGAAAGCAGCAAAAGGGCCAGCTGACACGCCTTTCCGACGTCCTTTGGCCACGAGCAGCAACTTTGACGACGCCCATTTGACAGGAACCCGCAGATGGCTCACCGGTACTTTCTCTCCCTCCGCCTTAATCTTAATTTCGACTGGACTAGGTTCTCGAGGAATGGCAGCTGACAGACAGTTGTGCAGTTTGCGGTGCCACAGGCTGCCGAGGTCTGTCTGGCTAGTTGCTGGCGGCCGGGACTTGATGCCATCATGGCCGCAGCTTGCTTGGGTGCATGGCGTCGATAATGCATATCTGGGCACCTTCCCGACCCGTCGATGCTTTAAAAGGCGCCACGGAGCCCAGCTCTATCGAAAACCCGGCTGGCATTCTCTCCCTCTAGGGCCCGTCGCCGCTGCCATGAGGTTACCCGGTAACCCAAGGGCTTAGTAGTATCCTAACCGCCCGATAGCAACTATCACGATCGCCAGGGCGCGCTGCTGCCTGCTTGTCGCCTTCCTCTTAGGACTTTACACGATGGTCGCTGTGCGCGCGCCGCAATATTTAACCAGCCAAAGTCCTACGGGACCGCGGCTGGAAGGCATCGAACTGGACGTGCCCAGCAGCCATTATCTCGAGTTACCGTCGTTATCCACCTGCTGGGAGTCGATCGCTACCGCCGCCATGAAGTTTACGAAGCAGCTACACTTCCTCAGTCTTCTCGGGCTCTTTAACGGACCGTCACCGTCGGTATCGTTGCCGGCGTCGGTACAGGCTCTCGGCTGCGATATTATCAGAACACAGGGGAACGTCCCGGGATATCCTATCGCGCTGCAAGAATACTCATACTGCGGCGGGTATCTGAACATTTCGGCGTGGGTGCAGAATGTCAACTACAATAAGGCTATCCAGCTATACTATGCCAATGGTGTCGGCAAGGTGACGCCGTTGACCGTCGTCTCGCTGGGGTGGTCTGCAATGGCAGATGGGACGAACAACGGCTGGGAGCACTGGACAGCGCAGACGCCCCGTATGCATAATTCCACCCACCCCGGCTATGTATTCTATCTATCAATTGATGGATGTGGAGATTAGAGCAGTGCTAATTGAACTTGTATAGTCTACGTTGACGGCGTCACGAAACTCATCAATCTCACATATCAGGCGCTGGATATCAACCAGCTGTTCGTCCAGACGTTGAACCTCAATGTCGTCCCATCCGGCGCACCGCCCCCGGCACCGCCTCCAGGACCCGTCCCCTACGCCAAACCACAAGGCTTTTCCTCCGATATCTCAGACTACCTGAAAGTCGCGGCGACCTCGCAGGCTGGGATCTCGAAAAAGCGCATGTTCGACAACATATCCCCAGCTGGCGCCGTCAAGGGCCTCGTCACAGCAGCGCAGTCCCGCGCAGACCCCGACTATTGGTACCACTGGGTTCGAGACGCAGCATTGACGATGGACGTCGTGGTTTTGTTATATGAAGCTGCTACTGGTGCGAACAAGGCCTTCTACGAAGATAGACTCTTCTGGTACGCGCAGGCGAGCGTCGATGAGCAGAACGATAATACTGCGATAACGGGCCTGGGAGAGCCAAAGTTCTATCTTGACAGCAACAAGGGATTCACCGGCGTGCGTCATGACCCCCCAAATCCCAATTTTATAGTGGAGCAGATCAACTGATGTAGCCGATTATTATTACGTACAGCCCTGGGGACGCCCTCAAAACGATGGTCCCGGCGCCCGTGCCATCACGCTCATTCGCTTCGCACAAGCCTACCTCGCCAACGGTGGCTCCAACTCTATCGTCCTCATCAACATCTGGCCCGCTATCTCGCGCGACCTCGACTATGTTGCGCAGAACTGGGCCTCCCCATCCTTCGATCTCTGGGAGGAGGTCAGCTCTCACCACTTCTACAACCGCATGCTGCACCGTCGCGCGCTCCGGGACGGCGCTGCGTTCGCCACAAAGCTCGGATACGGTTCCGCCGCTACCCGCTACACCGCTATCGCCGGCGCGGTTTACTCTTCCACCGTCGACTTCTGGGACTCCCAGCACGGGCTAGTGGTATACGCGTACGGACCCGTCCAGAGAGGCAAGAGTTCGTTCAAGGATATCAGCGTCGTGCTAGGCGTGCTGCACGGATATAACGGTGAGGAGGCGTTCGGATACGCCAGCGATGCGGTGTTGGCGTCAGCATACCAGGTTGCGACGAGCTTCTTGCCCGTGTACCCAATTGCCAAGGTACAGAAGGATGCGAGCGGGAAGCCGCTGGGAATGCCAGTTGGGTACGTATCATTCCCTCCGTTACGTGTTCTCCGCAGATGTACCCTCGACCGCCCCCACTTTCATGCATGCTATTATATCCCGCACCTGCAGCTGGAAGAATTATCGGAGAAAAGGCGAAACACGAAGCCTAAATCAAGATAAGGAACTGCGAACATGAAGCTAACGAAGTCACGTAATACCAGCCGATACCCAGAAGACGTCTACGATGGCACAGGCACGTCCCGCGGCAACCCCTGGTACCTGACCACCGCCGCGATGGCCGAGCTCTTCTACAACGCCGCAACAACCTTCACCGCCGCCAACAAGATCACCGTTACACCCGCCACCGCAAAATTCTGGGCATACTTTGCACCCACCGCGTCCGTTAAGGCCGGCACAACGTACCCTAGCAACTCTGACACCTTTAAGACGATGGTCCGCGCTCTGCAAGGGTGGGGCGACATGTGGCTACGGACAGTCAAGTACTGGGCACCAGCGGATGGACGATTCCCAGAGGAATTCGATAGGGAGAGCGGGGCCGGTGTTGGCGCGAAGGATTTGACATGGAGCTATGCCAGTTTCCTGACAGCGGGGGCGGCAAGGGCACGGGCCAGCGGTGATGCCGGGTGGCTGACGAAGGTCGCCAACCTGCAGTTGTAGCCTCACCGCTCAGTACTCGATGTAAGTGGCGCGCAGGATTACGTGGGGAACGGACGCGTCGGATGGAGGAGTAGTTTTGCATGTGATACCCATTCGCTCAGTAGCGATGACGTCATCGTCTCGATTACAACATTGTCCTCTTTTACAGACTGCAAGCCGCAAAGTGACGTGGAGGAAAGATAGACTCGACTCCGCAGCCGCACTACGCATAGATGCAATATTAATACAACAGAATAGAAGGCCAATCCATTAATTTTTAAATTCCTCGCTATAAACCTGCTTGAATGAACCAACGCATGCTAACCGTACATAGTAAATGCAGCTACATTGACATCGCTCGCATCGATACCCAAACGACACATATGCCATACACGTATACCGTTTCAAATTAAATCGCGTAGCCACCGCTGTTGAACTGCCGTGGCTCACCCGCAGCCTCGAAAGTCCCGTTCGGCAGCATCCGCACCGCCTGCGCGGAGGCGATGCCCGGCGCAACGATCGCGACGGTATGGTTCCGCTCGCGAAGATACGCCAGCGTGCTGTTATCGTACGTCCACTCGACGTTGCAAACGTTCGGGGTAAGCTGGTCGTGGAAACGGGGTCGCGCGAGCGCTTGCGGCGCGCTGTCGCCGAGGTCGAGCATGTTGTGAATGTTCTGGATCGTCGAGCTGATGATCTTGCTGCCGCCTGCCGCACCGACGACGAGGTAGAGCTGGCCGTCGGGGCGTTCGATGATGTGGGGGGTGGTGGAGGAGAGCGGACGTTTGTAGGGTCTGATGAAGTTCGACGGGGCCGGGATGTACCCGAACGCGTTGGAGGAGCCGGGGATGCTGAAGTCGTTCATCTGGTTGTTCATGATGATGCCGGTCTCGGGGATCATGACGGAGGAGCCGAAGAGGAGGTTGAGGGTTGATGTGAGCGAGATTGCGAGGCCGGAGTTGTCGGCCACGGCCATGTGCGAGGTGCCGGGTGTGTCGAGGGACTCCAGGCCCTTGGGGTTGTAGTCGGAGACATTGAGGGTGGTTTGGGGGGAGATCTTTTCGCGGACGAGGAGGGCGGTCTCGTCGGAGATCATGTTGGCCTGGTAGGCGGTCATGTTGGGGAGGAAGTTTGGGTCGCCGAGCTCGGCGCGCATGGCGTAGCCGAACCGCATGGCCTCGAGGATGAGGTGGGTGGACTCGTTGGTGTTCGCCTTGGCGGAGATGTCGTAGCCCTCGAGGATCTTGAAGACGGCTTGTGTGACGGCACCGCTGGAAGGCGCGGTGGTACCATGAAAGCGGTAGCCGTGGTAGGTGATGGATGTGGTGTCACGAATGGCGACTTTGTAGCGCTGAAGGTCGTCGAGGGTCATGATGCCACCGGTCTCCTTGAGGCCCTGGACGGTGGCGTTGGCAATGGGGCCCGTGTAGAAAGCGTCGGCGCCGCGGTTGGCGATGGTCTCAAGCGTGTCCGCGAAGCGCTTGCGGTACATGGTGTCTCCGAGGCCGACGAGGGTGCCGTTGGGCGCAAAGTCGATCGCCCAAGTCGGCTGTTCGGTGAGGAAGTTATTGCCGGCCATCTCTTGCGCGAGGGCAAACAACTTGACGTGGTCTCCGTTGACCTTGAAGCCGTTGCGGGCGAGCTTGATGGACGGCTCGATGGTCCTTTTCCATGGCAGCTTGCCGTACTTCTTGTGTAAGTATTCCAGGCCGCGCAGCTCACCGGGGACGCCACTATACACATTCATGCATCGTTAGCTCTGCTATCATGATTTGGGGTATATATGGAAATTGCATACCTTGCCAGCCCACCATAAAGACTGAGCTCCGTCTTGTTCACAAACATATCCTCGCATGAGGCCCCCGGCGCCATCTCACGGAAGTCCACATACTCGTACTCTCCCTTGGGACTTCGAATCAGCATGAACCCGCCGCCGCCGATACCGGTATGGTACATCCCGACGGTGCCCACACAGATGGCAGTGCCGACCATCGCATCGGCAGCATTTCCACCGCGACGCAGCAGGTCAATGCCGACTTTGCTGCACACGTCTGTCTCGGACGCGACGGCGCCGCGGTGGTCCTTCTCGTGGTGGCGGCCCTGGAGCGCTGCCGGGAAGCCGGAAACCGGCGCGGACTGTAGCGCCGCGAGGAGAAACGCCGCAATGATCGACTTCATATTGGCGAATAACTATTAAAAACCGGCTACGCGTTACGCAAGCGGACGTCTACCCGCTTACACTTGTCTAAAAAAGAACGTAAGATATTAATACTATATTGAAAGAGAGGACGGTGACCGAAGAACACCTGGAGAACAATGCAATGACAGTGCAATGGCGATAATGCTCCGCTTGCGCAAACTGCGACAGTAGCCGTTATATATCTATCGTGTAAACTCACCTTCAACAATGGAGCGAACGGATATATGTATATCCTCGGTTGGCAGGCTGATACCTGTCTCAATCGACGCAATCAATCCCACGGATTCGTCCGTTTAAAACAGCGAGATTAGCCCGCAAAGGAAGGCATGAGCCCGCAATTCCCTGGTTTGGATTCGCAGCGGTGGCGGTTCCTTGTTGGCCGTCGCATAGTATTTATATTGCACAGCGCAGAGGAGGACTGGCAGCTTCCTGAACCGTCGACGGGGTCAATGTGTGCTTGAGTGTATACGACGCCGCGCCTTGCGCCCAAGCATGCCAATGTGCTGGTGAACACTCGCGCCTGCTGCGATACGGCGAGGAGCTCAAGCGCGGTTTCAGGTTCGTTGGGTGAAAGTTCTGCCTCTCACGTACGGACAGCCTTGCAGCGTGTACAATGTATACGACGTGCGTGATTTAAAATTTTCAAACGAGAACTCATTCATTGTGTATATCGAGTAGAGGTATCTCTGTCTGGAGAAATTCGTGATTGTATGCGTCATGCCGATGTCGTGATATGGTAACGTTAGCACAACGGGCTGGAGCAATGGTGCAGTCCGCCTAATCAAGCATGTCCGCCGAAAGAAGACCCATTTTCGAAATTTACTACCTCCTCGCTGTCAAACAATGGGACAATTCACTGCTGCTGTGCGTATGCGCATGCCGAGATAGAAAAAACCGTTGTCTTGTCTAACATCGGATACAATATCATATAGACAGCAATTCGCATCTCGTTAGCGTGTTGCATCTGTCGTAGCTAGTTGCCCGAGACGGTAACTAGCTGGCAGAACACTTACCGCTTTCCGCGACGGACAGTCGGACGAAGTCTTGGTTCACTGCATTGGATTTCACGCCGGCCGTTACGGTGGGGACACCTCGAACTTCTCAAAGCCAGAATTGCTAAACTTTGGAGAAAAACTCGAATAAACTCGAATTCGAATAACCGTTACGGCCACATGGGGGATATGTTTCCCCCGTTGGCGCGAATAACGCCATTGACCCTGCATACGTGGAAAAAGTTAAACCTTTGTGGCCAGAGAAATGTCACGTATGTGCGAATCCGAGTGTACAGAGTACGGCTCGCGCCGCATGCAGCGCATTGTCATACGTCGATATGCACGCAATACCGGCCCACTCGTGTATACTCGTGCTCCAGATTTCGTCTGGATGGCACGTTACGTTTCCCCGGTATGCGAATGCGGTGCGCGTGCGCTCCCTGCAGGTATCCAGCAGACGGAAGGGCATGTGGGAAGCATGCATCTTGGCCGTTTCAACCAGGACACGCCCGTCTCCGCGTCTTCCTGTTCAAGGGACCGGGAAATTAATGCATGCGAACGATCGATCGATCACCACACCAGCCGAGGAAAGTTTAAAAACCCGACGTCGAGCATCTGCAGTGCGGCCTGCCACCTGCGACATCGGCGAAGCGAAAGCGAGAAAGCGACAGCGGCGACAGCACCGCGACTCATGCACGCAGGTATCCAGCCGCTGCTTCCAGAAAACTCGCGATACTTGCCAAAATGCACGGTCTTGGCGGCCGCGTTTGGCAGCTGCGCGCGAGCGAGCAGGTCGCATTTCAATTTCCCCACTGTCATTTGTCCGACGGCGGTCAACGGTGAGACTTAAGCTCGTGGTCATCGTGGATGCCATCCCGCTATCCGGGGAAGCGTGATTCGATTCGATTCGATTCCTGGAAACACGCATGCGTCAGCACCATTACAGGCGTTCCGATGGCCAAAGTGCAAGCTGGTGTCTCGAAACGCTGAGAAGTTAACACGCTCGCGCTAGCTTATCGTCACACCTTGCAAAACACGTGTCTGCCACAAGAGCAAATCCTGAGAAGTCGAGCCTCGCGGTTTCCGGGGCCGTCAGGGTCCTCGAGCCGGGTGGGTGGGCTCGAAATCAGGAAAAGTCAAGAGCCGAGGGAGGTGTGGCTGAGGTGACGTTGTTGCTCATCGGACGGGACGACAGCGCCACACGTCATATCTGCATCATCCAGAATAGGCCAGGTCGCAGACAAGACGATACTGTCTGCGCCGTCGCAGCAGCGTTGTAGACGAAGCTATAAAAGCTTCCCGTTATCGTGTCGTAGATATCGATTCCCCATCCGGAAGACTCGTAACATAGCACAGCGTCAGCATCACGTTCCCCGCGTGCAGAATTTAGATTCCAAACGTTCGAAAGTTCGTCGCCCCGTGCCGACGGTTACACAAGCACACGCACAACACACCGACGCCATCCTCCAATTTCCACTCCGCCCTGGTCTCGTAACGCCGAACCGACCTCCTCCGCACGCAACATCACATCAATAGCCTCAGCGATACAGCTCCACTTCTCAAAGATCCGATTCGCTTCCTGCACTCGTACAGAATAGCAATGGAGAGCACCCGGCAGTTCTACAACCGCCAGTACGAAAAGTGGGTCCCCTGGCTGGAAGACCAGTACCTCTACTACTTCGGCCGGGACAACAAGGCCTCCTACGTCACAAAGCGTACGCACGCATATCCCTTACCTCTTACCATTATAAATGCACACATATGTGACTCAGCACTAACGCCACCGTGTTCATCAATATAGAACAGCTGGATAAAAGTAAAGTCACTGGCGTACGGCAGGCCGATAAGCTCCAAGACGACGTCCACGGCCTCGTCGCTGGACAAGTTGGCAAGGACGGCCTGCTGCAGCCTGTCGGCGATATGACTTCCAAGCACGCTGTAAACCGCGCTGAGCGGGGCGGCAAGGACGAGAGCGGGTCGTACGGCGGGCCTCTTGGAGGCGTGACTGATCCCGTGGTCGACGGGGCGAAGAAGGGTGGTGCTGCCGTCGCTGGCGCGGTGAAGGGTGTCTCGCCGTTCGGAGGGAAGTAGTCGTTATGTATTCTATTTCGTTTGATTGGCTTAATTTGTGGATTCTAGCGTTTCATCGTGTAGTGTTCTAATGAGGTATGGTTGGGTATGCGTGTATGCGTCGGAAAAGCAATCGCATTCTTAGCTGAATCAATGAACCTTACGTCCGCTCACGAGGCTGTGACTGTTAATATGCAACGTTCGTATCGATTATAAGTGACTAGCTGACTGACTAACAGCGTAAGTATTCATCTTGTCTCGTAAACCAGACGCCTTCTTCTGGCTTGCGTAGTGTTCATCCCTGCATGCATATGCATCGATCCATTATATATACTATCATTCGTAAGTAACAGCCGTAACATTACCCTCCGCAAAAACGCCCGAATCCCGCTATCATAAAAATGAACAAAAGTGAAATAGCCAGCCTCATGCAAGTAATACCATAGCGAAGAAACTAGCCCCCCTTCGTGACCGCCGGCGGGTTACCCATCGGCCCGTCGCCCCCTGACAGCGTCGACCCCACAAACACAACCAGCACCGCACAGTACCTAGTTACACCCACACGTTAGCATCCAGTCGCCCAAATATAACAGAAAAAAGTATTAGGATGGGGAATACTCACGCGGCAGTACCACCCATAATCTCCCCCTTCTTCGCCGTCGTGAACAGCGCCAATATAACACCGCACAGAAACGTAGCAACGCACAAGCACGCCAGCCGGCCCTCATTCGACTCGATGTAGAACAGTGCGACCACACCCGCGACCAAGCTCACGCTCACGAGCGTCGCGTACGAAACGCGGGTGAACGCGTCCTTCACATCCGTGTTGTAATACGTGATGGATGCGTCGCCGTAGCTTGCGGGATTGCCCTTCTTGCGGAACATCCAGGAGAGACAGCTGCACGAGTCCCGCGCCCAGGAGCGCAGGGCGTCGGTTAGCACGGCGGAGTCTTCGCTGCCGGATTTGAGGGAGGCGACGTCGCCGCGGTCTTCGAGGAAGCGAGATTCGGTGGGTACGAGCGGGTGGGGGCGTTGGTTGTTCATCCAGATTTCGACGTTTTCGATCTGCCAGTCTGCTGCGTCTTTTAGGTTTAGCTTCTGCTTGTAGCGGAATAGTTCGTCGTCTAGAATATCAGTTAGCCAATGTATCATACTGAGGTGTTATACGTATGTCGCGATGTAGTTTGAGTAGTGGGTGTAAGAGTTGTGTGTGGCGTAGGGTAGTACCATATAGCTTCATTGATTTGCGCAGTTTTTTGACCAACTCGACACGATATTCCTCCAGATCCTTCTCCCGTCGCCACGACCGGTTCAATACGTTGGCGGGGGTGCCCTCCATATGCGCGTCCGCGGCCTCGATCGCATCCAGCTCCTTCATCTCCTCCTCGATCTCCTCAATGTCCGCCTGCCGATACAGCAGCAGCTGGGCGTGCAGGCGGCTGAAGCGGCGGAAGATGGCGAGGTCATCTTCGAGGTCGATGAAGGCTGCGAGTTTCGAGTAGCCCAGCGGTACATCCTTTACTGTTTAAGTCGCGTGCTGTCAGCGGTGCTGTCTGGGGGTGAGACACGTTACATTCCACGCGTAGAATGACGCTTATCAATAGCGTGGATATAGTCGGAATGCGGATGACAGGTGGACGAACCTGGTATCGGCCGCTTTCGCCGCGTGGCGACGGTGTTATGCCGCAACGACAGTCGCGACGGCCGTCGCCCCGGTTCAACTGCAACGGTCGCGGGCGCCGCCGCGCCGCCGTTCGGACGCGCGTTTTCCCCACCGGAGTCTGAGATTCTGCCGGCTTCCAGATCGCGGCTGCGGCGGCGGGAGGGCGGCGCGCGCGAACTGTGGCTCGACCGTGTGCTGACGGAGTACGTTCCCATGGGTCTGTTAGCTTGCTTGCTTGTCGCGGAGTCGAGAATTGAATCGAATTGAGATGACGAAGCGAGGGGTGGATGGGAGAAGGGACAGGCGGGCAGCTTACTCCTTCGTTCAACAGGGCTGTTAATATTGACGGTCTCGTGGAGCGGAGAGCTGGAGCCTTGCGGTCGCGATTGCGCTGGTGTCGCTATCGCCGTCGCTGGTGCAGTCGCTGGCGGCGGCGCTGTCGATGCCCCGGCGTCCACTCGTGGAGGCTCCTGATTTGTCGGACCGGTCGACTGCTGCAGCTCTACGCTTTCGGTCGCCATCGCTGGCAGGTCCGAACAATCCAGCGGGGTAGCTTGGTAAGACGATATGGTGCGTGCGCGATAGGTAAGTAAGTACCGAGGAAGACGGCGAGTCAGCTAGGCTGGCGGTATCGATCACGATGCTTCGAGTGTGGGAGCGATTATATCAACTTCAGGCGGCTCCAAAACTGCAAAACAAAGTAAAGGAAAAGAAAAGAAAGAGAAGGCCGCCTGCACAGCGCCGCGGGCGTTCTCACAAACGCGAAAAAATTGTGGTGACAAGGGTCCGTTCGGAGCCCGCCTTGCCAGCCCTTGGCGCTCACTGCCCCAGGATTTCCAAGGCTGCCGCTGGAAGCCTTCTGGAAGGCAAGGCGGGCGGATCATTCGGACGACGGCGTGTGACCGGAAACTTTAGAAACCATAGCTACGATTTGTGCAGTCTCGATTTTGAGATCTATGATTATTGCGGGTGCTGCTTCATTGCTGAGGGCGAACGTCATATGGACGAATCGTCTATGTACAGGGAGCTCGCCGCTGCCGCCTCTGCTAACTATATCGAAATGCAAAAAAACAGGAGTATTAAGGTGCAGCAGGTAGTAATGGTAAGAAAATGCTATAAACAGGTACAGTCCGGTAATTGGTGTCGTTAGGGTCATTACTGCATCCAACCAGGCGCATGCAGGTCAGCTGAATCAAAGCTGTCGTTCGTCCGTCGATTGTAATGCGAAGGAAAATGCACGGCAAATGCAGGCAGATGCAAGGCAAAAGCAAGGCAAACAAGTGCAAATGCAAAAATGCTAAACCGGCCGTTAAGAAAGTTAAAAAATCGCCAGCGGATTAACAATCAGTTATGCTTGAAGAGGAGAGAGTCGACCAGGCTGCTGAGGCTGCCCTTCGGCGACGTTCGAGAATGGCCCGAATACGGCGGAGTCAAGCGGGCCTCGCTCGAATCAACGCGGGTCAACCGGCTCTCGAAGGCGTTCCGCTTGACGTCGCCGCCCTCGCTCGAGCTGAACCGCTTGATTCTGTACTCCCAGATGAACTCCTGCGGGAGGAAGGCGGCGCCGACGACCTCGTAGCGTTTGTGGTCGTAGCGGACGACGGCGCCGTTTTCGAACAGGCGGGTGGGCACGCGGACGAGGTCCTCTTCGAGGACGGGGATCGGGGTGCCGTGCTCGTACTTGTGGCGGATGGCGTAGCGAAAGGTCTCGCGGCGGCCGTCGCGGACGAGCTTTGGCTTGCTGACGACTTCGAAGATGTCGTTGTCAAAGATGACTTCCTCGCGGTAGTGGAAGCGCGGGGTGACTTCCTGATAAATTACAAGAATCCGTCGTCAGCACAGGAATATTCTTATACGCCACGAACAGCCTGAAAACCAGGCATTACGAATGAATTGAATGGATAGGTTTGTCATTGTTGGAAGGGAAAGAACGTACTCGCTCGAGTTCCTCCTGGGTGTCCGGGTAGATGATTGGCTCGACGCGGACGCCGAGGGAGACGGAGGTCAGGTTGGGCTCGGGGATCATGGTGCGGCGGTACTCCTCCGAACGGACGTCGACGACATATGTCCGCATGTCGCGATCTGGTTATCGTAGACGTTAGCAGCCTGCACATACACATCTATACAAATACGCACGCCTATACCCATAAATATCGATATGATATCTATATGATAACACTGGCAGAAATCAACGGATTGATGATTGATGGTACGTACACTGGTCACCGAGGCCGCTCATGACGGAGTATCTTTCGGCAGCACTGTTATGCGAAGAGGAGGAGGAGCGGTGGGAGCGATGGCCGTGGTGGTGGTGATGGCGGGAGCCCGAGGAGGAGTGGGAGGAGCGAGAAGAGTGGGAGGACGAATGATGCATGTTCATTTCGAATGCTTCTGCAACGCTCTTGAAACGGAACTTTTTTTGCTAGCTCGAACAAGGTGGATGGAATTGAGGACAAGATGGTAAGGATGATACAAAGCAGACAGAAGCTTTATTAAGAAGGTGCTCCAGCGGCGGCAGCGGGGAGGATAAGAGGAAGAAGTAGAGGCGGTATCGTGTGTTCAAGTGATCCTGGATGACTGGTCTGGCGGGCGCCAATGCGGTCTTATAGACGGCCTCCAACATCGAAGAATCAAAGACAGACTTCGAACCTCCATTCCTACTAACCCGATCAACCGAAAGAGACTCCAGCTGGACGTGGCCCGGCAGTGGGTACCTAGCTACAGTGTCCTAAGCTCTCCCCTGCAGCCTCGTCCTCCGCTCAGAGGGAATCCTGGGATCAATCCGGTGTTTCGCGGACGCCAATGCGGCTCGCTGGCCGCATCGTTTGACGAAGCGTCGGCCTTCTCGACGGACGGCTGCCTCCTTCGGCCGTGGAGCTGCAGCTGCCGAGCTGGCCTGGCAGGATGGCCCAGCTGAAATGACTCCGCGCTGCAGGCCAAGCGGACTATCTCCGCCAGACTTGGCTGGCTCCCCTGTCGTCGAGCACTTGTCAGTATTGGGAGCGGAGTGGAGAGTGGTGACGGGCTGTTGGAGCCTTCCGCCAGCTAGCGCCGCCCGAGAGCACGACCAGAACGACCAGAGCGAACGGGGTGAAGGCTGGAAGAAGAAGGGAAGAAAGGGGCCGAGTCAGGCGGAAGGCCACGCGCGATCCGATTTGACGGCCCCCGTGATCCTTGGAGGCAGTTGGAAGGATGGGCCCAACGGCGGCCCGCCATTGGCGTCTTGGGACAATCGTGACCTCGCGCCCAGTCGGCCTCGACTCAGCCTGCGTGCGTGAGTGCACAGCCCGGCGGGCAGCCAGACTCGGCAACCGAAGAATGACAGGCAAACGGGCTGCGTCATGCACGCGGCTCTTCTCTCTCTTTCTCTCGTTCTCGTTCTCCAGATAAAAGCGCCAGGCTGCAGGAGCGCCGTTCTTGCAGGTTCCGTTCTCTTGTGTTAACTTAATACTGTGTTACTTACCGTTCTTGCGATCTCGCTGTTGCGACGTCTTCCTTGTTGCTAACATCATCCGTCTGCATCGCCAGACGTCTACCTCCCAACTAACCACTTCCTACCTATTGATACCTAACTGGCATGGCCCTCGTCTCGCTGGTGCCTTACATCGAGCGCAGTGCCGAGCCATGGACCCCGCTGCGCTCGACCTCAGACATGGGTGAGTTTTCTCTCAGTTCACTTGATTGCTCTCAAGCTCTCATGATGTGCCTTGAGTTTTGCATCGCGATGTTCTCGCCCTCGACAGCTGCTAACAGCCTCCTACGGTGAAAGCCCACTACATCGACCAGATCTCCGCCGTCTTTGAGAACCCCAGCATCCAGCAGATCCCCGGCTGCACCGCCAAAGCCATCTGGGACACCAGGACCACCTACGACTTCCCCAACAATGTCATCGACGAAGCCGAACTCTACCCGCGCAAGAAGCGCAAGGCCCCAAGGTCCGTTCGCAGCATGGAGCCAGACTCGCCCTCAGCCGGCGGCGTCTTCGAAAAGTACCACAAGGACGTCTGGACCGCCGCCCCCTCCGGCGTCAAGCGCCGCGCCAGAGACTTCTGGGCCCGGTCGTCGAGGTCGTCCGAACGTCGTTGTGCCGAGGACCTGCGGCACATCGGTCTGATCACGCCTGAGGTTTCCGACATCCCGTCGCTGACGGACAGCGTCACCGTTCCATCGTTGTCGGCGCCCAGCCCGACGACGTCCACCGCCCTGGACAACCTGGAGCCCCACATCCTCACCTCTGGAATCGAGGACCTGGAGAGCATGGACCCCGTCGAGCGCCTGGATATGTGGATGGATGGCCTGCAGAGCAGCATGCACAGTTCCATGGAGCTCGATTACTCACCCGTGCATGCCGCATCCACACCTGCATCCCAGGATCCACCATCCTTATCGGCACCGCCAAAGGCTGAACTGGGGCCGAGGAGATCGCATACCCTCCCCGTGGAAGGATCGTCCAAGAAGCTGAGGAGGCCGCGACACCCGCAAAAGAGGGACTCCTGGCCGGCGCCCGTCGTCGCCCTCAAGCGGCCTGCGTTCCCCAGGAAGAAAATCCAGGAACTCCAAACCATAACCACACCGGAGCAGTTCAGGAAGTCTTTAACCGCCACCGAGGAGGAGAAGCGTGCCCGCAGCAAACGCATGCTGTCTCTGCTGTTGCCACTCGTTACGCCCAAGGAAGCGATACAATTCTTCCCGCTGTTCACCAAGCGCGAGGTGCAGCTGCTGACCGAGCTCCTGCAAGAGGATAAGAAGCTCGCCGCCAGACTGAAGAAGGTCGGCATCACGCTCCCTCTCGACCGCGAGGAGATCCTCGGCCTCGCGGACAAGCTGCTCGCCAGCAAGGACTCTGACGCGGAAAGCGTCAGCAGCATCGCCACATTCGACGACGGCGCCTCCAGCCGTCCTTCCATGGATGGGCAGAGCGTCGTTTCACAGAGACTCCTCGAAGAATTCCCACCGGACCAGGAAGTCGACATGGAAATCAACAAGCGCCGCGAGACGCCCAGCCATCTCCTCCCGAACGCAAAGGTCACCCACCGCAACTGGTGCAAGCTCGTCGACCAGCTGGACCCGCGCTTCAAATACATCACCTGGTGCAAGGGCGTGTGGACGCTCGAGCTCGACTCCTTCGGCACGATGGACATCCCCAACATCCCGCTCTACATCGCCAATGCCCCCGTCATCCTCTCCTACGCAAAACCCACCCCGCAGATCAGCGGCCAGCGCCCGCCGGACCCGCTGCGGGACCGGCCGCTACCCGTCGGCACCCTCCCCGAGCTCAGCGACGAGATCCTCAGCATCCTGTTCAAAACCTTCCCTAAGGCCGTCATGGCCTGCGTCTTCATCAACCAGCGTATGAGCATCGTCTACGACCACGACTTTGATCACGGCCTCGAGCACATGACCAAGCCGGAGACCTTTGGCGGCTACCTCGTCAGCTTTATGAAGAACAACCAATCCTTCACCGCGGCCTCGAACCCGCTGCAGAGCGAGCGCCTCCTCACGGGCAAACGCGTCGACGTCCGCCGTCCCGACAGCGACAGCGGCTGGACCAGCTGTCTCGGCGTGCGACTCCGCCGCAAGAACCCCTCCCCCAACCCGGCCGTCCCCAACGACGCCATCACGATGACCACCCACGCCTTCCTCACCGCCCTGCGCCTACCCACCGCCAAAGAAGCCGAATCCAACCTCGAATACCGCTCCCGCCCATCGAACGCCAGCCTCTCCTCTTCCGACGTCACCAACGACGATTTCGCCCGTCTGAAAGTCTACGACCGCACGAAGAAGGGTGAATTCGGTCAATACTACCAAACCTACGACGACCTCCCCAAACTCCGCGGCGACATCGGCGCCTCAAAGTTCACACACGACCTAAGCCTCATCCGCGCCGCGGCCAACGCGCCAACAACCTCCCTCCCCGTCCTCTCCTTCCAGCACAAGAAGAAGGCCGCCTTCAAAAAGATGGAATGGTGCACCTCGCACGAGATGCTGCGCGCGAAACAGGGCAAAATGTACCTCCTAAACTCCTGGACCGGCGCAGACTCCAAGAACCCCAAGGACGGCAACGTCGTCGCCGAGGGTCTCGTCATCGGCGAAGCCTACCAGAACATCTC
Organism: Drechslerella dactyloides; assembly: GCA_020064725.1. Lineage (NCBI taxonomy): Eukaryota > Fungi > Ascomycota > Orbiliomycetes > Orbiliales > Orbiliaceae > Drechslerella > Drechslerella dactyloides. Next base: position 3,189,483 of record JAGTWJ010000001.1, read on the forward strand.
GGCCAATCAGAAGGAAATGTACGCGCGCAGCATCCTCTGGCGGCAGAACTTCACGAGCAAGCAATGGCAGGTTGGCCAAGTACAGGGACTTCGCGAGCGCGCGTATAAAATGTGGCACGGGGCACCCGTGCGGCGGATCAGGCTGGAGCAGCACCTTGTCATCCAGGAGCACGGGTATAGTGGCTCGCCGCTCGCGGTGCGGGTGGGCAACGATCGTTCCAAGAAGAAGGACGAAGAGTCGTATGCCATTTTCGGTTTCCAGAACTATGCGATGCGCTGCTGGCGCGGTGATGAGGACGATGGGTTTAAAAAGTCGGCGTTTGGCGGACGCGGCGGCGGTGGGAACAGCGTTGTCAATCGCGTGCTTATGGAGGCGCTGGATCATGGCGCGTACGAGTTTTTCGGGAGCTACCAGCTGCCGAAGAAGGTTGTGGAGGACTGGGAGATCGTGTATGATGTCGAGGAGCCCGTGCCCGGCGTTACGGTTACGTCTGCCAAGGCTAGTTCTTCGCTGTCGTCTGTGCGGGATGTGGACGGGGAGACCGGCAGCAGTAGCGGTATGGAGAGTGGTGGTGCGGGGAAGAGCACGTCGCGGGGCGTGGATGTTAGCGATAGGGCTGTTGAGCGGTCGAGTCGGCGTATGGGGAGTCTGAGCCGGCGGCGGGGCAGGCGGCAGGACAGTGCTGGCCGCAGCTGTGTTATTTTCTAGATTTTTGTTCTTAGCGCATTGCATCGTGATGGCGTTTTGGTGCTTTTGGCGATGGCGTTTTGGTGTCGATGCATTTTATTCACCTTCATGGATTAGTGATAATTCATAATCAATCTTTTACCTCATGACATTTTTCTTTCCATGTCGTGTCTGACTGTGTGCGGTTATGCATCTTGAGCTTTGTGTAACGTGAACTTTTACCTGGGACTAGTAATCATACACACTACAGTACCGGGTAGGCTAGGCAGCTGATTAATCTCCTAGGGCATTTCGTTACATTCCGGACTTGATCCGTCAACCCTATTCCGGACGGACGCTCAGGTGCAAATCTATGCTGTATTGATTTGACGTAAAATTCCACAGATTGATCCAGAATGAGGTGTTAGCCGAATACGATGCAGGAACCCAGCTTTAATGGGAAGCTATCGATTTGATCCTTCTCGTCTAGGAAACTGCGATACCGTAGATTAAATTGTATATTTAGCAGGAAATGCATTGTGTTCTGATCAATATTGCAATTAGCTAACTAAGTAGTAGTTGACGATGGTAACGTAATTTCGATTCGTTCGGAACTGCATCACCCAGCCCTTTGAAGAAATATTGAATCGACGATCGCGGACTTCTATTCTCTGAGCAATATACTTTCTAGCGCTTGTTATTGATCGAGATTTAACCTTCGTAGTTTGTTTGCCTTTTGGGACCCGCGTGACCGAGCTCACTGCAACTTTGGCGCTTTCTGAAGAATCGACATCAGGCCGCGATGTTCCGAGGCATAGCAGCTGCTCGACTGGGCAAGTGCGGCGATTAAGGCAAAATCTTAAATACGATGTTTCCGGGTACCGGATGCATGCGCTTTTGCCCGCGACCGTGGATGCTAACTTGAATTCACTAGTGCCGTGCAGCCACCACAAGCACGTTGCGTCGCGTTGGCTTCACAGCCGTACGTACACTACGCTTACACTAACGTTATAACGTTATAACCGCCGCAAGCGCAGACAAGAATGACAAGAAAAAAAGCCATGACGACGCAAAGTCTGGACGTCGACGACAAGCTTTTCTTGTTAAATAAAGCATTCAGTCGTCACGCGCTCGCCATTGGCCAGGCAGCTGAAACGGCGCGGCGGGTCTGAAACAAACGCTGGCCGTCGGGCAAGCGAATTGATTGTGGGAGAGATACAGAACGTACCCCTGACGGGGACCCTGTCGAGGTCGTGCCGGGAACAGCCCCTTTTTCGACAGTAAAAAAACCCGCCCAATGAGTGCGCGTGTCTCTTTCTCGAGTGTCAAAGGGTCTGACCTCTGATGGAGCAGGCGGGTCTGGCTAAGTATTGCCATGGCTATAGTAGTGGTCATGGGGGTGGTTGACGCACGTTTTATTACTCGGGCAATCTCCCGCTTGGCCTCTTGGTCTTTTCTTCCCTCTTCTTCGCTTTCCTTCGCCTTGTTATTTTCCAACAACTTCCAACATTCCTTGAATTAATTGCGCCGACGTCGAAAGAGAGGAACTTTACGCTCTCTCGATTGCAATAGTGCATTTTGTCCTATCGTTTTGAATATAGACGGACGGCTCTCTTTTAGATTGTCGACTGGATATATTCGTTCACTCCTTCAGCGTGCTCTTCTAGCTTTCGCCGTCGCTCCCTCACAGAATACACTACTGCTGCTAGCCAGGAAATTAAAATTACAGCCATACATACTACTTCTTTCATCGATTGATACATACGCGCATACGAACGTACTACCGCAGCCATGCATATGCGCTCGACCGCTCTCTTCCTCACCGCCGCTCTGGCACGGCTCACGCAGGCAGTGACGCCGATTACCATCAAGAACGGCGGCTTCTACGGTGGCAACAACCAGGTACGCTCCCTCCCTCGCCCGTGGCGCTTATTATAATACACCGCATACCCGTCCTTGCATGACGCTAAGGCTAACTAAACCAACCGTCATGACAGTTCTTCCTCGTCGGCGTCGGATACCAGCCCGGCGGCCCCGTCGAGCTCAACCAGGGCGTCGACCCCTTCTCCGACCTCACCGGCTGCCAGCGCGATGTCTACCTCCTGCAGCAGCTCGGCGTCAACACCGTCCGCACGTACGCCGTCAACACGACGCTGGCGCACGATGGCTGCATGTCGCTCTTCGCGGCGGCCGGCATCTACGTTGTCCTCGACGTGAACGCGCCGGGGTGGCAGTACAGCGTCAACCGCGACGAGCCGTGGACGTCGTACAGCGCGCTGTACATGTCCAACGTCTTCTCCGTCATGGAGCAGTTCTCCCCGTACCCCAACGTCCTCGGCTTCTTCAGCGGGAACGAGCTGGCGAACGACAAGAAGACGGCGAACCTGACGGCGCCGTACATCCGTGCTATCCAGCGCGACATGCGGCAGTACCAGAAGGCGCACGGACTGCGCGAGGTGCCGATTGGGTATTCGACGGCGGATGTGGTTGATTTCCGACAGGATTTGGGCTTCTATCTGTCTTGCACGGATTCCGACGGCGGGTACAGCGACTTTTACGGCATCAACTCGTACGAGTGGTGTGGTGATACCACGTTTGAGAAGTCTGGGTACAAGACTTTGACCGACCTGATGAAGCCCGTGCAGATGCCCAACTTCTTCTCCGAGTATGTTTACTTCTGAAATATGGAATGATGGTGATGGTGTGCTAATTGTGGTGTGCAGGTACGGCTGCAATGAGGTTCTCCCGCGTACCTTTGGCGATGCGAATGCCATCTACTCGAACGAGATGAACACCGTCTTCTCCGGCGGCATCGTCTACGAATTCAACCAGGAAGCAAACGTACGATTCCCCTGCCCTGCACTACCCTCCACCACCGCGCATCCACAAGCTAATTGATATAATAGAACTACGGCCTCGTCGACGTCGACCCGAAGACCGGCAACGCCAAGATCCTCCCAGACTACGAAACCCTCCGCCAAGTCTACTCCAAAGTCTCCCTGCCGACCGGCGAGACCGCCCGCCAGATCACCCGTCCAGACTGCTCCAGCGTCTACCCGAAAATCAAGTCCTTCACGCCCGTCGACGCCATCGCGCAGCACCCGGACATCACAGCGCTCATCAAGAAGGGCGTCAAGGTCACCCCCGGCAAGCTAGTCGATGTCGACCTCAACCTCGCCGGCCACAAGTGGACCATCACGGACACCGCGGGCAAGGAGGTCACCAGCCCCGTTATCAACCGTGTGAACACGTGGAACCAGGTCCCCTCGGCCGCGCAGGCTGGCAGCAGCAGCAAGTCGAGCAAGAACGCGGCCAGCGGAACGAAGATTGGCGGCGGCAATGAGCTGGCCGTGCTGGCGGTGGCGGGTCTGACGACCGTCTTTATGATGCTCGGCGGCGGGCTGTTGATGGCGTGAGTAGGGGGTTTGACTGTGAATATCGTATATAAGTACCTGTCGTTTTACATTGTGACTGTCATTCGTGTTTGGTAAAATCCACTGTATGGGGATTTTTTTTCTCTCTTTCGTTCGTTCGTTTTTTTTAGAAATTTGCATAGCCTCTTCTATTACATTTCATGAACAACTGTACATTTTATTTCACGTCTAGCAGCCGTATAATACATCTTTTTCAATCTTAGCTTCAAGAACCAAGAAAGGTACCAGATCAGAGTCAAGTTGTTGATCAAGCGCGCACTTCGACTGCACGGTGACATCGTCATGCATGCATAAGCCGGCCTACGACAAAGCCGGTAAGGTCTTACATACATATCGTATCGCCATGCCGGGAAGTTATTGTTGGCGGTGGTGGCTTATAAACCGCCAAGGTTTGAGTGACCAATGCGCACTTCGGAAAGGTGGTCAGCAAGCGTGTCCGCCCTTCAAGCTTTTCTGCTTTCTCAATCGGCCGACGATAGCCCCTTGGCATGCGTGCGCACGTCTCTCCAGCAGAGTTCGTGTTTTTGCGATGTCGCGGGCTTCCTGTTCGAGTCGTCGGAGCATCATTCGTGAGCACGGGCTTTCGCACGGTGTTGATTAATCAAGGCTGCTATGCTAAGATTTTAACCGGCACCATGGCAAAAGCTTGGGACAGCCGACGACAAAAGAGGGAGAGTTTCGAAACTTCTCGGCGGTGGGCGAGCCTGTACAGTCAGCTGCATTCCATTGCAATCGCGCACTTGCCCGGCATTTATTCGCAGAACGAACGATATCATGTGGTGATATATCTGTAATGTAATGTGAAGGTTCAATCTGCACAGGTTCCAATTACTAAAGATCGCTTCATCCTCTGTAATGCACAATATGGTATCGGTGTGACAATTGAAAAGGTGGCAAACGGACGGCCCTTCAAGGCAATGATCCGACCCGATCGAACCAGATCTGTTTGCGCGCCGCCTTGCTGGTTCTATTAGTGTCGTCAGATTGACTTGAGACATTTCGTTAAGCCTCAACCGCTAGACAGGACAGGTATGCGAATGTCGAGGCACCCTGCACAATTCCATAAACCTTCTGATTAGTAGCTGTGCTAAATACAGGGTTGGGTCAAAGTGTACATCTGGTGGGCCCTGATCAAGGTTCAAGTTGTCTCGAGTGGGAGGTTGGACGGGAAGTAGGATTGCTAGCTTACCCGACTATCCGGTTTGACGAATTTACTAGTAATAGACCGGTGGTAGGACAAAGTGCCGGATGCATGCGGTGCCTTGCTTTTGTGCCCGGTTGTGGGTGACATATAATAAGTCTGCGTCATCCCGCTTCCTGGACTTACAAATGAGCCGACGATATTACCTACTCCATCACGATATATTTTGCCTCTCCGTATATTATATTTATATCTCATCGACGATCTGACACTGTTCTGAGTTTCATTCTTGATCCCTGCGACCACCGAATATTTCTGGTCTCAGTATTTCGATACACTATTTCAACGCCCGCGCACATACCCAATTCTTATCCGTGAAATACTGTTCAAACATACAATATTTGTTATAAATTACCGTCTTGAAGTTTCGAAATGGCGACGGGGGGCGGGTACGACGTATATAGCCCGAGTGTCTACAGCCGGTCTTCGACCGCCTACTCGCGGCTGCCGGTGGGTGATGGAGAGAGGACCACACGGCCGGCGTCCATCCAGTCCGTCGACACTCTCGCTCCATCGGTGCACGAAAGCGGCTATGCCTATAACAACGACAAAGCAGGGCAGGTCAGTTCATATCGAAGTATACGTACCTCACGGACTACTTCAACCGCTGACATGCATTAATAATTCATACAGACACACCCAGCGCACTTATACCAGGTAAGTATCCTAAACACTCTCTCGTGGTCGCATCAAGTCAAAAGATATTTAAATCGGCCGCTAACGATATCGTTTGAACATCTAGATTGAAACGGCGTCCTCGTTCCGCAAGACTGCAGACGTCCCCGACCACGGCCTCCGGCTCCCACGCTTCATCTTCCGCGGCATCATCTCCATCCTCGTCCCGCTCGCGCTCGTCTTCTACTACTGGCTGACGTACATGCGATGGCTGCGGTACCCGCAGAACAGCCCGGAGTCCTGGCACCGGACGGGGTATCTTGACAGCGTTAGCATTGTCAACTACTCGTGGTTCGTGCTTGCGACTTTTGCGCTCAACTTGGGGACGTATGCGACGGCGGGCAGCGTGGCGGCCATGGTGATGAGGCAGCCGTGGGCGCCCAGGAACCTCAGAAGGTGGGTGCATTCTTCTCCTCTCTTGAATGATATGGTTTTATATATTGGACGTAGGATTCTGACGATGCGCGATATGACGGCAGACTTATCATCCTCGCGGGAAATACGTTCCAGGACCCGGCGGGGTGGATTGCCGCACTGAGCAGGATTGTGCGGAAGCGATCTCTGTACAGAAGCAACGGCCTCCTCTGGGACGTGCTGGCCTTCTTCAGCGTCGTCGGGTTCGCTGCGTGGCCGTTGACCGGCCTGACGATGCAGACGGCGGACGGGTTCTCGATATCCCGCGACTACAAGGGACAGGTGGCCTATGTCGTCGGACGCAACCTCACCAGCATCAAGTGCGTATCATCCCGTCTACAGTACAGTATCTCAGTATACATGCTAACGTAGTCGTACGTATGTAGCGGCCGCGATGGCGTCCTGGCGACCCAGCGGGCGACGCAGTTCTGGTCCGCCGGCTTCTCGCCAGACATGCCCGTCCGCAAGCAGTTTTATATCACCCCGGGCTCAAAGACACAGGTCAACGTCACCACCAGCAACTCCCTCCCCGACGATGCATCCGACTCCATCTTCCTCGCCCCGCAAATCGATGGCCCCCTCATCGGTGAAGTCTTCGGCCTCGCCGTCCGCTACAGCTGCAACATCATCAACTCAACCTCCCAATTCACAATCCTCAACCGTCGCAACCGCACACTCTCACTCACACCGACCCCCTTCGGCCTGCCGGGCGGCTACTCCCTCCCCGACAGCGCCGTCATCTTCCTGCGCAACAAGACGCAAAACTCCAGCCCCATCTCCGTCATCTCCAACGTCAACGCCTCCCTCGAACTCGGCACGGACATCGGCCTCAACAACATCACCAACCCAGCCGACGACGAAAGCATCGGCTACGTCTCCGTCCTCAACGACTACCCCGGCCTCGACAAGCTCGTCACCCTCGAAGCCGCGCTATGGCAGAACATCAAACCGATAGACGCATACGGCAACCTCGGCGTCAACGCAGGCAACTTTGTCTTCCGCGACGCCGAAAACGACATTCCCGAACTCCGCGACGAGCCACTGTACCCGGGCCAAAAAGCCGTCGGCGTGCGCTGCCAGGCCTCCTCTGCAATCGGCACCGCCATCGTCAACGGCGTAGCAGGCACCTACACAAACTTCACTCAGCGCAGCGCCAACCCCCGCAACGGCGGCGGCATCAAGCGGTTCGAAACGGGGATCCCGCATCTCCTACTGCAAACGCCATACATCCCGTCCGACCTCCGCCTCTCAAGCGACGTCGACTGGTTCTCCGCCCTCTACTCGTCCATCGAGAAATCCTCACTGACGAACAACGCCTTCGGCGACTTTCTCGGCGCCGCCCCGAGCGTCCTGCAGGCGGAAGACCTGCGCAACGCGATGCTCCGCGCGCACAAGACGTGGGCCGTACACATCATGTACGACGGCATCACGGATCCAAGCTACAAATGGCGCCTGGGAAACGTGACCGTCGGCAAGGAGGCGATGATTTTAACGCGCGGTGTGGTCCCGCCGGAAGTCGTGCTGGCGATGCTGTCGTTGTGGGCGTTGAGCGTTATGGTCTTTGCGGTGTTGTATCAGTTCCGCAGACGGTTCACGGAGACGTTGGATGGGTATACCCTGTTCCGGTTCGGTGTTGACAGGCCGGAGGGTGTCGTGCCGGAGATGCTGGCGGGCGAGTTTGATAATGCGGCGACGCTGGAGCGGTTGCCTGGTATGGTGGGGGATTTGGAGCCGAACAAGGCTGTTGGGTATATTGGGCTCGTGAGGGGTAAGGTGCAAGCCGACTTCAAAAAGAGGTACGGTTAAGTTGGAGAGGACGTCAACATGTTTCACCGTATATAGATTTTCACCGTATGGAGGGATAGCGAGGAGTATACACAAAAGTCACCGTATGTATATCCATGTACTGGCACTTTATATAGGTGTGTTTGGATGGAGTTTTGGAGTTACAAAGCGTGATGGATGAATTCATGAGTTCAATGCCTACTGTATTTTGCATCTACATCAGGCTAAATTTATAGACCTGTCTTCAGTCATCTTTCATCAACCTATCTATGATGTAGGTTCGTATATCGATTGCGTATAACAACGTACAAGTAAAGGCCCTGGCTTGATAAGTAGCGTCGCGGCCACAGGTTAAGCCCTGCTGTCCAAAATATCATTTCGGCGCTCGTCAATCTTATACATCAATTACCACACAGACAAAGATTATCAGCTCAAGACCACTCGACCTTACAGCACACTCACTAGAACAACGGGTAAGACTTCACACCACCCCTCGCTCGATACCACCTGCCGTGCGTCAACAGCAAATACATCCGGAAACACAACAGCGCAAACCCCTCCCACGGACCGCCCTGTCCATCCCTCTCCAGCTCGACAGGATACTCAGCACCGAGACTCCACGCGGCTGCGATCCCGCTGATAACGGCAACCTCATGCGCATTCACCAGCGTCCAGCTGCCGCAGAACCGCGTGTGTTTCGACGACTGGTTGTTCAGCAGCCACAGCCAGGGGACGACGAAGACGTAGTGGCGCCAGGTGTGGCAGAGCTGGTGCCACCAGTCGACGCGGATCTGTTTCGAGCGGCTGATTTCGTCCCGCTTGGGCCAGAGCCGCCAGTCGCGGGCGACGTTGAGGAAGATTGTTTGGAAGACTTGCTGGTAGCGGAGGCCCGTTAGCGGGACTTGGAGGGCGGGGTTTGCGGCGTTCAGACGCTTGGGGAACTGGTATTGGTAGGCGGAGCAGTTGAAGGCGTATACTGGTATCCACGTCAGTTTTGCGGCGAGATGTGGTAGTTTTGGGGTGGTATGAAGGGGGGTATGGGGTAACTTATCATTTCAATCTTGTCGGGCTCCTCGTCGTATGATCTGATGTAGTACATTGGCGCGAACTCCTGCCCTTGCGCGATACGGGCTGAGTCGTCGCGGTTCGGGTTGAGCGCGACTTGATCCTCGCTGAAGCGGTTGGTGTAGTATTTCTCCATGTAGCCGGCGTCCCAGTGCGTGACGGTGCAGTCGTCGCTCCAGGTCGTGCCCCCGAGGACCTTTCGTTCCCACCACGTAGCCTGCTCGCCGAGCAGCTGCTTCGCCTTGTCGGCGGCGCAGGCGAAGACAATCTCGTCGTAGGCCTCTATCGATCTTTCGAATCTGTTTTCGAACGTCCGTTCGCGCAGGCAGACTTTGACGCCGGCGTGGCTTCGTTCCATTATCGTCAGCAGCTTTGTGTTCAGCCGGACGTCGACGCCGCGGGCGAGCAGGGACTTTTTCCAGGTATCGTAGAATTCGGACAGGTTTGGGAAGACCACCATTGCGGGGTTATTCCCGACCAGCACGCCGGATTTCTTCCCGTCCGCGTCGGAATCGTACCACATGCCTGCGGTGGGACTGTTGAACAGCTTTTGCAGAATCACGCTGTTGACCTGCGGCGTCGCGTTCCCCGTGCCCAGGAACAGCGCGAGCGTCGGCAGCACCATGTAGTTTGCAAAGTCCTTCGAGAAGCGGAACGCCTTCATCAACAGCCATATCGGCACGAAGACGAACAAGCCAGGAAGCCAGCCGACGAGCTTCAGCACCCGGCGGAACTTCTTAATCTCGCCCGCGTGCTTCTCGTGGAACTTTGTCGGGAAAACGTTGGTCCAGAAGGTGTCGCCCTTGCCGAAGGCGACTTGCAGGTTGACCGGTTTGGCATCGTAGCCTTGCTGGCGGAACATGGCGAACGTGTGTCGGAAGATGTCCGAGCCGCCCTGCACGCCTTGGTTGAGCCAGGAGGCGCCGTGGCGGGTCTCGTCGATGGGGATGGAGAAGGCCTGGCCGCCGCAGTAGGGTTCCGGGTCGACGACGGTGACTTCGAAGTCCGACGGGTGGTTGGAGAGATGGTGCGCGCAGGACATGCCGGCGGCTCCGGCGCCGACGACGAGGACTCTCTTGCGGGGCATCCTCGGGTTTGACTGTTCGTGATATCGTGATCTTTCGTGATCTTATGTGCAAGATGGAGGGAAAGGGTACATGGACTTCTGGTCGACTCAGTACAAGTAATAATATCTCGAGCGGCCAGCTGCGTCTGATGATGTTATCGTCACGGACGCAGCTCTGATGGCATGTAGTAGTGGCGCACCCCAAGTTAACCTATCGTACTCTCCTCGGATCCAACCAGTAGCGGATAGCATTTCTAAATATCTAATAGCATGCTTCGATCTTTCGTAGATCCGCCTATTGTCCGTGTCCGGAAACGTGCGCGGTCGACCGCAATTACGTATAAACTCCATGTGGATTGAGAAATGCGCGCAAACAAAGTTACAGCCAATCTGATCATAGCCCCCCTTTTGATAGTTTCGCTGCACAGCTGTCAATGAGGATCACGATCGATAGCGTGCGTTTGCGATTTTGCGGTGCCACGATCGCGGGAACAGATCGTGGGATCTTTCGATCGATTCGCTGCAGAGGATCGTGTTTCGCGTTGCACAAACCATTCCAAGTGACGTCGTGCCGCATCGTTAGCGTTGCTCAACCAGAACCGTCACAGCTGCGCAGCAAGAGCTACATTACAATACCTCCACTGCAAGGGATGTAACTGAACAGAGGCGCGCTGCTTGATACCAGTATCATTAGATGAGTGATAATGAATTTCATTGCTTTTGTTGGAATAAATCTGCATACTCGATATTTATACGACGCGCGAATCGAAGTCCGCTCCGACTAAACTATCCATGCAGTAGTGACAGGCGCTGAACAAATATCTTCGTCTAAAACATACGCTAAACTCACCAAGACTCCCACTTTTGCGCTCCCAGGCTGATCAACCGATTGAACAACTCTTCCCTCAATGTAATCGCTGTGCACGTATACTTATTCCCCCGCCGATCGATAATCTCGAGCCCGTCCGTCACCGACTTCTCCAACGCCCATCCGACAATCAGCTTTCCCTTCCACCCCAATCCACCCAGTTTACGCACTTCCTTGATCTCGTTGATCGCGACGCTCCAGACCGGCTTCAAGTTCGGACCTTCCAAAGCCTCACTGTTCTGCAAGTTACTAGAATCCTCCGATGATACGATAGTCTTCACAGTGTCCTTCTTGGATTCGAAGGCGAAGGACACACATGGTGTCACAGCGGTAGTCGTGATGAAAATAGACCCTTTCTTGCCGTGCATGCGCGCCGGGAAATCCACCGGCCCCTGCGGCGGGATATCCTTCTCGTCTGGCAGGATACCGATCCGCTGTTTGGCATGCTCGCTGCCCACTTGCGCTTTGATTCTATCGGTGCCGAGTGCCGTTGCCACGCCGGTTTTCGTCGTATGCTTGAAGAATGAAAGGACTTTGGAGCCGGTCTTTTTCCTTGGCGGTTTCGCGGGGTCGTTGACGTGTGGTGGTGTGGATGGCCTGATGGCTTGCTCGAGTTCCTCTGGCGATGCGTCGAGGCCTTCGGAGAGCTCGGCGTGGTCGTACTCGGAGTTTGGTGTGACTGCGCCGGACGAAGGTGGGGACGAGGAGCGTGGCGGAGGCGGGATGGGCGCTTTGTTAGCCTCGCCAATGCGCAGGAGTGTGATAGCGAGCTGAGCGTTAGTTGGAATACCCTTAAGAATTGTGCTATGATACAGTTAGCTTGGCTGTCACATTTACGAGTTATACGTGGGTAGCACGTACTTTCGAAGCTCAAGCAGCTTCTGCCAGTGTGGGAACTTAGTGTTCAAGAGCTCTACACCGCGGTCGATCAAAGGCTGGCCAAAGAATCCGAAGCCGAATCCGAGGCCAATAGCTTTAAGAACCATATAAGAGGTAACAAACAATGATCCGAGGAGTAAAGGAACCAGTAGACCTGCCAATCGGGTCCGCGGCGCCCGCTGTGGAAATGGCGGCGTCGGCGATAGTGCGCTATTGTCCAGCATTCAAGGTTAGCCTCGTATCTCCCCATAGCGTCTGAAGGATTATATGATCTTACTTTCCGAATCTCTCCCAAGTGTCTGCTACGTTCTCAACGCCGTGCATCAGAGGTCGCATCTTCGCCCACATGGCATCCTGCATCGGTTCCTTGGCTTTGTCGTGTTTCCGGCCTGTTCCACCCGCAGCTTTATCTTTGGCATCCGTCGCTTTCATCGCGACACTGGAAGGATCAGGGACTTTGGTGTCGAGAGTACCTTCCTCGTCCTGCTTTGGATTCTCGGGATGCTGTCCCGTAGCGCTGCTGATCCCAATAGCCGCGATTCCCGCGACAAAGTTGCTAGCTTCCTTCTCGACGGCTTCTCCCTCGTGTTTTTCGGGGGCGCCCGTCAGGGAACCGCGGGAAGCCAATACGCCGGCTGGTGGCTGCTGTAGTTGGCCGGTGGCTGTATCGACTAGGGCTAGTGGAGTCGGGGGGAACAAGTATCGTCGGGATTTCGGGAAGGCTATCAACGCCATGATGAAGGCTATCATGACCGGCACGACGAAATCCAGCAGCCACGCGATAAAGTAGACTGCGCAGAAGGCACCGGTGCGTTTCTGCTCGTTCCATGACCTGAGTCGCGCAATGTGCTTGAATGCTGCGATCATACCGACAATCTGGGAGGTTTGTTGTTAGCGAGACAGGCTGGTTTTGCCTGTTCTGTGGATTGAATACTCACGACTGTCATGTAGAATCTCTCCATCGTCGATCGGAACTTCTCTGGAGAAAATTCATCTTCGTCCGCGATGTTCAGATCCAGACCCCCTGGCGGGGCATGCGGCATTGCTTTTACATGATAGGTATGCTGGTTCCACACCGTTAGTCCTATGCCCTGACTATAAATAGCAGCAAATTGTATAGCATACCTTATTAAACCGCCGGATCAAGGTCCAAAGCTCCTACATCCCCACAAACGATTCATCAGCGCCGTAAAACTGCCATCTTTGACAGCTAAACATACATCATTCGTCAATCCGCCCACCAAAGGTCTTGGGATAGCATGCGTCGGATCATTCCACCCGAGATCCTTGACCTCGGTTTCATCGTGAGGTATCTGCGCAGCGCCTTTCACATCCTGATCAGCAGCTGCCAGGGCATGGCTGTCGCTTGGAGCATTGGCGGAGCCGTGTCTCTGCGCAGGAGTAGTGGCTGGGAGAGGGATGATACTGGAAGCGTGTGTCGAGATTGGATCCTGGTCTTCCACAGAAGACATCGTGATGGTAAGTGTTACGTATACGTATGAATAGAGAGAATGGATCGGGTATATTCAGTCAGACTGGCTGGCCAGAACGCTGGCCTGGTTGGATTCTAAGGCCGCCTGAGATTAGCTGAAGATGTGTTGTTATGACGTTTCTGCAACACTGGCCGACGCTGATTACGTGATATCACCGGAAACCGCGAATGAGGAAATTAAAAGTTGGGATGAAGTAGAGGCGATGTTGGCGAAATTAATCGAACTGGGTAGGTGAGGGGCCCGGCGAGACCGTTGTCGAGGCTTATATAGAGCATTCTGTGGTTTTTCCTGCTCTTGGTCAAGCTTTTAGCTTGGTGGTGTTCGTGTATCAGTATGATTTCGCTATGACGTCAGCCATGATGCGGCGGCTGAGCCACCTCAAGATCTCGATCGCTGGTCGCAAATCTAATGTAGATTCATTCCTGTTGGTTAAGCACTCGCTAATTTTCCCTGTATGAGGTTCAAGCGCTTTGACTCTAGATCTTATTAATACACAGGCTAACGAAGTCTTTTCATTTCTGGATTCGAGCGTCTGACTCCTAAGATTCTATCGATCTACCTTATAGCTTAGTATATGAATACACTAAGGCAAGGAATTTTTTGGGTTGCGAGGCAACTACAAAGTGATAGATAAAGACCGCATTTGTAATCTATATGAATATATTTGTAAGTGCACATTTAATACTACCAACAGATCTTGATATATCGATATATATAGTCTGCTGATATATATATGCACATAAATGAGCGTTCCAGAGATTGTTTCCCTGGACTAGGTTTATAAACCTGGGGCTCTCTCGCGACAGTAGTTAAGGACTAATTTGGCTATACATGTCGCGTATATTGGGATTCCAGTGCGTTAGATGATGGTTTTAGATTGATAGTTAAGGCTAGGGAGTACAGCGGCCTTCTCAAAATCTTAGTCAACCCCCGTATATTCCTTGGACATACATACATGTGAATTACTCATACTATATACAACTGAGAACCATTGTCATGTTCACGTTCGAAAGAATGGACTACCTGGATATTCGCATGGTGCCTATATAGCTTCAAATATATGATACATTGCGGTGCGACCATGATCGTAGTCTCGATGCACGATGATAGCGCAAGGAAGAGGTCCGCGAAGGAGATTTAGGCAAATCTTGAATCTTCATTTAATCTTCGCCATTCACCTCTCCTTGGTCTCCTGCCGAAGCTGGCCGCTCGATCATTTCCAAAACCCATTCCCGCGCCTGGACCGCAAACAGTGAAATGGTTGCATAGTGTCCACCCAAGTTGCCGCCACCGTGCACTGCGCACAACGCATCTTTCGAGTTGCAGTACGACGTAATCTTATGCTTGTACTTGTTTAGGATGGCGAGCTGCTCCGGGGTACGCGGGAAGACACCGTCGCCATCTTTCGAGGTCGCTGTGCCGTGCTGATATTCTTCGCCAGCCATATGGCGAGGGTCACCCATGAGAAGAACAGCAGTGACTATATTTCAATTACTCGGTTAGAATGCATTCAGATGGGAAGGTGGGAAGTTCGTTGCGATAGGTGCATACTTCGGTCAATGATTGCTGAATCGAGACCTTGGATCAAATCTCCCATCTGGCCGCCTCCACCACCGGAGATTGCGTCGCCAATGACTTGGGCACCCTGCGAATACCCCATCAGGACAATCTTCTGGTGCGGGCATTGTGCAACCTGCTTCATCAGGATCTTCTTCAACGCCTCGGCCCCAGTAGCGGCAGACTTGGGATAACCCTCCAGAAGAGCCGGATATTCTACACAGCCATCAACATATTAGCTTGGGACACGCGTATGCCTCTAATACGATGTAACCAGGACAGAACTAACCTAGGGCAACACGCTCGACGGTCATCGAGGACGCATGCTGCACGTACTCCGCGACCTTTCCGATCTGTCCTTCGCCTACAACTTCAAGCGTAGCTCGGCACGAAACGAGGTATACGTCCGCGCAGTACGCGTGGCACGGGTCAATTGGCGGTGGCGGTATCGCCTGCGATATCGCAAGGAGGGAGGAGAGGAAGAAGAGCGTCGGAAGCATTTTGACCCGGTGACCGTCGAATCCGCTGCGGGAAGATTGGAAATGCGAAACGAAGAGAAGAGCAAAGGGGGTCGAGGGACAGAAAGGGACGCGGCGGCGGTGGACAGAAAAGTTTGGGGTAGCTACTTTTATCGAGGTTAAGTACCACCGGCTTGGAGCCCTCTGCAATGATGCAAAGCGAATGCGGATGCGGGGAGAATTATCGCGGTAGGATTATATTACGCTAGTCTTGCCGTCGCCAGAGAACTTGCTAATTCTACACAGATATGCACCGAAATGTTCCGCGAGGGCTTGCCAATCATGTGGGGGAACTGCTGGGATCCCCAACAGGATTCTCGCGGACGATGCCCGCATATGGATTGAGCACCTCTTGGTGGATCGTGGAGAAGCTGGATGACCAGGGCGACATGTGGGTAGATCTTCAGGGCCAGTCGCCTGGCGACTGGAAATGCGCAATGGGTAGAGACAATTGGCCGGCTAGCTTGGTCTCGTGCCAGGTACCGCACGAACTAATGGACGTTCACCGACGTCGCGCAGCGCCTGTGCACTAGTTGCAGAATGCATGAAAAATCGCCGCAAATTAATCCGTGCGATATCCTGGTAGTTTCTCGCGAAAGTAGGCGATTTGGGCGGGTAACCGCCGTTGTGTTGGCAGGAGGAATTGCAACAAGGGAGTGTTGCGACGCTGAATTCGGAAATTTTCCGGAGGAACTGCTGTCGCCAAGATTGCGAATCCAGGTCGCCGGCCTGGGCGGCTGATGTTTCGTGGGCCGGGGATGTGGGGAGGCTTTGGATGCGGAAAGTGGTATCAAAGCCAAGATTTATGCCCGGATGACCTGCTGCCGGTCTTGACTAACGATCTTGAAGAATTGGTCAATCTAGCTTCCTCTTCTTGATCGATGGCTGGATGAATTCACATTTGTTTATCGCACGTTGATGTGATACCGCGTCGAAGGACAATTCAACCATTCTCAGACAATAAGCCTGGATGCCTGAATAGAACATATCGGTTGCGATAAGTCAAGGTTTGGTATGCTTTCCAGCCTGTGAGCCAATCTTAGAAGAACTCGCAAGTTCTGCACAATCATACTGGTAGCTGATGTATACCAGAACAATAAGGTAGATCGGTACAGCTAGCTAGTAATCTAATGCAGCAGCATGCATGGAATATGTACAAAGAGGGTCGTACTTTTATTTCAACAGAGGCTTCTATGATTATGCTCGAGTTTTGCCAGATCGCAAATTCGGACCGTGCTCAGATACCCGGCTCTTCCGATACACTCCATATAAGGAAGGCAAGAAGCGAGTCGCATATATATCCACTAAGAACTATTAATCGTAAGATCGATTCGATTCATGTCTGAACAATCGATCATGCCTTGTAGTTAACTTGTTCTACATGACTACTGTACTCAAGCTGATCATCCAAGGTCGAACTAAGGAGTAGCTTTTAGCTATTAGGCCGGCCGCGATCACAGTTGTTGGAGGACACGGTATGTACAATGGCACCATACGTCTAGTAAAATGTATCTGAAAGGTTGTCGGCAGTACTTTCACACACGGTGTCGCAAAATATGTTTGTAGACAAGCCAAGCAAGCTCTCCGCCGGTTAAAGTACCACTGCAGTCTGGCTCGAGCTCGCGCGACAAAGCCAAGGTCGACATTTGCCGTCAATTTCAAGTAAAGGATGTATATGATACGGTTACAAAAAATGGTCTCCTCTAAAATGTTAACCCTACCGGGAAAATAGGGTAGTTGGGCTAGCCCTGGCCCTAGAGACCAGATTTATTGGCTCAATTGCGCACACCAAGGGAGGTACGACGAAGTTGTGAGAGGGTATAAAAGAGCGCTATACGCGCTGTTATGCCAATAGGGTTAGTCCGGAGCCCTGGGCACAGAAGCACTACTTTGCGCATAGTATCATGACGTCTTGGACGCAGCTTCTATATATTGCTTGCTGAACATCTAATGTAAAGATAACCGTCCGTGTATGTCTAAGTTTACATAGGCACAAGTTAACTAAGCTTGTATATATCTGCGTCCCAAGGCCCGACGCTGGCTGCAAGTCTGGCCTCAAAACAACCCAATCACCTGGTCCGTCTGAGTGTGGCATCATGCTCGGCACATATCATCTATGCCCGCGTTTATGAACGGAATCAAAATGCCTGAGCTTCGAGCTGAGCAACAATGCTGCTTCATCGTAGCTCAAGTTTATGGGGGCCGGATTACCTCAACGATATCGATAGTCTGCATGGGTCCAGCCATCATTTGGGAAAGTGTCCCAATCCGGAAAACGCGGCACGCCGCGGAACAATTACCACGCAACAACAACACATTTAGGTGGTGACGCATATCCACGCAATTTTCAAACGACTTCGTGGCTTCCATATGGCCCATAGACGAGAGTGATATATACTGTTCTCTCAAGCCACCTAATGAAAATTATCGGCCCCGTAAGGTATAAAGTGGCATCCAGCCTTGCAGCCCACTTTTTGAAACTTTTGGAACCCCCCACCTTTTTCGCGTATAACTAGGCGAGCACCCACATTTTTGGCTGTTCATCACCCCACAGCCATTTTCACTCAACTAACCGTTTAATAAGCATCTGCGGTCACAAGCCATATCATTAGATATGTCTTGTAGCCTCATTCTACCGTGGCTCGACGGGACACCCGCGGGCTCACAGTTCTTTTACCCGCAGGATGGCGGGTGCCTGGGTGTCCCAGGCTACGTGAATGGCTCCGGTAAGCCGACCGTGACGACTACACCCATACCAGTCACGATAGAGAGCCGACTTCCGACCCTGTGACTATTTGCGTAAGTACTAGACACGCTGGAACTCTCTGCTAACTTGATATCGTAGACTGTGCGAGCTGGCCGGAAGCCGGCCAGACCGCCACTGCGGATGCAACATTCATCTTCAGTCCGACGGCCGGCGTCGCGGTCACATCCGCTTGCGGCGCCCCCCTATATACAACGGAGTTCGCGGCGAACCCGGTAGAGACTACGATGGGCTGTTCCATAAGCAACAATATCTTCGAGAGCACTGGGGGTGTTGGATTCTACATCTACCCGACCAACGCGGCTGGTGATCTGACGACACAGTCATGGACAATCGGAGAGTACCCTGGTGAAGCAACGGCAACCGAGACTGATGGAACGCTAAGTATGGATCTTTTGTCTGATATTATCTTTGATTCAGGCCAGAAATGCTGACCCAGTTGTACCTATATAGTCGCTACCAACATCATGGCTGCCGGGTTCACCACTGTTCCGACCATCATTAGCACTGTCATTGATAGCACGAGTACTTACATTACCACCTTTGTTACGACATACTCTACCTTGGTCCTTACTGCGACTGTCACTTCCGGCGCGACCACCGTTACGTCACCGCCGTTGATGATGGTGGAGCGACAGGCCTGTGCCCTTGAGGGTCCCGCAGGTTTCTATGCATCGGATGATGATGCTGCCACCGTTCTGGCCGTCACCACGATCTGGGCTGCTACTTCGACACTCGAATCTACTTTCACTCCGACTGCCTATTCGACTGGTAGCTCGACATACACTAGCCTCATAATTGAGTAAGTGTTTGATATAAGGCTTTATTTCCCCTGTTCATTGAGAGCATATCAGCACTAACATTTGATGATAGAACCTCGACCTTCATCAATTCCGTTGTCGGTGCCTCTGTGGAAACCGAGTATGTCCAGTCGACTGTCACTGTTCCGGGGTAAGTATCTTGACCAATCGTCCTACAACGTTGAACGATACTGACACTTTAATAGAGAACAAACCACGACTACCCCCATCCCCACCGGCACTGTTGGTCCCTTCGTTATCAACGTTGCCGCGATTGTCACTATCACGACTGCCCTGGAGCGAGATGTCCAGCCGACTGCTGGTGCTGCTCTGAAGGAGCGTCAGGACTTCGAGGGATGGGTTGGTCTGGCTGACGCTGACGGAACCATCGGAGCTGTTGATAGCATTGATGATGCCCTTCAGTTCTATGTTATTGATGGAGAGCTCGTCACCAGCGTCAACGGCGAGGATTGGTACACATACACCGAGCTTTCGGTTGTCACGGACCCTGGTTATGAGACCTGGGTGCTCCAGAATACCGCCCCTGGAGCCGGTGACATCTCGACCGAGTTCTCGGGTGTCGACCTACAGGTTCTTGACTGGAGCAACGCTGACTTCCCGTCCATTACCGCGACCCTCTGTTTGGGAGAGGCAGCGGCCTCCAACCCTGACGTCCCGCTGCTCAACTGGTGGTACGACGTCAGCCAGGCCCCGCCTGAGGGCAACTGTATCGCTCTGTCGGTCAGTGTTACGGAAGTTGCACCAGGTCCGGGCTCGACCACTGTCACCAGCCTGACCACCGTCACCAGCATCTCCACGATCACTGGTGACCCGATTACCACGTATGTCTGCGACAACGTGTGCCCGAACGCCTGCACTACGGAGATGGCCATGGACCTGATCACGACCACTGTCTGCTCCACTGCACCGAACGGCCTGAGCACCTGCCAGGCTTGTATCTCGTCCACCCCGGCTCCGGTCATCGAAACCGCCTTGGAGATTGTCACCTCGACCATTCCCTGCCCCAACCCGCCTTGCGCGCCCACTGTTTTACCTCCACCGCCTCCGTATAACCCGCCGTGCAACGGCGATACTGTCACTGTTTATGGAGGTGACGGCGGTTATGCCGCTGTCCCCCCTGCGGTTGGGCCCCCCGCCCCTGCGGGCGACGCTGGTGCCGCGCCTCCGGCTGATGCCGGTGCTGGCGCTGGTGCCGCTGCCCCGCCTGCGGCCGATGCTGGCAGCACGTCCAGCTCTACCACGAAGACGTCGACCACCCGGACGACTACCCCTACAGCTTCTCCTTCGATGGGCGATGCTGGCAAGCTTGACCTCGAGTCCGCCAGCTTCCTGGCTCTTCTGCTCATCGGTGCTTATGCGTTCCTCGCATAGCTCGATCCCTACTGGTATCCCCTCATATTGGCATAATGGTCGGCCTTGGCGTTATAAAAAAGGCATAATTGGTAATCGTAATTACATCAACTTCTCGATTTGATATGGATGGAACCTATTTGGGATCATTTGTTGGGATTGGTCAATATGGCGATATTTGAACTCGTCCTGATGCGTGGTACCCAATCCATATTAAAAAATGGGATACCCTATTTTGCTGATATTATCTAACCAGAGTTAGCTACACGCTCTTGAGATATTACAGCAGGAGCGGGTATTCGCATATGTCTCGAGAATATCCTACCTGAATACCGTGATCCATCGTGGATTGCGGTAGCTATGATTTTCGTTGTTTTTTGGATTTCTGTATTTTTAGTTAGTCCTGGGGCGTTGGCCCGTAAGCTTGATAATAGGTGTATCTGCTGGAACTTGGTCCTAGGATCCTGGGTTCGGGAGAGCGCTCAGATTGAGTTTGCGAGGCTAACATACTGAATATAAATATCACAACTGCTCTGCTGTTGTGACTTTTTCTGGGGTTTCTATATATATACGACTTCTCCTGCTCATTTATGAGGTAGTCAAGAGTACTATGATAGAACTTTTTAATAGATCTCTAGGATATTAGAGCATCCAGTAGGCTAAAGACCATATTCGTGAAGCTCGTCAGTGTGCACTAAACACGGGATATTTTTACAACAAGGAGCATTAACACGCAGATCACAGAAACAAGAATTCCCGCACATTATAATTAGATAATTTGAAGAACCTAATTAATGATGGCAGGTAAAAAGTACTAGCCTTCCAAACCCTTTGGACTACAATACGCGCCTATCTTGAGGTGGCTTATGGGGCTTGTGGTTGTGCATGTCTTTGCGCAGCTGCCATGCCACATGCCACATGCCAACTGTGCAGCCTATATATATTCAGTGATAAGTAAGTACGATTGCTTAGCTGGCGTATAACGTGATCGGTATGAATACCCATCGAACGTCTCCCCAGTTTCAGACCTCAAGCCACCATCGCCTTGGCGTTTAGCAGGCAATTTTCTAGAGCAGCTCGAGTTTCAATCGCCTTAACTCGCATCTTTATCAATCAATCGGAGACGAAGGTATGCTTATATGTTGATCACCAACCAAGTTTCGATTACAAGACACTCCGTCCTGTGCTCAAAGAATAACCTAATATACAGCGCAGTAATGCAATTTTCCCAAACACGTTTGCATTCAATCATGCTATTTGTACAATTTCCACCCCCACCAGACCTCTTCTCCACCGCCTATAAACCCGCCTTTTATGCCCTCCTGTAGACACGAATGAAGCGCGATTCTCGCTTGGCAACAGTGCTCTGACAATTGTCCGTGCAATCCTGCTGTTGCGTCTCACAGTCAGAGACCTTGACCGCCCTGTTGCCACCGTTTGCTGCGTTGGCACACTGGTTTTTCTGGACGTCGCAGGCACGTTGGCAGGCGGCGGCAAAGTTGACAAAGCTGTCGCCATTTACAACGAAGGGGCGAGCGCCACCAACATTTTCGACGGGAACGGGGGGAGCACCAACGGACCCGGTAAAGGTTTGGACATCGGAGCCCGTGTTGCCAGTGCTTGGTGCGTTATTGTTATCATCTGCGCCCGAGGCAGCACCCGTGTTAACTGGAGCTGGAGCAGCGGCAGTATCATCGGCGACAGCGGTGGGCGCGGCGGCGTTATCGTTGGCGACAGGAGCAGCTGTGTCAGGAGCAGCATCGACACCATTCAGGACACAGTCGTTCCACGCATCGGCGGTAGTCTGGTCGCGAGTGCCAAGGGCCTGGATTTGAGATTGGCAGTCCCGGCAGCGGTCCTTAGCAGCCTGATTGGACTGGCAGACGTTGGTGAGCTGGTCGCAGATTCTGTTGGTGATAATGTTCGGGTTGAGGGCTTCCTGCTGGCCTTGCTTGGTGAGCTCGTCGGTAGGGAGGAAGGTAAACTCATCGGCCGCCCGTCCGGGACGACCGGCGACAAAATCCATGGTTGGGACGCAGAGACCGAAGTCGATGTCGCCACCAGTAACCGCGCTGGTTGGCTGGGCTGCAGCGGGAGCACTTTGAGCGGCATCGTCCACATTGCTTGCAGCTGGAGCTGGAGCTGCATCTGCAGCCGTTGTCTGGGATGCAGGTGTGCCGGAGACAGCTGGCCCGCTTCCATCACTGGCGATGCCTCTAAAGTTTGTGAATCCGTTCTCCGTCAGGAGGTCTGCGATACTCTTTCCATCGGCATTGAGCGGATTCGCCAGGGTGTCGGCGGAAAGCGTATTGACGGCATCAGCACCATCGAAGGCCGGATCAATCAAGGGAATGATACCCCTGAGGATTGGGTTTGCCGGCAGGCTGGGATCTGTACAGATGGCAGGATTACTGAATGCGAATGGGTTGACATTTTGTTCGGCCTGCACCATTCCCTTCGCGGCGGCGATGGAATCAGCACCGGTACCGAGCTCCGCGAGGATCTGGTCGCCGCGCTTGAGCTTGTTGCATGGATTGGCTGCGGCGAGAAGATCAGATATAGCAGCTCCTGCGATCGTGGGAGCTTCGCCCGGATCACCACCCTGGACAGCGGATATGGCCGGGATAGGTTCTTGTTCCCGACCGAATCTGGCCTGAGCAACAGCAGCCAGGAGAGACACAAGAATGGCTTGGGAATACATTGTGCTTTAGTCTATATCAAGGTAAATACCCTTTTAGCAAGGAGATATGCTGCCGTGTCCTGTATCGAAGGTTTCAAGCGACCGCTCAGCAAGGAGATGTTGAACAGCGATATACGTTGAAGGAACGTGAGATGAAGAATCAAATCGAGTCAAAAATGGTTCAAGGCACTGCCGTGGAGAATCGAACTCAACCCAAGGCCGACCGGCGGAAGTGATTGGAAAGGAGAGAAAGAGAGAAGGATGGTAAAAAGGTAAAAGAACGTATAGCACCTGGCTTGCTGATCGATCGTCAAGATGATGAGGAAGAGGAAGAGAGTAGAAAATGCATGTGGGATCCAGGTCTATTTAACTTCACCATCTTGTATTGATAGCTCTCACCCTCCCGTCACGACTACACAAGTATAACCGCGGCACATCTTGGCGTCAGTGGGGCGGAAGCATGACGTCCAGGTATTGAAACCAAGGATACCCCTATCGGACCCCACATAGGCTATGGCGGGCCTGCATTTTCAGGAGAACTCTGCTTGTTCTCGTTCTTTGAAGA
This sequence comes from Drechslerella dactyloides, assembly GCA_020064725.1. Taxonomy (NCBI): domain Eukaryota; kingdom Fungi; phylum Ascomycota; class Orbiliomycetes; order Orbiliales; family Orbiliaceae; genus Drechslerella; species Drechslerella dactyloides. The sequence continues at coordinate 3,213,285 of JAGTWJ010000001.1, forward strand.
TATTTCGAATTCTTCGAAAGTGTAATCAGCAGTCTCGGGCGCAAACGTTGAGCCAATTCTCCAGCAGCGCCGTTAGAATAGGTAATCTGGATATCGATATCGTCAATGCGTCGCGCGACTCACCTGTCATCTAATCTACCCATGTCGGTCCGTGACATTTCGGAAACGCCAAAGGCTCGCTTAGCGTGCAGAACACGGCTAGGTTAAGACATCCTCAGCACCATTTGCCTCAGGCATTCCCCATCTGTCGCTGCGCTGGTATGGTTGAAGCAGGGACCGTGTGAACTAGTGAATGAGGAGAAACTAGAGATGTTTGGGTTGAAAATTTGACTATCACCATGAAAGTTGTTCTCTTGGAATTTCACAATCTGGCTCATGTGGCGTGACAGCTCGTAGGTTTGTGGAGTCGGAACCCGGAAAATACCCCCTGCCGAGGTTTTTCCGGCTCTTCGATCCAATAGCCTGGCTGAGTTTATGAACCATTGTTTCTCCGTCGCAGAACTGTGGAGACGAGACTGTTTCTCAATTCAGTGGCGATTCGAATATTCCGTCCCCGTAATGGACGCATATACATGTAGCTCTAGCGCTCTCAGCTCCTTTGCCTCATCTTAGCTCTTTGGTACTTTCAACGACCGTGGTTCTCTCGGTCCCTCTTGCTCCGAGGCTTGGTGTTAGACTATACATGTGATTGCTCCATAATGAGGTCGTTTTCTAGAACATTGATATGTTACTTCACGCCTTAAGGCCTTGGGTACCCGGGTCAGGGATGGTCCATAACGTTCCAAAATGAGCATGGCCGAATCGCGAACCGTGCATCGCCGCGGTCGAGCAAAGCTCGTTCATCGTATGCTGAGCCTCATGAGCTTGGTTCGTAATTTGCAGCAGAGTCGACCGCACTTGGATCAAAATGAGCTTGCTAGTATACTTGGCCAGTTTGTGATACTGGCCAACACAATCAATCGATGTGGATAGTGGCATATCCTTGGAGCATGAATTCGTGCATATAAACCGACGGGATCTTAAAGAAGCTAAATATTGGATCACGAGCTACCAGTATCATGCCGTGAATACGACACACTGAGCCCATGGGGCCAAGCCGTCCGAAATATTATCGATGATATTGTATTGCTGTATCCATATATTGATCTGCAACTCGAGCGGAAAATTGCACAAGATTAGAGCCCAATTGCCCATGAATTCTGTGGTCTTAGAGGCTAAAGGTCATACCGTTGAATTCAATAGATGCGAATTGTGGTAGAGGCGTGAAAATATTGCTCCGCGATGTTTGAGTTTTACCTGGTATTTTCTTCCACGTTGGCTGGCGCATCCTTGTAATGCGGATTGCTAGGAGAATTCGAATTTATGATTCTTATACGAAGTACTCCATAGCCCAACTCATTGCGCCTGCATCTCAGTTGATGTCACATATCGGAGAGCTTTGTACGGCCGTACGACGAAAGTAATCTGATCATAGCTACTTCTATTACATGATTCGAAAACGCACTCTGATTAGTATTAAACCCCTTTTGGTGCACCAACGTTATCGTAGAGTAATTGCCTATAGATTAGGCTGCTGGGGATGCTTTCGGAAAGATTTCACCCATTTGGCCACTAAAATACACTGCCGCTATCCAACAATTAAAATATATGATAGATACATGCAGTCAACGCCAGGCATTCCTAGCTGAATTACAAAGCTGTAGTGGTCGAAGTAGCCTCCTTCGGTGCCTTTGTATCCGGCCGCGGGATGGTTGTAAATGAAGTGTTTGGTTCTCGAGATTCAAATGCCTGTAGCCCCCTTTTGTTGTACTTATTCCATCCGTACAATACCTCTTTATATCCGTCCCGGGTAATGGTGCTGGTGGGTGTAGGCCTGTAAACGTAGGTTTTCGTCTTGACGGGCTTACCTGAAGCAAGAAGTGTTGATAGAGAAACGGTCGCCGCAGGAAACTCGCCAGTCCTGGGATCGGGAGGAGGGGGTGGAAGGTCCCCGTTACGGTACCATGTCGGCCACTTCTCACGCGGCCATCGATCTATCCCAATACCATTATATATAACTGTCTCTCCTCCTTTGATTCTAGGATGTGCGAGACGGTGCATATGCCCCACCACGTCGTCAATGTCAATCCCTGCAGCGAGCCATGTCGCCATAACTCCTGCCACTAATGGAGCAGCTGTCGATTCACAGAAAGATATTCATGTGTTAGCGCGACATATATATAACGCCATACAAAGTTATCTAGTCAGCGATAGAGTCCTACACCGCAGGTTATCGTACCGTATGATGTCCCTTCATTGAGGCACAGCCCTCGTTTCCAATCTTCGTCTCCTGGACGTGGCTGGGTGATGTCGTCCGAACAATCGGGGTTTTTATCTCCAACATGTTTTGTAGCAACCTTTACGTACTCTGCCGGTGCTGTGATATCAATAATCTTCCCCTTCAAGTCTTTTGTTTGACCGTAGAGCCCGCCCGTATAGTCAACATAACCCCCAACCATAATAAATTTCTGAGGTAACAACGGACGGAATAGAGCGGGATAATGGTCGATCATAACGTCCTACGTGAATTTTAAAGTTAATTTAGATTATCCAATCGTTAGCTATCCCGCAAAAATCATCTGCTTTAAAGTCCAGAAGAGTGAGGAGAAAGATGGCCTGAGGCGATGGATGCAAAAAGTGTGAAATTGACTGGTATATACATACTTTATCCTCGTTGCCAGCAGCTGCTACGATGATGACATTGTTCAAACTGATCAAACTTTTCAAAATTTCTAGCATTATATCCATCATGTCTTTATTATAAGACTTATCTTTGCTCTCGATGTCGCGCGTGATGCCGATGGACAAGTTGATAATGCAGTTCCGGAAACGATTATATTTTTTGATATGGTCATATATCTGCGCGAGCCCATCGACGACAGCTAAATGCGAACGGGCAGCGCGTCCGTCGTTCATTACGACCCCCACTATTTCAGCTTCTTGCGCAACACCAGTGTATTTCCCCGCTATCTTTCCAATAACGCTAGTACCATGATACTTCCAGAGAAGTTGGTTGAGTGCAATGATAGGGTATTCCGCAGCTTCGTCTGCGGGAAATTCGCCTGGGAAGATCCAATCTTGGAAGAAGACATCTTGCATTTCCTGAATGTTATGCAGAAGGGTCAATCCAGTGTATGGGCAAAGCTATGGCGTTAGCATATTCTTTGTATCTTGGCTAGAATCCATGACACATTGTGCACGGTGGGGTGACATTACTAAGATATACACTACTCCAGGCTGGGATTATAGCTCAAAGAAGCTGGAAGTGACTCACAGGGTGCTCTAGATCACAACCAGAGTCGAGAACGTAAACTACCTGATGCATACCCGGATCTTTGAAATTCCAAAAGTGGTTTTTGACATCCTCAAAATTAACTCCTCGCGGCTGCGATAAGATAGCGAGATCATTAGCCACTCCGTTTACAGCTTCCACTTTTGAAGGTATCGATCTCTTTTGGGGCCAGCGCCGCCAATCCCAATTCCCGTCAGCATAGTAGTCTAGGTTCGGCATGGAAGCTTCGATCTCAGCACTTCGAACGAGCTTGCTGCTTTTTATCTTTGTAATGATCGCCCACAATGGGCTCTGTTAGCGCCGGGCAATACTCCTCTTGGATGCAGGGGAAGAGGCTTGCTATACGTGAGCAAGTTGAATGCCAGACCTGGGTTTAACACATTCAACTTACCCCTTCCGCAATTGCATCCCACATCATTGCGACTTCATGGTCTCTCGATTCAGGCGGGAAGGATATCGACAACGCTAGGAGCCCGAGATCTGAAGTTTCCATCAGATGAAAACTTAGCTTTCTTGGAGGTAACGATACGGCATTGGCCCATTCCAGCAGAAGATCCTTGAAATCTCGATCATGCCGGTATAGCTTTTCCAGGACTATATGATATTCCTCAGCATATTGATCCAAAGTTCCGATCTTACTTAAAACCTCTGATGGGCTAGCGAAGCTCAGTAGTAATCCGACAAAAATAAAAAAGAATAATCTATATTGTACTCTCATGGCAATTGCTGTAGAAACCTAGTCATTCAGAAGAATATGTCAAGAATGTCCAAACTTTTGGTATTGTATGCCCATTGATGGACGAGTTGACTGCAAGCTTATATTTTCGAGCATTCTGACGTGATTTGCAATATTTAAGTATATGAAGAGGCAATTTCTCAGCTCGCAAGAGGTAGGCAATATATAGTTCCAAATGCACATATACACTTGAAGATGTGTGACTGTGTCCTGTTTCAAAACATTTCCCTGTTGGGTGATTGCGAACGAATATACTGACTAACTAGCGTAAGTGCCGGTTGCCCGTACAATTATCGGTTTGGGGCTCCATAGTCTCGAACATTGGAGTTTTTGGTGGCACAGATCGGAGTTGAAAAAAAGAGAGTCTGCTTACGACAGTGCAACCGAATGTTATACTAATAGAGGCACCATGGAATTCTCGTGCGTTGCGGCGGGACAGTGATGGCGAAACTATACAGATGCATTTCGAGGCATGCCTGGTGTTGATCTCACATGGGCAAAGACCGTTGTCAAGTACGGAGAAAGAAGCCGAATAGTGAGCAAGATAAATAGACTGTGTAGTATATCCCAATTAACATTTGAATATTCTGAAGGGGTACTCCTATACATGCTCTAGTTGGGGCGCGACGCCGTTATGGTTAGTGTCTTAGTGCATATCGTTTTGGGGCTCTCGGATGTTAGATACGGTGCGATTCGGCGCGCGAGACCCGGCCGTTCTACAATTCTTAACTTCATAGTATTATCACGGCGTTGGTTCAATGCTATATTTAGTCTTGTGAACACATCAGCCAAATTAACTAACGTTGTATCGAAAAATGTGTGAGACTTGAGCTAATCGTGATCTATTCATGAATTATCTCCGCCGCAATGGTCTACGGGCTCATCCATCATCTAAGTCGCAGGGGCTAAGTTGATTAATGCTGGATGGCCATTTAGCAGTATCATCGGGTGCCTTACACACTGCTGTGACAACCGGATATCTCTACATCTAAGGTACGCCTTTCGCGCCCACGGAGATCTCAGGTGTTAATAATTCGAGCACTATATCTTGTCGTATATTATTGCGGTTTTCTGAGCTATGTCTTGTCTCTTAAACGCCAAATATACAAATCCAACTTGTGAGCACGAGCCGGAACACCAAAGAACGAGGGAGCCGTATATATCAGGGTGCTATCTAGAATCTATAGCCTAGTAGCATTCCTTTCCATGGTGCAGATGGCTCATGGGTAGTGGAGCTCCTTTTGGTTGTAGCTATTTAGCTTGATTTATCGATAATAAACCGATGGCAAGCTTTAACTGTCACATCAATGTATTGAATTTTTTCCACTCCTCCTTTTCCCCGATAAGTGAATGTTTGTGGTCTTGTAGCTTACAGTGAGTTTACGTCTGTATGTTACTTGGATAACTATCAGCACCAGAGAGCACCAAAAGTTCAATAAAATCCTTGCTAAAACGAAGACTAGCTATGGCTATATCTTGTCAATTCGAAGAGGACTGGCCGTATTTCCCGGCAAATTTGTAGGTTCCGGGCCATTCTGCGATTGTATTGAAGTGGGAGTATCCCGTTTGTTGTATGTATATTTTGTCATCTTGGCCACGCCTGAATGAGATATAGTTGCTATCGGTGTAGGTGTCAGGATTAGTGTCTTGTATTTTACCGGTGAAGTACCCCCAACGATGTATATAGGCACTGTCGAATATTGAAGTGGCGGATACTGGTGTCCATTCAGTGGAACAGGTGGCGGAGGAGGGTGGTTAGGATTCGCTTTGTACCATTTCGGCTGCTGAGCAGCAGGCCACCGGTTGATACCAATGCCGTTAAAGATAGTATTTGGCCCGCCGATAGTTCGAGGGTAACTGAGATTGAGCATGTGCGGAATGACCTGATTGAATTCAATCCCAGCTGCAAGCCACGTAGCAATTATTCCAGCCACGGTGGGTGCCGCTGGAGGAAAATAAGTACGTTAGCCCAAGGTTAGGCTAGTAAAGGTTATGAGGTATTTAGGGTTCGGGATCTATCTGCTTGAATAGAAATCAAATTCGCCTTACCAAAAGATGTACCTGACCGGTGACACAATTGATGTTCCTTCAGCCATCTCGCGAGGAGCCTACGGGAATTATCCACAGGGTGACAATTAACACTTTTGCCGTTTTCATATTTTCCTGCAACTTGAATCCGTTCTGCTGGAGCTGCAATGTCTATTGATTTCCCGGCTTTGGTATGAGTTTGGCCGTAGACTGCGCCACTGAAGGTGTTCATGCCTCCTACAAGTATGAAATTTGGGAGATCCAAGTTCGTGAACGCCTGAGGATTGGTGTTAATAGGATCATCCTGCAGTAAAGACGGTTTAGTTAGTGTGACTGCTTACATTCATAAGCTTGGACTCAATGGACTGAGACTAAAACTCCGACCAGGGTGGTGTCCCCCCAATCGAACATTAACTGCAATATTTCCAGGACGGCATGCTGTATATAAATAGAACATTGCCACACAGGCGCGGCCGAGCACGAGATCTTCACAAGGGATAGCCTCGGCAGCTGTCAAGGTACAAGATCGCTCCGCTCAAAGAGCTCTGCATCCCTAGAGCATGAATTTTTATTGTGATGTGGCAGAGCTGATACTTACTGGATCTTCATTCCCAGAACAAGCTACGATAATGACGTTTGGCAAGCTTGTTAAAGCTCGAATTATCTCTTCGAAGAGATCGTGAAGTACACTCGCATAAGTCTTAAATGGCTTTTTATCTGGTGATGACCCAACTGACAGCGATACATTGATAATACAGTTTCGATCGGCGTTTTCGCGTTTTATGTGGTCGTAGATCTTGATAAAACCACCTATCGTAGAGGAGATTTTCCATTCGCCCCGCCCGTCAAAAATCTTTACCATTACGATGCTCGCCTTTTGAGCGACACCTGTAATTCTCCCGGATAATTTACCGACGACAGGGGTACCATGGTAGCCAGCTGGAGAGTGGTCTTCGTCGTGTTGCTCGTCAGCGGGAAACCCGCCAGTGAAAATCCAATCCTGGAATTTGATATCTGCAATTTCCTAAGCAGTATATAACCGTTAGATGACAAAATTGAGTTCCATTTGATAACTCGTCCGTTAGGGACCCTAGACGCGGTACGTAATGTAGTCGATACATTCAGAGTCTGAACGATTCCTTACCGGATGGTCCATATCGCAACCACTATCAACTACGTATACTATTTGACCTTCTCCAAGTGTCTTATAGTTCCAAAACTGGTAGTCTAAATCTGCGATGCTAGCACCAGGTGGTTGTGATAGCACACTGAGCTCGACAAGTGCAAACTTTATCGATTTCGCTTTTGGTGAGAACCCAGCCCCGGGGTAGCTCATACGTTGCCTGGGGCCTTCTTTAGACGGTGAAGCAGGTGGAATTCGGGCCACATGCCGTACAGAGCGTCTTACAACTTTCTCGCGCCTCCTAATTCCTCCAGCCCAAGGCTCCTCATTTTTATTGTCAATCCTCTCATAGTCCCATAGGACTGGGTTACAAGCATCTAGCTTCAGTGATCAATTCGTTAGCGGAACCCTCAAATTCTTCTGTACATCGATAGGTGAGTTGGAGACGAATTTAGCTAAATCTGATCTCGTATACATGCTAACCCCACTTACACCAGATTTTAGTGATTTAAGAAATGTCTCCATAATAGAATTAGTGTCTGGAGGCATTTCGATGTGAAACATCACTAATCCCAAATGGGGGCTCTCTATTGGCTGGTAACTTAGCCTTCTGGGTGGAAGAGCGACTTCGTGAACTCGTCGAAGTAGATTTCTCTTGAAAGCGGCATCCTTTCTGAAGTTCTGCTTAAGGATCACATTATACGTCAAGGCGTATTGGTCGAGTGTACCAATCTTACTGAGTATCCGACGGGTCTTGATGGGTCGATGGATTGCCATGGTGAAACTGGCAAGTAAAGACAAGAAGAAAAATAAAAAACAACAGGCAGGCTGTAGTCTCACCATCGAAACTCGGTGCTATAAATCAACTTACACCACCTCAAGTTAATCCGCCAAAAGCATCGGTGATGCTTCTCTATGCAAACTATATATATACAGGCGTACATTGACAAACTTCTGCGGCGGTAGCTAGGGATCGATTAGCCTTTTATCAACGATTGATGGACAACATAACATAGCAGAGACCACCGGCACCATGGAGCGAGTATGTATGTCAAGCTCTACGGCATGGCGGATTGTAAAAGCTTGGACTATGTCAATTTCGACGTATCAGCCTAATATCTAGTACATAACCCAATCCGGGTAGTGTACGTGGGTATGAAACGCCGCAAATATCACTCACTGTTGTTGTTTGTCCTATATACACGCCGCCAAGCGGGGCTCTTAGTGGCCTTCGCCACATTTACAGATTCTGTGAGACGCTGGTCTCGCAAGCCAAACCCACACAGTTTCATGAGACGCTAGTTATTTACAATTTAATGTTCTAGCTGTGCATACAATATCCACAGTCTCAAAGTATAAGGTCGCCAGCGTAAGTCTTCTACATAGACCAATATCCCTTTGCCATAAACGCTACTGACTCTAAGTCGAAATCCCGAATGAACAGTACTGTTTGCATGGCTCGGAGGATCATATAATTCAAAAGACGAACAGGTCAACCTTTTATTATTTTCAACCTAGCGCACTGCAAAATTTAAATCCATTCTCCACAATCCTCACACCAGGCTCGAATATCATTGGTTTATTTTGCTTTCAGGAAACGCAGAAAATTTGAGGGTAAGAAATAGTTTGGTTATGGCATAGTCATAGTGTTAAGATGCCCGTGGGATAAGAGAATCTAGAACAACGGTGGCGACAGATGGTCTAGTTCTAGTCTGGCGACCCCTTAGAGTGTCGGAAGAGAAATTGTACAAAGAAAATATCGAGACCTCATGACAATCTAAAAAAAATCCATTCCATACCATAATCCATTTCGTCAAGCTCAAAGTTCTTGCTCAAAGTCCCAATCATTAAACAGTTCAATCCATTTTTTTCAATGCGCTCCCAACAAGAGTCTCGCCGCTGAAACGATGCCCATCGTAAACATGAATCAATTCGTCCGGTCCGATAGTCCCAGCGTTGTGATATGGCTCAGGCTGGTTCTCGATATCACCGAGATAGGTGTTTCGGCGGTCTCGCTTGCGATTTGGGACCGGGATTATGCGTCGCTTGCTGCCACCTGCTGGAGATGGCTGGTCATCCGCGGAGAAGACGGGATACTTTTTGTAATCAAGTTCCACTTCAACGTCAGACCCAGCTTCTTCTTGGATTTCCTCTTCGAGACTCATGCGGAGGAGGATCGTTTGGAGACACATAGGGCACGGTAGATGTCGATCAAGGACCTCGTGGAGCTTGAGGCATTCGCATTTCTCATCATCAGCGTTCTTATTCGGATGGCGGTGGATGTAGAAAGTATGGTCGCGTTCCTGTTCGAGGCAGCGGTTGCAAACCACGAAACGATAGGCAGTGTAGCACATCTTGAGATGCTGGCAAAGTGACACAGCCTTCGAAGGAGCTATAATTTATGTCAATGATTGATCGATACTAACTTATAAGAGGTGGATGGACTTTATAGGTTCCATCTCCTGTGTACTTACATTGACGGAGATGGATGACGTTCGGGCCTTTGGAGGAAAGGTTTCAGAAACAGGTGTTCTAAACTAAATTAATGGCCTGTATTAGCCTTCCAGAATGCCAAATTTTTCCTGCCTCCACTAGGAACACCGATCTCACTTTGCTCTTACTTACCCAAGGTATGTCAATATCGGTAGTTCGTTTGCTCGTAGCGAAACAATGCAGCAAAGAAGAAGACTGGATTTAGAGATCTAGTTGTGGGAGTGTGGGAGATAGTTGACACTTGTAGGAAGGTGAAAGTATTTATACACGCATATGTATAGCAGTATGCTGTGATACTATGAATCCGCTAGCGTTTGTGTAGTTCCTAGCGTAGTGATGTGAATAGTAGATGGAGAGAACGTTCTCAGAGCTGGTGTGGGTTGATTGTTTGGGAACATTTGCGCATGTATATAGTCAAAAATCGCTAGTTATTTGCAACGTCAACTCCAGCCTGAGCATCGATCAGTATCCGACCTGCTGCTAGGCCTGTGTCACGTGTCTAGATGTCTGTTCAGAAGCAAGCCTTTAATCAGGCCGCGACCCACCGTCTCCAAAACCTCTTATGCTATGAAATCATGAATTGGAATGGCCGTCCACAGTGCGAACTGCTTCGCGCTCGACGATGCTAGCATGCATAGCCTAACTTAAGTTACGAGCTTCGAAGTGCCTTTAACTATTATGCGTTGTCTGTTCAAGATCCAACAGTCCACTACAATATACTTCAACCGTTGGCGACTATACGCTGCGCCGATGCTGAGACTTTTAGGCCTCATAAGATATAACGGCACCATGAAAGAGCCGCACGAAACAATTCAATAAAAGCATAGATACAACAGATCGGCCCTTAAGACCAATCTCGAGCTGAAATTTGCTTGCCTTTAGCTAGCAGGCAATAATAACTATACATAGACATAATACCACTTGATGCCCAATATCAACCATTGGATTCATCGTGTGTATGTAGTGCCCGCCTGTCCCGATAACATACACATCGGTCCTTAGATAAACACGAGGAGTTCAGTTGATTGTATGAACTGCTCGGCCCAATGTTGTCGATATTCTTTTATGTAGCCCTCCAGCATTTCGCAACACCGTGTGCGTCCGTCTAGAAGCCAAGGTCACTTGGATCCATGTGGTTACTATATCTCGACATCGCTAAAAGACAGCAAAAGCTGGTCCATAAAGTCCATACTGCAAGGCTAAGATATTTAGTTAGCCAGACGTCCCAATAGATAGCATTTTTACCCTAGCAATTATATTGAAAAATCGCGAACAGAACGCGTTGGTTCAAACTTCGGACATCCACAGCATGGCTATCGTTGCGTTACGAATACAAGGAGTTTATCAGATCTCCGCCGGTGGGTGTTCATGAGATAAACTAGCGCTCGCCCATGATCTTCTTGTTCCATATCATAACCAAATTACGGACTTGGACTACGTGTGTCCAGCTCCTGGTTCGCGATATAAGCCTTGGATGCCTGCAGTACGTGGTTGCAGAAAAGAAGTAATATTTGTGAAGTACAGAGAACTGCATATTGTCGTAATACCAGGTGCCCTGAGCTGTGGTCACTTCTTAGACCTTACTGGCCTTGTAAACAAAGCCCTCCCTTTTCACGTTAATTTCAATACATTTGAAATCTCGAGGATTCCGCGCAACAATTAGTTGCCGTCTATTGGTTTATCCCATTGCAGAGTATTAAGACCTAGACCCTAACTGTAACACTTGCGAGGCCCATCATGATATCAGAGGTGATCTATGCATCTCAAGACGTTCTTCTATGATCCTTTTACTCGACTATTAAGTTTACGGGTCTGCGTTAGCTGCTTGGTCTGTCTAGATCCTTATAGTCCTGGAACCAGACGGTAAGCGAAGCACATAAAACAAAGCTTTCAGCACAAGTGCACTTATATAAATCTGAAACATTCCAAGCTTACACGCCAATCCTCCACCGCCCAGGTATTCTTGACAAATTAACCTGGGCACGAAACTTCGAGACAAGTTTTCGTGGAAATACTGCAGCAAACCCTTCGCTCTCCAGACCAAGAAGCATTATTGGCACACCATCTCGGGTCATGAATGAACAAGTCGTTTCAACCCCTGAGATCTCGTTCCCAGACCCATCCAATTCTACTAGCCCTGGCCTTGGTATATGACGTGACAAAACCTCACTACTTGCAGCCTATACGTTTGCGTCTTCGGGAAGCTTCGTTACGAAAGCGCACGCATAGCGCTGCGAGAATGCACATCGGTAGGAGTTCCGTGCGAGGATTAGACTATGTTACACCTTGCTGTGTTGGCCACTGGTACAATAAAGGATGCCGTGTGTGAGTCCTGCCTATCTGCCCCCGACTGAACAGCCAGCATAAATGGGAGGAGCGCGAGCCGACCAGCTAACTGGTCTGTGCAACATAACGTGGGTTTGACATTTATGATACCATGGGGATGGGGCGGTGGTTCCCGGTATTGTGGTACAATGTGACGAGGGATTCGCGTGATCGCCGTCGTATAAGTGCAAACCTGAGGTTGTCAAGACTGTCATTTCAACGCGATATTCCAGAACAGTCCTAGGATCCTCAAGCATATCAAATATCTTCCAGGCCCAGCTACGACGATATTCTGAGTTCAGACATGTAACCACTCTATAGCGTTTGATCATCCAGGAATATAGCGAATCAGCCGTGATATGCTTGGGTATATGACGTTAGCGTTTCTTTCTAAGTTACCCCGGGGCGAAATGACCGTGTAACGTCTTGCAGGATCCATTGCGATCACATCTCCCGGCGGCCGCCTATATGTCAGCGTCGTACAAAAGCTTAGATTGGCGAATCGCGGCCCTTAGAGTTGAATTCCTCGGCAAATTAAAGGGGGTCTGTTGTGGAACCGGCAGGTATCGTTTCGAGAGTCGGCTAGCCGGTATGCACACATACGTGTACCTCGGCGTGGTGCCAAAGCCTTCCAGTAAGGAAAGGATCCTCTGCGGATCTAAGTATGTCAAGGTCGTCCGCCTAGCCTTTCCGCGTAGAGGTAAGATGCCGACAACATGAGTTCCTTCAAGCAGCTAACGCGCGGCTTGGGAATGTGCAGGAATCCTACTGGGCCCAGGGTCTCCTCATCCTAAATGCTATCTTAAGATATCAAATAGCATGCAGCTCTTGTCTCGAAGGCGTCTGGCGTACGAGACAAATGCAGCTCCGGCGCCGCTGATCGCCCAAAACGAAGGATACCGCATCATCAAGCGGACGGGTAGCCAGCTCAAACTTCTTTATTTAGCATATGGAGTTAAATTTTGACCTGAGGAATGCAGACCGGAGCAAGCCAAGCTCCATCATCCATTCATTCCAGCACACCTCGCGTCGACCCCTTACTTCGTCCTCACCACCCTTACAGACCCTTGGGTTCCCGCCCGGCGAATGTCACGTGGTACGTGTACGTGTGCTGTGAATTCCAGAGAATCGAGCGGCGCAAAGTAAGGGGCCAGATAAGCTTCGCCCCGTCCCTCTTGCCGGCCGGTTTCGTGTAGGTGCTAACGATAGTATCGGTATCGGATAGACTTCCTCCAGTGCATTGTGTGGAATGATTGGTGGTCTGCAAATTCCGGAAACGGTGTGGTGACACAAACTCTGTGATCAATTTGTGTTGTTCGTACAAATTACCACACTGGGTACTTTCGACGCTGGCCAGACAGATAATGGAGCACCGCCATTATATAGTAGAAATAGCTGAGTACTCTTCAGCTAAAGAATATAAGGGGCAAAGAGGGCAGCTACAGTCCAACAGGAGCATTTTGTAGGGGTGGCCGCCTAGATAAACGCGCACCTCGGAACACCACACATGTCACGGACCCGCCGCCGGCCTCTCGCCGAAGGCGTCGGACGGGGATGTGTTGCCGGGCCTCTCGAGCTATCAAGCTACTTTCACGTGTTCAGAAGCTTCACCTGCAGTCCTGTGTGTCTCATTCAGTACGCCTATGTTCTACTTGTACCTTGCAGCTATGGCCACATGGCACTGTCCTCCCGTGGCGCCGTAGACAAGCCGTGCGGGTGGCACATTTACAACGTAAGTATGCGGATGGCAGTTCACATGCATATAGCATGATCATGACGTGCATATAAAACAGGTTTCCTTCCAACTTCCGCTGCGCAGCCAATCCGCAGGAACAAAACATCGGACGAAGGATCTAAGACAGACATCCACTATAGAAGCGAGGGCTCAAGACGGCCATAGCTCCGGCATCCGTATACTAGGCAGCACTTAAGTTAAGCTTAAGGTTAAGCTCAAGCCCGGAAACCAGGTCGAGTAGACAGTCCCAGAGCCGAGTTTCCGCCCTTGCAGGTCCAGTTCCAGTCCAGCGTCGTATCGATCGTGCTTGCGCCAGGCTGCCATCCTCATGCTCGGTTCATGCATGCCATTGTCGGTGTCTCGCGTACTTTCCGACGTGCGGCCCGCAGTTTAGCCACGCATTGAACCAGGTCTGGATGGACCCGGGTAACCATAGATCTTATGGCATGCGCATGGCCGATGGAATTGAGTTTAGCCGGCGGGTAGACAGTGGGGTAGCGATCTAGTCATGCTAGCTGGAGCTGGAGCTTCCTGATATGTCAGTCGTCGACAGACGAGTGACGGGTAGCTGGAGTTTAGCCGAGAGCTTCCGGAAGGTCGACGGCCGCATCGTGGGGCCGGCTGTGTTAGTAAGGATGTTGTATTTTATAATTCAGCGACTAGCGACCAGTCGGTCGTTGTCTACTACGTGTTGATAGGTGTATAATTACGATCTATTTATTCAATGTAGCTGTATAGAGTTGGGCTTCTCGAGTAGCGTAACTGAGACCTTCAATTGGTGTATACTTACATATACACATGTTAGAGTGCTCGTCTCAATTATATTAGCGTCAGAGGCAGAGCTAGAGTTTTACTGGGAGAGACAGCCTCAGAGGCTTACTGGGATAGTAGTCAGCGAGGTCACGCGACTGTTCTATGGGCTGCTTGACGCTCTCACGTTTACCAATCTAGCGACGTAGATATATGTCCTCCACCCCACTCCGTAAACACGTAGCGGAATTAGACATATTCAACGTTTCCTGAATAATCACCACTGCTCGGCGATCATACCGCTCAAAGAGTCCCAAGTAGATACAATCATTATGTAACCAGCCGTTACGAAGCTGCTGTCCTCTCGTGTGACTGACTTCCGTGCTGAGAAACCTAGGTAGCTCGGGCCCCCATATAATCGGAATCAACGAGCCTCCCTGGCATCTTAAGGTCCCAACAATTGATCGATTCAACGAGTCAATGATATGGAGATAAGATGCGCCGAATCCGTCCGCGTACGTAATCATTAATCGGCCGGGCTCACACTAGCGACCGCCCTGGGAACTCCGTGAGGACTCTAGAGATAAGATTTATCTCCCCAGGCCAATATGCATACCCCGCCCGAGTATACATGTATACTAGATATAATATTCTCCACGTAACCTCCCGGGTGGCCAGAGGGGCCAACATGTCTGTCGATCCCTCAAATGTAATACTTATGCGGGCATATCAAATGAAATGCAAGGGCTAGGCTGTTGGCATTCGTTGGCGCATATGTTGTGTGCGGAACTGCGGGGGCCCTGATTGACATATGATCGATCAGTATGTCCTGGCCCTGCACCTTGCAGATACTTGCCCCGTTTGTCCACGTCAATCCCAGTCTCAATAGTTTGAAATGGGTGTTGACTATAGCGTGATATCTTAAGCCATTAATTACAGATACATCTCAGCGGAAGCAAGTGTGTACATGTACAGATATATCGCGTACGCACTTATTTGCCCCAGAGACCCAAATTTGACATGCTCGCTGACTCCGGATCGACGAGGTCCGCAAGGGTGGGGGCGAGGTCTGGGGATCGGACCAGGACCAGGGCAGGAGATAGAGCTCACACCTTCCTGGCGGGGTTAACGTTGCTCGGTTCACATGTGATACCGGTGAGCTGGGGTTTGGACGGGAAGTTACTTTTCATTTTCAAGTAGATCCCATGCGTGGACGTACAGAGTGCACAAGAGAGGTAAGTAAGTATGGGTGGTTCTGTGCATTTGTGTATAGATGTGTGCGCATCTCTGATAAGCTCACATACGCCCGCGTAAGATGTATCTGTTGAGAACGAGGAATGGTAGCAACTAGACCTCATAAAGTTAAATCCAGTCGGAATTAATGGCTCATCGACTCGATTGCCCAGCATTGGCGATGGTGTGACACGGCTGACAGGATCTTCAGGAACGCGATTGCAAAATTGAGCTCGAGCCGCCAACTTGCATCTGGTTGATACGCCGGATCGACAATAAAGTTTAAAGACATCATGCTCAGGAACTCCCCAACGTGCTTATGCACGTACCGCTAGGCTGAGAGTTATCGCGGGTGTGATGAGTAGGTGCGTGCGTGTCCACGACGTCCGAAATCGGCGGTAAGATAACAGACGTCGCGAGCTTATCGGAACTGTACCTGAGATGATAATTTGTCCTGCACGCACACGGAAGCCAGCGGCATGCAGCGCTAGATGGACGACCACCGAATCTGCTCAGATGTTGAGACATCTGATACAGTATACAGACGCCCCGAATTTTCCGCCGGTCTGGAGATCCAGGGACCGTGTGAAAACCCAGGGGACACAAGAAGAATTAATTTCAATACGCGATATGCGGAGTGGCAATGCCATGGATGTCAGGTCCTGCCCAACCTGCATCTCCAGATGCAATGTGGATCGCATGTATGGCGCCATGACAGGTGCGGATTTTCCCAGAAGGTTTTGTGCAGGTCGTAAATTTCTGACTCCGTGGTGGTTAGATTGTTGGCCTGCATGCAAACGTGAAACGAACAAAAAAGAAAGAGCAGGAGACAGCAACCAACCCGATACGGACAAAAGATCCGTTCGGGCACATCGAGAAGACGCGATGGAAGAAATTCGACAGGGGGCACCCCGGCAGACCCTGGCGAGGACATTTTGTACTGCTTCCAACGTAACATCGCAGAATGCTGCTGCCACCCTGCCTTCCTTCTCTTGTGCACATGCAGGTGTGCAGGCAGTCCAGCTGCACACCATCGTTGAGACAGACTTGCAGTCCACATTCTCCGAGTCTTACCGACCCCCGTGCTCGGTTGCGCGATACCCTCGAAAGTGGAGAAGCGATGAAAGGCTTCTGGTTGATTTTGATCTGGTCGGGTTGAAGATTTTCCGGTGTTGGTTGTGTCACGGCGTTTCACCAGTGGAGGTCTTGGATAGCATTTCTCGAAGCGGGCGGCAGTCCCGCTGGTGCAACGTTGGGGAAATCGAAGCTGGCGCAGACGCCCCACTTCAGGCGCCCGGTGCCTGCGTTGTCGACATGTCTGCCTACACTGTCCGGCTAGCTTCATTAGCCACACTGCAGGCGAGAGCTCGAATTAGCCGTGCTTGATTGGGTTCCGGTACCGTATGATTGCATTCTAGCGTCATGGTCATGGCGCCTGTCGACTTTGAGCGGAGAGAAATTCGGACTCTTCTATTCCAGGCACGATCAACATAACGCTGAATTGCTGAAACACCGTACTGGGAGCGCTCAGCAAGTTCCCACCGTCGACTTTAGCGGGTGATTGAAATGATCACTAATATAAGTAGTTAATGAGCATTTGATGTTATGGCGAGTAATGTTCCTATCAATGCTCCATGCGACCCCGGATATTTTACGAAGTCGAGCTTAGCATGCTAGCATCGCGATTGTCACCTGCCACCAAGTCTCTCGTGATTCACCAGATGCATATAGATATTTGGCGCCAGAGCTTTGGAAATTAAATACCGACAAACCGACTGCTACTGATAGAATGGAAGAAAACCCCCTGCTGAGGAGCTCGAGTTCCAGCCCCCGCAGTGCGCCACTAGTTTTTCGGCTCCGAAGTTCGGGTAGTTCGTCTGCAAGAAACTCAAGCCCAGTACGTACTGTACTTCGAACTGCCCTGAGGCCGAGATCTTCAGGATGTGCAAGTGGAGTATCTATGGCCTCGTCTCGGTCGCATTTCACGAAAAAGAAGAAAGCAAGCGGGATAAAATGGCCCTTATCGAAATTTCAACCGACTATCCCAAAAGTAGAGATGAATCCGAAATGTGGGGAAATAGCCCCACTTGCAAAAAGCAGCGCTTGATGCACGGCCGCAAAGATGGTGTGCGGATCAATAAATCACGGTCTGGCGACAAATCAGGATTCAGCGATCGATCGAGCAAAGGCGTCCAACTGGGAAGATGCGTGCGTGCATGATGCATCCATCTTTCCTCAATCGACTAGGTGCAGCATGCCATGCACCACGCGCCCGCCGTTGCCACCTTGTTTATTTCTTGGATTACAGTGTATTACTCGTCCGAGTCAAGATTCCTTCGTGAAGGGAAACGTTCGATCCTGATTAGATTACTCTGAGCAGGAACAGGTTTAATAGGCCAATCAGCGCTGTGGGTCTGTCACTTCAGAGCATCGTTTACGATGATCACATGTGCGTACGTTTCAAGTTTCAAGTTACTACTGACGTCAAAGCAGAGCAAGTCGCAGATGCATTAAGTATACAGAATGCACGTTATAGCCAAGAAAGCGTCTCTATCGCCCAGTCTAACCGAGAGATTTTGAAGTTCGCGATTTTGAGTGGAGAATCTAAGCGGGGCGAGAAAGACCGACGGATTAATTTGCCGTAAGCAGGCGAATATCGGGTTCCCGGAATAATCGCAGCGTCGAAAGTTAGGGCTTCCACTCAAATCCTCATTTTTCGCATACATTTTTCGCATATCCTTTTGAAGGGACAATTATTTTTTGCCATGAAATCCTGGCTGCTTCGCCCAGATTGGCCAGCTGTCTACGGGATTCATCCATAATTGTGTGTATATTGGGTATAGATCAAATATCGGTAAGCGATTACGGGAAATTCGTGAGCTCAACATGTAACAGACGCATTACCTCACCGAGCATTTGTATTCTTTCTCGTTTTCGTATATCCGCGAGGTGACGGTACAGGGCTTTTTTTTTTTTTTTTTTTTGGAATATCATTTTCCGTCTCGGATCCAATTACAGACTTCGTATGCTTATGTACAGTGACAGATCTACCTGGTACTTGTCGCGGCTTACGAGGTACCTTCCGAGGGTACAAGGACAGGAGTTGTTAGACAAAGACAGAACAGGATACCTCCCCCGGGGTCCGGTGACAGTACCATGGAATCTCCACGTCTCAGGACAGGCGTCCAACTTCCTCATTCAACTAGTCTGGCGCCCGCCGATATATCATAATATCTCACTCTATTGATGATAATAACAGGAAGCTGGGGCAGCCGTCAAGGAAGGAAGGCGTGCGATAACCAGAGGATTTGCGCGCACCATCGTCACCTCATCTACGGCTGACGACCGCATGTAACTTCCTTACGTGTAGAGGGTAATTTTGCGTGCATATCTTAAATTTGATGTTTCCCTGCGAGATGTGACGTTGGGAGGAGGAGCTTCCAGACGCAGACGAAATCTCGAGATGCATGCTCGCGGATTGGTCCAACATGCACATGTCAATTCGATTTTCCCACCTTGGCAGTATATCCGCCATGCGCGGCAGCATGCTAGCAAGATTCCAATAGTTATCAAGGGATACAAAACCCCATGCTGCTAATCACAAGCTTAATTAAATCGCAGGAACGCAATAGCTGCAAGCAAACCCTCTGCGTCTTTTTCTTTATGACTGCGATAAATTCGGTTAATTAGATGCTTGAGGCCTCGAGGGTCTGTCTGAATATAGTCTCGGGGACGCTGGTCTGAATAGTTTATGAAGTAGACTAATCAGGCTACGCTTGTAAACTTGGATTTCAATCGAGTGGTAAAGTTCCGACTGATACCTGTCGTTTCAGGCTTCTAGAAGCCTTACTCAGCGTGGCCCGCCTGTAATATAAATTAGTCAGTTTGATCAAATATGCAGCCTCGGTTTCGACAACCGGAACTGCCAGATGCAGACAGCATCCGTTCCGATCCGCCAGGACAGCCAACTGCCGGCTGGCCAGACCCTCACCACTAGCACTGCGTTCAATCCAGGTTCATCCCATTCGTTTTGTCCGTGATCATGTGAACCTGCGAGTCGAATCCAGGTTTGATCGATCGTGCAGGTACGCGCAATGGCCCGATATGACCCGTCAAAGTCGCCGCGCACCGTTGGTCCCGTTGATCGCCGCCGTGGTAAGATGCGGTGCGAGGGTAGGGAGATGCGTTTACGTTCATTAACGTCAGGTACGGATGTAAGGATGCTGCCTGTTGGCGCATCTGTCTGTCAATGCTGAGATCATGTACGTATGCATAAACGCTGTGGTGCCTGGCTGCGATACGTTGATCATGTCGCACATGATATGATGCCTTGAGGATATTATATTGGCTTAGTCATGCCGCGTACAGGTATATTTTTATGGTTGATCGCCTCGCTTTTGGATACGAGTACGCGTCTTGGTGCTTATCTGGTACCTGCGTAGGGAGCTCACGACCGATCGGAGTTTATGACCCCGAATGGCTGCTACTGCCTACCTAAGAAAGCCTGAGATGGCGGTTATCGCTTTATGTCCTGGGTCTAGCTACGTCGTATGCATATGAATGCGCATACGTAGCTATTTCAGTACATACAGGCCTCCAATTAATAGCTCTTGAGATATAACCAGCTGGGATGAGGTTTGTACGGTCGGTGTTCTCCAGCCTCAGGCCGGCCTGCCAATTTCTAGGTGCACCGATATCGCCTATCGCCACATATGGGTGGATCTGCTAACTTAGTTGTGTCCTGCAGCAAACAGCCTACAGATATGATCCGAGCCTCGGCAGGTTACTACACCTGTGGATCGAGCCTCCAGCCTCTGAAATTTAGGATCGCGAAAAAGTATCCCACGGAAGATAAAACTAAAGGCGGTACAGCCAGCGTCGTATTCAAGAATGTATCCACTGTTGGTGACATGGCGTGCTGCCTCAAACCCTGTCTGCAAAGCCTGTAAAAAGAGGCGTTTTTCGTCCCGTCGGGACAATAGAACCGAATTCGAGTACCAGCATTATTTTGCTGCGAGGCCGAGGCAGGACTAATAAATTTACGAATTTTTAATACTGCTAGCATGTAAAAAGTCGCCCTTTTAGCCGGTGATACAGACCAGCTAGTCTGCATGCATGCGTTGCATATATTGAATGCAGCGTCAGGACGATGGGGGTAATATAAAAGAAAAAAGTTGGGGGCCTAGAATTCGTGGCTGATTATTATATCGGACGAGTGCACTGTTTGATACATTGTCTATCCTTCGTCCAGACTCTGCAACTGCCGATGAGTACAAGTTTGGATGCATTGTGTTACGCGTGGATAATGTCGCTGTTTTACAATCGTGAAGAGTGGCGTGTGAGATAAGACATTGCATTGTACTGTACCCAATTTTGGGGTTCTGGAGAAACTTGCGGAATATAATCAACTAATCCGGGGACTCCAGCGGAGAAGACTCCGAGTCCGTTGCGGAAGCATCCAGCGGCTAACTCTATTGACGACTGTTCTGGCGGAGAAACGTTCGAACGACAGAACAGATAGCCTGGAATCCTCGTCTCTATCTCTGATCTCGAAGGGCGATGCAGGGTAGCAAAGTCGCTAGCGAATCGCCGTGGAAAACTGACGTATGCAGGTAGCGAGGTTCAACATCAAGTGGTTGGGACGCGATCCGGGTGCAACCCCAGTGAGTTTCACAAACTTGCAGGTCTCCAAGTATCACACGCACATTTTCAATGTAAATAGGCTGGGTGGTCGGTCGGTCGGTCTCACTGGCCATGTTATCTGCGCGCTGCATGGATCTTGATAGGAAGAGAATTGATAGACACAATACCCTCGTACCGTGTACCGACAAGCTGTACGTCGTATGTATACGGCAGAGGGTTTATAATTTAATCGCGCGTTTCAAGATATGTGGATTACCAGCAGCTGGAAGCCGGGACGACCTGGCCATCACATCACGGCCGACAGGGAAGTTTTGTCGCGAGAGGGGTAGGATATCCAGAGCAGCAGGTGGGCTCCACCTGTTGATTTTTCATTCATACTTGCACTTGTGGGTAATCCGCTGGTCGGATGGTCGTAGCGCCAATATGTTATTACAGATCTGGTATTACTTTGCTCTGGGAAGGACCTGGTGATGGATAGTGAACCCGTTCGGAGGCGAATCGAATAAATGAATGAATTGAATCGGTGCGCGCTAGCTTGTCGCATTCATTCATTCGGGCGCGCCGAGTGGTCGGTTTGTCGACTTTCGGATGGCCTTGGCTCAGATTTTACTCGGTTCAGCCGTCCAGGGACAGACAGGCCGCCTAGATCGAGCTCGGCGCGGTAAGTGGCTGGGCTGGGCGAGATTGAATTTTTCTGATGGGAAACTCATATCGGGTCATAAGGTCGAAAAGGTCTCAGAAGAACGTTCGAAGCTTACTCTGACCTTGTATCCAAATCGCACTCAAAATGGCGAGACGCGGGGGTTTTTCCGGCCCTCGTGACTGTACGGGAGCAGGACCCGTAACAGGCACATTCGAGGAGCTCTCTCGTGGGAAGCCGTTCCTGGCTGATTCGCGGAATTGAGTTTTTGCTTTCTTCTTTTGGCACATTTTCATGCAGTCTACATGATGGAGTTGTAGTCGCGATAGCAGGAGTCGTTCGAGAACTGCATATTGCATGTTCTCCACTGCAAAGGTCCTAGTACGGGATTCACGTGAGCTGGCGGGGAGACTGGAGCCGCTTGACGGTAGGTGTCGGGGAGGCCCGCAGTATGCGGAGGACGAAAGAGGTTGCCGTCAGCGCACGATGCCAGATTCTAAGTCGAACCTTGAGTCTGTTGATTACGCACTTAGTTCCGTCTAGATGTGGACGCCTAAGAGTGGGAAGAAAATTTTTTCGAGCTGAAGTTTATTGCGGATAGGCGCAAGTTTGTCGCCATTAGTTCCGAAATGTTCTGATGTCAAGTGTGCTAGGCGGCGATAGCTGTACCGAGGTCTGTTCCGAGGTCTGCGCCGGAGGCAGTGGCGGCGCTTGGATGCAGCTGTCAATATTTGCAGACTGGTCTCGCATGTCACCGCGAATCATGTAGTAGAGGCGACGCCTGGTAGAGACATACATGAAGCTATCATGGCCGAAGAGCGTTAGAAACAGAAAATTTATGAGGGATGGTGCTGCTGACTAGGACTAGTTTGATTTTGGTGTTGGTGCCTGTTGGTTGGAATCGTTACATTGGGACAAGACCGGACTAATTGGCCAATGACGAGCCCGGAGTCTCGAGACGATGGCAAATGGGAGGAGGATGAATTCGAAGAAGAGGGTGTGATGACATCCGCAGGTAGTTGGCGTGAAAGGCGGGGAAGAAGCTTGAAGCAGCAGCGCGCAGCACGGCGCACCCGTCTGCTAGTGTCCTCATGGCAGACGGTGCCTGTTTTTTTGAGACCATCGAGGTACATCTGTGAAGTACATCTACCCGAAGCGAAAATGCGAACAAGTGGAGCTCTGACCTGACGTATACTGCTGAGGATGCAGTCTGCATTTGATTTGGCGATGATGCTACGGTGATGCTGTTGGCGATTAATTTGAGTAAGCGGTCAGTCAGAATGGGCAACACCACACGCCTGGTGGAGATGCTTGTATTCGTCGCGAAAACACCAACAGGTCCTGTCATTGATTGGTATTTTCTGGGCTGATGCTGTTGCTTTCGCTTTATGCGAAGCTTTCTGTGGCGTCCTTTTGACTTCTTAGTTTGACCCTTGTCACCCCAGTAATATCGTATCAAGTTTAAATTTTTCTTCGCAGTGGTCAGCGGACGCATGCTGGGGAGAGTCAAGAGTCCCATTAACTTTTCTTGTCCTTCTTCAAGTGAGGAGAACCAAGAACGACGAAGACGAGAAAGAAGCAAACACGTCTGTCTGTCGTGCAGCCTACCGCGAAAAAGTTGCCGGGCCAAAAAAGCTTTCGAAATCGGTGGGAGCCCCACAGCGAAAAGAAGCAGCTTCGGTCAAGCTGGGGGAAAAAGAAACGAAAAGGGCAAAACGGGCCCCCAGCGGCGCGAAAAAGAAAACATGGCCGGGGTACTGACGCCAGCTGCTTCATCGTGCAGGGCTTCTATGTGGACAGAACGAGATGCATATGGATGGAAGGAAGGAAGGAAATGGCATGGGCCAAGTTTCGCTGCTCGTTCGAACAGGGAATTTCTTGGTCGAAATTTCAAATTCGCCGCCGGGCGGTCGTTTCCTGCTTGATGGTGTAATGGCTTTGGCAGGCGTTGGGGGCACCGTTCGATCGACCCGATTGACTGATTCCTACAGACCACATCAACGACACAGGCGTTTCGTGGACGTGCATACCCTGACGACACGCTGTGAGATGGGAGAGCGGAACCGCGTGTACGGGCACCGATTGACAGGGCCCGGCGATGCTCCGCCGACGGTGTAAAACCAGCTAGGTGGATTGCAGGATCTCTTTGTCTGTCAGAGAAACAGTCAGTGGGACATACCGTTAGATGATGCATGGGAACTCCGTCAAAACTTAATGTTCAGAAACGAGTGTTCTCCGCAGCGGATTGCTATTGCAATAATGAAATGGTACTTCCCGGGGCCGGGGCCGGAACTGGAATAAAAGGTTATTTTCATATCGTTAGATTTTTCTATTTAATTTTTTTAAATTTTGTTTCATTGGAGGGAAAAAGCTGGAGGATGAGCAGGATATGATGGAGGCGAGCAACTCTAATCCCCACGGCCTGCCATCCCATCAGGCTGGAGCGGCGAGAAGGGGACATGGCCTGGCGATCCAGCGTGTCCTCACGCACATCGCTGTATACGTGCAGGCTTGCGCGAGGCACGTACGTCAAGGCCTGTCCGGTGGTCCTGGGCCCCGGGTCGAGGCGACTCTCAATTGACCGGCGATATATATCATATCACGATGAACTGGATACGAAAGAACACCGCTGCTAGATGCATATACCGAGCCCGTGTAAGTGCGAGTGCACGATGCGAGCTGCTGGGGTCATACACACAGGTATCGCATATGCGGACGGGATATGCCTCGTACGGCCGCTGCAGCAGGCGTGCCAGGTGATCTCTGCCCGATCCAGCGGAAGGTTGGCCCGAGTTTCGATACTCTCTCGTGTCTGTCTTTCTGTATGTCGAGGACTTGTGGGGAGGTCCGGACGGGGTGTCTCGGAGTCAGGCCAGCGAGGAGGGCCCCCAATGCATGTGCCCCGGCCCCCCCGGCCGGCCAATCTGGACAAGCCTGCGCCTGGCCGGGAAGGCAGCCAGGGCAGCAAAAAGAAAGCAGCGCGAGGAAGCCGGGGTGTCTCAGCAGCTTGGAGTCGTCCTGCTCGTCGGATTGCCATCTGATCGATGCGAAGAGACAGCGGAGAGCAGCCTGCCCTGCGGAGATTGATTGCAGTTGTATTTGCGGCCACCGCAACTGCGGGCGAGCGAGCGTGCTGCTGCGGGTGCTTATAACCCCGCCTGCCTGCTCTGTCTGCTCCTGCTCCCTTCCTCTCCTCCTCCTCTTCTCGCTCTCCTCCCATCATCACCATCTTCCATCATCCTCCATCGCTATTCGAGATTCTCCTCACCAACAGGTTCTCATCCAGCTGCTGCACGATCGCCAATCGTCCGGCCGGGTGTTAAGTCTTGGTGACAAGGTATGCATCAATGCCTCCTCTGATCGCACCCTCTTCTGCCCTCGTGCCCTCACTTCGAGTCCAGTTCCTGCTCCTCTCCCGCTCCCATCGCGTCTTTCCAACGGGTTCATGGCGTAGCGTGCATTCTGGCTGCTACGCGACTCGCAGACCTGCTTGTCGCTTGCTGCTCCAGGCTCGCCATTCCCGTCGATATTGAACATGCACCTTGCGTCAAAAGTGGCTTTCGCTTGCTTCCCTTTCGGCAGGTTTGCCCAGCGTCTGCCTCCGCCATTGGCTGCGTTTCAGCCTAGCGAAGGCCGAAAGGCCCACCTGCACATGGGAAATTGGCATTTGGCCGATCTGCTCGCGGCCACATGCAGCCGTGGAAACTTCGCTCGCTGGAATGCCTGCCCGTCGAAGCATTCTGCCCTCCAGGCAGCTGCTCGCAACCAGTTTCCAGAACAGCCCTGATGGCTATCTCGTCTCGCAGACTGTCGCGTGCAGCTCTCTCACGGGCCCTGGCGCCTGGTCGACGGCGGGCGTTTTATTTCTCATCATGCATCATTTCTCTCGCTTTCTCGCGCAGCTCAAGCTTGGCCAGATCTCTCAATCGGCCGTTCCCTCGCTGTCCACTTCTCTTCATCTCTCTCATTCATTCGCTCGTTCATTCGCTCGTTCGTTCACTTTCAGTTTGTTTCTTCGTCGCTGACGGCATAACCGCAGAATAGAATTCCAAGCTTTCGTTTTCCAATCCCACGTCGCTACAACACATCGCCAAAGTTAGCTCCGGGAAGCGCTATAAACCCAGTCCAAAATGTCGGACGCACCGATCAGTCGGGTCGAGGCACCCGTCACCGTCAGAGCGTACCTGCTCTGTGCGTTCGCCGCCTTTGGTGGTATCCTCTTCGGATATGACTCCGGTTACATCAGCGGAGTCCTCGGCATGGCCTATTTCAAGCGAGAGTTTGGTGGACCTGTCGACCTGGGGGTCGATGAGACTGGATACAACATTCAGACATGGCAAAAATCCCTGGTTACCTCTATCCTCTCGGCCGGTACCTTCTTCGGCGCCCTCTTCGGAGGTGGCTTCGCTGATTGGGTTGGTCGTCGTATCGCCATCATCACTGCCTGCCTCATCTTCATCGGTGGTGTCATTCTCCAGGTCGCCAGCACCAGCCTGGGACTCCTCGTTGCCGGTCGTATTGTTGCTGGTTTCGGTGTCGGAATCGTCTCGGCGGTCGTTATCTTGTATATGTCTGAGATCGCCCCCAAAGCTGTCCGTGGCGCCATCGTTTCCGGCTACCAATTCGCCATCACTCTCGGTATCTTCCTTGCCGCTTGTGTCGACTACTCCACCCAGAACCGCAATGACACTGGTTCCTACCGTATCCCAATCGCCATTCAGATGCTGTGGGCCATTATCCTCGCCTCCGGTCTCTTCTTCCTTCCCGAATCCCCCCGTTTCTGGGTCAAGAAGGGCGAACTCGATAAGGCTGCCGCTGCTCTCGCTCGTGTCCGTGGCCAGCCTGCCGATTCCGAGTATGTCGTCGCCGAATTGGCTGAGATCCAAGCCAACTTTGAATACGAGATGCAGATCGCCTCCGCTGGATGGGCTGATGTCCTCCGTGGTGGCTGGAGCAACCCTGCTGGCAACTTCCGCCGTATCTTCCTCGGTTTCTTCCTCCAGATGATGCAACAGTGGACTGGTGTCAACTTCATCTTCTACTACGGTACCACTTTCTTCCAGCAATCCGGGATCAAGAACGCGTTTACCATTCAGGTTATCACCAATGTCGTCAACGTTGTCACGACCCCGATTGCCTTCTGGGCTGTTGAGAGACTCGGTCGCCGTTTCCTCTTGATTGCTGGTGCCTGCTCCATGATTGTCTGCGAGTTCATCGTTGCCGGTGTCGGTACCGCTCTTCCAGGCTCCAAGGCTGCCAACACCACTCTCATCGTCTTCGTCTGTCTCTACATCTTCAGCTTTGCCACCACTTGGGGTCCTGTCGCCTGGGTGCTCATCGGTGAAATCTATCCTCTGCCAATCCGTGCCAAGGGTGTTGCTATCGCCACTGCGTCCAACTGGCTGTGGAACTTTGTCATCGGCTACATCACTCCATACATCGTCGACAAGGACGAGGGTAACCTTGGGTCAAAGGTGTTCTTCGTCTGGGGATCTACTTGCTTCCTTTGCCTCATCTTCGCCTATTTCTTCGTCCCAGAAACCAAGGGCCTTTCCCTCGAGCAAGTCGACAGGATGTTGGAAGAGACCACTCCTCGCAACTCCGCCAAATGGGTATGTGTTCACAATGCCGCTAATTCTTTCACCGTATCGTCTGCTAATACACTATTG
Organism: Drechslerella dactyloides; assembly: GCA_020064725.1. Taxonomy (NCBI): domain Eukaryota; kingdom Fungi; phylum Ascomycota; class Orbiliomycetes; order Orbiliales; family Orbiliaceae; genus Drechslerella; species Drechslerella dactyloides. The sequence continues at coordinate 3,240,991 of JAGTWJ010000001.1, forward strand.
CGCTGCAGGTTCCTCACAACACCTTCGCCAACCAGATGGGTATGACCGACAAGACCGGCGGTGCCGCCACCCACATGGAAGACGTCAGACGTGCGAGCGAGGGTGGTGCCGAGAAGGCCTAAAGACTCGGATCTTTGGGTTTGATTGTTTCATTCATTCTCGTCTCAAGGCGCGCGGGTCCCTTCGCTTCTCTTATTATTAATCACACACGTCTTTTCATTGATTTCAGTTTTTATGCCCCTTGATGCCGTTTTCACTTACAACCATGTTAATACTTAATGTCCCAACGCTTCCCCCCTTCACCTCGATTGTGGTGTTGTTTTTCTTTGATGGTGGCGGTTTTGATTCGTTCGTTCGCTGGGCGAAGAAAAACGCTCTTTCGCAAGGAAAGACGATGGTTCACGATTCGGCACAGGTCACGAATTGCATGGGATATTTCGGATCTTTTCTTTTCCTTGTCTCCTTTTCCTAATTTTTTTTTTCTTGTCACTATCGACGACCAATCGCTTTCATGAGAATAAATGGAAGCCTAAGAGGCATTCTCTATTGTATTTTTTGATAGGGATGCACGAAATAAAATAACGAACTCTGACAATCTCTACCTCTGCTTCCACGTCGTAAACTCTAGAACTGATGTCTATATAAGCAGAAATGTGGCGCGTATATATATATGTGTATGTTGCAGAGTTGGAACTTCTGTCGGTTCCAGATTATACTTATAGTGGGAGTGGCCTGAACGTGATATTGTCGACGTCGTCTTTGTTGCGGTCGATAGACCAAGTTTGGATGGTTCTGGCCATATAGTAAGGGTCTGTTTGCTCGAGGAAGGCTAGGTGCGGGAGGGTGCGGGCGAATTTCCAAAAGGTATGGTTTGGTTTGCCGCGCGGGTCCCAGTCGAGGCGGTAGGTGCTGGCCTGGGAGATGCGGATGTGGCGGAGGGCAGGGAGGCTCGCGAGGCCAAATTCGAACTGTGATCATATTCTCTCGCATTAGCAGTGCTCTTAAGCCTCTTATCCATCGGGTATATCGCATGTGTGCCTTTCATGATGCTGGAGATTATTGAGTCTGTGTGTACGTACCGCGTTATTTATCTCGTCGAAGAGATCGTCTGTGCCGGTTTTGATGGAAAGCTTGGTGACGTTATGAAGGTCCTGTCTGAGCGTCGTTTGTGAGTTCGGGTGGATGCCGTAGGCAGGTGAGGATCTCGTCCATGAGGTCGGCAGCTTGAGCGATAGTTCCTCGAGATTATCCCATTCCCAGCTGCGACGGCCGGTGTTGCTTCCTATTGTGCTTCTGCTTCTGTTGGACGTCGCGTCCGGTGGGGATTCACGGAAGTCGCAGCTGTACGAGAAGGTCTTTGCGCTGCGCGAGGCGGGGAGGAGGATTTCGATCAGGTCGTCGATTGCGGAGCGGTCTATGGTGCCGTGTTTCGCGGAGACTCGCAGTGTGAAGCTGTCGAGTTTGCATGTTGATGTGGCTGCTGCACCTGGTGGGTGCAGGATCCGACGGGCCTGAGAGATGTCCTGCGTGCCGTCGATTGCGGATAGGGAGCATTGTAGCTCGAGGTGTTTGAGTGCGAAGTGGGTCGTGATGAGTTTGGCGAGCAGCGTGGTGAAGTCTGGCCAGGGGAGAGAGGCGGCGTCGAGGAGGGTGAAGGAGTGGAGGTTGGTGAGGGGCCGAAGGAGGCGGGGCAGTTCGGTTGGGATGAGGGTGACTGGGGAGGAGCGGTGGGGGCAGAGGTTCAACGTGAGTGTTCTGTGAGGTTATGAAAAGGTATGAGATTATTAGTTGTTCGATTCGATGGTCTGATTGGATAGTTTGTTTTTGGGCAGCATTCAAGCGTAGGGAAGAGCCTGTAGTTTTGAGGTCTTGGGGATGAAAAGGCCCAAGGGCGGCAAGAGTGGCCGAAAGGTGGAGACGGGAACGTGCAGCAGGTGTTTTTGGGTTACAAGCAGTGCTGATTATGTAATATACATGTATTTTTTGCAGGCGATACTAGTAAAAGGGGTTGAAGCCGAAAAGCTTCTCGCCCCCCGCGATAATGATAGTAAATTTGTGCAGGCTATCGATATCCCATACCCTCCTTCGGAATATGGAGTGAGGACGTCCGGGTGCGTTGAAAATGTTGCATTTTCGAATCCCCGGACGCGCCATACAGTGCAAACATGCATGCGCCCTGTCTGTACCTATCAGCTGCAGCTGGAACGGAGTAACTCACCGGACATGCTTGCCGTGTCTCGAATAAGTCTCGACTTTCTGCGTATCCCGCTCCGTCGCACCGAGGTACGACAACTCGCCGGTCCGGTAGAGCCGGGCAGCGGCAAGCTCGTTGAATAGCCGGCTGACGCGCGCGATGTTGAGGAGGTCCGCCGTCGAGAGGACAGCCTCGTTTACAATGTCGCCGAGAAGCTCCGTTGGCAGGGTATTCATCTTTGCAAGGCGCAGATTTAGGATTCTAGAAAGTTTATGTTATGGAATAATGTCCGACAGTGTTGATAAGGGGAAATTTAGGATTCGTTCATGTGGGAGAGCTCGAGAGACTCGAGACGCGGCTATTTATTCGAGAGGACTGAATCGAGATGCGGGTTTGTCTGTGTCCGTGTGGCTGGATCCATGGAGGCTTGGCAAGGTGTCGAACCTGTCTTGTACAATTGTGCATTAATGTATGCGTCGTGGCTGGCCAAAAGTGTATGACGACAAAACGTCCAATGCAAACTCACACCTCGCGGCTGAGCTGCAGCCCCGGCATATCTGGAATGACTGAATGGCGGCTTTTTGTTTGAGGATTTGCCATTGTTAACAGTGGCGTTCACCTCTTTCCGACTTGACGTCAACAGTATGACATGCACGTCGATAGATCTATCGAGTTTGGGCATAGCAGGAATAGTCTGAATACTCTAACACCTTTGCAGGCCTGTCCAATGCTTCTCATATCCAGCTGGCTTCAGTAGCTAAGATACAATTTTTGGGAGCTGCTGTTAATACGTTTAAGTAATCTGAGTACTTAGTTACGAGATTGTTATATTGATTGAGGATTGCTTGCAAGCAATTTGTCTGGCGAGCCAGACGCCGGCACCTTCCTCAAGCAATGCAGATAGTAAACGCGCAAGAATAAGTTGTATAACTAGTATATACGTGAATTTTAGAGGCAACCCGAGCTCACAGAATATCGATGAGTACAGAAACGAATGCCTAATCAACGTTTCTTTGCTTCGGGCTTCTCTCGATATTCCGGTGTCGGTGGAAAAGGAGCCTCAATCTCAAATCGAACAGAAGAGCTACGACTTCCAAGTAGAGACTCATCGATATCATCGGTGTGTGATACGCCTTGCACCATGTCTGTTATTATCGTAGCGCCCGGTTCATTATTTGCGAGACATGACAGCGCCCACAATAGCTGCTCGAGCAAAGAGCGTGATGTATCGTGGTTCTGCGTAACACTGCTGCGACTGTCTGATGTCGAGTATGAGATTGCGTTCAAGATTTTGGTATATTGTTCGACAGGATGTTGTGCTCCAGAAGCTGGATCTCCTGGGTTTGGGATCGAAGTTGGGGATGAGCGGTTGTCACGTATATTTACATTCTTGGGAGCCATTATTTCCCATACTGTTGATGATTGCAGCAACTGGAACTCCGATTCCGTCGTTGATATTAGGTACCAGAGCAACAACTTAACGGTGGGATCTCCTGGCGGTATGTTATGATCATGAAATCCTCCTGTGGCAACTGGATTAGCATCGCTACTATCGGCCCTCGAGCTCAGCCTCGAAAAATATACGTTACAACCGAATGCTTACCATCAGTCACCTGCGCAAGGTGGTGTAAACGCCGTACCACGTGGTAATGCTCTAGATATACCGAATAATCGGCCTTCGAAGCCCAATGCTGGTCAGAGGCACTGACATCTCGCTTCTTAAAACTGCCAAAGCCGAAGGATGATCCGGAACCCCCGAGTAATCCGTTACCCAGCAGTGAGCCTTGCAGATTTGATACCCAACCGAAAGCTTCACGAGATTCGCGGATGTTAGGGCCTTGGAGGTAATATGGCTCCTTCACGCCTGAAACTTTCAACCGATCGACTGTGCCACCAGCTGCTGGCTGCTTGTGCCAGCTCATCCAGGCTCGACCGGGCATGACTTCCCATTCGTAGTTCGGATGCGCATCCTTGATCGCCTGCGGGATTCCGTCGAGAGCGTCTTGGTGGTCTCTTACGGTCGCCGCTTTATCAGGCCGAGGTTGGAGCATCTCACTCACGCAGTGACAGTCTACTCCGATGTCAGTCTGAGCTTCTGCTCTGTACCTACATTCAAGGGGCAGATTTTAAACAAGGTGGGGCTTGTTGATCGGCTGGGCACTTACTGAACCATTCTTGACATTTTCTGACTCTTTCGGGGGTGGAACAGCGGCCGACAGTCGTATGCTGCCCTATCATTGGCTCAGGGATCATTTGTCCTGTGGCTTGATCACAGTCACACCTACGGCACGGACTTGTCCATGAATATACCTTCTCAAGATCCGTATATGTGCGAAAGTCTGGGCGTGTGGCTAAACGCGGGCCATGGCCCCGGGGGTTAGGAATCGCTGGATACGCGCTAGGGTCTGGATCCATATCCTCTATAACCTGCCTATTTGTCGGGCAGATCACGCGGAAGGGGAGGTAAAACATGGCGCTGTCGAGCGCTCTGCGCTGGTTCCCGAGCTTCTTCGGCTCCTTGTTCTCTAGGTGAGAAAGTGTTGATGACGGTACCTCCCGGTCGTATGTTCCTTGTGATTTCTCGATTTTCCTGATAATAGTTCTCTTTGAGATATCCATAGCGCTTCTATTGGGAGATTGACCGAGATGATGGGGGCATTGTGCGAGAGATCGTTGACTCGAGCACACGTCTCGATCTGCCTTCTCGCCCAACGGCAGCGCTAATATCGCTGGAATGAAGAACAGTAGGAAGAGAATCGCTTGTTGGAGTTGCATGTCGATTAGTCGGTTGGGGGGTTTCCCGGCTTGGACTATACCGATCAGCACCACAAGAAGAGTTAGTTCTAGCTGGGGTGAGTACTAGATGAGGAACATGGCGGTAGGCAGTCTCCATATATATCATATATGTGGAATATTTTGGGGGATTGTGAAAATGACTAGGTCGGCCTTTCGGAGCATGATGAGAGATTGTACTATTTGAATCAGCACTTCGCAAGGTTTGAGGTAAAGGTAATATACCGTATTATAATTAACCGCACAGGCAGGCGGGATCTCGGCAGCCCACCAAACCTAAGTAGGTGGTTCGTATTGGATGTATAATTACGCCCAATCGATAGGCGTACAACTGTTATGTCGGGTACATCAATGCTGAACGTAGAAAATTTACTGATATATCGAGAGATAGAAATTGTCAGGGTTTCGGCGAAGCGATTGAAATCCATCAAGGATGTTTAGCGACAGCGACGTAGCTACTCGCGCATGATATTTGTAGGTGAATAGGAGCCTCGAATCTCAAGGCCAGGCTCGCTTGAGCTGCAGCGCAGTGATAAGTCAAACCAGCGAGCAAGTATACTATTATGTGTTTCAGTATGGTCATATGATGTTGCTGTGGCGGCGCATATCGTGGTTTCGCAATCGATCTAGTCGAATGCCGTAACTTGGCTGGCGAAGCCGGCGTACCACAAGTGCGCATACCGTGGGCTACCCAAGTTAACGGATCAACAATATCTATCTTGCGATTTGGCGGTTGGGGCATGGGCATTGTGCAAAATTTCTCTGCGCCGCCTCCGGCACTGGGCCGTAACGCGGGTCACCATGTTGCGATCAACACCACCACCGGAACGGGCAATGGAAAGTTGATGAATGAGAACGATACAACTATTGAAGCATTATTAGTTAAACCACTCTCAGAAAACGAGACAAAATCACATATCAATAGTATTGAACTAATCTATACATTGGATCATAAAGAGAAAGATAAGAATGTACATCGGTCTGGGCCTAGTTGATAGCTTTTACCTCTTAATCTTACCTGGAAAGATAATCATAGTACATGTACTTTGCAAAACGGTCGTAATGATATGCTGAGAATGCGCTTGCAGAAGCGGTTTTGTCAGCCAAAGTCCTGCGCTATTACCCTAGCAGCCTGTTGGCTCGCTCCGCGAGATTTTGTATGATTATTACTGCAAACACTTAGACATGGAGGGCTGGATTACTGATTGTCTTGCAAGAATAATGGTCGTGCATGCTGTGGCGCGGATTTTAAATCATGTTGTTTGTATTACTTGTTTCTCACGGAGCTACTACTCTCTTCTTCATCGCATTTCAACCTTCCTCGCATGTATGTTAACTCAAAAACACAACTTGGTTTAATCCATCAAATCAAACCCTTAGGCCGTGAGTGCTTCATGATTCATTCAACGGGTCGCGGTAATTATATTATCGTACGTGCCTGTCTCGAGGCTAACGTTACACTGAATGCGTTGTTTTGCAGAATCCAACATACATCTCTGCCACATACTCGTGGCACGTCCCTTAGATTTGGTGAATTCATGAATGACAGCACTATTTAACAATCAGGCGAAAACGATCGAGTCTAACCTTAGGACCATCGAGTTTCTAATGGATATTCTGCGAAGGGTATCATCCCTGTCGCCCACGAGGCTACGAAGACAATGGCCAATCTCGCACACGCTGGCCATCACCTTCGCTTCATGCGGTGTAGGAGCAGCTTGTCTACGAAGCCGCTTCGGATTCCACGGTGGCAGCAGCATCCGGACTGGCCTGCATCTCACGAAACGATTCAAGCCGCACGAGGATTCATCGTGGGATGTGCAGTGTCATCTAATCCGACACTCCTGGTCCTTGGCCCCGGCCGAGGTGGGCTAGTCAGTGGACACATCCTTCGACAAACACTTCTAGTGCTTGGCAAGCCCAAGGAAAAGATCGGGGTGCATTTTGTCCTGAAATGGGGCGACGTGCACACGAATGATGAGGGAGATGGACCGGATAATATAACTGTTCGTGGCGAGCAACCTGGCGCTATCATTATGCTTGCCCACGGAAGCCGCGACAAGAAGAAGAGCGAGATGATACCAAGAATCCCAACGCTGGTAAGTTTTGCCAAATTCCCTTGTTTAAGTTAGACACCTGATTTACGGCGGGATTCACGGCAGGTTGCTAATCCTTTATCCGCATAGATAATAGAGCATAAGCTGGAGGACGGTGTTTCGTCAGCTACTACCAGTTGTACTCCTCGCGAGAGACCAGCAGTAGTCACAACGATTGTGCTGGCGAACGTGATTTGTGAGGGACTCCTGCGAAAGAGTAATCTGTGGTCTCCCACAATAGATGATTCGATGGCCTGGCTCCTCCTTGTCGGCTGTGAGTTCTACAAGATGTTTCTTATATTCGCCAATCTCAAGTATCTTGATACTGATATACCATCTTCGTTCTATGAAAAGTAAGGAGCGCTGATGACTGCCGTAGCACTGCCTTGGCAGATATGCTCAGGACTAAGCAGAAACAACTTCAAAAGATGGATGCCCGTTTCAAATCATATACGAAATGCTCCATCAAACTCCTACAATGGGTTCTAAATCTATTTTGGTTCACTCCATACTTTGATCCTGAGACTTCCTGGATACTCCTGGGCGCCGCACTTAAGGCCCTGACATCTGCGGGCAGAAACGACGATGGTTCCTTGAGCCTGGAGCTTCTCACCTTTTGAAGTCATACTGGTTGAGTATCTAATTCTGAAAATTCTCGAACTTAAACTTGAGATGAGGAAGTGGAGGCTTTTCGTTGATGGCCAACCACGCCTAAGCGATGATGGGAAACTAGCTGTCATAACTATTGATACTCCCCATGAAATTCACCCATTCCTATCTTCCCTATGGGCACATCTTCTTTCGCGAAACCGCGACTTAAAGGCCGTAATATGCGCAAATACAGGCTAATTTGCTGGCAAGGTCGATTTTAGGTGCTTTCTGAAAACCTCAGACCCGCTATATGGCACAGTGTTTGATGTCGATCATGCTACACACACGCGTCAAAAGACTGGACCTCGATCTTACATTTATGTGAAAAAGAAGCGCCATTCGAAGAGGGGGTGGCCTGTTACCTTAAGTAAGTCACAGTTCAGACTTCAGGAGTCCTTGGAGGAATACGGATCCCGAGATCCAGATTTCTCTTCAAAGCTTGCCGACGCGGAAACCAATGGTGATACATCCTTCCCCGTAACCCATCGGCATATGATCGGACCGGGCGGTCACATTATCGGTGGGACCATGTCAAATAAACTTTGGGGAATGTTTTCTTCCAGGTGCCTCAGAGTAGAGCAAACTTGTGACTGGCAAAGCCTGGACCGAAAGACTGTTAAAGAGGAAGGCAGAATGACCATCGATGGAATGTTCTCGATTTAGCTGGGGAATGATAAACTCGATCGAATGCACGCTAGCGAGTCATCCACGCCAGATAGCGATTGATATCAAGAGATAACGCCGATGGCGTTCCGTATCAAGATTCATGAGCCATCAGAATTCCAACGTATAGGTCCCAGGGCGTCTTTGACGCAAAGCTGACTCGACCTGGATTTGTAGCAAACGCGGAGCCCGCAATGCAGGCCTGACTAGTTCTGTAGTAGACATCTCATTCAAGTAAACTAAGGTTGCTGGCCCTCTTAAGATCTTAATCCTAAAGGCTTGGGTGATTGTGCGCTTACACAGCTTGGAGTTTCAAATTTTGTCCCCAGAGTACATACACACGCGATTTCATATATCGGATACGTCTTCGCGTCTGATAGACTCGTAGTAGTAGCTAGTAGCCATTGCAGGTGTGACGCTAGACCTGGGCACATTGAATATCCGCCTCAGTATAGAGAAACAGGATGCCATGTTCGTGTGTAATTCTGATAAGTGGACCGTCGGGAAGTTCAAAGGAGGGCCTGTAGTCCATGTAAAGTGTCAAGTATTGTGACGACATCGACATCGACACCTATCCATCTAGGCCTGCGTACCTCTCCCTTCAACACGCCCGAATTGTATGCACCCATCATCTTTACTTTCGAAGTCAAAGTGTGATCATAGCGGCGCCCACCTTCAAACCTACCGCTATCCGTCAAAGCCATCTCCCAGTTACCGAAATTCAAGATGTGCTACGAATATCGCTACCATAGCTGCGGTGTGCACTATTACAGAGTCGAGCGGATCCTCCCCAACCTTTGTCGCTGCCCTCAAGAATTCAAGATCACTGATGAAGACGAGCCCTGCGACGACTGCGACCCGCCACCGCCAGAGGCCCCGCGTTCAATCTCAGCCAAGAACATCCGTCATCTCCAACCCGAGAGCCCCCGTCTCGTCGACCAAGCAAGCAGCGCCGGCAGCACTGATCAACAGCCTTGGGTTATCGACGTTCGCGGCAAGCTCAAGGACCACGACAAACCAGGCGAGCCTACCCACCAAGAGGAAAAGAAGAAGCGAGTATCTTGGGTCTCGAAGGCCCGTAGTCTCTTCATGGGGCCAGCATATCCTGAGAACTCGTCCCGCCCAAACGAATATCCGGTTGGTATTAGAGCCAATATGAAGCCCGATGACGATGATGATAATAATTGGTGGGATACTAATCCGGATGGACAGCCAGGGCCCTTCGACGAAGACGGAGACAACTACAATGGCATTGGCATGAGTGCTGCGAGAGATAGGGGTAGGTGGAAAGATTTCTACTAACTTTGACTGGATCTGGCGACACGATATCTTGTTGGAATGGACCGTCTGAGTGCCCTCGATGATTTTGAAGGATATCGATGCTAAGTTATATTGTGTAATTTTAGGTAAAGGGAGCTACTGGTAGTCTTGTGACTTGGATGTTTGTGGCGTGAGGTTGATATGACCTTGGACGTGCATTTGAATACTACCATGTGCGCTGGCTTGCAGCTAGCTACCTTGGGGGTGTGACAAGGGGTCCCAGATTAAGGCGCACTCCTGCTATTTTCCCCTTGATTGTAAGTGCCTTGGATACATTACCCTGCTTTGGAGCGCTGCTAAGGTTGTTAGGTTTAGGACTTGGGAAATATGTAATGAGATCCAAGATTGTGATACTTTTATACAGACATGAACGTATGCGGCATTCCTATCTTCCCTTCACCGAATCTCTTCGCCATCACCCGCGGTGACTTTCACTTGGTCATCGCCCTCCACATCCTCTACTAGTGGCCGAGCAGATTCTATTTCCTCCACACTTCTGGGCCTCTCCTTCTTAACAAACAGTGCATCTAGCTCCTCCAGACTCTTGCCCTTAGTCTCGGGGTAATACAGATATATCAATAACACGCTGACTGCGTTGAACGCGAAGAATATGTAGTACGTCTTGCTGCCAATGTTGTGGATGCCCACAGGCCAGATCTGGGTGACAATCACGGAGCCGATAGAGCTCCCTGATGCTGCAATGCAGAGTCCTTTGGCGCGAACGTGGGTTGGAAATATTTCAGAGCCGTAGACCCAGGCGGTAGGCCCGTAGCCTATGCCGTTCCCGAAGGTGTAGATAAAGATGAAGACGATGCAGGCCAGATTCGCTGACCAGTTGCTATTGTTTGGGTAGATTTGTGGGAGAATCGCGTTTATCTGGTAGTCCAGGTTAGTCTTATATATACCAATGTACGGGCTACGCGTGCGGTCCCACGTACGAAGAGAGATACGGCCATTATGGCTGCGCCGAGCATTAAGCTCTTCCTTCGGCCAAGCCTATCAATCAATGTCATCGCGATCAAGGTACACCCAATTTTCAATGTGCTGTCGATACCGCCCGCCAGCAGCGCTACTTTGGTAGGTAATCCGAGTGCCTTGAAGTTTGTCGGCAGGTAATACTTGATTGCTGTCGCTCCACTCATCATCGCGAGGAACTGGAGGGCTGCCGCTCTCCACAACCGGGCGAAAAGAAGCTCGTCTGTAAATAGGACCTTCCAGGAGCGAATATCGTTCTCGCGATGGAAACGGATGTTTTCAGAAATGACGTCGATTTCAGGCTGCACTTTGTCCGGGTCTGTAGTGCCTCTTATCCAGGCCATAGCGCGGCGGGCTTCGTCGACCCGATTATGATCGAGAAGCCAGCGGGGGCTGTACTCCCCACAGGGCATTAGCGAACTTTCTACACTAGGGAGAGGAGGAATCATTGAACGCACCTCTCGGGAACGAAAGGTACGCCGATCATAAACGCCAATGCAGGGATATATTGGAGGGCCATGGATACTCTCCAAGCCAAATATTTTCCCTTCCCAGTTTCCCAGAAAGAAAAGGCGTATCCAGCCCTATATTGCCTGGTTAATTATCTAGCTTCCGTTGAAGAGGAGGGGCATACCTCGACATACCAGAATGCTACTGCGAGACCGACTACAAATCCAACATGATTCATGATCACGAACTTACCCCTCTTGCTAGCAGGAGTGATCTCACTGGAGTGAAGAGGTTAGTTAGCACGCAGCAGGTGTAGTAGCCATCATATGTGTGAGGGAAACCGGGTACCTTTGATATAGCGGGACCGTAGTTGCGATGATGCTGGTACCTGTCCCAGCTATCAGACGGCCAGTCAACATGATAGCTAGAGCACCAGGCCCGTGAGAGCTGATTTGAATAGCGGATCCGACGAATACAATCAGGCAACCAACAAATGAGGCCCATCTTCGCCCGATCCTGTCGTTCAGCGGCCCTGAAATAAATACAAAGCTAACCCAAGCCCCAATGTAGTATATCCCAGTGATGAGTCCTTTCTGCCCCGCACTGGGATTGTGCAAGTCATGCTTATAGCCCTTGTTCACGTATATGGTACCAATTATTCCTATATTGTATCTAATACCACAGTTTTAGTCCATTGTCCTAGAAGCCGAATGTGGTGGGGAAACTTACCCAAATACAAAAGACGCCAGAGCGAAAAATATACATAACATGTGCAAACGTACATTGCCCTTCTTGCTGAGGTAAACGTACGAATCCCCATCTTCATGATCGCCCGCGAGTACCGGGCCCCTCGACGAAGCGGGGCTGGCAACGGCTAGCTCGTCATACTCGTACTGGTCCCGGTCCCGGTCCCGCCTACCGCCAAGCAGGGACCGGAAGGGCCAGTTGGACTTGTTGTCAGGAGCCACGATGACTGTGGGTCCGAATTATAGATACGGCCCTTGGGGTTGACTACCGCGATGGTATAATGCCGTCAACGGAATGCTCTGCTCTGAAAATTGCGGCCCATCAAGCTTGATTGGCTCCTCGCATCGTATTCTCAAAAATGCTTGAAGTGTTGTGCGGCGAGTAATAACGACGCTAAATATTGTGTTCGTATCTCCGAAACCTGGTAACGTCCGCGTCCGATGTGCGATGTGCGACCTGGGCTTATACCCCGCTTCCAATATCTCGGAGTCGTGAGTTCCGCGCCACTATCTGCTCTGAAGATGTCGATACGTTGTCTTCTCTCCTCGATCTCGAAAGTATCAGGGAAGGTGGTGGAGTCGTGAAGATGGAAAGGAAATGACCGTGGCATGGTCAAAGCTCGAGAGAAGCTGAGGTTCTGCTTCTCTTGCCGAGCTATCCTTGATTCGGATGCAGGGCCTGGCTGCACCAATTTAGCCGTATCTCGTACCTACCTTGTCGCAGAAGCGGATGTCGTCCCGCGTCCAACTCCTGGATTATATACCGTCGCGAGCGGTAGTTCGCCAGGAAAAGCTATCCTTCCGTGGGATCGAAAGGGTCCGGAATGCATTTACAATGCATTCGTAGGATATCGATATGAACACGTATCTTTATCATGGTTCACACGCGAGATGTACTGTGCAGCCGACCAAAACTAAAATCCATAGCCAGAAGGGCTGACATCTTTCGCGTTCGAGAAAGACCTCCCAAGTGGGTGGGATATGGAAACCAGCTTGAAACTGGTACCATTTAACGAGGTGCTCAGGCGCATTTGATGTTACGACCATTGCGGCTGATGCTTCAAAACATTTAGCTATTAGTCAATAGCAGTATCAACGGTAGGGCCACTTACCATTTATGTCCTCTGAAGGATTTCGAGCTCACGCGTCGCAGAATCATAGCGTCATGGCGAGTGCGCGGCGAGCGGGGATAGTCCCCAAGGCGGAATCCCGGCATCTTATCCTACTAGCTGCCCGCACAGCCGATTACGAGATGCGTTGCAAGTCGAATATTTGAAGTTCCGGCTGAGCGGCGACCGTTCTTGTCTACGAGACCAAGGAAACCGTGCGGAGACGAGTGGATTGTAGCGAGATTGTGAAGATGGCGCCGAACATCGAAGAGCAAGTGGTCTCGAATGGCAATGGATCTGTGAAGGTTGACGTTGAGAAGCCCGTCGACGTAACACCAGGCATCAACGCGGCGGCCACGATACCGCGAATACCAATCCCCGGCCCGAAGGCTTACAACCACGAAGTCGAGACCAAGGGGACTGATATCTATCCGCCTGCAACGGTAAGACTCGCGACCTATTGGAAATATCTATCGCTCGAATACTAACGTCAGAGCTTCATTCATTGACGCGTAGTACCAAAACTACTTGCCCATATGGCCGAACGACAAGTATCCGCCGTTGGAGCCGTTCACGCATGATGACCCAGGCCATAGAGCCGACCCGTCGTTCCCAGACCTACACCCACCAGGAAGCAAACATACGCTCATAAACCCGACCATCGGCACCAAGATCACTGGCGTGCAGCTGTCTTCGCTGTCCGATGCGGGTAAAGACCAGCTTGCGCTCCTCGCCGCGCAGCGGAAGGTCCTCGTGTTCCGAGATCAGGACTTCGCGGACATACCGATCGATAAGGCGGTAGAGTTTGGATCATATTTCGGCAGGCTCCACTCGCATCATAATAGCGCGACAGTGGAGGGCCATCCGGAACTCCATATAGTGCACCGTGGTGCTGGAGACGAGACGTGGAGCCGTTTCTTCAAAGGACGCTGCAGCCACGTGAGCTTCCATACGGACGCTATTGTCGAAGTACAACCCGCCGGGACAACAGTATTACCACGGTTCCCTTAGTATTTGGGCTATGGCGGCGCTGATCGAGATATAGTTTATGTACATTCTGGACCTGCCGGAAGCCGGGGGAGATACAATCTTCGCGGACCAAGTCCAAGCTTACAACCGCCTGTCATCTGGTTTCCAAGAACGGTTGCACGGACTAAAGGCCCAATACGGCGGGCCGACTGGTGGCAAGAATGGCATCTGTCGAAGAGAGCCTATCGTCGTGGAGCATCCACTGGTCAGGACCCATCCCGTGACTGGCGAGAAGGCCATATTTATCACAAAAGGAGGTTAGTGGTGCGGTCCGTCCCTTAAAGACGATCAGTATAGAAACTGACTGTCTCAAATGATACCAGCTTGTCAAGGTATCGTGGGATATAAAAAGGAAGAGAGCGATGCTATCATAGGATTTTTGGCTGCCCATACAGCTGGAGGCCAAGATTTCCAAGTGAGAGTGAAGTGGAAGAAGGGGACCGTAGTTGTTTGGGACGTAAGTGCCAATTCCGGTAGAACCATATGCCGTGATCTGACTAACGTTTTCAACTCGTAGAACCGACTTACAGCTCACTCTTCCATCCTCGATTGGGAGACTGGTGAGCGAAGGCATCTTGCCAGGCTTACGCCACAAGCTGAAAGACCATACGAAACGCCATTCGAGCCACAAGGAAATTAGATATCTCGACGTCGCGGAAGGAACGGTTGGGGCGCAATTAATATTATCTATCGCATCGATACAGCTGTGGCATTAAGTGAGGCCTCTTGCAGAATCTCGAGTTTAGCTATACGTGTTTAGAAAAAAAGTCAAGAACACACCCTGCATCCCCAACATGGACCATATTTCGCCATTAAGAAACCCATCTAAAAGAGCATGATATAGCTCCAACAAACCCACTAATATTCATCATCGCCATAATCACCCCCACCCGAATAATCATCGTACCCACCGTCGTCATCGTAGCAACCACCATCTTCGTAGCCACCATCATCACCGTAGTCACCGTAGTCACCACCATCTTGGTAACCACCTTCTTCATCGTAATGTTCGCCAGCTTCGTAGTCTCCAGCGTCATCATATTGCCCGCCATCTTCGTAGTCTCCGGCGCCATCGTGTGCACCTGCGTTTTCGTAGGTGCTATCATATCCATAGTCATATTGAGCGGCGGCATAACCTGTCCTAGGGCTATCTTCCGAATAACTACCGCTTTGGATGCCTTGGCTGGGGCCACTGCTCGTCTTGCTGTAGCCCCCGGCGAAATCCGAGCTACGAAGGCTGCCGCCATGCCCATGCCCAAGAGATGGGCTGTGCGTATCACCTGTTTCTCTCATCCATTTTTGGGCGCTCTCATAGTCATCGAAGCAACGGTGGTCGTTATGCGGATAACCCAAAACCTCGCGTGCCGCTTTGGGCCTATATATTTAAATCCGGCCATGAGTTACCGTAACAAAAGTTCCGTAAGTGTGAGCGAGCCCTCATTCTTCACTCACCAGCTATCGTAGATTCCCGGTTGGCGTCCTTTATTGACTGCCCATTGGCGACCGTCTTGGGAACTAGGCCCGTCGGGGTCGTAGTAAGCTTTTTCAGCAGCGGCTTGAGATGGAAACTTTTGATGAATGTTAGAAGGATATCGATCGGTGCTCGGTTGGACTTGGTCTCTGGCCGGTGGCGAATGGAGTTAGGTTAGCTACAGAGGTGCTAGCTAGGCCAGCAATTGACACCAGGTGGCCGCTCCATATTGGAGCTTCCGCATCTGGATATCGTAGACCTCGGGAATGATAGGATCTAGACACCCACTTGTAGCTGTCGAAGACACCCGTCTGACGGCCTTTCGTAACAACATATCTGGGATCTTTGTCTCTCGGCATTTTGGTCGCTCGAGCTTCTGGAACACGGCAGTAGATAATCTATGGTACTGAGTATAGTCGTGAGATTTAGGTATAAGGTATCTGGGTACTTCGGTGGTGATGGATGAAGTATGAGGATAGTAGTAGTTACGTGCCATTTCCATTTCCAGCTGCTATATACGAGCTCTAAGGGGGTCAAGATGGCCCAGGCGTTGTCTTGGAGAAACACAAAGGTGCGTGCTATATGCATGGCCGCTGGACTCTAGCCGACCTGGCGACTAAACTGCAACAAAACACCGTTGGCGTGGTCTCAAATTCTGCAGTGCCATCAATTTCCAATATCAAATACAAATATTTGAATTTCCCATATACATCCGTCAAGTGCTATTTTCAAAACTCCAGCTTGATCGATATCATATCAAGCTACAAGAATGTACAACCAGTATACAAGAAAGAAAAGAAAGGATTGACCGCGGAAGACCCTCCACAAGTATGAACCCAACTATATACACAGCAGATACCCGATTGATCGAAGAATCCCACTACACCGATAATGAACCAGAGCCGCTGGCTAGCCAATCCCCTTCTCTAGTACAGACAAAGCAACGAACGACTGAAATTGTCTACAGTAACAAAGGGGATTGGAGAATGGAAGACGGCAAATGGATGTGACAATGAAGAGACGGACTCGAGTACTCCAAAGCAAGCATGGATGAAAGAGAGAAAGATATGAGATAACCTGTTCCGGTAGCTTTTAAGTATCTGACAGGTACACGCGCGCGTATAGACAGAACTCTTATGCCCGAATAGGAACCGCCCGCTCACGCTCTCCTCCAAGGAGCATCTCATCGGGGAAGAATGCTTTCAAAACAGAGTCGAGGTCTCCAGTGGTAAGCATGCGTTGCCATTCTTCTTCTGACAATTCTTCCTCAACGTCGTCTGCAAAGTCTTCCTCATACATCTGATCGATCAGACGATATCCCTCATCATAAGTGTAATAAGGTTCATCGTCGTCTGAGCCAGCGTCGTACTCCTTAAGATACTCGCCCCAGCCTTCCTCGCGAATCAGTAGACGATCTTCCTCGTCGTACATGACCTCGTCCTCGATAACTATCGGCTGCCTGGTGAGCTGCATTTCCTGATAATTCGGTTCCTCAAGGTAATGGGAGCCATCCGAGTCATTACTGAAATCGCTGGCCAGGCTTGGGGGTCTTGGCAACGGGATGGTTGGGGGTGGACCGGATGGCGGCGGATACTGGAATGCGTTCGAGTATCGATGGAACGGAAGAATAGCTGAGGGTGGAGGAGATGGTAAATCGGACGCAGATGTTGTCGGCGGGGTAGGCAGCTCGGATGTTGAGCGGCGGGACAGAGGACCCGCCGACATGACTTCGGAGCTTGGGCGAGTGGTCGGAGGGGAGATAGGCTGATGCTTGCCCGGTCCACTCCAATTGCGGTTTTGGTCTGTCGTTCGAGCAGAACGAGGAGAGTCGTCCCACGGGCAGGCGGGATCTCCCATTTTCAATGATGCAGAATCAGACCGGGTACGAACGCTTACAGCAGTTCCCGGTCGAGTGTTTCCAGCCTGGGGTGACATGACAGAGTTTATTGATAGTGGCATGGGGGGACCATCCGATTCCCAAGGACAGATGGGGTTGAACGCCTTTGCCGGCTCAGTAGTGTCAATCGTGATTTCTGTTAGTCGTCGGACACCGAAATCACTCTCGCCTTCAGCCTCGCCGGACTCAGGCCGCCCACCGAAAGCTTTCTTCGCAGAATTCAGTAACCTATATTTAATTATTCTTCCAGTTAGATTTGGTACGAATCTAAACATGGAAGAATATAAGTAGTTCACTCTTACCATGACGTCCGAGATCCCGTCTTGCGAGCGCTGGGTTGTCGTTTAACCGACCACCATGAGCTTTCTCCATTCCCAGTAGGTGTCGAAGGTGCCGCTTCCGCTTGAGCCTTAGGAAAATCCATCTTGAAGGTCTTTTCCGTTACAACCCTCCGATATGGAATATTCGTGAGGGATTTTCTATAGATATGGTTGCTCCGTAGTATCGAAGAATGGAGGGAGGGCCTGGCCACTTGCAATAGCAGCATTCAGTATTTGACGGAGACTCGTAAGTATATAACAGATACTTGAGTGCTGGTACCTCTGAGCCAGAGATCCTTCCTAATCGTATATGCTTGTCTTCCCTGGATATTGCAACAGGTATGCCCAAAAGCATCGACATTCCTGTCATCACGTATATATATACCCCAGCGTCTTTCCACACTCTGATATAGGAGGACCCGCTCGGAACAATCATCGCAAGACGCCCACTTTGCAATCCCTGTAATCTCGCCTAGATCGCTTCCAACTGCTTGATGCCATGGCATTGCTGCGGAATATGCATCAGCCTGCCCGCATTGGACAAGCCTGCCTCACGGGTCCCGTCGACAATCGGACGCTGTGGTTTCTCGGACGGATTCAAGCTCGCCTAAGCTGGGCCCTGCTTGCGAGACGGCTGTTGGGTGAGGCGTCGCCCAGCCGGGCAATTGAGGTTTCCCGAAGCGGCATCCGCGAGCCTCAAACGGGAATAGCGCGTGGTGCGACACCAAGACGCCGCAACGACATGCCTCAAACAGAGTGGGACTGCATCGGAGTTCTGGAGCGCTTAGAGGCGAGGGTGTTGTAATTACAGGCGTCACGCAGGGTTGAATATTACGCACCTGTGTTCTGCGTCGGCGGTCATATCGCAAGATGTTGCAACGTTGTAGAAAATGCAGTTGAAGAAGATGCATGCGCATGCCGCACGTCAGGGATAAATATTTTGCGCGACGGCGACTCCGCGTGGGTATTACGTGCATACATAAAAATTATCTTATATTATAGATATCCTACTACCATACAGATTATACATTACAGTTAGATATCGCCGTCCGTTTCATCTCCGCAGCTAGCTGCATAATGTCAAAAATCTCGAAAACGCATCCACCAATCGATTACGGTATCCGAAGACCGGCTTCTATAGATCTAGCTCATAAGGTCCCTAACTAGTGTACGTATATTGTGAGCTGGCGAGACTTAATTTAATTTATCAAGCTGACTCGATTAATTTCCAGCCGGGCGCAGCGGGGTATCTCGACTACCCCACCTTTAGAATCTTAATACATATGACCAAGTACCTTGTAGATCGGGCAAGAGCTCTCGAGCACGCCCCTTTATTCGCTCTTTACCATCTTTAAGTGCATATTTGCCGGCTTGCAGCTAATCATCGCCGGGGCGAAAAAAGGCTCGCTACGGTGGCTGTTTCTCGCTTATCTCATACTCGATCCGGAGCGCCAATGCTGTTGTGCAGAATCCTTCACCTCTAGATGTTCCTCTTTGCGGAGCGAGGCGACTGATCATGATAGGTCTTGGGTAATTTCGACATGACTATTGTTTAATTGGTCGTGATGCATAGAGCTATACGTGACTGTTCGTGGCGGGCCAATCGGATACCCCCCACAAAGTGGTTGAATATCCCCGGAAAGTAAGGAAACAAGATAACTTGACAAGAAATTGAGAAGGAACCCGAAGAAAGTCGAGTAAAGAGCGACGTGCTTGAGCCAGGGGGTGTGACGGGCCAGTGACTCAGGGTCACAAGCTTGTCATGCCATGCTTAATTTAACAATTGCATTGGGGAACTTCCGCGTGGGAATCCTGCTCCGAAACGGCATGGAGACAGCGCAAGAGGCAGCACGAGACAGTCAGGCGGGTCGTGAAGTGTCGGTACGTATATTTCACGATGCAACAGTAATAAAGAAGCATGATAATGGAGTTTTAAATTTTCTGAGCTCAACGTGTCCCTTCTAGAACTACCATATCACCGCTGCATCTCACCCATTGCATTGCTTCAACTGGCGGTACCTGGAACACGGACCCCCGTTTGAACGTGGAGGAGCATTTTGCTTACTTGGAATACCGCCTGATTTATTCCACAATTGGTCGCAGCCGGAGCACGAGTGACTCCGGAAACAATTGCGCACGACAATACTCTTATAACTGCAGCGGCCGAATTGCAACGGAAGGTGCGACGACGCGAGTCTGATTCTCGTGTGAGGGGTGTAAATTAATTAATTGAACGACGCGCTGACGCGATATCCACACGTTGGAGTCACGAGAGCCTCGCGTGTGTAAATTACGCGTTTTAATTAAGATACCGGATTTGTGAGTCGCGGTCTAGATACGCCGACGGTTGGCCAGGTTATCGAACGCCTATGGCTCGACTTTCGTCGCGAGTTCAATTAAACATGTCGCTGTAATTGAACGCGGCTCGAAAATTCGGTCGGCACGGAGTAATTCGGGAAGAAGTAGTAGACAGCTGATCATGATGAGCACTTATTCATCCCTCTCAGGTGATCTCATCCGCGTCAGGATAGGCATATACAGAAGGTTGAGCTGGATTGAGGGCCCCGATGCATGATTGTCGCTGCATGTTTAATTCAGCCTTCTATCCGCGTGACGTGCTTCCATCGGACTGTTGTATGCGCGTAATACAGTTGTGCATGTGGCGGTTGCAACGTTGGCTGCAATATGCACTCGGGCCGGCGCCGCCCAGCCCTCTGACTTAATTCCCGGGATCTCTGCCCGTAGAAATCGTGGTACGTTCTGTCTTCTCTGATTGGTCCCCCTGAGATGCAGGAACCGTTGGGGCTAATGAAAGAATTCGTTTGGATACAGTGGTATAGCTAGACCCATAAATTTCTTAGTATAATCTGCAAATATTAAATACACTTAGACGATTCATTGGCGCTAGAGGACTCGAGTTGCAAGCTAAGTCTAAATTCCTGCCTGAGGTTAAATTTCGAAAGTGGAAAATTTTCAGCAACCTGAAATTGGCACCTCCAATCCAATTCTGTATTTAGGGTGGACCTTGACGATTAAATAGCCGCTACGTATACTTGAGATTGGCACCATATGACAGGAGTTTGACATCGATCAAATCTCAGAAAAGCCGATGGAATATGGAGTTCCCAGCCGTAAATCCGTAGATCTCGATACGTTGAGACATATTCACCTGCGGCACTCGTGCGCGTCCGATAGAAATATGGACAAATGCACCCGGTTATTGGGGTCGAATTCCATAAGATTTGCAGTGGTCATCTACTGCTGCTTGGCTCGAATCAGTTCAAAAGCATCATAAAATTGTACTAGTTCAACTGCGAATAAATAGTAGGCCAATCGAGACAGTATCTCAATGCCTGTGCACGTCGAAAGAGCGACATTGCCAATACGCGCCTCCGAACATGCCCGGCGGTACGTAAATTAATTATCACCCTACATATGCATATATGTAGGTAAGTAGCCAGTGCAATTGGACGACAAAGGTCCCGATATCGCGATATCGACCCCCCTGCCGGTAGCATCCGGATTGGAAGCCAGTTCCCTGTTCGTAGCTGACATGCATGACAAGCAGTATTTGCAATTTACTCATGCACTGCAGACTAACACCTGCATATTTCAACCGCTGGCGGTCCAGATGCTGTCAGGCTTCCTCAAACTTAAGTCCACCCAAATCAGCTAGAAAAGCGTGCAAGCTTCATTTTCCCGCACCAACGCCTTTGCGAGGTCTGAGATTTTGTTACATATATTAGAATTCGCAAACCAAGTCCTAGAAAGTCCTAGATATGGCTCTGGTAGACACACCTATATGTAATTGTAAGCTAGGTAGAGCCCTTATTCATTTCAACAATTCTACTTTATATTTTTATCACACCAGCTTCAGATCGACTGTATACTATCATAAAAAGATTCGGTTTGTTTGAATCCAAACGGGGATTATATATGGACGGATGCATGTATATGGCAGTCTTGTCTTGATTGATTGATTGGACTGGTCTGCTATGATCCAAAAAAAAAGTCCGCCCCATACTGCCATCCGCGGCGGGGCATCGAGTGGGTGTCATATGAACCACCAGTCCAATACAAGACAATAAAGCCCCACTCAATCCTATCATAATAAATAGCTCGACCAGCTAATCCTCTTATAAATCCTCTCAGAATTAAACTCCCGGGCAGTTTCTGATCAGACTTCAACTGAACTCTCTCCTAATAGAGCAGTTTCCGATCAGAGTTAAACCATACCCCCCTTTGATGGGCAGTTTCTGAGGTTTGTGAGGTTCGAACTGAGGACCGCCCTCAGCTCATGGTATGTGCACTATACCACTACACCACGTCTGGTGCTAGTCGTCAGGTTTATATAGGAAAATATAAATAGTCGTAAGCGAAGTTGCTCCAAGAAGCAGTAGAAACTCATGTGTACAAGTAAGTAAGTACTTACTTAGTATATCTATCGGACTACAAATATTGAGCACGCATTTAATGGAACTCAAGGGACAACCGCATATGAATCTCTAAAGATCTTAGTCAAGCCCTAAAGTCATATATTTACAATACCCTGACTAGGATGTCAGAATTCTTATTTTGCCACATCTTCGCCCGGCAGTCCGTAAGAGAGAGCACCTCGGATGTTGATCAGCTTACGGCTGGAGTAAATGTGTTTCAGAGAGAAGACGGATGCGACAAAATCAGATACACATAGGGATCCAGGAGTCCGGCTGTCAGAAAGTTGGTAAAGATTCGGAAATCGGAGAAGAGAGCTTGGTTGTCGTCTACTCGTCCCCTCGAAGTCACGATCATGATCACTGAGTCTCACGACTCTTACATACGTTGACGTGTGGACCTATCCATAGCTGTAGTACGTACGACACGCGCGTACATCTACATATGGCCCGAAAGCAGGAGCAATCTTACAGCCGTACAGATTGACATGTGAACTTCGCTGTTGTATACATGTAACGTATTAATCTGCGTGGATGCAAGGTGAAGGTGTGAGACGCGCATATATCCGCTGTCGAAACCAAATATTTTCTACTGCATGTTTGTATAAGTTGAACACCTAGCGCGACCTAGACACTTGTAATCAATGATCATACCGACTATCTTGTTTGAATACTTCTCGGTTGGCACGTAAATCTACTACGAATTTCAAAATTGACGTAGAACAAAACATCTCTAGGGCACCCAATATCGATACTGCAGACATCTGGATATCTGATATGTGCCGATATTTCAAATTGAAACAGTGCGGTAAGCACGAAATTGAAGAAACACACGGCAGTTCGCAAAGTTTGACGTGCACTTGCAATACTACCATCCCAATTACATTCGACTATGTTTCCTGCAGAGAATGCCGTGCATTCGCATACAGAAAGCCGAAGTATGAAAAGCGACCCACGTGGACAGCTCAGGAGGTGGACAGGTCAAGAGGACGAGCGATACAACCGCCATGAGGGAGAAGACTACCGAGACATATCATGCTTCCAAGAATCAGAGTAGTTCGTGGCCAAGCCTAGATAAATATATGGAGTCATCTACGTGTGAATGCATTTGGAGCTAGCAGAGCCGGGGCTGGATGTAAGTTGAGAGATCCGTCATTAAAACTGCGATACAAACAGCAGCGGAATAAAGACCTTGTAGAATAATATCTGGATATCAAATATTTGCCGTGGCAAATGTAATCTGCTTTGACAAGAGGCCAATATGTTCCCGTGCTGTGATACGTCTTGTGCGGGAGCAAAAGCTCAGCAGTTCCGCACGCTACAAGATTTTTAACGTTAGAACTACCTGTGTATCCTCAACTCCTCAGCAACAAGAAAGCTACACATCCATCGCACCGATATATTCACCACCTAGCACCGGCAGAACTAGCAGCCCTACCATACGCCCTCAACTGCTACGCTTACACAAACTTCACGATGCGGCGAACTAGCTCGTTCGAACAACGTGTCGCAGACATCGACTCTGATGGCGGCTCTTTCGACTTCTCTGCTGCCGAACAGCATACTCCAACATTCACGATCTGGGATGAGGCCGAAGGCATTATCCACAACCCAGGCGTCGAGGAGGCAATAAAAGCTGGACGCGTCCACGTCTCTCCGGAAGAACAGGCAAAAGCTCGACCAGTTCGTGAACCACCATGCACCTGCCCAGAGGCCAGAGAGCCCTGGATGAAACGCCAAGCGCTATTCTTTCAGCGTCTTGAGGAGAAAGAGGGCAATCCCAATGATGGAAAGGGAGAACAGCAGAAGGAGAAGAGGGAGCTAATGTCCGTAAAGTCTCTCCGTTCCCGAATTAGACACAGCGGTAAGTGTATGGCTGACTTAAGAACAATGCTCTTCCTTCTGGAATAGCTACGACGACATCACATACGCTTTGAAGAGATACGTTGGCGCACACTATGCAGCTCAAGCGGTCATGGACGATTACGCCATGAAGTACCCCCAACAGGGGTTCCACCGACGACAAGATTCTTACAGAGACAGCTTGGAGATGCAGCTCTTACAAGGTCCAACTCGCAAGCGCCACAATTGTCCGTGTGAATTCATGGAACCTTTCAGAGGGCACTGGTGGGTACCTGCTGATTAAACACCACGCTTAATCTTCCACTTCTCTGTGATTATCTGACGCGTTAGATTACGACAAGACCGAGACGCTGATACGGCTGTATGACAATTATAGTAAGGTCTGGACCTTATTCTGGCTTGGAATCATCTACGTCACCATCTGGGCGGGCATCTGGGTTCACGATGTCAGAGGCTTTACGGAACGCTATCGAGAAAAGCAAGAAGCACGCATTAGCAAGCTGGAATCTTTGCGCGGTGAACTAGATTTGATGACCAAGTTCACCGGCACAACCACCGGTCTTCTTGATAACATCACACCAACGGCAGTAGCTACAACCGCGACCTCCATGACAGCTGCAGCTGGCGCCACGCCTACTCTCTGATAAGATTAGGTAAGTAGAAGCACCATGAACGGCTAGACGTATCGGTCGCAGGCTAACCTCCCAGTGCAAGCACGACAGAGAGCAGCTGAGATAACAATACACGAATATCTCCAAACTTTAGCACTACTCTGCTTTGAGGTGGCTTCAGAGGCAATATGCGTTTGGTTTTGTCTCAATCTACTGGTTTTATTCACTAGTGGTTGGACCCCAACTTTGATCCTCGCTTGCTTCATTTTCGATCCGATTCGACTCTCTTGTACACAACCCAACTTCTATTCATATGCCATCATTTCGTTTCAAGTAGCTACAGCCTCGGCTGCACAATCCTCCTCGATATCCGCAGAACTGATAATGATTTGGAAACGAAATCGCGTTGCTCCATCAGTTCCTCATAGTTTTGACATAATAAGTCTTGAGACTACATCAGAGCAAGGTTGAAACCTCAGAAGCTCTAAATAGTCGCCCATATCCATTTCCCCTGACTTTTCAAGATTCATAGCTGAAGAGAGACCATTTGTCAACCTCACGTTGGAGGAGCTTATCTCGACAGGCCCAATCGGGCAGGCATCTGCGCCTGTGCAACCGTCGGCCAAAAGCGTTGTCCCACCAAAATGCAGCATCCCGCTGCCAAGACCCATCAAGCTTTCGCCCAGCTGTCCCGCTGACAGGGCTCCACGGCGTCCATCCTCCCTTCTCCCCCATCTGGCAAGCCGAGCAGCCTCGCAAGGTGCACTAGGCACTGGCTATGGATTATCTCCGCGTCCAGGGGCCTCGCTTGCAGCAATTACGTATGCATTCGACAGCTCTATCCCCGCGAGGCGAGATATCTGACTGTCCGCACCGGAACTCGATGGAAGCGGTGGCGGATTGAGGAGACCGTCGGGGTTTTTGAACCTTGAACCTTCCCGAATGAGCCTGCTGGGAAAGCGATGGGTATCACCGCATGTGGCGGCTTCTAAGAATATCTCTGGTACTCGTCGGTTCAGGCTAACTGAGCTCAGGGCATGGTTGCAGTCACGGATATAGGATGGTTGCATGGTGAAGGTAGAAGCTTGTATTGTAGCTTTGCTGTTCCGCAGGTACTTTGAGTACATTGATACCGTGACGAACTATTGGCCGCAAGCTGGGACATGGGTTGGCGCGTTCCCCGCCGTTAACCCGCATGCATATAAATACTGAATGCATCTGCGACTACGACCGTCCCTTCCGGATCCTCTAATTCAATTCACAGTTCGAGATTGCACACTCGCCAGTGCCGTTCATATCCTCTCTACCTCGAAACTAATATCTTCTATCGGCTTTAATAATTTTCAGCCTTGATCACTCCTGCGTCCATCGATTCCGCCTGCTGAAAACGAGCTGCGATGTCTAACTACGCCGATAGCATGTTGGGCCACCCCACAGACCCGAATGTCGGCCTACCACCTGGCTGGACGGCTCGCTGGGATCAAAATAACCAGCATTGGTTCTACGTCGACACCAACTCTGGCCGTACTCAATGGGAGCGTCCCGGCGCCAATTACGGCGCCCCGCCATCGTCGGGTAGTGGCGGCTACGGCTCCTCCAACTATGATAATCACTACGACAACAAAGGATACCACAAGAGTATGCATGCACCCCTGTACTGAGTAGCCCATGTTGAATTCTACAATAGTAACCGAGCTAACCAATGAACTTTCTACAGACTGGGAATCACATCAGGACAAATACGCCGCAGAACCCGAGCATTCTATCCCTTCCGGCCGTCCGAAATCGCCCAAGAAGCACAGCCATTGGGGAGGCTACGCGGCTGCCGGCCTCGGTGCCCTAGGTCTCGGTGTTTTAGGCGGCGCTGTCCTCGGCAGCGAAGCCGACAATATCGCCGGCTGGACCGGTGAGAAAGTCGGCGAAGCAGAAGGCAAGATCCATAACGTTGAGACGGATATAGTCGATGCCCCAGAGAACGTAGCTGAATGGGCTGGTGATAAGGTTGGTGAGGTTGAGCACTTTGGCGACGAGGTGAAGCAATATGGCGATAATATCGACAATGCGTATGATGAGGGCAAGTATGAGGGTCGGTATGACGATGATGATGGTGGCGATTATGATGACTAAACCGCTATTGATCTGGTGGCGGAGTTGACTCTAGTGGGCAATGAATATTCATTATGCGGAGGCGTCACTGGCGCGACGATGTACGTGCATTTCCCTCATGAACGAATCTTCGGCGCATCATACTCGAACGATACTATAATTAGGAATTTTCATTATTGGAATAGTCATTTATGATGCGTCCCCTGAGTGTCCGCAACTATTATGGGTCCTGTATACCGACTTCTATTATAAAACATACGAAACTTTTGGCTTCATGCATCCACAAACTGATTACCAGACCGCTGAAATGCTAGTCAATGCTATCGTCGCTCCGTCTGTCTGTCATAGCCTGACGCCCCAACCACCTAAACTCCCCTCACGATCCCACCGTAGCCACTCATCTGGCCTGTCCCACCGCCACGCTTGCTGTCCCGCCAGCCATCGCCAGAAACTCAAAGCGACAGGCTCTGCCACCGAAATCCCGCCATGCAGAAAGTCATACGCGAAAACCTCACTGCACCATAGCAGCCAAGTCGTTGAATATATCGTCGTTATAGTTTTCCCCAGCACACCCTTCGAATCCACCCCAGCTGCTTTCAATGCTTTAAAAAGCGCAATCTCACCGAGAAATCCCACCGGCTGTAGCAGAAAGAACCCAGCCGCAGACTTCCACCGTCTGTTCAACGTGTAGCATCCGACGCCATGCAGGGCGCCAGAGTTCGCGAACGCCGCAATCATCACTATTATCTGCGCGCCTGCGCTCCGGCGGTCCAACTGCAACAGGTGAAATGCAATCCACTCGCCAGGATACGAAAAGTACTTTTTGAAGATACTGTGCCAGAACTTCGTCCAGAATCCTCGTAGGCTCGTCATGTCGGCGGGCGATCCAAACAACGGTACCCATCCTTCTGGCCGCGTGAGAGGAACGAGAGTCGTGAACAACAGTGCTGCGATGCTGAAAAGTTGTGTCAGAATGGCGTATACGGAAAATAAACCCAGGTACTTCCGGAATACATGGTGCCAAAGGAACGGTATCGCCGCCGGGTTAACGGGGACGAAGCCTGGCAGGCATAGCGCGTAATATTCGTCGTCCGGCAGGGTAGTAGGATGAAACGGCGTCGTCCAGCATACCGGCGTAGTAAAATACGGGTCGATGGCGGCGATAAAGCTGAAGCTCTCGAGGATCACATAACTAATGCATATCTTCGAGGCGTGCGTTTGAAGGAAGGAAACGAAGCTGGTGTCCGGCGATGGCGCCGGCGGGATATGACGGATCTGAAACTTCCATCCTACGCCACGGGAGGCGAATAGCAGCGACCACGTAAACCGTATCCGTTGCTTCAGCGGATATGACGATATCGCAGGATAACCCAATCCATCCTCTATGGACACCTTACCGCCCGCGGTTCCGTTCGACACACCGTGGGACCCGCCGTTCGCGACGCCATTCCCAAGGCGGGAACTACTACCGTTAGCCGTATGTTTATCCCTATCCTCGTACGTTCCACCGTTCGCAGACCCGTTCGCAGACCCGTTCGAATGCTTCTCATCCCCGTTCATATCCCGAAGGCCCGTTGTGCCATTGCCATGGCCATTGTGTGTGTATGCATGTCCGTTGGTAGCCGCGACGCCAGTATCGTCAACTGACCACTTGACGTCCGGGTCCCGCGCCACATCCTTCACGACGAGCAGATTGAATGCCTGCAAGGAACCGTAGTACGCATATGCGCCCACGCAGAACGCGAAACCCCAGTGACTGCTGCTGTATAGCGCGACGAGCCGGGCGTACAACCCCACAATCACGGGGAGCGCGATCGCGTTGCGAAGCGGTGATTTTTCCGGATGTAGTAGGAGCGTGAGGAAGAGGAGCAGTAGCGGGAAGAAGGCTTCATGGAGGAGGATTGGTGTCGTGGTGGCAAGGGTGGACAGGCGCGTTGGGTAGAGCGCGTACGGCGTTAGTGATGAGCTTGGGAAAAGCGGCATGGTGTCAGTGACGCCGATGGAAGCGTGTTGGAGGAGTCGCGATGTCGTGGAGGAGCGGAAGATTCATCTCATGCATGGCGGTGAAAAAACTTGCGGATGGATGACGACGGGTGCCATGTTAAGAATCGGATGCCCGAATCCGAAATGACGTCCCCTGCGTTCGCAGAGATGGAACGTTACGTCGCTTGGCCAGCCGCCAACACGCGTCGTCGATAGTCACAGCGGCAGAACGATATAAAGTGAAGGATTCAAGAGACAAAGCACCATGGTGCTATATAACATCGCCAACCGTCGACGGGTATGTATGTATTTACAGACGGAGAACAACCGCTATTAAAAATCCAGTATATCGCGCGCATCGCGATCAAATGCCGCCGTATGCATAAGCACCCTGAATGCAGAAACAAGATCTCAACCCGCTCTCAGAAACATGAAGTAACATAAAGAAGAAATGTAAACGCCTTGTACGCTTATGCAACAAAACTGTTGCCAAAGATGCAGAATGTACGACTAGCGATAGTGGTATTTCTCCCGATCATCTAGTTCGTAGACATCCTCATTCTTGAGCCGACCATACAGTCACCGCCCGTCTCTCCTTACCTCACCAGCGGGCATCTCATAGATCATATCACTCCCGCCTAGTTCAGCATGCTCTTGCCCGCCCATCGCGACATGCTCCTGTCCACCCAACTCAGCGCGAGGAGCATGGGATTGTCCACCCAACTCAGCGCGGTGAGCGTGGGACTGCCCGCCCAATTCGGCGGCGTGAGCATGGGACTGCCCACCCAACTCAGCGTAGACCGGCCCGCCCTCTCCGCCATACGGCCGCGCGAGGGGCGTCCCGTCAGCTTCGTGCCGCCAGCCCGCCTCAGCAGCCTTTCCATCGGCTTCATGCATTCCTGCCACTCCGGCCAAGGGCTTCTGATCTCCCTGCCATTTATCACCGGCAAGCTCGTTCTGCGGCCGTGTTTGGGCGGCGCCGTCCATTTCGGGGATAGCAGCACTTGCAGGTTCAGGAGCTGGCGGTTGCTGCCGTCTCCGCCACCACCACCATCCTCCCACCAATGCTGCAATGACCGCTACACCTCCCACAGCGCCGCCGACAATGGCACCGATGGGTGTGCTGCTGCCGCCGCCCTTTCGGAATATTTGCGTAGGCAAATGTGTAACAATGTTGGACGGCTGGTTGCTCCAGTCGGCTTGGAAGATACGGAATGTGCCAAAGTGGTATTCAGCAAACAGGTATATCTCCTGCATGAACGCACGGCCTAGCCTCGGGTTTCCCTCTTCCGGCAGGCGCTTCAGCGGGAAGTACCATGACTTTGTATTGGAGCCGAGAATTTCAGGACCACTGGCTTGTAGAGAAAAGGCGCTGTAAGGTATTTCGAGATTCATCGTGGTAGTGTTCTGTGCGGAGTCTGCGATCGTGAATGTGAACGTCGGGTTGGCGTTCAGCAGCTGATCATGCTGTTGTTCCGTGAGGAGATAGAGGCCGACAGTTTCGTTGTATGTCAAGTTCAATGCGCGCTCGAAGATTGCGCAAGTGGCATTCGGCAGCCAGAGGTAGGCGGTCGACGAATCGATGGCGATCTGCTGGCTGCTGGTGGTGCGCCGCCAGTCATTGTCGAGGAGTTCGGCGGTCCCCCGCTCGCCGTTGACGTAGACGCCGGAGGCTTTTATCGAGGAAAGGGCCACGAGGAATGCGTAGGTGAAATCGTTTGATTGCGTGAAAATGAGATCGTTGTCCACGTATTTGGACGTATCGTAGCCGCCGAACACCAGCGACGCCGCAGATGTCTTGCTTCCTGTGAAGCCGAAAGTTCAGTAAAGTCCCCATATCTCAGTTGCTACATGCTCGGCCACCTACGGTAGATGGCACCCGCCTGATACCCCCAACTTAGACTCGGAATCGTCCCCTTGTTATATAGCGAGGTCAGGAAGCTGGGCTGGGGGTCGTTAAAGTTTGTGAAATTCGTCGGTTGACTCCCGAGTCCGAACAGGCCGGTATACCATTGATTGCTGGCAACTGTGACGACTACCTGATTCGGCAGAGTGGGTGCACGGTTCGTATTGGTTATCCCAACCGTATCCATGCCGTAGTCGCCGATGGAATTGTATCCCAAGTCCTTTGCAAGATCCGTCTTGTATAACCCCCGATCCGCCCATGTCGACGAACCGTTGATATTGAAAGTTTGCCCACGCTTGTCGGAGCACGTTTCGGCGGCTTGGTTCCGGCAGGCGGTGCTGTCTATCACCCAGATTTCCTGCCAGCTGGTCGCGGGAAGGACACGGACGATCTGTTCTGGAGTACCCAGACGCATGAAAAAGGTACCCCAGCTCCCATCGTTACCTTCCCTGCAGATGGAGTCAGCAACATTATCGCACGTTCAGGGATTTGAAATCGTACCAGGCGCTACTCGCGGGCCAGTTGAGCGCTGTCGCATTCAGGTTCGGTATTTGTTGCGAGCCGACGATGCTGACCTCGGCGGTAAGCAAGAGGAAGGTCCAAAGCAGAAGCGACGATGACCGTGGGACTGCGGCTGAACCCATGGCTGCGACTCTGGAATTCGCTGCCACCTTTAGGCAGGTCGAAAATTGCCGGGCAGATGGAAGAACCGGTCGCAAAGGCCACCAAATCCGCCGTCGACGCAGTTGCCCCGATAGTTACGGTGTAGTCTTGAACCTCAAGATGCAATGTTGGTGCGAAGTCGAAACAAAAATAGGACTGCGGGAGCGTCCCCAGAATATAAGGGAGCTGTGGCACAAAATGCAATCTCTCCCATCTCAAGGTCATACAGCCAACGTCCAAAGACGAAATTAGCACTGTTCGTTGCTTGTGACAAGGGGGCTGCGTCGGGAATATGTAGCCCCAATTTCACGATCCCGTTCAAGCGCACCAAGCGGTCATTCAGCCAACGACCAGCCGACGACAGGCAAATAGTGGTAATTGCCCAGACTGGGCTAACCGCACATGTATCCGAGAAATGTTTTCGTAAACGAAAGGAGAAGCGCTACTTTGGCCGAGAACGCTGCCTCCGCCTTGGCTGTTATCGACTCCCTTTCAGCTGCGTCGACATGCAATTTGGTCCGGCCTGGACACCTCTTTCTTCCAAATTATTTGCTAAGGGCCAAGGTGCCAAGTGAGGCTGAAATACAGAGAATCCACAAGGCCGACCCTCAGTGCTATTCCCGGAACGACCTGCAGAAGACGTCGTATTGGCCGCGCGAACAATCAGACCGAGCTCGGGCGGTCTTCCGATCAAGGGCGACACTTGGTTCCATGGTATTGGGGACGAGAGTCGGGGCCGGGTGCCACCATCGCGACCGCTTTTGCAGGCGGCGTCGACCCAATAAGGAGTGCTGCCCCCGCAGAGCGTACGGAGCGCATGCGTGAAACTGAAGGTTGCGAGTCAGCCTCCCCGAGACTACTAGTAGGTTGCCGACAGCAAAGACGAATTGGGGACAGGAGGTACTGGTCAGTTGGTTGCAGTTGGTCTCAGGTGGTATCAGATGCGGACTATCGAGATGGCTTGGAATTCTAAGTCAGCTCAGCCCCATGCATATCTGGCCAGGGACAGAATGACACGCACAACACACCTCCATGGCATCCATGATCTATCGTATGGTCTGGTCTCAGTCAAGCCGATAAGGCTTCAAAGATTGTGAGCTGGTGCCCCGATTCTAGCAAATCCCTGGAGAATTCTGGCCGTGACAGAAGGGTTGAGGCGGGTCGGTCTATGTCCGGCGGCGGACCTCGACGCGCAACATCTGGTACCTGTTTGCAATAACGGCGACGTCAAGACTAACCCTGCTGGGCACAATACCGGCCATACAATTAGCCAGATAGCGATCAGATGGCCGCTGACCCGAACTCGGGCTCTATATCTCAAAGCATTAGCTATCTTATCCTTTTGGCTGGGCATAGATCTATATATGGGTTACCTTAGTGGCTTGTAGTGTTGAGGATGGGGATGGCGATACTGGTTGGATTGGGCGCAGAATATTCTAGATACACTACCTTGCGTCTAAAATGTTCCCCCACATCTGCATCGCTCCAACTCCATTTCTTCATAGGGCTCGCCATCGCCATCGCCATCGCCATCGCCAACCTCCTTCCCGTCACAACAACCGTGCTCCTTCATTGAATTCCAGCCCAAGCCTCGCAGGATGGCATCCGGTCGAACTCCTCGGTTTGCGAAAAATGGATTTAATGTTGACCCCAGGGACAAGCAACCACTAAAGAACAGCCTGAAAGCAGAGTTTGTATTCATTCTAGAGGAAGAAGACATCGACATCATCTATTACTCTTGGTATCTTCATAGGAGAAGAGGGAAGGGAAACATCATCTACCTGATCGACAAAGATATTTTCAACGATGACCGCATCGGTGACCTTTACGGCGCCGATGACCATGACCCTATCGACGATGGAAAGCTGGACATTCCGTTTTTCGCAGGCGGTGGTGACGGAGTGACGAAGATTGGACAGGTTGACTATCGGAATACAAAGTCGTCTACATCTGATAAATCCCCCGACCCACTCGATGGCCAGTCTAAGGAAGGGCAGGGATCAAGTCTGGACCCTCCAAAGCCAGAGCCTGGATCATGCTCAGGGCCAAAGATCCAGGAGCCACAAAAGGCATGCTTGCATGACAATAATGCCGGTGCTGCACCTCGCGCCACAAAGAGAGACGACAGCATCCCAGCCTCCAAGGCCAAGAAGGGTCGCGTTAAACCTTCGACAACCAGAGACCGGAAGGTTGTAAATAAGACGTGCAAAGTGCACGCAGGTTTACCAATACGCATGCAGTAAGTAATCAAATGTATCGTATATCACAAGTGTATCCAGCACTCTAACACTCTAAAAGATGGAAGATCCAAAAATGGCTCTGGGAAAATCGTCCGAAAATCAAAGTCCAGGAGTCACACAAACAGTATCGAGTTTTCCAAAACATCGGCTGGAATGCTCGGAGGCTTTTAGAGTAAGTCACATGCTAATTAACGCGTACATACATCGTCATCGAGGAAGCCTTACTTATACGGATACGACTATAGGGTCGTTTATGGAGGGCCTCATGTTGGCTTCTTCTCCTTCGCCGTTTCAATACACCTGGTAACCCTCTGGTTTATCTGCGTCTTGGTTTGGTGCAATACTCGAGCTCGGGAGTTGAGAGAAGCTTACACTAATCCTTCGGTATGGGAGACCTGAAGCGAGCGATTCTGATTGAATGGTGTCTTTGAGAATAACTCTGAGCGATCCTGTTTGGCTCCGTGTTTGGCGCTCGTATGCATATGCCCTTCTTGTATTAATATTCTACGGGTTTCTTATGTATTCCCACACTCTAGAAGAAATATCGTAGCACCATTCACACTAATGGTCTACATAAGGAACCTTGATACAAATCTTAATGAGGCTTCCTCGATAAAAAAAAAGAACAACAACAATCGTACTAATATCCTGTGAACCATCGATTTCAGATATTATGGAATTGGCTCGGTCTCGCAGCACCAAATCAAAAGTGTTTGGTTTATGAGACTAGCTTGGCTGAGGTATAGTGAACTTCTACGCACAGCGGCAGTGAGCTTTCCTAACCGATAAATTCTCTGCCGCTGCTAAAGGTGTATTGTTTCCGCCAGTTTTATCCTTAGACTTACAGCCTACACAGATTCACAATTTTTTGACACCATCCATCCGGCATCCATTTCATCTCTCATCCCATAGCTTCATCGACCCATCTATCACCTGCACCATGGGCCAACAGCAAGGATCCGAGTCCCGGCTAGCGCCGACTGAACGTCGACGTACCCGTATCTCTGGAGCTATTGGTCGCCTTCGCGTCAAGCTATCTCGATATTACAAGCCAAAGAAGTTTACTACTACCAGACGCCGAATTTTCAAGGCATTCAGAGACCTTACTTTCAAGCTGCCATGGAAGCTATTCAAGCGTAAAGGCAAAGCCAAGAAGCCCTCAGGCAGGGGCAAAAAGCGCCGTGTGCGCAAACCGCTGGATTCAAGGACTCTCGCTCAGGACCAATTCAAGAAAGCCCTCAGGTAGGTAACTATCCATATGTCCTTTCCACCTATCCTACCCTTTTCTTCCATCCAAGCCTGATTGCTGATGAGATGCTACTGGGTCCAGGCGCGACTATTGCTGGGGCCCGGGCGAAATGAAGGCAAAGGATAAACCTGGTGCAAGGCGCAGCGAATTCGACCGATGGACGAAATTCTGGCGCCTGGATCTCGATACTAGCAAGGAAGAGCAACCCTGGACGGACATCTTCGACATGACAGAGGTAATGCCACTTATCGCTAAGGAGATGGAAACCCGTTCCATGGAGGGACCAGATGGACAGGCCACGACCGGAGAACAGGGACCCTTGGATCCACAACTTCTGGACGAGCAGGAATGCACATGCATCCCTCCTTTGAAAGATATTCTTTTTGCCTGGGTCGGGGTCGTACCTTTCATTCAGAAAGTCTGCCGCAAGTGAGTCTCTTCCATCTGTTCGATCTATATAGTTCCTAGCTTGTCGGTACATCAAGGGTGTTTGGATTGTTAACGCGGCCGCGCGACGAAAAGTTGGCTAGCGATTCTAGTAATGATTCTAGTCGTCACTTCGCCTTTTCTAACAGTACCCGTGGGCATACCACTTGCGAGACCTACCATAAGTCGTCTCGAAAGGGCGCCGCGATTACGTAAATACTATCGAGTACCAGGTCAAAAGATCGACGACCTATTCGGGGAGGAGATATACCGCAATGGGCCTGGCTACTAACGAAGTCTTGACGATAGTCGTGCATGCTGGGAGAATGTCTGTTTGTCTGGAGCATTCGGTAACGCTCGATGCGAAGGCGTACGCTACAAATCTTCAAATTTAGGAAGGGCTGATCCCGATATCTTAAACTTCGATAAGGGGTTGAGATAAAATACTGAAAAGACAGTATAATGAAATGCATGCTCAGATAGTACATATTGTCTTCTCGATATTGACACAGCCTTAGCCTCTCCTGTAGAGCCAATAAATGCGAGTCGTGCTGTGTATTACCCGACCAGATTTGTAAAAGATACCTTGACCCTAGGGCTTAGTGTTGTCTGGTATTTGGTGTCGACGCCAGCTTGAAATAAATTCCAGACCACCAAACAGAAACGTTCCGCTTTCTTCCCTTCCACACCACCTTACCCACGCTGACCTTCACTTTCCCGCTTCTTCCAATCCAGTTTACAGAGCCAATCATGGATTCTAAATCTGAGGACATCCTCGAATCGCCAGACGATGCGTACAAGAAGCCTACGATAGTTCTCGGGCTCCCCAATGAGGCCTTACGCTTTGAAAAGGTAGAATACAAGTACCTCACTAAGGACGATGAGAAAGACCTGGAAGACGTACCATACTTGGTCTTAAGAGAGAGGTAGGCAGCTTTATTCACCACCTTCTCGTACATCGGTAGCACGCAGGTAGACGGCATGCACTTTCTCGATAACCGCTCGCTAACGTTCAATCTCTGCGAATAGAGAGTTCAGAGCACTGGAAAAGTCGCTGCCACGGGTTCCCGGCCAGCATCAGGCCATCCGCGAGTTGGTTATCGATAAGAGGCTCACGGATACGTTCGAGCCGCCCATCAAAATCCCATGGCCGACCAGTCGCCGTAGCTGGTATGTATGCTCCAGGCTCACTCCTCGTCCTGGTTGTTATTCCGTGATTGGGACTTACGCCATCGATGTAATGGTCCGTACACTAACTGACTGTTGATCCGAGCGAGCATGTAGGCGCAAGCACTGGAAGTTGTACCTCGTCTGTGTCTTCGTGCTACTGATCTACACCGTTCTACCCCCTGTCCTCTTGCTGACCCGGGGGCGGGACCAAACGAAGGCGAGCCTGACAGATGGTGAGTTGCAGACTGCGACAGCTTACGTTAAAGGCAAGTGGTTGTTTGAAGTTAGTGCTGAAGAGGCAGCAAAGATTACCTATGATTTCCATCACGATGTTTAATTGTCTTCCTCTCTCGAATTTCCTTGAGCTGTTATCACATTGGTTCGGTGCATGCCGTCGGCTGATTGCTCTCGTTAAGATGTGAAATAACTATCTTTCATTACGACTAATTAAGCCAACGCCTCTACATTTACAAGAGATACTGTTTTTGCGATCTAGTATCTCTAATCCACTAGTGATGCTATTGGAGAGCGCTAGAGCTCGAAAGTGGCCGCTGACACCGCGTGTTATCTTGGATGGTGATGTGTTGCCACTATATCAAGCCGTCTAGCCAAATACTTGGCCAGTCTCGTACTTTGGCCATCGATGGCCATCCGCCCACTTATATTTTTCATACCTTTCAACAACTTCCCACGCCCCGTCACCAACATCTTCTTCATCAGCAGAATACTCAATCGCTACAGGATGTGCCGCCAGCAAGTCAACTACACGTGCGGCCATAGGGAGCTCAAATGGGAGCGTGTAATCCCTTGCCCCTCCAAGGTGCAAGGGTGCCCTGAAATCCTCAGCACGGTCGAAGCGGGGGAGTTTTGCATTTCCTGCCGTGCCGCTCAATCCAACAATGCGGGCCATATGCATGACTTTGCCCAGGGCCTCCGCGAAACTGCACTCCATGAAAAGCGGCGCGAACTCCACAAGCGGCGGTTCCTGAAAAGCGTCGAGAAGGCCTGCCGGGAGGCCAGGATGCTGGACGAGTGCAGACTGGTCCTCAAGGCGGATAATCGAAGAGCCAAGTTTATACGCGGGGCTCGCTTGGAGGGATGTGCTAAGCCTCGCTGGAGTGAAGAACCCGTCGAAGAACTTCGGGGCGAAGTATGCTGGCTCAGGCGCCTGTTGGAATGGTACCACGATGGCATGCCACCACGCTGTCCGTCGCACGTCATTGCAAAGGGACAGAGTAAGTGAGATCATCTGCTTATTACTTTGACTTATGGCCATGTAGAGCTGACTTTTTGCATCTAAAACAGAGATCAAGATTGGTGCCGTTTTCCTGAATGAGGAGAATACATACACTGGCTGTTGATATACCTTGTCAAATGAATACTCATGATACATGTCTCATCTCGGCCCAGAGTCACTAGATATGCTCTTGTAGAGATTCTTTGGTATTGCGGTAAGCTGGCGCACAAGAATCCACGTGTGGTCGATACCTTAGCTGATATCTCAGGAGGATTAGGTCGTGCTTTTACTTTCATCATTTTTTCTGCTTCTTCGAACAACTAAGTATCGAATGCACGATATTAGGATTATTCTCACGTCTCGATCTGAGATCTTCTATCGATTCCTAAAAGTTGAGCATCCGTATTCTGTTGTCCACGAGGAAAATGTATATTCATCCATCACATAGGGAAATTTTGCCACGAATACGACCTATTCATACACATTTCTAGCGTTCTCTTACAGTTTCTATCGTCGCCACATGAGACTTGTGATATCTCTCCACAGTTATACTAATCAAAATTACCATTTCTTAATCGGGACAGCTCCTAGTCGTCTGTCATCTGCTGGTTCCAGCTCGAATTTATCTGTCCTCAATACTCTCTCCAATCTAGTTTATCTTGATAACCAATAGATGCGTCGGAAAGCAATCTTATGGGGCCCGCTTCTCGGCCGCCTTTGATCCAAGTGTATTACAGTGGACTTCTAAAGAATCCGTTTGGTCAAAAGTGAATTTAGCGGTGTTAATTCGCATTCTCTAGATATTTGTTGGCCGCAACTTGTTGTGCAGGTCTGCGCTGTTGATGAGAGCGTGCACAAATAAAGGACTATAAAGTCACCAGAAGACACCTGGTAGCTAACCACCTCAAACCCCATCATCAACGTTCCGCCACCTTCGAGTGCCTCTTACGGTGGATCTGTATGGAAGCACGCCTGGGTTCTCGTTCCCATCACTCTGCCTCTTCGGGCCTCAACATCCTGCATCTTAGTCAACCATTCAACAACCCTCTCTTCAGACTCCTCACAGCATCCAGGCTCTTGCACCTGGCACCATGGATCGGCCTACAAATAACTCCATTCGCAGTCCGCGGTCTGATCAGGTACGACCTCTAGTCCCCTTCGACCCTGCAACTCCTCCAGAGGTTTCCTTTTGACCACTCCAGTTTCAACTCTCTTCCATCGTCAAGACGAAAGTGGCACAGATAAAAGCTAATGCCATTACTCCCATTTAGATGGAGGATATCGAAATGGTAGTTGAGAGTGTTGAAAGAGTCCTAACTACGCAAGATGCCGGTTCTGTTGAGTTCGTGCTGTCGTCTGAAGCTGCAATCTATAACGTAGCACATATTTTACAACAACAGCTAGGTGTACGGCTCGAGAATGATCGCATTCACCAGCACTCTCAGCCACCGGCTCAACCGCCCTCCGGTTCCGCCACGCCGTCGCACGCCCACCGCTCTCTGCCTCCTCGGGGAACGGTCTTTGGGAGTCGACGGGAAGGCGGAGCACCGACTGAGAGCCCCGCCGTCCCATCCGTCGAATCGTCAGAGCCATCTATCAAACAAGAGGAAGAAGACGAAGATTCGCTCTGGCTAGAGTCTGGAGAAGAATTCGAAGAAGAACACGAAGAAGAGTCTAATGAAGACTTTGGAAGTCCAGATGACAATGAGGAGGACCTGCTTAACGACTCCACTGACTCCGACTCAGATGCCACCCGAGACTCGGCCTCTCTCTACTCGCCGGAATCCACGCACGACGGACAGCCGCAGCTCACGCACGTCGGCAACGTCCCGTTGACCGTCAACCAGTCAGCTGGAGCTGAAAGGCACTACTACCCGGACTGGATGCCTCCAGCAGACCCCAGTCTTAAAGGCTCAGAATCCTTCGGGCAGAGGAAGATGCGACGCGATTGGAACCGCAGAGTCACAAGCGGGGGTGTCCATTCTTCGCAACCGTATGTTGCTAAAGATGACCCGTTGGAGAGATTGGAGACCCTCGCAGACATGGCCATCGCCATGAGCATGGCTGAGAACGGCGACGCGCAGATGGCATATGTCCTCGACGGGATCCGAAAGTACAGTAGTGACAGCAGAGAATTTGCGGAATGCAACCACTACCTGGCGCAAGTGGACTATCAGCAAGTGGTTTTGGGGAATACTGAGGATGGTGAGTAACACCCTTTGCATCTAGTTGGATGACGATCTAACACCTGAGTACAGATATAGGCTTTGACAGCCCGAACTACGTGCCTAGGATCTCGAGACGTTGAAGAAAGATTTAAGTACGAATTGTGTATGTATCCTGTGAAGGAGACGGCAGTGTGTATCCGCACTACAGGCAGCATTATCGTCTCATTTCAACAAAGCCGCACGACTATTATCTGATATTTTTGTATGGCATCGGGTTGGCGGTGTATTTCACTTAGAGACGCGAGAAAGTATGGTTAGAAACATCTGTACTTTGACCGTTCCCTACTCTTTCTCTTCAAATTAACTCCCTAGTCCCTTCCGGCGGTCACGATGGCCTTCGCCAGGGCCTCCGGATTCGTAAACATAACTTCATGGCTGCCATGCACGAGTACTTTCCTGAAAAAACCAAGTTTTGCGGCGTTACCCTCGTACACACCAGGCGGTGCCGAACAGTCGGCGTCCGCCAGGAGGTAGGATCGTGGAATCTTTGGCGGGAAGCTGTGGAAGGATTCTGTGTTTTTTACACCGTCATCCCAGGTGCCGTAGGGCTGAAGGCGGAGACTTTTGTACACCTCGGCTGCTTGTTCGGCGTCCGCATCCCCTATGAAGGCGTCACGGAAGAGGGGATATGGGCACGGAAAGAGTCTGTCGGCTGTATTATTGTACGTTCAATTATATCAGGCGGCGTTAGTTGCTTATCGATATGGTCGATGCGAATGTGCTTATTGAGGGGAAATTTGCATTTGCAGATTGGGGCATTGGTATATGAATACGTACGGTGTTGGTCAGCGAGACCGCCATAGAGCGTTCTCGCGAGAGGAGGGACGCAGTCAAAGAGACCCTCGCCTTCGAGGGGGACGAAGGCGCTATAGTACACCAGTCGCT
Source organism: Drechslerella dactyloides (assembly GCA_020064725.1). Taxonomy (NCBI): domain Eukaryota; kingdom Fungi; phylum Ascomycota; class Orbiliomycetes; order Orbiliales; family Orbiliaceae; genus Drechslerella; species Drechslerella dactyloides. The sequence goes on from JAGTWJ010000001.1 coordinate 3,281,705, forward strand.
TGATCTTGCCCTCTGGTAGCTTAACTGCCATGTCCGTAATAATAATTCCACCCCAAGAGTGGCCAACCCTGCATAAAATATTGCCATATATCAGCAAAGACAATGTTGGATACATTATTACTAACGAGTAGTTCGGGTCCATGTATATGTGGCTCAATTAGATATTGGAGTCTAAAGGGCTCAATACGCACAAAACAAAGTCGTTCAGCGCCTTTTCCTCGACGTAGTTCAGCAAGCCCTTGACGACCTCATCAAGAGTGTGGTAGGGCTTGCCGTTTGCGTCTTCAAAGGCTACCGATGGTGAATGGACAGTGTGACCGGCGGCCTCGAGGTGCTTGCGAACGCCGTCCCAAGAGTGACCGTAGTGCCATGCGCCGTGAATTAGCAAAAAGGTAATTGGCGCGGATTTTGGGAAAGAAGACGCCATTGTGCGATTAATCTCGTCGAGATTTGTTGTATTTTGCAGTTGTCTGCGAACGCGTGCGGTTAGATGATGCTTATCTATTGCCTGGGGCTGAGGATAGCCAGTTTTCTTTCAGTTCCGTTGTAGATTCTCGAGCGGGGTTGCAGACCCTCTTTTATGTATTGACCGTTGTGCATATTCCGGCACTTTTGTGCGACTGTGCTTCAGCTGCCCAGCCGCCAGTGATATCACACATCATGGCATGCATACCCGAACATGTTCCTTTCTTGGCTCTACTAATACTAACTACCAAGCATATTGGCACGAAACCTAGCGAAGGAACCTGCCGCTGCAGGGGTGTTCATCAGTTTTAACAAATCAGCGTCGCATTTGCAAAGCTTCAAAGCAAGCTAGTGCACGGACTGATTCGAGTTGTCTATCAGGGAGGGCTCGTGTTCCGGCTCCGAGGCACATTTTGCACATCTTGTCTTTGTTGGTAACTACCGAGCGTCCGCGGCTGAGTAAGTTTACTCGAGTAGGTGTCGATATCACCCAACTCGGGGTGTGTACGTATAATGTATAGGTACGCTTTGTGTCTATGTATGTGTATCGGCATACGGCGTGCCGGCCGTCCCGCTTGATCCTCCAATGGAAGGATATATGGATGGATCTGGCAGCTTTCTCGGTTGTTGAGATCGCACTAGTCTGACTACGAGTGACTGCAGCTGCAGATGCATCTTGATTTCACAGCCTATAGTTTCCTTCTAACCCGCCGGCACTTTCACATCAATAAAACGTCATTATCCACTAATCTGATCGATCGCTTGGCCGATTGGAGATCGATACGGCCGATACTACTTTAAGCAGTCGGTTACTGCGCGCCGCGCCCGTATTGACTGACGGGTTTATAGCTACACAAAAGCGCATGCGTATGCATCCGTATTCACGTTGATAAGTCGGACGCAACGGATTGGATTTTCGTTACGTAATTGCAGCACTTACACCACATGAATATATTATGCTCATGTGATATAAGTAACTACGTATCTGTAGCTATATGTCCATATTATAGTCAGCCTAAGATAGGTACTTTCTATCGACTTCCATCCAAAATATATTTCGGTTGGGATCGCCATGCAAGTACCCCTGTTAATCGGTTTGTGGTACCTACCGAATCGGTGCGCGCACAGGCTGGGCGTAGGTTGGGCACACAGGATTGTTACCGACTGCTGTGGGTCCGCGGCCCATCTTAACATGTTCTCCACTTTTCTGTGCGTCTGTGCTGTGATTCTGGATTTGAAAGGAACCATTCGGCCAACTATGATCTTTCATAAGATCCTGGTACCATGGTGCTGCTACATTATATGACCGTAAGATGCATTGCAACATTGAGAACAATCTCGAGATATAGGTCCATAATCTTAGTCCGGCTTCTACCGAACAAATACACGATTGCGGGTCAGCAGGAACGCATCTTAGCCTTGGATTTACAGTATGGCCGCTGCTAGCAGCGGCTGAATGATTGAATTTCAACAAAATGAGAAATGACAATATCCAGATAAGCATAAGCTGGCGGTACTTCAGGCTGTGACAAAATGTGAGGGTACGGTGCGATGCGCATATACTCATAAGACACCAGATCGCGAGCAAGAGAACAATTGCAACATCCACTCTTTGCAGTTATGCTATGCACACATCACGACACTGTCTGCTGTTCGATCTTAAATCATGACCCCAAGCAATGAAAAAATAAAGCGACCGGAACGCCATAGACCAACCTACACAAACAACTCCCATCAAACCCCATCGCATCTACTATAACACCTCCTTATCTGTATGTCTTTGTATATATATGTCTTGTTGTCTCGTAAACCAGATGGTAGAATCCCAAATCTGCGCACGGCCGTCACTGGTCCGTATAGAGTAATTCCACGACACCTATCATCAGCCATGAAAGCGTAATATACTCACAATAAAACATGAGCTGAATTATATCACTGTGAGGTTCATATCATCCCCTCGGGCTGCTGTAGTCTCTGCCCGTTGGGGCCAACCCACCCATCCACTTGGCTTTTGACCCAGCTGCGCATCCAACCCCGCACTCTCTCCTCAATCTCCTCTACCTGTGCATCCTCGCAATGTGGGAAGCTCAGGCGGGTGATGAAAGGCCCACCTGTCTCACGGTGCACAAAGGGCAAGCTCGTCTCCGGGTCCACGATTCCCGCTGATTTATTCTTCAACAGATTGTTGAACCGCTCGTGCATGACGGCAGGGTCGAGCAGCGTTTGATGAGCAAAGTAGCGCTTCAGCCCGTCTCGCGTCAGGATAGGGATGGGGACTGGCGGCTCCGGATTGACGCATTTCGGGAGAAACGAAGGAGGTGGTTGGACCGGCGGCTGCTCGAGGACGTGTGGGAGGCTCAGGAGTGTGAAGTAGTTTGTAAGCAGGCTGGAGATGAAGTCCTCCGGGTCCGGATGGAAGAGGGACTGTGCGAGGCGCATTTGCGACTCATCTTGCGTCATATACATATTAGTCGAGCGCCTCAAGTGTCAGATGATATCAGCGAGGGGTATGCACGTGTACTTACAGAGGTTCTCTTCAACAGGGTAGCCCATATCCTCCCACAGCTGGCCCAGAGTTTGTGGGTCGAGTCCCTGCTTGTCGCGACAGTGCATCCGATGGTAGTAGTCGAATATACCATCCGTAAAACGGTTCCACATCCGCGACCACTGTCCGCTGTGGTCGTAGAACACACCCCAGAATTGCTCGCCCTCGGTCTGCGAATCACCTACGGTGCGCCGACGCTTTGCGAGCGGGCCATGGGCGTTGTCGTCGCCTTCGCTCTCTCGCAGCGACGAGCTGTCGACATACCAGTTTGGAAAGCGATTCTCGATGAATGATATCGAGGTTGCCTCCCTTATTCTATCAGAAGCAGGCAGCGGAGTCGGGACAGGGTACGAGTTGGTGGATAGAATGTCAACGGAGAAGGGCTGGGGCTTGTGTGATTCATCCAACCCGCCAGGTGTATCGCTGTTAGGTGTAAACTGGGATGGTTTCGTCGACGAGCGGATGGTATTCACGCTATTGTAGAAATCCTCCTCTGGTGACGGCTTTCTCGGCGGGATGGCCCTTGTGTTTTGCAGCGTTTGGGCGACTGAATCGCGAAGTGCAGAGGCCCCGCTAGCGCGATGCGAGTCGTTAGAGATGGTAGCGTAAGTATTCCGCCGACTGCCCGAGAGATCGTAGAAGCTTTCTTCGTCGAACGTATCACCATCTTCGTTGTTCTCATCGATATTCGTAATCACTCTCGCCGCGATCCGCGCTTGTTGATCCCGCTGTTGCTGTTCTTGAATCGTTGCAATTTGTCTTTGCATATGCATTTGCCATTCGTGCTCTTGCTGCGCTTGCAATGCTTCCTGCCACTCCTTATCCGACAGGGTAAACGTCTGTTCCGTATTCAACGGTATTATCGCTGGTTGCATCGGTAGCAATTGTGGCGGTGGTGGTGGCGGCGGTGGCAGCGGCTGCTGATTTTGTCTGACGACTGTCGGCATACCACTGGACTCTCCTTCCAGCTGGTTTGCTACTACGGAGGGCAGGACATATCTCGGAGTTGATGCGGGCGTCACCCCAGGTGTCGGATAATCCATCGGAATCACCGCTTGCATGGGTGTGAAACCCGGCGTGGCAGGCATCTGATTCGGCCCTGGAGACCCCGGACCACCAAGACTAGGGCTGTTGAATGCATTGGAAAACGCATAGCTATTCGACTGCGGGGTCGGGCAGTATTGGGCAGACTGTTGTGCCAGGTACGCTGGAATCTGGCCGTGAGATTGTCGATGTGGTTGACGACCCGCGTATTCAAAATTGGGGAGCGCCGCAGGCGACTGTGGTTGAATGAACGATTTTCGAGAGTTGTCGATGGAGGACTAGGTTACATTGGTTAGTCCTATTCGTTATACTTGATATGATAGTATCTAAACCAATCGATCTGAAGTGCCACAAGTATCAAGATTTCAATGAGAGAGCAACCAAAGAATCGCGCAAAATTTTTGTATGGTGCTCCAACACAATGTGGAGGAAAATCTCTGAATTCGTCGGCACACTCAAAACGTTAAAACCTCAGCCTCACTGACTACCAGTAAGCTGACCCTAACTGATACCCCAGGAACCAGGTCTCCCGAAACGTCGGGAATATACAGTACAAACCAGAAGCCAGAAATGCAAGGGCGACAAACGAAACTTTCATACCTGATCGCTGATACTCTGGGGGCGAGATATCTGCAGGTCCCGCACACTGCCAGAGTTTCTCTTGGAGCTGACAAGCGACCGAACCAGATTCATGGTCAATGCTCTCCCTGTCGCAATTTCTGATGTTGGCTGCCTTAACTCGAGGAATCCGCTCGCACAAAAGGCTAAGGAATGTCAGCGAAAGGAAAATCCTGGCCGGCAGCAAGATATATAACTATCCGTCAGCGACGACGGGGAAAGGAGGGGGCCGCGATCGAGAAGTGTGAAAGAGGAGATCGATACTCCGTCCACCTTTCTTCGTTGTGCCTTTTATCAGCTTTCCACAAAAACAAAACTTAGAATGCCTGCGGTGTTCACGCTGACTTGCAGCTCTCCCTCCCCTCTCGTTTAGCCAGATCTGCGGGTGCTAGGCCGGCCGCAGGTTCCAATCAGATTGCGATCAAGCCCCTCGGCCAACCGGGACTGCAGGAGTGCAACAAGCAAGCACACGCAGACGGGGATCACCTCGCCGGTTGCCATTGCGGTTGGGCGCCATTGCAGGAGGTAGCTTTGACAGAGTTGTATGCAAGGCCTAAGCTCACGTCCTGGACTTCGTCGATCCACCGAGCTGCGAGGAGCCTTCTCGCCCAGCTCACGCGCCTTGAGGGGCAACTGCAGCCGTTCAACGAGTGCATGAGAGTTCGCGAAGGCCGAGGGGCACAGGGACCTGAGGACTTCTTCTGGCGACGGAACCTGGGCAGCGGGAGGTTAGTGCGGGCGACTGTGCTTCTAAGCGGTCGAATGAGGCGGGCGGCTGAAGCGCCGGGCTCTTGGCGATTGGCTAGGGTTGGGACCAGAGACGAAAAGTCGTGCTCTTTGGACGGATTTCCCCTGTGAAATAAAATTCCGCTGCGCTGGGGGCGGCGCAAGTGCCCACTTACAGGTGACCGGTTATGCATGTACGGTCGACAGCGACTACTTGCATCGAAGCAGTCAGTCGACCACCGAAGGACGAGAATAGAACCTCTGGATGGCAAGGCAGGTGTCAAAACCTGCTTGCCTGCTTCCCCCGCCCGGCTGCCTGCCTGCATGCTTGCCTGCATGCTTGCCGCCTCTATCGAGGAAGTATGCAGAAGGACTCGGCGTCTGCAAAGAAGCTTTCCAAGCTTCCATCTTTAATTTTAGAATTGGTCCCTCTCGCCCACGTTTATATGTACAGTACAAGCAAGCGAGCTACCGGCTCTAACCTGTGCGTTCACTGTGCCATCGCAGGCGGACGTCTGACCGAAGCATCGATGGAACCTCGTAGACGCTCGGAGGCAAGAAAGCGCTTTGGCGGCGTTGTTGGAGCTTGTTTTCAGCGTCACCTCTCTCGAGCTCAACCTGCGGCAGTGACGCCGATTGTTACACTTAGCGATTGACTTTCGAGTACGAGACAGTGGTGCTCTTTGAAACCTACATCGATCACGGCCAGTCCATGTCTCTGTGTGGCCTAGGCGAGTGGCTAGTGGTTGACGCTCGAGGTTTGTGCAATTGTGAGGTTGGTTCAAAGGACGAATGCGTTGCGGCCGGGGCTCTGAGGGGAGGTTGGAAAGCGACGCAACGACCAGCGCTACCTGATTGGCTGGCACAATGCCGCCGATTTCCCCAAGCGGAAACACGGCGTGGATCTGCCAGCTAGAAGCACAACTTTAGCTGAGCATTCGAATTCCTACCTCATGATTCAGCGGATTTTACAACCGCCTGATCAAGAATCACCTAGTTATTCTGATGTTGGATCTGAAGCTCTCCATACAAGATAACTAAGACCGTCAACTAGCTTCACTATGACTATTATCAAATAATGCCAGATATCAATCAAGCCTCGGGTAGCATCCAACTAATAGCTAATATCGTTGGCTGTATCCTAACTATTGTTAGATCGAATCTGCATCTGATCTGACGGCCCGCTGGTATCGACGATAGTTCCGATGTCAACATTATAGTAGGCGTCGGTCTGTTGCAAGCAGTTGCATTTGAGGAACCGAGTTTAACTATTCTATTCAGATTTACGAGCTCGCGCGAGAAGCCGACATTGATGTCAGGGACCGATAGATCCCGAGAACTGTACATCAAAACACGTGCACTACCCAAGATGGTCTGTCGCAGAATATGCTGTAGGACTCCGACAAGCTGAGAGCCTTCCTGCAGTTTCATTCGTCTCGGCCTATTTGATAATTTTTTAAGATATCATCCATGGTCCCTGCGATCTCGCCACCCACGACCGCATATCTCCCAACAATATCTTGAAGAGCTTTAAATGATCCACTGGCCCATGCAGGCGGGCCCACGAAATCGATACCTAACTTGGAGCCGTACTCCTCTAGGAACTCATCCATTCGTGAAATTGCCTTCTCCCTCGTGTCCTCTATCGTTTTCACCAGCAACTTAAGCACCCCTACGCGGATGGCGAGATCCTCGTCGCTCAGCTGCCACCGTCCTACAGCGGGGTCATACCACCCACTGAACAGCCAGGCGACTATAGATTTTGCATCGCAAGCCGTTGGCGAACACTGTTTCTTGCCAATCGAGTATAGCTCCGTGAGGATCAGCCATACACTCGTTTCATCCATCGAGTTCGTGACGTAATTCGTCCAAAGTCCGGACGGAGAAATGACATCAGCGTCCCTCTGCGCTTCGAGTTTCGTTCTGAGCACCCCCAGCCTGTACCGTAAGCTTTCAAAGAGCTCTGTCCATTCGGGATCTGAATACTGAGGCGAATTCCCCAATCTTGCTCTGAAATATGTCGCCCTATCCATAGACTGCTGAATTCTCTCCCGGACGGTCATTGTCCAATCGTCTTTCTTTACCTCCGATACAGGAGGGTGCTCATCCACCAGATCGATGAAACTTTTCAGGGCCGTGATGAAAGGTTGGATTAGACTCGTATTATAAGTCTGGATGGTGGCATCGAATTCATAATCCGAGATCGTGATCTGGGCGTAGCTGCTAAGAATTCACACGCAATGTTAGCAATTGATAACATCCAAACATCTAGCTCGACAAACTGCATCAGCTAAAGGAGCACTACCACATACGCAGTAGAGCATAGCAAAGCACCAAATACTACAGCGCGGCAGTAACCGCTCAGCTTTTTTGTCCACATGGCGACTCTCCTGGGACCCGATTAGAAGTGCTTGAATCGTCGACGTTAGCTTGGCGAATCAGCATGACTACGTCTTGCATCGCGATGTCCTGTATACCGCATTGCATTGCGACGGCGAGTTCCTTTGAGGCGGATTTCGTTATGTTTGCATGTGTACTCGCCACAGATATGCGTTAGATTTGGTCTACGGAACGTATCGAAGCTGGGGTTGCACGAATTTTAACTGACACACCCGCAAATATAACATATAGCCCATGGCCAATCTGAGCACGCATTCCAGAAGAGTTGGAATCATGCATGATATAACAATGCGCTTCCATTGTTCGAGGTTGGTGGAAAGCACGAGAGACGAGCGGAGCATATGTATCATAGTTTGGACTCACCTTGTAGCACGCTGTCCCAAAGCAATCACCCAGGCCGCTATTATGAGCATCTTTGCGAATTCGAGCCATATCCGAGCCATATCCTCCACAAACACGCGCATGCATAGTCTATGCGCCATATATCAATTCATCCGAATCCCGCATCCCGTTTTCTGAGCTACTCCTCCATGTTATTATATGGTACCCGGTAACGCTACGATATATTACTGAAGTATTTACACGACACCGCAGTCGCGAGCGCAATCGAGAGACTCGAGAAGAATGGCGGGTGCAAAGAATAAGTTACCTAGACGCTCACTCTCTACGTCAAGTAGCTCCACAGCAGCCTCAACCCGAGTGCCTCAGCGTCCCCCCATCGACGACAACGACATCAAACGCTTCCGAGTCATCGTCGAGAGAAGCTCGACCAATCGTGGACTAACTCAAGGAGCATCAGGGTGGGATGAAGCCTACGACATCGAGTATGCCAACCCTGTTATAGATCCAAGACGCTCCGTCTTCAAGTACTGGCTGCATAAAACGTTCGTCGAGCCCGGGATAAAACCACGCCCGGTGGCGTTGTTTAATTTCTATACGCGGGATCTCGTGATGTTCGAGGAAATGGACCGGATTCCTACAATGGAGTTGGGCAGCCGCAAGATCCCGATCACGGCTGGATATCTCTCGCTATTGCATCCGCTGAAGGGGCATCGGGCTGACGCCAAGCCCCATCCCGTCTTTGGTTATAATTTCCCTTGGAATCACTTTTCACGGTCACAATGGATTGCCGTCTACAGCAAGACGTCCACGTACATCCAAACATACAATTTTGAATCCGATAGATACACGACGGTTCTAGATCGCTGGGTGTCTAAAGATTACTATCTGAATCAAATCCTTCTGGAAGATTTGCAGGAAGGACGGCTCTATCTGACGCCTTGGGATGCTGTCAGTGTCATAGGTCGCGAGATATTCATTGAGAACCTCAATAAGATCGTGATCAAACCTTCGAAGTGGTTGTACATCCACATTTTGCTCCCTTTGACGGTCATCTTATACCTGTTCAGCTTGATTTTCCGAGGCGGCAGTCGTACCGGCGCTCCGGGTCCAGCCTACAACGAGACGCTTCTTAAGGATACTATCGAGAAGTTGGCAGGACAAGCTGTTGCCAGTAACCTTAACGGGAATCCGGAAGTATGTACCGCTACAAGGAGTTTATAAAATGCAGAACCTTAGAAGGGAGAGTTTTGAGGGTACGAAGGGCTCAACAAGATTGATAGCAGCACGTGCGACAATTTACGCTTGTCGAAGTTGTTGGAGCAGACTACCTTCTTGAGTGTCGTTCAAAATAGCTAGTCACTTTGTTGATTAAACGCAGGGATCAGAAATGCTTTTTTGTATACTTCTATATAAAAGAGGTTAATGTTAGATACGTACCGAGGTATAAAATACCGAATTCATAACCCGGTTCCACTGGATATTCTCGACCATTCGGAATCGTAGCAACTAGCCACTCGCGCCATTTTCACCAGCCACAATGCGGGGCAGCCAGCAGTATCATTTTTGTTGACATCCCGACTCGACAAGCCGAAATGAATGCCGGACCACGCTGACAAAGATCTGATGCATCTGCGACTTCCCAACCTGCGGAAGCCTGCATATGCACTGCAGCTAGCTCCCAAGTTTCTAGCCCGTCTCGTCACGAGACGAGATGCTCATGGAATTCTCCGTCTAGGCGCAGCTCAGTCAATTGAGCCGATGTTGCCCCGCCATGGTTTGGTTTGATTTCGCGAAAATTGGTTTTATAAAGAAATGTGTCAGCGGCCGCATGAAGCCTTATTCGGTCAGATCTGGGGCAGCGTCGCTTGATATTGGTAATCGCAAATGCGCACGAGTCAGGCTTCCCCAGGAAACCTTGCCCTAGTGTCATCTTTATCCCCATGTTTTTCAATTTTTCGCTATCGGTGAATACCCAGGCCTGGAATCGAAGCGGATGTCATGTTCCACAACATCTGGAACCTTGAGACGACAACCCCATCCGAATGGACGGTCAGCCACGACCCCGGAAGCGCGCGCAATCCGTGGTGAAGTTAGGGCTAGATGGCATCGTTGCCGAAGATTGATTAAGACGTGGGAACAATCTATTGTTCGCCGACTCCGGATATCAATCGATTCCGCGGACGGGCTGGGCTGGGTAATACCCGTGCCCTGCTGGGCTCGACCAGCAATCAAACGCAATCCTTGGCGACTGTCTAACTCGATGGGAACAGCCGTCGATTGGGGATTCTCCGGCTGGCATATCGCAGCGTGAACGAAGCTTCGTGATTGATCGGTCAATTGAGATATTCGGTTGCGCAGTCCCTCTCCAGAACGCACGGCGCAGGGTGCATTTCGTATGCCAGCGTCATTTTTTGACAATCACTCGATAACGACGCCCAGTTCGTATTCGTCGAGATTTATCAGCACGCCGGTCGTTGGCCGAGGGGCTGCTATAGTCTAGTGACTGCGAGGCCTGCAAGCGCAGGAGCCCGTGTGAGACCGTCCGTGAGGCTCCACAATCCGCGGGGCGGGTTGACGACAGCACTGAAATGCAAGTCAGCAGTTGCAGACAGGCTATTTAACAGGTAAGTTACGTATGCATGGACGGAAAGGAGAGACATCCCACCTGTTCTGGTTATCCCTGCTGGAGAAAAGCCCTTCTGGCGGACAGGCAAGCAGGCTAGTGCACGACAATTATAGCATGCGATTGTGTAGAGGCCGTTAGTAGGCCGTGCTGTACTAAGCTCTTAGTTATACTGGCTGCGATATAATATAAATAACTGCGTGTTCGATATCGTCCGGCCCCATGACAGGATAATATATCCCGCGTGGATGAGGGGCAGTCGTTCGATTGCCTTGGCCTTCTTTATAAGCGTTCTCGACGATTCGTAATTGCAGTCGGGCCATATTACCCACTGGCCACCGCTTTAGCTCTATCAACCGTTAACCGGACTGTGCGCGTATACGGCGACGACGTCTCGAACTCGATTCGGCCGCCTCAACTGCTGGACTGCAGGCTGCTTGATCAATTGCAATCGGATACTCCGCCGGCTCTGCAGCGCTCGGTACCGCGCCGTCGGGATTACATCAGACGGTGGAACTTAAGGATGACAAAGTCGCGGGTGCCCCCGGAAAAACGAGTGAGAGTCGCCCAGGCCTGCGCGCGCTGCAAGCGACGGAAAGAAAAGGTAGCTCTACCGCTGCGAGGGACAGGTAGCCTGACTCTGCAACCACCACCTTCCCATCCACCATTGAGCACTGCGTCACTAACTTCAACGGTCGTGGAATTGCCAGTGCGACGGGCAAACGCCATGCCGGAACTGCATCAAGGCTGGCGTGCTGTGCATGACCATAACTCAGGCTCAGCTTAGTGGGACTATTGGCGACGTTAGGACCTCCACGGAGCCGCCGGTTAAGAGGCATCGGACGCTGAGTCTCGACCGCGATCCATTCGTCGGCCTTCTGTGAGTACAGCTCGGTAACCCTTCGTCGGAACAAGAGGACTTGGTAGACTAATGGAGAATGCGATATAGGAGGGAGGATGGCAGCTACACGCGCTATGAGGCAGCGACGGACGCAACGCTGTCACCAGGCCTGCCGTCGCCGATATCACCCCTCTCAGAAGGACGAAGCGTCTACGGCTCCCCGCAGTGCTCAAGCGTCAGAACTGTTGTCAAGAAACCTCAAAAGACATGTGCGCGCTTAATCATCCTATCATGACAATAACAGCATAACGCTGACATTGATGGTTGTCAACAGGCCCTCATGCGAGAACAACCACTGAGCAAATGGCGAACTGCCTCCGCGAGATCCTACTCGAGCGCGAAGGGTCGCTCTCTACAGGCGTACGCGCATGCTGCAAGAAGGCCGGCTCCAGCAGCCACGCCGATAGACCCGAAGTTCGGATGCCAACCTACGACGAAGTGACGACGCTACTCTCAGTCTTCCGAACACACGTACGTATGACATTCACCGACTTCCGGCGCCGTATACTCAAACGCTAATTTACTCTACAGGTATCGTCAATAATCGACCCGGCTCTCGACAGCCATTTCGTCAGCCTGGTCAAGACACCGTCCTTCATGAACCACCCGATCAACCGCCACTATCTGTCCGAAGTCATCCTCGCGATCTCCTACCAGTGCGTCGCATCCGCTACCGCGGCTATAAAACGCAAGTTCTCGTCGATAACAGCGGATGCGGCACAGGCTAGAGCTTCGGCGCATTTTAAGTCCGCACAGGCGGGGTTCGATATGGCGGGGGCGATTGAGAATCCGGATGTGTCGGCGGTCGAGGTGCTCCTACTCATGAGCGTGTACAAGTTTCTCGAGGGTGCGGCAGCCGCAGCATCCAGCCTGGCCGGTATGAAATCTTAATTCCTCGATATTAGCCGGACACGGGAGGGATATATCACTGCAAGCTCGATAGGCTAACCGAGGTGATAGGACTCGCGATATCCATGGCGCAGACACTCGGTCTCCACGAGTTGAACCATGCATCGGCCGTGGAGAGGTCGACGGCAGAAATCCACACTGGCATCTGGAACTCCCTGTACAACCTCGACCGCGTGCTCTCCATAACGACCTCGCGCGCATACATACTCCCACACGACAGCAACCCGCTCTCTCCGACCTCCCCGGTATCCGACATCTGCTCTATCGTCGGCAAGATCATGCGGGCGACGACCACACCCTCATCCACTCCGGAACAACTGCAACCGCTATCCCACGATCTGAAGACGTTCAATTCGTCGTTACCGACGGCGTATAAGTGGAGTACCATCCTCTCGACGACCCTTCCGCCACAGGAGCTCATGAAATCGCTGCATGTCAACGCCCTGTACTTTTGCGCCATATTCAGACTCACGAAGCCGTCGCTGTTATCGACACTGCTCCGCGTTACCGCTGCGAACCTCACGCCCAGACGCATCCCGTCGCCTCTACCCGCTAGCAACAACATGATATTCCCCCTCGCCTTCGCCACCGAATCAACCTCGTCATCTGCTGCATTCGCGGCGGATATAACAGCCACCCATGAATCCCGCTGGTCCGAAGCCGGCATCTACAGCGCGCAGACGAGTCTCCGGATCTTTGAACGTGCCCGCCACAGCGGGATAGCGATGCACGGCACCCCGCTCTTCGAAACGTGGCTCACGCTCTCCTTTCTAATCTGCATCGCGGGGCTATTCGCATTCCCGGCTAGCACCCGCGATTTACTCCTCCACCACGGCGCGAATTCCGACGGGGATACCGCCGCCGCTGCAAACTGCAGGCCCCGGAGGACGCCGCATGATGTTGAAGGCCGCGTTGCGCAGGTTGCGCATCTGTATCAGGGATTGATTGCGACGGCGAGGATGAGTCCGCGGCTGTGCGCGCTTGCAACGTTCATCAATGATTTAAGAGGGTGGATGGGCAGGCGGGCGGAGGAGAGTAGCAGTGGGAAGGATAGTTTCGAGGCGTTGTTCGGTGACGGCGGGGCGGTGGATGCGGATATGGTTGTCGAGGCTGCGGTGGGGAATATTGCAGCGACGCCGGCGTCGGCGGTGGAAGGTTTGCGTGCGGGCATTTCAGGGGAGAAGGAGGATGTGTCGTTGGCGGGACTGTTACCTGAGACGCCGGCGTCGATGGCAGCGTCGTCGTCGTCGGCGAGGGGGGACGAGGAAGGTGCCAGGGATGGTGCGGTTGCTGAGGTGGTGGGAGGTGGTAGTGGGGATCGGAGGGCGGTTGGCGATGTGGATGACCTGTGGCAAAAGATTTTCGAGGATCTGGAGCCGGCGGATCTGGAACCTGAGGAGGCGCTGCAGCGGCTGGGGTACTGTCTTGACGGCGGCAGCGAGATGACGGCGCTGGACCGATTAATACGAAAGAGCGACGTTTTCGCGTAACCAAGCGTGCGATATCAACATTTAGTGACGAAGCATCTATTATATATCCATGCATCTACAGTTTCACGATACAATTGACTTATGCATGCAGAACAAGCAGCTAGGCCTATGAGAAGAGCACTTAATACCCAAAAACGAATTTTATTCCGCCGCTATATATATGCCCATGGTAAATCCTATTCTATGTGTACACGCTATATCGTATGCATCTAAAACTGGTCCTTATTCTCCCTAAACCAGGCCTCGAGGTCCTGCGGCTTCCCCCCCTCAAAATACTCCTGAATCCCCTCTTCAGCGGCCTTCTGTGAAGCCTCGACCGTCGGGCCAAAGTACCCATAATCCTTGATCAGCAGCATATTCTCCAGCATCTCCTGCCCGAGCTCCTTCGTCGGCAGGAAGCCGATAAAGACGTTCTCGGGCAACTGCACGTATTTCGCCTCCTTGCCCGTCACCTCTTTGAAAACGCGGACGACGTCGTCGCCGGTCCAAAAGCCCGCTGCCTCGGCTATATTCACTGGATTCGCCGCACGGAATACCTCCGGTTTCAGCAGCGCGCCGGCGACATAGGCACCCGTGTCCCGCGACGGGTTGAAGAACGGGTACGCGGTCGTCGACGGCAGCGGCTGGGCAAAGGTGTAGGTGTCCGCGTCCACGTCCTTGCGCAGCATGCTGGTGAGATTTTGGAGAAAGACGCCGGGGATGATGTTTACGTGCGGAATGCCAAGGGAGGCGATGTAGTGGCCGATTTCGGCCTTGCCGTCAAAGTGGTGGACGTTGGGATATTTCCCGTTGCTGAGGGTGGCGACGTGGGGGAGGTTGCTGAAGATTAGTTGTTTGACGTTGTGTTCTTTGCTGGCGTCGGCGATGCGTTTGCCTTGGCTGACTTCGCGGTCTTTGGAGGGTGGGTTTTCCCAGTCTGCATTTAATTTACTCTCATTAGCATGTATACGTAAGTATGTCTTGGGGCGGTATGAGGTTTATGATACGCACAGTTTGTGACGGCGAAGACGGTGTGGGAGCCGGCGATGGCCTTGGAGACGGAGTCGTAGTCGTTCATGTCGCCCTATAGCATTATCCAGTCAGCTATCGTCCAATTGATATCTATGCGGTATTGCGAAGAAGTATAATGTACTTACGGTGACCATTTCGACGCCCTTCTGGGCGAGGGCCTTGGCCTTGTCGCTGGTGGTGGAGCGGGTGACGCCGCGGAGGGTGTATTCCTTGGAGAGGACGGGGTGGGCGAGAACGTGCTCGATGACGGAGCCGCCCTGGTTGCCCGTGGAGCCGAAGACGGTGAGGAGCTTTGTTGCGGACATGTTTACTCGTGTGGTATATTTCAGTACTCTACGAAGATGTATATTTGCGGTAGACGCGATGGTTTTTAAAACTCGATATCGATCCAGTGAAATTGTGGATGTTGATAGAAGTAGGCTGGCGATAGTTATATAAAAGTCGTGTGTGGTAAATGGCGAATGCGGTGTTGCGGGCAGCTGTGGAGAACGGTGATGTCACGGCGAGATGATGACGATTAATTGGAAGGTCCCCACCGCCGTTTATATACCCACTGCCCCTCGCCATCTCTCCACTTTGACTTGAATTCAATTCTCCCGGTCGCCGAGATAAAGTTGCTCCGAGGACAGCATGATGCCATCGCGGAGACGCGTCTGCTAAGCTATGCAACTTGACTGTGCTGCTGTCGGCCGAGTCTATGCCAGAGTATCAAGAGCCGACGCCACGCATGCCACGGCCGCCTCAAGCGATAAAACCTAGCGGGAGGAGTCTTGTCTAGTCTGCATCCACGGAGAATGAAGCCAGATGGAAGAAGCTCAAGCTGTGATTGTCGGCCGAGTACTCTTTACGGCCATCCTCACATCGGCCAACTGCGTTCACGGTTGCGTTCAGGTTTTCGCCTGCAGCGGCTACATCAGGAACGAATTGGCGTGCAGCGTACGTGCACCCGGCCGAAGGACAGACAGACAGACTACTACATGCTCCCGATGGAATATTCCGTTCAGGCCTTACAGGAGGATGCCATAGCTATAGCAATATTACCAATCTCGACATACTTCGTACGAAAGGTCGTGAAGTAGGACGCGACGCGCGACTCTAGATGTTTCTTCGAAGCTCTGAGCTTCCGATCTGGTACGTGTGCCTGTCTATCGGCCGTTGGCTAGCGAGGTCTCAATTCTGCTGGTGGCGTCCACGCAACGGAACAGTCAGCAAACACTCGCCCGAGAAGAGCGTCCGCACTAGCCACGTTCGGTCAAGCTGCACAGCCACGGGAAATGTGGCTGATGGCGGGAGCCGGTGTGCAGCAGCACGAACGTTATAAAATGCCAGGGCGATACACTGCAGCCAGACCGCAGATAGTCGACAGCTGCATGTACTCCGTGTGAGATTCGCGTTTGAGCGTCCCACAGGCAATAAGACACGTAACTAAGCCCTCGATTCGATCGATCCTCTCAACCGTTTATAATTATTGCTCCATCCGAACAGTACAGCATATATACACCTCAGCGTACCATCAGATATTCGGGCGTGTACCTGTACATATAACCTACTTCACAAAACACCCAAAGTCGATAGGGATGGTAATATAAATGTTGCGAGCATCCCAGTATGGATATATGACCTGTGCGACATACGGCTCGTCCAGACATCCCGTCGCAGAATCCTCCAGCCCGGCGAGCACACATCGGTTGGACTATCTCTGCTATCGTCCGTCCCCTCGCTAATTACAAATACGAGAGACCACACACGACTCACCGTATACGTAAGTAAGTATATACCGATACAGCTATACATCCGAGTGTAATGTAAGCGAGTCGATCGATCGACCGTCTGTGATATTGCAGGGTGCGTCCCTTTCATCTCACCTGACGGTCCGATACGGTCTCGCGGCCAATAGTCCCGGCCGTCGACCGGTCGCCCGTCGGTACTGTAAAACCTTATTCGCCGCCACGCGTTCATTATTTTGTGCAAAACCCGGTGGACGGGACTCGGCTGTCCTTCTCGAGCGTTCATTTGCACTGTGGTTACTGTACTACCGGTACTTGGATCCTATAATATAATATAACTCCGTGCCAATCGCGTGGGTGCATGCGTGGAATGCCACACGCAGGGCGGGATATCCTCCGTTGCGGATAGAGTGCCACCCGGAAAGCACAAGCAGCGCGCAAATTGGCCTCGCGGGAAGCTTGCAATTGCAACTGCAACTGCCTGCCATATGTGGGAGCCGCCTCGCCCAGCCGACGGGTCATCTCGTCTGTCCTGGCCGGCCGCCGAGACCCCCAATCAGCGCCGTCGATGCTATTTTCTGCTCCCTGGCAGGGGCGTTTCATGTTGGTCCAGGCCCCCTCAGCTCCTTTTTTTTCTTTCATCGAGGGGTGTTCAAATGTTTGTCTGCGTCCTACTAACCTTTTCCAGCACTGCCCTTTTCTCCAACGCGGGAAAACCTTCTTCCCACACATACTTTGACCGCTGGTTAACCTTCTCGCTAAGTGGTAGAGGTGTCTACGACGGTCCAGCTGGGCGAGAAAAAGAGTTCGGAGGGGCAGAAGCCGTTGAGGGAAAGACAGAAAATGGAGGAAAGTACCTCGAATGTAGTGAGACCTCGCCAGAAAAAAAAAATTGGCATCCCATGACCAGCTATCTAGAATAGCATCTGTCGCAGCGCATACACTATCGGGTACCTACAGTCGCTAAGCTAGCTAGTATACACCCCCATTCGTATCCTCGAGCTCGCAGACAAACAGAGTACCTCTACCGCTAACAGGGGGAAAGCTAAAAGTAATGCTAAAGCTATCTAAAGGGGCGCTCGTTCATGTCTTGTCTCTCACCGGCGGCTGGTTAACTAGCTGGCGTTTATACAAATTTATCAACCTAGTTTGTGCGTAGTGGTATAATTTAGTCCGTCACGGAGCTCGGAAGAACCCTCCCGATCCGAACGATGGAAATGTACCTGTACCTGTACATACCCGTGCATGCATGCACGCACGCACAGATAAAACACCACCAGGAAATAAAAAGTGCCGTAAGCCTCACTGCAGGGGCCGTGAGTAATAGATACTGTACCATGCGTGTATATATACATGTAGAAATACTTGGAGAGTATTTAATTATCGCATGTCTGGAGTGATGTCTGGGCGTGCTCATGCGGACATCCCAGCTCTGTATCCAGGTTGAAACAGAGCGGGCGGCCGGTCGTTCTGGCCCTATCGGCTGCTAGACCATTTGCAGTCGCTGGCCAGAGCTTTCCGTTTCGCTCGCCTGTGGGACATTTGCATTCCAGTGCCCTTGCAAGGTACCTACCTAGCGGTTTGCTCGTAAGTCTAGTACCGTAGACCATGGTGGGTGGGTGAAAGGAGGAGGAAAGGAGAGGGCGGTGTATACTGTACTATATAATGGCCTCGACTGCCGGCTTTGTGGCTGAATCTATTTTTTCTCGTTCGTGCATCCCCCATCGTATGGCTGCTTGCTGCCATTGACATTCTTTTTGAATTTCTCTTCTATTATTTTTGCGCTTGCATTTTTTTTTTTTATCCAGGTGATTGTTACGTTACAGCGGTCGATAGATATATTGTCTGCGGTTGGCGAGCTATCGATATTGTGCGCGATTGTCATTCCTGCGGAAGACAATTAAGTCCATTCCTTGAATTCTACTGCCTTTGACAGGCGGATAACAGTATTCCCGTGGCCATATTTCTTTGCAAGAAATAAAATTGAATCCCACGATACTATCCTAGAAGGAAGTGAAAAAAAAACATAAAATTCTCCTGAACTAAACCTTCCTGCGAACCCCCCTCAAAATCCAACAGCACAACGCAAAGATGCGGGTCAACCCCTTCACCGGACTGCTAGCCCTCGCGGCCACGCCCTTCGCGGCCGCCTGGCTGCCGACAAAGGACAACGGCGTGATCCGCGGCGTCAACCTCGGCGGCCTCTTCGTCATGGAACCGTGGATGCAATTCTCGCAATGGTCGGGAATGGGCTGCGGGCCCTACAAGTCCGAATTCGACTGCGTCATGAACCTGGGGCAAGACAAAGCCGACGCGGCCTTCCAATCCCACTGGCAATCCTGGATCACGGAGTCCGATTTCCAGCAAATGGTCGCCGCGGGGATCAACACCGTCCGCATCCCAATCGGCTACTGGATTCTCGAAGATCTAGTCTACAAGGACTCCGAGCACTTCCCGCGCGGCGGATACCCCTACCTCTTGAAAACGTGCGACCTGGCGAAAAAGTACGGCCTCTACGTCATCCTCGACCTCCACGGGGCGCCGGGTGCGCAGGTGTCGGATAACCCGTTCACGGGACAGTACGCGTCCCAGGCTGGCTTCTACCAGGATTACCAGTACACCCGCGCCCTAACCTTCCTCGGCTGGCTGGCGAAGAAAATCCACACGCGGCCGGAGTTCGCGACCGTCGGCACGCTACAAGTCCTCAACGAGCCGCTTGCCTACCAGCCCGCTGTGACAGCATCGCTGCTGACATCGTTCTATCCGGCGGCGTACGGCAAGATCCGTGGCGTCGAAGCCGCAAAGCAGATACCGAAGGAGCGGCAGCTGCACATCATGTTTATGGACCGCGAATGGGGTTCCGGCGACCCGGAGGCGAATCTCCCCAGCACGGAGGGCGCGAGCTACGATTACCACAAGTACGTAAAATGGGACACCAGCGTGACCGCGAACCGAAACTCGTACATGCAGTACAGCTGCACCTCGACGCTGAAAGTAAAATGCCGCACGCCGCTCGTCGTGGGAGAATGGTCGTTGTCGGTGCCGGATAACCTGCAGGAGTCGCCGGAGTTCAGTACCGGTTCGGCGGACGCGGTGACCTGGTTCCAGGGGTGGTTTCTGGCGCAGGTGCAGATGTACGAACGCAGTGGGATGGGGTGGGTGTTTTGGAACTGGAAGAGCACGCTGGGTGATTGGCGGTGGAGTTATATGGATGCCGTGAACGCGGGCGTGATTCCGAAGGATCTGGGGAGCGCGGTGGGGAGGAACGTGTGCTCTGGGTATATGGGGAAGAGAGAGGTGGAGGCGCCGTTAGCAGACGTCAACGGGACGAGTACGGCGGAGGTGGAGGAGGAGGTTGTCGTGCGACGTGGAAAGACGCCGGAGCCGAGTGCGGTGCGGGATGTGAAGCGGCATGTGGGCGGGCTGAGGCACCGTTCGCTGCGGCATTCGCATCATCATCATGGGCGGTTCATCGCCCCGTCGTCGTAAGTTGGTACACCCTCGACTTACCGCGCATCCACATATTCGGTGGTGTATCCTTCCAGTATAATGGGGATACGTCTGACGGCGTTCTTTTCATGTATATAATTATCTTTTTGCGTTTTCTTTCTTTGAGTTTTTTTTTTTTGTTTATTTCTTACCATATACCCTCGTTTTTGTATCCGTACACAGATACCATATAGAACATATATGCATACTCTCATTCTCAATCACCGCCTATCTTTACCCATAAAATACAAAGTCCTCACCTCTCATAATGCACCTTATTTATCAACGTGCCTAGCCACAATCAGCACGCACTCAACGGATCGGGTAAGGTATACTATATACGCACCAATCCCTTCAATCCACACGCGGATCTCATCGCCATCGCGCAGCACAATCTTCGGCTCCCGCATAGCGCCAATACCCGGCGGCGTCCCCGTCATGATAACCGTACCCCTCTCCAACGTCGTACCACGGGACAGAAACGACACGACCCGCTGGACGCTGAATATCATTTCGGAAGTATTACTATCCTGTACCGTACGACCGTTATACACGGCCTTTATCCCCAGACTGTGCGGGCCGACAACGCTGTGACGGACGATAACGGGGCCGATCGGGGCGGCGGAATCGAAGCCCTTGCTGTAACTCCATTGGCTGTCCTTGAATTGTGTGGCGCGCGCGGAGATGTCGTTACCCGCGGTGTAGCCGAGGACGTAGGAGAGCGCTGATTCTTCGGGTATGTTTTTTCCCGTTTTCGAGATGATGATGGTGAGTTCGGCTTCGTAGTCGCTGGTGTCGTCTTGTGCGGCGGTGGGGATTATGATTTTGGAAGGGTGCGGGCCGGAGAGGGCGGTGCGGGGTTTGATGAAGAGGACGGGGTCTGTTGGGATTGGCATTCTGGCTTCGTGGGCGTGGTCGCGGTAGTTGAGGCCCAGGCAGCGGATGATTGGGACTTCCGCCATCGCCAGTGGTGACAATAACTACATTTTATTTTATATTAGCTGGGTAGTCATGGTATATGGAGGGTAGTTGGAATATGGTAGGTACGTACTCTGGCGACGGTGAGTTTCTTGTCGGTGACGGTGCCGTCGAACGCGGTGCCGTTGATGACGCTTGCCGTCACGGTTCGCCCGTCGTAGACCGCCAGTCCGACGTCCGGGAACTCGTCGCCGTCGACGTCGCCGAGGTGCTCTTGGCCGTCTTCCTCCGCGATGAACCGTATGAGGCGCTTCCAGTCCGCCATTGTGGTAGTATAGCAGCGGTGGCTATATCTATATCTGGAGATGTATGTGTGATTGTGTATGTATGGCGGTTGGTTATGAGTGCGGGGTGTGACGTTTACGCGGGGTGTCGACAGCGACGGCCGGAGCCACAGCCGAGGCCGAAACATTGCATCGAGCTATGTTATCATCTGTTGTTGAGGGTCAATTACTAACGGTTAGCAATCGCGTCGACCGGTTCGATCGATCCGGAGACGGCGGCTCTCCGTCCGCCAATCGGATGCCGCCTAAGTACCACTATGCATACAGCTATTGTCGTCGCCCGGTGAAAGTCTAGTGTCCACAATAACCGGGTTACATGCGCATTGCATTAAATGGATGTGAGGAAGTAAGTTTGGTTACTCAATTGAATTCCCGGGATGAACAGCGCCAAGCTGCCGCCTTCCTATTCCATCGGCGACGAGACCTCAAAGCGACCGCTCTCGCCTTCGCCCTCGCTGCCTCGCACTGCACCTGCGCATTTGAAAAACCATCGAAAACCTCGCGGCGAATCACAGGATGCGGCGGCGACACGATTCGCACAATCCGGCAGGCGGGCACAAATCCGTTCACCTGGATCGATCGGCTTCCAGGTTTCCATCGTGGCGCACGACCGCGGTATATACGCAAGGTATTCGAGGCACAAGCTCGGTGGATGGATAGAGAGCGTGGACAGGGGATGGCGGGCTGGATACGGCAGGCGGTGTCACGATAGCACGAACTTTGTCACCCGGTACCCGGTGCACAATGGCCAGCCTTACACCCGATAACAGTATAAAGGGGCGACATTCCCAATCTATCCATCGATAAGTCTCCCTCGACACCTCTATCGCCTTGATTCGTATACGAGTCCCTCGCCAGTATACGTATACGAAATGCATATCCAGGCTGGAATTGCGACGATTGTACTGGCGGGCCTGGCGGCTGCCACGCCGTTGATCAGTGCGCCGCGGGCAACGTACACCGTCGGCCCGTTCAACGCCTGCTCCGCCTCGGACAAAGCGCAGACGAGCTGCCGGAATACGACGGTGATAGAAGACCCGTGCTGCATCGAGGTGCGGGGGGGTTTACTCCTCGCGACGCAGTTCTGGGACGCGAAGCCGGCGAAGGGGCCGTCAAAGTCTTGGACCGTGCATGGCCTGTGGCCTGACCGGTGTGACGGTACCGTCCCTACCCTATCCTCCCACACAATACCATCCGCAAATAAACCGTATATCTTGCAGATTTTATATTGTATCACGGGCTAATGGAGAAAACGGGGTAACAGGTTCATACGAAGGATATTGCGACCCGTCGCGCGAAGTCACAGGCGACCAGATCGCATCAATCATAGAATTCTTCGGGGGGCACAACCTCCTCCGGTACATGCGCCGCTACTGGACCGACAACGACTCCGTAAACGGCAGCCTCTGGGCGCACGAATACAACAAGCACGCAACCTGCTTTTCTTCGGGCCGTCCCGAATGCTACTCCCCGTTCACCACCCCTTCCTATCAAAAAGCTTCCGCCCCGGCGAACGGTAATATGACGTCGCAAAAGGACGTGTTTGATTACTTTTACCGGACGACGGAGCTGTTTAAGGGTCTGGATACGTATAAGGCGCTGGCGGCGAGTGGTATCGTGCCGAGTGCGACGAAGCGGTATACGCTTGCGACGATACAGACGGCGTTGAAGAAGAAGTTTGGTGTGACGCCGACGGTGGGGTGTGATAAGGCGACGAACGAGTTGACGGAGCTGTGGTATCATTTCCACGTGAAGGGGGGGAATGTCTACGATGGGGAGTATCTTCCCGTAGGTGAGTTATCATCCGTTCCGGTGGTTTAGCGTGATTAGTACCTGGTATGGGTGGCTGACAGTTGTGTACTAGATGGGGGAAAGTCGTTTTGCAATGCGACGGGGATTATATACACGCCGAAGAAGGCATAATGGTTGATTTACGAATGGATCGATGAATCGGGTGGCCAGCTTGAAGATATATATTTGTACAATACGCCATGTCCTAAATATCAATATCCAGATATACTTTATCGCAAATGATATCCGCATCAACGTCTGTATAAAGATCGATTCAATGTATCCTGACGATATTAACGGACGGCAAACCAACTTAACAATCCACCAACGACAGCATGGGCTGCGAGATGCACACCGGGCCCACCCAATCCCTTCCCACCGGCGAGTACAACAGCCCTCTCACCGCATCTGATCCGTCCGTAGGCTCTACACATTGTCAGAACATGATACCCCGCTAACGCACCCGCCGTGACACCGTGCACTGTCCACCTTGTCCCAACAGAAGACACCAGATTCCCGTCAAATGGGAAGGTAAGTAATATAGTATCAGGAGTGATGGCGAGGAGGAGGGCGAAGATTGATGAACACAGGAGTATGGCGCCGTACTGCCGGAGCATGGGCGTTACAGCTGCTGCGGGGACCATCCCAGGTTGTATCGACGTCGTTGTTTCCGGCCGTTTGGTCGCATCGGGTGGTGATGGCGGGAGGAGTGACAGCGGTGAGAAGAGGAGGGTGAGAGACGGTGGCAGCTCGAGCAGGGCGTGCGCCAGGAAGGCGACGTGGACCATCGTCGGATGTATCCAGTTCAGATGGAAGCGTGTGGTTCGGGGAGTTGTTTTTGTGGTATCGTGAGAATGCCTCGGCTGGCTGGATGCCTGCAGCCTGCTGACAGCCCGCAGCTGCCCTATCGCACGATAGCTCCCCGATGGCCTCGTCGGACGTTGGATGCGGGCTCCGAAGCCGCGAGGGTGGCTGTCGTCGTGATGTAATAGCTTCGAGAAAGCTTAAGGCGCAGGCCGTGAGTACTAAGCTCGATGGTGTCTCGATCTCCGGACAGCTGTAAGCTGGCTACAGCTATAGCCACCACCAGCTGGCCATCGCGTATAGCTCCAGTGGCCAATTGTGGGGACGCGATTGCAATTTCGAGCTTTCGGTTCAGCCGGCACTTTCTTTCTCTCGGCTGGATATCTCGGTTCTGGCAGAAATCCGCCCGGAGACAAGCATCTTATCACAGCATCGCAGGCTCATCCCGGCCAGTCTCCCTCCAAGTTAATCCTCAGCTCCAACTTCGGCCCCGAACGGTGCCATATCATCGTGATGCTAAAAGACGGACCCATCAGCGGGCTGCATACGATCGGACCCGAGCTATGGCCATATGGACGTCATGGACCCCTGCTCCCCCCGACACGACGGCCGGATACGACGCCTCCCTCATGACATCGCCACCGAAGTCTAGAGTAGAAGCTGCAGGATGATTACATGAATCGAATCTCGCCAAGCTGCGATCTTGTGCCACATGCACCGCTGCATCGCGGCCCTCCCGCCAGCTCCGTCAGCCTAGCCCGTCCCTTCTCGACAAGATAGATGCAGCTCGAGATGCGGACATGGGCTCGTTCGAGAGCTAGCTCCTTCGAGCGCGAGATGCAGGCTCGAGCTTTGGACAGGCAGCTCGCAAACAGGAATCCCGGCCGCTGAGTTTATTAATTTTCGCGAGCCCGTCCGAATCGATCTGATCTGTTGGGACCGCCGCCGATGCTTGCTGACCGCATTAAATACGGGCTGCCTGCCTGCCCTCCGGTACATCTCTCCCTCTCCCTCTCCCTCTCTTTCTCCCTCTTGTGCATTGCATTCGCTCGGAATTTGGATCCAAGCTCACAATTAACGTTAATTAGCTTCGCCGTCGTTCTCGTCGAGCGGATCGATCGCGAGTGTTTGCGGCGCCCTCAACGCAGCCTGCGCAGTTTAAGCCGAGGAACACTCAGCTCCTGCGACACTCCGCCAGCTCTGCGATCGCGGAATCCCCCCCTCACAGCCGCCATTGAGCTCGAGGAGAGCTTCGTCTGCAGTCTTCAGACACTTGAGCAGCTTCCCATCGAGCGTTAGTTGTCCCCACGGATTTCCCGCACGTTGAACGGTCGCCCCGCTATGACGCAAGCGGAGTCTCTCGACGCCCCCGCGCCCGACGGCGGCCACGCGAGCCTGTCCAACGGCGCCACTCACCACACTAATGGCAACGGCGTCGCTCAGCACGCCAACGGTAACGGCGCCGGCTACTCCAACGGCCACGCGAACGGCAACGGCGCCAATGGCAGCACGACAGCCCACGAGCATGACGACGCCGTGGAACAAGACGACGAGGAGCACGAGATGTTTCCCGAGGACATGTCGCTGCGCATCATGGGCATCGGCGTGCAGTACCCGCCGCACAGAATCCTCCCGCGCGACCTGCAGTCCATCGCCGAGAAATACTACCCGCAGACCGATAGGTACAATCACTTTCCCCTCCTCATAATCTCATAATCGAGAGGCTTCGCTGATACGAGAATGTGTACAGCATGAAGAAAGTGCTCTCGATCAACCGCTACACGGGCATCGACGCCCGCTGCTCCATCGGCGAGACCAACCACCCGCTCGCCAACCAACCCACCGCGCCAACCATAACCCAGCTCCACGAAACCTTCATCGAGCACGGGGTTCCGCTCGCCACGTCCGCCTGCCGCACCGCGTTACAAGACGCAGGATACCCCGCGTCCGCGATCACCCACTCCGTCTTCACAACCTGCACGGATTCCGCAAATCCCGGCTACGACACCCTCGTCCTGCAGAACCTCCACGCGCGGACGTCCGTCGAGAAGGTCCTCCTGCACGGCGTCGGCTGCGCGGGCGGACTGACGGCGCTGCGGACAGCGTGCAACATTGCCCTCGGCGCCAAGGCGCGTGGCCGCCGTGCGAGAGTCCTCGTTTGCGCGACGGAACTTTGCACCGTCCTCTGCCGCAGCGAGCTGGACAGCATCGCCGCGGAAGACAGCGTGCGGATTGGCATCACGCTGTTCAGCGACTGTAGTAGCGCCGTCGTGGTAAGCAATGGCGTTGGCGAAGAATGGGGTGCGCGCGGGGTGTACGATGTGCTAGGGTGGAAGCACGATCTCGTCCGCGACACCGAGAAAGAACTCGGCTTCGACGTCGACCCGTCAGGTAGCCCTACCCCATATACCCTCCGCCCCACTATCATACGTAACCGAGCTAATTTATTATGGTACGTATAGGATGGAAGGTGATATTAACACCAAAGGTACCGCAAATAACGTCGACGGCAACACCGCCGCTATACAAGTCCCTCCTCTCATCGATCCCCACCTCCGTCCTCTCAACACTCACACCCGCACCGACGGCCATCGCACCCCGCGATCTGGACTGGGCGCTACACCCGGGCGGCTCGCTGATCTTGACCGCGCTCGAACGGAAAATGGGACTGAGTCCGTCACAGCTCCGCGCTTCCTACGAGATATATACTTCCTTCGGCAACTCCAGCTCCGCGACGGCGTTCAGCGTTATGGACCGGCTGCGTAGCGATTCGGAGGTCGGCGTGGCGGGCGAAGGGCCGCTGTACGGGCCCGGTATTGGGGTGCGCGGGGGCCGGAAGGGGGTTTTGGCGTGTGCTTTTGGGCCGGGCGTTAGTCTTGAGATGCTCCTGCTGCGGAGGGTTGGCGATCCTTCTATGAATGGTACGAATGCGGATGGGGTGGAGGAGCTGGCGGGGGGTGTGCAGCGGGTGAGGGTTGGCGGCGAGGAGCTCGATTGATGCGGATACGTACTAGGTGTGCGGTACGCTGGTGGGCTTTTTGTATACGGCGTGTTTGAGGATAGAGCTCGCTGTCGGCTTGGTTTTTGTCTGTTTGTTGAGTTTAGTATGGATTGTACTTTTGCTTTGTCTGTCTGTGCTATCGTAGATCCGGCGGGTGGTCTAGAGGCGGATCCTGTAATCTATACGGATGCAAGTTGGCACTACATTTTATCAGGTCTTTCGGCCTCGTGTGGTTGACACGGGGTTGTGGTTCTCTGTGGTATTTACGCGTTTGGTAATTTCCCACCACGACTTCACGTTTCACCACCGTCGTTCATCCGACTCCATTATAAAGGAACGTTCTTCTGTATAGCTCGTACTCTTAAGACTACTCTAAATCTACAATCCGCCGCACATACACCCAAATCTCCAAAGTTGCCCCCAACTCCAACGACCGGCGACATCTCACTGACTAGTAATCCACTGGCACTGCATTATCTGATTGTACTGGATCCCATTACACGTATACCGCGGCAAAACCTTCACACAATCCCCGACCCCGTGAAACGGACAGTATATACCGCCGACTTTATCCATCTCCTTCGCCTTATTCCAATCGTCCACCGTTTGTCCGTACTTGCAGCTATCCCCGAACAGCTGTATTCCCTCGAGTACGGTCGGCGGACTGGGCGACGGTATCTGCGCGTATCCGCGTTCGCCACCGTCGCAGGGATAATTCGCGGTGCCGGCGCGGGGATTGCCGACGTACAGTAGTAGATATGTTGGCGCGCCTATGCCCGGCGATTCTATGAAGAAGTCGGCGAGGCGGGTAACTTGTGCTGGGGGTGGTGTCGGCGTTGCTGTAGGGTTTGGTCCAGGACCCATGGAGGTGTAGAGGTCTGGGTAGAGGGAGGAGAGGTAGGACCATTCGGAGGAGGCGATGGCGTCGTAGTCTTCCGAGCCGATGTTGAACTCGTCGATTATTACGTCGACGATTTCGAAGGGGGCTGGTGTGACGGTTGTGCCTGTTGATGTGCCCGTGGGCGCGCAGTCTAGTACTGTTGAGCATTTTGTCGAGCAGGATGTTATATCTGCGCGGGCGGCGGTTGGGTCCGCGGTGCAGGTTGACCGGCAGGATTTAACGGATTGCGTCTCGCAGTTGCCGTTGCCGGGGCCGCCTGGTGAGGAGCCGCCGCCGCCGCCGGGACCTGGTCCGATACCCGGTGGACACCAGAGACAGCTGTTGCCGCCGCCGCCGCCGCTTCCACCGCCGCCGATGCCACCGGGGCAGAGGAGGCAGCCGCCGGGCGGGCAGAGAGGGCAGGGCGGGCAGAACATGCAGCAGAATACACGGCATTGCGACCCGCAGCCGGAATTGCACGGCGGACCCGGTGGACCGGTCGTGAAGACTATCGGCGTGGTTTGTATCGCCGGGTCCGTTTTCGTCGGCGTCGTGGTCGGCTGCGGGCGCGGGTAGAGGGTGTACGTGAATGTGTACGGCGTCGGTAGGATGATGATCGGTACGAGGTCCGACGAGGAGGAGGACGAGTCTGGCGGCGGCGGGCGCGTCGGCGTCCACAGGTTTGATAGGTCCGTTGGCGGTGTTATCACGCGTTCGGAGACGATGGGGGTCGGTTGGACGCTGCTTGTCAGCGTTATGAGCGTGGAGTCCGTTTGGCCGGATTTGATAGTGACGCCCCACACTGATATCTCCGTCACCGTCACTACATTCACACACGCACGTTAGCATCTTACACAGGCTGGTGCACGTATGGGGAGAGGGTGATGCTTACTGGGAGCAGGGGTGATGACGGTCTTGGACGTGACGACGTATGCTCCCGTGGTGGTGGTAACCGTACCGGGCAGCGTAGTCGTAATCACAGTCCCCGAAATCCGCGTCGTGATGACGATGCCATTACTCGTCGTCGTCGTCAGCGTGCCGCCCACCGTCGTCCGCGTGACGATGGACTTGAGCGACGTCGTCATGACGGTGCCGTAGGTATCCGAGAAGGTCGTCGTCCAGGGCTTGAAGGTTATCGTGCTCGCCTTGGATAGCTGCTTCGGCGGCATGATGAGCGTGCAGGGCGGGTAGCAGAAGACGGTCGGGTGCGGGTCCGCGTAGATTGCCGAGTCGATGTAGACTACGCCTGACCCGTCCGAGCCGTCGTCTGCGCCACCGATGTTGCGGCCTGTTAATCCTAGCGGTGTCCAGACGCTGATTTCGGTCGTGTATCCGCTGTGACTTGTTAGTTATATTCGGGGTGATATATCAAGTTCGCGATACGTACTTTTTCTCCGTGCTGTTTACGAGAATTGCTGGTATTCCTCTAATCATATACCGGCGTTAGCATACCTCTTCTATGAATCGAAGTTTATGAGATATGGGGATACTCACCCCAGCGGGCTGACGACCTCGATCGCACCCTTCGTGAACAAGTTGAACACCCAGATCCCCTCGCTGTACGACGTCTGCACCAGCCGCCGCTGACACCGCTCCCACTGGTTGCACTCCAGCTTGTAATTCTCGAAAAAGCTATAGAAACCCGCACTGTATATAAACACATCCGTCGACTCCAGTATGCGTAACGCCCAGGCCTCATCGCACCTGGTGCCGGCAGCACACTGCTTGAAGCTCGGCTCGCCGCTAAAGTACGGCAATACCACCGCGCCCGGTGGCGAAGCGCCAGGTGCAGGCATAGCCGGATTCACGACGATAGGCCCCGGCGCGCCCGGACTGGGCTGGTAATACGGCGTCTCGGTCTGCATGTGGCCTAGGAAGACGTCCTTCGCGCCGTGCAGCTGGTACTGGTAGAGCACGTTGTGTTCGGAGCCGGTGCCGTAGAGCCATGTTGGGCCCTGGGATTCGATTAGGATGCCGCGGGCGCTGAAGACGGAGATTTGGTATTTGCCCGTGTCTGTTTCGTGCGGCTTTGTCGCCTTGTCGAGGTCGTGGTCTGCCACCTGTGATATTTTACATTCGTGTGTTAGTTTGTTGGATATTTGTAGTTGGTGTAACGTGAGGTGAATGTATGTATGTGTATACGTACCCAGGCCCAGACGTTCTCAAAGTAGCCGGACGACTTTGTGGTAATGTGCAGCAGCATCGATGCCGCTTTGCAGCTTTTGCTGACCGTTCCCTTGGGGCATTGCTCTAGCTGTAGATTGGACCCCTTGGCGCCGCCGACCCGGAAATGGCAGTCCCACATCGCCGCTATCCGCATATGCAGTCAGCAAGTATATACTATGAATTGCGCACGTAGGTAAAGTCTATACGGCGGCAGGCTTACCGGATCCTTGGGTGGTCTCGTGGACATTCCATTCCACCAGAATCGCACCGGCAGTCGCGCCCTTGACCGTGAACAGGAAATCGGACATCTCAACCACACCCTTATCACCCGCATTGCCAACCCTACTCAAACAGCCAGTTAGCTCCACTCAAGTCTCTATTATATAACGAGGTTGATATATTGGAAAGACCTACTGCACCATGACTTTCGGACTATTCGCATCCTGGAAATAGCTCCCCGTCCCCATAATCTGCGACCACCCCTCCCCCACCATCCGCGTCCCAACGGGCACGAAAACGGTACCGGAAACCTGGTATACACCAGCGGGGAAGAACACAGGCGACTTAGCACCCATTAACAGACTGTTAATCGCAGACGTCTGGTCGCCCGTTCCGTCGTTCTTGACGCCGTGGTCTGTCGCGATTATAAAGCTGCCGGCGCCCATCGATTGGTACTGCAGTTTGGAGCGAGTGAACCATTTGCCGGAATTGAAGTCCAGCAGCGATTGGGACTTTTTCGGAGCGGGATTTAGGAGGCCCGTTTTGTCGTAACCATCTTCGCCTGCTCTTGTGTACCTGCGCCCCGTTGCCCACGAGCTGATTATCACGGACCCGCCAGCCGCATCCCCTGTACACGAGACGTATATCAGTGATACCCATTGGTATGGCCCGGCGTGCAGCTACATCACAAGTGTAAGACATACCAGTCAAAAGAGGCTTTCCGTCGATTCCGGTCACGACGTTCTTGCCTCCCCCTTCCATAATGAGGTTGTCGATGACGATACTCGGGCCCAGAGGCCCCTCCGTCCTCGTCAAAATAGGCATCGGTGTATTAATGAAATGAGAGTCTTCCCAAGCTCCAATCAGCATACGTCGACTCTTCAACGCATCGGCGAAACTTACCAATGATGGAGAGCGAACCGGTTCCCTGGCCGTCGATTCCGCCACCGATAGAGCAGTTCAAGCCTATCTGGCAATTGCTAACCTTGATATCCTGCCAATTGAACCCCCAGTCCCAGATCATCGATATCGCCGTCAGACATTTATTGAACTCGAGACCCCGCGCGGTGAATTGTTGGGATCCGGCGCGGAATCCGATGCTGCCACCGTTGAATTTCAGGTCGCTTAGGAAGCCGCCGGATCCGTTCTCCATGAAGATGCCGACGGCCTTTGTTGAGGATGCGCCGCCGTTTGAAACTGGCATGTTGAAGTCGATATTCTGCAGTGAAGTCGCCTGTGCAACTTGCCTGGAAGACTCCGGTCAGCATGGATGTTTCCCTTAGTTCCGACGGGAACTACGTAAATGAAAGAGAGGGATAATTACCAGTGGATACCTGACCACCAAGTCAGCACGTTAGCCCAGGAAGATAATCTATAGATCTATCGCGTCTCAGAGGTATTACTACGAACCGGTAGCGACATATTCTTGTCCGCCATTCTTATTCGACGGCTGCATCTGCGTGAGGTCCAGCACAAAGTTCCGAATCTGCCGGTAAAATTGATTCTGGTTGATGTACCACTCATCCCCATTGCCGCCGGGCACGTAGACGTCAGAGTCGATTAACGCAATTCCCGAGAAATTCGCAGAGCCGCGTATGATGGGGCGGTCGACGGCATCTCCGACAAACTGAGAATAATAGTACCTACCATAGACGTTAGCATATGCCCAAAGTCAATAACAGCGTGCTAGGACCCAGTCGTTGAACGATGCTTGATTTCAAGTGAATGTCCACTCACTGAATGATGGGAGAACTGATCACGTAGGTCCCCGGCGGGAAATAGATCAGTGCGCCGAGTACGCTTGAGGACCCGCAGTTGATCCCACAGCGACTACCATCCGACACCGCCCGATTGATGGCCACCGTATCGTCAGAGCTGCCGTCGCCTTTCGCTCCGTAATCCCGGACGTTACGATAAAACTTATATCCACCGGGGGCAAATGGCATCTGTAGTAAAATTAGCTTTCGTATGGTTCCGGCCATAAACACTCTCAAGAATAGAACATACAACTCCATGAGCAACGTTAGCTAGCCAGTAGGAGGTAGCTCTCGAATCAAGGCTTCTGCCATGAAATTCATGCTCCTCTCTGGAACTCCAATCGGGTTCGAACTCATCATTGTCCGACTTCGAGACAACCTCGTCGACTTCAACTTCCGAGACTTTGGCACTCTTTGCTCTTTTTTCAGAAGCCAAGCTCTCGATAAGACTCCGCTTCACATTTGCGCTGAATTTCCGTATATATGTGAGGTTTTGCCACGAGATCGCTGGGCCGTTCATCAATCCTTTGTCAGGTGCTGCGTGGTGCGTATTTCGTTCATTGTCTACCATATAAGATGGAGCCGGCTACAGATTTGCGCATGACAATACCGTCAGAATCCAACAAAATGATACGAAGATATAGACACTTGCGCAGTGATAGCCTTCATACCTGAGGAGGGCTGATTGGAAAAGATAATTCTATGTCATCATCTTGCGAGATGGCTGACACGGCCTTGCAAGCTACGTACAGTAGCACAAGCGGTCGCATTGTGGAAGGGCGAAGCTGTATTATTCGCCCGATGCAGCACCTCAATTGACCAAAATAAAAGTCGATCGTTGACGCCCTCCAAATTGTCTGTAAAATAGTGTTCGTGGCGAGAGAAAGCCATGATTTCAATTTGGAGTGCTCAAAATCGGGAGATTCCCGTCTTTAAGGCGGGAAGCGGCGTGCATAATATTCATAAAGGATTACCACGGCTCCCTAATCCAAATGTAACAGAGTTAGTTATCTTGAAACCAGGCCATGCGGTCCGTATGCATACTCGATCTCTGATATCTGACTAAGGGTTTCGCTTCTTCAAGCAAATAATTTAATGCACCAATCTAGGGTTTCCCTTTTTTTGAATACGACGTCTGGAGACAACTTTTTCGATCCAGCCGACTACTTAGTTCAGGATATATCGATATCGATAGCCAATCGTGAGAGCACATGCGCAATGTTATAGTACGGCCGAATCGAGACTTGCAATACGCAACCACTAGCTCTGAAATCCTCCAGAGACTATTGTTTCGCTTAAGCTTACCCATCATTATAAAGAGATATGAAATTCATGCGATTAATTCGGCCACGAAAACGCTAGCCGAGGTCAATGACCAGCTAAACATCAACCCGCACGCAAGTTTATAATAATGAGATGGTTTCTCGGTCTCGAATACACACTTTTTGAGTGACCGAATAGAAATATCAATTGCGGAAATTCTTCGCCGGTTAAAGTGCGGCAGTTTGGCTCGCGAGACAAGGAAATTATTCCGAAAGCTGACTAGAAGTAAAGACCCGGATCCCATGAGCGTCTTGTCCCGAATATTAATCGATATCCGCGATTCGTTTGAAGATGCAGAGCAGGCCTAGGTGCGAAGAAATGAAACAAATTGAAATGACAATCCCACCAATGTATATATATCTTTCAATGAAGCAGCAGCTATCAGACCCCGCATAGCATCTGATATAGAAGTCAGATCCATACGACGCACACTTGCAACCAATCAACAAGCTGTACAACCGAAGGAAAACAATCAAGACATAGCCCTAGTTTTTAGACAAGAATGCTAAAAAGGAAATTAACGAAAAAGTATATAGCACGTCGCTCAAAAATATACTGTCTGCGTATATGCCACAATTCCAAGTACTACCGTTGCGCCAAAAACTCCTTCAAATGCGATCCGCTCTCATCGATATCGCACCGAGACCCAAGTAGTACTCGCCGTCCCTCCCGGATATCTTTGTCAAATGCTAGATATAGCGCTTTAACGAGCACCCAGTACCGGTCGCTCGTGCGCTCCAACCCCAATGCCTTGAAATCGGCATCCGAGAAGCGTGCCCGCGTCGCCTTCCACGCTTTGATCCACCAGTCGATGCTCTGCTTCATGGCTGTGAGAGAAGATTGGGCGGGTGTGATTTGCGAGGAGAGATCTTGAGCCAGGACTAGATAGAGCTCTATATTGAAGAATCGATTTTCATTAACCTCAATTTCAAATGAAGCTCAGTAGGGAGTTGGTGCTTAAAGTTCAATAACATACCATGAACGAGGATGAAGAGATCAAAGGTGGTTAACTCTGGCATAGCTGGCAGCGGTGATGTAAAGCTCATTCGCAGCGTGCGCATGACCTTGATACCACGCACCGGCGGCACCGGCAGCGCCATCATCGCCTCGAACGAGGCAGCGTTGAACGATGCAGGTACACATGGGAAATCCAGCTCTTCAATTTCCGTCAGCGAGATGCGCGGCGAGGTATTGTTGAAAATGATGAAAGCGCGGTCGATGGTAAGCATGATGTTTTGTAGGCGGATCGCGCTTTCGACGCGAACCCAACGTTCCCATTCTTTATGATTAGTTGGGTGCACTTTGTGGTGGGCTGATGGTAGCCTCAGTTGTCTTGCAAGCTATATCCCATCATACTGTCAGTAAGAGAGGATAATATCATGTGTTTAGATAGGCATGTTGGTGCACCTCTACTACACGGGAAAGTCGCTGCTGCCGTGTACGTCGCTTGGCTACCCGGTCACCGGCCCACGCTTGTACTACGATCACAAGATACGCTGCCTGCAGCTTCTGGAAGTCCTCCCAGTCAACATCCTCGTAAGTCTTTTTCGAAGACTCGGTAGGCGAAGAGCCGGGGTATGGCTGGTATGCCTCGTATTCGTCCCGGATATAATCCCGGCTATAGATATAGGATTCCGCAATGTCAAGCAGATCCCGTGTTCGACGGAGTTCGGTTTGATCTTTCACGTACAGCCCGCCAATGAGGCTCATCGCGAGTATCAGCATAGTCGGGCATGTCATCGGCGAATATGTCGGGTGGTGGATCATGGTGCCATGGCGGTGCCAGTTCCGGAAGTATGAGTTTGTGAAACGCTGAAGCACGTCGCCAGTGATCAGTTCGAGGGCGTCCCAGGCGGCAAAATACTCTCTTGTCCCTTCCATAAGCTGGAACGAGACCACGACCTTTTCGAGTTCCGGTTTAAGAAATCGCGCATGTTGCTCGTAGCGGTCTAAATCTGTCTCAGCAGAAGGCGACGCATGCTCGGAAGGGAATGGCGAAGTCCAGACCAGGTTTGGTTCCATACCAACGCTCATCATAAATCCCATCTCATCAAAGAGTGTGTTAATGTCCATATCTGGCAGAAAGCCCATGTCATAGTTGATCGTGAAGTCCATGAGTTGGTCAAATGCCGATGGATTATGCGGTGGCAATGGGATCTGCATTTGCATTGGCATGCCCGCTGCCGCTGCTGCTGCTGCTTCCGCTAAAATGGCTGCGTCCTCGTCGGCGCCAGGATCGAACACGCTGACGAAGGCAACATTGCCGTGCGACCGCCCATTGAGCAGGTACTCTATCGATCCCCGAAGGTCCGGTGGGTCTGAGCCCGTGCCGTCGTCTTCATCGTCACTCCCACTTGCTTCTGCATCGTCCTCTTCTTCAGGTATAGAGCTGTCGACGGACCCCCGCGCCGGCGTATTGGAGCTGACGGAACCGGAGACAGAGCCGGACCATAGCTGTGAGGTATCAGCCGGCGGTGAGGTCTTCTCGCATACAACACCTGCATTGATGCATCTAGTGCAAGGGATCTGGCCTGTGCAGGAGATCTTGCGCTGGGAGCATCTGTCACAGGCGCGTCGCTTTCGACCGACGACGGCGACAGGAATGGGACGGTCTCCACGGAACTCGCATCGAATGTGGTGTTCTTTGAGGAGATCACTGGAGCCTCCGTTGTCAGCAGCGATCCTGAATATGAGTTTTCTCGCCTTGATATTTATCATCATCCTCGCCGTCTATATAGAATTTCTAACTTGGGGATTCAACTGACCTCCTCCTAAATTCCTTCCCGCAGAAGTGACAGTTAAGCGGACTGCCCACCGAGTCTGCGCATTGTCATGCCACAATCAGCATAAGGCCGCATGGAAGCTGCAGACAGCTCGAGATAAGAGTCAGATGGAGACCTACGGTGCGTCCGGATGTGCCGCTCGAGATGAGCCTTGCGCGTGAAGTACTTAGGCGCGGGACACAGTGAGCACAGGAAGGGCGTGGGTTGTGGGTTGTGATGCTGCTGTGACGGCTGCGGTGTCGGGTGGAGAAGCGGCGTGGTGTTGGTGACGTTGTTCATCTGCTCCGGGCGTCTGCGTCGTCGACTTCGGCTGCGGGTCTTCTTCTCTTCTTCTTCTTCTGCTTCCTCAATGTATCGACAGCCGGACCGCCGGTGTTACATATTTCGAGTTCCAGCGCAATAGAGAAAACAACTATCAGCTAAGCATCGACGCCTGCCTCTTGGCTCCAGTTTAAATAATATCGATGTCGTCAGGAGGTTAGCCCAGGGACTGGACAAGTAAGTGGTATTGGCATGGACTTTGTCTCATCAGACGCGGGCTAATCGGCAGTAAGGCAGTCAGGCAGTCAAGCAATTAAGCAGTAAGCAAGTTGCTCGATCCTCCGTCGTCTTTGTCAGCTTGGTGGCTATAGGAGCTACAGCGTATCGTGGGATGAATACGAGCTCGGAGCCCGAAGAGCAGGTCAGACGAGAGGCGGAACATTGTTAAATGCTTCGACCCTCGCACGGCGAGCATCAACCTCTCTCGGGCATCCACGAGCGAATAATCAGGGCACATTGCTACTGTCTTTGCTCACACCTTTCCTTTCGGAACGAGGAATGCTAGCCAGGTTGGAGCTTAGCGTCGCTTGCAAGATTCATCCCGGTCAACCTGTCCGGTCGGTTTTGCAGTTGCGGCTGTCGACTTGTACCGAGCTAGTGCGTGTGCGCCCGCCCCGGCTCGATTTTACAAGACTCCCTGCGCGCTTCTCCACAACCGGAAGGGAGGGATCTCATTATGCAGGCTCCGGCACTCTGGCCCAAGGCCAAGGAGCTAGTTGAGCTAGTCAACCTACCCAGACTCAATCGGGCTAGCCATTTGGCTAGCGCTACTCTAAAGAACTGTGTGCTTTGGAGATGTAAGTGAGGATGAGGCGTGGTGCGGTCTGTTTCGAAAGTCTATTTACCTAGCTTTGTCCTTAAGCTGACGGCACAAATCGTGGACTTTCCGCTGAACAAGGACAGGCGCAAGCAATTGGTGATCGGAAAGATGCTACTAAGTCGATGCGTAATATACAATGCACGGACCGCGCAGTTACCCCGAGATGGACTTAAAAGTACTCCGATATGATGACATTAATATATCCCAGATAACGCATGGGCTTACTGAAATGGTAACTTAGTCTGACGAGGTCGAGGAGGCATTACAATCTAACCTCAGGCAGCACTCACATTCGAATATTTCAAGTCAGTCTTCGGGCAGCAGCATGGCCCATGAATTAATTGGGCCGGCAGCCGCGGCTTAGTTCCACTGCTCAAGTGGTACAAGATATATCGGTTCGACAATGGGCAAATATTGGATCTCCCGCTAATGCAAGAGTACCCTCAGCGTTTAAGGTTCCCGTTGGCAGCCGGGTCACTGGAACCAGTCTCCGGAGCCATGAATTCCTGGCTCCAAGAGTTCACACAGCCATGCACGCGAGCAATTAGGCAATCACACGTGCATCACAGCTGGTCTGCATTTTGCATCATGCATTTTGCGTCTTCAAATTATATCAATGGGCGGCCAGTGGCTGCTGTTTCTTTGAGATACGCTTAGTGCTGTCGGTTTTGCGGTTCCCAAAAGCGTCGTACAGCTCCAGCTCGCGAGTCGGCCCCATAGAGCTGTCGAAGAGCGGAGTTATTCGATTCTCGTCCAGCTCTTTCTGCACAATTGCGGAGACCTCGGCCCACCTTGCCAACGTATCCTCCTCGGCGTCAAAAACATACAACCAGCGGTTCTGCAAGTGATATGACAGCGAATTAACATTCATATATCAAGACTGGTTGTGGGGGAGCGATAATGCAGTTTGCGCGACGCGAGCCTCGAGCATACTTAGTTTGCATCTTCGATTCTTACCTTCATCTTGACATCGTCGGGATTGATTTCCTTTCCTTCGTCGAGATTCTTCAGGCAGCTATGCCATCTATCTCGAACGTCTTCACCGTTAAGCTGAGCCTGTCTCACTCTCTCGAACCTCAGCTTTTCGTAAACCCGTGTCTAGCGGACTCACAACGAAATAAATCAGCCGGGTCCGCATTCATCCGCTATGAAAGCGCTCGCTCGCCATATGTTCGTCTTGCAGAGCGCACACAGGAATAATCAAATGACCGTCTGACCGCACGGCCGACAAGACTTTTGCATATCGAAACTCGATTTTTAAGCAATCATTCAGCACGGACGTCATACCGCAAGCGGCACTTTCTCCTTCCCGGCCAATTTCAAACAAAGCGCCAGCACGGCCGCGCTTTCCGTCGCCTGGCTAGCTCCCTGCGCACTAGTAGGCAGATGCGCATGACAGCTGTCGCCCAGCAGCGCAACCTTGTGGCCCGCACTGACCCACGTTGGAATAGGATCTCTGTAACAGATCTTCCAGTCAAGGCAAGCTGGCGTCACGTTGACTGCGGATACAATCATGGGATCCCAGTCCTTGATCAGCTCACGGACCTTGCCCATATCACCCGGTTGAAACCAGGACTCTGCAATATCCTCGTCGTCGCGGTGGGTGAGAATCCAATTGAACTCCTCACCGTCGCGGAGCGTGTTCTGGACGAGGTGCATGTCCGGCCCAATCCAGATGTTAACGCAGTCACGCTGCAGAATCGGCTTGCATTGTGGGATGTCGTGCAGAATGTCGCCCTTGAAGTACGCACGGTAGCAAGCGTAACCTGAGGATTTCGGCTTGTCTGCGAACCCGAGAACCAGTTCTCGCGTCTGCGATTTAATTCCTGCGAGGCGTGGCCCAGTCGGTTAATTAGCTGCGGGTTTCCAATATGCATACCCTGGTCCAGGAATCTGGTTCAGGAATAGTGCGGTTGGTGGGTTGCGCAATCAATTGATCCGGGTGCACGAGTCCTCACCGTCCGCTCCGATAATAATGTCCGCTTCAAATTCGCGCCCATCCTCCAGTGTCACTGACGGCTTGTCCTGGTTGAAGCTGATGACCTTTGCACATCTGCACGGTCAATGGAAAACATCCTTCACCCAACTTGAATAAAAGCTGCCGCCACCGCTCGGCAAACTCACATTATGCCCCATCCGCACCTCAATCCCAACTTCAGCAACACGCTGCAAAAACGCTTGGTGGTAGTCGCCTCGATGGCCAATGTACCCCGCCATGTCCATTAACGGTTGCGTGGCGAGCACCTTGCCATTATCCCAGCGTCGAATGTGCATATCGGGGCTGCGGTTACCGATCCGAATGAGCTGCTCGTGCAGGCCCCATCGCTTGAGCAGTTTCAACGCGTTCTCGCCGAGCCCCAGGGAATCCCCCAGCCGCATGAAGTGCTTGATCTTTTCGAAGACGGTGACGTGGAAGTCTTGATGCTTCATTGCGAGGGCGGCAGCACAGCCGCCGAGGCCAGCTCCGATTATGATGACTGCAGCACCGACGTACAATGCATTGCATAAGTGTCAGTATGCAGAATGCCTCGATTGCCTAAACTTTGAGCCTAGTATCTGAAAAGCTATGCTGTGTAGTGCTATCAGGGATTGCTTGGGAATAATGCTCAATCTGACGACATCCTCCATCGCATTGTGCGTGCGCGTGGGGCTGTTTGTTTGTTTGCACTATCCGCGAACCAAGCTGCACAGCTCGGAAACTTCATTCCAGCGCAGCATGTATCGCGCTGGAGACGTGGTGACCAAGCAGATAACCGTCGTGTTTTAGGTAACAGGCAGCATGTCTGTACTTGCCTCTGAGCTGGCCATCGTAGGGTCCTTCTCCCTTCGAAGCCATTTGGGTCGCCTTGTCGCGAAAATAGAAACAGCCAGATTCTGGTAACTATTTAGTTTCTGGCTGTCATCAAGGTTAAGGAGGGCTGTCTAGATATATGTCAGACTTCAATGACAGCCAAGCATGCGAGTAGAAGAAGCATGTAGGTATGGGCTGGATATACTCCGTCGAGGCGTCAGTCAGAGTACCTCGGCGTCAATCTCGCGCCAACTCAAACGCTGGCGTTGATATCGCGGAATCCAGACTTCGATGCGCGCCGAACCGCGACTTAGCGGATCATTCCCCATACGCCGTCAAGAATTTCCCTTCGGCTAGCGTTGCATTGGCCAACTTAGGATCTCGAACTTTGTTGACGACATAATACTGCTAGCTTATCCGTGTCAATATCCAGGCCCGCTTTCATAAAGAATATCTGAGATGGTGTATTTCGCACCCGCTCGGTAGCGCTATAGCTCCCTCGTATACCTCAGAAGTAGCTTCCCGATCCGATGGAGATAATTTGGAGACTACAATCGGATATTACATCTTCACTAGTACCAGCATGGTTGCATGTCCTCCGAGATCGCAGGAAAAGAGCCCCCATCCGACATTTCCGCGCAAGAAGCACCTTGCGCGTCGGAACGCTCGTCACGAAATGCATATTGGACCTAGCTTTTTCGATACCAGACGACACCCAATCAGCTAGCCGACAGTGACTGGGTATTTCCCGCGGCACAAGCACCTCGCATCCGCGGCCATGCACGGGTGGGAAAGCTAATGTTGGTTGGTTGTCGACGGTCCGGTGATGGGGGTGTGGGTACACAGATTCCTGGATAGACTTAGCATTGTTCCGTTAAACTGGCGCTAACATGCAGATGCATTTTCGATCTTGGCAGCTCGATAACCTGCAATATGCCCATTGCTTGCATGCATGGGGGCATGTGGTTCAAGTTTGCTAGTGGCGGAGCACAGATACTTTTACTCACTATCTGCAAGCAGACGGGCAATACTTAGTACAAGAATCTGCGAACTAGTGAAAGAGCTAAACTAGCTGCAACGTGGTAAGCCGAATTAACAGAGGCTCCGAAGCGTGCGGGGTACGGATTGCAGAATCTAAATTTCCGCAAGCGGAGACCGTTGGCTTTCTAAAAAAGGCTGGCCGTAAGATAAGGTACACGACCGTCTACACGCTGATACTCTAGTCACTGTGACCCGACACTTGTTTTAATAAAAACCCCATGCCACAATGCATTTATATCCTAAATAATATGATATTCTCGGTGAGACTGGCCTGGACCCTTGGTTCGGATCCTCGGAGCATTCTTTTCCGAGTGGCCTGATGTGGAATACTCCCCCGTCCATGCATGATAATGTGCGTCTGCGTCAATGTTTGCCTTGGAGGTGGGAACTCGCCCACCCTAACAGCTCGTATATCTGCACGGGACGAGCAACGGCTCATGCATTTGCACACACAATTGCAGGGGAATCGATAGTCAATCTAGTCAGCGTCAGCAATTCACTTCCTGAAGGAGGTCTTGAAAAGCTCAGGCAGCCACACATGTTCCTTGTGCGCTTATGCAGAATGTTATTGGGATGTCACACTCGCACAAGTTCTTGTGAGCCGTGTCGCGGGTACCACAAACCAGGCGGTTGGTACTTGGAGGTTGGTTCTTGGGATGTGGTTTGTGGGAATGCTTACGAGTGGGTGGAAAGTAAAACCGGTGTGCCGAACAGAAGCCCACCCCCTCTATTTGGTTATTGGATTAGCGGGTACTTCGAGCAGTCTTTTACCTGTAGCACGAGGCACCCATTGAATATTAATGCTACGCAGCATCCTCCTATGCTATGATATTCTTGTGCCGAGTCTTTGTTCGGAAAGACTACAATCCGAAGTTTATAATTTAATCAACAGCTCGTTACAGAATCGTTAATTAGCAAAAAGCTGCTTTTCGACGTCAGGATCAGGCTATGCTTCAAGTTTCAGCTCAGTTGAGATGATCTAGACGTTTGTCAAGCTACAAGGTCTGGGGATTTCGGTTCGCAAATTCTCATGCGTTTGCCAAGAAAGAGCCCCGGACTTGACTATATTGACAAAAGTTCTATGAGTAAGTGCGTATAACATGCACAGCTAGAAATAGATATTATCTTTGGAATCGACGGGTAAATTTCGGCGTAGACCGTGCATGGAAAATAAAAAGTGGGTAAGATTGAGTGGTGAACTGCCGCCTCGTGTCCGTGAACACTCCACTCAAAGTTTCGCTGGGGGCGCCTTGGCCGCCTTTTCGGATGACGGCCACATCTCAAACCCACGATTCTTGTACCGGCGCCCCCAGATCCCGCTGCGCCCGGGCGCCATGATGCTGTTCGGGTCCAGGGCATCCTTGATGCATTCCACAAAGCCGTTGAGCGCCTGATTATTCCATCCGTAGGTAGCCGCCACCTGATCCTGGAAGATGAGGTGCGTGCGGTACTCGCCATAGCCTTCGTCGGCAGCTTTGGCAATCATCTCGCGCATGAGGCCTATTGCGCGACGTTTCGCGTCCGCGTCTGAGCGGTCGTAGACTATATTTGCAATGTAGTGGAGCTCGCGGCCGAGGACACACCAGCTGCAGGGCTCCAACCCCATGCAATAGCGAAACGTAAGGGCTATATTAGCAATCATATGTGCAGTTAAACGGATGATCTGAATGGTAGGATTTGGGATTACAGATGTCGACTGTCTGACAGACCGTCTGTATCATGGAACTGGCGGATGCCTTGCTGTCTGAATACGGATCTAACGATATGAACGTGTCACTTACGTTGGGAAAGAGTCGAACCCCCACTTGTTATGTAAATTGGTTACAAGCTCGTGAACCAGCCGTGCGTCTCTCCCTTTCGTTGGCACGATTGGGGAGAAAAATAAGTGTGCGGCATTAGGCACCCAATTCAGCCAATCCAAGTCTCTCAGCACTGGAGTGCCGCTGCACACCTTGACTCTATCGTGGAGATAGTGGTCTGGCGGCAGGTCTTGTGGGAGCTTGAACTGAGCGCCTGGGATCTTGACAAATGAGTCCTTTATGAGTTTGAGCGATCTTTCTCTCGTCTCGTCGTCACCATAGACGGTGCCGTAGAATAACCAAGCGACGTCTCCGATTGGCATGTTGCGGGTGTGCTGCCGTATGACATCACGCGGGATGGGGGTCTTCTTGTCATAGAATGCCGTTCGCGGCTTCCCTGTCACTGCGAGCTCTTGCACCACGCTGCGGATCTGTGGGACGTTGCCAATGACGCGGTTGAGCGCGAGTGGGCGGATGATTTCGATAATCTGCTCGAAGTCGTCTTCGCGCGGGAACGACACCATGAAAGACTGATGGCCAGTCGCTGGCATTAGCCACACCCCCATCTTCGTCACTATTCCAAAGTTGCTCTGCGTGAACATGCCGTCGATAGACGGGCCGTAGTTGTGCTGGAAGGCTTGCCAGCACGGATTGTCGTCGCCATTGGTGCCTGGTAGAGAGCCCATTCCTGTTCGCAGAACCTCGCCATTCGGAAGGACAACTTCCATGCCACAGTGATTGGCAAAGTGGTCACCGTACGGTGTGTATCCGACACCACGATCAAGAGCATTTCCAACGGCACTGCCACCACCGAGATCTGGAGTATCAATCCAGAGAGGGTGGCCGGACTTCTGGACCTCTTCATAGAGGGCAAAGTACGAGACGCCGGGCTCGACAAGGCAACTGGCATTATATCCGTCGATTTTAAGGACTTTATCCATCCGCTTTCCAAGATCTATGAGCAGAGAGCCGTGGAGACGGGGCGCAGCACCGCCGTAGCCGAGGTTTCGACCCATTGAGATTGGGTAGATGGGTATCAGGTAGCGATTGGCCCATTTCACGATCTTCTGAACGTCTTCCGTGGAGCCTGGGTACGCCGTGGCACAGCTCACGAGGTCTTCCTGCTCGAGGATGTGGAACGCATCATGCGTATTTCTATATATTCCGATCAAGTCAGTTATGCACTCCGCTGTCACGTATTCTTGTACCTATAGTATGTTTGGACGATATTGGTACTATCGGATATTGATGCATAACATACGGATGCTCCATGTACCACCCGTCAACGAGCGGCTTATCGTTCACCTCGACATTCTCGTCACCTAGAAGCCGCTTCAGGTCGCCAATGGCCTGGTTAA
Source organism: Drechslerella dactyloides (assembly GCA_020064725.1). NCBI lineage: Eukaryota > Fungi > Ascomycota > Orbiliomycetes > Orbiliales > Orbiliaceae > Drechslerella > Drechslerella dactyloides. Next base: position 3,326,111 of record JAGTWJ010000001.1, read on the forward strand.
AGGTCGTTCTGTCGACATCCGGCGGCAGGACAGGGACTTCCTTCTGTCTTGGGCGGCTCTCGGGTACCGTCCGATTCGAGTACAGGCGCGACTTCGCGGCCTTTGCATCTTCCAGCAGACGCTCTGGAGTGCCACTGTGTTTGTCATTCAGGGTGGGAATACGGCTGCTTGCCATTGGGGATATCTAAGCTCTGGCGATGTTTAGCTTAAGGCGCCGTTCAGTTGCAGATTCAAATCCGCGGTCTCGTATGCACGGCGTCTAGGCCTTGACTATAAAGCTTCGACTCTTTTGGAGTTGTGTTTGAGTCTGAACTGAAGCTCAATTGATCATGCACAGATACGACGGGGCACCAGCGAGGTACTTAGGTAAGAGGATAACTTAGCACTCTTAGAGGAGACAAAGGTGACCCCCGCATTCTCAACCTCCGACGCCAGGTCGCGACTAGGCGCCAGGCGTCTTCCGGCGTCGCCCATCGCGTCGGGTAAAGAACGTCGACCGTTCCGTGGCTCCGGCAAGCGACGGCCGCGTTGGGTGCTGTTGGCGTGTGGGCCGGATCCACTCGAGGCGAGCTGGCGGCGATGCATATGCAATCAACTGTGCACTCGGCTTCGGTACACATATCAATTGATTGATATCAAACGTTGCTTGGAAGCTTGAACCTGCAGTTAAACCTATGACGGCGGAGCATATGCTCTGCTGCATGGGTATATGCCGGGGCTAGATGTCTTTCAAGCCCGCACATGGCATCGGTATCGCTTTTGATTGCTATTTCCGCAGCTAGCTGCGTCGCGTCGCGCAGGTGTGCATTAGCACGTCCCCACGATGCACTCCGACGACATATATCATCCGCTTGGTATCCCGTTCGGATTCATCTTCTGGTGACAAGCTTCAGTTCGGACTGGCTGGGCTGGCTGGGCTAGTTGGCTCGGCGGGCACGGTGGCTGAATGAATGACTCGTGGCCTCGATCCGAAGCAGTGCGAATCTCCGCTCGGTAAGGATAATCGGACAGTGCGCGCCTCAGAATGCAGAACAATACACTGACCCTCGAGGCCTCGTGCTTATGCACGTGGAGGCCCTAGCTTCACATCATTTCGAGACAGTCTGACCATCGCCATGATGCATGATGGCCCCAGCGCTGTCCGTCTTCGTGTTTTCCGCCCGCTCAGGACCGTGTCCATGCCGGTTTCACTCTTAGTTGGTTCCAGAGTCGAACAGGAGCTTGCGCCCCATGGGCCCATGCGATCCGAAAGTCTGGGGAAACTCGACGGGTACGATACGGGAATAGACGCAGCGATTACACAGGGACCGATGTCCTCGTTCCGTGCATGTAGTTTGCGTTTATGCGACTACTTTGCGCGCACTCGTATATTGACCATTAGCTAAGGGGAATAGCCAGGCCAAGACTATTGGACATTCTCCGGCTACATGGCCAAATCGCTCGCCGCCTCGCCAGTTTCAACCGAATGGAATGTTTCCCAATGGGCGGGTCTTGCTCTTCCCGTCTGAGCCAATCAGTGGTGATCCCAGCCTGCCACCATGACAGGGGTGTGCCGAATAGACCCGTGCTGGTTCACGACACATCCCAAGGCGGTCGTGGTGGGGACGTGTGTGGATGCGACTAAACTCGATTCCCATGCGCGGTCTGCATGTGCGAAGAAAGCAAAGAAGAGACAAAATGTAGCCTCGACCGTGGAAGGACAGCACAGGATCCTGGGATGTGGATCACGACCTGATGGCCGCACCTCCGGATCAGTAGATAAAGGGCGTCTATGGGCCTCCTTTCAGGAATGTGGTTGGAACTTTTGGTTCTCGGTCGTCCATCTCGCAAATCTCGTACGGACGGTACCAATCTGCTGAGAAGTGCCCCTACCTCAGTTGATTTCTAAGCTTCACGGCCATCCCCTCTCCCTCTCCTCAATTTTATTTCACCCTCTCATCCTCCCTTGTCCTGCCTTCATTCCATTCAGCGGCAGCCGGAGCAGTCTCTCAAATACTTGCCTTGGTTGTGTTTTGAGGGTCTTTTCCCGTTCCGGCTTCACGTCAACTTCCAACATGTCGGAAACAGATAGCAAAGAAAAGCCGGGTGTCAATACCACTGGCCGGGTTGACGATGCCGAGATTGAAGAGGCGTATGGTGCTGTTGTCCTCGATGTTGGCAGCGATTCGGAAAAGAGTCGGGCCGGCCTGAAACTGGCCAAAGACGGGCATGTAAGTTACGAAAAGAAGCCTTCTAGATGTGCAGATGTCTCAGAATCCTGTTTTTCAACTAATGCATTCGGTTGGCGCGTATATAGACGATTTTGGTACCTCAACCCAGCGACGACCCCAACGACCCGCTCAATTGGTCCCCGTTCAAAAAGCACATGATCCTCTTCATTGTGGCCCTGTCTGCTTTCTGCGGTGACTTTGGTAGCGGCGCTGGCATCCCGTGTATCGTGTTACAGGGAGCGGAATGGGGCCTGAGTCCGAACGTGGTCAACTACGCTGGTAACCTGAACGTCCTGATGCTCGCCATTGGTGGTGTCTTTTGGATCCCGTTCATCTACTGGTGGGGTAGGGCGCCAGTCCTCTTCTGGACTACGCTCGCCGGCACGTTCTTCACTCTAGGATGCTGCTTGACGCATGATTTTCAGGTGTTCTACGGCATGCGTGCCATGATGGGATTGACGCTCACCGCTTGCCAGACAATTGGCTTGTCGTTCATCAAGGACATGTTCTACTTCCATGAGCATGCGAGGAAGATTGGTCTTTGGGCTGCTCTGTTCTTGGTTTCCCCGTATTTGGCGCCGCAGCTTGGTAACTTTATCATCTACGGAACCAACGAGTGGAGGCCAGTGTTCTGGATGGTGTTTGCCGTGTGCTGCTTTGACATGGTCCTGATTGTGCTTTTCGCGGACGAGACTTGGTATGTTCGCGACTCTAGCGAGAAGCCGCCGCTCGGAAACCGCCTCTTGAGGGTTGTCGGCGTCTGGCAGATAAAGTACCACAAGGAGCTCAAATTCGTCTCCTTTGGCCCCAGCTGGGCGCGAATGGTTAAAGTTCTTTTCCGTCCAACCATGATCCCAATCATGATATACTACATGCTCTCCTTCATGTGGTAAGTAGTACAAACAGCGACCGCTTATAATTTCCTGTCACGACTAATTGGGATGCGCACTACAGGGCTATTGGCATCAACATCACGACTTCCATCCTCTTCCAGACCCCCGTCGAGTTCGGCGGCTATGGCTTCAGCGCGAAATCCGTCGGCTTCCTCTACTTCACCGCTCTGATCGCCGTTGGCTTGGGCGAAGTCTTCGGTCACTACTTCAACGACTTCATCGCCAATCGTTACATCCGCAAGCACAAAGGTGTCTTCGAGCCTGAATGTCGTCTTACTACAAACTTTATCGCCGTCGTCTTTATGATCCCTGGTCTCATAATCGTTGGTTTCGGTCTATCGGAGCACCTTCACTGGGTGTCGCTGGTCTTCGGCTGGGGTATGTACGTTTTTGGGGTCATGATTGCCTCTGTTGCAATCACAGCCTATGCGCTGGATTCCTACCCGACAGCCTCTGGTGAGGTCTCGAGTTTGTTGAATTTTGCCCGTGGTATCGGTGGCTTTAGCGTTGGATACTTCCAGCAGCCGTGGGGCAATAAAACTGGATATGATGTCAGCTTTGGCATCCAGGCGGCAATTGTCGCCGTCGCCTTAGGCGTGCTTGTAATTCTGCGCGTATTTGGCAAGCAAATGAGGGTCTGGGGTGGCCCATTACACTTGTAGATGAGGTGCCGATATCGGCCGATCTGGTGTGCGTATGCATGCATATGCATTTTGTTTTATGCAGGTGTGTATGATTGCGATATCGATAGCGAGCGAGCGGATTGGCCGGCCGAATCTAGAGCTTCACGTTCTGTTTGCACTACTGCTATAGCTAGGATCTCATTTTTTAATTACTGTTCTTCTCTCTATCTAGTGTCACGCCAGTTGCGCGCCTACGAAGTTACTGTATTTTAATGAATATTACGAAGATAAGGCCTACCGGATACGTTCGTCCGAACTGTCTGCTTGATGACAACTAACCCTTCGATGACAGCTAACGCTTGTGCACATGAACTATCCGTGAGCCCGCCTTTAACTCTAGCGTTACGTCGATATCTTGAGACTACGGCTTTGAAGACTAGACCGAGGGGTAGCCTGGTCATTAATCTCGTGATAGTGCATCGGTTAGCTTTGCCGAATGCTCATGTGCCATGCATGGATATCTTATAATCTTCCTCGGAATTCGATCTCACGGGACATCCTCAACCTCGCAGCTACCTCAATGTTCGCCTTGATGTTATTCCACCGTAGCGGCTTGGCCATGACAAGAGACGCACCGGCTTTTTTGAACCTCTCCTACACATCAAAATTCGGCATTAGCGAAACTCCCCCCAACAGCATTTCTGCGCGAAAGCACATGCACACGCATGCGCCTTCATGCATGTACGCATGATTTGCAGGGTCCAGGTCGGTAACTCCGGATCCACTTACATCCGTGCCCACGAGCATATGTGCAGATAGCCCGATAATGCGCACCTTTGCCGCTGGCCATCGTTTCCAAAATTCCTCAATGAAGGTATACCCGTCCATTATGGGCATCTGATTGTCCACGAGCATGAGGTCGGGAAATTGGCCAAGCCGTTCCATACGCTCAAGGGCTTCAAGTGCCTGGACACCGTTCTCCGTGATCGTGATGAACTCATCCAACAGACCAGTCTTCTGCGAGAGTTTGGTTATGATTCGTCGATTGACATAGTTATCTTCTACGACCAACATGCGCACTGTCGCGATGTAAGGTTCTAATTGCGCGGGGGGCTCGTATGTTCGCCAGGAGGAGTTGTCAGGCAGGTATTGACAACCGGATGCGAAATTGTTGCCGCGAATGGAGTCAAGGAGGTGCTTATCCGAGCGGGTTTGTGGCGTGGGTGGCGATTCGGAGGGTGGCGGCTGTAAGTGGGAAATGCTAGAGAGATCCTTGAGCAGGGAGAGACCTGAGGTAAGGGTTCTGAGGTTCAGTTCTATCTGGGCGAGGCGACTCGAGATCTGTTCAGTTGCATCGGTGCCGGCGCGGGCGAGGCTCTCGAGTTTCCTGGCAGCCTCAGTATCTTTGAGTGCCTGCTCGCTGAGCTGGTAGAAGGCTTTGAGAGGGGCCTGGATCTGCTCATGGGAATTAGCAGTTGGCTAGGATGTAATATCACTCGTAGTGATTTCGCACTCGGATTCGGAGTCGCGGTGCTTGCTCTCGATTTGCAAATTTGACTGTAGAATCGAGAGGACATACATTGTCCAGCCGGTTATAAAGCTCCTCCTCCCTCGACACATTGGAAGCCTCGCCATCCCTCGCATCGCCAGCACTTGGACTGCCCTCCGTGACAAGTTTCGCCGTTCCATTATTGCTCCCGGCCCTCTCTTTTACCTGCATGCTCCATAAGCTATATTTCCCCACCTTGCGACACGACCACGATGCCCCAGCAATGATTTTCTGGCTAGGTCCCTCACTGTTCAAAGCATCAACATTGGTCTTAGACTCCATTTGAGCTAGACAATCGAGATCTTGCATCAGCAGAGCTGAGGACGCGAATATGAATTCCGCTCGTTCGCAGGCGGCATTATGCGCGATCTTGATATCGGCTATGCTTGCGGCTTTAACGGCGTCCTTTAGCCCGAAGTCGAGGACCACCGTGGGTGCCTCCACGCTATCGATGAAGTCTCGCAGAGACAGAGGTTCTGCACGCGCCATGTGTGTCTCTATTAGGGCTTTGAAGTTGTTATTCCGGTCAGTTTAGGTTTGATACGGACAGGCGGCTCGGTCTGGATACCGGGATGCAATATCGGAGGCTAGGGCGCGGGAGCGATCATGATATGTATGTGGACTTCCCGCCTTCGCGCGCTGTGCACGAGTTTTAAATTTCAAGCTAAGATGACGTTGTCCATGGTTTTGCGGGATCAAGGATCCGTCGTCAAAGTCCACATCCGGATCCGATCCTGGTTTGCACCGCCAGCGCCAAGGGAGACGAGACGAAAAGGCGGTCGCCGAGTCGGTCAGCCTCACACCTGGGCTACGTTGTCCCAGGACTACAGTTCAGCTCCATTTCATCCATCGTGCATGCGGCTGGTAATGCAATGTACGGCGCGAAACACGATAATTCGTGCCCTGTGGGCTCGGTACGGTACCTGCGCCACCAGCTCTTCAAGCGAACATCTGCATTTTGGGCTGCATAGTGAATATGCAGGGGTCGGAGTGCTTTCGGCTGCAATAGAACTCTCTTAGCTTTATAATCGATAGGCGAATAACTACCCTCGGTACTTATCGATGAGCTAAATATACGCTACACGCAAGTAATGCTATGGCAGTTTTTAACGTCAGACATATGGTGGAGATTCTGGCTGCCGTCCTAGATAGGTACGATCGGGCCTTCCTTTCGATATTGAATTAATATTATGAGATAAGAATTAAACGTCTGGCGTGCATTTATTTGCAGCGTGGTAATTTCAATGTCGCCCTCATTTGAGCTGTCGGTGTCCATTCATGGAATCTGTCCTGCGAAAGTGCATCAGGCGCTTTTATGGCGATACAAGGGAGTATTTATAGGTATGATAAAATATAAATTATGGAATTTATTCAGGCCAGTCGATATATGCTAACATGTGCATAGCAAGCAAGGCGATACCATGATGTGAAATATTCCTCCTCTGGCGCTAGATTCATACCATCTCTTCGGACCCTCCAAAAGTTTAGATCCGTCAACTGTGATCCGGACATGTCTTTCGCTGCAACTTCAGTGCTTCTAATCTATAGCTCAACAAACATGCAGGGGAATATAGAGGTTTCCGCCGCCCAATAACTTCCTCATGAATAACGGGCTGCTAGATCAAGCAAGATCTGCAAGTCCTTTCCACCATTATCACGAATAGAAAATATGGCGCAATGACGAGAATTCTCTCCCGCTACGGCACACACTCTGTGGCTTGACGTAAAACGGATTGCAGGGCCAAATTACAACGAGAATTACTGTTCTTGGTGGCCGTTGCATACTGCCTGCACCAACTTGCCGCCACAGGGCGGACGCACCTACGGCTGCTATGTGACTTCCTGACCGGGAGATACGAATCGCGACAGTTGCTGATCGATGCCAGGTCTGTTCTCACAGATTCAAAAAGGGTCCGACTCGCTCTTCAGAATGATGTTTGATTCGTGTAGATCTATCCCTCTCACCAATTTTAACGAGTCACGGTTCTTGCCTAGTCTTTTCTGTGTTAAAGCCTTTAACGATCAGCTGTTTCATTTATCTTTAGAGGGATACTCTGCTGTCCCACATAACATAGTCGACGTTCGAAATGAAGATCAAAGCTCTTGGACCGTTCTCGTGCTTGTTTGCAGTGGCTAACGCGCGGGCACTCGTGGGGAGACGTACGTCGAATTCGATCTTATCGCAGTAGATCACAAAACTGAGCGTTGAAGGTTCCGACGAGAGCGACTGACCGCAATGCACTTTTTGTAGAAGCTTCAACGCCATCGTATGATGTGACGGACGTCCTCAATGTTCTCAGCGATCCGACTCTAGTCCCCACGCCTGAGCCATTCTGCTCCTCCATCCTTGGTTACAAGCCCGCGACTACAACCGTCACAACGACTACAACGGGAACAGCGACTAGTGTAACATACGTGACTGTTACGATTACTTTATCGACAAAAACTGTTGAGCTGGGCACCGTGACATCGACGGATACCTATGTTCCTACGGCGACGAATGCCAGAACCACCTTGACTAGTGAGAGAATATATCCGATTACGATCATACCTATTCTTAAACTCCGCCATTAGAGCTAACAAGATTTTGCGACGTGGTCGTGCAGTTTCTGTGTATATTACGACACCGGCGGCTAAGCTTTTCAAGCGGGTGGTGACTCCAACTCCATTAAAGTCGTTCCCGGCGACTTTAGTCACCGACGCGTGTTCGTCGTACATAACCACCACCTCTACGACGACAAAGTACGCCCAAACAAAGGAGACGCCGGTAGAAACTCGCACACGAACTCAAACAGTCCGCGTGGTCACCGAAACCATCGCTGGGGCAACCGAAACTGTCACGTCGACAGCTTTGGCATCGACTAGCTACTCGACGGTTACTAATACGGCGACAATTCGCCTCCCAGCAGGCCAGGCAGCTCCTACTATTTACCCCGGCAGCGATGGATATACCTATGAATCATGCTATCAGGATTCTGCCAATAGCGCCGGTCGTGCCTTACAGGGCCCCCCTTCCAGTACTGCAATGACACCAGCACAATGTATCGCAACTTGTAAAGCATCGGGAAAGCTGTATGCCGGTCTCGAATACGGCGGGTAAGGTTTCCATGCGGTCCATTGCATAATTCTTTTCGACGGGTGTTTTCTTGTTCGTACCGCTGACGTGCATATTTACACTGGAAGTGAATGCTGGTGCGGCGACACCATCAATAACGGCAATGGCCCTGCCCCTGACAACGAATGCACAAGGCTATGCAGCGCCGACAACACCGCTTTATGTGGCAATTCATACCGTCTTTCGGTGTACAAGCGAACCGGCGAGTCAACCACCCCTAGCGCCAGCGGCCCAGTCCCGTATACAGACACCGTGGCAATCAAGCCGTTCAAGTATAAGGGGTGCTATGCCGAGCCAACCACCGGCAGTCGAGCCATGAAATACATGTGGGCCGACCCAGCGGGCCAGATGACCCCCCAGAAGTGTTTTGAGTACTGCAAGTCGAGGCAAGCTTTCGAGGGATGCACAAAATTTGGGGTTGAGTGGGGAATGTGAGTTACCCCCATTGTCAACGCGCTGCGCTTTGTTAGAGCTAACGGGGTTTTCCTCGTTGATAGTGAATGCCGGTATGATATCGTTCTCGCTTCGGGTCACAAGAAGCTGGACTCGGATGCGCAATGCAATAAAGCTTGCCCAGGAGATCCGACATTAGCCTGTGGAGGTAGCATGGTGTAAGTCGCTCACTCAGATCACGTCTTTTATGTCGAAGTATAATGGCTAGTCACTGACTACGTTTTGGCCGGATTAGCTTCAGCTATTATTCCACGACTTAAGCAAGTTTTGCGACACTGCTGCGCCATCGACTTTTATCTTGAATATGGGCTTCGGCTTAGGCTTTTTGTTTACGGTTGTGGGTGTTCTGGGTATCATTTTTGCATTCGCAATGTTTCTAGCTTTGAATGGGATATAATGGGATATGATGCGTTATTTATGGAATCAAAATCAATCATCTAAACATCAGAAAAGAACTTGATCGATCGTTAAGTATAAATTCCAAGCGCTTTCATAAATTCGCAGCGTGGACGATATATATTTGCGCTCATAGATGGTATTGCTTTCTCGTATCGCTAAAGCCGCCAAGTGCACATGGGATTCAACTGAGCATCAGCAGGCACCTGTAAGTGCAGGTATCGATCATGCATATATAAAAAACAGGCAGCGATAAACTAATCAAGTCATGGATATATATATATAGCAATCACCGATGCAATTTGTCGACTATATAAGGCTGCTATATATATATTTCACTGGATACATATAGTACCTTGAAGTTCATCTGTGAAAGGCCAGATACCCGGATAAGTAAGGAGATACTTAAGTACCTAGGTATGCATGTAGATTTAATTTGACCTTGGTAGGTTACGCATCGATCGTGAGATACGATACCTGAGACTAGTAGCCAGGCGTCTATAGGCTCACGTTGTACGCAACACACAATTGAAAAACTACAACACATACAACACATATCGCGGGCCAACCGAAGCCAAGGTCGTTTCGGCACAGCCGGTCCGTCCGTTTCTCTCCAACATCTCATCTCGCACTTGGACCCAATTTCCCCGCGGAGCCGTCTCCGATTCTTACCTCCTCGCTCTTTCATCATCGGCCGATTGAATTACGAGCAGGGTAGTGGCTTACGAAGTGCGGTGATTAGTAAAGCTTGCGTAGCTGCATTCTGCACATGGCGCTGAATAGGGCTCCACTAGCCCAGCGGAGACTCGAGCTTGAATTGAACTTGACTAGCTTGAGCTTGACTTCGTGTCTGTCGGCTCTGGCGGCGGTCCAACCACAATCGGGAAGCCCGGCTTGTTTGCTCGCTGTGTTGCATCAGGCGGCGGTGGGCACAACGACATTGGAGACACGCATATGCAGTTGGTAGCTTGGGTAGCTATGCTTCAGGCTGGGTGGATCAGTAGATACTCCGAACGGTTGTGCCGGCGTGCATGTTGATTTCTAACCTTTGTAAAGGTGGATATCCGTCGAATGAAGTATATAAAGCCTTCGATTTTCTGTTGAAGTTTTGAAGTCTCTCTCATTCAGCAGATTCACAAGCATTCAGCTAGAAGATACGACCAACAGCCTTCGAACATTCTTCGCGTCAATATCAATTCAATTTACAGATCACCATCATCTCTCATAATCTATATTACGATAATCATATATTTCGCCCTGAGATCGGGGATATAGACTAGATACTCTCTTCGCATTCCTGATTATAGTCTTACGCGCGTCAACTTTGTACTACGAGATCCCGTTGAAGTTTCAAACGATTCTCGATATCACATTTACCCACAAGTAACCGTGGTATATCTCATTGCTCTATCACATAATTATTATATATAAGGCCATGTCGACGTCGCAGAAACCAATTGCTCTGGTCACCGGCATCACCGGCTACATCGCCGGCTGGGTTGCCAAATACTTCCTCGATGCAGGATACATTGTCCGCGGCACCACTCGCAGCAAGCGGTCTGCACAACCTCTCATCGATGCCCTGGTCGAAAAGGGCTACGCGGCATCCGACATCCAAATCTACGAAGTCGCAGACATCACAGTTCCAGGTGCATTTGACGCTGCCGTCAAGGATGTCGAAGCGATCGCCCACCTCGCTACTCCTGTCACGCTGTCCGCATCGGACCCAGACCCGGTTATCCATACCGCCGTCGAGGGTGCGTTATCTATCCTACGATCCGCCAAAGCCCATGGAAACGCACTCAAGACGTTCGTTCAAATGTCTTCAGTTGTGGCGGTCGTCAATCCCCGGGAGCCCGCGTTCAAACCACCGCATGTGTTCGACGAAACAAACTGGAACGACGCTTCTTACCAGGCAATCAAGCAGCTTGGTAAAAACTCACCCGGTCCACTGATCTATGGTGCCTCGAAGAATGAGAGTGAACGTGCCGTCTGGCGGTTCCGCGACGAGGAAAAGCCATCATTCAGCGTCGTATCTATCAATCCAGGCTGGGTTTCGGGACCACCCGTAATCCTGCCGACGGATGCCTCGAAAATTAGTGTAACCATCCAAACAATCTGGGACATCTTCTCAGGGAAGAAAGAGTGGTTCCCATTAGGTCGCTTCGCGGCGTACGTCCACGTCTTCGACGTCGCGCGACTGTTCGTATGGGCTGCACAGAACGGGAAGAAGGCCGACGGTGAGCGGTATCTGGCAGTTGGTGGTCACGGAAGCGAACAGGCAATCCAGGATACGTTGCGGGAGGCGTATCCTGAACGTCGGGACGTGATTGTGGAGGGCGAGAAAGGAAAGGGGTATTTCGAGGGCTATGCATTTGATCCGGAGTGGTATGGGTTGGATGTTACTAAGGCTGTGAAAGCTACAGGGCAGGACTGGATCAAGTACGACCAGGTGATCAGGGATACCGCAAAAGCGTTTGAGCATCTGGTCACTGCCTGAAAAATTGAATTAATTAATATAGGTTTGTGCAACTGCTTTTGAATTTAGAATCATCAGGTTTTTTTGGGATATTTTTAGTGAATGCATGTCCTGGCACTCGGTGTCTATTTGTTTGTAGATGGGAATGAATGGGCATGAGTAGCGCGATTGATAGATGAATATATAAAATTCATACGCTATAGCTAATACATATGGTCACGCTCGGGACCAGTCATACGGATCCGGAGAGAAGCACATATAGCAATAGAACCGTAGAGCAATCCAGTATACCAAGGTAAAAATTCGACCCAATCTGAGATAATACTAACTATGCAAATGCGATAACCCTCTTTCAAAATGGGGACTTGAACCGATCGATATCTGGATCCTAAGCTACCACATTTGATGAAATTTCGGAAAGCTACGCCTACAGGTCCAATAGGTGATACTGTCGCTGTTCCTAACAGTGCGTCTTGAGTAAGTACTTGTAAACCGCTATTCGATTCCAAACTTTGAGCTCCTGGCCCAATCATAAAAGACCAACTAAACGCCAGATTTGTAGACTCTACTTATAAAACCCGGGTTTCATTTGCTGTTCCACATCATGCCGCACCGTCGCTCTTCCATTGCTTCTCGATATTCCTATACACTGCCAACGTATGCTCCCATACTTTCTCCCGGAACCCGCTCTCTCGATACTCCAACAAGACCTTATTGCCACTCTTCGCTGTCCCATCCCAGTGTAATGTATAGCATCCACTGCCTTTCACACCGTCAAGCCCCACTGCCACCTCCTCTCCTTCGTCTTTCCTTTTTTCTTTCCCTGTATGTTCGCTTTCCTCCGCGCCCGCTCCACCCTTTCCGGTATTTGCCGTTTCAGCGCCCACAGCTGCTGGTGGATATATCTCACTCGTCGCGTAGAACAAGTTCCTCTCTCCGCTCTCTTCCGGCGGTATCAAAAGCCAGCTGCCGGCAATCCACATCACACTACGGATGATCAGACTCATTAACCCAGGGAATTTCTGCCCCTCCGTTTTCACGAAGCCTGCAAAGGCATGGACGAAGCTAATCTCAGGATTCTCGTGCGCCAGCTGGTCGAATGCGACGGTTGTAATCGTTGTGTGCATTTGGCGGCCACGGATCAGAGAGCCGTTACGCATGTCGAGGTCGTGTGGATCCAGCGGCTTCTCGAGACCGCCAGCCAGGATGCGGATAACGCGGGTGAAGTGATCGTTTGCGGCGGAACGTTTGAGGAGAGGGAGGAGTTTCGTGATAAATCTCACTTGTCCATAGTAGGAGATCGCGGCCATCCAGTTGAGGCCTTCAGACGTGTCTATAGGAAGCGATGTCATGAGCTTAACGAAGTGTACGAAGTGTAAATAGAGATGCATGTGAATATACGCACCCGGCATGCCGCTTCTCAAAGCGCCAGCGCTTAGCCATAGCAAATTCACCTCCACCTCCCGCTCGGATATGCGGCGACAGCACTCATCGACGGCCTTAATCGACAGAACATCGCACTGCAAGAATACGTATGTCCCCTGCGGATTGATATCTTCGAGCTCCTTTTGCAAGACGGTAGCGTTGCCGGGCGTCCGGCCGATATAGTAGACTTTCGGAGATACAGTACTGGCCGCAAGCTGTTTGAGAGTGAAGGAGCCGATGCCCGTCGTGCCGCCGACGAAGACGCAAATTGGTGAGGGCAAGCGGGTGGCCAGGTTGCTATTAGCCGCCTTGATTGTGGGGAGGGGAATCATCTCGGATAACAGATAGTATCGACCGAAGTAACCGCAAAATTGAGACCTCTGTAGAAGGTATACGTATATGCGCGTACACGGGAAGGAAGGAATGCGATGTAGTTTGGGATAGATGTTAACAATGTGATATCAGATGGATTCGCGTAGCATCTAGATATACGGTCGTCGATATAAGCTTCCCACCAGGGTTCGCAAGGACGGGCAGATCGGAGCCATTTTATACTCAAGTTAGCTCCGATTCCAGACGCGTCGAAGTAAATCTCCACTTTGGATCCTGAGGCTTCATGCACTTATACCGGCTCACCAGACCGCCGGTCCCCGACCTTCGCGCACTCATCGCGTTAGCCTAATTCCAGGCTTCAAGGCGCACTGTCCCAACTGGGACACGTCCGCCCCACATCACAGCGCGTAATTGGCTGTTCTCGGACTTCGGTGCTCAAATCGGTGCCGAAGACAAACTAGGGTGTTCGCGCGTTTGCAACATGGCCAACACTTCTAACTAACGAAACGAGATCTCGAGACCGACTGAGATCTCAAACTTAACTATTGGGCAAAGTATGCAAGTAAAATGATAAAATGCGGGCAGACAGCTTGCAATTTGAAGGTACTCGGTCTAATCCGGATACCCCGAAACTACCACCACGATCTGCCCCGTTTTCTTCGTTCTCAACATATGATAAAAGACAAACAACAGCAGAAACAAGAAATGGTCCCTGAACGGACATGCGGGAAACCCCAGGCGCCAGATAACCGTATAACCATCAATCAATAATTCCTCCGACTTCATATCTCATATCTCATATCTTCGTGATAGCACAGAACAATACAAACAATGCAATAAAAGAAAAACCTCCTTCACAAACACAAAGCGCAGGCTAAACAGCCGAAGGTGCGAGTAAAACAAGAACGGGTCTTCCAGTAAATCAGCCGCCGTATGATAATATGAATAAGAGACCTGTATGCATCACAATCAAGAAAATCGACGTCCGTAACTCATCAAAGGGAGGCACTCGATAGCGAGAGGGAAAAGTCGACAAGGTGGGGAGAAGACCCAGCCGGTCACCATGCAAGAGGGTTTCTTTCGTGCGCAAGTCCTCCACACAACCGACGTAAAACAATCTGTAAATAAAAGAATCCACCATTTATCCTCCACGTCATCGAATCTTGAATAAAAGCCAGCGTCAGGCACTTAGTTGCTTCTGCGACTACTGCTAGACCCTTCATCGCTATCATCTCCGCCAGACCGACCATACCACGCCGTCGGCGACTGAAGCGTCGCACATCGTAGCGGCCGTAACTCTTTCCCCGTGAGTACGCGTGGCTTCCCACGGCTCTGACTTCTGAGTCCCCAACCGAGAGGAACTTCAGATGTGGCAACACGCGTGGCGGTGGCTTGCATGACTCTTTGTCTATGTGCTTCAATCTCAGGACGGATCTTAGGCCGTCGAGTGATGTTTGTCCGTGCGAAAATGCTGTCTTCTGTGATACGCTGGTTGGCGATTGCGGCTTGCTCGCGAAGAAGGTTGTGGGAGACGGGATGCATGTAGGCGTCTTCCGCGGGGATGTCGCCGTTGGCATGACTATCGAGAGTGGGACTGGAGAGCGGGGATCCGAGGGAAGAGGGCGACGCTGGGGAATCTAACGCCGTGGAGATCCGTGGTTCGGAAGCAGGTTGTTCATTCCCTTGCGGTGCTTCATTGATTAATTGTGGATTTGCTGACTCTTCGAATGACGATGGGACTGTCGTGTCAGGGTCAAAGCTCGGTGTAAGGTTGCTCTCTTGATAATCACTGTTCGTGCGCGTAGCGACTTGGGAAAGCGTGCCGGATTCTCTATCTTCCGCCGACGGTTGTTCTGCCGACGAAGCCTCGCTATCTTCAACCTCATCCTGTGGGATGTATCTCGAAACTTTCGACACGAACTCTTCAATTTCCGCGTCGTCGAACTTTGCGCCAAATTGCCTCTTTACGTGGCCGAGGAGATCGTAGCCGATGAGTTGCTCCGGTTCCAAGTCGTCGTCACCCAAGATGCCTTTGAGCATCTGCCAGTCTGGATCTTCTTCTCTTTCAATCCAGGATAGGTGTCCAGCTTTCTTATGGGAAGCATCCAACACCGACAAGTCGATCACTGGCTCAACATATTCGTATTCGCCCTCGTCATCCAGGTCGCCGTACGGACCATTCGGGAACATGTAGTCGGATGAATCTTCTGGGGACTGGCTGTCGTCGCCTTCATTATCTGCAAATCCTGGATCCTCGACATGTTCAAGACCTTCTGGAACTCTCATCTGTTGGATTTCCGCGATGTCTGGCAGTTCCATCATGGAATCCGCATGTACATGGTCCCATTCCGTGAATCCCTTCGGTCTGCCAATCGTTGCAAGCAGTCCCTTGCCGCCGAAAAGGCCGAGCGAAGGTAGCTTGATGCCAGAGCCGCCGATCTCGGGATTATACGGGGCAGGGATAATGGTGGGAGCTGCCGCGGCGGGAGCTGCTTGTGGAGGTGCCTCAGACGATTCGCCCGGATTGTCAGCAGCTTTCGCTGGAATATCAGTCGCTCCACCAAGGTTGGGAGACGACTTTGACGCGTCCAGGCCTTGCTCTTCCGCCTGTCGCTGAGCTATCCGCTGTCGTCGAAGATAATGCTGCCTCATGATGTGCTGCTGCTGGATCCGCTGCTTGTACCTCCACCAACGACGGACCTCTGGATCACTGCGTCTGTTCCCCGCTAAGTTCTGGAAGTTCTTAGTGAACTTCTCGCCGCTTATCACTATTGGGTCTATCGACTTTCGCCTGACGATGCCCTTGAGTGCGTCTGGGGCGAAGATGTCGGCCGGATGCATGCCCTGGTACTTTTCCACGAGCTCGCCAGCTTTCTCGTGGTCAAGCTGGACGGCCTCGTAGTACTGGGCCAACTTCTCCTTGACCTCCCCTGTCTGCCGATCGGCCTGTCTGCTCCCCTCCTCGCGCCTCTGCGACACCTCTTGCACCCCCTGTGTCGCTTCATCGGCGACCTCGGCAACGTCCTCCTCATGCCCCTCCGCCAGCATCTCGTACAGCGTCATCCCGGCATCCTCTGGATTCGAGATGGTGAGGTGGAGACGGTTCTCCTCCTCCTCTTCCTGCAGCTGCGGCATTGTCGCAGGCTCCGGCGGCAACTGCTGGCTCGAGGCCTCTCGTTGCTTCCCCGCCTTCTTGCCCCTCCAGCGGGCACCTACACGGAGCCTGTCGACAAACGTCGAGGTTTCCTCCGGCGACATCTGCACGTCTGTGCCATGTACTTCGCGAAGCTTCTCGCCCCATGCCCACATGAGTCCCAGTGAGTTTCGCTTGTCGGCTTTCTTCTTCGCCTCTGCCTCATGCAGGCTGAGGCCTTGGGTCAGTTGTGGACCCAGCTCGACCCCTCGTGCCTGCAGCGCCCTCACCAGGTCCTCTTGCATCTGCAGGTCTGGGATGGTCCCGATCAGCCGCTCCACGTCGCCAGCATGCGACGTTCTCCCCACGCGGAGCCCGGTCCCGCTGCCACCCCGCCCGTCCTGGCTCTGCTGAGGATGGACGTGCTTGAGAGCCTCCTGAATATTCAGGAGGCTCGCACGCCCATCCCCAACAGAAGCCAAGGACGGGACGGGGGGCCCTTGGGGGAAGAGGCTGTCGTCGCCGTCCGCGCTTAGTCCCTTGCCCATTTTGCTGGGCCATCTGTCGCCGTCGTAGTTCTCGACGGTCGAGCACCGCTGCCGTCCGACCGGCACTGTCAGCCGTGCGGGGAGGAAAGATTCCCCCCCGCAGGCGACAGCACCGGCCGGACGAACAGCGGTGCCGACAGGACTCACCGCGTCGCCGTCTCCGCTGCCGCGTGCCTCGCCGCCATCGCCGTTCTTGCTGTCGTCGTCCTCGTCGTCCTTGCCGCCGGTGACCCTGCTGACTCTGGCCGCCAGAGGACTCCATCGCGACGGGCCGGACGGGCCCGCCGAAGCGGGGTGACCGTCCGACCCGTCGGAGGAGTCCTCTGGGGCCCTCTGCAAAGCCGCCCGCTTTAAAGCCGCCGTCCGCATCGCGAAGAACATCGGCGCATCGACCTTCGTTCCGGTCACGGCCTGGAACTTGGACACCGACCGGTAGAAGAAGAATTCCTCTAGTGGAGGCGCGTGCTGTTAGATACCGAGTGGCTGGAGAGTGTTCACATTGTGGTACTATCTACTTACGCAGGATCTCGTCCCACCCCATCTCCTCCCACTGGCGGTGCGGGAGCTCGTCTTCCAGCTCTAGAGGGATATCTATGTCAGCATGCTGTCCGAATAGCCGAATCATCGGGGAAATTATCGAATATTTGTTGGGTCGTGGACTTACCCTCCTCGATCTCCCTCGCCATCTTCTGAGCCTTCGGCATATCGAAGGCGAATGCCCTCGACATCTCCTCGGTCCATTCGATGACCCCCGGCCCCGCCCGCTGTCTCTCCTATACGAGTGCATCACGCGAGTCAGCAATCCGGTTCGAGATACTTATCCGCCAACGACGACGATTTGCAGGGGAAATGTTCAAGAATGGATGGTTGATATATGCTTACCTGCCTTGCGGCCTTTCTCTTCCTGCCCTCCGGATGGAGGGGGTTCCGGAACCTCCCACCCGCACCGGGAAGCTCCCATCGCCTGTGGCCAGCCAGGCCGCCCGCCAGCTCCTCGGCCCGCTGCCTACCGATCCGCCTCTTCGCCTTCCGCAGCACCAGGTGCTTCCTTGCCAGGAGCAGCAGGGAGGAGGTTTCCCTCCCCCGTGCTGCTCCGGCCGGTCGCTCCCTGGCCTGCCCCCCTTTGCGCGACATCGCCTTGACGACGAACGCTGCCGGTGCCGCAAGCTTGATGGCGGACTTTTTGACGAACTTGACGCACTTGGCGATGCGGCCCTTCTTGTGCGACGATCCCGCAGGGAACTCGCCGCCAAGCGGGCCGCCGCCGGACTCTGAGTTCTCGAATCGCATGTTGGGAGGTGTGGGGGGAAAGGAGAAATTGTTTTTGAAAGATCCACTCGACATCGTGGGAGAAGAAGAAGGAAGATCAAAAAGCGGAAGACTAGCGGGAAGACAGGGCAGAAGACCTATCGATACTCAGCGGGATGGAGATGGAACGCTGACTGCTGTTGGACAATCGATCGAGAGCGGTTGGCGGAGCGGAGAGAAAGAGGCAGTCACGATACAACCAAAAGCTCTACGGCAATGCGAGCGGAAGTGCAAGCAGCAGTACAAGAGAGCAGAATTGAATCAAAGAAGGCCTCAGACAGACGACAGCAGCTTTGTGAATGGCAGCGGATAGCTGGACAGACAAGCAGCGTTTGATGGATCGATGGGAGTCGACGGCGATGACAATTCGATGGCGATGGTGGTGAGAAGGGAGGGAGGAAGCAAAATTACTGAAACGGAGGCCAATTTATTGCAGCAGTGCTGACAGAATTTTTTGCGTCGCTGCGAAAATGCTGCCAGCCCTGCTGAAAGCAGTCACAGCGTGCTGCTGGGCTACTCAGCACCATCTACAGCTTCGAGCACCTTCTACAGGGTTATTCTGGTGGCTTTGGATCTCTCTACACATGCTATCAAGCTTGTTGGCAGATTGTCACGCTTGGAAAACTTTCCCGTCGGCTATGGGCATTCTCACGATCATCGTGTTATGGCATCTGTGCGCATAGGAGACATCACGGCTTCGTTTTCGCGTTCACCAAAGCTTTTTTTCGATGCAATCGGCAAGCTCTACGTCGGATATCGAGATCCTGGGGCCCTCCAGAGCGAAGACCTTTTGTATAACAGACCCTGGAGACAAAATTGAAGGCTGAGATGCAATTAATCGTAGCGGAAATTCATGTCATTGATGGTGCACTAATCATAAACCCTTTGTCCTCCCTCGCCGCGATCATAATAATCCTAAGTACAGCCCCGAGATACCCGAAATATGCAACCGAAAGAGTATCACTAAACCAATACAAGCAAAGAAAATCCAGAAACATCATAGTCATAATCGCCCATGAATCGCAAGGGTCGTAAGGTAACATCAGTATAGGTGACGAATACAGGAGGATAGTAGGAGAAAAGTAAGCAGACACGTGTAGGTCAATCTATCCAGCCACCTAGCGGGCGTGGATGAAGCTGTGGTGGCGCTCGGAAGTACCTTCGAGCTCATAGAAACCTCCGGAACGAACGCCTGTGACGGGACCGTTGCCACCACCTTGCTCCAGGTCCCAGTTGGCGTGTTCAATCTGATCATCAAATGCGTCAGGGTCTTCCATGAAAACTGAGAGTGGGATTCCTATTGACGAGCCGGCGTTGCAGCAGATCGCGTACCCGCAGTCAGCACAACATGCACACACGAATACTCAAAAGTTTGAGAGCGGGGATGTCGATTCGAATTCATCAGGGCTGCAACTTACCTTGAGGTCTCTCCTCCGGCTCGGGGTCCATATCAGTGATCGCTAACCCGATCGAGTTCTCATCGATGTTCTCAAACCCTGCCTCGGCGACGATGTAGCCTGCCTCGAGATCTTCATCTTCATATGCATAGGAGATATCCGCCCCATCGTGGCGGTAACCGCCAGACTCGCGGTGGATGTCGCCGGTTCGTAGAATATCCCTGTCCAAATCCCTGTGAGTATCCTCAACCTCCGAGAGGACCGAAAGACGAGTAACGTTCTCAGCAGGGGCCAGCACGTGGTTGTTCTCGTTATCTGCAGCGGGTGTTGAAGCCGACGCAGCGCCACCACCGGTCCCTGATCGGGCGCTCTCGGACGGAAGTTGCTTTAGCTCTGTAGGGCTTCCCTTGTCGCGTGGATCGAACCAGACGGGGGAGTTGATTTGGTTGCGGGCGTTGGCCGCCGCCGCCGCAGCTCGGCGTGCTTGCCTTCTGTGCGCGCGGGCGGCGAGAGCCATCTTGCGCTCCATGCGCTTGTGACGGAACCAGCAGCAGAGGATACAGAGGATCCCCACGCCAATGATTGCTGCGAACGTTCCGATGATGACGCCTGGGCTTGCCGCGAGGCCGTTGAATTGCTGCTCGGGAGTATGAACGCCTATCGATCGATTGATAGGACATGTCAGCACGAACGTTGAAGCCGTAAAACATCACGCCATGTATATGAAGTATGACTTATGTTCTATACGAGATGGGTCAACGGAGCACTCACCACCGGTTTCAAGAGGACTGGCGCTCTCAGATGTCAAAAGAGGGCCAACAGGGAACGGGACGTTGGCTGGAGGAGTCTCAGCTGGACGGGTAAAGGCGACGACACGAGTCTCGCTAGTCGATGTTTCGCTGGCCGATGTTTCGCTGGCCGATGTTTCGCTGGCCAATATTTCGCTGGTCGACATCTCGGTCGGAGTTGGGGACGGTGCAGTAGACGTGACCACCTTCGTAACAATGATTGGGCCATGGCTGGTGGTCGAGCGGTGGGAAGTGATGAACGTGGTCGGAACCTGAGTGGAATACTTGGTACTGACGATCGACGTCGACGTCGACGTGGCCGAGCTGATGGCAGTCTTGTGAGCCGACGTTGCCTTAGAGGTCGTAGAGATCGCGGGAGGCGATGGGGTCTCAATCGGCCCGAGAACCTTCTGAGTCTTGACGTGCGGAACGAGGATGACAACTCGCCCGCCGGTGGTGACGGTAACAGCCTGTGGAGCAGCCATGACGATCACAGGCAGAAAACAAGGAGGAAAGAAGAGATATTGAGGTAAGTCAGCTTAATGCCTCTCTCACTAGTTCTTAAAGTCTCCTGGGTCCTTGGAAGACGGTAAGTATGGATTGAGCAGGAGAATCGAGCGTCAAAAGTCGAAGAGAGTTCGCGATCGATAGACACGATAGCTTGACGATAGTCGACAACAAGAGCAAGGTTCGGTAGAGCAGTAAACAACAACAGGCGTGGATTCTATTACTCGAACAATCGATGGGATATCCAGTTAGCAATGCATTCAGCGATGCAATCAAGATATCTCGAGTATCGAGTCCAGCAGCTCACTTACTTGGAAGGGGTTAGTAATCAGGAGTGATGAAGATGGTAAGGTTGAGAAGGCGTCAAGATGGTCGGCGCGACAACTTTTTGTGGCAGAGCTATAAACACGGGCAAGCAACGTCTGCCGAGCAGAAGTAGGGCTAGAAGCCTGGGAAAGCTGTCGACGCTCGGCGTGGCTGCTATAGGGCATCACCATCAACGCCACAGCAGTCACTAGCATATAGCCAATAGCATTTCACGAATTCTGCTAAGAATTACTGCACATAGCAGACAGGCAGTCCCAACAAGCCCCCCATGGGAGACCTGGGGAAAGCCTTCATTATATACCCTCAACTAAGTACTTACTTACTTACACCTAAGTAAGGACTTACTTGTACATCATATTCCCACATATTTTACACACCTTTGAGCTCATCTACATCGATGATACCCTTCCTCTAATATATTTATACTGCACGAGTCGACTCTCCTTTCCCTTAACTTTCTCTGGCCTCTCTCCATATTACAGACCTGTGTTGGCCGCTGTTGCAATTTCAGTGGTGACACAGCGCGTGGCTGCCATCCCGCTGGCGTACTTTTCATCATCATCCCCAATCAGGCAGTCAACAACACAAGCTTTGCCGCGATTCATGGCAAAACAGCCCAGTCTCAACTTGTAACCGACATGACATGGAACCAGATCAAGATGAGCACCAGGACCGGGTTCCAGTCTGCTTATGAAATGAAAAGAATACTTTGCAAGCAAGCAAGTGAATTATCTCTAGAATAATTAAAAATCCGAATCTAAACCGGAGTATGTACACTCGATAACGCCTCAAGGTAAACTATGTAACTCTATTACTGTTGACGGGCGACTCGCGTCCGCTGAATTATAACTCATAGCCAGTATGAACAGGAATCAAAGCCCTACGGTAAATGGCGAAAACCTAGAACTTGTTGTAGACAGCGACATAGTCGACTTCCATGCCCAATCCAGAAGTCGTGTTTGCAACCGGGGTATCCATCTTTGCGATCGCATTAGGGAACCCGCCGCCCATAGCGACATTGAACAGGATGAAGAACGGCTTGTGCACCAGCGCCTCCCAGGCCTACGATACAAAATCACACTCGTTAGCAAAGGTTATACTCAACATGGGACAACGTGGTAGAGGAGTGGAGGTTTACGCACAGTCTGGTTGGCAATGTCGGAGCCCTTGATCTTGTGGTACTGCTGCCCGTTGACCGACCAGGCGAGGAATTCGTTCTGCCACTGGGGTGCAGCAGTGCGGTCGATCATGAGGGAGTACTTGTTGAATGTGCCGCGGGTAATCTTGGTCTCGCTGCCCCTGCCAATTGGCTCGTTACCTGCAATCAATCACCTCGTTAGCCCCATCCGGTACCGAGTACGGTGTATGCTTAGTGAATACTTACAAGGCCCGCCAGGGAAGGTCCCGCAATGCAACGTTCCAACAATCGTATCACCACCGTTTACCGCCTCCATGACATCCCACTCGCCGATACCTGGCCAGCTCCAGGGGCCCTGGGTCCTGAACGCCTTGCCCATAGCCCAGAAAGCTGCCCAGTGGCCGATTTGGTTACCGCCCTTCGGTAGCTTGATGTTCGCCTCCATGATCATCTGCCCGCGAGGCGTGCAGTTGAAGCCGTCACGGACGGTCTCAATGCGCGCGGACGACCATGTATTCGTTTTGGCATCATGCAGAGGGACGATGTTGAGCTTGCCCTCACTGGAGACGAAGACATTGCGGCGGTCGGAGGTGTAAGTTTGGATTTCACCGGTGCCCCAGTTTTCCGGCCCGCCGGGGTACTTTTTGCCCAGGTCGAACTTCCAGGTGTTTGTGTCGAGGGCTGGTCCGCGCGAGAAGTCGTCGGCGAACGTCAGGCTGAAGCCTGCGGGGACTGGAACCGATGAGGCGGAGTTGTTGATAGCTCGCGGGGGAAGAATTGGCGGCAGCCGCGGGGGAAGAGCCGCGGCGAGAGAGAGAAGGGCGGGGAGAATGATTATTGAGGATAGCATTGTGGTCGATTAGTATTACGATTGGCTATTGGTATAGCTGGAATGAAAGATCTATGGTATTCTGAGATAGTGACTGGATAGTATACTAGTACTGCAAATTTCCGGTAGAAAGGCCGAAGCAAGCTATTTGTAGGTATGTAACGATAGACGTGGGTGAGTTGTAGATGTCGAAGGCCAAATATGCAGGGCGCAGTCCCGTTTATATATTTCGGAGTCGGCGGGGCGATATCGGGGAGAAAGCAGACTCTGTGGCTTTCGCACCTAAGTGAGCATCGGATTGCAATGTTGCCCATCAATACCCATACGCGTACCTTCAACAATCGAGCTTAGTGGTTACACATGGCGCAGACTCGCCCTGTAAGTCAGGAGGCGTTCCTGAATTTGATGAACGGCCGACAGGGGCTGGTAAAAAATCTTCAGGTACGATGGCAATCTATATCACTGTAGATGGAACAATATCGCCTTCCTCGAAGAAGCGCGAGAGAGATCCAGCGGAGATAATGCGCCGACGTGTCTGGGGCACCCCTGGTTATCGGTCTGGTGCATAGTGCGGCGACGCGTTCTGCCAATGTTGCATTTGATCGAATTGGGTGTTGTGGAGCAGGCACCTTCCCCTGGTCGCGCCAGGATCACATCCCGTGTTCTAGCCAAACCTTCGAGACATTCTAGAAGAGCGAGGACTGGCAGCTTCATACGGAGATTTTGCCGTTGACAAACGTTCATCTTGGCTATATTTTCGAGCCGACTAGGCCGGGAGATTGAAGACGACAACTCCGCGGCGCAAGCAAACTTGCAAATACAAGATCAATCTAGGTTGTTTAGACCGTGTGTGAGAGTGGCCATATCATCGACGTCGGACTGTGTCGACAAAACGGAACGGGTCGCAGAGTCATGGCTGCACACGCCGTACCTGCAGTGTCTTGCCGCGCCCGTCTGGCTCGTCTGGCTCGTCTGGGCGGCCTGTGCGGCCAGGCCGCAGCCTCACGACAGGAGCCATGCGGCATGTCAAACGCCGCCGCTAAGGCCGACCACCGCTCGGTTTTACGCATCGTGACAGCGGCAGCCGCACTGCCAAGGAGGTTTGTTGTGAGGGATGCGGCTGCCGCTAGGTCCCAGGCTGCCGCCTTGGCCGCTTTGTGTGTGCCATGAATTCTGTCTCGTCTCCAGTGTGCGCTTTCTGCGAGCTCCGACCGCTGAAGCTGTGACGGAAACGGGAGGAGCGATTCCAGAGCATGACATGTCGACCCGAACGACGGTCTCCTTAGACATGGTACTTTTATTACGCCCGTTTCGAACGCTTTATCGACTGGACAGGGCCGCGAATGTAAATATTCGGCTTTGATGAAGGGAGAGTTGCGGCTTCGCTCAAACGTCAGCCGAAGCACTGCGTCTCGCTGTAAATCGCATACGTCCGCAATATATCTGGAGCATTGACGGTGTTCAACGTACCTGCAGAAGCGGCTAGTCCCGCTCTTCGTATCACGATGTTGAAGATGCTGTCCTGGTGGTTGGGACCGGTGCCGCATGCAGGTGACCAGGCATCTTTCTGTAGTTTCTGACGGCGGTCTGAGAAATACTCCCTGTCCGCCAAGCTGCGATGTGTTGGTACCTACCAACTCCCCGCCGGTGACATCGTCGTGACTTACTTTCAAAACCATCAATCCCATCGCCACCAGCCACAAAACGCGAACCCTCCGCGCGCGCGAATAGCTTCGTCTACACGTCGCGACATTCCTACCGGATCGGGAAATCATATCGCAGGGGCATCGCGCCCCTCCAGTCGCCGGCCACCATGCCGTTCGTCAAGCCGTCCCTCCACCACCGGAGGTCCATCACCGCTTCATCATCTCCTATCGCCCCCGCCATCACCGACACCCTACCGCCCAAGACGCCCTCCAGCCCTCTGCAGCCGTCGCCGCCGGAAGCTGTATACAGTGCGACCTCGTCGGAGCCTACGCTGCCGACGCTCTTCTCGTTCCCGCCGCCGCCGCCTCTGTCCCGTCGAAGGAGTAATCCTGCAGACGGCGAGTCTGAAGGTGCTAGGAAACGTCGGAGGAGACACCCAAGAAAGCCGGAAGACATCACGAAAGACACGCCTATCCTTTACGCGCCGAGTTCATCGGAACTTTCGCGCAGTCACGGCTGGGAGACATCGAGCTCCTCGTCGTCGAGTCGTCATACAGAAGCTGAAGTCGAGATCATGGAACCGATCGAGATGGAGCGGAAGCTTGTCTCAGATGAGCAAGCCCAGGAAGTGCATGCTGCCGCCGATGCCCTGGTCGAGCAGGGCGATATTACGAAAAACCAGGGCGACGTTCTGAAAGACATATTCGACAATAGCTACGACCAGCCACAACTATACAACTACCTGCTCGGCTGTCTGGCTGAAGAAGACTACGAAGTGAAGATTAAGCCGGATATTGCCGAGTTACTCAACGAAACCGTCAAAGAAGAGGAAACAAAGGAACATATCATCAAAATAAAACTGGAAGCGTTGGAAGAAAACGGTCTCGAGGGAATACCAGAAGCATCGGACGAAGAAGAACCTGCAGAAGGAACGCCGGAAGACGGGGGAAAGAAGTCAAAATCGTCTTCCCCGGAGCCCGCAAAGTCCATCGAAGGCTACAAGGCCAAGAGCATTCTCCTTGATGTTCGGAACGGTGTCGGTAAATTCGCTCTCCGCCTCCGAGAGGGCCGCGACAAAAAGACGGATCCAACCCGCGACAGTCACCCGCGTAGATCACGCACCTACCGTTCACTCCTCCTTCGCCGGGACGCCAACCGCTGCGTCATCACACATATCCGCGACCCTCTAATCGCAGCCCACATCCTCCCCTTTACGATCGCCTCACTGGACGGAATGCACTCGTTCTGGTCCCTCCTACGCCTGATGCTCGGACCTACTATCGCCGGCCAACTCTTCGAACGCTACGGATTCAAGTCGAAGCGGCGCCGGGGCAACACTGGCATCAACGCACCCGAGAACGGCTGGATGCTTCGCAGCGACCTCGACGAATACTTCAGCCGGATGCAGTGCTACCTCGAGCCTATGCCTGAGGACCCGAACAAATACGTTTTCCACTGGCTCGACGAGCCTGCTGATCTCCCCATGTCCAGCAAGACGCACGTGGACGAGAAGAGACAACAGCGACCTGTTGAAACTGGGAACGTCATCGACTTGACACCTCTCGCGGTCCCGGAGGAAGGCACAATGAGCAAGCCTGCGCTTTCAGTCCCGCCGCCGCCGTCGCGGGCCCTCATCACCATGCAAGCGGCTATTCACAAGCTCGCGCATCGGTTCCGCGGTCAAGCGGACGTCTTCGCGCCCGTGCATGGACCGGACTCCGAGACGCTCTCGTCGCTCGAAGACGATTTCGAAGAAGAACAGGAGGATGATTACGAGGAGGATGAAGGGCACCAACAGCGCCCAGACGAGCGGGATACAATCGTCCACAACTCTACGAACCACATGTACTTGTTGCGGAAGTCCGTCGGTGAATGGCTTTCCGGCGTCACGTCGTTACATGGAGAACCCCCAGAAAATCCTGAGAGTCTTAAGCAATTGCTCGAATCTCCTACGCTGATTACCAGCAACGAAGAGCGACCTACTGCCCCACGGAATAATGGTGACGACAACAGCGACAACTCGTCTAACGACGGGCCTGAGCCACATATTCCACGCTTTTGGGCAGCAGTTAAGCGCACCAAGATGTCGCATAACCAATCGCCTACCAGTGCAGAACATTCGCTGTTCGCACAAGGACGCGGTGCGAAGGCGAAGATGCTTCCGGAATTGGGGCTCATTTCACCGGCTTTTACGACAGAGTCGGAGCCAGTGGTGGACGAGTGGGATCATGCTCAGCGGAAAATTATGGAAGCCTTGAGGGAGTCTGCGAGGCTGCCGGGCCTCCAGCGGGGCGTGAAACGGGGAGCAGACGACTCGCAGGCACCGGTTGAGAGAAAGAGGAAGCGGCTCGGGTAGGATTCACGTCTACGGTGTTATGGAATAGACTATCTCGTTAGGCATGGATACTGTTTTAGGATATCACGGGTAGATGCATGGCGTTCATTATCTGTCTTCGGTTTGCGTTTTCGATACCCCTTGTCTTTTGTTATCTTCGGCGGGTTAGTTTTCATTGTTCACCACTTAATATGCACCCCACCCCATGTCACCAGCAGTGTTATCAGGTCGGAATATATTTTCATCCCGTTGTATTTGCATGGGGCGTTATAGGTGGCTGTTCTTCACGATTAATCTCCCAGGTGGAGGTTTGATTTTTCTGTCCATCTGACTGGCTGGAAGCATGGATGAATGGACGGGTGACTGTACGGATCAACGTGTTTATAATTGCGGGCGGGTACCTCTACCGAGAGAAATAATGTATTGTATAGTTCTATTAACTCCGACACCCTCCGATCCATTGCACGGAATACAGCTCCGTGTAACAGGTGATGGGACGGACGTTGCTTATCGATTACTTGTGGGTGGTGTGTAATTATGTAACCGCTGTCATTTGCGGGCTGTATGCCGGCTCGAACGGTGCATGTTGACGAGACGGGAAAGAGGATGGAGATCGATATGCTTGTTGTCGCGGCTGAGGTCTCGGGAAGACGGAGCGGCAGCTAGACGGAGACAGACTCATTAGAGTTCCCGGCGAGCGGTCGGCTGGACGGTGGGTTCCCGCATGCATGTGCGTTATTTCACTTATGTACATGTACGCAGCCGTAGGAGTCAATGTTCTGAGTCGAGCTCAGCTGTGTGGCCAAAGGTGGGGTGGGGGTGGATTGCGTCGAATGCGACGCATGCCAGATGCCGTCTGCGTGTTTGTAGGTGCCGTACTTGCATCGGACGGACAATGCTATTCTATACAGCGTGGGAGTTGAGGACACTCGTGACACCCATATCACCGATACTCTGAAGATGTACGTGGTATATCAGTGGGGTTTGTACGGTCGTTGAAGAGCTCTGGAGGGTTTTAACGCGCATGCATAACGCTAGAGATGTCGTCGACGTCGACGTCGACGGTGAAACCCCATGAAGTGCCTGTATGCACGTGTAGTTGTCGGACTTTGAATTCAGCTGATCAGGGACTGTAACCCCGTCCGCCGGATATGTCGACATGCATGCAGGATGCATTGGAAATAACGGTTGCACATGCACATACTACATGACGTGCAGTACGTGGATGGTGGTGTATGGCTATCGCAGTCTGTATTCGGCTGGCCGACGGGCAACTGCATCTTTTTATCGACCGAATTCAACAGTCAGCTGCGCTGTACGAAACCAAAACATGAGCGTCTATACGAAGTATGCATACAAACCTGTACGCACATAACATATAACTACCCGATGGCGAGATAGTGAACTCGGAGCTCGACGGAGGAACTGATAGGCTCCACGTCATGTCTGAGATATCCAATGGACTCCGAGTCGTGGTTACTTCATCCAGGGTGCATTGCCTTCTCGAATCAACGACGTTTGCGAAGACAGGATGCCATCTGACATTCCGGGTCTCCCACGCGCCCTCGGCCTCGGCAATCAGCCAATCCCACGCTTCTCGCGAGAATAGCCGTTAGACAAGAGAGAGAAGGTTCATCGTACGAACGTAAGATTAGACCGTACATTGGCGAATCGAGTGCAAGGAGTTACGCGCCCGATCGGATCCGTATCGATACTGCAGTCGATTCGGCTATGGTTTGCTGCATGCTGGCAGGTGTAGTGTGGGTAGCTCGAGGATGTATGTACGTTCGCTGCAGCATCGCGGAGGAAAAATCGCGCCACCAACATTTAGCTGTGCGGTTGGAAAAGTTTGGATCAACCGGGACGAAGGAGGATAGCCCTAATGACTTACCGCTAGGACCGATATCGAGTCGAGGTGCGTACGCACGCGACGGATGCAATGTTGGTTTCTCTCCAATACGAAGGTGACATGACAAGGAAGGGTTTGGTTTCCGAGACCAATTCGAAGCTTGAGTGGATGGGCCGACTAGACGCCGGCTTCTTGACTTGCATCCAAGTGCGACATCTCCGCTTTGACAGAGCTGTTGCATGGTCTGTGTAATTGATGGCACAGCAGCGCTGCGCATTTCAGCTGTCGACTCGATGAGGGCTTTGGAGAGTCAGATGATGACATACCGGGCGGTAACTAGACCTGGTAGTCTCGCGCGAGAACCAGCTGGTCGTAGTCCAAGCCATGCATGATAACTCTGAATTTCGGTTAACGGTACCGGTTTTGAAAGTCCCGCCATCGGAATGTTAGCTTAGGGGACATGCACGTCTGCGTTCCATGGCACGGCACTGACTAAACTTCAACATGCATTGTAATACATACTGCTTCTATTGACGCCAAACCAACAGTGCATGGTTGCACGTAGTTGGAAACCTCTGATCCTGTCTGTGTGCTACGTAATCGATGCGAGCTGAATGAAAGCGAAGGTTCGAGGATCCGATGCCCGAATTAATTCCCAGGTAGTAAGACTCGGTTTGGATTAAATTGTGAAGCGGGCCAGGCCAGGAGCATTAGCGCGAAAGCAAACATTCTGATGCAAGTGCATGCATTGTCGTCTCCACTAGCCAATCGCACGGCCGAACTCCTCTTTTCAAGATCCTGTGTGTCTCGTTCTTATCGACAAGATGGCTTGGGGATAAACTTCGGCGAGGGTGTATCAAGTCGTTGAGTTCAGGGACCCTAGAATGGAATTATATCGCGGTAACGGCGCATTCGGATTTCGGTTGAAGAGAGCAGTGGTTGCTAAACTAGCTGCTTAGAACGGTGACAGAATCGAGAGTTGAGCGCTAACAAACGTTTAAACCTACAAATGCATACATACTCTCAACGTTAAGAACGGCTAAGCATGGCCAAGTTGACAGCCGTAGAAATATCCTTAATCGTAAAAGCATTATTGTACAGAGGTTTGTAATTAGCGGCCATTTCCGCAGCTGAATTGAGAGTTTGCCCCACAGAGAACGGCAAATGCAGGAGCGAAATCAATTACCTGATGTGATATCGATTAATTCCTGATTCTGTCTTCGCAAACTCTCTCCCTCGCAAGATGCCCTTGCGCAATATCAATGCGCCTGCAGGCGCATGCAAGGAGATCCATGCATGCAAGTGGTAGCATTGTATCTCGTGGGACTCGATTCACATTCGCTCAGCCAGAACAGGCGTTCAGAGTTACTTTCTCTGAATGAACGTCTGTGTCCCGCTCGTGCAAGTTTGCAGTTGAGTGTTAGCTGTTAACATGTTGGCTGGAGCCAGGAGGCCTCCATCGTATGGCACACGAGGCTGAACCGCTGCATGCAGGCAATCGAGCATGGTATCTGCCGTTTGGAATGCATGTCGTCCTGCTATATACCAAGTAAGGAAGTATTGATAGTATATTAACGTCCAACTAGTACAACACCATCCTCGAGGTAATATAAATACTTGGTGTCGCCCCACGCGGTCCCTTCTACTTCAAGCACAAGCCACCCATAAATAGCATCGAAGGACTCACACCACGATTCTACCATATTGTTTAATTGACGAACGGAGGGCAGCAAGAGTGTGTTCAGCCAAGGGTCTCACGCTATATCGACCCATCATATGATCACTCCGGCTACGCATCTCCCCGTTCCCCCGATACTTTCCACGTTCTAGACCAGCCACAAGCACATCGAACAGCTGCGAGTTCAAAACCTAAACTCCAAGAGTACTAGCCAGCACGGTGCATATTCCTGGCAATCAAACGAAATAAACCGGTGGCCGGCTACTATATATTATACACCTCTTCGATCCAACTTATACGGAGGACAGCAGCGGTAGCGGCTTTGGGCGGCCGGCAGAAAAAGCCGAGTCCGCTACAGTTCTTATCCATTGTTCCCGTCGAAAAGGGAAGACGGAAGGCGGAAGAGGTCAGTGCCAGACGCCACCGTCTTGAGTGTCAAAGCCGCCCCTTTCACCAATCACACTTGGCGGGTGTATTCTCTTACAAATCCGCTAGCATTTACGAGACGGAGTCCCGCTGCACAATCCTGTCTGTTGTCGGGCTAGTCGCGTATAGCAGCATTGCTATAGCGCGGGTGGGGCCGAAGGTTTCAAATGGCCATATGGGCGAAAGAGCATTATTCGGCACGGGTCAATAGCGATGGATGGTGACAGACCTCCTGCACTGTGCATGCTCTTATTGGCCGCCGCCACGAGGATTTGCAGCGTGTCTTCCTTTGTTCGGTGCTGGCGATTTTATTGCGCGGTGATATGATATGATCCGATATATATAGGGATGAGGTCTTCGGGCCGTTACTAAGAAAGTATGCATCCGTTTGCTGACCTCGTTCTTTCAAAAATACGACAGTGCAACTCGTCGACGATAGCTTCTTCAGCGGACCGCTGTAGCTAGCCACGATCTTCAGGCGTCTCCCCAGCTTCGTCTTCGTTCATTCGCTCGTTCGTTCCTCGTCTCCGGTCTTAACCCCGGTCCGCGTCCTGCATTCCTGCTCTCGAAACGGAAGGAGGCCCTGAATTGAGCCTCGGCACAATGTCGGAAGCAGTGGTGCTCCTGCAGACCGGTGGCGAGCAGCTGTCAAATGCACAGCAGTCGAAAACACCTTCCACTATCACCAATGCAGTTACGCTTGTCGTCGACGAGAAACAGCGGCCTCAGGCATCGGCCGACGGCCCCCCCCGCTGGAGCACGGCGCTTGGTCTCAAGCGGAAGTCGAGAAGCATCCATCTGAGAAGCAAAGACGACTGCTGCTCCACTCACAAGCCATCCGGTTACGACCAGCTTGTGGAGAAGCACCGTCCCGACGTCGCAGCTGTAACATCACCGACATCCCCAACAGCACCGAGTCCATCGCCAGCGCCAGACTTCCCCCTTAAGTCGAAGACTAACACCCTCAAGAAAGATCTTAATCTCAAGCGTGCGAGCTGGTCACCATCGTCGACTTATTCGTCCGCGCTCGCAGCCAAGAAGGACAAGAAGCAGAAGGAGAAGAAACAGCAGTACCCGCGACTAACTAGACCGGACCGCCCGATTTCCGTTGACGACCCTTCCATTTTTGCACCGTTCACGATGGACTCCCCCGTTGGCCTCCTGCTGACGCTCGTGCCGCGCATCCCGCTCGTTGGCAAGACCGTTGCCTGGCACACGCTCGGCTTCTCGCAGACGTCGCCGTACTGGGACCTTCGCACCGAGGTCGCCATCACGATGATCCGCTCGCTCGTCGCAAAGGCCTTGCCCGACCCGATTTTCATGTCGCAGCGTATTTCCCTGCGCGACCCGGGCATCCGAGGGCGGATGTGGATTGCGAAGGTGCCCATCCCTGCGCCTACAGGCCCTGAGACGCGACAGTACGTCGTCGACATGATCAATGCCATGATCCCACCGGACGAGCAGTTCGACTGGGAAGTGCCAACACTGCCGGCCGCATCCGCTGAGTGGACAGGATACCGTGCAGGCGTCGCCTTCGATGCACCGGTGCCGCCAAACATGTCCGAAGCAGACAAATACGCTGCGATGATGAAGGAGGCGACGTCGCCGGTGACGGTGTTCTACGTCCACGGTGGAGCAATGTACCTCATGGACCCAGCGACGCACCGGCCGACTTGCGCGCGTATCGCGAAGCAAACCAAGGGACGAGTCTTGTCCCTCCGTTACCGCCTCGCACCACAATCTCCGTTCCCCGCGCAGCTTATGGACTGCTTCCTCGGATACCTGTACCTGCTCTACCCGCCGCCAGGGTCTCTACACGAGCCGGTCGATCCGAAGACGGTCGTGATGTGTGGCGACTCAGCCGGCGCGAACCTCGTCACTGCACTAACAGCACTCATCCTCCAAATCCGACGAACCTACCCCGGCGGGATGATAATGCACAACGGCCAGCTCGTCGAACTGCCGTTACCTGCGGGCCTGGCCGTGAACAGCCCTTGGCTCGACATAACACACTCCTTCCCCTCCGTTGTTTCCAATCGAGAGTTCGACTACCTCCCGACACCGCTACTATACCCGCCCACCGGGGTCGCGCCGTTCCCAAAAGACAGCGTCTGGCCGACGACGCCGCCGCGACAGCGCGTCTACGTCGAAGATCGGCTCCGGCTGCACCCGCTCGTCAACCCGGCCGCATTCGAAGACTGGACCGGGTGCCCGCCGACGCTTATCATGTGCGGTCAGGAACTTCTGACTGACGAGGCACGCTTTTTCGCTGCGCATCTCGCGCGACAGGGGACTGTGGTGCGCTTCGAGGAGTATCAGGCCATGCCACACTGTTTCGCACAGCTAATGGACTGGCTGCCGGTTGGCGCGCGCTGCTTTAGCACTTGGAGCAAGTTTATCAGCGAGGCGGTCGAAGGTGCGCAGAGAGGGTGGGGTGGGCCGTTGATGCGTGCGACTCGGGTTGCCGCGAAGACGCTGAAGGAGGAGGAGATCGCATTTGAGGATCTCAGTCGGTTCACGCATGCCGATGTGGTGGAGAGGATGAATGGGGCGGTGGACTTCTGTGCCACCTTCCACCAGCTACGCGGGAGGCTGTGAGGGAGGTCGGACTCAGCACGCTGATCGGAACGTTTGCAGACGCAATGGCATGCAATATATGCATGGTACGTCCTAGGATGATATCTGAAAATTAGTTGGTATGTAAGTGCGCCGGTGTATTAGGGAGTTTGTAGTATCCTCCTCCATTGGCGGTTTGGTTTACGAGACAGGGCTCTGTTGCTTTTGCCAGTACTACTTCTGAAGGGGGGCGGGGGAGTAGAAACTCGAAAGCAAGGCTGCATGCATGGTGATGTGGCATGATGTTTTTATGTTAGTATTTGCACACTGGGTGGTATCATTGGTATAGTTATGAGATGCATCAGGGTGGGAGCGTATGGGCAAAGGAGCTTACAGTGAAGCATCCAAGTCAATGTAATTTTTGATCTCTTGAACTGCGATAATGGCAAATCGATTTATCTTTGTCCAGAGTCCATCAGCTGTTAAGCTTCGTGGATTCGAATTTGGGGCTGGAAGCTCTGCACATATCGACAGCCCTTTGAGGCTATCTTCAATGTTGATAGATATGTATATAGAATGCGGGGGCCGGAAGCCTACGAAAGAGACGATGCATCGATAGCCTTCTGGGCGTTCGATTAATCTATGAAAATAGCTTAGTCCCGTATCTGCGACCTCAATGATTGTTTTGGGCCTTCGCCGTAGTCATTTTGAGGGCCCAGCTTAGTGGACGCAGAGCTCCCTCCGCACTTGTGCACAAGAACTGACAATGGTATGTACACCCAGCCTCGATGCCAAGCGCTGTAGGTGTACGCCTGGTTGAGGCACAGCGCGCGCTAGGGCATACATTTGCATAATGATGAAGACCTCGGGATTCTCGGGCACAATATACATGTGCATGTACATGTACAAATCCCAGATGATTTTTACATATCGATCGATTATCATATGTAGCATGTTATGTTTGCGCTAAACTCATCCACTGCTGCGGACCACCGTTCCGGAGACCTGTTATAGTTCCTCACGGCCTTCAGGCGAGACAAATAACATAATATTGTTAAGTTTGCGAATCTGCTTTGGTTGTATTTCTAACTGAGTCGATGATCTTTGTGTGACCCAATTAAGTACGAACTAAAGTTATGACGCTGGTGCTCTTATTCTCATATATATGTGGGGCCCCTCATTAGTCTCGGGGACGCTGCAGTGCTGGGCCATGTATGATAAATTGGTCGACTTGGTCACGACGAGATCAAGCTCAAGGACAAACCTCGGCCTCTCGCGCGCTTTCAGTATCGGCTGTCTTCCGGTTTCCAACATTATTTTCAGAGTTCATGATATCATTCTCTGTATGATGCGGGCCCCTCTAAGCGGGGGGCATACAGCCAATTGATCAAGGAAGAAGCATTTTTAATTAAGGTATAATGCTCGAGACTATAGTACTAGTTTTATGACGAGTTTGCCCGTGAACTGAGATCGAGAAGAACGATGCAGCTGTGGACATACATATGGCTCAACCTTGACTTTGTCACTGAGCAACCGACCCAGAACCTATCACTCAAGACCCATCTGGCGCCCAAAGCGGAAATTTTAGGTCTATCATAGTGATTATAAGCGTATATCCATGACCTGGGTCTGCGAAAGTGGGTAGAACTTCCAAAGTCCTGATACTTTGGCCATTTGGTACCCTGCACAAGAAAACGCAGCTCCGTAGCCAATCAGGGTGCCCCGCCCTCGCGACCTGCATATCTTTTCCTACAAACCAAACGCCCTCCTACAGCTACGTAGGAAGGCTGATCGCTTTTCCGATGAATTATTGCACGTGCCACTAGTATGCATCACGGCCTGCATCGTGACAAGGTGCTCACGGCCACGTCACGTCTGCAATATGTTAAATGCGCGGGCGGTTTTGCGTCCGAATCCATGATCTGCCAGAATGATTCTGAAGCTGGTAGGCTGTTTAAACACACACACTACAGTTATTGGCAAATAGATTTACGTCGGGCTATCGGATCCATTGTTCAACCGCTTTTCGTGAAGTTACCCCTCACCGGATTCGTTTAATACGATACCAAGGGCGCTAACACATGACCCGATATCTCCCGCGCTGAATGCAGGACGATTATACATATGTGGGTATCGATAGTTCCGGTATGTGCGGGGTATTACCTCTATCTCCTGGAATGTGACCCGCCCCCTGTGTGTATTTAATACCCAGTTGCTCTGCTGTGAAGAAGCGGTAGCTTGAATTCGCGAATCTTACTTGCACGCAGACTGAATGTCGAGTCTCTGAGACTTTTGTAACTTTTATATCTTTACCAGAGATCCAATTCTATCAATCTAGCTCGCTACAAGGCTAAACTAATAGGGAGAGGTGTCCCGACGCTTGATATTTGGAGCTCGGAGATAGCTCTCATAAACATATGTTTTTGCGTCTCGGTTTATAGCTATAGCTATGGAACAGGCAACAGACCCTGCAAACCGGACTCGAAATAACTCAGACATTACTCACATAGACAGCATCGATCATTCCGAATGCGGAAAATGTGAAGAAAGACCGGGAACCAACAGCTGCTCATGTGGCGAAAGGTTCTGTGACCAATGCTTTCAATCACATCTACGACGGAATCCGAATCATCAGCGTGCCCCCCCGACTTCTATAAATGCTGCTATACAATATGTTCGAAGTTCAAGGCTTTGGTCATTGATGACTATCAGTGGATTAGGAGTGGAGGCTCGGATGTCTGCTTCCTATTCTGATTTACTCCAAAAGGATGAAGCAACAAAATGGTTCGGAATCTACACCGACTCAGGGTCTGACCGAGCTTCAAAGCAAAAGGTTTACATTGCGGAGACTCCTCGATTCAGGCATATGGTCGAGGAGTCTCGTAGTTCCGATGAGAGTTTGACAAGAGAACAATTTCCCAGCCTTGTATCCTTTGTCGGTCGGACTGGATCAGGGAAATCTCTCATTAGTTAAGTTTCCTGAGATGTGCAATGCTATACACTTGTCGAATCACAGTCCTTTCGTATAGTACATGACAACATGCTAATATCTCTACCATGATAAAAGTTCGATGCCTGATGTGTATCGGCCTCAATGAAGATATGGCCCAGTTTGAACGGGTTCTGGCTCCCGTGAATGCTCAATCGGCATCCGATTTCAGACCTACTACCGGTGAAGTCCATATTTATCCAGACGAGCCCGATTCGGAAACCGTGACACCCCGGTTTTTTGTTGATTGTGAGGGATTGGATGGGCCAGAGCCTACTGCTTCGAAACATCAAACTAAATGGTTCAACGATCCACTAACAAGAAAATTCCTCATTGAAGGGGACATGGATCGGCAAACAGCTGCAAAAATTCTATACCCTCGACTTTTGTATATTTTTAGCGATGTCGTTTGCTATGTTACCCCAGATTGTAAAGCTTGGAGTGAGGTAGCAAGAAACCTGTTGGAGTGGAGTACAGCGGGCGCACAGCATATAATAAACCAGGCAGTGCTTCCTGCTTTGATCGTGATCCTGAATTGCCCTAACAATGGAGGGAGGAAAGAATGGGTATCCGAATTCTCCAGCGACGAAAATTTGATTACCAATGACTTCTTTGACGCAATTGATGCGGAGATCAAAAGGGATAATGGTTTTCGAGACAAGGCATCAAAGGCAAGTTTTGATCGATCCGGACCTTCGATACTATATGATCGTGTTCGGATTTAGCTATCGATATCGCGATATCTTCGAACTCAAAAGTTGAGGCCGTTTAAGCTAATCTATTTCTATAGTATGGAGCTACCAGCATGCGAGAGCTCCTTCTTCACGACTATTCAAGTATCCACTTCCAATACATTCCACAGAATGGTCTGGGGGAGCTTGGTACAGAGCGAATTATTTGGGACCAGATGAAAATCTTGCGCCAGAAAATCCTACAAAGTTCTAGGGAGGTACAACGGCTACGAGAAATATCCCAGACACAACTGAACAGCAGTGAGCTGATCGGTATTGTCGAATATGCTTTTCTTCACTTATGCGGGGACAAAACCCGCAACAAGCCATTCGATTTTGGCTTGTATCAAAGATTGAAGGCAGAAAAAGAGGGACTTGATGTTAACATTGCTACCTATCTAGAGACATGTCTAGGTCCAACGAGGCCAGGGTTTCAAGACGATCCCGACAAGGCCTTTGACAAAGCCATGAATTTCATCGCAACTGCAATCATGCAAGATTCGATTAACATTGAAAATAAAAGTTAGTAGAGACGCATATCCTATGGGTAAGAGCTGGAGGGAGTTAACATGGCTTCGCATCAAAGTTTTTCGAGGGCAGATTGCATTTTACTCAAATATAGAAGAGGCTTGCGACAAGGCCTTTGGTCAATTTGTGGAAACGAAAATGCGATGCAGGCACGTTGCAAGGCATGGTGTGAGATGCTTGAACACGAAACAAGGACATTCGAAAGGTCACCAAATATACATCTTGGGCCGTTCTCCCAATGTCATGCCAGAAACTTTGAGTGATCGTGGTGAATTTGACGATGGGGGTTTTGACAAAGCCAAGCTTATGGCAGTTATCAAGGAAAAGATCAAAGCATCGAGGAAAC
This sequence comes from Drechslerella dactyloides, assembly GCA_020064725.1. NCBI lineage: Eukaryota > Fungi > Ascomycota > Orbiliomycetes > Orbiliales > Orbiliaceae > Drechslerella > Drechslerella dactyloides. The sequence goes on from JAGTWJ010000001.1 coordinate 3,364,647, forward strand.
GTCTTGAGAGTGAGGCTGACTCAAATCCGGAAAATTTGCGGAAACTGGTGGAAAAGGAACTTGCAGAAAATATCGGACACCTAAGGGAGATAGGGTCTTATACATCATGTGGAGTGCCTCGCCGCGGCGACGAGAAACCCAACCCAATCTCCGGTATTTCCGGATCGGTCCTCGGCTTACTACTCGGGCTCGCAGCAGACGTGATTTGGGATGGCCCGTTCGTTATGGCCAGGTTCTGTTATGGTTGCTTGTTCGGGCAGTCTGAGTATCGCTTACCGTGCGAGCATCTCATATGTCTCCGTTGTCTCAAATCAAACGACAAGAACGATACACAAGTCCGGCTGACGACTACCGTCACGCTCGGGAGCTGCCCAATATGTGGTGCGGGCTCCCCCCAGGAAGGGTGGCCATTTGTCGTTCAAACTCATCCGGATATTGCAGGCCCTCGAATTCTATCGTTGGATGGAGGGGGTGTTAGAGGGATAATTCAACTGATCCTCCTGGAGCGCTTAGAGGTGTTAATAGGACTTGATCTACCTATTGGCAGATTCTTTGATTTGATAGTGGGAACTTCAGCTGGTAAGCATTCCAGAATAGTCTATTAGCCCATTATCCGCTGTTATATTTAGCTCCAAGTCGCTTCATTCTCACACTGTGTGATCGAACAACTGCAACCATATAGGTGGGATCATCGCACTGGGCATAGGCACTCAGGGCCTTTCCGTGGCTGACTGCATGGAGAGATTTGAAGCGATATGCCGCAGAGGATTTGTGCACAAGCTTGGCACCAAAACCCCAATAATCCAATGGGTGTCTAGGTGGCTTAATACTTCGATTTATCACGGGAAGATCCTCGAGGATGCCTTACGAGATGAGTTTAAAAGAGGGAATCCGACTGTCATGTTCGGATTAAAAAACCATAGCCGTGTAGCAATCACGACGACGGTGGGTCAGGAATGTCGCTTAATAACGAATTATAAGCGGGGAGAGGCGACGGGGCGCTACTTGGAATCACTGGCAAATCTTTGGACTGTGTGAGTATCATAAATCTTAGGTTACTTTCCACCCTTGTTGTTAACATCTTGGAGTGATGGATTTTGGAGTCCCTTATAATCAGTTGTCGAGTAGATCTCAAGTTGATTGGCTAACCAGCATCTAGTGCTCGTTGTACGTCGGCGGCTCCAATGTATTTTGAACCGATGCCATTTGAGGGTCATGAATGCCGGGATGGTGGCCTCCTGGCAAACAATCCTATCCGGGAAGCCTTCAATGAATCAAGAAAAATATGGAATGACAGCTCACGTCCGGATTTAATTCTGTCTGTCGGCTCCGGTATCTCAGCTAAGCCTCAGAAAAATCCGAGTGGTCTACGGGTGTTTCCACCTTGGCTCACGAATCTCTTCACTATCTTGATACAGCATATTAACGGAGAGGCTGAGTGGAAAAGATTCCGTGAGAATCACACCGATGATATTTTAGTACGGTGCAGTCGATTGAACGTCGATCTTCCGGGGGAACGGGAGCCTGCTCTAGACGATACGGGGAAGATCGAAGAGATGAAAACTGCCGCAAAAAATTGGCGTCGAGATTGGGAAGGGGTGGCGGAGTCATTATATACCCCGATTGATGGGAAGTCTAGGAAAAGCATGCTCGAAACACAAGCGGAGATACTGAGGGCTGGGTTGTTCTTTTTCCACCTGGAGTCTATCACAGTAAGTGGCAATCGGTCTGTGACTGTCAGGGGAAGAATAAGATGCCGCCTAGGGCCTAGCGAGGGCGCGAGTTTCCAAAAATTATTAGACAAAGTCCATGAATTCCGAGTTAACCGGCAGCCCATTAAAATGACGTCTACACCCAATCGATTTGAGCCCTTTGATATCGAAGCCAAATTTGGGCCTCAGTGTGTTTCTCTGGAAACTTTGTTGCGCATCGATGTGAGCTTTGGCGACGAGCACTCTATCGCTATTGCCGGATTTCCAAAAAGTTTCAAGGTATTTACCTATAAATTCATGCTCAAGACCTCTATCTGAGGGCTTACCCCTTACTGACCTCATAAATCTCAAAGGATTTGCACGACTATCAGAAGAAAAGCCTGACTTTATCGAGGCCGCCGTTGAGCGAATCGAGTACCACGAATTCGAATCGCGCATCTGCACAGAATGTTATTACGAATAAACCGAGCTTGCAGCGCGATAGTAATCCGAAAATTGCGACGGGTGCAATAGAACACGGTGCAGAACCGCAGAAAGCACCGGATGGAGAAAATGCTCAATGTCTGGTAATGTAAAGCGTATAGCAAAATATATACATACATACATATATACATACATACACCACCAAAGTACGACTGCCTGGCTTATATTATGAAATCATAGTATCACTATTATCCAACTTTAAATTGCTAAAATAGTTATTTTCCGCATCCTGATAGAATTGGTGGAGGCAGAGATTCACGTTACCGACACTGTTATATGCTCAAGTCCGTTGTATATGAATAGTACGCAATTCCGTCAGTTTTGGTGCTTTCATATGATCATTCTACAAACTCACAAGCAAAACTGGAAGCTGTAGATACTGCTACATATAATTCGGTGGCTATTTTATATGAATGTCCCCGCTACTATGCTATACACGTTTACAGTACATCCAGTACAAACATTATTAATCGATTTTGTTGGGATTTCATGACGAAATACTATATTCGGACTCCGATTCGACTATTATTGATACTAGTAGCAGTAGATTGTATTGTTAATGGATCAACAGAGCCGCAGAGGACGATCGGCTTCGCCCACTAGGCCTCGGCATGGCCAGGATTTAGGTATATAAATCCTCGCGGGGTTGTCTGAATTATCACCGCCCGGGCCGGTCTACCTAGAGATTGAACTCGCGCTCTGGTGAGTCAAGTCGAAAACTCTTCTAGAAATTGTGCAATATCCCTTTCTATTATTTTCGTGCACAATTGGGCAATTGGACGCATCAGATCCAAAGGCGGAGAGACTAAAATCTAAATAAGTGCCCTGTACCAAGTTAAGGAGATGGGAATCATATCTACTAAGTAAGTAAGTACTTAGTGCTTATAAGCTTACTTGGTCAAATGGTTTGTGGTATATAGTATACCTAAGTAAGTAGGTCGTCAAGCTTAACTAAGCTTAAGTGATCAGTGCCAAGCTTAGCACAGAATCGATTGGGCCCAACTGCAGTATGGTGAAGCGACATCATCGATACATCTACATCCAGCTGGCCGGCAGCTGGAGGACCGGCACATGATCAGCACGTCACGTCAATATCCACCGCGGCACCGTAGTGCTATATTAGCTCATTATTCTCTCTGCCTCCCAGCTGTCGTAGCATCACCCTGAAAGCAATGGAGGCCACAAGCGGTAGACGCTTCGGCTCCTCCCGCAACCGCGAAGATATCGCTCGGGAGCAGGAGGTAAGGACACTGCGTACTACTTCCAGATACCCGCGCAACACATCTAGTCCCCGGGGATACAAGGTTTCCCTAACTCGGGCTCCGTCTGCAGATAGCTACCCTCCTCTTTGACTGCGACAACACCCTCGTCCTCTCCGAGGAAATCGCCTTCGATGTCTGCGCCATTCTCGTCAACGAGATTCTTGACCAAAAATGCCCAACTGCCACACAGCGTTTCGCCGGGCCAGACCTGCAGTCCACTTTTGTCGGGCAGAACTTTGCAGGCATGCTCAAATCTCTGCAATTAGAGCACGGCTTCGTTATCACCGAGGGCGAGTACGACTCATACATAGCCCGTGAACTCCGGTTGATCACAGACGAGCTGTCGAAACGCGCTGAGCCCTGCGACGGCGTCAACGAGGTGCTCGACAAGCTGCAGGAGAGCGGGAAATATCAACTCGCGGTCGTATCCTCATCGGCGAAGACCCGCGTGCTGGCAGCTCTGAAGAAGTCTGGGCAGGCAGCGTACTTTCCGGACGAGTGTGTGTTTTCTGCCATGACGTCGCTCGAGGTGCCGACGAGTAAGCCGGATCCAGCGATCTATCTACATGCCACGAAGTTCCTCGGCAAGAAACCGTCAGATTGCGTTGCGATTGAAGATAGCGGGAGTGGGGTGGGGAGTGCTTCAAGAGCGGGAATTTGGACGATAGGCTATGTGGGGCCCTATGAGGAGTCGAAGAGGGATGAGATGGCGGGCAAACTGAGGGAGAAGGGAGCGCAGGTCATCATGCAGCACTGGTCAGAATTTGAGAAGTGCCTAGCCGAGATCCAGGCGATCAAGACTACAAAGGCTGCCTGATTTGACTGAATGTTGAGTGTCTCTGACGGAGATTGAACATGCGGTTGCAACGGGGCATTCAAGACGATTGATGCACTTTATCCTATAGACCACCTGCCTAGATTTATAGACGATATAAACTCAGGACTTGAGTTCTTCGCACTTGATAGAGGTATTCATGGATGACATCGGGTATAACTTGGAAAGAAAGCATTTGTGGCAGTTTATATGTCATTTATATCTCCGATGATCCAGAAATGATATCGCTCTATGTACAAGAAGGTTTATAACCCAGGTCTATGAGATTGATCTATATACAAGTCCCAACTCTTAAGATATGCGCCATCTACCCGCAAAATGTACCATCTATATAGCCTATAGTTTCTCCTCCAACTCGTCGCCACTGATTATCCGGCTTCTCTCCCTCTTACTCTTCTCTACCGTCTTGTCAGGACTGAAGTACTCAAACACCGCCATGGAAATCAGCGCGCTAGGTGTCGAACAAGCCAACCGTGCCCCTAACCCCTTGTAAAACCCCCTCCCAAACCTTGCCTCGCTCCACACGTTCTTGACAACCTTCACTACACCTCTTGCATCTTCCAATCGCTCTCCACCGACTCTCCCCACTGTGGCCGTCGTCGCAACCTGGTACCGTGTCTTCACCAGATCTAGCGGATGGCAGCAGCACGTGCTCACCATCGTAGCCACACAGCCACCTAACGCTGCCGTACCCGCTATACTCCAGTTGCTCGGCGCCGCCTTCTTCGTGTGCTCGTACACCGTCCACCAGATGCCATTGTAGGGCACAAACACAACAAGGCCCATCAAGTATCCGCGGTAGAAGCCACGGATCCCTTCGCCCCGCCATATCTCGCGTAGATTGGAGAACAGCCCGCCGTCGGCCGCTGTCCGCGAAATCTGTAATCGCGACTTGATTACCTCTAGCGGCGTCCATACGAAACTCGAAGCGAGCTCTGCGACGGTCCCAGAGGCCAGGTAGGTGGCGGTACTGTCGCCGAAATAGGGGACGTCAACGAGGAAGGCCTTCGTCTGTCGGTAAGTGGTGAAGTAGAGTGCGATAGCAGGGGTTACGAGCAGCGTAGAGGGGGCAAGGCCGCGATAGTAGGTCCGCAGAGGGACGGAGAGCAGCGGGCGACGGGTGGATGAGGCATGTTGGATCGCGATCGTGTCCAGCGGGTAGCAGATTAGACGGCTGATCACGGAGGCGTAGCAGGACGCCAGGAGAGTCTGGATATCCATTTTCAATCAACTGTGGGTCTGTCTAGTGAAGTTCTGCGCGGGACTGTTTTGCGATTGCAGGGGTGGCTATCGGTTCGGGGTCGTGTCGGTGAGGCAGGAGCTTGCGCTTGGCGGGCAGTCAATGGGCTTCGAATTCTCCATGCTCCGGCTCTCTAATTGTTTTTGTGAATATCGGTTTGTCGGCGATGCGATCGAGGGTGGTGCGGAATTACATCGCCGAAGGTACGTCCGAGGTCGGAGGGCGGATGCTGCTTTTGTGAGATGTTCCGAGATGCGATTTGGATGTGGCGCAGAAGTTGTTTCTCCTGCAAATTTTCGGCTGCGGATTGTGGCGACAACGCAAATAGTACAACAAAGTAGAGCGTTCTGCGTGGCTTCACCCTTAGCCCGCCAGCTACTCGTACGACGTTACTGTAGTTAGGCCCGCCAAAATGCAGCGGACAAGATCTTTCTGGAGACGATCTGACCTGATGCATGCATGCATTGCTGCTATATAATTTTATCATGCATTTTAGTATACGGGAGATTGGCGTGCAATCCTAATAGTTTCCAGACCTTAGAGGAAATTCTAGCTCTACTTCCACGATACTTATTTGGCCTTAGAATCAGAAAAGCCAAAGGTGAGCACGACCGCTGTGCATTACTTAGGTCTACTTATCAGTATGTGCAACAAATTCATGATGACATATGATACAGGTGAACCGATGCATCCAGAAAAGAAAAAGCAATGCAAAACATGTACTCGCCGTTGGTATCGCCAAACTAACTTCAAAATCTGTCATGAATGAAAATACGAACACCGAGTCGGATCCAGACTCTCTGGCATAATGGAAACTCTTCCGAATATACTCACAGATGCCAACCATGTTGAATCTCTCGAACTAACCAACATCCCCCACAAATAAGCCAATTGTTCACTAAGATAAAAGCAGGTTTGCCTGATCTTGCATGCCAGACCGTCCTTTATCCTACATCTGCCCTAGATCTTATCAATTTGTCCGCTCCTCTCGAATTCAACCAAATTTCTTTTTCCGTCAAGTTAACTCTGGATAGTCCAATGTACTCCCATGCGATTACCGATTATATGTAGGCGTGCAGCGCTGCTGCTATACTTCAACCTCTGTCAGCTTGCCCTCGCTTTCCTGCACCTCAATTCGAATTTCGATCGGGTCAGAGCTTGTAGAATTTCTCCGGCGCAAGACACTCGCTTCGATCTCGGCTAGCGTCAGCCGTGTTTCCGACGACATGTAATCATCCTGATGTACCTCTTGGGCTACATCGGCAAAATTTACGGTTGGTTCGAAATCGGCAGATCGCCAAGCGTTTGGAACTTTGGCGTAGAGCTCGTCTATCTGTTCTAGCGTAAATCCTTTGGTTTCATAGACGCATCTGCCCCACGTATTATATCGTAAGCTTTCTGTATCATAATAATGAGAAAGTTCGATTGGAAGGCTGTGGGAGAGCCCCTAGAATTGTACCATTGATGTTCACACTTACGTCCATGCGAATAGAAAGCTGAGGGCGCAAAATGTACCCCATATAAAGAATACTTTGACGCCTAGTCCTGCCTTCCCTGCTCCTCTAACAATAGAATATCTTGAGCGCCTTTGTCATCCGTATGTTGGAGTCACGACAAATTACTTACGAGTCAACTAACATTGGTGTTGTGTATCTCCCTCATAAGTTAGTCCTGGTTTCTATGTTCGAGACTATGACAGCAGGGGCGGGATTTCAGCTCACCCAAGCAGCCAGTTTAATAGCCAGTTTGCGGCGGTCGATGTGCCCATGCCCTTGGCCCGCGATTTTAGAGGAAATATCTCTCCTGTCTAAAAGAATTTAAATGATCAGCCCTAATTTCCATGCACAAACCCTTCCCAACCTGACGCGGTTTGAAGCGTTGTATGGAGTTCTGACTACTTACCACTATCCAAGATATTGGTCTATTTCGAGATAAAATGGGTAAGCTTTCTTATCTGATACACGCTTAATCTGGAGTCCACAACCAACATACCCCTACACTTTAGTTAGCAATGGTCATATGTAGCGATGGCGTTGCGTGGAGCTCATACCCATGAAAAAGCGTAGAGGAAAACATATGCACAAATAAAGGTAATCATGATATTGTTAGCCATTTCGGCCTGAGAAAATAAGGTCCCGACGATAGCCTAAGCACGTATTAGTGAGCTAGGATCCCTCCGTCCGGAATGCAAGCATCGGCTCTATCGGCTTCATAACGATCCTAAGCGGACTTACAACGACGAACTGGCAAACAAACATTCCCGCAGCACCGAAAAGCAACAGATTCCGACGCCCCCATTCTTCGACCAGCCACAGTGCCGGGATTGTGGCTCCGACATTAACCGAGTTCGTAATCAGAGATATAGTCAACGAATCCTTAACCCCGAGAGATGTGAAGAAAGATGAGCCATAGTAGAAAATAAAGTTTGCACCAGTCAGCTGTTGCAATAGCTGGATACCGATGCCGGTTAATAACCGCTTCCGCATGTTATCACTGCCATTGGAGAACAACACTTTGTATGAGGTGGGACCGAGGCTCATTTCATATTCATGATTGGCTTTGATTTCGTTTGCTTCGGAGATAATCTCTGGATGATCTACCGGAAGGCGGCGAAGAATCGATAGTGATTTCCTGGCGTCATCCATGCGGTCGCGCTTGATTAAGAATCTTGGTGTTTCGGGGAGGAATATCATCCCGAGGAATAGGAGGCCGGCCCATATAAATTGGAGGGCTAATGGAAGGCGGTAATCGGATGAGCCAGGACTATGTGTGGCTTTGGAAATGATAGTAAGTATCAGTGATAGTCAATTCAGATGGAATCGATTCACCATGTCGTTACCAGCCTACCTTTGTTGGCACATGATGCTAGGAGCAAGCCAAGAGCAATGGATAACTGGTATGATCCTACAAGCGTCTGTCGAGAGTTTTCAGTGAGTTTCTGCTTTTACATTAGAGGATACTGTGACATTTGTTCGTAGGACTTACACCTCTGATCCATCTTGGGCTTGTTTCCGATTGGTACATAGGCTAGAATCAGTTCAGCTTCAATGTCAGTATTTTATGGACTGCCGTGCGCGTGGCATCAGATCTGAATAAATATTCGAACGGATTGACCACGAGCGCCAGGGCTGGGTAACATACCACTTGTGCACTTTATATCGATTAGCCGGGAAAATAAGCTAGTTAGTAAATCCACAGGACTAGGAGAAACAGGATGGCTTGTGTAAAGCACTTCGAGGATACGATACCTTAAAAGACCCACGCCCCATCCCGCGACTAGCCTCCCAATAATCAGCATGAGTATTTGGGAGGCAGCTGTCTGAAATATAACGCCAATCTAGCCGAGATGTTGTTGTTAGCAATTTCACCAGGTTGATGGTTCGGAACTTCAATAATACCGTGAAAACTGCTACTGATATCATGATTCCATATTTTCTGCCAAACGAGTCGACGACTTGTGCTGACTTCAGCGCTCCAAAGAAGCTTCCCACTGACAGGATTGATACTATCAGGGATTTGTTTCCTAAGCTCAGGTCACCATCTCCAAGCTCATTTACACTATGGCCGAATTCTTTTAGCCATGTTTCCATCGCCAACGCCCCGCCAATCGTACCCTGCCAAAGGAAGTCGTGTTAATGCTCATGCGAGCTTTGTAGAGGGTGCTAAATATGCTGACAGGTGTCTGCCGCTCACAGTGTAATAGCCCAGTAGAACTCCTAATAAATATTTAGATGTGCGTTAATAGGGCTTGGTAATGCAAATACTCAAAGTCGTAGGCTTCGGAGAGAAGCACAAGAGATCTACGAGATATCGTACCTCCAAGTGTGACGAACGAACACACCGTGATCGCTACCCAGGACGAGCCACTGTCCCTTTGATTTCTCGGTCGCATCCTGATAGAGGCATCAATGGAAGTCGTACCGCTTGTTGGCATCGAACGATGGGATCAGGACACGACTATTCACGTGCGATCGCGAAATAGGCAACACCAAAGGGTACAAAGACGGAGGAATTCTCCACAAAAGTATCGCACAGGAATACCAGGTAACTCATCGGATCTACGATCAATTTATATTTATATGCAGCATGACACTGAAATTTAATACCCCGCATTGCACCACTGGGCCCCAGATTAATCTGCCTCAACGTGCATAATATCTCCTAGGCGATGCTATTCCAGATTAGACTCGATCGCCGAGGAATCGGCAAGATTTTTGCCATTCAACTTTGACTGTTTCTATCTGGATCACGGGCCACTGAATAGAAAAAACTCTCCACTCTAACGGGGGATCCTAGCAAATTCCCAACAAAGGTCAAGCAAGTATACCTTACAGCGTGATGACCGCAGTCCAGTTATCCGTTACACCCTAAATTGGATTTGAATCCGGTTCAATAATGCTAGGTGTCACCTGCGAGATATGTTCAGATAGGCTCACAAATGCCAATCTCGATGTCGTCAAAGTTGTCCTCTTTGTCTAGCGCATATTACCTAATTGTTGAATCATGCAGAAACAACACTCAGAAACGATAATTCTCTATCGCAAGCCATCTGCGTCTCCAGCGCATCGACGTGCCTTGGAGCTCCTGGGATCTTACTAACAAGATTGATCAGCGAAGAGGCCAAGGCACCGCTGGACTCGGGATTTCAATAGGCAGAAACTCAGGCTCAAGATTAAGGTACCGTCGAAACTGTGCCTTGCATTCTGTCTCTTGTTCGTAATGCGTCATAAATCAATAATCGGATACCCCCTCCCTCCCTCCAAGGATGTTCCCGGTAAATATATCTAAACTTGATGACCATAATTACCCTCGGCCTCCTCGGTACTTTCCTTCTACCATTCGAATGAGAGCTCACATAAATCACAAGGATAGTGACTCGTGCACCATGATTCCGGATGCAAAAACGTATCCGTACTTTTTGACATCTACGCACATGCACGTCAGCATAGATCTCGTGCCTTGCTCGTAACTGGATTGGTCTCAAAGTGTACTCAGCAGTATGCAACAGTGCGTTGCGTTGTATAGCAAATCCAACAAGCTGGAAGCAGCGAGTTCCCTTTACCTGGCATCAAATATTTCCTACTTTGTTTTTGTTAAAAAAAGGGTCAAAGTACTCATCTGCTGTCTTCAAACCACTATGATCACGGACATATATGTACTTACTAAATAAAGACAATTCGTCATTGTTGATGCATTCCGCAGGTGTTTGCAGGGACCGTTCAAGCCCAAGCTCAAGTAAAATATTTTGGGCGACCTACGTATGCGTACGTTACTTTCCATATATTCTGCCAGAGGTGTGTGTATAATTCTACAAACGATACGTGCATATATGCATATACGCCTCCGCCTCCGGAAGAAATTTCAAATTCATGCTTAATGATCTGACCCGATGAAGGACTTTAACGGCCTATGTAAGATTCCCTGAGATTGTCGTTTCGTAGGAAATGTTGTTATTGTACATGGTCCATAACCTACCCACATTGGGCATATTTTTAACATATCTTCCATGATATTTACTTAATGGGCATATTAACACGCAATCGATCAATGCTCTGCTTCTAATGGAGCTTCGAGACAGGCTCTGCCTTTCTCTCCAGCCCATGGCGCTAGCTGACTAGGGCTTTCAACCCCTTTGAGGTGCCTGAGTGTCTTTCTTACTGCATGTGGCACTGATTTCGGCTCGTCTAACTGTTGCAAGATGATGATCTCATCTAACTAGAAAGCTTAACTAACGCCGTGCGTGCCACAGAACAATCCTCAGCTCAGCTCTCTTTGCCCGATCCGGTGGCCTGATGCCAAGAACATTTCAACACCTCCCCGAAAGCGTCGTTCAGGCGACTGTATTTGGAGGGATGCCCCTCTCAACGACATTGGCATATCTTCAAAGCCTAGGTTGTCTGACGGAACTGGTGCTTAAGTGCGATGTTGGTTTGCTGTTTCCCTTTCCTTCAGGACAGTGCTACCTCATCCTCTCGAATTGCAATACTACGGACCCTCGATCTCGAACGATCACCAAGATATTCGATCCTTCCCAGGACACATATTTCGTCCCCCTAGTAGCTATACGGCATCAATATTAACGGGAATTCCGATATATAGCCTAATTAAACCCGCGACTGCTGTGGTACAGCTCTGTCACAACGTCCGATTTTGCTCCGCTGCCTAGCCAGCGCTAGCCTTCACAAGCTGCTGTCGACATCAGAAAATTCTCCACCCGTAGTCAGCCGAGTCCAATATATATAGCACACGCCCATTTTCAAACGGTGCCATGGGCTGACTGGAGACGCGGCTATGGAAAACCCATATTCTCGGGATACTGATGGGAACAACCTGAATCAAGACATACTGGCTGTGTCAATCTTGAGTATTGTGCTTATAGTTCCGGTAATCCTCGTCCGGCTCTGGGTCCGTATAAGAGTGCTCCCATATTTCGGTATCGACGATGGTTTTATAATAATATCAGGAATGCTGGCCATAGCCCTGGTGGCATATACCATCGTTTCGATCCAAGGTTTGTTCTTGACTTCAAGATAATCAGAATCAGTTGCCGGATGCCTTTCGGGCGCGAAATGACACAATCGACTAATACTATAATGATGACACGCACTCATAGGTGGAGAAAATGGAACCGGCCAACATATCGATGAAGTGGACAAAGAGGAGTTTAGAAAGTTCAACGTGCTCATATACATATGGGAATTGGGATACTGCACCGTCATCTGTTTCATCAAGTTTGCAATCCTGACCTACTACAACCGGCTTCAGCCTTCTTTAGTTTACAAAATTACGATGCTGGTCTGCTTAGCTGGTAGCATTGGGTTTATTGTAACATATCTGGTGCAATGCTGGCCAATATATAGATCCTGGGATCCTGGATTTTTTCCTCATAGCGCCCACACATCAGTTTGCATAAACGACAAGATATTCTCATACTGCGTCGCTGTTTTCAACATTGTTACCGACTTTTGGATTTGGGGCACTTGCATATGGATGCTGAAGGGTAAGTTGATGCACGCTGGTGGTCTTTTTTTCTATCCCTGGCTATTATACTAACTAGCTACTTGAGCGATAGGGTTACAAGTGGCTGTGAAAAAGAAGATCGAAGTTATCACCATATTCTCGATTGGCCTCTTGTAAGTACCCGGCTTGCCTCGCGGACTACTACAACGTCTAGCAACTAACTTACCTCCATCTTCCGAAAATAAGAGCTTGTGGTGCATCTATTGCTCGGCTTGAAACAATATACTCGTTTTACGCGACCGAGGACAAGACATGGGCTATCGTACCTATCTTGATTTGCTCCCTCCTTGAGGTGTCGCTAGCTATAGTCGCTGCCTGCTTGCCAACTTTGAAGCCCGGATTCGTTAAGGTATTTGAATGGGTTCGGGAGCAGCCCGGTTATATCAGAGCAACAGACTTTTTTTGCTAGGGTCTGTCCTTTAGCTCGGCGCAGACGGTCCGGTTCAGTATCCTCAGATCCGGATCCTCGGGGTAGAAGTTCTCTGTTTAGCTTCAGATGGAAAACAGACGAGCCTGGGCACAACGATACACGGACTAAGAGTATAAATAGCACAATGAACATTAGTGACCATACTACTGGAAGCCAGAATGGTCGCGTGCTATCGGAAATCGGAAGATGGGGACTTGATAATAACGATTTTTGTCATGACTTGGAAATGCAACACGTTCTTCCAACTGAGCCACCAGAGCGGCGACCTCAAAGGCGAAGTCTGAGCCAGCAGTATCTTGGAAACGCGGCACTTCTAGGATCCTGACCTTATTATTAAAGACTAGCTAATGCAACCAGGCAGTCTCTGTACGCATAATAAACTTCTGGACAAAGCCTTACTCCAACACCCTGCAGTTACCGAATTTTGTAATGTTCGAATATTCTAGTCTCGTAAACCAAACCCTCTCTTCACTATATATACGTATTAAGCGCGTATAGTTGCGATTTAGAAGAAGCCGCCTCTAGGTAAAACCACAAATATAGTCTCCGCAATGATAGTGAGGACAAAGGTGATTATTGCATTCTGCATAAGGATGCTAAGTTGCAGGCGTCGGATTTCATTATCTTCGATTGGAACCCTCTAGCGATTATTTAGCTCACGAATACAGATCTTCCGATGAGGGGCGAAAATAATGCGCACACGACTCACTCTTTCAAACACCCGTGACAAAACGGGCCGATTGTTGTAGTCTTTGACGAACCACCGTATCCTGATTTGTTCATCCCTGTACTTTCCTCCCATCTCGTCATCCAGCTCTAATACTGTTACCTCCGCCATGACCTCTGCCTTGCCACTTTCTTCGTCACTGACTGCCCGAGCTTTCCGCATACCCGTCAAATTCTCGTCATCAACGGCGTAAACTTCCCAGGGTGATAGATTCCGTGCCATCCCAAGCGCTACAAGAACCATACACAGGCCTCTCTTGGCATTTGCTATCATGATAAGACCACCGAAAAGTAGTATGAAGGTGAGTAGGCGATACCATCGTGATACGCTGCTCAAAGTCAGAGCAATGAGCCCGAATATTGCAAATATAGCCAGGATGGCACCAGAGACCGAAAGAAAGCTGAGTCGCGTGCCCGTCGCGTTCGTTAAGCAATGGCGGATAAACGAAGGATGGGCGGTCAAACGGAGCGACATCTCGATTGACCGCATAGCTGGCGAAAAGGCTGAAGGGTGGGTTGTCCGTCGAAGAGCGTCAAGGGTGTCTGCCTTCTCGACCGTGCTAAGTGGTAAGGACAGGGGCGCGTCCGGAGCAAGATAAAGTGAGGTAACTTGGTCAATGTCGGAACGGAAAGGTTGTATCGTGACTATATACGTGCACGAGCGTTTTCGTTAATCACTCGCCATCCGAGGAAACATCCGACCAAGTGCAGAATCGATCCAGACATGGAAAGTATGACAAAGCTTACAGGGTTTGAGTACAACATCTTCACCGAATTCAACCTTTGATACGTCATCTACCTCATATGAGGAGTTCGAAGGTGTTTTCGATAGGGATAATTGTGATTCACTACTCTCTGGTGTGCCCAAAACTTTTTTTGGCACGGGTGGCATCCACCGAGGCGAGAGGGCCTGCTCTTGAGGGCGGAGCTCGTTTTGAAATTTCTTTGTATATCTCTTAACCCATAGATAAAACTGAAGACTGTCGGCGTGCTCGTTCATGTTACTGAATCGCAGGTATCTGCTGAAATCGCCGAGTGTACATGGCTGAATTCATGAATGCGAACGACGTAGCAGTACTGTTAGCCTTGAGGGTATTTGTATGTGTGATGTCGCATCTGAGTTACAAAGTAGATACGTTACTTACTGGTGCCGTAAGGCCGTTCACGACATTTTCAAACGATAGCTTCGCAGGAATGCCATCAACTCCGGCATTTTTCCCATTCTCGCTAAACGAAGTGCTATCGTACGATGTGTCTGAATAGGTGCTCGGTGGGCGACGGTAGAATATATCTATCATGATGTTTTAGGTTCTCCAATATATGCAATATAACGCCGTATCGATATATCCCTCTCCTTTCCGAATTGTCGCGTGGTGTTTGAGATTCGCGAATTCGCTATTGGATCTGGGTGGCATGAGCAGGGCCTTTATTCTTCCCGTTTCGACGGTAAAGTGGCCTATATTGCACTGAACTACGCAATTTGCTGGCGAGCGCGATGCTATCCTAGATTCCAATCGGAAACATGAGCCCTCTCGGAGACTCTCTCCGGTTCCCGCGATGTGGCACGAAAATTTTGAATGGGAACTCGAGACCCTTGGAGATGGTTGTTGGAGGTGCTGCGCCAATAGGGTCGCGCGATTGCGACGCCATGCGCGCCACATGTCAAAGCGTCATAGCGACCCTTTACGTATAATCCAATTTACCTATTCCGTGTTTGCCGTGGGCTGGCAGACCTGCAGCATTCGAAAAACGCCCGGCGTGCCCCTTGCATGAGCAACGATTGGCGGACGAGGCATTTACTGTGGGCCCGATTTGCAAGCCGTTGTTTTGATCGATTAGCTCCGAATAAGGAGCTGAGTATACGTAATACACATTGCTCTTCGCGAAGAATTTACGAGAGGAGTGAGCCGTCACACACAAGGAGATTGATAACATTGAAGAGAACTGAGCACAGAAGCGTTCCAGCTCGACTTCCCGCGTGGGCGCAGCGTCCAGCAGATTTATAATTTAACGTCTCTGTGTCCTGTGCTTCGTAATTTCCAGGCTCGGTTGTGTGCATTGACAGCTCATCTCGTTTGATTTCAGACACAAAAAAAACCTTGCAGGGACTTTGTCAGCCACCAAATCCAAAGGCGAGATCACACAGGGATCTTGAACGTGGCGACTGTCAAAGCAATGATCATGGAATCATGTTAGCCGATCATCTGGGTCGAATGGCTGAGCTATGGCGGACAAGTCGAACCGAAGGCTAACTATATATAACTAGATCTGGCCCTCGATTATAACTATATTAGCAAAGGCTCTGCCACTATCGAGGCTAGCGCATTCATTAGCTGACAGATTAATCCGACCACATGCATGTTTCAGCGCCTCAATGCGCGCACCGTGCATATCCTCACTTCGCGTATACGGAGTACTACTCGATTGAGCGCTGCACTCCCAAATATTTTGCACCTGTACGCATAGACGTCAAGCAGCATGCAGCAGCTTTACCATTGATCAACTGGCTGTGGGTTGCTCTCCATCAGTCAGCGCCCCGTCGTCAAAGCGGAAACTGCTGCCTCACTACTTATACATATCAATATTTTGGACCTATCTCGAAGCCCGTCTAAATTGTTTCCATGTAATTTATAAATCACGGTTGGACACATTGGCTTTGGCACATCAGGTAGTTAATTCGGAGCTACGTGACAAACTTGGTACTTGCAAATTGCCCCAATAGCAGATAGTCACCAGATCTTAACAGGATATACGTGAACTTCGGTTCCTCTACAGGAGTAGCTGTGGCTATTCTCGTATCTCAGATCTAGTACGGTAGGGGGTTGATTGCGGCGCTGCTGTGACGGACTCTATCGGCGACGTTGACGTAATATTAACACCTCCTGATCGGATCCCAGATCTTTGGAACAAAGAAGCGGTCATAGCTAAGATAATATATTTCCGTTGGAAGGCGATTGGGTGGATATGTATGAACTAAGTTTCGATTTCGACTAATTATTGTGGCTTTTGCATCTGTCACACGACGTGCAGCTGAAAGCGTCCCGTGCTCAGTTTCCAGAAACCTATCCTTAATTGGTTGTGAAGCGGGGGGTTCAATGGACGGCTAATTCCGGAACACTCATAAATACATCCAAGAAGTCCTATAGGTAAGTGCTTACCTATGTAATTATATCAAAAGAGTTTTAAGAGGTAAAGTTGCCAGACTAAGTCCCGAACTGGTGTTATACCAGAAGTCGCATGGCGGGCCTTCTGGTAGAGAGATCAAAAAGTATCAGATAAAGTTGGAGTTGATGCCTTGGGGCTGAGTGACTTTGTTCCAGTAAGGGGATTCTATTGTTCGTCACGGCTGCACTTACTTGTAGCTTCGCCTAAACACGGAAATTGCCTTCTTCATTTGTCTCGCTTGGACGCCTTTCTCTTCATGAGGTCCGTGATACGCAACCAAACATTGGGGCCGTGCAATATGCTGTCGCGAAGCAATGGCGGCACATATATATACGGGCACAAATTTACGAAGATGATGCACCAAGAGGCCAATTGGTGGCACATCGGCTCTTTTAGCTCGCATACACAACGAGCAATGACCCCTCAAGATACAAAATGTGCAAGGGCTCCATGGCATGGCAGATCAGCATATTCTCAAACTCTTAGACCGTAGATAATTGAAATTTCAAAATTCGTATCGGCACGAATCAACCTTCTATATCTTCGGAATAAGTATTATACCAAACGCAGATAATTTGACATCATGATTACGTGTGCTGCAAGAACACATTCCCCCCAGAAGAGAATAAACTTCAATTGCGATTGCGGTAACAGTCTCGTGGATATAGATATCGTGATATCCGAGTGTTTGTGTGATCAATCTGCAAACCTAGTGGACCAAGTTTGACTCTTGTGGAATAAGAGCATCATTTGTGAAAGGACATTGGCTATCCAGGTCATTCGGATCCATCACCGCTAAGATAACCCATTCTGAAGGGTCTTCGCTGAACCGTGTTCTTCCTAGAACCTGGATTTTCACAGGTAAGTATTGTCCCCATTGAAAGTCCACCGTTGTAGTATAAACCTTTCCGGCCAGGCTGTCCGGCTTCTTTGGAATGGCGATAGTTCCACCCGGCTTCCATACTGGGTCAGTCTTGCCTGCTACCTCCCATTTGTTTCGAATTGCAGCAAGTAAGCGCCACGCTTGCCTTAGAACTGCGCTCACAGATATTTTCGTTTCGTAATCTGCTTGATATTGAAGGAGGACCATGATCCTGTGGCCGCAAAAGATCGGTGTTGCGTTAAGTGAAGTAAGTGGCTCGATGACGTTGCCTGGATCCGGATCAACGGGAGTAATGGGCTCGGTTATCCAGCTGTTGATGGGGTAAGCAGTGTCCTGGTCGACCAATCCGGTGGAGATAGTCTGGTAGAGCGTGTCGTTGACATAATTATAATATCCGAGATCTTCATAGTCTCCCCAATGATCCTCAAATACTGTCTCGTATACCTGTGCATACTGATTGCGCCTTCCGGTTTGTGGTTTTGTTAGAGTACTAAGTGTTACATTTCGGAGAGGCGATAGTGCGTTTGTGGTTGGGATTCCGCCGGCCCGTCGCCAGATCAAAGGCTATCAATCAAGATGGCTCAAATATATCAGCGAGGCTTATGCCAGTGGTTGAGCCGAGCTTGGAACCTATATCGCGAGCCATTACTTCGCGAGCGTTTAGACTTACAATCATTGCAGAGGCTGCATCCAGGCCACCCAAACAATAGAGAGTAAAAGTAACATTACGCCCAGAAATCTTCATTGTTGTTCAATGACTCAGACGCGTGATAATTCAATGGATGGAGCTAAATTTCGAAATCCCCGAGAGAAGATTTAAGTCGGCGGTGCAATTTACAGTTGTAGGCTAGTTTACGTAGCTACGTAAACCAGCTTCGTTTCGCAACAAGGAGTTGTCGAAAGTAGGTGCCAGGAAGGGTCTCAAGGCTTTCGGATGTAAATCGCGAAAGAAAGCCTACAAGATACATTCTGGACGGGAATATATATATATAAATCGTCTTCAACGTCCAGCACACTATACTATCGAGACTGGTGCTTATGAATAATCTCGAGCTCTGGAATTGGAATTGTATGTGTTTCATCGAGTCATCGCCGGCTGTATCGGCAAGGTAGTCTTACGAGCTCTCAGATTCCTGCTATGTCTTTATTCCTCCGTGGATCCAAACTTGGAAGCTCGGGACTCGTTAGGCTCATCGAAGTTAGCTGATCTCGATGCTTGCGCAATTGCTGTCGTCAAAATGCAACATCCAACACAAGGCACAGCTATTAGTGAAACGGACCCCGCCTCGAAGCATATATCCACTGCTTACCCCGAAAGTACATACGTAAGCCGCCAGAGAAATTTATGTTGGCGACTGGGTGATAACTCCCCTGACCGTGGGTATTTCATCGATGGGAACATGGTCAATCTAATCTTCCGTGTAGCTTTGGTAACAGAATGTTTCCACAGTCTACGGGTTTTTAGATCGATTGCTAGTTGGAGGCGGGCCTACTAATCACACTTTGGAGATATGTATATATACAGATACGAGTATGCAGGGGTTAGCGGGGCACGTATAAGCCTAAGTTACATCTCGCTCCATGGTCCTATTCTGTGCCACGTAGCCTGCTGATGATAGTGGGGTGATTTCGTGTGATCCCAGGATAGGATTCCATCTTGTGCAACAGAAACTGGAAGTGGCACTAGCTAAGCACCAGTCTTAGCCATAAAGTAGCGTTTCAAATATCCCTGCTAGACACCCCGCACCTCCGAATCGGCACTATCCGTATTTAATCTTACGCTATTCTCAAATTTGTATCCACTGCTACCCATCACAACGATTATTTCCATGGCTAGTAAGCTATAAACCAGGGTGGATTAAAAGTTTGGAAAAGCTTGCCTTAGATAATATACTGGCTGCAGTGATTTATACCTACCCATCATCATTCTGTTGACAGTGATATGTTCACTCTTCTGGACAAACCGTGTTCCAACACGTACATTCGATAGAAGAAATTCTAGCGGACTCGCTGTCTTCGCTGAGTGGAGTTCCCCAAAGATTGAGTGCTGGTGCAATAGGGACTTCGCAGTCATTACAGTTGAGTTCATTTCGGGATTTTAAAGGCAGAAACATCGCTTGTGGATGAAAACCGTGAACCACTTCACAGGGATGATGTCCACACGTGCGAAATCTCATACCACATTTTCTGGATTGAAAGATTATAGAACATAGTCAATACGCAACGGCTTGTGCGATATACGACCCCTGTTCTCACATTAAGGCACGTGCCGTATTCTATGGACTGAGACACTCAGTCCTTTGCATCCTGTGCGGCGATCTAACTTTGTAAGGATACCACTCCTAGATGCCGGATCAAGAATGTTCCAATCCGCCATATATGTATTGATCATCCTGAGATGGTTTATGGGGTCGCCACATGTTAGTGAAGGCTAATAGGTCTGAGACGTCCGAAAATCGACAAATATGTGCAGGTCCCGCAAGATAAGCTTAAGGTGGGGCTATAGCCACCCCGAGAAGGCCATCATCGAAGCCTTCCGTAGGAAAGGCACAGACATGCACAGCTCAGTGTTTGTGGCCCGTATTATGATTGAATTGTCGTATTAAAGCACTAAAATGCCTCTACGGACACCATCGCCGTCAACATCGACTTATTGAGGTAAATATTTTCTCGCAAAATATACATAGGATGCGCGTACTCACATTGAGGCTAAATCCATAGCTACTGACTCACTTCCAGGATTAAATCTTGCATTCAAGCTCTGTTATAATTGTATATCCTGAACGTAAATTTCAGTAATATTAAGTCTCCCCTGACGGGATATTCATGCCTGACTGTTCTCTTGACATTTTCAAATTATGGCATTAAGTACAAGAAATATTAGTAAGCGTAGCAGCCTCTACTATTCTATATTTATAAGTTCTCTACAGCTCAAAGGCCAGCGTTAAGGTTCCAGTAATAGGTTGATACTTGCGAGTGAACGATTCATCACCAGCGCCGAATTGGAATGGGGTTTCTGGAGGCTCACTGATGAAGTAAGTTCTTTTGGTAGATCAATCGTCATGCTTACCATTCTGAGTATAACATATGCCCATGGCCGCCCGCATTTCTCCCAAATCCCGGGCATTTGTGGGTTCTGCGGCTTCTTCGCCCCTTAGCTTACCCTGCAGAGTTCCAGATTTTCTCCTTCTCTCCCATCCACATAGGACTTCTATTAGCATTGGCCTTCGTAGAGTACCAGCATTCCGTGAATCTCAGACTTCTGGGTGAGTCGTAAGGTTTGCCGCAGCGCCAATCACTGGAGTTTCCCAGCACGTAATGCCGTCAGATTGGCAAAAGGTCCTCCTTTCAGGACCCCATGCAGTGCCGTTTCTTCTTTTATTTATGATATATTGGGGATCTTCTTGTCCGGAGGGACACGATCCATCAAGCCAATGAGAAACTATGAGGAAGAATGTATAGTCCTCAGACCAGCGGGCGTGTCCAAATTTCCTCTCTCTAACAGGCGTATAGTCCGCTCGATCTTCACCTTTATCGCCTCGCCAAACCCCAGGATGCTCATAGTTATCGGCAGCAGGCGTTAGTCCTTCGATAGCCTCAATCAAGTCCAACGCTTTCTGTATTGCAAATTGACATGAGATAAAACGTTTTCGTTTTGTGCGATCGGCATTCCAGAGATATACGCTAAAACGGTTGTAGCAGCTCAAGGCTGACCCCCAGGCAGCAGAGGGGGTGCGAGGATCACCAGACTCCCGCCCTAGGGGCTCCCAGCCCATTTTACATAGCATGTTAGGGTCAGAGTACCACGTAGCGTTCAAGTGCTGGATGGCCTGCTTTGCGTCGTCGAAGAGCTTGGCTGGTATTCTGCTGCGGCCATTATAGCCGTTCCAATATTCCCAGCGGCCAGCTAGAGATTCTGACTGTTGATATGGCAATTTCATTGGGGGGCCGATCTCCTCGTCGGGAAACTTTGCATGAGGTACGGTTATTTCCCCGTCAGGCGTCTACATTGTTTCGCGGTATGCAATTAGTTTATGAGATTCAAGACGATTCCTCGTGCTATAACCCGCGAGCCAAGTCGTAACTGTCCTAATCAATAGCTTCAGCTAGCTATCGACTTAGATTGTTGAAACATGAGAGGTCCCACAAGGCTGTCGTTCAGGAGATACAAGCTTCAGTCGACCATTAGCAGTGGGAGGGGCAGTCCTCACCGGTAACGCTAAGCTCAATACACTTGCACAATAAGAGCACAAAAGGGCAGATAGGTATAGACATAGCCAAACAAAATTAGGATACCGATGGTAAGTCATCAGCCGTCACTATCTGGAGATTGAGTGTCAATTTGATAAGAGTATTTTGAGATTATCTCGTGATATAATGGCCGCGTGGCTGGCACGAGAGGCTTTTGAGGTCGATATCGTGATATGCATATATGGGGTGAAGTAAGTTCGCGTAGGGTGATTTCATGGCGCGGCAATGGACTAAACATACTTCACCAAAGCCACGAGCGAATGCATTAATGACGACCCCAGGCTCTGGCTACCATCATTGACACACAATACGCATACAGGGCCCGAAGAAATAAAATGCCACATGTCTTGTCGTCGAGTTCGAAACTTCTTAACCAGCTAACGTTATAACCGACAACTAGTTCGGAGTAACAGCTATCCCTCAAGTTGACTATCAAGGCTGAGGGCAACACGCAATTGCATCTTTGCTGCTACGATTACAACAAAATCCATTTCGGGCTGGGGTAGAATCGCCTGGTATATATCTCTCCGAGCACTTATTCAATGCCGTGTACGTACACGAATGATCAAATAATTCATTGATATACATACCAGCTCACACATAGTGGCGGCTGGACATACAAGTTGAAAAGACGCAACTTTGGGCCTCTAGTGTTTCAAACGTTTCGGTGGGTAGGCACAGTGACCACCTGTAACAAAGTTGGCAACATTATCAATTTTGATACTGCACTATGCTAAGCATGACCCAAGTAAGTACTTGGACCATGGTGAGTGAGGCAGATGCTATTCAGTCTTGATTAATCGGGGTGATCCACTTTCGAAACCTCACACCCTCCTTCCGACATCGCGGTGTGCGAAACGCGGCTCATTGATTAAATTGAGAAGATGAACAGAACGCGCACGTTTGATCAAAACTTGAAATGTAGCTATGATATGCCTAGTCTCGTAAAGTGATTCACGCAGAAAGGCTGGACTATATTTGTTCCAAAGCAACTACTTGTCCGTGAAGTTGCGTCTGCTTGTGTCCATGAAGATGGCTCTAGATACACTGAAACCCGGAAATATAGAACTCCAACGGAAAAACGGGGGTCGAAACCTTAATTGGCAACAGGAATGTGTGCAAGTAATTGGAGCAGGACAGCCAGACGCCAGGTAGACTTAGCTACTCTTCCAGAATTATTCATTTGTGGGAGAATCTCAGTGTGTAGTAGACATCGGCTTGGAATATTATAACTTGATCGTTCAAAACCAGGCCGCCGAAGTGTTCGATTAGTTGACAGGATTCTTTGGATGTGCTATCGCTATCCACGATATACTTGCACCCCACCCAAATGCGCTATCGTCCCAATTCCGGACCGTCCAGCTGAATCCTTCGTGCGACTCGCCTGTGATGGCGACAGATAATCGAAAAGCTCGGGTGGCGTCCAGATCGAAGCCAGTTAGGCCAACAAAAACCTTTGGCAGCTGCTTTTTAGGAAACTTCCACTTCGTGTAAGTAACCGAACCCGTGTAGCAAGACACTGATGACAAGGATTTCGAAGAAACTTCAAACATCCCACTATCAAATCGCCGGGAGTCCTTCGGGATAGCAATCCATGTTGCCTTAGCATCTAATATTTGTGTTCCTCCTGTAGTAAATCTCGGACAGAATCCATATTGGTTGGACCCTAGATAGTTCAGCTTTGTGGTCCTATAACTGAGGGCATGTATGTGTTACCTTGAAAACCTGCTTTGACTCGGCGGGCAGTATTAGGCTTGAATGCGAAGCTGTGCATGAAGAACAGAATATCTGGCGTCATAGAATATGCCCTCTCAAAGTAAATTTCTGTGAGGAGATGGTTTGCCAACGCCATATTTACCTAGCGATATAGATCTTAATATTAGCATAGCTCTTCGCAGTCAAAGAAAGGCATTTGGCTTGCGAGACAAGCTCAGCTCGTCATTGCTACAAGAAAGGTCACTTACGTGACCTGCGCCCCTCTCCAGCCAATCAATTTCACCAAATTGAATATCTTTATCGTCTTCAGGGATGTCTAGCATTCCTATTTTGATGCTCTTAATCCCCATTTCAGCCTTTGTCTGGATCTCGAGTTGGTTCGCAGACAGGGGTACGGCGCCGACTTTGAATATGGTAGGGTTCTGTGCGTTTGCTCGTCGCGGTCCCAATGCTAGTCTTTGAATGGAGAGGATAGTGCTTTTTGCTCCCGGGTGCCGGACTACATTCGTGAGAAGCTCCTCGTGTGAATGGGCCATCTCAAAGGCATACTTGTAGCATGCACATGCGGCCCGACCGCGTTTCACGTTAATAAATGGCCATAAAAGGCACCCCGTGCCGCGTGTTGGAGCAGACAACATTCTTACCTCAAACTCCACAGAGTCGTCGATTCCAACTCCAACATCCTGCTGCTTAACAAGGGATCGGGCACTGAGTTGCCCCGACTGGACACTATTTGCATCATCATAGGATGGAGGTTCCAGTGATGTTTCGTCTTCCAGCGACAGCCTCGGCGCAGCTGCTAACAGAGCCCCGATCTTGGTGCCGTTGCTACTAGTACTTCCCTCTGCCGCATTCGTGAGTGTGGATATGGGCGGGTTTGCCGAGGAAGAACCTTCGCCATTTGAAAGACGCCCGGTCCTCGCCGGCTGCTTTTCAGCGTTCGCAGATGGCATTATTTGTATAGAGCGGAGCAGTGGAGGAGAACTCTGGTTAATTCTTTGGCGGGGGGCAGCGCTGTGGTAGGTTGGAACGGAATGCCAGGGCCGGATTTGCGTAAAGATAGCGATATATATAACTTTGGTCGCATGCGATGGAGCCACGGGTCTTATATATCACTTACATAACCCGGGCCACTAGATGCGGACAGGCTGCCATGCTGCCTACGGCGTTTGTAAGTGGCCGTTCAGCGAGTCGCGGGATGATATCAGCGCCTCGTATTTGATGATCAACATCTCCGTCACTAAGCCAAGAGCTTACCAGGATACCTGACCGTTTGACTGACCCGACACCCGAGCTTACCGTTTCGAGCAGCTCCCGGCAGCTTAAAATCAAGATACGTAGCATACATACGGACTCAGGTGCTTAATCCATGTCGGTTGGGTTGGTACATACCGGACTTGGCTTTCCTGGGCACGGTTTATGAACACGGGCTGTGCGCCGTTGATCTGTGCGCTTCCTGTCTCTGCCGTGGACTGACACAAGCCGAGCATTATTTTGATCAAGGAACATTGCACGGGTTCCGAATGCTCAATAGCTAATGGCAAATGTCTTTATCTACCCCCATTTGTATCTTCAAGTGTCGTGGGGTTGGCCACCGTCGGTGCCTTTAAGCTTTATCAGAGCAGAGGTACTGATAAAGTCGCTGACTTTGCAACACGCTGGGCACAATATCCAACAGCATTTGAATCCAACGTTTGCGTATGGATGCTGATGTGTAAATGGTATTGGCAGTTCCAGTGTTGAGATTCAATGATGCCTTCGTTAGATCTGATCGAACCAGTACTAATTACTTGATATAATATTCCTGTCGTGAATGACTCTCGCAAACATCGAGCTCGAAGTACATTCTGCTGATCTGTACATATCTTCGTTTTGATCGTATATGTATTGATCGAGAAAGCACCTCGACCTGTAGCGTTTCAACTATCTTACCGTGCTCTAGTTGCACAGAGATATACATATGAGACTAGAAGCTGTCGTAACATTGATGTGCCACCGCGCGATACCAAGGTCAATACTTATCAGCCGAGTGTCAAATTTTGTTCCAACTCTTGCCTAGTTCAAATCCAAAGAGATAAATCGCCCGGCTTTGTCTCGTAGACCGGCTCGGCTCGTATCAGTTGAATACGCACTGCGCCGTAGCTTCAGAGTACTCCTAAGATACTATGAAGGTGCATATGCTGCCGTAGCACAGCCCGGCCCGCAATGTTGCTACAGGTATCGGAATTTACCCTTACCTAGATCCTTAGACCAGGGCCTATAAGCCTCTTCTCCAACCATGAAACTCGAATTTTGGAGTCGCATAGGCTCGCGCGATAGGCCAAGCGTAGCGTCAGATAGGCTTCCGTTTGGATTTGGGGCGGGGTATAAAGGTTGCCTGCAATAAGGTCCATCTCTGCGTTCATACTGGAACCTTGCTTACTTGCTATCCCTGCTAAAAGAATATATCGCAAGCTGCGAGATAATGCGTACCCGTGTTACTTGCGCGCATTCTGCTCTCAAGCCAAAGTGCTCCAAACCCCGAACTTGCTATGCATGCAACCGCACCCTAGAAATATCTGGATACACGTATAGACCAGTCCGACCCCACCCCTGATAACAATTATACAACGATCAGAAGACAGGACTATAATCAACTACGTTTAATCAGCTGACTAACTCAGATTATCTGTACCCTGGAACTACGCAGCTATACAAGGAACAAAATCAGAGGCATCCAAGACAAGATATGGGTGGCCTCAGTAAGGAGAAAGTTCTCACTCTCTCGACGTCACTATTTCTTGTATACCTCTGTCGACTAGTCTTGACCGTCGCCTCGACAGAATTCGACCCAAATCCGAGAGTACCAACCAGCCGACAGAATGGTGGCTCGACATCGGACCTTTGGGTGTTCACAGTTCGAGAAGGGTACGGGAAAGACGAACGATTGAACGAGGTCCGTTCCTACATCAAAGAAAATATAGGGTCAGATAAGAAAAATACGTGGGAAAGATGGTTCCTTCACAACGAAGACGAGGTTGCGTGGTTCTATTTGCGGACGGAGTTGAGGTAAGTTCGTGGACAGCACATGTCATCTTGTTACATGAGATCTTGATTCGCACCACGTGCACGCTTGCGTGACGTTGGGAAGCTTCGGTAATATAGTCAGTCATGTTGCACCCTTGTTTATCTGACGTTGCAAATGAGTTTTAGAGTAGCTGAGGAGATTACAAAAAGATGGAATTCGGTGGTATGTTGAGAGCCCACTCAAAAGGAATTGACCCTTAGTATATCGATGGCGTATCTGACTCTTTCCTTGTAGATTCTATACTTTTCTTCCGTATCTGATGAAATAAATGATTTCGAGCAAAACACAAATCCTGAACCCTATCGCAAAGCGGATGACAGAGCTGAAGGTAATGTCGCAACCGATCTGCATTATGAGGGTGGGGGTACGTATACACAAAATATACAAAAGCGAAAGGTTGCTTCCAGACAATCGCCTGTCTCGCTGTGTTATATATCAACCGATCCGTCGGAGCAGCACCCACAGGATCCCTGCGAATTCTATACGGATTCTTCACAGGGGAAGGGTGTCTTTGTCTACATTTTCGGCACCCACTTCGATATATATCATAAAGTAAGTTAGAAATCACACTGATGCTATTCAATTTATTGCTACGCGTGCACCAACTCATCCGTGGAAGCGTGACCCTCACAATAAACTCAGCCCAATCATACCGGGAAGACAATATATTTATATCATGAAGCTATCAGGTCATAGAAAGGGTCTCGAGGTTGATCTTGTCCGATTTTCCGCTGCCAAATCCACTGTTTCCAACCGCAAACTTCTTGATCAAGCCTGCTTGTGACTTTCAATTCTTGTTACTAATGCTAGCCCTTAAGCTAATGCCTGCGCTACGAACCTTGTCCAGGACTTTAAAAACGTCAAATTCGGAAAACCGGAAGACCATATTTTTGCGGACACTACGAGCCGACATTTTAACAAAAAGATCACTATCGACGCTAGAACCAGATCAAAATACATACCTGCGACAGGATTCTTGGGCGTTTTATTAGGTGAAAAGAACGGCATAGCTAAAAAGGTGACACCAATTCTGGTAACATATTCAGGGCCGAGCCCATCAAGGCCGAGCCCATCAGCGCCGAGCCCATCGGGGCCCACCGACCTCGAATCCGACGCTGCAGCATCTTTTAGATACTTTGTGGAGGCTCTACGGATGGTTGAGAAAGCCATCCAGGCGAAATTGAAGAAAAACGATGGTTCGAGCACAGGTCCCAAGATTCTAGTCGCCTTTTCGAATATCCTGAATTTTGAGTTTCTCAAACCAGACTACCTCTTGAGAAACGGGGGACCATATGAACAGAAATTGCAAGAAATGTTCCAGGACACGATCGCAAAGATCTGTAATATGCCAAATGTCGCAGTCATTGCCCCATCCGGGGAATATAAGGCAATAACGTATCCACAGGGTATCGATGCTAACTCGGAGGTAAGTGTGAGCTTTGCAGAACCGAGAGTTCTCATAACTCCAGTTGCAATGGATTTATCATCCCTTTGTAGTGATATTGCATCATCTTATAAAGTGATGTGGCACATGTACACACCCTATGGGCGTAAACGTGTGAGACGGGTGTTTCCTGCTGATGGCATCGTGTTTCGATTTACCGCTATTTTCGCTCTTGACCTTGTCACTCGCAATCGGTGTCGTACAACGTACAACTGGTTGCTTTATAAGTCTATTGCGTTGACGGAAATTAATATTGCCCGCTGATGCATCAATGTTGTTTGGGCATACTCCTACGATACTCGAGGACAAATTTCAGTTTGAAACCAAAGGCTAACCGCTACCATGCGCACGGGGTGCATACATACAGACAGAACCGATTGAGAGGTACCCTGCAACTTTAGGTGCTGACCCAGAGGCATACCCCAACTTGATAGTTGTGGGCACAATATCAGTCCCTTACGGCCGTGCGGTCTGGTATACGGCGGACTACGTCAACGTTTCAGTTCCTGTGGATGGCATACAAATACCCGTTCTCAGCGCAACATCTCAAGATTATACTATGGCGAAAGGTCCCTTAATCGGTATGTTAACTTCATACGCGGGCTCGCGGCGAGAAACCTGATAGACATGTGTAAGCTGCTAATTGCGCTGACTGCGATCATCTCACAGCCCCAGCTATCGTGTGTGGGGTGCTTGCGACATTTATCTCAGCGCATGGCGACTCAGTTGCTGAGGCGAGGGAAAGGTTATATCAACTAGCGTATCCGCGCCAGCCGAAGGATCAGGTATTGTCGCCTGAGAATCGCGCATTGTACCCGCCGGTGGTATATAACGGCTTCAATCCGCGGGCGTCAAGCACCTCCTTACCTTCCGCGACCCCAGGATCCAAAGAGCATCGGAAATGTACACACCAACGCCGTGAAGTATCTGGCGGGGAAGCTGATGACGAATGTAGTGACGGAAGGGCCTTGGGCAATGCCGATGCCGAAAAAGCAGAGACGCTGACGTCCGCGCCGTCAAGCACTGTGGGACCCACCCCCACAGTGCCGGCCCTGAGTATCGCCAATTATGTGTATAACGCAACGTTTTATAGGATATGTTTGGCAGCGGGCGGTAACACCCCGCTGGATGGTGTAGTGTGGATTCCCGCCGACTGTCCTTGTAGGCCGGAGGATCGTGGCCGTTGAGGTTCATGAATAGCATGGGCGCATCTTGATTGTTGCAGGTAGTTGACGGAGTCAGATCAAAGGGGAGCTGTATCCTTAGATGAGGCGACGCTCAGTTGACTACCTGAAAGATACAACTTGCCGATAGAGAATTAAAAGCTACAATTATCTAGAGATAGGTACATCTCAAAATCATGCGCTGGGGTCATATCGTGAAGGCAACATGAACGCTTCATCGTGCTTTTCAATCAGACTCTGAGATCCATACGGACGTAATATGATCTCTGGTATACGGGTAACCTCCTCCTCCACAAAACGCCAGGAAAATGCAATCGTGCAACAGATAGGGTAAAAGTCGGTTCCACCAAGAATAGGATATGTGATATGCTAACGCTCAAAGATACAAGAATTAATCAATAAAATACAGCAAGCCTTCCCAAAAGAATGTCTTGTTGGAAGAGCATGCGAGAACGGAATGGCTTGAAGAGCAACTGGTAGCGTGCAGAGTCGCTCAGAATAGCAAATACATGAAGGAGGCGAGAGTTAAGGCACTCAAGAATCCGCTAGCAGTCTGAATGGACGCCGCATTTGGGTTTCCAGACGGAGTAAGACCACTGGAGGTTGCAGAGGGGTTCTCCGTCGGCGCCGGACCAGGGGTCTGCGTGGAAGAGGGTTGAGTAGCTGGGCTGCTTCCGAACACTTGTTTGTTCGCAACCGGATTCGCGATTCGGAGTATAGCGAGGAAACACTGCACAGCATTCATCTTCTCGCCAACACCAGTGCCTTCAGTTGCATTGTACGTCAATTTCGACCAGTTGAATCCGCAATCTCCATTGCTGGTGCAGGACTTGGCGGCAGCCGTGGCGGAGTTGTTCATCTGGATTGAAATGCGATTACGAATGGTAGCCGACTGGTCGAGAGTGATTGCAGCCCCGAAGGAGCGGAACATGACGGATTTTTCAGCCTTCTGGCTCGTCGTGCACGTGTTGTTGAATTCGCAAGCTTGTTCGGTGGCGACTTGAGAGGAGCCGGTATCCATGTACGTTTGCGGAGTGAAATATGTGACGGCGCTGTAACCTGTCAGGAAAACAGCACGGTCGAGCCAAGTTTTAGATTTGGTCTATGCAAGCAAACTCAGTCAGTTTGGCGATGAAATAATGGAGAGGAGGTGCAAGGATAGCGGATGCATACGGCATTGTACATGACGGCGGCGCCGTAGATATAGTTCGATTGCAGAGCTGACGAGTGCGTCTTGTCAATCTGCTCGCAGTTATCTGCGACGGTGGCACTGAAATAAATCTGTCCACCGTTCGCGTTCTCTATTTGAGAAATGAAACCCGTGGAATTGGTCCAATCGTAAATCTTTGTCGCCCAATCGAGGTACGTCTTGTTGCCAGTGTTCAGGCCAAGACGGGCCGCGAGTTCGAAGAAAGCGCCGTTGGACTCAGCATCCTTAATATTGTAACCATTGTTGGCGACAAGGATACTGTCGCGGAGACCACCTTTGCAGGTCTTGGTGTCCCATCGGCTGGCAAAATTCTCGAAGACGTTTTTCGCGAGTGTTAGGTAGGACGGAGACGAGGAGTCAGCCGGATTGGCTCCATATTCGGCGGCCGACATGGCCGCGAGGGCCCAGTAGCCGACGTCACCATTCGTGAGAGTCGCGGTGACATTCGCCGGCATGAAGTTGTCGCCATCACCGACCTGATTGAAGAAGTCCTTCTCAAAGTAGGTATTGTATGTGTTGTCGCCAGTCCAAGCAGCATAGTCGATGAGGGTGTTGAAGAACAGGCCTGATTCGAAAAAGCCGTATTTCGAGGGAAGGATGCCGGCCGTCAATGGTTTCTGGCCAGTATAGTCCTGGACCAGGCTCTTGACGACGGTTTTGGCGGCGGTCTTGAAGGTGTCTACGCCTCGTTAACCGTGTGTTGCGGGGATGTTAGCTCGATCGCCGGCGGGCCTACCTGGCTTGTCCAAATCAATCTTCAGCTGGCCCAGCGCACCGGGTGTCAGGCTGAGGAGCTGGGCCGAGGCCAACAGCGCTGAGGGGGCGTATATCTTAGAACGCATCGTCGATTGTCGGAAGGATAAGAAGCGTCGAAGAAGGAGGGGTGAATGATGAGGCTTGTCGCGTCTGGGGAGGAAGATCCGGGTCGGTGTCTTAATAAGTACGAGTGCAGTGGTGTCGGTATCCCGAGCTACGAATTCCCCCGGCGGCTGGCGTGGTGCAGAATATTGCCCCCCCCTAATTTGGCAGCCGCAAAGGCTAACGAACGTAGCGAAGGAGAAAAGCGGTCGATGGTGATTAGGCGGCCAGTTGGTACGACTCGGGAAGCAAAGGAGAAAGCAGGGAAGTGAAAAGGAACGGCTGAGGAATCCCGTCGAGGGATGACCTGGTGAAAAGTGAGGAAAGGCGACTATCGATTCGACCCGACGCACGATGCATGCGGCGAGGTAGCATCGAAACCTAGCGGAACGTAGGAGTTTTTGCCAACTTATATATAAACCGGCCAGCGTCATGCAAGAAATCTCTGGGACATGCAACGTCCATACGTAATGACCATGCGGGCGTATGGACGCCACCACGCCCATCTCGGCTTAGTATCCAGCAATCTCGAAGAATTCGGGGCTTCGTATTGGCCCTCTCATTTCCTCCTTTGTTCAACGAATCGTCAGGCAATGCTCTGAAATTTGAGCCCGTGAAAGCGGCTTTGCCCAGAGTCCAGTCCCTGTCGCCGGATAGCCGAACAAAACACACCCAGGCGGTTTCCTATGGGGTTACATTTGGCAAAGTCGGGATTCCTTGCGGGATTGGCCTCTCCCCGTCTGACGCTAGCTGGTTTCTGGTGTTTCTTTCCCTTTCGTTACCCCAGATGCCTGCTGCTGGCCAATCACGATGCGAGGACGCTTTGGCAAGCGGTGTGAGAGCCTGGCCCCAGGGGTCGACCAGGCTCGATTCTTCGTGCCTAAATTTGGTTCACTCAGCACAAACTGTCATGAGCCAGCAAACCATGTCAAAATCCTGTGCCTGCTAGACGCACCGCGGCCGCCCTATGGATTTTCCATATTTCTCTTCAACTGTCGAAGACTGCGAGTCTGAGTCAAATGAAAACCGCTTGTCTCCCAGTGGCGCTTCGCAGCAGGCATGTGACCTGAACTTTCATCCCCAATGTCAGAGACTAGCGACTCGAGACAAGTATATTTGGCTGATCGAGGCTATTATAAAGTCGATAAGCGCCAGTTTCGAAGCTTCCCAAAGTGTACAAGTTGCCGACACGGGCATGTACCACAAAACTCGCCGATGAAACCATGGGCTAATCGATATCACGCGTGGCAAGATTCCTTGGCTTACCCATGCACGCCGCGGCGTGGCTGAAGATACGGCTTCCATACCCGTCAAGCTGCGGTTCCTAGCCGACTAGTCAGGACAATGCAGGTGAGCACCAGCCATGGCCATTTCAATTAGCTCCCAAGAGATAAGAGCTCACGTTCGGTCGGGACTCGGCTTTTGTAAACAAATTGCATTGCCTCCACAGCATTTTCACGAGACCTGGCCTTTCATTGATTCGTAGGCACATCGCCTGATGTGCGTAAGCATCTCCGCCGCATTATGTAGACAACAGACGGGCATGCAGATGTGTCCGTCGGATCCGCGACGTATCAAGCTTTATAAGCTTCATGGTGGTACTTGTTCTCGAGGGTCGTATTGTTTTCGCTCGTAGATAGACGTCCTGCCTACGGAGATGGTGAGTAATCGAAACTCCGAAATGTGTATATGCACGTATACATGTAGCTGCTCCACGCACATCCATTGAAGGAAGGTGTATCGATTAAAGACACGTTTAGCTGCCGATATTATTCACTCACTGCCCATGGTACCTGTACTAACCGCCTGTCCCGCTCATTAACCCCCTCCTCGGCTTGCTTAAGGTAGCTGTGGGTCGTCGTAGGATCGCGGTATCGTGTGATGTTCGTGTTGAGCAAGTCGACACGACGCGGGCTAAAGAAACCGGATACCACGCACATGGCTGCATGCTGCAACCTTGTTATATAAGATAAGCAATCAGTGGAGCCTCAACTCCCCTGGGCCGGAGATATAATATATTTATTCGTCCTACAGAGAAGGCCCGAATTGATCTCTAGCGTTATTTTGGTGGTAGATCCTGAGAATACATCGGATCATATGCATATTCGTGTTGTCTTATCGCTACCAATCCGTGGCGTATTCGAATATATCCAGGGGTCCATAGGATTCTATATTTCTAGATAGCGTGATTAAATTTCTCTTGCCAGCCAGAAAGCCGTCCCCAGGATTAGCATCTGGTTCACGAGACAATGATCAAATATCGGGCATTGGAATCGTGGATGCCTACTAGCTTATGCATCGAGAAGGCATCTGAAATTGTATCACATTGCACTACGCATTGGATAGTTGCTAGCTGATTGGGGTTATCAATATCAATTCGATGGTGGGCAAGAAGCGCATGCGCAAGCCGCTGCCGTAGTCACAAAATACCTACAAATACACCTTGCAATCAAAGAGTCGCCGAATAAAAACAAGAGGGAAATACATCTGCTGTAAGGGAAAAGACAAGAACGAAACTAGAACTTTGTGAAACTGCAAATCTTCTCATTTTCCAAGTCTCTTTCGAAGTATTGAATATTAAGAACCATAAGAACATCTCGTTTACAAACCATTGCCAGGCACCGTCTCTCTCATCTTGTCTGCCATGGCAGTCGCATTCTTTCTATCACCGCCCAAGGCTTCTCTCTCCGCGTCCACACTCCTCGGCACCGTATCATTATACACGTCAGGGAGTCGCGGTATCATATCAGCCTGCCTCTGTAACTCCTCATCATGCACCTTGTTCTCACCTTTGCTCATCCCCGCTGATGAACTCACAAAGTAATTCGGGTTAGGACTATCATGCACACTTGAAAGGTCATCAGAATGTGCGGTGCTACCTAGTGATTGACGACGAGCGAACTCTCGGTCGTCCGGTCTGTCGATATTGAAGCTGGCATTCCGGGGAACCGCGTGGCTGTTGCTGCCGCCTTCTGCAGTGCCGCCCTCAGTGCCTTCTGCGACGTCCGGCACATCGAGCATAGATCTCACGACGTATGGCGACTGTGGCTTCTTGCTTGAGGTAACAGACGTTGGTGACGGGATTGGTTTGGTTGGCGTGCGTGGGGTTTGCGAAGCTACGGTTGCTTCGCGTTTGACAAAATCCTCAT
This sequence comes from Drechslerella dactyloides, assembly GCA_020064725.1. NCBI lineage: Eukaryota > Fungi > Ascomycota > Orbiliomycetes > Orbiliales > Orbiliaceae > Drechslerella > Drechslerella dactyloides. The sequence goes on from JAGTWJ010000001.1 coordinate 3,399,282, forward strand.
GAGAAAGGATCTCAATGTCCTGCGGGCGCGCGAGCGGTGGGGCTGTCGCTTTTGCGAGATTGACTAGCGGCGCGGCTGGCGGGTGCTCTGGGAGCATGTCCGGGTCGGCGAACGGGGCCTCCGTTGCTCCCTTCCCATGGTGCATCTCCCACTCGCTCGGCGGCATCAAATCAGGTCGTCGGCCGATACGCTCCTGGACCTCCTCGCCGCTGAGGGCTGGCTCACTGAGTGTGCCGGTATTCTCACTATTGACGTTCCGGGCCTCCTTATCACCATAACGCCCTGTACCGCCATTCATGATATTCTCAGCCTGCGTCGTCGTCGGGTCACGTAAATTGTCTGTGCCCGTGATCGGATCGGGGTGTCCCGAGCCGGTATCGGCTTCATGGACATCCCGATGGCCGAGCCGGTCCATGACCTCCCATACCTCAAACGTGTCTTCCTCATCCTGATCGTTCAAGTAGTCCTTGAATTCAGGACACATGCCGCTGCGGAAGCGTCCCTTGAAATGGACGCTGCCGACTGGCGTGACTTTGCAATGTTTGTCAGGTGTACCCTCGATGCAGTTTTGAGTGAAACGCTTCGGTTTGTCGGTTTGGTATATGGTCAGGTCGAAGTCACGGGTCTCATTATCGATGAGGTTGTGCAGCCAGATGATGCTGTAGTAGGACGCCTTGCGGTCACCGGAGGCATTGTAGAACTGGAAGATAAGCGGAGCAAGGTATCTGTTGAAGACGGGGACTCTCATAAGCCTGTCTGGAACTTCAAATGTATCCTTTGTTTCCGGGGACGACGGCATGAGTGTTTTGACACCTCCACAGGTCTTCAGCTTCAGCTTTCCTGCCTGAATCTTCTTCATGTTGATCGAGCCGCCGCAGAATTCGAAGCGACCGACATTCCATCCAAGTTCGTGCTTTTGGAGCTTCAATGTCGTCGACCGAAATAGCAAGGCGACTCTCACACGGCCACTCCCATTACCACCAACGAAGTCATACCAGTCACTGACGGCAGATGAGTTCTTGAAGATATCAGTTGCCTTGAGTGTGACGGCGCCAATCAGGAAGTCTCTGCCCTTTCGGCGAACGTCACGCGCCGCGACCGACACGACAATGTTCCTCCAGTCTGTGATGTATCTTTCAACGGTGGAGTTGTAGATGGGTGACTTGGTAATTGACTTGGTACGCGTTCTAAATGCAAACTCGTCGTTGATGTCGGCGGTACAGTAGACGGATGGAAGGTATCCTTCAATCCTGCCTTCCTCCGACTCTTCCTCGCTGTCTGATGTCTTCAGGCCTTCTGCATCCTTCGTCTCCGGAAGCGTTTGCTGAACATCGTCCGCGCCAGCTTCCTTCTTTTTCGGTCGAGGATTGGGGACTTCGATATTTATGCACTGATAGATCGTCACCGAGAGGATGCCGGTCGGATACTCAGGGTCGGGTCGGCAATTGAGCGGCGTTAGCTCGACGTCCTCAGGCTTCGTCTTGTCTGTGATCATTGTATCGATCTTCTTCGCTTCCTCCATGTTGAGGAGGCTCCGGTCAAACTTGGCTTCTGGGAAGAACCCGACCTCCCAGTACAGTATTCCCTGTGTATCCGCGCCGGCAACCTCATGTTGCAATGCATCTTCGCGCGTATGGACTTTCTCGTAGTCTTTGATCAAGTCCACTAGTGGGACTTCCACTTGTCCTGTAACGTCGTCTTTGCCGTTACGATCGGAATCCCAGAGCTTGACGAGCAGGCTTTCCTGGCGCTTCACATGCTCTGCGTTGATGAGGATACATGTTGTCTCCTCCCAGACAGGGTTGAGGTCGCCGATAATCATCTTTGTCGCGTACATTGGTTTCTCATACTTGGAGAATGAGACAGTGATGTATGGGTCAGCGCCAGGACCAGTGCGGTCTTGACGGCGGAGATTCTCCGCACGGTGAAGCTTGAGATAAAGCAGGCCGACGGCATCGGTTTCAGTGATTGCGTCGTTTCCACCGAGGATGGGCGTCATATCGATACCTAGATCGGTTTATTGAGTATGTGGTCCTCAAATATGATTAAGGGTACAAGGAACATACTCATGCTCTTCGGTCTGCATAGCTCTGTGGTATTCGCAGCAATCTGGCTGATTATGAAGCCGTCGAGCAGAGGTAAGCTGAGTAGGTTGAAGGCACCGCCGTGGCCGATTGCAACCGATGCAACGACCTTTGGAGGCTCGTTCAAAGCAAATGTGACGTGCTTAAGGAATGGTAGATCTGGATTCAGTTGTAGGCGAACTCGGACCGTCATCACGAACTCTCTCGTCTCGACAAAGATAGCTAGAATTCCAGGTTAGCAGAGGCAAGTATGGCGGTCTTGTGCGAATACGTACGAATTGGAACTCCGCCAACCAGCACGATTATATCGAAATGCATCCTCTTCTTATGGCCACCTAGAGCCTCTGCATGATATGCCAACGATACCTCCAGATTCTGAGAGGATATTATTAACCCACTGCAAGCTATACGGAAGTGTGTATGATACTCACGTAAAATATACCGCCTAGTTCTTTCTTGGCCTTCTCTTCCTGTACCTTAATCTCCTCTTGGGACATGCCTTTTGTGTCTCCATGAGCGGCGACCAATTCTCCAAACTCGCTATCTGGTAGCGATCTCATCGACAGAATGCGGATAGGCCGAGTTCCGTGGCCTATCTCTGCAACTTTGAACTTGATAAAATCGAAAGGAATAACAGCCTTTACTTGATCTTCGACTTGCTGTGCGACCTGCTTGAAGACATCCTCGCTGACCACCTGCCACACAGTATCCAGCAGGCTATTGACCCATTCCACGCTCTCGGGAACATATTTCATCCTCTCGACTGCTGGCTCGGACTTGACCATGCTGGCGCTCTGCGCGCTTTCAACCACCTGCGTAAGGACATAGAATATCAAATATCCTACGCCGCCGGCCGGCAGCAGACTCTTCAAGAACCCGACAAACCCGCCGCCAATAATAAAAACATCGAAAAGGACTATCGCGGCAGCTGAGATGTAAGCAGCTTGAAGTGTGTGGTTGTGTATTGCGACAAAGATGTCGTTCATATCCACCTCTGGTGGCGGATGGTATAGGACATTCGTCTTATCGTCGCCAATTGGCACGTCCGACGTCCTTGCATCCTTTGGAGGCTTGACAACAGCGGGCTTCTGCCCATCTTTTTGATCTGCCCCCGGCTCTTTCTTGGCTGCATCTTCGCGGGCTTTCCGTCGGTCTGCAAGTTCGGCTTCCTGTCGTTTAGACTCTTCGGCTCGCTCCTGCTGGTGTCTGATGAATCGCGGGATGGTGGGAACGGGCCGCTGCTTGCTATACGCCTCACCAACATGATGTACCGTCGCTTCGTCGATTGTGCCTGTACGTGGTGGTGCTTCGAAGTTCTCGTCGCTATTCGACGGCTGGTTCTGTGTCGAAGCCATTGTGTGTCTGTGGATGTATGACGCAACGCGAGAGTATGACTGAACTCAGGCGTCCACAGGTGTATGATATTGAGGATTGTGCGTCTACTGATCGCGTCCAGGGGTTAATTATGCTTGCAATGTTCGGAGAAGTCGGTTTGAAGGTGATATAATGAGATGGATTCAAACTTACTTGAGATATAGTTTTGAGGTAGAGTTCTGAGGGGCGTTGGGATGAACGTGAGTGAGGGCTCGAGCTCAAGAGCAACGCAGCAAGCCCCAGAATGTGCTGGAGGACGAACGTTACACACCCACGATTAGAAGACTACCTAACAATGAGATAATGGTCTGGTGGAGCGCATTGGAGGCTAGTGGCATGAAAAAGGTGTTTTAACCAACCTTGAGAGCAGATTTTTCAGGTTGGAGATCCGGATAAATCAGAGACCGGAAAGTAACAGAGCAAATCGGAATATCCCAGGCCGTTTGGCATTCGTCAATATAGTATTCACTCGCTTGGAATGAACAAAAGAGTTCTCCAGGTGGAGTGCTTGCGTCGATGATGTTATCGTTTCGCCTAATTCCAAGATCCCAGCCTGCTTCCATGCGTCGGATCGGGCGATCGATACGCCAAATCCGCATAGCTGTCTCAGCCGAGCATTTCTAACGGCGGGGCTAATAGCATCAAATTGAAACTGTGCCGATTTAAGGTAAGGCTGTCGTGGATTTGGATAGCGGAATATGCCGTCATACGTCACCTATCCGTAGATGCGTATGCTGGATTTGCATATTTGCGATATCAAGAAGCCAGCTCCAGCCGTGTGCTTTGATACCGCGATAAACTGTGGATACAGGCGCCACATGCACAAACTAATAGGTACCTAGTTAACCTCGATGACTAACACTATAATCACACTGACAATCTAAAAATTCGGTGATATCGATATTATCACTGTCATGCGGACCCCGCTGGAATGATAGAGCATAACAGCACTCCGCATGTACTCCAAGGTAGCCATTGAACGGCAGACGCCGTGGCTGGCTGAGGTGGCCGAATCCGGAAATTCTCAGCGTGCATGTGCGTGCAGCAAGGTTCTCGGCCTGACGTCATGTCGCCATCATCCGCAAACGACGCAACAACACAAGGCTGCCCATCCCGAGGCTAGGGCCCAATCGAGCCTCGCAGCACTCCGGATCGTCGAGATGTGTACGCAATTTGCAGTCGGCGGATGGCAATTGCATGCCGCCTTCTGCCCCTCCATTATATCATACGCATACCGATCAAGTTTATCCGTCCGCGATACGCTGGCTGCTTCTTAATATCTGTACGCATAGCCCAGCAGCAGTGATAGCTGTAGCCTCAGCTTCAGGATTAAACTTCTGTTGCAATAGCGTCATTGCATTGCATTGTCCGCGAATACTCAATTCTGACATAATCAACGAACCCCATCCCCAACATTCACCTCCATCTCCAGCGTCTATACCTACCTGTCACTCGAGGGACACAATCTCAACAATCAACACCAGCAGGCTGAGCGGTGCCATGTCTTGATACATAGACATTGGCCCAGAACTCATATACTATCACACAGCCAGCGACATACTGAACAGCATCCCAACTCTAACCCTTCCGGAGCCGGACTAAGGAGTCCACCTACCACCAAGATGAGGCGTACCGTCTACTCAGCTCGAAATCCCATACCGAACGCTCAAAAGTTCGCGAAGACACTCCAAGAGAGGCTCAATGTCCAGAAACAAGGCGGAGACGAACTCGATGACACGAAAGAACAGAAAAATAGACGTTTGGTCGTTGACCCCGTCACGAAGAGCAATGTCGTGATACAAGATATCAAAGGAGACTTCAAGAACAGCGTTAGAAAACCGAAGGTATGGCCCTGACGTTCAGATTCGCCCACCTACGTGTGAATGGAGGCTTACTTTCTTGAACTTAGGCAACGGTTCCAATTGCGAATGTCGACCCAGTGGAAGGAGAACACCTCGTCCCAAATGAGGTCCTCGGTGCAGACGCTCCGGCAGTCGCCACAGGCTCCGGCGAGGAATACAGAGTTGTCATGGACGATCTCGCTCCGCCGGAGGCCAATCCTACGATTGCAAAAGAGGTCTCTCAGCATTCTACAAAGACTAAGGTCCTGTACCATCCTGGCCCTGTTGCGAACCTGGAAGCCATACACGGCAAGATTGAATCGGCAATCACCGCCCTCACCGTATCCGTCGTTCTGGGCACAGTCTTCCTCAATTGGGCGTTCGTCGGTGGGAAATGGAAAGGATTTGTGGCGTCTACATTCATTGGTGGAGTTCTTAGTGTGGCTCTACATCTCTGGCTGAAGCGCCTTCAATCTGACTCCATCGACCGGAACTGGGATAGCGAACGACTACGTGCGCAGGCTGCCGTTGAGTCTTTGATGCCAGAAACGACAGAGTGGCTCAACGAGATCATTGGCACTGTTTGGAATCTCATCAATCCAGAAATGTTTCAGCCAGCTGCAGACACCCTCGAGGACATTATGCAAGCATCCGTGCCACCGAGTGTCATTGAGAATGTCAAAGTCTCGGGCATTAGCCAGGGTAGCAACCCAATTCGCATTCTTTCTATGAGAACTCTTCCAGATGCTACAAGCAAGAAGACCAACCCTCTCAATGCGGAGCAATCGGAGGCTGAAACCCAAAGAAAACGAAAGGAGCGCGAGCAAGAGGATGACCCGAACTCCAAGTACTATAACCTCGAAGCCAGCTTTGCCTATCACGCGCTGAAAGCTACAGGCGTCGCAAGCAAGGCTCAGAACATCCATTTGGAAATCGCCTTCTACCTTGGTGTCCGCGGCCTCTTCGGTGTGCCGCTTCCCATTTTCGCCGAATTATCAGGGATTGTGGGAACGGTTCGTCTCCGATTTCAGATGACGCCCAATCCTCCATTCATCAAGAATCTTTCCATGACATTCATGGGCCTCCCAAAAATTAGTGTTTCAGTGGTCCCAATGACTCAGCGAGGTATCAATGTTTTGAACCTGCCTCTTATCAGCAACTTTGTCAACTACGCTGTTGGTGCTGCGCTCGATGAGTATGTTGCTCCAAAGTCCTTGAGCTTGGACGTTGGCAAAATGCTCGAAGGTGCAAGCGTGCAGCAGGAAACTGAGGCGATCGGTATCATCTATATCAAGATACATGATGCGGTCGGTATTCCAGCTATGGATCGAGGAGGCGGCTCCGACACATACATCACGCTGGCGTTCAGCGAGTTCGGAAAACCGGTCTATTGCACCCGTGTCATTCTCAAAGATCGCAATCCATCATGGGAAGAAGACACCTGCATCCTTCTACATAATCAACAGATTATGGCGGGCGAGAAGCTCTCAGTGCAGCTGTGGGATAGCGACCGGATTGGAAAGGATGACATGGTGGGTAGAATCGAGTTTGACCTCCACGAAATCATCGAGAACGAGGGTGTAATGCAGACTCGCAGCGACACCTTGATCGGCGAGAAAGACGGCAAGGAGGTTCCTGGGAAACTCAACTGGGAGGTCGGCTTCTACAAACGCACCGAGTTCAAGAAATCGATGAAAACCACAGGGGAAGATGTCCGTGTGCCTCGCGAACTCCGACATAAGCAAGAGTTCAAAGAGGATATTCCCATACCGCTGGCCGAGGACGACAAGCTCGCTCTGAACGTCCCACCAGACCCCAACTACCCGACCGGTGTCGTCTCTATCACCATCCATGAGATCAAGCATCTAGAATTCGAACGTGCGAAAGGAACGTTCGGCAAGATCAGGCCGTATAGCCCAGCTCAAGTAGTTGGTGAGAATAAAGATGAAGAGGGTAGCCATCTGCCCAACGCATACTGCACTGTCATGGTCAACGATGTTCTCTCCTTCAAAACTCGCACGAAAGTCGCCTCTTCCAACCCCATTTTCTCCGCTGCAGTTGAGCGGTACGTCCGCGATTGGAGAAACGCGGTCATAACTGTCGCTGCTCGTGACTCACGTCATCGCGAACATGATCCTCTTCTTGGCGTCTGCTCTATTAAGTTGTCTGAAGCTCTGCAAACCAGCAGCACCGTCACACGGCTATATGCCCTCGATGGTGGAGTCGGCTATGGTATGGTCCAGCTTACCATCCTCTTCCGCGCAGTCGGTCTCCAGCTTCCCCGAAATCTCCTTGGCTGGGACGTCGGCTCCATTGAGGTCATGGAAGACGAAATGTCCGTCACCGGCTCCGGCGCACAGGAGCTTCTTAACTCTAGAATCGTCATGACCAGTGACTGTGACAGCAAGAAGATCCCACGCAGCCTAGCTTCGACTGCCGGCGATGCATCCTGGAACCTTAACGGACTGACCGTCCGCTTGCCCGTTCGCCAGCGGTACGGCTCGTCACTCAAGATCGAGTTCTACTCCCGCATGTCTCGCAAACCGATCGCCTACTGTGTCTACTGGCTAAACAACATCATCGACAACCAAACAACACGGCTGTCGCTACCCGTCTGGAAAGTGAAAGACTCCAATGCGCTAACACAGAACTGCATGTCCCAGGAGGACATTAACGCCCGCGAGAACATTGGCGCAGAGCAAATCGCCACCTTCAACGTTGTCCTCCGCTTCAAGGATGGCCTTGACGAGTCCCACAAAGTCTACATGGATAGCAACGATGACCGCGAGACCTTCGATGCCTTCGAGGCATGTCTAGCAGAGGGCTCCCGCAGACGCATCGTAAAACGCGAGACCGGCGCCACAATCAAGAAGCTCATCGCCACCGGCGCAACCGATCAGCCGCACAGCGACGACGAAACGGAAAACATCACCGAGAGCACCGACAAACTTGCCCTCCCGCGTCCGAAGCTCCGCGGCCACGAGCCATCACAGACAGAGCGGCCTACCCAAGAGAACATAATCATGAATGCTGAGGATCTGAAAGCAGAAGTCATCTCCGTCGTCGATAGTCAAGATGAATTCTCAGATGATGAGAATATCCGCCGCATCGCGGGTGACGACCCACGGGACGTCGACGAGCGCCACGACCTAGACTCGGACGATGACTCGGCGAATAAAAGTGAAGATGAGAAGAACGGGGATCCCGACGCCAAGCGGGCGAGAAGGGAACGTAAGGCCGCAGAGCGGAGACAGAAATTCCGAAAACATAGAGGGATAATGCAGTGGAAGCCGGCCAGGAATATGGCTTTCCTGAAAGATGAGTTGATGGTTGGTGCGCAGAAGATCAAGGGCAAGTTTGGAATGAAAGGACGACAACCGGGATTGGAGACTGAACTTAACCAGGGCATGTGAAGCGGGAGTGAGAGATTGTTATGTCTAGTGCAATGCTGTCGACTTTCGGTGTTATATCTCAGTGTCTTTCTGGCTAATTGTTGTCCGCGGACGGGCCAGCGGTCTGTTCCATTGATTATGGTTTTGTTGCCTTGGTTTACGTTGACACTTATTCATCTTTATATTGTCAAGTGGTCTGTCAGTGCTCAAGCTATTAAATTTCCTGTAATGGAACACAATTTTACCTCACCAGGTAGCTATCTCGCCATCTCAAATCTAGTAACCTATATACCTTTCAATCTCGCAATGGCCGACCAGGCAAGCCTACCCATTCGACAACGCAAAGCTCCGTGTTGGATTTTCTGGTACGCAATCATGGAGTGAGATTGTCCCACAAGGATCTGGTGGGGGGTGTCCCTCTTTGGCCTAGCCGAGTATGCACGCTAGTTGCTGGCGTCACTTCTGCGAACCCCGCCGCACGGGGCTGTACAAGGCTACGCGCTGCGATTGTCTGAGGACAATCTGAGGTTATCAGTCTGTTTTACTTCCAGGTGCAGGTTAGTCTCCGACCGAGGAGCGGAGGGTTCCCGTTCCCAGATTTACTCTGGGTGGGACTCATTTTACTTTGGGCCCTTATAGTATGATTCCGCTTAAGGGCCGCACCCAGGACCCGGGAATGGCTACCCCCCCTCTCGGAGTAACCATTCTATGGTTGAGCGCCGCAGGTAACGAGGAGCGTCCACTGTGTGGCAACCTCATATTAAAAGGCGGGAGGGTACCGCTTGACTCTAGAGGGATGGGCTCGCAAGTGGGATTTGCCTGTTTCGCTGACAATATCCAGGTGTTTGGGCCGGACCCATGAACCCAATAGAAATAATATGGGACTTTGCACCTCCTATGCAGGTTAGCTAGTGCGGAATTTTTTTGGTACATTGATGCTTGATGATTGGTGGTTGACGATAAAGGAGTTGTGGGCTAGAGCGGATTTGGATCAGGTCCGGTGTTGTGATGGAATCAGGATAAGTAATTCCCTTTCGCGACCGACGGGACATTGCCAACTTGATCCTTCGAGTATTCTTGTGCAACACTTCATCTAAATATTCTTTGCGCAACGGATTTCTAGTCTGGGATCTTTTCTTGATATAATAAAGCGGGTTTATTTTAAAGAAAAAATTTTTTTTTAATAGTAACAGTTATATTTGGCGTAAGTAATTTGGGATTTCGAGATGTGGCAATTAGTTGTCGTTGGCTGACCAGGATGGTCTGATTTTTTTCTTTAGAATGGATTGGAATACAGGGTTCCGGTCGGATAAATTTATCCTCTACGAATCTCGGGAGCAGGATGATTCTATAGTGTACAAATTCAGCAGTGCTACTGGATCCATAGCCGCGACTCTAAATTGGGCCTTTTCTGCTGTAAAAAGTACTATAATAGTCCTGAAAGTTCAAAAGAAAACGTTTTCAGGCGCACGGGATAGCCTGATTGAATCTGGGTTGAGTATACGTTGGCTAGACAGGATTAGTGAAGGAAATATGTTGGAGGGTAGGGAGATTGAGCAGTGGGTTGATGATAACTACAGCAAAGTTGAAGTGTCGAAGGAGGAGATAAGGCATTTGAGGACTTTCACAATTGTTTTTGCGCCGGATGGCGGAGGGTATAGTGGGCGGTTGATGGCAGGAAAGGTGCATGAGGCGACGAAACCCCAAACCAGGACTTGGACCTATCGTGACACGCAGAATCGAGCCGAACCGATAGACACCGCGATGTCAGCGCAACGCACTCACGATGACTACACGGTGGCCTGGATATGCGCGCTCCCGAAGGAGCTGGCCGCCGCCCTCGCGATGCTGGACCGGAAGCACGCCAATCTCTCGAAGCCGCCGAACGACTACAATGAGTATAGCCTAGGATCCGTCGGGGAACACAATATCGTCATCACCTGCTTGCCGAAGGGCAAGATCGGCAACGCATCCGCAGCAGCCGTGGTCGCTCGCCTGATCAATACATTTCAGTCCGTCAGATTCGGTTTCATGATAGGTATCGGCGGGGGTGTCCCCCAACGGGTCAGGCTTGGCGATGTAGTGGTCAGCACCCCGGTCGGGCCGTACCCTGGCGTCGTTCAGTGGGACATGGGCAAAGCGACAGCCGGCGATGACGGTTTCGAGCTAACCGGTGCACTTGACAACCCACCTCATTCTGTTTTGGCCGCTTTGGCGAAACTAGAAAGCGGACACAACCTGGAGGGTTCCAAGATACCCGAATATCTGGAACAATTGAAAACCAAGTGGCCGGAAATGGCGTTGAAATATTCGAAGTCGGAGCTGCTAGAAGATCTCCTATTCCGATCGGACTACAACCATATTGTTGAGGCTCCGACCGATATCTATGCGGTTGAAGAAGACGCAGGCGGAGACTGTCAATCTTGCGATAAAGCAAAGCTCGTGAGGACGAGAAAAGCTAGAAACATGAAGATTCACTACGGTCTGATCGCGTCTGGGAATCAAGTCATCAAAGATGCTGCTCTCCGAGACAGAATCAATAGACGACTTGGCGGCCACGTCCTTTGCCTGGAAATGGAAGCTGCAGGGATTTTAAACATAATCCCCTGCATCGTCATCCGAGGCATCTGCGATTATGCCGATTCGCACAAGAACGAAACTTGGCAGGAATACGCGGCGGCTTTGGCGGCGGCTTTTGCAAAAGAGCTCTTGGAATATCTGCAACCAAGCGATAGGGAACGTCCGGCCAGAGATCCAGTCCTGGGTTAGTTATTTCCAGCATAAGTACAACATCTGAATTAAGGTTTCCTGTTCGCTTAGAATCAACTTTATTGTCTGCATCGCCTCGTACAAATCAAAACAAGAAATGCCGAGAAGGCAAACTTCCCATATTCGGCCACAAGGACACGAGGGCGACCTCGTTGAGAATGGCAGCTTACATGACCTGAGCCAGCAACTCAAACCCCTCAAATTCATAAGGCTGGCCAAGTTCATCAGGAACGCCCAAAAAATCGATTCCCTGACCACAATCTCGCGTACTCTAAAATTTTCAAATCCCAAAAGACGGTATCAATCAAGTCGGTATATAGAGCGTTTGGTTGACGCTCTTCGCCCCGATGGGAAGAGCTCGCCGAAGTAAGAGACCACTATCACAGCATTCTCTCACTTACAACTCTGCCGATGACCCAAAAATTAGACCGGTTCTTAGCTGGCTAGGATGTGAATACAATGCCGAGCAAAGAGGATACTTCAACCGATCGATCCCGGGCACCGGCGAATGGTTCTTGAAATCTCAAGAATATATGGACTGGCGCTATAGGACCGAAGGGATGACGGCGGTGCTGTTTTGCTTTGGTAGCCCTGGCGTCGGCAAATCAACGCTTGCGTCTATGGTGATTAGGAGTTTGCAGGATGAATATAGAGAGGAGAGAAACGTCGGCGTTGCATACGTTTACTTCGACTATACTCGCCAACGCGAGCAGACCCCGGAACATTTGGTCGGAAGCCTGCTCAGACAGTTAGTTCAGAAGTTGTGGGAGACCAATAGGTTGCTTCCAGATTCCGTAAAATCATTCTTTGAGAAATACACGCAATCTGGTCGATACCCATCACTGGCAGAGTTCTCACAAGTTCTACTATCAGTCATCGATGTTTACTCGGACGTTTTCGTTGTCGTTGATGCACTGGACGAATGCCTCGAAGACCACCTGGCTGACTTTATGTCTGTTCTCGGAATAATGCCGCTGAGACTATTGATAACATCGAGGGATTCGGAACGACAAGCATTTAATACTCTTCGTTGTATTAAATCTATGACTTGTATCACAATATCTTCTCCCCCACACGACACGCAGACATACCTCAAAGCCCGATTACGAGGTGGGCACGATTCAATCAAAGGAATAATCAGGTCAAATCTTGTTAGAGGGTCAGGTGAATCGTATGTACAAACCTACGGGCAGTTATCGCTCGTCGATATCGTCTATCTAAATGTACGACCCAAGATCTCAGTATCGCTAACACGTCTCACCGGGCACCGGCGCAAAGATTCCTTTGGGTAAAGTTGATTGTTGATATCTTAACATATCAAATATCGGAAAAGGCGATTCACCCAATTCTCGAAGCACTTTGCGCACTTTCTCATGACCTGGAACAGACGTACATGCTCTTCATGCTGGTAATTAGTGGTCGAGGGGACCACTTCTCACAGATAGTCCGCAAGTTTTTCGCTTGGGTGATATTCTCTAAAGGGCAACTGATTCAATCCGATCTTCAAAAAGCTCTCGAAATAGACAGGAATATTCTCCTGCTTAGCCAGCAGGAACCTCATATTACCGATATTGGTACCATCATTTCATCTTATTCAAGTTTGCTCATAGCAAACGATGGTTACATACGATTCCACCATTCTGCTCACCAATTCTTCGAAAAGAACGCGGACGCTCTGTTTCCCGATGCTCGGGCCGATATTGCCAGAGAATGTATTAGTTATTTATCAAGGAGGACATTCGATTCTGGTTCATGTGCGGTCGATAGCCCCTCCGAAATCGAAAGGAGATCAGATGCACTATACGTATTTGCGGCGCGAAACTGGGGCTTCTACGCTCGACATTCCTCCGATGGGGAAGAACTGGTACTCGAATTTCTTCGCAACCGAATGACAGTCACAGCGTGTGTCCAGGCCATTCTAGCCCAGCTGAATTTCGAAGGAACGTATCGCGAGGACGCTGCGGATAGTGTGTCCGGGTTGCATCTTGCGACATACTTCGGTCTTCACAAGTCTATAAATATTCTGATTGAAGAGGGCGCTGAATTAGACCAGAGGGACTGCCACGGCTCTACGCCGCTTTCTTGGGCCGCAAAGTTTGGAGATGAAGCTGCAGTCAAGCTACTGATCAGCTCAGGTGCCACCCTAGACACGCAGAATCAGGATGGTTTAACACCGCTGTGCTTGGCTGCGGCCTCTGGATACAAAACAGTTGTGATGCTGTTGCTTGATGCCAATGCCGATCCACTGGGCGGAAGTAAAGACAAGAAACCACTTTTGTTGGCTGAAGAAAATAAACACGATGAAGTGGCAGCATTAATATCCGAGTATGCGCACGAAGTCGCTCGACGTGAGATGGATGCCAGCGACACACTACCAGACATCTCTGAAGTATCTTCGATATGCTCAGAAGGTTCTATGACATCCGACCAGTCGTCAGCAGACCGCCGGGACGAACTTTCAAAGAAAGCCTGCTACATCGTGGGCGAGATCTTCTGCACCGATCCCCGCCTGCGCGAACTTTACCAAGAAGCTTTGAAGAAATTCAGCAAAAAGAAATTCGCCAAACTTCACGATAATATCCTGAAAGAATTTTTCAAGGCACTAAATGTGGAAGTCCGGAGGGCACTGCCCAAGGCCCCTGGCTTGCAGGTCATAAAAGTCCTTCAACGGTCGGTTGAGCGAGGTCTTGTGACTGACAGCATATACGATATTTGCAACCCGTCCGAAAATACGATGTGGAATAGCGGCGTATCTATGCTGAATGCGCACGCTTTGAATGATCATGATGAGTCCAACGTAAAATCCATGATTTTACAGGATCCAGTCTCGTTCAAATCCTTTGTGACACGCAGAGAATCATTCGGACAATTTAAGGCGAGTATCCACGCCCTCGTCCGCCCTACCACAGCAATTCCTGCCGCTCTTCAGTTCAATCACGGAAACCTACTCCAAAGATTGCTATCAAAGCATCTCGATCAAGTCGCAGTAGGTGAGTATTTCTGGATAACGGAACTGGCAGAAGCGGGGTATTCCGCCGCTGAGATCGCCGAAATATTAATACAAGGCACGACCGACACGCCTTGGATTTATTTTGAACCTCGCAGCCAGGATTCGCCCAAAGTCTTTCCAAGAGACGACTTCCACGCACCGGGCTGTGTGCATCATTGCTTTGATTGCCTCACCGACGTTGAACACGCTCACAGAGATCAAGATAGCCCAGGCGTGGACATGAATCTCGATGAAATCCAGGAGCTCTGCGGATTGGCTGGTATCACGCCATCATCTCGTGATCCCGATTCATGGAACGGCGTCGTTACATTTAGAGATGAAAATACAGTCGCCATGGTATCATACGGCTTTGAGAGCCTGAAGAGAAACAGGAATCATGAAATCCTTCGGAGAAATACTACTATATTATCACGCCTTTGCTCTGCCGCTGGTCGTATGCAGAGTTCTAGTCTATGCTGCGACGCGTTCACGGTCCTCACACGGCCTATTCAAGTTCTTGATGCTGAGGCGGCCCCAGTCAATCTGTGTCGCGTCGAGTTTCGTTTGATGATGAGGCTGTTAGACACCCTGAAGGGTCTATCCGTCTCAGACCTTGCCACAAGATCGAGATCGGCGGATCTCCAGAAGTCTATCCTCGAAATTTTCGATGGGATTGAGCCTAATATATTCAACAATGAAAAAATGGAAAGCAGTATAGATGAGACTTTAAACGCCTTGTCCTTGACTGTACAATTCCTTTCAATTGGCTTTCTATCGTATAATCAAGGGCACGTTGGCCCAATCCAGCCGTTCTTCCTAGACACACCGCAGCGCAAAATCATTCTTACGGGCAGCAAGCAGCCCGGGAATCGGTGTATTACGATTGGATTGACTAACCTCACATGCCTTGGGAACATGATCGGAGGTGCCGTGCTTGTCTTCAGATTGCAACAATCCTCCGTAGGTGGTTTGGATCTTTGCTTTGAGGATGAGGGGACTTTCGATGTATTTGCGACTGCTCAGGACGTACTCGACACTTGGGGGCCTGGCAGCTTCGTTGTTCAGACAAACGAGGGGCTGCGCCCCGCTCCCTGCGCTATAAAGCTGCGTGGGGGTCTCATATACCCACTTGTCGGTGAAAATAATAACCTATTTCATTGGAGCGACATGGTAGATATTGACAGTCTTCGACTATCCCCATTTGATCCCCGCAGCAAAATACGCATCGGCTCACCCGTTGAAGTCAATTTGACATGCGCCCTAGACGAAAATGAATGCTGGCAGAAATCGCTCTGCGCTTTCTCGAGTCTCGACGTACATCGACACTACTGGAAACACGTTGAAACCCAGATCGGAGGCCAAGCCGGAAATTATATCTTATTACAGACTAATTGGACGAAACACAAAATTCCGGGTAAAACGTTCAAGCAAGAGATCCTCGAGCAAGAACCAAAGATGTTAGTACGCTACCTGAACTGCCTATGCGGGCTTCAGGTCAGCTTTTGCACTGGCGTCGCTAGAAGAGTAACCTTGCGAGAACTGATAAGAGACGTGTTTCCGATATTCGCCGATATACTTATCACGGAGAACGCTATAAGGGACGAGCTGGAGAACCAATACAATATTCTTGAAGCGTTTCGGACGGATACCGTTCAGGAATCCTTGAAACGACTGCCGAAACAACTTTATGAGTTGATGCTGAGTATCATCTGGAGCATCGTATCATGCCTTAGATCCACTGGCATTGACCCAGAGGGAAAATTTCTGTCGGTCGCATGGCTCTACGCACAGGATGATGGTCCTATACAATGTCTCCGTATTCCCTGTAGCGATAAAAAGAATTCCTGGGTTCACGTCCTTGCCGATGCGGAAGACTGCGCGACGTTTGCCTATATCTCTACCGACTGCCTAGTCACCCCAGAAGTTCAATGTCGAGGTCCCTCTCCACTGTGGCACAAAACTACCCCTCTACTTGAAACAGCTGTTCTTCAACATAACGAAAATCCAAGCCAGCCGTTAAGCCAGTTAGAAAATAGCCGAGTTTACTTTTTCAAAAAGATGGATACTCTGTTGAAGGTGAATGTCAACCGACGAACGCCAACCAGTATTGTCACTCTTTTTGTCGGGCAAAGTTCGATCCCTGCAAAATTCACTCGAAGGCTATATGTAATGGAAAGGCATCGATGGATACGTATTCGAGAGCGGCAGAGATCGTCTGAGGATGGAGTGGAACAAGTTACTGTACTCGCGAAAGATGACAAAGGTCTGCCCTCATTGCTCAGGAGTCGTTCGTCGACATCCACAATCCAATCGCCGAACAACTCCGGTGTGCCTCCAGTCGATCCAGTTTCGAAAGACTCTTCATAGTCGAGACCAAAGGTCCTTATCGGCCAACGGTGTACCTGAGACAACAAGTAGTTAACTAGGTGAGAGATCATACCAAATCAAGTCGGCTGGACGAGAAATTTAGCACATTGAAGCCTGTGTCCGGAGTCATCGCCGGTGCATCGGGTGTCCTTTACAGTTACAAATGCTTTTGTGCTACATATGTATGTATACTATGTATAATTATATTAATAGAGCTTGAAACAACCTTCGCGTCCAAGCTTGTAAAGTATAGCAGCAATCGAATAGCAAACGCTACTAACTCCCTACAAATTTATACGCTCTCCGTCTTGCTTATGAGTTAGTTCCATTGTCCGAGTCGTTCTGTCGAAATGGCTTTTACGGTCCCGGCGATATTTTACACTGATACGCAGTTGTCGTGGTAAGCTTCCTCATAGACGTTACGGTTGTAGATTTAGGTCTCGTCGACGGGAACTAGCAAAAATGACCCCGGTTAGTAAATCAGCTAGAAGCCATTAATTATCTATCAAAGGAGCCATATTCGGCAGTGTTCTTAGACGTACCGGCCCAAATCCCCAAGGTAAAGATACGGTGACAACCTCAAGGTGACAACCACTGCAGGTTAGTGATTCAATGGTCTTCGTTGTCGTCGTCGTGATTTGGTATTTGAACACTGTAGCTATCGTGCCGAGCTGAATCATGGGAATAAGCTTCATGGTTGTAGTGTATGTCATGGTGCACGGTGTTGGTGCGGGTGTAGGCACTGGTATGGGTGCCTGCGCGGGCGCCGGCAAAGCTACTGTGAAAATTGCACTACATCATCCGTATAGAAGTTAGTAATCATGACCAAGCTCGAAGCGAGTTTGCGCAACTCAAGCTTACTTGAATAAAGCCAATATGACGGCCGAAAGAACCCGCCTCATCGTAGGGAATGTAGATATTGAGATATATATGTTCGAGCGTCGTTACGAGTGTCCAAGTTTTGCCTATGAGCAAAGTTTCCGGATATTCTGCTGTTTACCCGGCTTTCTTCAGAGATTATTTGTCGTATGGCACTCTTTCGGGGTCCCGACAGAATTCTGGAAGGGATGAAATCAAGGGCACTATGGCAATGAATGCGATACGGGGATTGAAGTCGACGCCCCTGCGTCGAGAAAGAGTGACAATCAGTCTCGATGCTTGATACTGCCCTACCAACTCGAAAAGAATGCAATGCGATAAGCGATCGTCCTATCTGTCCAGGATTCTGGTTATATATATGCATCGAGGGGGCAGCCTTAAATTCGATAAGTCTATACCCGGAAACACGTCCCCCGATGCGAGCTATTGGTGTACGTTGCCGCTGAATAACATAATGTTAAGAGCTTGGGCCATTCTCCATTCTGTATAATATATCAAGCAATGCAGCAGCCGGACATGATGGGCTGGGTAGTAGCCCTAACATTATCGCTAAGAGAAGTTGCACTTCTGAGCTATAGACCAATGAGGCTTCCATAAACAGGAATGATTGCTCGAAACGTCAACTTTTGCCACAACATGCTTACAGTAGCCGCAGCCTAAACCGACGAGCTGTAACTTGCGTTGCGCTAAGTTCTTTAGAAGGCAATAGCAGCCGCGTGCCACTTCCAGTTCCGATGATACTAACACGATGATACTATAGCAGCCGCATGTCAGAGGCTTGATTACTAGGTACATCAGCTCGAAAAATAGAAGTCTACCCAGAATGGCAACTGTATGCAAGGACTACACTCATTTATATATAAAACTAAGCGGCTGTCACAGCTGCAACCTTGATATGACGAATGTGTCCCGTCAGCCTATCTTTCGTATGCGTGGCCAAGCGCCATGTTATCATGAGAGAGGTTTCTATCTGACTAGATGGACTAGGCTAAGAGTCGGATTGAAGGATCAGCTATCCTGATCGTGCAACGTTTCGTCGACGTGGCGACCATGTACCCTCGGGACAAGTCGCGTTGTGTGTTGAATTATTGCTTATGTTGACGGTTACACAACGGACATGCGCTAGCTAGCACACGCGGGTGCTACTAGAAGAATGGGTGCCGGGTGGCCAGGTCATTGATATATATATATATGACGGTACCGCTATTTCAAGGGACTCATTACGTCTGACCTGTCATCTCCAAGTCAGTCTAGTAACAAGACGGGTGCTGGATCACCAAAAGAACTTAAGTACTTGCAGTACTTACGTTAAATGTCAAAGAGCCGACCAACTTTTACACCAATTCGATAAGCTTAAGCCGAGAGCAACACCATGACCACGTACAAGCCAATGAGCCCTGGTTTAGTCGAGTACGGCCATATGGTAAGAAATTTCGAAGAGGTAGGCCTGAGACTAGTGGGAAAGCATTCTGGAGGCTGAAAAGCACTGTTGAGATCAGCTGCAGTTCACTTTGATCTTCTTGCGGATCTCATCGCGCAGATATGCATATGGACATTGAACTCTGCTCTTTCTCGCCGATTTCTTTCTTGTTCGGCGAACGCGCGTACGCGGAGAGTCACAAGTTTGAGCTGAAGGTTGCTTTGTGCTGAGATCAGCTGTCTTTATAAGAGACAATACATCGGACAATACACTTGAAAATCCGCCCGAGACGCGTCAACGAAGATAAACTCGCGCCACCATTACAATGCTAGGGACATAGTTATCTTGGGTTAATTATGGCAAGGAGAGAAAGAGATTTTACCCGTAGGTTCGGATTTGATTGTTCTCCAGCTCCGCGGTCCTGCCATGATTGGAAATTCTCACTTATTCTCATAGACCAACCCGGCTCCCTCCGGCAGGCTCGGCTCCACCGGACCAAGATTGGTGTCTAGTTACGAGACAAAGCCGACCCAAAACCCCTTCCTTCTTCCAGATATTAATTGCGTAGCCACTGTAAATACCATTTGTAAAGATCTGAGAACAGGGCAGTCGATAGCAAGGTATGGTTCTGAACCCGAAACTTTGCTTACCACATAAGTGTTTATTCGGGAATAGAAAACGTCAGTAACCGATCGCCAACTTCCAGCGCTCAGCGCGCTAGATCCATGGAGATGCCCGAGGGATTTAGGCAGCTGCGTAGGCTACGATAATAATCATAGAGACACTAGATCTTGTCTCGTAAACCAGCCCAACCGCCTTTTGCCTGCGAAGCAGGCCGCCGGAGCGGAGGCGTGTCTGGCTTGCGAGACAACACTAGATCATAGAAATTCGAAATTTTAAATTTTGAGGAAGAAGCTGCATCGACGCGCTGCCAATGTCACCCACCTCTTGTTATCTAAGTTTGCTTTAAACGAATCTTTTTGCTTCCGAAACGCGGCAAGAATCCCCGGCTGACCTGATCTCGAGGACGAGAAAGGAGACCTTCCACTATGACCTACTAGTTCCGAAGACGGAGAACCCTGCATATGCGCATATACATATTGCCAGCCAATAAACTTTGATTCTGTCCATGCGGTTACTCGTGCCAGCTATATTTGAACGTGCGTTAACTACGAGGAAACAATACACGGCCGTTATATGTCAAAAGTCTGAGAGCTGATTGGAAGGGGAAGCAACCCGAACGCTAGCCCATGTATAACAGCACCCATGTGCAAGGATATTAAGAGCGGATTTTCGTTTCAAATGAAGGCATTATGACCCGAAGCGAAGTCCCGACTCAGTGTCCACCCAGGAAAAACCGCAGGGCTGAACCAATACCAAACAGCGATTCGGATCTTAGCAAAGCTTGATACCGAAATGCTTATTCACGTCGCAATATCATTCCATTTGTGGATGGCTGGGGCCCGCTTTCAGGAAACATGCAGCTCAGCCGTTGACAACGCACGTCGAGGTGCTTTGGCTGGGATGCATCAATATGGTAGAGTGAGACAGATCGGTATCGTCTCAAGGCCAGACTCGCTTGGAATAGGTGACTGGTTCTTTCATCGAGTTCCCTGTCTACCGTACATTCTCTGCCTCAAGTGTACATTGGATATGGACAGCTTTATCGTCCCCCAACGTACGCATATTTCTCAATGCAAAGTCGACTACCTACGGCATCGCCATCCGTTCGTGCACCTGATCAGCTGATCTCACGGCTTCGAGATGTATATAAATGAGGTGAAATCACCCAGCCAGTTGCTCCAGATATTCAATCTGTACGGAGTCGCTTGAGAGCAGCCCTACAGAGTTACAGAAAAATAAATAATCCATTTGCACGTTTTAACGTTTTTGAATCTTCCTACCCTCGCAAGGGGATACATAAATGCATCCTCGATATTCATTCCTCTGTGTGGTGGTCGCAATTTTTGCCAACAATGCCGGCGCTACCCCAACGCCTAAGTGCAATAGCGATAATCTTTTGCGAGCACTTCGAGGACACAGCGATCAAGCATCATCATTCTGCAGAACCTACACTCTCTCGCCCGCAACAACTAGTCAACCATATCCTACATACATCAGTCAGTGGAGCACAGATGCTCCAAGAGTCCCTAGTGCCTGTAATTGCTTGAACAGCGGGACCCCTGGTACCACAACCACAACAGCCTCAGTTGCCGCAACGTTGAAATGCAACTCCGATAACGTGTTGAGAGCTCTTCGCGGCCATTCCAGCAATGCTCAAGCATTCTGCCAAACGTATACACTATCTGCAGCGACAGTTAGGCAAAGCTATCCAAGTTATATATCTCAGTACTCAACTCAGGCTACGAGGATCTCCAGCGCTTGCACCTGTTTGTTAGGAACAGCAACGACAACAGCCAGTTCCGACCCATGGCATGACCCATCTCCGACTGCTACGAAGACAGATGGCGCCTACTCAGACCCTACTCCAATAGGAACGGTAACAGGAATTTCGATCCCAATTCAAACTGGCTCGGTGAAAGACGGCATTCCGCCAGTTGCAGCTAAATCTGCATTTCATGGTGCACTCATCGGTGGTACGCTATTCTTAATCCCGAGCAGTTGCACAAACTGGGAGCTAGGACTGACACGGCGGGTGGTGCAGAAAATGGAGAGAAGGTGTTTCTAGCTGTGACGGATCTGACTGCAAAGCCCGATTGGCCATTGGTCAAACTCGATGATCTGATACCTGGCCTTGACCCAACTCCTGAATGCGGTGAAGGGACAATATCCCTGACATTCGCCGATGAATCCAATTACAACATCGCGATGGCTGCGTGGACCTCGCAATTTATTTTAGTCACTTCCGGGCACTGTGGTAATGTCGGTCAGCTGAACTTCTTCCGGTATGTTGATATCTAATTTTTAGCTATTTTGCTTAAAGCCCGACGGCTGACCAATTCTTCGAACTAGGTCGTCCATAAAAAGCTCGACGTCAAGTACCATCTTGCTCAATGCCGTGGCTACCGAAGTAAAGGATGCTCTATCTGGCTTAGACACAAGATTCGGGCACGTACCAAATCCTAATGTGCCTGAAAACCGCAAGAGAAGCATCGAAAAGAGAGATGCATTCACAGATTTCATCGAGGAAATTATAGGCGCGGTTGTGGGATTCGTTGAAGCAGTGATATATTATATAGGCGACGGTGCAAAGGTAACAACATCGTCGTGGCGTATCGATTCAACATTTGGCCCAGTGATTGAAATTGCCGATATCAGTATTGCTTGCTGGCAATGTGGCCTGCAGACCTTTGCTGATATTTTTGGACAAGCTAAAATCGATTTTGATAACCTGTCGGAGACCGGTCTTCTCCTTGGCCTTGAATTTACCAACCCATCTATGGTCCTCGATTTGATCTTTGATATCGATAAGGTCGCCTCTGTCTCAGAAGAATACATTTTCGCTGAGGCACCCATTTTTTATGGTAATTATCAACCCTTAGAATCACTTGCATGATACACTTAAGAGAGTAGCTACTAAGTATGCGCTGGTACAGCGATTGCTATTCCGAACATCCTTGAAATTGGTCCCCTTATTCAGTATGCTGCAGCTGCAGAGGTTTCCACCACATCTGGGTTTGCGTGGGCCCACGTTGGCTTCACCGCAGCCTGGGACAGCCTCCAGCTGGGTTATAATTTCGTCACCAAGCAGCCATTCCTGGGGGGCAACGTGATCCCGACATCATTCAACGCTATGCGGGGTTTCTTTGGGACTGACAGAGGAGTCACACGGCAACAAGAAATTGACGTTGATGTCTGGGTTGGCCCTCGTGCAAAGTTCGGTGTGACTCTCGGCGGCTTTATCGACGTTTCCGCAGATTTAACTTTCAAGTTCCCGGCAATCCATATCAGCGCGTCGCCTAAAGACGCCGCTGAGTGTGGCGGAGATCCAGCCAAGGATATCTGTGTTAATCTCGGTACTTCTTTAGAAATGTCACTAAATGCTGATTTCGATGCTGGCATACTTGATTTTGCCTCGGTGGGCGCAGGTTTCACTATCTGGGTACGTTTTTCCTGTGGCTATTAAGTTGATGGGACAGGAGAACTGACGGTGTTATTTAGAGTCAACAAATACCACAGGCCGTATATGACGGAGACTTCCTGATCACGGATCCTGAGATCATCCCCGGCTCCTAGTCCCAACGAGCTCCTTAACGCGGCAGACTATCCAACTCTTGATCGCTGTCAGTCGTTTATGGCAATCCAGTCAAATATTTAACTCCCTTGGACAAAGAAAGATGCTTGTTTGTACTGATAATGTTCCTTGCCCGTTTTCGAGTCGTGTTCGTGTACTACTGCCAGCTGATAGAATTGATCAAGATGGTATATTGATAATCACAAGCGCCTACGATCAAATTTTTGAGTTCCGTCTATCATAAAGACGACTTCGCTGAATGGTGTTCAATATATGAGTGTTAATTCAAGCCTTTCTTCAAAACAACATTCTCATAAGCTAAGCATGTAGGACAAAAAGCGGTATAATCATGCACTTCGCCCGATGCAGGTACGCCCGTCTAGACAGACATAGGCAAGACTTGTCTCGCAGGCCAAAAGCTGGACGCACGAAGGGCAAGACCAACAGGACAAATACAGGAAGCAGCACCGAATGCCTGAGTGCTAACCTTGACGAAGTGGTACTGCCATATATCTAACCAGTCCCTAAGAGGTACGCATGCCACTCTGGTAATTTTGATTCTTGCAGAAAGCTCCAACAAACAACCCAGATGGTAACACAAAATGAATGCACCTCATGGCTTCGCGTTAGCTGTATCTTAGTAGACATGGTGCTTATTATCTTGAATCGCCGAAATCAGCAGATAACGATCAAGTGTTCGTATCACGCAGAATATTCCACAGAATAGCCTATTGTTGTACCCCGGACCACCACCCATGTAGTTTACCCGCACGCCCTAATGCACCAGCCGGATTGGCGAATACGAGGCTACAGCCCAAGCCTATTTTAACGCATACACAGACATCGACCCCGACACCTGTGCTCCGCACGCATATATCCATGCATGCATGTATGCAAGTCCGCCCGTGTCTTTCAAATACCATGGTTGGAGGGAGATCCTTGACTATGTGATTTTGCTGAGGGATTTTCAGGATTCGTACACGTGGTGATCGGTGGTGGGCAAGGGAGAGCTCACGAGAAAAAGGCAGCTATCAAAATGATGATATAAGTTTACCTTCACTTGACGTATTGCAGATGACTGGGTTGACCTTACGCCTTATTACGCCGTCTCAAAGCGGAGATACAGGGAACAGCATTGTAGCCCGGCTTTGTGGTTTTGTTGGCACCGACAACCCCTGCCACTATCCACTAGCTTCTCTGGTGAGCTCACATTATTTTAGCCAAGACGTTTTACATCCAGGCAATTGACAAGACAGCGTGCATAGGATCCTTTGAAAGGGACTTCCATTTGCGGATTAGAAGCTATGGAATAGTTTATGACCTGGGTATAATGAGGTTAGATTGCGGGGCGGCATCTCGGTGCGGTGCGCTATTGCATATAAGTGAGCGTCTTGCAAAATTGTATCAGATTTAATCTTTGGATCGGCATTCCGAAAGAATGAGAACTCATATTCGTAACAAGCATGAAGGTAGAGTAGTCTTCGGTCATAGGCCAGTTCATTGGCAATTCAGTCGCTCCAAAATCTTCAGACCGTAAGCCTTTGAACCATAACAAAATATATTGATCCATGCAATTATATTAAACTCACATTACGCCTAGTGAGCTATTAACTACTTATACACGTAGTCCTCGACTAAAAGTCTATATATATAAGTATCGATCGAGCCTATCTCTATTGTCCGATATCTTGATATATAAAACACCTGACCTAAAGTCGAAGGATATCGTCTGAATTGATCACTCAGGTATCATAATTGTAGGTCCTCAACTCTCCCACCGCAACCAACGCCTGATCTCATATACAGTACATCCCTTATATCGCTGTAAGATGCAAAATCAACCAGACAACAAAATAACCGAACAAAAACAACAGAAAAATTGGAGATCCACAGTAGCAGTGTAGATAAGGATACCTGGCAGCTATGCTGGCTCTGGAGGAACTCCTAACAGTAATCCAATATGGGCAGGTCGTATTCCCACATAAGAGCAAGCCTGAATACGCTTTTCGTCCCGATTAAAACAAGACCCTCGGATAAGAAGTATGTGCAACGAAGGGTAAGAGGCGGCTTCCAGAAAGCAAGATAGCAGAAAACAATGAATCAGAATAGATTTCCCTTTGGTAACCCAATGAAGATCCCCACGTACGCCAAACCAACAACGCTTGCTACAGCAAAACTCTGTTTCGAAATGACCCTTTGTACACGCTTAACTTCTTTCTCTTCGACTTCTGTCCGTTGCTCGTACAGTCGCCGGAGAAGAGTAGTATTATTCTCGTAATTCTCAACCCACTCTTCAATACCGTACTCCTCAATTTCGGAGATGTCATGGTCGCTCTTATCGGTTTCGGTTTTTGATCCCGAGAAAAAGCCGTCGACTTCATTCGCAGGGAAGAGTTCCCACGGTAGCATCTCTCGTTTGAAGCCCAGATATACAAGCCAGAAGCAAATGCCCTTGCTCGCGTTAAGAAGGGCAAAAAGACCGCATACGAATGGAAATACCCCAAATAACCTCCACCAGCGTTCCTGTCGACTGAGAGTCAGTAGGATGCCAAAAACGACTGATGAGAGTATCAGCATAGTTGCGAGAAGACGGATGACTCGAAGGCGAGCACGGCCCGCATTCGAAAGAGAGTGTTGAACGAAATTTGGATGTGATTGATATCTCAGTGATTCTAGAACCGAGTTAACAGCTGGCGCAAAAGCCGAAGGGTGGGTTGTATGAGATAACGCTTCGAGAACGGCAAGGCGTTCTTTTGATGTCAGATTTAGTTCGTAAGGGGATTGTGCGGAGATGTAGAGCTGGGCGACAAGGGCGACTTCGTTTCGAAATGGCTGGCAGGAGGCTTGGCCACCCGATGGTGGTACAGGAGAGAGTTCATGATGCGACACTGTTATAACAGAGTCCTTTCGTAACTTGTTATCGATCTTTGATGTAGGGTTGCCGGGTATGAATAAGTGCTTCCCGGCTTTGGCACTCGCGGATGGGTGAGAGACGTGTGTTGCGGCTTTGTCCAGGGTGTCAGTGATGTTGAGCGCCCAGGCAGGCGAAAGAGCTTGTTCTTCTTGAGGAAGAGCATCAAATTTGCTGGCGTAGTCCCGATGCCACAGATAAAATCGCAGGGTCTCAGGGCTGTGTTCTACAAAGCGAAGATAGTTGAGAAAATCCCGAGTAGAACACGGCTAGAGGATAGAGAAGTCCAGAAGTTAGCACAGTCGTTAAACAGGAGTTTGCGCAACGTGAAACCGTCCAAGAACTATCGCAGGCGTAGTCGCTCCTGGTGTTCTAGCAAATATCCATTGCAATAGGTTTAAGCAAGGCTTGTCTTACCGAGCAAGTTGTCCCAGCTATGATCTTGTCGAAGGTAAGAGCTTTGGGCACCACCACTAGTCGTTCCTTAAGATGCGCTGGGCGTTTCTGGCGACTATAAAAGACCCAGTCCATGATTTCGCCGTCGAACTATACACCATCTAGTCTTCCGGCGACCTTTCTTCTTCATAGTAACTTTGACATTCGAACTCGCAGAATATCAATTTTCAGTGAGACCAAGAGATGCCAGAATCTCGACAACTTGAGCGGATTGATTAATATATGTCTCGATTCCCAGCGCAGGCGTGAGTTGGAGAGGCCAATAAAGAGTCGTAAATATATTCAGGCTTCCTCCGGCACTAAGCCCAGTGCGACAACAGGTCCCCCCTCCTTTCCCTCCAAACAAATCTCGAGATCCGCGGCGCAGTCTTTCTGGAAGATGGTTTATCCCAAATGCAAACAGATGCAACACAAGTTCGGAATAGCGAATGGCGCGATCGGGTGTCTGTGACTATGGTGGACCAAGACTCGCAGTCGGAGGCTGACAGACGGCGGCTTTGGGCTCGTGAGGATCTAGATGGTTGGCGTCGTGGATGTTGGCGATGTTCAAAAGCGGACAGTCGGGTCTGGATTTCTATAGAATACGGCTTCCCACAGTCTTTCTCCATTCAAACCCAAGGATCCGGAGATCGGTCCTCCCTTCTGAGGAAAAAGAACATAAGCTCAAGCTGTCACACCAGGCTTCCTGACTAAAAGTCCAGAGTCAGGAATATATGACCGGATGCAGCTCGTTGCGTTCGAAGAATAGCCAAAATCGAGTAGCTAGATAAGGAGCCACCCTGCTGATTCCCCCACCCTTGAACCGAACTTTCCAACCTCGTCCAGGATCTGCTGCGGAAGGTGGTCTTGGTGACTCTCATCACAGCGGAGTATTAACAGGCTAGGAATTACGGGACCGCGACCCATTGAAGAAGGGGTCAATGTGGTGCGTTGCCAGCCAGAAAGACGGTTGAAGTCCTGGTCGCCTGGATCGTTTGCATTTATCCGGTGGGCATATCCGTCGTCAGCCTATTGCTTCCTGCCCCATCGAGGATGCTTTTGCCTCTGGAGACGGAGGGAATGAAACGGTTCCCCTCTGTTCTTTGGATTCCGTCGGAACCAAGTCAACGATGCCTAAGAACCCACACGCCAAATAGTAGCTCAGGGGCAACGTCGTGGTTTGCCTCCATGAGGTCAGTTTCCATTTTCCCAGCCCTCATGAATATTTCCCAAACGTGTCGACGAAGGAATATTCTAGAGGACGCCCAATTCGTGCAGGCCCACCTGTCAATCCGGAGCAATCACGACACTTGGGCAGCCAAAAAGGCTGTTTGCAGCCTGTCAGGCTTAAAATTCGGACTGGGGAAGTGGGTGTGGATAAACGGCTAAGCCAGACAGGGTAGCTTGGGCTTGGATCAACACGTCGTGATGCAAGCCCAGGAGTAGCGTCGGAAGCATAGGCACCTTCGTTTCTGCCGAGAAACAAGAGATGCATTTCCCCACTCTCGCCTGAGATAAAGTGGTCGGAATCGCCTGGAAATCGGCGTTTTGCATTGAAAGTAGGCCCGCGTTGAACGTTGATACGAAGTTTTGAGCAGGAGGCATGGCAGAGGACTCTTCTGCAGTCACCCTGGTCCCGATAGAGGAAGTTGCGTGGAAGCCATGCATCTCATTCGATGGGTCCCTTGTCACGCTCCATGCTGCCTCTGGAACGGTTCTTTTGTTCTAGCATCACTTTGGAACGCACATGACACTCGAGTGCCGGCCCACTTGACCTGATGCGATTTGCCAACCTCCATCCCCGCAATCGGAAAAAAGCGAGCCGGAAGTGGACCCATCCCCAACACTCAAATGTTGTTTGAAGAGTCACGATGATTGGCTGGGTTGTGCTGAGATCGCAGGGAGTTAAGGGTCCAAGCACCAGTTGTCGGAACCTGGGCCGTATTGACGGCAGAGCCATGTCAACTCAAAGGTCAACGTTGGCCCCGTCGCGTCGATGGGGGCATCGCTTGAAGCTAGATATAAAATAACTAAGCTTTGACCGTCTTGGCTGCAATCGCCTCTCGGTCTGAGTCGTGTCCGCCTATTTAACCGGAAAGATGCCCTTTATATCGACGAGTCGACTGGTGCTGATTCACAGTCTTCGCAGCGCTTAACTGTGCATGACGAAAACGAAGTATACTCGTCGAAAGTTGCCTCCACTCTTTCACTGTTCATCACTTCGACAACTCAGACGCGTTGACGTATGGTACATACCAACGGGATAAATAGTCGTCCGCGGCTACTTATCATAATCCCGTGTTGGCGTGCCCGCTGCCGCTTCAGGTTACTCATTTGAAAGGCCTACTGTGATGTATTTTAATATAATTGTGGCGTTATCCAGAGGTCGTATTCGCTTGCGCAGCTGAGCCTACCGGCACTTCTACTGGATCATTTACCATGTTCCCAATACGAAGCCAAGAGGTTCTCACCTCTGCATAGAGTGACGGGCGCCGGCATAGTGCTGGGCAGATGACCCACGTCAAATATGCCGATGGCGGATATACCAGGCCACGGCGTCTCGACCAGACCCACGTATATGGACTTCGTCCGCAACATTGAGGCTCACGTCGCTGGTCCTGTAGCGTCATGTAGCGCGGTCGCCCGATGTGCAGATGCGCCGTGTGTCGCTGCTTCAGTTCGCATTCCCCTGATGGGCAATTTTATTCCTCTTAGACTACCCGCCGCATTAGGTCCCAGAGTCGAGCAGCTTTACATCTGATCTTAAGCCAGATCAGCCCTCGTCGTCAATTGCCATCCAAATGCTTGGCCGGTTTTACACTAGGTGGGGCTAAAACGGGTAAGCTTGCACGAATCAGTAACTCGACCGTCCAGGATCGACCATTTTGCCGGCGAACTCCAGAACCTTGATATCACGCTGCGATGCGGCATCGCCTCCCGGCTCTCAGTTCCCAACAAGCAGCCCGAAAACATCAGCAACATTGTGAGATATCCTGTTGCGATTTGGACGCATTTGTGATAGCAGGTCTGCAGTTCGACCTAGCTTTTGGCCCCGCCCACGTGGATAGCCGCCGGCTTATAGCTGATACCGATCAGGTTGACTTCGGCTGAAGTTGGAGGGTGGGATGAGGACCTGCGAAAGGAATATGATCATCAGTTCCTTCGAAAGCCCACCTAGGTTGTTCGATATTTTCCGCGCCGAATGCATTTAGATTC
Source organism: Drechslerella dactyloides (assembly GCA_020064725.1). Classification (NCBI taxonomy): domain Eukaryota; kingdom Fungi; phylum Ascomycota; class Orbiliomycetes; order Orbiliales; family Orbiliaceae; genus Drechslerella; species Drechslerella dactyloides. The sequence goes on from JAGTWJ010000001.1 coordinate 3,429,154, forward strand.
AGCTGCAGAGCTAGAGACGAGAAAACCCGAAGTTGGATGACTGTAGGCTCTGAAATATGGACTCATGCCACCATACCTAGTTCTCAAATAACGCAGATACACTGACTGAGGTATCATATTGCGATATTGAAAGTTCGACCTGTCCAATTGGTGCTCTGGCAGACAGCCTTTCAGTTGATGCTGGGAGATGCTTCCTCTGGCGGACGGCACGCGCATGTCCGAACCAGAAGCTTACCCCTAGCGTCGAGACATATATGCATACATATGCAGCCGTAAACCCATCTAGTCCTTGCCATCCAAGCATTACAATCTAGTCAGCAAAAACGAAATGCGGTAGCAATGCCGGTTGTCGTAGACCAGACGCTGGAGGTCGGACTTACCTCTCGTAAATTTTGATGATGCAATGCGGAGCGTCCTTCGCACTACTTGATTCACCTGGGAACGGCCGCGTGTCGCCCTCTGTGTCTTCGCATGCGCATGCGCGCAGCAACCAGAATCCCATCGCGTCAACACACGACGTTGTGGTAGCTTGTGGAACGCGAAGGGGACGTCCGGCCGTCAATACCAGAACATATGTACATACGACCTCACGTCAGCCATATAACATCGCGCATCGATGAATGGTGCACATGTCAAAATTGGTCAAGCGCTCTATCCGGCAGATTCAATTATGATCGCTACACCATCAATCACTAAGCCTCCTTAGACGCTTATTGTATCTACAAAGCGCTACGTATGGACGTCGCGTAGCCGATATCATGAGGGATGTCGAGCTCCCTGATTGATGTTCGATGATTCCCATTTAAATTTGATTGTTAGACTAAATCCATGATCACGAATACACACACCGATACCTAGACCATCCAGCGTCGTAAATGGATGCTCTCGGGGTCAGAGACAGTGAAATATACCACCAGTCTTTGAGATTTGGGCTAGCTAACACCATGCATGGTGCTTTACTATATCATGCAGTCATCCGCTTCGCCCACTTCCCGGAACTATCACGCAGTAGCAATAGCCAATATATACCTGACAGTTGGCACTCAGGAAAAGACCCGCATAACTTTTCTATGCTTCCCGCATGACCACGATTTTACTTGCGAAATCGGACGTAAAACACTCGGTCCCTTATGGTATGGCCGATCAATAGATCTAGATTCTATGGTTGAGCGAATTAGCTTTACTGATCATCAGAATGTACGAGTGCATTGACATTTATGGGTGTTGTAATGAATGGCCCCAAGCGGATTGGGTATATATACGGATACCCTATGGTCAGCTGGTCCGCACATGTGAACATTAGACCAGGCATGATTAAATTATAAAGGCTTCCCAGGCTTCATTTGCTTGTTTTGTCGAGTTTATACACTGGTATCACAAGAGCAGTATTCATTCGCTATATGAAGCTATCTAGCAATCCTTCATATGCGAGACGCCTATAGGTTGAAGCAATACACGTGGAGATATTTCAAAAGGCGTATGCAATGACCAATCATTGGGGCCAAAATCCGAGCGAGGCTCTAACCTTCAGTTTTGTAAAATTTTTTCTGTAGATCAAATATAAATCCTGATTGGCCTTTCCCTTGGATCAAATGGATATTGTCTCAGCTCATTAATCGCTTGTGGAATCTATTATGAATTGTGCACCATATCATGATATTGAATGACCGAAATACATGATTTCAGGCTCGGTCGCTTGTCACACCTTGATTATACATCTGTTCTTGTCATTTGTTGACTCTATCAACATCCGAAGAGAAATCGACATGTGCCGTACGCCCGCATACCCTGCGGCCATTCCTGATATCTCAATGATGTATGTAATGCACAACGTGCGTGCCTTTATAACGTCACGCGGGGGGTCAGCTGTGCCAGTGTCCTAGTTTATAATCTAGGCTTCAATGCAAAGCTGTGTAGGCTGCCTACATGAGGCAAACTTGACATTCGCAAGCGCCTTTAATTGCATTCAACCTGGGCCTTGTTATCTCGACTACGCTATCGCTTAATCAATTGCAGACAGAATGCGTTGCACGTTGCATTGTTGTAACGTTAATGGGCACGCTATACGACGTAGGATAGCTCCTCGTCTTGAACGCGACGTTGCCAATCGACGGACCGATCAGATCCTACAGTGATCCCCTGCCTATGCATGCCGCACCGGAGCATGTAAACGAACTTCGGATTGATGTGGCGCCGTGTCTGGCCAAGGCACCGGCGCGTCCCCTCGTGAACGTCAGGATTAAGGCTGACGACTGGCAGGTACGAAAGGAGAAGGTGGTAATAAATATAGGTCCAGGCCGCCGGGTATACCACTCGCTCTACATAGCACGACGGAATATCGGAGTCATAGATATCAGAGCTCCGGCGGGGTAATTGCGCTGACACCGAGGTCGCGGCCGCACGTATCAATGGACTTCCCCACAGTTGACATCGGAGATCACGAGCCAATGACCCACGGAACTATTGTTCCTGTAGCCTTACAAGCTTGAACAATGTTTCTGAAAGAAAGACATACGAAACATGCATGCACCGGCACCGGCATCTAGCTTGCGAGATCCCGAGAACATGAACGAGGCGGTTCGGGGCACGTGCAACTATGTTTACCATGGATTCAACGTGAGGCTAAAGTTGAGCGAGGAAGGTGCCGTATTGACACTTCAGCCACACGCGCATATTGCGGCCGAGGTCTCAGGGGTACGGGTATATTGATTATGCAATATCAATCGAATACAGTGACTACGTATACGTCGACATGCGACATCTCTCCTTCGTATGGGCTGATGTGTTATTATTAGTCGGACACCACAGGCTAACGAGGATCGAAGTTGTGAGACCTTGACATTCTGAGCAATCACGCAATTTCTTCAATGCTGGTTGTTTGCCATCCCTGACCCGAAATTGTGCTTGCATTTTGGTATCGCCATGGATGGCATATGCAATGACCGTATTTCCAGAAACTCGTGCATTCCCAGCACGAGGCTTGCGCCGTACTGATGCGTGTGCATCAGTGCCGCCGGACTTCCCTCAATCCAACCGTGATATAAGCCTCAGAGAACTGGTATCAGGTACCCCTGTGCTCAATACATAGGTTACAAGCTTTGTCTGCCTACAGTTCAGTGCTACAAGGTTGGCCTGTGTTCACAGGTCGGTCTGAGCCAGTATGAGGTTGCAACAATTCAACTTCGCAGCTCCAAGTTATCGGCGAGCAGATATTGCATCTCAGCGGCGCGTATCTTCGCTGCCAAGCAGGGTAGAGTCACCCGACGTTACAGCGTTGATGTCTTGTAGCGTTGGCATCTTGGCCGTAGCGTACAGGAGGGAATCAAGTACAAGCGCGTGTTCCTTTCTTAGCTGTCGTTCAGGTGGCCAATGCAGATACCAAGTATTCAGCTCTTGGTCAGCTTCAAGGGTTCGAAGGCTCGTGGGTGAGCTTGATTGGTAAATGCTATTTGCCTCACCAAACTGACTAGATCGAATTCTTGGGACGGGACCGATAGCTCGCCTCGCGGACAACGGGCCTATTCTTAATGCGATTGCAACAGCTCCTACCTTCCATTCGCAGAGTGTCATCCGCATAGCCGCATGCGACAGTGCCTGTTCGCCCCAAGAATATACATAACCAAATAGTATTTGGGTACGTTCATCGTGTGTCGGGCGAACGGATCCGAGAGTAGACCCTGCACGGGTATGTTGGTCAAGCGGCAAGCTGTTGGGGTATCAAAGTCGACAGCACCTTCGGTGCATGAAACTCGGAGATAAAGCGGCTGCTGTAAGAATTGCACCAAATGATACCCGAGGTGAAGCTCGCCGATGTTTTCCTCTCTCGGCCACAAAGCGGTGCTTACACTAGCTGAGTTACTGATGAGTGAGCCGGAAAAATTGTCCTCCGAGATGCATATACGTATGTACTTAATGTACATATGCAGCGTAAAATGTCCATATAAGGAGGCGTTGGATACATGGACCAGGATTCGTGAAGGCGTTCCGTTATACGTCGATTGTGGATATCATCCATCCTGTGAGACGGCTGCGCGAGATCCGAGTGTGTCGGTCGAGTCATTACGATAACGTAACGAGCACTTGGCGGCGAAGCACCTTTAAGTATCTGTCTTCCCACGTGCGTAGGCTGGAAACGTGATTCAGTGGCAGGGAATTAGTGGTAAAAGAACACGTCGATTTTGCATTCCTGAGCTCTGGCGTTTCGAATGGACTGCTGCCTAGTTCTAGCTCTGGGCATTAAGCTCATGGTGTTGGATCTATAGCTCTCGTTGCAGGCTTATAATACTTCGGGAAATATCCCATATATGTAGGATTGCGTCAGGGTACGTGGTGGTCTTGGTCGATAATGTGTTACCAAGCTCTCCTCCCGTGTCGATTAGCCGAGTCCATGTTGGCGCGTCCAGTTGATCAAGATTACAAATCTGGTTTTGGTGCTGGAGCAGCTTTTCACGGAAGGAATGACTGTAAGCGGTCGACCGTATTCGAATGCCCAAAGGAGACTGTAGGCCCGGAAGCCAGCTTGGAGGTTTTTATGCCTTCGGGGATCTGCGAGAACGGGTTCAACGCAGCCGCAGCGTGCTAAATACCACGCCCCACGGACGAATCGATGGAGATTATCGGCCGAATCCAGCCTGCCGTTGCCGTCTTGGCAGATGAGCTTGGCCCTTTCAGGTTTGCAAAGCTCTCAAGGTCAATTTCACTCGAGCTGGAGTGCAATTGACTCGAGTGGATCTGAATCGCAGGTGATGGAGGCGACGCGTGGAGTGCAACCCAGGGCTGGGCCCAGAGAGAGATCTTTGGACTGCTTGGATTCCTTTCCATCGAACTTCGGTTTGCTGCCCCGATTCCATCTTCAACACTTGGAAAGTCGTTGTTGAGGACAAGCCAGGACGATGCCAAAAAGATGGAGGTTGAGAATGCCGATTTTCCGGTGCAAGCTGCAACAAGACAATCGCCTAGGAGCTGTTTTGGCCTTGCATCATTGCCGCAGTAGGCCCGAGGCTAAGCAGCAGGCCAAGGCCGTCGAACAGATGCGTGTATTTGAAACGCTATCAGGTTAATTAGCAGAGAGTCCTTGTCGCCGATCCAGAGCGACAACATGCCTTCTTCTGGACTCTTGGATGACGATTGATACCTTCTTCGCGAATCGACGTGCATCAGCCTTCTATCTGTGCCGTCTGATGCTCTACGGCTCATGTATATCGTGACAGACAGCGCGGCACGGCGCGGCGCCAGCTGGGCGAGAGACCGCTCGTCGTGGCATCGCTGCAGCTTCCAGAAATTGGAGCGACATATGTACGAAGCCTATCGATATCGTGTAAATTCGATTGCCCCCTGCATCTCGCGTCCCGTGACGAGCAGTTTGAGCAACTTCAGGAGGCGATCCGTTTGATGTTGAGATTGGAAATCGGTGAGGACCCTGCAATGCAATGTGGAGTGGGTTGGATGTCACAGAACGCGAACGCATTCGTCGATGGCTGCGTTGTGAAAGGGCCCACAGCATGATGGCCGGCGTTCCCACCCGGCAGGCGTTGTCAGCACCGCGGCCTCATATACGCCCTCGAGATCAATAATATATCGACGACGATAAAGACTCTCACCAGCTGGATAGATTTCTGTTTCGATCGTGTAAGAAGAAACATCGACGGCCCCACCTGCAACCTTCGATCCGAGCCCAGCCTGGGCTCCAAGACGCTCGCTGCCGGGATGCTCTGGTCTCCTTTGCGTTTGAGCATGGGGCCGGGAGCAGCCTGCTCGTCGTCAACCTCCCCGACTGCCCTTTTGGGCGCGGAAAACCGCCATCACGATCTCTGGAACGCCCCAATGATTCGGTGGATTCGCCCGATGCTGCCCCAGCGGAGCAAATAACGTTAGCCCGCGAGTTGGCCAGCTGCGCCGTGTAAGCGATATGTCGAGAAGGCCCGCAGATGTTCGCAACTACCTAGCGTCATCCGCTAGGCACCAGCTTAAACCTCGCCTCATCCGAACCAGACCGAGCCCGAGGGACCGTTTAGCTCGTTTCTATTCGTCCCTCCAGTTCCTTTTAGTCACAATCGGCACGCACAATCGTCGATACGACCATTGCGAGTCAAACAGTGCAGATAGCCGCAGGTACATTGCATTCATTCCATGCACACTCCGGTGCAGACATGGCAGACGACATGGGAGCTCAAGATTTCGAATCGGGGGGATCCTCTCTCCTTGGGGAAGCGCCGGAATGCCGTGCTTCTGCTGGGCGAAGCTTGCCGGCTGCCTGCCTTTCCTCCAAGGCTGGGCTGCAACTGGCCGGGGTACTCTAGTCCCCCTCTGCCAGGCTGCTCTCGCCTGTCTTCTGATCTTGCCTTCTCGGTCTGTTCGGCGGACGCATGCGAGCGTGCCTGGGAAGGAAGTGCTTGCTGAATGCAAAAGATTAACGATCAACGACCTTAAATATCTCCGGGCTCCGTTCTCGCCCTCCATCCATTCTCCCCAGAAGATGTAATGAAATAACGCGGAGGCCCTCCTGCCTGACCGAGTCGACGATCGAATCGAAGAGCAGGAGCAAAGCATCGGACACGGGCAGATCGTCTCTCAGAACAAGGAAAATTTCTGCCTGTTCGGTTTTATATTGCCTGCGAGGAAAATCCCATCAAAGAAAGAAAGAAAGGAAACAAAGAAACAAAGAAGACAGGACTGGACTATGGCCGCCCACCGGTTGGAGACATCAACAGACGGACATGTTGCACGACGTTCTTAAAGCCCGCTCGTTCGAGATACCCGTAGCAACTGAGGCAGAGGGGAGTGGAATCGCAAGCAGTCGGCGGAAACGGAAGACCAAGAAGTCACCAGCGGCAGAGCTCATCTCTTGACCGGCCCCTTGGCTCTTCTTCTTCGCTCCCGCCAGGCCTTGGACAGCACGGCAGCAGCCTCGACCAAGCAAGTGATGCGGGCGGTCCTCGCCATCGCGGTGACGGCCTGTTCCGTTGCTTGTGCTGCACCGCCAAGCCAGTCCGACAACCGTGCCGAAACCCCCCATTCGACGTTGAACACCATCACCGAAAGCAACGAAGAGGCCCTCACCCGTCGAGGCACCGGCGTATCCGCACTCTGGTACGATGTCCCCTCGCCGACGCCGAAGTCTGAACCAAAGAAGAACATCCCTGGAGCCATCGGGGCCACCATCGCCGCTGTCTTAATTGTCACCATTGCGATCGTCATTTTCCTCGCCCACCGTGGCATCTGGCTGCGACACTTGCGCGCCCAGCAAACCAAATCAAAGACCGTACTCAGCTTTCGTCCCACGAGCACGACGCCAGAACCTATCGAATACGACGAGGAGATGAGACAACAGCGGTCGGGTCAGATTGTGCAGTCTTACATCTCGATGGAGACAGTATGTATCTCAGACCAGGAAAGCGAGGTTGGAGTGTCGGTTGGCCGCATCTCAATGCATGAGGATCGATCCCAAGATCATTTTTTCGAACACACGATTACCATGCCCCCCCCTGTCTACAGACACAGCATGCCTTGATCTCACGACGGCGGCGCTCTCTAAAAGCGTTTCATCCAATGATATCAAAGGGAGGCGAGGTAGCCTAGCAAGGCATCTATATTTACAATGCAGCTACCCATCGATAGGTTTCTAGTACGAGCATATCGACGAGAAGGAAAGCCTTGATCCTGGAAGCAAGACCGCTCAGGATCGTAAGTCGTATCTGCATATATATCTGCAGAACTAGCCTGTTGGGTGAACACGACCTCTCGCCACCACAACCACGCCACCGGTAGGTACCATCGGCCTTCTCCCGGTGCCCATGGTATCAACTGGAGGGTTTTGCCTACTGAGATATTTTATCCACCCATGCAAGCACGCCCGCTGGCTTCGTCTCTCAGGATCTCTGCGCCCTAATTTCCGTCGGTCGGACATGAATAGGCTGACAGCATAACAACACACAACACTCTGTGCTGTGACATTGCACAACAGCACGACGCCAAAATTATGAGCCAAATCACCGCCATCGCCATCACCATCCCAACAGAAACGAGCTTACATCTCGTGCAAGTATACCAAATTGCTGGCATGGCTTCCGAGACAGCCGCACAAAGAGGACACAGCCAGCCGTTGAGATTTTCATCTACGAGCAGATAGACAGGGTCTTCCAGCCTCTCAACAGAGCATATCACTTCGAACTTCGAGCATCCAAGATGCCGGTTGTCCTAGACGAACATCACTGCTCTTAACCACCCACTCAAAGAGTGTTCATCCTTCACATCCTTCCCAAACAGACTATCATATACTATCATATACCTGGAGTTATCGGGCATTCTATTTTCTCAATACATATATCACTAGCGGCGCATTCGACCGGAGTTATTGTGTTTCACAGATCCAGTTATTACATCGATATCCATTTGCATGGTCTCATTTTTTGCAATATCCTCTCCGGAATGAGGTTTCTCGACATTCTGCACGCTTTGTATGAATATGACGCTCTGTCACAACATCCATTTAGCAGGCAGCCTCCTTGACAGGCGCTTTGCCATGCATTTCTTTCGTCTTTCTATACTTCGCGGATGAGCATTTTCGTTGCGAGTCGGACACCATATACCCATTGAGACGTACAGAGCAATCTCACGATCGGAATTTAAACAGATGCAATGCATGCATGTAACTATATTAAGATTACCGCAGAAACAGCGAACTAGCTATTATACTCTAACACGTGTGCGAACCACTTTTCTTCTCGTACTGGAATCGTAAGCCGTTACGTAGATTATCATAAACCCCCACCCATTCATTGGCGCTCTTCATGCCTGAATACTGGCCGTCGAACTCCATCGGTCAAGTGTGATCAGAGCCAAAGCAGTGGTTCAGGCCTTGGGTCACCTTCAGTGTGGCTAGCTCAGATCACCGCGACAAAGTCCGTTAGATACCGTGTCTCGCGCGGGGTGCACTTATAGCCGTAGTACCCAGACGGCGCACATCCGGTCGGTATGACAGTGCCATTCGCCTGGATCCGTACATAGTCCGGCTCATTATTACTATATATCGCAGCCACGCCATCAGTATCAAAACTTGAAACAAAAGCCAAACCCAGATGGGTGCATTGGTTGAGGCCAATAAAGCGCGTAGAACTATACAAGTATATCCATGCAAGGGGTACTTACTAATTGCTAGAAGGCTGATAATATCCAAACTCGACGTATATTATTTGCCCATCCTTCTGATACTTCCACTTGACGTTCTTATTCTCACACTCCACATATTCCGTCGGCAGGGGACTCGCACTGCCGTAGCTGGAGTCGTAGGAGCGCGTGGCGTATTTACAGACGGTACATATCTTGCTGGTGCCATCGTAGAACTGGAAACTTGAGTAGGAGACCCGCTTGGGAGACTGCGAAACGTAGTATTCAAAGTCTCGGGCTTCATAGGGGCCGAATGCCGTCGCAGTCGGCGTGACCAGCAGGAAGGTGAGGAGGCTGAGGAGGCTGGTGAAGAGGAAATTCATGTTGGCTATTGTCCGATATGTATATAATATCTGACAGAGAGGAGGGAATTGACCAGAAAGGTGCGGACGATCTTGTTTCGAGAAATGAGTATAGACCTTCGCCTGGAACTATATGCAGCGGATATAATCGAGTGGGCAGGTACGGAGGGTACTTGCGTGCTCTATATATAGCTCCGAGGAGCAACAGGTAGCTATAAGATACTATCCATCTGCGTCTATACATTTATCCTATTGCATGGGTCGCGGCCACCGAACTCGAATCGGCGGCTGTGATAGCCCAGGACCCTGGCCTAGGCCGGCCTCTCGGGACCCCCCATGGAGACATTGCATATGTAACTACATGTCCGTCTCCCCTTGTCTGTCTGTAAGAACGTACGTGCATCTGCAGCGTCGAAGCTTGTATGCGGGAGGCGGAGGAGTTAACTAAGGGAAAGCCCGAGTCAAGTGCCGTCGCAGTTGGCCAGCTGGGTCAGGTTGGTGGCACAAAGCGTAGATATCGATATGCCCAGCTGGTCTTCTATACGTAACTCCGATAGCAACTTAGCAATTGAATCGAAGGTTGCTCGTGCTGCGCGTGATTCGTGTGTTCCGAGGCTTAAGTCCACGCTTGTACATGTATATATGCTGGGTTGTATAAAAATAGCATACAATCCTGTCTGTTGGGATTGCTTCGGATCCGCAACGGTGCGTGATCGAACCCGGAACTAATCGTTGATATGAAGTTGCAATCCGCGCTAGCTCCGATAACTCTATCACTCACCAAAACGTTGAACGGCTTGCCATAAATATAATCGACCATGCCGTTGATGTATGCATATATCGAGTATGTACCTACCCACATCCGCAATGGAGAGCTCGACCGAGTTAAAGCGAATGTTACTCAAGGCCAGTACCCAGGTATCCATGGTTATGCAGAGCTAGGAAACTAAGGCAGCCTTCATGTCAACACGATTCGTATGGGACACAGACGACAATAAATCGGACCTAGGATCGATCCTCTATCGATACGAAGGGATCCTGAATCCAATGGCTCAGGACGAGCTCCATGCAAAACATACAAGTTGTGCGAATGCGTGCATATCTGCAGGGTAATGCAGTCTGGCAGTCTGGCAGTCACGTTCACGCTGCGGGTGCAGCAATTGATACCCATGCGATACGTAACACAAGGCCTCGTGCACAAGTTTGTGCTCGTAATTAAACAGATAGGAAGAAATTATGCGAGACCAAGAATGACCTTTCCGTCTCTACGAGATAAAATTATCTCTCGCATGTGCTCACATGAATTGACACAGAGTTCGACGTGCGCAGCAAAGTTACAGCTTGTGGCGAAGAGAAAAAATTTTCGAGTAGCAAAATCGAAATAACAGCAGCCAATCGTTGAAGGTAATCGGGTTGTCTTGAGTCCCTCGAAGCTGAGGCTAATCCTCGGGAAATTTAGGACAGGGGTCATTGCATTGCGGCCCTGTACGCTACACAGCATCCTGAGATGACGGGTTGTTCCATGGATTATCAATCACCCAGCCCACGCGAAATATATTTTCGCCCTTCAAGAATAAAAGAGTGGCCAATAGCCCCGGCTTGAACGGGCAGGCCGGTGAATATGGATCGTTACATTGCCTGTTGCCGCCAACAATATTCTACAGCACTGCTCAAGCCAGCTATCAGAGGTCCTACAGGCAACAGCAAACCCCATAGCGATCTGGGGACTAAGCTGAGACCTAGTCTAGTTGAGAATGGCGTTTTACAGTTTCGCCGTATCGATAATATCGTGACGGGGCGACGTTGCAAGAGCTCCGGAGCCATCGATACAGATCTATGACGAGGCCAGGGTGTACGGATAGGTGCTTTTCAGCCAGTAATTATAAAGTTGTTTCCTGAGCATCAAGACTAGTGACGTACGCATCTCCTCGGTCCAACCAAGTATACGACAAATCAATCATTATGCATGTATGCGGTTGTTATATAGTGGTCAGTGCAAAACCGGGGAATCCGGTGAGCATGAGGCTGGTATACACAACATGGATTTGCTTAGTCGGTTAAGGACAATAGAACAGCGCGCCAGCAAGGTAGATGCTCCCGCTGTGACACGCTTTGGTTCATGCAATTGCCAATAGTTGCTGGTGGCTGGTAAACTTTCAGGCCTCCTCGTGTTGCTGTTGCAGTTGAGAATACCCCAGGGTCCCAGTATCTGCGACGAGCTAGGTGCATCTGCGTGCCTAGCTGGGGAACTGGTCTTGAGTCATGGCAAAGCAAGCGAGCTTGTGCAGGCTGCAATGTGGTATCCAAAGGATGGGATTATATATTGCCCATGCATGCGTGCATGGCTAGCGAGGAAAGCCAAGTAATTCAGCCATAACGGTGGGCTACAGTTCGGGCTCATGGATTTGTCGAAAATATCAAGGTACATGTAAATGAAATTTGCGGCCATGCTGGAGCTGTGTGGGTTTGGCTTGCGAGACCAGGCCATGCTATCTGAATACATAATTAGCGGGCCGAGCCTCTTAAGTTTGAACATCTAAATTAATTGAATTTGCACGTGTGACCGTATAGAGCGTCTAACTCATTTTCTATTCTGGTGTATTCTCTATCTAGGCGCCGGGGGGGCATCGGTAACGTTATAACGGACGTCTGCGTGTCAGTCTCCACTATATATATCGATATATACTTAATTTTATTGATAATAAATACGACATCTAGCAACCCCCAATGTTGAAAATGATGCATGCATGGCATCTGCTACAGGGAAAGAGACCAATGGAATTCTTTAGATCGCAGTGGCCGACCCAAGCAAGCCTGGTCTCGAGACTAAATGTCTCAGAAAGCTTCGCCCGAATGCCCAGCGATCAACGGCCCCGATCTCTTGATGACCACGTCATCAAAGGCTTTGCAATATTCAAAATCATTGATCCATTCATATTCTGGTCGGAATTTGTGCCTATACTTAACATATCAGTGAAGGAGCTAACGTTTTCTAGCCTTTGTGTTATAACGTTTTCGATCGATGCTTGCATTGCATTGCAGATAGAGTCCTCGAATCGGGTACGTTGTCGCCTCCAGTTGCCATAAAGGTGCGTATGCACCCTTCCTCTATGCAGGTTGGTTTGAATTTGTCAACGTGCAAAACACACCTGAAGACGACAACGATAATGCACCCCACTCTACTGCTCGTCCCCTCGGAACCCCTATAGATCTATCGATAGTCATACTTAACAGGCACATAGATAACGCCTGTAACACTCGGACACTTCTCCCCAGACGGAACTACACGTATAAATGCGGGCAAGTGAACCAGACAGACCTGGTTACGCCGTTTAGAGTTTTCTATGGGAGAAATCGCTTGCAGCGCTTCGGAGCTATTGCCGCCATTGGAAGGACCGTATCAAACTGGGCCTGTCGTACAAACGGCAGGGCGCTCCGCGGATAATTATGTCATATGGTGGCCACGACAGGTAGTGACGGTTATAGAATGGTGTGGGTTTTTGCGCGGGTAGGCAGGTGATGATATTTATATTGCGAGTGAGGGATTCGGAACATTATTATAGGGCTGGATTGACGGTGAGAAACGCGATGCAACCACGCAATGCAAGGGATATCAATAATGAGTGTCATGACGCTAGAAATAGATACATTAAATGTATAGATGGAAGAGCGGCCATTGCTAAAAGCAAAACAACCAAACTGGCCGGCTAAAACAACAAGCGGTCGTGAAGCAGGAAAATAGAACAGACCGACGGACTTGCAGTGATCCTGCTTAAACAAACACGAAGAATGCAATGCCGAGCCCTAGCAGGGCTGCTATACTCCTCGACGGGGCACTTTGCGACACGGCATTGTTCGAACCCGTGATAACTGACGGAGCCGGAGTTGTCGAAGATGCGGGGGGTGCCACCGTGGAGCTGGAGGCGGGTGCGTTAGGCTGAGTGAATACAGTCTTCGTTACTCCGCCGCCGGGCAGCGTGAAATACGAGGTGATCGGCTCCGGCGGGGGCTGGGTCGGGGAAGGCGAAGGCGAGCTCGAGCTGGTCTCTGAAGTGCTACTGCTTTGCGCAGTTGTGGTGGAGTTTGGGAAGGTGAAGGCTCTCGGACTGATTGCAGCATTAGAGACGGTGTACCCGAGACGGGTGTCAGCTAGTTGCAATTGATTTTTCTGACGGAATATGTTGATGCTGAACGTGTCGCTGCCATTCGGTAAGCTTTGGAGCCCAGAGATATCGCCATTCTGCTGGGAGTAGGCGAGGAAAATGTAGTTTCCATTATTTGTGCCGGGTGAAGGTGGAACGTATGGGAAGTCAATTGTCCCAGATGTCAGCTCGCTGCCACCGGATGCTGTGACCCGCAGATTTGAGGCGGCATAGTGCAGGTTGGCATGAGTGGTAGGGTCTCGCGAGTTGGTGATGTCGAGGAGAACGATGGTATAAAGGGTATTGCCAGCTATCGGGTTCCTCGGCGATTTTATTGTGAACACCGGTGATGAAGACAGCGCTGCCGGAGAAAAAGGTCAGTAACCAATGCAATACTAAACTACAAAGCCGGATCTCTCGAAGCTAAAGATTATCCGGACGAGAAGCTTTAGGGCTGGAACTCAATCTGGCGTGCACTTACACCCGACCGACACTGTGTCGCCGTTCTCAACGGTCGTATCACCAAACTTGACCGACATTGTCTGTCCGTCCACGAAGGCCTCTGACAGCGCCTCAGGCACGGCTGCCTGCGCCAGGCCAACTACCACGCCCGCCAAAACCGTCAACGACGTCAACCAGCGCATCCTGCCTGTCCGGATATTAGATTTGAACGAACGCGAGTGGCCAACAGCTAAGGCACCGACAACCGAAGGGAGCGACCGATTTAAACGAGAGAGAAAATTTTAAATTAAACGAGATTATGTGGACATCGAGCAAAGGAAGCAGAGCACGAACAAACGAGGATGTTGGGATTTAAATGGGAGGCTGAGAGAAGCTGAGGACTATTACTTAATATTCCGGGTCATGTCCAACAAAAACCGCGTCAGGACCAAGAGCGCCATTCAGCCCGGAGCCAAAAGCATATCACGTCGCAACAGTGCGAAGTAGGGTTGCAAGCTGGCCAGTTAAAGGCGCAGACCAGCTCAGCAGGCGATCCGACTAGCACCGATTGAGGAATCCAAGCTGAAGGTTGGCCGAATGAGCCGAAGGAACCACACAGGCTGAGTAGAAACCGGCGGGCCAGGGGCTATGAATAGCATTCGAGCCGATGTCATGTTTTCTTCGGCCGGCGTCACAATGTAACATGTTTATGACGCGACGTGCTCTTTTGTTTGGCAAGCAACCTGCCACCTGCCGTTTGTGTCTCAGCTCATCGGGGGACCGTTTGGCTGGCCGGCCGACAGAGAAATTCCGACTCACGGAATGCCTCAGCGAGAATTTGAAACAGCCTGAACACGGGCAGTTTGTTTTGACTGATATATATATGTTGTGGGCATACGAAGCATGTGCTGCATGTTTGGAACGTAAGGGACACAAGGTTCGGGCTGATAATCAATATCAATTGAGATGAGAGAATGCAATGATCTGGGTACGTAGCTAGGCGTACGTATACTTATACATGAATGTACCTGCGCCAGGCCGAGATACTTTGTCCTTCAAACACGAAATTCGGCACAGCCACTAAACAAAAAAATGCAACGTCTACAACACAAAATCTACACCAGGGAGATTTCCAAAGTCATCGAAGCCCAGGCTCCGACCTACGAACAAAATTTTCGGCAGAAGAGAAATAACGTCCAGAACACCTTACACTTCGCGAGGGCTAGCTAAAGCCTCGGTCGGCATCACTTCCACAAGCACCGCACCCTGAGGTAGATATGGCACATGGTGCCACACCGCTTCACCGGCGTCTCTTTGGCCTGGTTCGCGTGGTAGATCACCTCAGGATATGTGAACTTGCGCTCGAATAGCGTCACTGTGGTGTTCGTCCCGTTAAGCGCGGGGAATGTTTGGTTGTCGCGCTTATAGATCACCGGCTGGAACGGCTGTGGCACTTTCGCCGGTTGTGCCACCGCCGACACATCACGGACCTTGACAGCACGCCTCTGCTGCTTCGCGAAGCCACATGCCTCCTTCACCATGCTGGTGTACGCCGTCGCTGAGATGCCGCCATATGGATCAGCTTGCTCGTAGAAGTTGCATTCTCGCTTGTCGCTGTTGAGAGGAGTGTAGATTGCGAAGAATTGGCAGGCGGGGAGACTGTTGCAGACGCTGGCGCAGGCAGGTACGGCGTTGGTGACGGCGCCTTTAGGAGGCTCGATGGTCTTGCCGTTGGTCGGTAACGATCTGAGATTTGAGTACTTCAGAGAGAAGCCGGGCAGTTCATAGTTAGGAAGCGCGACGGACTCTGTGACAGAGACGAGGGCGGCGGCTGCCACGGCGACGTATGCTGTGAAATGCATATCTTAAGGTATGGATGAAAAGAGACCGAACGCAAAAAGTCCGTGGGCGTGAGCAAGTAAAGCAAGATAAATGAGTGACTATGGTAAGTACGGTAAGGGATTGTTCGCAAAGACGATGGGCAGTGGCCTGAGGATTGTGATCGTGACAGAGGGCAAGCATCGGAGAACTTATACTGCCATTGCGGCTTAAGAATCCTACTCCTACTCCTCTACGAGTTTGAACCAATGCAATTAGTGGCCGCGCTACGCGCACCAATTGACCTTCTGTAGATCGGGAGGAAATTCTACAGTCCGATAAGCATCTACAGAGACAAAACAACTCTCATGAAACAGAACCTCACAGCCCAGCGCAGTGTAACCTCAAATTATAGGGTACGAATCTGTCGTTTTTTACCAAGCAGGTAAGTGCATGAACAGATTTATCAATAGCGTCCGCCGCGGCGCGCTGTTATAGGATGCTAGGCATGTCTCGATATAATTGGGGCAGCGCAGACAATTGCCGTTTTGGGTAAAATCGAGGGGCGCTCTGCACACGTCAAATAGCTGCAGGAACATCCGGGCTCAGAAGAAAGGCGCGTTCAGTGGGTATTCATGCGCATCGGAGGCAGGTTGTTTCGAAAAGTCGAGCCACGCACCGTTATGATTTGATGGTGTAAGTCAAGTTTCATTATAGCCAGCCAACCAGACCCTTCCGGTAGCATCTGTTTGTTTGTCAACTTCGAGCTGCTGTTCGAACGCTCACGCATAAAGATTTATCAATGCACACGGCAGTGCCGTGAAACTGCAACTGAATTCGGACCTGCAGAAATCTGATCTCGAGTCCAATAGTCGAAAGGATTCTTATCTGCGTGGTACGTACAGCTTTATTGAATCGTGAAGGCCTGTATTTAATTTGCTTGCGAGACAGTCGGCCGTCGGTCCTTCCTGGTCAGCTAGATCTACCAAAAGCTGGCAACACATGATATCGCATGATGTCACCAGCAGCTGCAATCAATATATGCATTACAATTGCCGGGAGCTGCCCCTGTACGGAGTATGGGGTTCGATGGAAGCCTCAAGCTTTACGCTGATATGCTAGCGAGTGATCACTCAGCTATCGGGAATTCGAGTTACCGTGTAGGCTCATGATTATCACAATGCCAAGAGGAACTAGTAATCCTCTTCGATTGAAGCTTTCTAATCAAGTCTAGGCAGAAGTGTTTCAGAGTCCAAACGACGCGTGGGCATGACGCTGTCCGGTAGGCGTTAGTGGCGATCTTTGTCAAGGCCGACGGACTCTATTGCTAGACTTGTTAAATTTTGGCACCTGTCAAATAGCGCTAATATATGTAGCTAGTAGAGCCGCTAAAACTTGGAGTGCATGTGGTAGACATGGTCGCAAATTGTGATCTTTGTAGTGAAAATGCGTAAATAATGTATGTAACACTACTGAGGAATAGTGTTCTAAAGTATACAGGATATACTGCTGCTAGAGGGACCCAGAGGTCGACTTAGCACGGTATAGAGTGCAGCAAAAGTACCAGGGTGTCAAGTTACACGAGGATCTGAACGTCGTCGTTAAAATTGGTTATTCGTATTATATTGATATCTTTATAATCGAGGAAAGATCGTGAATCCTAAATATTTGAATTAAGCCTTGATATAGCTTCTGGAAGATCGAATAGCAATCTCACGACATATGCGGCTCGCCGTACGTCAAGATCACGGCGCCACCAAAACAGGGGGTTCTGATGATCTCCCGCGATCCGACGCCACGTTATCAAAGTTATTTTCAACATGACTCTGGGAAATTGCGGCCTGAGTGTTGCCGCCATGCCAAAGCTAGCTGCGGCTGAACTTTGCAGGACTGCTCGCTCGAAATGCCACTATCTAGACCTGCCAAGCGGTGCAGGGTATCGCGCTTCGGAACGACAGCCAATCGTGACACTTTGCGAAATACCTCTTTGCAGTTTCAAAGTCTTGGTGCAATTGCCGCACCATCTCCTTAGAAAATGTGGCGGCGACTTGTAGAGCTCAGTGACAGATTACCTAGGGTCTTTGCTGTACTCCACGGGCCTTGATAGAGCACGCCACATGCAGGACCAGTTGGTCATGGGCAGTTTGCCCCATGAGAGGGACGTGCTAGACGCCAGCTTGGCGGATTGCACCCCTATTCTTGTACGGTCGAAAACCATAGAAGTGAAATGTCTATAAGAGCCTGGGAAGAGCGCTGTGAGATATCTTAGATGGAGACTTGACTTCTGACCCCGCTGCCACTCTTTCCAGCTGTCGTCGTTCTTTTAGTTATCTTGATTTGACCATCTACGCTCCTTAAGTCGTTCATTACCAGTTTTTTGGATTCACAATGCTGTTCAATCACTTTTACTCTTTCTTTATGCTGGCGTTCGCAGCGACGTCTCTTGCGGCATGCGCACCAGCTGCGAAGACTTGTTCCGCACTCCAAAAGGCCGCTTCTTCCAAATGCGCCTCTCTCATTGGTCAGTTTATTACACTCTAGCCTATAAACTTATGATCCTGAATATATCAATAAGCTAATGTATTGTTTTTTATACGGAGAATAGCTTCCAAGAAGATCAAGTACTCGACATGCACTGTCTGGAAGACCGCTGTCCCTGCTAGGGTCACCAAAACCATGGTAGTCAGCCTCCCGAAGGCTACTGTATCAAACCTGGAAGTCGGTACCGCTACTGTCGACGAAACGTCCGCAGTGTCCGTGTTCTCGACGGTTACGGACTACCAGACCACCGTCGTCCTGGAAGAGGCTACCGTCGCGACGACCGATACTGAAACCCTAGTGTTTAGCGAGTACGTCATCCATAGATATATCGATATATGCATTTATGATAGATCGATATCCGCTTAGCTAGGATTACGCTGATGTCCGTTTAGGACGGCTACTGTCACTGACACGAGCATTATCTACAACTATGGCTTCGCCTTGCGTCGGCGCGCCACGCCTTGCACGAGCATTCCTGGGACCTGCTGTAAGACTTGTTCACCGATATTCCCGTAACGTTGTTTCGCTGGAAGCCCACACCTCATATACTTATTGTTAACTTGACTCGGCGCAACAGCTTGCCTCCTGACCAAAACAATAACCAAGACCTTGAACGCCATGGCAGCAACCATCACGACCACCAAGACTCTGCCCCGCGAGACCGTAACCAACACCCGCCAATCAACGGTCAGCGTTACAATTATCACAACTATCACAACTATCGTTGTGGACAGCATTACCTCTACCGAAACAGAATTCAGCACATCCACTATCACCGTCCCGGAAACCACGCAGACGTCTGTCACCAATACTGAGACAGCCACCATCACGGCCATCGCGACCCTGTATACGTGTGTTGACCCCAACCGTGCGCGATGTGGCAACTACTGCTATAGGACGCAGATTGATTGGTACAACTGTGGAGGATGCGGCCAACGGGTAGGCACCCTCAGCGAGTCGATCGCTATCAATTTTGGAGGGACGAATATCGACCCGAATATGACAGATGCTAACATTGATATACAAATTTATAGTGCAATAACGGCCAAATTTGCAATGGTGGTCGCTGCATTTCATAATAAACGCGTCTACCTCAATTGTCGTGTGCATCCCTATTCCCGCAGACCTACCCCAGGCAAGTCCCAGGCAAGTTATGCGCGCGTCCGCGTTAACGTTGCAACATCAGACGCTTATAGAGCGGCGGATTTCTGCATGTATACTTATACCCATAAAATATTCAGTGTAGTTTATAAACTACAAAATTCTGTTAATTCTCTAGCTATCGGCCAGTAATCGTAATCGCTAGTTGATTCGTCAGAATATCATGGTTCATATTGGCGGGGAGTAATGAGCTACTTCGGACGTAAATCTATCAGGTATTAGACCGACCACGGCAAATCTTGATTTTATTCGATATGTCTCTACTTTACTTGTGGGTAGCAGTGTTATGAAGAGCATTTCTAGGCCGGCCATAATTTGCCACAATTTCTCATATGGTGTCTTTCATAAGTAGTAGAGTACGCTCTCCTAGTTTTCCTGTTTCTGCCGAGTGTACACGCAAAGTTGTTTAAATATAACATTCTTGATCCAATAACAGACCTATCTAGTTGTGGCCTCACTTTGGCGGGACGTAGCAAGCTAGTTTGTGTTCCTCCCAATCCTTCTTTTGGCATTTTTGGTTGCAGTATCGGCTGTTCTGGCATCTGGGACAATTGAGGAGACCAGACTTCTCTGACCCTAGCTTTCCACAGCGGACGCAAACTTGAGGTACTGCCTGTGGTGGTGATTGTGGTGGTGCTTGCGGCGCTGCCTCTTTGGGAGGGGCGGTGGGAACTTTGCGATTTTTTTTGATGTCTTCCTTGACTTTCTCGAGTCTTGCTGGTTCTTTTGATGAGGTCGGTAGGAACAGCGGCCCTAAAACGATACGAGTGCAGTGAGGTAAGATGTTATCCATAATAGGATCCCCGTAAAATGAATCTGGAAATATGCCCTTTCCGCAGCTGCAGAGGGGCAACGTCTCGGCCTCTAGTTCAGGTGCGCCTAAAGGCATCGCTTTGACCTTGAGGTATTCACATTTGTCCTTGTCATGCCGCCAGGTCCGGCATCTTTCCACCATGCTAACACTCAATTGACGCCAGAGCTTTGCGTTCCGACCGGGTGCATGCATAAAGTTGATGTTCTCGAGTTCGGTCAGCAGTTCAACCGTTTCAAGCTCTTCTTCGATCAACGGGAGAACAGCGCAGTCTGCGAACACTGCATTTCCAGAAAGATCGAGACGAAGAGCTTTGACATAGATCATCATGTACCAGGGCATATGTATCTTGTTCTCGATCCTGTCGGAAAGCACAAACATGGAGTGATGGCTGTCGGTGAGACCTCGGTGCTCAGTTATCATTTGATAGATTTGCGCCTTAATGTCCATATATGGCTTGTTGGGTCCTGAACCGAGGACATATTGTTGCTCACTCTCGGTGAGTGTGGAAGACAAGTTGGTGGTGAGCCACTTGTAATCCTGCTTTTGCATATCATCGATGATGATTGGAGGTGATGCATCGGGGTTGATTCTGTGCAAGCTGTAGCACGCGACGCTTGGATTGCAGGCATTCGAAATCCCGACGGGGAGGCAAACGTACTCCGGTATAGTATGCCGGTTGAAAGTATCCACAGGAGCGTCGAGCTAGCACGACTGTTAACTGCGATATATCCCTGAATGTATTCAATTGTAGGGCACGACTTTACTTCAATGTATTTTGATTTTCTTGCTACAGCAAGTTTGGCCGCATCACCGACTCTGTATGGGAACACAATCCTATGCGACTTTGAACCAAGGTTTATTGTGGCCATCCATCCTCCGATTTTTGTTATGGAAATAGCTGCCTTGGTTTGAAGGAGCATAGTCAACTCTGCATCGTGATCGACCGACCAACGGTAGGAAATTCGTGTGATACGTGGCTTAGGACTCTTGGATATGGTTAGGTTGAAGGTCTGGGGAAAGGGTGTAGATTTTCCGCCCTTGAGGCCTGCAGACTTGGCGTCCTTGACTATCACAGACTCTCTGATCTTGAAATTAAGATTTCGCTTTTGGTTCGGAATGTTTTCTTTATCCAACTCTGGTTCATGAATACTTGGTGGTTCCTGGCAGCTCGCGATGAAGATTCGAGAGGGCGGCAGAGAACCAGGATGGGGAAACTCCGTGGATAGATAGACTCGTTGGGCGTCTTGGATAACGGTCTTGAAGAGCACTAGATTTTTTGGAGGAGGGGTTTCGATGAGCATGCTCTCCGGAGAGGCCTGGGCAAGCCCTAGGTAAATCTCACACGTCTTGAAAAGCAGAAAGAATGTAGGTACCACGCAAGTGATCAAAACGTCACCCGACCCATACCAGCCCTGCACATCTTCTTCGTAAACAGGGGAACCTTCTAGAACATCCAAGGTTTCCCGGGACCGGCTACCCTTGTGATGCTGAAGGTTTCCAAAACAAAGTCGGAGTGATGTGAAATATTGACTCAGACCTGGATTGTGTAGCGTGAGTTTGAGTGGTGGAGCACCGTAAGTTTTCATATTGCTCATGATTTGGATTCTGAATATACCGATTGGGACAGCGATAGTGAGGCAAGTTAAGACTGGTAAGGTTTTCGGCTCGTTGTTGAACAAACTGACTCCCTCCAGACTCAATTCAATAATCATTGTCTTCGCGCGTTCTAGTGGGTCAAGGTCAAGGTCGCTACTGGTGTCGACCCCAAAGATGCGATACCAGGCTTGTTGCTCAGCATGGAATCCTCCTACCAGCAGAGAGCTTGAATTGCGTGCTAGCTGGACGGTAAAAACTTTGGTCATGAGTTCTTCCCAGTCAACAGTGGGCGATGTTATACCCTTGAGTCGATGCAGGATGAGTGAAAATGTCGCCCGTGTGTCATGTTCAAGTTGGTCAGTTTTCGATAGCTTTTCTTCTTTATTCTCATCATGCGTCGGAAAGAGCCGCTCTTCAGCCTCGGGTTCGAATAGTTTGTCGTAAACACCCACCAAAATATCTCCCATTGATTCGATATCGTAGGCGAACTTAGCTTTTAGCGAGATCGGTAGATCAAAGCCCACGGTTCCGTTGGGATGGAAAGGAACCAATTTCTTCCACATGAGGCGGCCATGAACCGGCCTTTTCTCTCCATAGATTGACAACAACGACTCGCCAGCTTCGGATATCCCGGTGACGCCGCTCAGATAGTCGGCTGGGGCGATCCCAAGCAGTAGAAAGACCCATACAGGGTCTGCTCCAAAGAGTTCACGCAAAGTTTGTTCACCGTTTTTGGGATTGAATTGGTCAGTCAGGAGTGTTTCGGTGTAAAGACAGCTGGTGAAGCTATCCTGGAGCAATGGAGCCACCGAAAGCAAGATGTTGTAGACTCCCAGGTGATCGATCAAATTTGAGATGTCGATAATGTTGAACTGATGAGGGAAATTGGAGTCATATCCTTTGGCATTGTCAAATGTCGAGCACAACATATCAACCTGTGTCATTTGTGTCGTTGGGTCTGATTTTTGCAACAATCTTCGAGAAAGATTGCGGCACAGATCCAATGCGTCATCTACCAGAAAGCATATGGTGCACTTTCTACCGATTTGGATTGACTGAAAGGCCTGGCACCACAAGCGAAACTCCTCCTTGGCTGCTTTGACCAAAGGGTCGAAATCTTTTAGATCTCGGAAGGGAGTCTTAGAAGTGCTTGTGGCAGTTTCGAAGGGAACAAAAGTGGTAGCAAGGTGGAATCCTGCCAACGGGTTCGTTGCTGGTTGAACCACACAATAACGTTAGCCATACATCGATGAATGACATACATCTTTCTTGTGGTCCTAAAAAGGTATATTGCTACGAAAATTGCGGTTGGCTACCTACCATGATGGACGCTAAACCTGTTCGCGGATTTCGAAATTGTGAATGTCGGATTGGCCTTAAACCCTGAGGTGTCGGTAGATTCTGTAGTGCCTGCCTTCCACCAGTGCTTGAAATGTTCCCGGATTGGTACCAGAACATTTCCGAAAAGAGGCCCTCCAGAGCGCGCTAGACCAACTACGCGCGACTGTCCATGTCCATGCCAATCATGTTGGATCCTGTAGGCGCAACGGCGATAGTACTTTCTCAACACTTGATTTGTTTTCCCTTCCGTGTTTATATACCATTGAAACAACACCCATTTGACTGCTTCAAAGGTTTTCGTGGAACCAAATTTGAGAATCTTTCCTATCTCTTCGTTGCGCCAAACTTCAATAGTCTCACAGCAACACAGTAAATAGTATAGGCAGTCTCTCAGGCACTGGAAGGTATCTGGGGAGATAAACATATCATAGTAGATAGACCAAATAATATCTTGATCCTCATCATAGTAGATCATCGAGAACAACAGAATATTGCGTGCTTGTGTGAGATTGTCAGCTATTTGATTATCAGGTTTAACGGGCTCCTGATAGACATATTTGGATTCACATACCAATAATCCCAGGATCATTGTCACAGCATGTGAAATGGTACCTTCGATGCTTTGAGTCAATGTACTCTATAGGAGGATGGCGGGTCAGATCGATAAATAACGACTTGGAAAACCAGCAGTTCGGAGAGTTCTTACCTGGAGCGCATGGGTGCACCTCTGTGAACAATGTGAATAGAATGTTACGGGCGTCTCCGCATCCTAGGAGGAGGGCTCTTGCATCTTGCTCGGGGGGTAGATTGCTGGCTAGATTGATTGCTGGGGTATTTCCAATTGGATAGAACCAATTGTGCGCCCCGAACGTGACCGGATGCAACATTTCGGCCCGGAGGATGGACGACTTGAATCTGGTGAAAGTGTTTCTGGACTTGCGGTGTTGTCGAAATGCTACTAGGGGGGGTCTGACTGAGGCGTGTGATCGAACGAGTTTAGCAAAGGGAGACTAGGAGTATGCAACTGAGAAATGTTACAGTCAAATATCAAGGAAAAGCATATCAGGGACTAATTGACAGTCTCTGTCGGATGATGAACCTACCGACGATCGCAGAAAGACGGTGTGCCTGCGATGAGGAGTACCAAGGCCAATTAAGCCTCCCGAAGCTCAGCTATCGGGCGAGCCTTGGCAAGCTAACACAAAGAGACACCACAGGTCGATAAAGTCTTTTGTGCCTCAAGCTGCTTTGTGAGAGCAAATTTCCATCAGTTGGCAGTCTACTTGAAAGATAGGCACAACAAATATACCCAGAACAAAAGCAATATCTGTGGATTCACAGCATTTAAGACTTACCTTGGGAGAATATCAAGAGCGGCCCCTGGGCCCCGTTGAGAAGGATCCCAGGGACGCGGGAGCAGCACAGGAGCGAGTGAGATGTATCAAAGTAGATAGGTGTCTCTGTAAGCTAGAGAAGGTATGTTGTCGAAGAGACTGGAGTCAGTGACTCCAGGAAACAGAAGTTGTGCTGGGAATGGTTGATCTGACCCAAGATCTCATAAAGAAGAATATTTGTAGAATGTTAGGTGTGTGTTCATGTGCATGTATATATACACGCGCCATGTAGCAGCGTGGTACAGCTGAAGACCGCTTTAAAGGTGAAAACCAGTCCTAGCCAAAGAACTTTCCGGAGGTTGAGGGCATGGAACCGCATTACGCAGTCCATTGACCCACATATTAATGTCCAGAACCTTCACCAGAATAGTGGCCAACGGGTGGTACCATGGCAGCGTGTTAAGACAAACTATCCAGCTGATCAGTCTCTGGAGGATCTGGAGCTACTACGACTAGACCTCTGGACAGGGAATCTAGTGACTTGCTGAGGCGCGTCCGGCCAATACACACTGATTGAAATGTTTCCGCTACATTCTGCCCTGGAGGAATTTGTTTCATGAACTAGAAACTGGCCTACGAGCGAACGAAAGGCCACCCTTACTGGGAAACATTACACCAAAACAGACCTTCAACAAATTGTGGGGTTCATCGTGCAACAAAAGCTACATTTGGTGCCTATATATATGTTATATTAACCTCTAGCCAACAGCATATAGCGGATATGATTATCTACACGTATAATCCGATTTAATAGATCTAAATTTATAGATGGACAAAATATTGCTAACTTATCTAGGAGATTAAAATAGGTTTGTGCACCTATGTGAAGTATTTTAAAAAACGTCATTCTGTGTATCCAGAGAGTATCGGATGTCAATCCAGCTTCAAGCAGACCAGGAATACCTTCTGCCTTGAGCCGTACTGGCTTTGGCATGGAGTGTGATAGTATAATGCGGGCTGATATTAATTGCAACAATATAGAGTGTTGTCGGTGTCGTCACGGCCGTTCGATGCTGAGTAAGCATCGTACCACTTAACTGCTCTTGCTTTGGTGATGACATTACTACCAGCTGCTTCTAAGCACCAAATCTGATCGAATGGAGCCCAAGATAAGTATCGAGATTTGCCTGCTGATACCGAGGCAATGTTTGTGTACAAGCCTTCAAGCTCCCGATATACTGCCCGATACGGGGTGCCAGCTGCAGAATCCTTGTACCGGGTAATGTTTCTCCAGAATCCTTGCCAACAGGTACCGAACGCACGGACAATTGTAGGCTCCGAGCAAGGCGTTCCAGCAGGTTGTTCGACAGGCGTAGTCTACATATATATACATTCTCCGGGGTATCGGAAAAACTCCACGAATCGATTAACATGGGCAAGGAGTGCGAAGCTTGTCCATGATATAGTCTTCGCTAACGCTGAAACGCTGATTTTAGTACAGCTGTAGCATTTAGTAGCGCTTTCGGCCCAACTGCTGCCTGCACCTTGCGACTCCGGTCACAACTCAATGATCACAACCTCCAGTCGAGTCGGCTTAATCGCCCGTGTTCCACTGATCTAAACGACATCGAGCGGAGAAATAGGTCGCTATATGTATATTGGCTGGCAGCTCCCAAGGCCGATCGTAAAGTCGTATATGTCTCGCGAGCCGCAATCGATCGATTGATCAGGATTCACTAGACATCAGTACCATGCTACCATGGTTAAATGGAAATAGGAGAGCGGCGGCGGCGGTGCGGCCAGGATATGCTCGCAGGTACCGACAGGCCTTGGTAGTGCTCCATTATAATCATCTTTGGTATAGGAATGTAAGTAGCTCTTTTTCTATCCTTACCAAAATATGCCAATGGCGCCTCAACGGAGAACTGCTGACTTGGCTTTATCTGAAAGAAGAATATGCACGCTCGCCCATCGATATTAAGATCTTGGTCCTGAAGTTTTGTGGCCGTATTCCAAGACCAGGCTTAATTATGCCGCGGCTACGCCGAAAGCATGAGTGGGTCTTAATCAATATGAACGTAGGAACAACCCCGTGGGGTGTGCTGCTTGTACGTATGAACCATCGATCACTAAGTTCTATGCAGATATTCCCCGCTCGATCTTAAATGCGGAGCTCGACCTCGAGCGTAGAAAGCTCTGCTTATATGGTACTTCTGTACCGGACACGCAGGCTAAATAGTATGTGAATACGAGATGAGCTGGCAATTTCAGACCGTTGGCATCATGTGAATGTGATGGGGACGCATACACCGCGGTACCGCCTCATCACACAGGGTTATTCAATATCCCTCGGTCGATGAGTGGCTATTGTATGCGTGGGGCGACGAACTCCACCAGACATTGGACGCTTAGGTGAACAGCTTATCCACTGTGTGGAGGGCTATGCGGGCCATGGTTGTCCGATATATCGACGCGACGACGGCTCTACTTGTTGTTATATCAATCGGGATATAAAAGGTCCTTCTGTCACCATTCGCAATTGAGACACCAGAGTCCAGGAAAGCTCTCCCGGGGAATATTCTGAGACATACAACAGTCTCGATAGGCTATCCCGCACGATGCGCCCACTACTGTTGACAATTCTGCCTTTTCTGTCGATCTTGACTCCGATAAGCGCGCACCCGTCGCCATCAGTTCCTAAAGTCACGATTCGGAATGGCACCGTCCGCGGATTCCACAGCAATGTATGGAACCAAGACTTCTTCCTCGGCATTCCATATGCACAACCACCCACGGGCAAGAACAGATTCAACCTCCCCCAACCCATCGAGAAGAAATGGAACAGAGAGTTTGTCGCCACCGCCTTTGGCGACCGCTGCCTTGGTATCGGCCATTCGTTTGACTTGCCGGAGAGCGAAGACTGTCTAAATATCAACGTCATCCGCCCAGTCGGATGCGAGTACCACGACTTACCTGTACTGGTCTGGATCCACGGCGGAGGGTTTCTGGCCAGCGGGAGCTCTAACCCGCCGTATAATATGACGTTCCAGGTCGACCAGTCTGTCAAGATCAACAAACCGATTATCGCCGTCAGCTTCAACTACCGCCTTTCAGCATGGGGCATGTTGGGGTCTACTGCCATGTCAGCGGCTGGTATTGATAACATTGGCTTGAAGGACCAGCGAATGGCGCTTCATTGGGTACAGGAGAACATCACGGCATTTGGAGGAGATCCTAAGAAGGTCACGATAGCTGGCGACTCGGCTGGTGGCGCGTCTGTCAGAATTCACACACTCGCATACGGTGGCCGCGACGACGGTTTGTTCCGCGCCGCAATTATGAACAGTGGCAACGCTCTGTACATGGGCAAATACGCAGATATGCCTCTCCTTGACTTTCTCTACGGGCAGCTCGTGGACGCAGCTGGCTGCACTGGAGCAGCGGATACACTCACCTGTCTCCGTGAACTACCCACTGCAACCATCTGGCCGGCCATCCAGGCCGTCACTGACAAATTTCCCCAGCAATGGCAATACCATATCGATGGGTCTTTCATCAAGGAGCGCGGTTCCATCTCGCTCAAACGTGGCCGATTCGTCAAGGTGCCGCTGTTGCTTGGGAGTACCACCGACGAGGGCACTTACCTCACTGCCTACGGCGTGAACACGACCGAAGAGCTCGTTTACGCGTTCAAAATGCAAACGAACCTGAACCTGCCAGACGACGTTATTGCAACAATCCTCAAAGATTACCCGGATAACCCTGTGGTTGGGTCTCCCGGCGGCACGATTGAACGCTTCGCGCCTCCCTACGGGCTACAATATAAGCGCCTCTCTTCAATTGCAGGCGACATGTTTAACATTGCGGGACGTCGTCTATCGGCCCGCGCGTGGGCGGAGCGTGGGCAGGACGCATATTCATGGCGCTTCAACACCATTCCAAACGGCTTCCCGCGGGAGATGGGCGCGACTCATGTCAGCGACCAAGCGTTCGTATTTGCGAATTTTCTAGGCGTCGGATATCCGGGTAGAAATTACTACGACGTCGAACCGCCAGAGAGGAAGGCAAGGTACATCCAAACTGGGCTGTTAATGTCGCGGGCGATTATGAGTTTCGTGCATGACCTGACACCCAACAATCATGGCAGTAAGTCTACCTAATACATATCAAGCATTCTTGGTGTATTCGAGGATGCTGCAGGATGTCGATGCTAATATACGAGTGTAGTGCCTGGGTATCCCGTCTGGCCAAAGTACGAAAAGGACGACCCGAAGAACTTTGTGTTTGACGGAAACACGACGTCGTATGTCGAGCCGGATACTTTCCGCACTGGGGGTATGAATATCTTCATCCACCAGGCGCAAGAATTTCTGCACTAGTGACACAAAGTCGAATCCGAGCCACCGCCTTGTCTTGTCTTTCCTATGCCGTCGTGGAATGCACGATATACTGTAATATAAACTGAGCGCACGCGCGAACAGACACCATAAAAACACATATAAAGCAACATCGGTTGAACCCTTTTAATTTATCACGTCAAACCCCACCTTTCACAGTCCGGTCTTCTTGTCACTCTTTCAATTTGATTAATATATACCCTCAAAAATCAAATGCATTATTACTTATGCAACGCCATAGCCGAAAGATATTTAACCAGTAAAGATCAAGTCCGAGCGGTGGACTAAGGGTAAAGGGCCAGAGTAAATGGTAAGAGAATTTATATGTACACCGAATATATCATGCAACCTTTCCAGCCGTGTATGCGCCGAAAAATTAATAGCGAAATAGCGGGTAACCTGGTAAGTAAGAATTAAAGAAATAGGATGTCGTTAAAACTCCGAGTAACTGGGTGGCGGGCCGTAATCGTCTTCCAGTTGAACCGCGTTCGTTGGTTGCCCCTTTTCCGAGGGACGATTTTGGGCGACACTGTTTTGCCTGGAAGTTCTCTGGCCGATGGTTCTCCGGCCGTTACTACTCTGGCCGGCACTGGTCGGACTTGAAGGGCTTTGCATGACAGGGCTCTGTCCGAAATTACTAGGTCCAGCATTGCTCGGTCCAGCATAGCTCGGTCCGGCGATACTTTCCTCGACATTCTCGATCGGGCTTCCTCCCATGGCCGCGATACTGCTAACAGCCGGCACAAGCACTAGATCACTCTCAAATTTCTTCTTCCATGTCTCACCCACACACTCGACGGTGACTTCGATCTCGATGCTATATCGTCTGCGAAGACTCGGTGTGGCAAACGTGGGTACCAGCTGGTTTCCCGCATCCAACGTGAAGTTCTCCGACATCCACTCGCCAATATCAAGTTTCCGCGCGTAGCCGTACTCGAGGAGCTGTGTACGGCCCGGGAAACACTTGTTGCATAATTCCATAGTGTTTTCCTTACGTTTTGTCGCTGTACCGACGGCGAAGTCGGTCAGGATACGTAAGGTCGCTGTCAACTTCGTGATGTATATCCGCGGCGGCCCTTCGATTCCAACTGACTCCGGCAGGAAGTTTAGTGATAGCGAAGAAGGTACTGACTCGCCGAGTGTTAACGAGGTAGGCATGTCGACGCGTAGCGCTACTATGAGCTTTGGGTCTCCGGCCGTCGGGTTGGCAAAGAATGACGAGAACCGCTCCATCGCTGATGGCTTGTGATGCTCCATGCCAGGCTTTAGTCGCGAAGTCTGTAACGCCCAGGTGTGCTCGATGGGGAGCATTGTCTGTTTTAGCGACCTGGTTGAGCCGGGGCTCGCTGGCGCGGAGGAGATATGGATCGTCTGGACTTTGGTATCGCGGCGGGTGAAGATTGTGGATTTGTATTCCAGCTTCGCGGTGAGCGTGTATTCTATCCGCGCGCCTGTCTCACTGCTATCTGTCGCTGAGAGTTTTCCATACGAGAAGCTCGGAAGTAGCGATTGCGGTGCCGGCGGGACATGGCGGGGAGGGTTGGCGTTGAAGGTTGATGATCTGGAGAGGTCGGGTACGACGACAATAGTGGGCGGGATGGTGAAGGCGAAGTTGTAGCGGCCTGTCGGACTAGGGATTATAGGCTGTAGGCTGTAATTGAACAGTGAGCTCGCCTGTTGGAGGTTCCCGCCGGTGGAGCTGTTGTGGATGTAGACACGCAGGGTGCCTGTGAAGTCAATGGAGAGGGACTTGATCGATTCCGCGGGGATGGAGACGCGGGCGTGACCAGAGACGACGTCGGAGGCGGTGTAGAGCGAGGAGGTGGTGCCCGGCAGATTTCCGGGACGTGGATCGAGGACAAGCTCCATGGGCGCCATCGTGGGTATCGATTCTTCGAGGCGAACTGGTGATACTCCGTCTGGTGTTTTGCTTCCGATCCAATGGTTGTGGTTGGGTGGTGTATCCTTGTTGGTGTGTTGTGCGTGGTTTTTCAAATCTGCGCTTTTGCAATTGCCTCGTCTTCCCAATGGCGCTTTCAACGGTCTTCGACTGACTCGGTACCTATCGGCCACGGATTGACATATGCCCAGGTGCTTGTATCATCCGGAGAATTATAATTAAAGTCCAAGACTCTTAGTCTTTTCTGGAGCCGGCTGGCTGGTGGATGCGACGAGGATAAATACGATCTCAGACCGTGTTCGGAATTAGCTGGTGGCAGGAGTCCGCGTCATCTCGGTGCCAGTCGGCGTGGCGAAGCGACGCCCAAGGTGCACGACGAGGCAATCACAGCATCCACTTTGGGCATGGTGCCATCGCCGTACTAGCCACTTTCGTGGCTTGATGCACAGTGTCCCATCGGTAAAGAGAGCCATCTTGCAGATTGTGAGCATTTCTATATCTACAAAGCTTCCAAAGGGCACATTCACGAGACATTTGGATAGCTGTAGAGCTACGACAAGTCGAAATCATAACTCCCATGAAATTCTCTATATGCACATATCGTCAAATTCTCGAAGCACTATCTTTGTCGTTCCTGTGCCTTGCTAGATGCACTCCGCGGCAGCCAAGCCGGGCCCTTTCTCGATCAGGCGGTGAGTACGCATGCGACCACGCGGCATAGCTCTTGGCACGGAACTAACTCGACTTGACCTGGTTGTCTTTGCGTTTTCTCATTCTCTATTTTGGTTCCTACTTTAGTGGGCAAGTCTACCGTTTGGCAAGTGTCCGTCTACCAGTCAAATTCGAAAAAGGTAGGCTATGCGTTTGAGCGTATTTGACAATCCAAGCTAAAGATTACTAGTTTGTGCGACATAGTCATAAGACACGTCTCCGGATATCAATTGCCGTCCGTTATATGTTTTCCAATCCCTGGTCCCACGATTGCCCTGCTCTGAGGTAGGCAAGCATTGTGCACTTTATACAACCTAATTATAAAGGAATTTCCGGAGCTGACTGCAGCACAGCGGCACAGCAGCACAAATCGAATCTTTCTCTCTAAGATCCCTACCTAGGTACATACAGAAACTCTGCCGCCAAGTTGGGATCTTGAGACTGCCAGCCGTTTTATACCGATTTTGTAGAGCTCGAATGAATGAAAAACCAACACGGAACGATTGATTCTTCGGCGTTAGACCGTTTTACTAAGAATCTCGGACTGCTTGTTTATCGGCGCAGTCATATTCTGGGGCGTTGAACTTCAAACTTAAGGACGGGCGTTAAAAGCCGTCAGGATCCAAAAAGATCGGTATACTTGGTCGTGCGATCTGGTTTACGAGACCAGGTATACTCAAAGTACATGCTTCGCTGCGTGTCGAGACTTTCGCTACCTCGACAGCTGACGGAAATCGGGTTGATATGACCGTGTAAAATACCCAGTCATATGCGGAAACAGGCGGTACCTGTTACGAGGTAAATCTTAACTAAAGCTTTGGATCGTTCCATCCTGTGCCTTGAAGTCGGCTGTGTCCTTTGCCGCGGATAATGCCATCAGCTCAAAACGCGTGCCCCATTGTGCCACCGAAACCCAGGGGCCCCTGGATGAATCGAACACTCAATCCGATATCACAGTTTGACATGGCAAGGGTCCAACCAGATTTCAAAACCAAGTATAGCGATGAATACCAAACATGGCGCGACTATGGCCAAGACTGTGTATTAAGTTCGCTTTGAATTCTCATCCGCCCCAGGATCCTTTTGCAAGTACAGCTTTCGAATTTCACCGGCTTGCATATATTTCGATCGATTTCTCGTTCAACGGGATCTTAGCATCGAGCTTGCATCGTGATTGTTCTTTACAGACAGCGCCGCGGTCGGCCGGCGAGGCGATATCACAAGAATCACCGATCATCGATCATGAAGCCAACATTCGATGTGTTCACGATAGTGATCGCCCTTTCGATCCCCTCTGTCACCCTCTGCTCGGCCGTTCCTGCGCCGCTCCCAATTCCCTTGGAGATTCCAAGTAAGTACTACGTATATCTCTTCATGGACTCGAGCATGTTACTCGAGATATCATTCATCATTATCTCGTCGTTATAGTTTCTCCGTGGTTCCTGTATCATATGTATAATAATCGCCTACAATCTTACATGTATAGTGGAGCTGGGAAGATCTCTGATATCTCGCGCATTCCGAGAGCTCTGCCTGACTGCTTCGAACTTCCTCCCTCATCGAATAGATACTAATTTGAAAAAGGCCTCGTCAATACCGACAAGATCGCATCTTTGTCTCCCCGTGACAATGAGGAAGCACCCCCCTCCACGGTCGGCGGTATCCCGCCACCCGTATCTGACTGCACTGTCTGGACGGGCGAAGAGCGACTCGATACCTTCCGCGAAGAAATGCTCAAGGGCTGGAGATACAGCTTCAAGAAAGGCCCCAAGGAAGACACCCCGCGCTGGGATGAGCTTATGAGAATCTGGGAGAAGCTGCGTCACTCGCCGGACGACCGCTATGAAGTCATTCCAACCAAGTCATGTCGAGTCATCTTTTGCAATGGCGAGCTTGCAGTAGGCATCGCTGTGTGCAATGGGAAAGATGATGTTCCCGGGGGCCCGGGCTTGTCAATCGACGGAGGCTATATTTCGTACGCGCTGTCATACTGGTTGTATGGCGTAGGGACTTGGTGTCATAACATCTCGCCGGCAACTGATGTTAACGGGTTCTGGCAGTATAGCTTCGGGATTAGCTGGCAGCGGGATTTTCCTGGCGTTGGGTTGAATATTGAGTGGTGTTCACAGGAGCAGGACCTACGAGAGCCCAAACCGCCAGGCGGCGGTGCGGTTCATCGACTAGGATACTTTTGAAGGTTATTATGGAAACGTCGCGCTTTCAATCATATGTGTGGATTTGTGGTACGTGAATATGTGTGGGTTTTTGTTAAGGGAGCAGGGGGCGCTGGAAGCTATCTTGCTTCGAGATTTCGGCACTGGGGTATTAATATATTTCACAGCCAGACTCGCGAGACAACGGTACATCCACTCAAGTTTGTCTTGTATTTTCCTCTATCAATGCCTGATGGCCGTCCTCACAGGTGGTATTCAGGTGCTGTGTATGTACATACAATAATAGTTTTGAAGTCTATCATATCACCGGGAGACTTGCCTAATTAATCGATATATAGATCTCAACAATGGTATTTAAATGTTGAGATTGTCAAATTGCAAGAGTAGAGATTTGACACGTGCGTATGCTACATGTATGTATCTATACTGAGAACTCAGAGTTCCTTATCTTCAACCCATGCCTTCACTAGCGCCTCCAGCGCTGCCGGCTGGTCAAATGGCGCCATATGTCCCGCACGGTCGATACTCGCAAACGCAAGCTTACCATTCTTTGTAGACTTCCGCATGCCGCCCTTGATACTCTTGCTATTCTCGCCAGCGTAGTGCCATGGCTGTAGATCACGGGAGCGGAACTCGCCGTTGCCTGACCAGGGCAGGATATGCATCCACTCGAGGACGCCCGCCGTGTTTCTAATAAACAACTTAGGTTAATCCAGCTCCACATGTCGCGTCAAACTGATACCCTTGATGAGATGGGAACGTACATCAGAAAGTCAGAGTTGCCGTTATAAACGAGCACTCGAACGCTGCTCTCCTCTAGTATCCGACTGACTTTATCCAAAGTAGGGATGACGGTGTCAAAAGCCCAGTCCGACCAGCGGCTGTTAATCTCATAGTTGGTATCCATATATTTCGTCGTTTCTGGTAGTCCGAGGAGGGAGAGCGTCGCTGGTTTGTTGAAGTAGGTATTCATCCGGTCGGAGAAGGAGCTTAGGCAGAGCTCTCGGTCGGGACAGTCGGAGCGCACTGTTGATGTCTCACAATCAGCATCACGTATAAGCTGCTACACTCCCAGCTTCCCGACTGCGGGGCGGGCGGAAGGAGCGCAGGATACTCGGGAGGACGGATGCGTACTATCGTATGGACTTCTCTTCCCCTTTCTCGTTAGGTCCCAAAATGTTTCTTCCATCTTGATACACGTCTCCGCTGCCGCCATACATGTCGGACCGTCCTTCGACAATCGGCACTCTGCACCAAATTTCTCACACCCTGAAGTCAGCGCACTAATGCTGCTGCATTCTTTTTCCCCAAGCAGCTGACCGTCCACGCCTGTCTCATCGGGTCTGCTGATGCAGACAGTCCGATAGGTGCCCAGCTTTGACGACGCCCACTCGACAAGCGCGTCCGCGAGGACCATGCTCTCAATCTTGGGGAACGGGTTAGGCAGTCCCAGCTCTGCGAGTCGCTGCTGTTGGTCGAGGATCTTGGCGAGGATGGAGGGGTAGTAGACGCCCGCGAAGGATTCACCCATCAGGTGAATCTTGTGAGAAGCGTAGTCCGGGAGAACATGCTTGAAAAGCCGGCGGAGGAAGGTCGAGAAGTCGGCGGCAGCGACGTCGGCGGTGTAGGGGAAGTAAGTGTCGTTCGTGGCAGTCGAGAATCCGACGCCAGCAGGCTGGCTGGATACGCGCGCATGCCCGTTAGCGTATTTTAGACGAATATTTGGTCGGCTGATATCATGGAAGACAAAGTGGATGTCCCCAGGGTGGGGAGTCTAATGACATCATTTTGTACTCACTCTACGAAGAGGATATTGGCAAAATTGCTCCACGAGTACTTGTTATACGTCGTGTTCTTCCCATCTTCATCGATATTGCAAGGCCCCAGCTCTGTCATCCCACCGAAGAGCGAGGACGCGCCAGGCCCGCCATTCAGCCATATTATCAGCGGGTCGTTTTTGGGATCCCGCCGTGACTCGTGGAACCCTGAGATCCATCATACCGTTAGCACAATATCCATAATATTTGGCTGTTCGAACACCACGTCCACGTGTATGATATTGCAACTCGAAGGGAAATGGGGATTGCGTTGTTGGTAAAAATGCAACAGACTCACACCAAAACAGGCTCTTGTGTTGCGTCACATTTACATGACCTGTTAGCTGTCGCGAGCCAGACTTGCACACTCGCTCGTCGACCGGATGGATTCTGATTCCCGCGGCATCATCAGCCGGATACGGGTCCTCCTTGGGAACAGGCTGTCCGGCAATCAAGAAGGTCTGCTCGTTGCGTGCATCGAAGCCAAGTGGCTTCTGCGTGATATGTCCGAATTTAGTGAGGAAGTCACGGCTGTCGACAGCTGGCTGACGGTGGTGCCGCGGGAGGTATAAGAACCCAAGTGCTGGCGGGGCAAGTATGGCAATCTCGAGTAACAACTTCATGGCGCCCAGAACTCTTGAACAATGCCTATTAGGACGAGGGTGAGACACAATTGATTCTTTTATAACTATATCCCGTCTACATGACTCTGCTTTCAGCGGCTCGATTTGAATTTTTATGATGAACCTGCATTAGCCGGCTTGCGTATACCACGGCTACGATACGAGGTACAAAGACTAGTCGGATGCTTATCTAGCTCCACAGGGAAGGTGTGAAGTGCTCCACCCAGCAGCCAAGAAAACTCGATGCGTCATTCACATCCATTTGACGGTGCCCGCGGAATGCGGGACGATGTCATTTTGGGAGAAATCTCTCATGGGCGTGACTTTGGTCGCGTTTGCGCGACGTGCAGGCGCGTTTCGACAGATTCGTACACGCCATTGTCGTAAGCAGCTAGTTTGTGGAACGGGCAAGGTCGTGATGCCGGCTACGTGTAGCAAGTGACTGGAGCCACAACCCACCCTTGAGACTAACAATCAGCACGCTGCCAGATTAACCTTCACGCTCGGGCTGGCAATCAAACAAAGGAAGATGAGTGCTTCAGACTGTGCGGTGCAATCGCCCTTAAACTTTGGAAGAAGCTCGGAAGCGCAAAGACCCGTCTTGGCCGCTTGCGTAGAGCTCAGTCCTTCGCGAAAACCGTAGCGTCGACGTCGAGACGCCCAAGTTAGCTTTATTTGTCTATAAATGAGCACTCGCATTGTTCAACCAAGACGCATGAATGCCTGAATAATCGTCTTTCATCATCCCCTGCTCGCGACGATTGGACAAGTGCCTGGCCATCCCGGTCAGCTGATGGTCTTGTATTAGTGCATTGTTGGTGCGGCGGACGATCGAGGGAAATAATTCGTCGCAAGAGTGTCTCCGGCCAGGGTTTCTTGACGTGACACACAATTAATAAGAGAGAGAGGGCGCCCCAGCCTCGAGGCACGCACCTGAATGGGTTTCAGATAGCAGAAAACATCACCATATTCTTCTCGCTCGCGCCCATTTGATTCTCCTTCTTTCCCTCGCTGG
The DNA here is from genome assembly GCA_020064725.1 of Drechslerella dactyloides. Taxonomy (NCBI): domain Eukaryota; kingdom Fungi; phylum Ascomycota; class Orbiliomycetes; order Orbiliales; family Orbiliaceae; genus Drechslerella; species Drechslerella dactyloides. The sequence continues at coordinate 3,466,446 of JAGTWJ010000001.1, forward strand.
GGACTATATATTGCAACGGCAGTATCCCTCGCAGGCATTTCTCTTTGACATCACCCTCAAACGTTCCGCTGCACGGAATTTTCCTCGCTAATCTCGCCTGCCCGACTTATCACAGCCCTTTGTTCGGCTCGAAAGAACCCTCGCCAATCCACGGCCTGTGGTTGGTGTCCTGGATCCAATTTAACAGTGAGTGCACCCATTGGTTCCTGTGGAGCGGGTTGGCCCCGGCCTGGTTGTCAAACACCGCAGCACAACACCGCAACACATCTGCGCCATTGGCTGGAGCTGCCACACCGCCAGCTAGCGCTGCTTGGCAAAGCGGCTGCCGTGAGCCGCCCGTCACCACTGACTTTCAGGCAACTTTTCGGGAACCAGGCTGCTGGAACGGACTGACTGGACTGACCTGATTTTGTTCCCTCATAAAGGTCCCGAGCCTCGCTCTCTCACCGCTGCTGCTGCCCCGCGCGTGGCTCCGGTCGTAACGTAATCCCATTTTCTCCTGGCTGTTTGTTCGTAACTAGCGTCGGTGGGAACCGTCGAAACCTGGTCAGTGCTGTGGAGCTTGTCTTGTCTTCCGTTTATCTTGTTTCTTTGGTTGTGTGCTTGCAGGTCGGACCGTATACTTACTATCTTCCTCTGTGGGGCTTCTACCTTAGCCAGCTCAGATCTTCGGAGCTTTTTTCTTGCTGCTCCTGCAGCGGTAGTCTCTTTCTTTTTTCGATAGGTGCTTGCCTGAATATCTTGCATCCACTCGATATCCAATCGCAGCTCTCCGGATAAGCATGGCGGATCGTGGTGGTGGTCGCGGAGGCGGCCGCGGCGGTAGAGGCAGAGGCGACCGTGGCGGTGGTCGTGGTGGAGGACGAGGTGGTTATCAAGGAGGTGGAGACCATGGTCACCAAGGCGGTAGCTTTTCTGGCTTTGGTCGTGGTGGCCGAGGCGGTGGTAGAGGTGGTGACGGCGGTGGCCGTGGAGGAGGTCGTGGAGGAGGTGGCGGTCGAGGCGGTGGCGGAATCCAAAGCTCCCCTCAGGATTATCGCATCTTCACGCCCGCGGGAGGCCCGACAACTGTCGACCGTCAAGTCATCAAGCACGAAGAAGAACTTATCGCCACTTTCAAGGGTTTGGGCATTGGAGGACCACCCACCGAAGTTGAGGGCAGAGAGATCGAACCCGCCTACCCCCCACGACCGGGATTCGGCACGACTGGAGATAAGGTCCTAGTTCGCGCAAATTATTTCCCGATCGACATTAACACGAAGGCGGGCGGGAAGGACCTCATCGTCTACGTCTACGACATCAAGGTCACACCAGACGAACAGAAGAAGAAGTCGATCCTCAAGCGGGTCATCCAACTGTTCATCCAGGAGCACCTCTCGTCGCACGTCGTCTCCACTGACTGGTCCAAGGTTCTCTTCTCTCCCAAGCAACTTCCAGAGAATGTCATCCCAGCCGGCGGCGTAAAGGTTAAGCTGTACTTTGAGGACGAAGCCGCGGCCACGGAACGTAGCAAGGAGTACACCGTCGAGCTCAAGACGAGCAAGCAAGGTTCGCTTGATATTGGAGATCTGTGGTCGTACGTTCAAGGAAAGTCAGATCACAAGCACAAGGCCTTGAACGTCAAGTACTCACCTCCACTCGTCCAATGTCTCAACATCATCTTGGCCATGTTCCCAAGCCAGAACCACATTCAGTTTGGCAAGAACAGCTACTTTGTCATCGGGCCGGAAGGCGTCAAGTATCCGATTGGCGGTGGTCTGGACGCCATCCAGGGCTTCTATTCGTCGGTCAGGCCTGGTTTCGACCGTATCTTGTGCAATATCAACGTCCGTACCGGAGCGTTCTACCAGGAGCGTCCTTTGCACGAGCTCATGTTCGCCGCGTTCTGGAGAGATCAGCCGGAGAACCGTACGTTCAACGATCGAGAATGCGAGACGTTGTCGTACTTCTTGAAGGGCGTCAAGGTGTCATTGCACCATCTGTCGGGCGTGCGGAAGAAGACCATCCTGAAGGTCGGGCCGAAGAACGCGGACACGGAGAAGTTCCACTGTGAGGAGTTTGGTGGCGGCTTGATCAGCGTCAAGGACTATTTCGTCAAGAGTAAGTCAGCAGCGTTCCTGTCAAGTTGGAGATTGTGGAGATGAGCGCATTGGCTAACCTGTGATGGCGATGGCGATGATGATTAGAGTACAAGAGGACGCTCCGCTTCCCTCTGCTGCCGGTGATTGATGTCGGCAGCCAGGGCCGGTCTAACTGGCTGCCCGCCGAGCTGTGTCAGGTCACGCCCGGCCAGCCGTTCAAGGGGACGCTTGATTCCAACAACACCCGCGCGCTCATTGAGTTTGCGTGCCGTCCGCCAACGAGGAATGCTCTGACCATCACGACGTCCGGCCTTAAGGCCCTCGGACATGCTGCTGACACCCAGAACCCGACCCTTGTAAGTCCATAATTATCGTAAAGGTTTCTTTTTGTGAGATATGGGAGCGCTAACGAGAGATAATATAGAATGGCTTTGGTATTAAGCTCGACCCGCACATGGTCATTGTTCCGGCTCGCATCTTGCCTGCTCCACAAATACAGTACTCTGGTCGCCCGTTGAATGTCTTCAACGCATCCTGGAATCTCGCTCAGACCAAGTTCGCCCGTTCCGGCAAGATCACGAGCTGGGGCGCCTTGGGTATCACCGGTGGCAACAGGGATTCCACTTTGGATTTGATAAAGACGGCTCTCGACTGCCTCGTTGACCAATGCAAGAAGACCGGAATCCAAGTTCCTGCGACACCTCCGAATCTTCGGGCTTACGAACCTGGCAACATGCGTCCGCCCATGTCACCCCTCGAATGGATCCAGAAGCAGTTCAAGGCCGCGGCAACCATGACCAACAAGCCACAGGTCCTGTTCTGCTTCATCCCTACTCGTGACCAGAAGATATACGAGGTTATCAAGCGAGGCGGTGATGTCGTGGCGGGTGTATCCACTGTCTGCGTCACCATGGACAAGGCTAACAAGAAGCGTCAACTGGCCGAGGCACCGGAGCGCGCTGCCCAGTACTTTGCGAATGTTGCTATGAAGATTAATCTCAAGGCTGGCGGCCGCAACCACCTTCTGGCGGACAACTTGCTCAGTCCTCTCTTGGAACAGGGCAAGGCTCCTGCAATGTTGCTAGGCGCTGATGTCACCCATCCTTCTCCTGGTTCTGCAAAGGGCACACCTTCTTTGGCTGCCGTCGTGGCATCCTCGGATCGCACCTTCGGACAGTTCCCGGCTTCCATCCGCCTTCAAGAGTCGAAGAAAGAAATGATCGTCGAGCTCCAGGCTATGGTCGTCGAGCGTTTGGCGGAATACTACCGCAGCAACAATACTGTCCCGGAAAAGATTCTGTTCTATCGCGACGGTGTCAGCGAGGGACAATACGACCAGGTCTTGGCTCTCGAAGTTCCACAGATCTTCAGCGCTTTCGAAACGTTCATGCCCAAGGCGAAGGCTCCGAAGCTCACGGTTGTCATTGTCGGCAAACGCCACCACACGCGCTTCTACCCGGCTGAGGAGAAGGCTGCGGATAAGAACTTCAACTGCCGCCCAGGCACCGTTGTAGATCGCTCGGTTACTGCTGTTTACGACTTCGACTTCTTCTTGCAGGCACACGCCGGGTTGCAGGGTACAGTTCGCCCGGCACACTACTATGTCATCCGTGACGATATTGGCTTCACCGCCGACAAGCTGCAAAACTTGGTACGTTCATTCTTCAAGATATCTTCCACATTCATGCACTCGATCAGCTAACATAGGTATGATATTCTGCAGACGCACAACTTGTGCTACTTGTTTGGCCGTGCGACCAAGGGCGTATCTATCGTCCCGCCTGCATACTACGCCGACTTGGCCTGCGATCGCGGGCGCTACTACATCCACCCGCTGCTTACGGGCACGGAGCCGGGTTGTCGCAACTTCTCGCCGGACCAGAGCGTCGCTCGTGCGCGCGCTTACTTTGGCGACGGCATCCATGCGGACTTGAAGAGCAGCATGTGGTATATCTAGCTGGTTTACGAGACATACCTGGATATGTTCCACCGCTGATATCCCTCTTGGTCCATATCTGGATGCACTTACGGGTGCAACAATATATTTTTGTAGAAAGAGGAGGTATATATGCTTGGTTCTTCGAGATATCACAACATGAACGACTGTGGGAACTATGATATCTTGGAGGGCCGCACGGATATATTGATTGATCGCTGAGGGGTAGGAAATTGGGATATACACAAGGATGGAAATCGAATGCATGTATCAACAAAAAACGAAAAGATGCCTTGTGATATGTCTGTTAGGAAAACTACTTGAAATTTCGGGTTTCTATTATCATGTTAGCTTTTGGATGTTTGTTTTTCTTGCGGTGTACTTTTGTCATTTTTACATTTAGCTGGTCTATTACTCCTGTATCCTCGCGGATTCTTTTCCTAGCTGCCTTGGCTGTGGGTCTATGGATCCAATGAACTCAGCATGCCCACAAGCCTTCCTCTCCCTTGTCCAGTGCACAAGCCATTCGACTTAATGTCGTTCATCACTACTCTCTTCACGATATCTCCGCTGCCTCCTGATGTATCACCAATTTAAGTGAGTCTCGAATGTAAGTAAATCTCGAATGTATCCCCATGGCATCTATAATGTACTTATGTACTTAGTGTCACCCTAATGTATCGGTAATGTATTTTGAGTGTATCGCCAGATTGATGCTCTGCCATCGACACTCGCTTCGCTGCGATTGTTCATTTTCAACACATAGCACGCCCTGACGAAGGGGGTATATAAGGAGGAATCCCCCAACAGCTGCGCCTTCGTTGGCGAAGACGTCGACGTCCTCTCAACACCATTCTCCTCCATCGTGACCTTGCTCTCAGCATCGATACCATTCACCTCTGAAGCATCGTAAACGTCTACCGTGTCGTATTTTCGATATATACTCTTGTACCATCATCGATACCGACTTCTGAACATCCTCACTTTCTTGCTACTTCTGTAAACCTGACCTCGTTCTTCAATCTCGTATCATCACAACATTTCAAGATGTCTACTTCAGACTCGAAAACCAAGGACAAAGAAAACACCAAAAGGGTGTTTGGTAAACTCATCGATGTGTCCATTCCTGACCCTACCATCCCGGGTACCTGCACCGATGAGGCGGGGAAGTCCTCCATCGCTGATGAGCTAGCTTGCCTGAGGGTATCACCTCCTCCGGAGCCTAAAGCGAAGCGTCGACCGCCTCCGTTGCAGCTGCATCTTCGAAGTGCACCAATTGACATCGTCAGGAATCCAAAGAAGGTACACTCCCTCGATCCGATGGACCAGTACGAATTTCAAGACACGATCCCTTCGTCGCCGTTGACGGGACGTCCGCCTGGAGACCGAGAAGGTGGATGCTGGCCCCGCGAGCTTCGTGAGAAGTTCGACAGTGACGATGATGAGCCGCAAGATTATTTTGGTAAGTTGCTGCTGCGGCTCCTGCTTTATACGCCGTTATATTATGCTACTGGCAACGCGGGCGTGGTATATTGCTCGCTGGCCTTAGTATAAAGGCTGCCTCCCTCATCGCGTTGGAGACTTTGCTTGACCCGTTCATCAACCCACCTCGCCCACCTACTCTTCAGAGCTACCGATAACTAATAAAAACTCTCTCCTGCCTCCACGTATAGGCGCCGTCCGTGCCAGAAACCAGGAGACCTTCTCCGAGCCTGCTCGATCAGAATCACCAATGTCGAGCAAGCGTGCAGCCAGTCCGCAGGAGGCCGAGGCCGGAGGGCCCACCCCTGCTGTCGTAGATAGTCCCGTTCACTCCCCTGTCCCGGCTCCCCTTCTCGCAGCTGCTCCCGCTGCCGCCCCAGCCCCAGTCTCGGTTGCTACCCCGGCTGCTGCTCCGGCTGCTGCTCCGGCCCCTGCTCCGGACGCCGCTCCGATTGCCGCACCCCCAACGGCGGCCCAGCCCACCAGCCAGCCGGGAAGCTCCGGTTGGGCTGAGGCTGCGGCCAGGGTCCCAGACCTCTTGCGTTACGATCGCGAGGTCGAGGCTTGGTGTGCATATGTCACCAAGCATGGTGCCAGTGAGTAATTTCCTATGAAAGTGCGACGCGTGTGCTAGGGTGAATACACCGCACGCCAGTAAAGCCTATACTAACAGATGGTGACATTTACAGCGATGACCAGCATCCAGCATGGCATCAGCATCTTTGCGCGCAAGATGAAGCGGGACCAGGCGACCTACGCCGTCCTCAACACCTTCGGCGCATATCTTGACCTCACACTTGGTATTTCTTCCTCTCTCCCTTCTTAGTAGATGTTGAATCATTCTGTGATTTCCCTGCTAACGAACGTATAGAGCAATGGGTCGAGATCAAGTCGTTCTACGACAAGTGCTACGCTCGCATCACGCAGCTCGAGCACGCAAAGGCGGACGCGGAGAACGCCAGGCTGGCCGCAAAGGTCAAGGAGCAAGAGGACCGCATTAGGTGCCTCGAGATGGAGTTGAAAAAGATGGATATGTGAACTCCACACGTACATGTTGCATTTCGGGAGAGGGTATGGCTCGGTTGCTCGATTGGGCGATTTGCCCACTCGGGCAGGTGGATTGTATTGATGCTGTTTTTGTTTCTGCATAACATGGATTCTTTTCTTTTTCTTTTTCCCTTTCCTTGTTACTATTACTGGCATACATTATCGGGGCGCCGGGGTTTTAAAATGGTGGTACAGGCGTTGTGGCGGCTTTAGGGCCTGGATCAAAACATCAGATTGTTATTCGAGGGGAGAATAAAAATATCAATTGAATGAGCGACTCGTACTGCGTTATTGGTGAGAAACTGATTTAGGGATTAAGTAGGGGCAAACTTCGGTGCAGACCAAAAGTCTCCCGATTCTATAATAGCCTCCGTGGCAGTTGAAGCTGCATTCGTGTCGTTAGGGAGCCTGAAGGAGACTGGGTGGCATAAGAGAGCAACGAGTGGCAATCGAGGCCTTTTCATTAAACGCCAGCTTGCACTGTGTCTATCGAGTCGTCGGTAGAATCTGAGGCAGCCAGCTGGAATTTCGTGACTTGGACATGATGCTCCCCGCACTTTGAAGGTTGAGCCAGCACGGGTGGATCACTTCTTGCCTGTAGCGGCTGTAGCAGAAGTCACGACTTGAGAACGACATTTCGAAGGGCTAGAGCATACTGTGAGCGCTGAGGGAGTAGCTGCCAAACCCCGTAGTATAGGTAGCTGCCACCTGGTCACGCACGTCAACCCCCTCACAAAGGCCCAACCACGATTTCGAGCATCATCAATATCATTCGAATCAAAGATCCAGAGTTACTCGACATCCACAGACCTCGCCTCCACCATCCATTTAACTCTCCTGCCCAGCTTCAGATTTGAACAAATCGCGTCTCTAATCATGTCTGACAAGACCACCGAAGATAAGCTTTGTGACGCTATGAACAATGTTAGTCTTCTCCTGCTGTCGTGATAACCAGGGTGCCATATGGGCTCTCCGAGTTGTCTCGTAAACCGGACCACCGATCGTTGCGCCGACTGAAGGTCACGGTTGCTAATTGCTAAAATGCTGCCCCGGTGATATAGGTAAAGCTTGATCCTGCCTCGGGCGTGGAGATCTTGGGGGTTCGCCAGTCATCAAACACTATACCGAGCCACAAGAGGGGACCCGTAGGCCCTACCGTTGACAAAACTGACACCAGGAATCTTCTCAAGGTGAGTATTCTCTCTGAGCGGTGGGCCGTAGACATTTAGGCATAGCGGCAGTGAGGAGAGCAGAACGGTGGGCTAACCTGCTATGTCCTACTAGGAGAACGTTGCCGTCGGAACCGTGCGTAACGATAAAGCTTCCAGTCAACCTACTCTCAGGCCAGATCCTCCGACAGAAGCATCTCCAGCCCCCAAGGCATCTACGACCACTTCCCATGTATGCTCTCATGATCCCTTCTGGCTTGCCTTCGGTGTTTTTCGGGTTTACGTACTGATAATATCATATAGCTTGAGCCTCGAAGAGAACCTTTGGTCCGAGGTGGATACCAGATTCCTATCGACCTCCTCAGACTAGCTATCCCGGAGCTGGCCTACTTGCCATCCAAACGTACCACTGACATATCCGCCGATACCCCATCCGAGTCAATGGCAAAAGGAAAGTCAAAGAAAGCCAAGAAAGCTGCCGCAAGGAAGCGTCGCCAGGCCGATGACGCCTCAGACTCCGGTTCGTCCGCTGCTGTTTCTGACTCCGCCCTCAGCGATGAGGAGCCATCCACGCAAAAGAGCACCACTCCAGGGATCTTGGAGGAGCAAGTGGATAGCGAGCAATCGAGCCCGCCAACAATGGCGGCATCCCCAGAGGATACCGGGTCACAGAAGCCACAACAGACGCAAAAAGTTGTCATCGACCCGCCACTCTTCGAGCTTCTGAACGACCTCTCCCTCTTCTACAAATGGGAGGTCGACGATTTCAAAAAGCTCGACCGCAACAGCCATCTTGCCTTCTTCCACATCTATGCTCGCGACAAGACGCCGCCACCAACCGATGACGACAAGACTGTCTTTAAAAAATTCGTCGAGCACATCTACAAAGACCACTACTGGCTTTCGATGGTGCGCGAAGCGGTGCTTTTCTGTGCTCACGGACCACTCCAATCACGTACTCCGCCAGGGGGGCTCCACCGCTTGCTGACCGTCGCAGAGGACTACCATTTCCTTATGCAATTGGGTATGTACTTCAAGGAACGGGAACTCTCCATCGGTGAAAAGCTTGCCGGGGCTCCTTTGCCTGCAGGGCTTCCCGAGGATACCGAAGAAGGAGAAGAAGAAGATGAGGAGCTAGACGAGGAGGCTATACCTGAGGAGGTTGCTGATAGCGGTGCAGGAGGAGGCGGTGAGGGTCAAAAGAAGAAGAAAAAGAGAAAGAGAAAGAAGAAGAATAAGGCAAAGGGCGCCGCGACAGGCACTGATGGGCCTGTTGATGGGCCTGCCGGAGAAGCTGAAGCTGCCGGAGGGCCGTCTGGCAGTGAGCGTACCGCCAGAGATGTCAGTGCGGAAGCCCTTGCGGAAGCCCGCACCATTCTAGCATTCGAGGCTATCCTCCAAGCGTATCTCCACGCTCGCATAGCCCGCCGTCGACCTTGAAAGTATGTTTCTCTACGATGAACGTTTGCGATAGCTGTGTTTTTCTTTATTACCTTTACAATTGTAACTAAACTTTCTGCGGGCGGTATGGGCCCGATACAATGAACATTGAATTCGCATAGTCAAATCTTTCTAGACATAGCCAATATTAATCCACGCCCAGTATCTATGTGCGGACTTGATTGTCCGCACTAATGTCTATAGGTGTTGATAGATTGCTGGGGCCAGATTGACCCCATGACAGGCTTTATACTGTCATACAGCCCTTCATTAGCTATATATCGGTATTGATACTAGAAAACATATATTCAAGCTTCGGTCTTTCAGTATTTACTAGATCTATAGGGCCTGGGGTGTTCAATGCTTCTGCAGCTTGTAGGCAGCAGCCATAGAGGATAGGTACTGGGCCGACGTTCTATACTCATTATGTGTGGGAATAGCTCTCCTTGCCTGCAGGAGATCGGGCAGTGGCTCGGAGCATCTCAGCCTACATGGTGGGGATATGCCGCATGCAGATGACGATAGACCTATAGCGAAGATATGTATAGCTGTTTGTAGTTTAGTCGTGGATATATATCTCCTATGGTAGTCTCGCAAGCCGAATCTACACAATTCTATCCTGCTGTGATGTGATTGCCCTTCTTCGAGTTCGGATGTTGTGATCATAATATCGATCGAATACAGCAGGGAATCTTCGAGCTGGGTATATACTGCCACTTAGATGACTTGATGGAATCTATCCTGAAAGGACGGCCAGAGCTTCACCTAGTACTCGTATTTCGTATATCTTAAGATCCTATACCCTACGCACATGCACCATATTTTTAATTTTTTTTTTTTTGATTTTTTGGGGGTTTTCTGGTTTAAGTACAGGCCTTTGATTACGTCTCCATAAGAAACCCTCATCAGTAGTAGAAAGAGCCTGTTATGCATCATAAAGGAAAGAAAGAAAAAAGCTCTCATCGGTGTCATCGTCATCGTCAGTGAAAGGTGTATCGTCATATCATAGACATAGAAGAGAGAGGAAACGCGCATCCATAGTTATAGGAAAGAAAGGCCATATCATAGTAGTAGTGATAGTAGTAAAAGACCCCTATCCGTAGTAATCATTGGGCGAAGCCCGATTGATACACCATAGGAATTAGTGGGATGAGAGAGGAAAAGAAAGAATATCTGGAAAGCACAACAGTAGAATAGTGATAGAGTAAGGAAGCCTCAAAGGGGCATACTAGAGAGGGAAGTAATTAAGAGGGGGCAAGAAGTCATGTCAATGAAAAGCAATAGGACGTAAAAGACATGATAGTCGTGAGGACACTAGAAAGAAAAAAAGAATGCGTCATGGAAATATCTGGAAAGAATGGATGTTCAGTTGCGTTTAGCGGCCTTGCCCTTGGCAGCCTTACCCTGAGCAGCTTTGCCTTTACCTTTGGCAGTCTTGCCAGAGAAGGCGTTGTCGATTGACGACGTGTTGATAAAGACAGCGGGCTTCTGAGCTTTCAGCTTCGGTTTTTCCTCTTCATCGTTGTCGGAGTCGTCAGCGTTAGCATCGGAGGCCTCGGGTTTAAAATCGTTGACATTGCGGACAGCCATGACGTAGACCATCCATGCGTTGCGCTCCCGATACTTGGGATTGGCGAGTTCGATCCGAGCACTCTCTTCGAGATTATCCGTGAGTGCGGCCGAGATTCGTTTAGTGAAGCGCCGTTTGCTGTCAGGGCGGCCCAAAGTGTATCTCTCTAGCTTTGAGTCGGAGGCGAAGGCCCTAAGGAGGCAGTCGTGGAGCCTGCGGTAGGATCTCTGGGAGATGCGGAAGCAAGGCCTGAGATCATCGGCTGCCAATTGCTCCTTGGTCAAGTGCGAGCAATCAGAAGGCCGCTCATGGGTAACATAGACTGGCTCATTGACATCTATTTGGTCAGAGAAATCTTCAAACTCTTCATCTTCGAAGTCTGGCTCCTTTGGTGCGTTCACGCGAAGCTTGATCCTTGGAGTTATGCTGCTAGTTGCGTTGGCCTGATGATCAGTGATCGGGGCGTTCTCCCGTGACTCGCTTGCACCATCGTAGGAAGATTGGCCGTTGAACTCAGAAGAGGTTGGAGGGTCTGTGGAGTAGAGAAGACTCGAGAATTCTTGCGCCATTGCTAAGACTTCAGGGTCCAGCTTCTTGTTTCGCCCGCGAACGTAGCGGTCATATTGTGCGTCTAGCACCGCGTCAAATTGATCTGTAGGAAGACCGCGGATCAGAGCACCGAAACCACGGCTGGGAAGACTCTCGTTGATAGTGAAGTTTGTTTGATCGAAGCCAACGTCATCTTGGAGGGTGTCATTGCTTAGTTGTTTGTCGTCATGCTCAAGGATGCCGTGTTTGAGAGCGCGTGCGTCGGTTACGAGATTTTCAAGGTTTTCCAATGTAAGACGGGCCGGCTTCTTGAAGAATTGTATGTGATGTTCAAGACCAGTACGGATTTTACCAGTTTCTTGATCGAATATGAGGCGGAAGACCTTGTCCGTGTCGACACCATCTTGAAGCTGAGGGTACGCCAATTTTCTGGACATCTCAATCGCTTGAAATTGGTAGTTTCCTGCTCCCAAAGTCAGCTACGACTGCTATTTTTTAAAACATATGAAGCATTGATTGGCAGCTTTGCATATTAAGCGTATTACTAACCCTCTTCCTTGCTGAGCTCTGGCCAGCGAGGAGCAACAAAATTCATTTTTGCTTCGGGATCATACACAACAGCTGGTGCTGGAGCAACCTGACTCGGAGTCATCGCCTTCTGCAAGTCGGCGATCTTCAAAAGGCGAGGATCAAGGGAGGTATCCATTTCGTCAGTGGTGGCTTCCGTTTCGTTTGACTCGGTAGCAGGGTCTTGCGCAGCAGCAGAGGTGGAGTTTTCTGATGGGTTAGGAGGTGGTAGTGAATTCAATTGGTCGTCGTTCATGACCTTCTGGAGAGAATTCCAGAATGGACAATCGAAAGCGTTGATGTGCTTCGAGTCCCGCCAGATATTCCTGTACAGATGTGGAAGCATGTCTCGAGCTGTCAGGCACCATGAACACTCAGGATCATACGAGAGTGCTACATCTGTAATTGGGACCTGGTGCCAAAATTGCTCTTCTCCTAGGAGAAGTGCGTGGGCAGGAGGTTCTTCGTAAATAGCAGTTGAGCCATCTGGATTCATAGGCTCGTACTCAGCAACCCACTTTGCAAACTCTTCACTGCCGAGGTCGATTTCGCCCCCGTCATCTGGAATGTTTTCTGATAAGCCTTCTTGATTGTTTCTGGGGTTTGGCTCCCCGATTGTGCTGGTATTCGGAATTGGCGCAAAAGTAACCTCGCTCAGGGAGGCCCTGCTTCCTTCAGAGACTTCGAGCTGCAGAGGGGCTTTTTTGCGGCCTCTGTCTGACTTTTTGTTCTGTGGATGAGTAGAGATAGGTCCAGGTTTAATCCGAACCCGGCGAATTTGGCGGTCGTGTTCGTGCTGCCCTGCTGGGCGCTTCCCGCCTTGTTGCATCTCGGCAAAAGGAAGGTGGTTAGGTTTCGTGCGACGCGACGGAGTAAAGGCAGTGAGTGGTTCAGCAAAACGTTTCTGAAAAGAGTGGGAACGTAAATGATATGTGGGGAGCGCGATGATGAAGAGGGGGTTGAAACGGATTGGAATTTTTACAGTGGCAGCAGCTGGGGATTTTTTTTTGTGTGGGCATCATGACAACAACACTGCACGCCCTGAGGGTGCTCTGACATCTCCACTAACTAAACTTGCCCACAGGCCAAATTTCGATGCATGGTACGCAACATTTACTGAAACGAGTTGAGCGTAAGCCCTGTAAGATATATCTTTATCAAGTGGGAGTTTATCACCTAAGCTAGACTGTGGATGGGCGGGGAAAACTTTGAACCACGACCTCTGCACAGTATGGATTTGCGCTATCACCGGATGTCTGACGCCCGTGGAAGTGACGGCGCATCTCATTCATTCTTCACAAGAGCATTCTTTCAATCCGTTGACAGCTAAATATCATAGAAAGTATACTAGTTCTTGGCTGGGCCTGTTGTCAGCTGTCACTGGCAGCCTGTCTGACGGTGAGATATAACAAGTGGGCAGAGCTTCACCGCCGCAAAAATAAATACTCAAAAATAGAGTGTCATACCACATATCCGCTCGAAGCCCACACAGAAACACTTATACGTGATAGAACGAGAGTCGCAATTTTCTTGTGAATAAAAGACTTCAATGCGCAAACTAATGTTGGAAATATATATATCGCATCTATCAGGCATCGGGGCAAGATGATGGGCGATCTCACCTTTCCCCCTTTACTTAATTCAGGCCCAGAAGCTGGTGCTGCTCATCAACCATCCCCGATTCGCTCTATAGTTGTTCGTAACGCTTTTTGTTTCGAAAGTTCTCTCTGCCTTTGAACTCCGGCCGTGGATGGCTTTAGTATCGACACCATATTTCCGCTTAGGTTATAGCTGCTCTTTGTATTCAATCCATGAGGCCGGCTTGTTGGTCAAAGAATCTTATTATTCTAGGCCGCTAGCCCTTGGCATCAGCACCTAGAGCTCAGGTTGGGTGCTCGAAGCCCCCTTTGCTGAGGCTTCTTCTGACTCCCGTTGTCTTCAGTGATCTTTCAAATGCCTAGGAATTGGCCTGTTATCTCGGCACACTGCCACCCAGGCAGGATCCCCGGCTTGACCGTATTAGTGCCGTTAGATTTTCGCTTGCAGTTCGTCGCGGCCTCGGAAGCACGTACTAACTGCACCCTACGAGCTCTCGGCTAAGTAGATGCATATGAGCTGGAAAGCCTGCCCACGACCAACCCTAAGATTGGTTTTGCACCGTTGTCGAAGGCTTGGGTGACTGAGCATGCATGCATCTGGAGATTGCGAATCGTCCCTCATGCCTTTCTTTTCTCTGAAAGTCGAACCGAGAATATTCCAATTCTCTTGAGTAGAATCGGAATATGCTGGCAGAATACTTGATTCTTCCATGGGGATTTCTATTGAGACATCACCTCTACAGGTCGTACAGGTCCATCACGCGAGAAGAATCGAAGTTACCAGGCCCAAACTGCCCAAAATCTTCATTGATGATGCAGGTAAGAGGTACCAGTCTGAACAAGAGTGTAGGACTCGGGACCTGTATTCTAACTGGACTGAACAGCGAAGGGATTAAAAAGCTTCGCAGCTGGATTTATATGACAATAGTTCTATTTATCGATTAGCTGTCGTAAGGTGTTCCGTAATCTAACACTCGCCGGGTCTCGTATCTAAACTTTTTGGTGTCCCACCCAAATGATGAACACTAGGTAAGATCCTAGAAAGAGCATCACGATCGAGAAGATGATCCAATCTTTCACGGTGATCGGTTCTTCTTCCTCTGGTGGAGGCCACGGCGACCGCGTGCGTCGGCCCGGTGACGGATGGTTCATCCCTTGAGAGCTCGGTGTGGAATCTCTTCGCTTCAGAATATGCTTTCTGAACATTCGCCAGTAAGAGTTAATTTGCTTCCTCCTGTACCATTCGTCTTTGCGAGGTGGCAAGGGTGGCAGCGACTGGGCGCGTCGTTCCTCTATGTTGCCCGGTATCCAGATAGTGGTCAAGACGGAATCATCTGAGGCGGCATCCTCTTGGTCGGCTGACTGGGAGTGCTGTACGGTCGACTGGCGCTGGATATCCTGCCACGAAACTGGTTCAGGGGGAGGGCGGATGTGGCGGTATTTGGTGCGGCCGCGAAGATCGTCCATCAGAATGTCCTCCATGATTGGCTCTTGGTAATTCTGCAAGAACTCCTCACCACGATGGCTCCAGGATCTTCTTCTGAGTGGAGGAGGTGGTATGGAGAACTCGCCAAAGGCAGTGCTATCCTTTGTTTTGAAAGGGACGGTAGGAAGCGGCTTGTCCAGCTTGGCTGACATTATTATCTCTCCCCAGATGTGTGGTAGTGGCCTGCCTTTAGCATCGTAGTCCTGGCTCCGCCGTCTGCGGGCCGGCAAGACAGCCGAAGGCGTGTGTAGATTTGAGCTGGCCATGACAGCAGAGAACCTCTAGATGTCAAGCCAAAGTTAGCGAATGCGCGAACGTGCAACGCGACACTGAGCAGGCACAATGGTATCAATCACACCTCAATCAAAGAACATCGAGCTCTGGGTAGTTGGAACAGCGTATTATTACTGGTCGCAGTATCTGCAGAGGGTGATGTAGTGATGTTGGTCTGGCTCAGTAGTGGTGGTGGTAAGTGCTGCAGAGGACTATTATTGCGGCCAAGGCGAAGGGTTCCGACCGTAAACCTAATGTGTTGTGTATCGTGGCAATTCCAGTTTGGGACAAATTTCCATTTATGGAATGGCTTGATGTGCAAAGCCCTCGGCCGAGGCGGTCTCGAGACACCAGTAAGGCTAGGACAATAGCGGCCTAACAAAGCTTCAAGATAATATATTTGCGTCAGACGCCTATGCGCATATGTCCGCATGAATTCACGGAGAATTATCATATTATACCGATCAATCTGCAGAGACGCCAGTTATCCATCGGACTGGTTCCTCGTTCGCGCGCGCAGCCAAGCCCAGCCTGCTACAACATAAAGTGCCCATTCAACTTCCTGGCGCCGTTTCAACCTGGCAATCAAGACCTTCTCCCAGAAACCGATACCATCGATTACGCCAGGATCCTCAGCTATGGCTTTTGTCAGATGAGAACAAAATATGTTGTTATGGATCGGGTTTTGAGCGAGGTTGAGCTCAAGTAACTCTGGTTGCTCTAGAATAACGCCCAGTAAAACGCTGTGGAGCCTTTTGAACTCATCCTGCGTCAGATGTCCTAGAACTTTCCGAATAGAAGCTGGAGCGATCGTATCTTCATTTGAGATTGAATTTGGTGTTTCGTACGCGATTCTAAGCAGTGACGGACGACCGATATACCACTCTAAGACTTTGGGGGGCAACGGTGCGTCCGGATGATTTGATAACCATTGCGGCGGACGTGATTGCATGCGAGCTTTCACAGCAGTTTCGATTTCTTGTTTCATGGTAGCGCTTGATTATGTGATCAGGCTAGGGCGAATGTTTCCTCTGGACTCTAACATTCCGTGTTATGGGAAAAGTTTAAACGAAATGGTCGGGGTTCGAGCGCGAGGGCAGATTTGCATTGGCAATACGATACTTTAAAGTACTGAGGTCATGGAGTATAGTTGGCCCCGTTACGATCTAGTATTTCAAGTGGATGGAAAGTAAGATAGGGATTATGGATATGGATTGGATTCTGCAGCTTGTTGGGGTATCTGAAACGGTTTTCACAAACCTTGGTTCACAAGCTCACGAGTCGCTTTACACCGTAGGGTCAGACTATGGTTGCTTTATGTCAGAGATATTGAGAACCAGACTGTATCGTCAAAACTTGCGACAAAGGCTGTTAAAACCTCAGATATGGAGCTGCACCTGGCAGAATTGGCAGTTAGTATTAATCGAGAAACATAGAGAAGAATCCCGCATAGGTTTAATGGAACCAGCATGAAAGGTGGAATTAGTTTTGCATTCTATATATGATTCTAAGTCTAGGATACGTGATTGCGACTGAAACTGATTCGCTGTTGATATGTTCGGATGGGCATATGATAACGGTTTTAGCTTTGAAATATCATTCACGTTGACCGACGTTGCCAGCGCTGAGACTTTATTATTCAGCTAGCCAGGCCTTGCTGCGTCAAAGCCCACTAAAATGACAACGATTCAACGATTTTTTTGGCTCGCGTCGCGCCACCGCTTGTAATCCGAACCACGAAACTAGCATACTAGCTACATTGACCAACATCCTCGCACCATAACGACTGAATCATAAGCCTATAGGCCTACTTCCTTGCCGCTAGACCTTGGTGAGTGAGAGTAACTAATGCGTTAAGTACTCAAAGTTCTGTTCCCTTGATTCCGCTTCTACTACTATAGCACTAGATATTCAGGGCGGACACCCCCCAACTTCTTCTCTACGTTGATATTGCCATAGTTAATTTAACTCTACTTGCATATCTCTAATGTCATAGAGGTCTTACTGCGGTACTGGCTAACCATTCCTACATCTGTTAGAGAACCCGGCCACTGTGCTCCCCAGTCAGTGTTTCAATCGCCCTGAATTCCTCCCACTGTTCGAGCAGCGCCTTTCCTTCTCAGCGGAAGCTTTCCATACCAGCATCACCGGGACGACTGTAGCAGATTCCGCAGCCGCTGTTACGGCTACTGGCACTGACACGAAGTTCCTCGAGGCTCTACCGCATCGCAATAATACTCCTTTCGCTCCAGCGAGTACAGCAGAGAGACGTGTAAGCTGGGATCGCAACAGCATCGAGGCCATCAGCGACAGTACAACTTGCAGAGCTATCGGGCCGATATGACCCTACAGGAGGTCTGCAGTATGCTGGTGGTAGTAGTCATCATGGTCGTGGCTTCGATCGTGGTTGCACTCATGACCCCCGTGGCCCATGGGCGGGCTCATGGTGTCCGTTACCAACCGCGGCCGCGGCACTATGGGCGTGGCTATTGAGCATTCAATCAGGTCAGCAGATGGATATTGTAATAATGCGTGCTTGAGATGCTAAGATACCTGCCGAATAGAACAAATGCCCACTGCACCGGCAGTGTTGCAAATCACCGTTACCAACAATACTACAGTCAACGCTATCATTATCACTGCCATCGTTTGTTCTACTATAGTCGTGGATTGCGGGCTCCACGTCGGCACTTGAGTGGACGTGGATGAAGGCGGATTAGTTGCTCTTACGCTTAGTGATGATTGATTCATTTTGGTTTAAAGCTATCGTCGGGCTAGTGGTAAATTGGAGACTCTAGATTCTATTTTAGACGGTATCTCAGGCCTTATAGGATTACAATTCATACTCAGATGATGAGCTTGCTCGTATTGATCCATCGCCACTGTAGCGACTGTACGGGACGTGAGAAGTATCGTGTATTAAATTCTATTTGAAAGAACTCTTGAGTGTATTGACGGTAGAGGTACGTATGTTGTTGGAAGGAGACGCGAAGGAGCTAGCCGGACGAACGGTTGAAATAGACGCTGTAGAGAGGGCTTAAACAAGTCTCGTCGGCAATCCCGAGATTCTCAAAGAGAAAAACCTTCAAGGTAAAAAAGAAAGACATCTTGCGATTCGCTCAATCAGGTAAGATCGACGGGGTCTCCGGGCTTGGTACCGCGCCTATATTGCTTCATGACCTTCTTCAAGTTCTCACTCCCAACCTTTAGCTTGACGATCAAAGTCTTGGCCTTTGCTCGAGACTCTGTGGCCTGTTCCTGAATCTTCCTTCTGGACCTCCTTATAATTCTGGGGTTCGCTCTGTCGACCAATTTTCGGCCTTTACGCTTCGGCTTTGGCGGTCGCCCGCGCTTTGGCCCGGAGACCGGGTTTGGCGTATCATTGATCAATTTTTGCAGGTTCTGTTTTCCAACTTTCAAGACGACAATCAATGACTTTTTCTTCGCCTCTTCGGTAGATCTTGCTTCGGAATCGGGGCTGCTGGGAACTCCGAGCTGTTGAACATGCGGGAAGCCCTTCAACTTGCATGGATCGAGCCTCAACGTAACCATGCATTTTCTGCGCGGCTTCAACCAGTTGGCGGTTCTCTTCAGCTTTCCCTTCTCCACGAGTTCCTTCTTACGATTTTCCAACTCGCGTTTGACTTTGGTTCTGGCAGATTTTAGCAGTATGAGCCTCTTGTTCGCTTTCCTTCGATCCTTGATGACCTCTCTTATGACGCCTTCGCAGACTTTGTACAGGAGATAGCCTGAGGTACGGTAGCTTCCAATCTTGTAGACGGCGTCGGATATTGCCATCATCGCATCGTATATCTTCGTCATGCGTGGTAACATGTCTTCCGGTACCAAATCCTTGCGCAAGCAGCTGGCGACGTCTGCAGCGTAGCCGCGCATACCAATGTTGATATCCTCCGCTAAGCGATTGCGCTTCTCTTCACTGCGGTAGTTGTAGCTGACGAGGTCGCTTTTGCACCAATAGCGACCGATAAGATATCTTTTGATGCAGCGAATGACCCATGGCTTGAGGCCCAAGACGTTCGCGTAGTGTTCGTAAGGAGAGTTGTTTGGGATCATTTTCATGTACCCCTGGCGATCGGCACGTGGCAGCGGTGGCGTATTGACGACGAACCATGCTGGAAAATTTGAGAACTTGTCGCCCGGGTTTGTCGGGCGAAGTGGTGGTGGAGGCGGCATGAGCAGTCGGTCTCTGAGAGCCTTGAGGGCCCGTGGTTTCTTTTGTGCTCCACGTTTGGAGCGTAGCTGGACGCTCAGGCCACAAAGAGTCGTTGAGACCATATTCACTGTATTTCGATAGGAAGATAGTTTATATTTTCGATGGAGAAGTTTCAGGTATGTTTGATAGTCGGTAGTGATGCTGGGATGGTAGCTCCAGCGTAGATCAAGTGTGTAGTAAACGTGCGACTGAACGAGAGAAGAAGCAAAGTTGTGGATGTGGATTTCCAGCGAGGTCAAAGGACAGTAGATGATAGGGAATATGAATATGGTCAGGTTACTGACCCGGGAACTAAGATGAGAGTAAGCTAGAGAATGATGTGGAAGTGTTAGAAATAAAGTAACAAAAATTCAGCGCTGAGAATGGGATATGAGGTCAAACAGAGAATTCGATACCACGCGACACGGAGAAGCCAAAGAAATATTGCATGTAAGTAGCGAAACACACGAGAATGACTATTTTGAAAAGAATAGAACGAGGAGAGCCAGAATAGGCGTCTTGATACCAAGTTGTTCTGTGATGACAAACCGAGACTCAGCTAGCATCAACGACAGGGAGAGATTTAATGGCAATGTCCTCTTCGAGCTCGTCATCTTCCAAATCTTCACCTGCCTCTCTTTTCTCGTGGCGCCGTTGCGCTTCGTCTTTCAGTTTCTGGACCCAGAACATCTCCAACTCTTCGTCTTCTTCGTCGATCTCGGCCCTGAGCTCGAACCGCTCCTCCGGGCTGATTTTGCCGAACCATTCTGTGTACCAACCGCCCCACTTCTCTTTGAGACTTTCGACATCTCGCCAGTCGTCGCCGAATTTGATAGTGTATTTTTTGGTCTTATCAAATTCAATGTGCTCTGGTGTTGGTCCATCGAGGAATTTGACCCGGCCTGGTGTGGGTGGAGGGGGCCATCTCTTTGGTTTGTCGATACCGATACTCGCAAGCTCTTGCCTTGAGATACAGACTGTCACTGACTGAGTTCGCCTATGGCCACGAACATGAGGTGGTTTAGGACCAGCTGATCTTGGAGCTGGAGCTGGAAGGGCCGAGCTTTCGTTCCTTGGCCCGCCCGAAGATGGCCCTCCGAATCGAAAATTTGAGAAGTTGGGAGCAGTATTTTCGGATGGCTCTGCAGAGCGAGGTCTTCTAGGGAAGGAAAATGCTGGGTTAATAGCCATGGGCCTTGGCACATCCAACAGGAATGTATCCCCCCCGAGAACTTTCTGAGCGGTTGTACGAGGATCCGGTCTGCTGCTGGGGTTGACTGGATTTGGGTGTGGAGATGCTGGTCTCGCCATGACCTTCGCATTCTTGCCGCTTCTGGGACTTTGAACGGGGCTGAGAACCGGACTCAGGACCGGACTCAGAACCGGACTGAGAATTGGACTGAGAATTGGACTGAGAAGTGGGCTCATTAGAGGGCTACCGAGTGGGCTCGCCATGTCGTGGTACTGATAGCCTTCAGGCTCGTCCTTCATCTTAGTGAACGGGTCTGTGTATATCGCAGGTCGCTGAGTGGGACCGTGGGCTTAAACAGGGCGTCGGAACGAAAAGACACGAGTCCGGTCTAGAAGCGCCGTTAGCATCTCGCTGACTATGACGCTGGCAAGTTATCTGTGACCACGTGCCTTCTATGGTTCTTGCTGGTTTGCTACCTGGATGGTGATGGTCGATAGTTATCTGGGGGTTCTGTCTCGATCTCCTAGAGAAGTTAGCATGTCACTCCTAATCGCATGAGCGGATGGAAATACTCCCACCTGGGACATACCACGATGGAATATGAGCGAACGATGGTCGGGCGGCAGGTGAACTGGATTTATAATGAGTGAATAGGGTCAATCAGAACGACGGCGTGGAAACGAAGGTATAACGAGAGTAAATGTTGAAGGTTGCTAAGCTCACGCTCTATCGATATTCAAATCGTCGGTAGATGCACAACTCGAGGGAGAGAAACAGTGTGGAGCATATGCCACCACTTGTACCTCGTGTCACAGAAGTGAAAGCGCTTGATTTTCTGTATTCGGGAGCCCAACTGAGTAGTCTTAAGTACAATCGAAAAAGAAAATGCTATGGATTTCAGTTCCTAGCATATTAGAAGAGCGACGAGTGAAGTTTGGCACCATTTGATTAAGCGTGAATATCCGGAACCAATTCTTTCAACGGCCGTACAGCCCCCCAAAACGCACCCCGTGAGCCACCTGAATCTTCTGCTAGTCGTGCCATTTCAGGAAGTCTGTTCATATCCCTCGTACCGCATTAGACATCTTTCTACTCGTCATAATCTGCTTCCCCAATGTCGTCCTCCGTCCAATTGTCCCACCCTCTGAATGACGACAAGAGCCCTGGCACACTCTTCAATAGTACCACGAGAATGCAGATAAACCCGTAGAAGAACAGAACATCCATGACACTCGTTCCCGTGTTGTCAGAGGTCGCATGTTCGATATGTTCGCCGTCACTCCCCTCATTCACGTTGTGGGCTCGACGAGTATTACGAGTGCGGCGAAGTGGCGGCTCGTATGGCGCACGAGCAAACTCATCAGAACTGGAAGAGTCGCTGAGCTCTTGGATCTTTGCTTTCGAGCCGCGGGCATCGCCGTCGTCGTGCCCGTCTTCGACAAACATGGGGTCGAAGGTGTCTCCGTGATGGAGGACTGGTCTCGCGTGGAACTCCCGTTCCCCAGGTTCGTGACCGTCCTGTGCACAAGTGGTGCACCAAGAATCCTCATGATGATTTTTCAAAGATGGACGACGATGGTGCCCAGTAGATTTGTGACGGTGGCTATCACGATTGCCGCGGTGGTGGAGATGCTGAGGATGGATAGGGGCGTTATCGGCCGGAAGAAGGTCCGTTGGAGAGACGGGGCGCCACTTGTCAGAGACGACGTTGGTTTGCGCAGGCTCATCTTGTACGTGGATGTGGTAGATCGGCATGGTGGTAGGTGTTCCGGTCACCTAGGACCCGGTGCCAGCGGGAGCTGCGCGAGGTCTGTTAGATACAGCCTCCTCATATACCGTGATAGGGATTCTGAACCTGCGTCAGTGGAGTGTATTACTTACGCTGAGATAGCCGTAGATTCTATCGTCGATGTGATGAGCACTTCCCGCCGAAGATGGTGGAATGACAGTCCAAGGTTTGTTGGAGGAAGTTTGGAGGTTCAGCAGCGCCCGGCGCGATATATATAGCCGCGACCCACCGCAATATGGGTAATAGAAAACAGCAACGTTGGTTTGCAAAACCCAATTGAAGCAACACGATGAATATCTAAAATATTATCCGAAGATGTAACTGTGCTGCATGCGCACATAATCGGTAGCTCAAGAACTGTTATCTTGACGCCATTACTATTTTTAAATACACATCCAACATACCTACTATCGTGATACGTACTGGCCCACACTGTGCATTCCGAGCACATAATTATTTCACACGTCATTCAACTCTATATATGATGCATCGATGCTGTATTCGCTTTGTCTCGTGAACCAGATGCCTCCGGCAGGCCTGCTTCGCAGGCCCTATAGGACGGCTGATCTGGCTTGCGAGACAAGTATTCGCTCAGAATGATTGGTGTGTAAACCTCCAGGGAGCACCATGATACCAGCGGACATGATACCATCACATTGTATACTAAAAATACCCAAGTCCGCGCCCCGGGGAATAAAATCACACACTTACACCTAAAAGCACCTATTACCTAGGAATTTGAATACGCGTCCTAGAGCCATGGATTGATAGAGCTCATCCGTGATGCCACATGCGGACCTTCTAGTAATACTTCAATCGTATCCATGTTCACAATAGATCTGTTTGGTCGCATACATATGCGCTCATAGTAAGAATCTCGAATACTATGTCCATGCATTCCGTAGAAGTAAGCTATGTTGCAGCCTTACGAAACGTTAGGACTTACAATTCGTAGAGTTTACAGATCTGGCTAAGGCCCATTCACAGAAGTGGATAATCAGAGAGGATAATTATTGATCATTTGAGCTGTCCGACTAAGGCTTGCTAAACTGATCTTCCAGGTCTAGAACAGTAGGCTAAACACGTTGCTTGCATGTTGTGAAACAGTGCACTATCAATCTACCAGCGACGTTGCATCCCAATGAAAAGCCCCCTGCCTCTCGCGATTTGGAACCACGCGAGATGTGAGGAGGTTCCGGAGTACATATCGAGAGCCACGCCACCGAGTGAAATTCTGAAGCGTCCAGAGCAACCCCAAGGATATCTTGTAGCAACCCATAGGGCTGACTTTCGTGAATAGAGATTCCCTGTACGATCACTATATTCGCTGTGTAGTGCTGCTCGATGATGTAATGTTAACCTTTGTCTGTTTTCTCCTCTTATATGGCAGTGTGGACACAGCTCTCACCCTGTATTTCGTGCCAACATGTTTGTAGATAGTCTTGAGTGTGTAGGCAGTCCGATGAAGCTCGAATACCGTGAAAGCTAAAGGCAAAGCTTCAGCAGTCACTAGCGTTGAATAGCAGTCGCAAGAAGCTGAATGGCAGCCCTCTTCAGCTGTAATAGCAGTCACGGCCTCAGGTAGAGTATCGTTGATAATGGCAGTCCTGCGGCGCAACTCGCATTCTATCAGTGCCCATTCAGAAGTGCAGTCGAAACGTAAGGCGTTAATTGCCCACAGATAAAAATGATCGAGTTGAGCATCCATCTACCCTCCCTCCTACTGACCTTTGCATCACACAACCATAGCAACATCTCATTCCCTCGAGCTGTCGACTCTATTGATCCGCCGAATCTTGCAAGCATTCCTCTCTATCGTCTCCCTTGACCTTCTGTGCACGTCGACCGAACTTCTCGTCGTAAGCATCCGCGTCGATAACCCACACCGGAAGCCCCCCGCAGAAACTGGTATGTAGAAGTCGCAATGCCTCACTCCAGTCCCGTTCCCGTGGGTGTAGTATCAGACCATGGCATTCGATACAGCAAAAGTGGAACTCCGTGATGTTCGACTTGCATATTGAATACCGGATACTGATGCTCTCGTGTCCACAGCTGCCGTTGCCAAAGATCCTGACGAATTACCAAACGGACCCAACCACGCATAACCAACCACAGTTCAAAATGGTAAGTCGTAGTTCGATGAATTCGTATGAGGCGATATGCTGAATTGCTTTGGTGCGGTCGCAGAACACGGTTATGACATCTGGAAACGGGCAAGGCGCTGCTGCTGGTACTGGTCTCAAGTTGACGACCACTCGTCCGAGTGGGAGACCTGATTTGGACGATCCAGCACCGAGGAAGCCGTCCAAGGAAAAGGCTAAGACTAACGAGCCTCAACACAGCGCTGAAGCCTCTGCTGCCGCCGGAGCTTCTGCTGAAAACCCAGAGCCTGAGAAATATCGCATCGATGGCCGCACATTCAGTCTCAAGGCAGGGCGTGAGCTCTTGAATCTCAGTACTAAGCAATATGATACCTTGATGAGGTATCTAAATTCATTCTTCGACATCAACGTCGAACTGAGCATGGAGCAAGCAGGCAACCTCCGCGGGAAGCGTACCATCATCGACCGCATCCTCGCCGGCATCAGTCAGTTCCTCAACGAGTTGAGAGGTGATCCCATTGAGCCCGTTGTCCAGCATCTGTTGGCTCTTCCTGATAGAGAGCTTGTTAACTGGGTCCTATACTCGATGGCCATCGAGTTGCGCCGTGCCCGGATGGAACGTAGCCGGCGTGCTAAGAAACGAGCCGCCCTCGAGAAAGCCGCTCGCGAGAAAGCTGCTCTCGAGAAAGCCGCTCTCGAGGAAGCCGCTCGCGAGAAAGCCTCTGAAGATGGAGAAGGAGACCCCGAGAATCTCCCCGGCAATGAGTTGTTGTCGCATCTTCCTATGATCGAAGTAGCTGCTCCCGCCCAACCCGGACTGGCCGCTATTGCGGAGATGAGTCTTGCCTACTCTCCTGAATACGCACAGATCATTGAATTCCTCCGTCAGGAGGACAACTTTGTAAGTTCCCATACGGCCCTTGGCTCGGCATGGACTCTTAGGCTGACGCGTCTGGTGCTATCGATGCGGCAGTGAACTAACGCTCCAAGCTGCAAGAGAAAACGCCGTCATATATTGTCGTTTGTCCGTACGAAATTCTTTGACTGTTATCATCACTGCTTAACCTTCCCGAAATGATGCCTGTTTCAAAGGTCAAGCACCTCTGATGCGTATCAACTCGTGATCATATCCTCTCTGATTTTTTCTGTGTCTTTCTCATAATGTAATTTCCTTTCCTTTGACCTTAACGGGAACAAAAAAAAAACGCACTGCAATGAATGGCGGCTCATGTACCGAACCCAAAAAGGCTGGAACAGTCATCGCCAGCCTTCATGTGTAGTGCGATTGTCTCCCTACTCGGTCATTAGGTTTCGTTTCCAAGTATTATAGCAAGTTGAATCCAAGAGGCTTACCTCGTCGAAAATTCTCCTGATGCCCTTGTAGCCGCTCATCGGTCTTACTCTCCCGTGACGGCGAATTATCAAAACACGACTTATTTGCAGGGCTTAGCTAGTGTGCCAGGAAGCCGTGAAATAGAACACGACAGGTCAGTCACGAGAGCCCTTGGGACTATCACCACTGAAGGGCTCTCTAGGTTGACTTGGACCTTAGTGTAATAGAGCTCTTGAATAGAAGTCGTAGAACAATCCCTCGTAGCATGTAACTCGGCCGTTAGACTTGCTCATGCTTAGATTTGGCTGTCTTGAATTTCCTTAGGCTCTGGATGCCTCATTTATTTGCTCTTTCACAGACGCGCCCTCTCGCCTGGAGAGCAGCCGATCAGCCCATCCGCCGTGCTCAACATCCGTAAGGAAGAATACTGTAGCAGGAAACTCGTATGCTCGGTAGTACGTCTGTCTCCAGCGATACAGCGCAAGATTATGACTTTATCACTGCTCCCCGACGAAGAACACCACGTGAATATCCCAATGATACAGTCCTCTTTACTCCCCAACTGCAAAGAGTGTGGTAGTGACCTCGTAGGCTGGAATTTGGATGTCATAGAGCCCTCCGAGCGACGGTTCGACGGCCCTTAAGTCGCGTGGATACCAGCAAATGCTGCCCGACGATGTTTGAATGTAGTAGCAGCTGGGCAAGAGCCCTAAGCTGTAACTGTAGCAGTCACAGCTAGATGCTTTCCCTGCAGCTTAATGACTACCGTTGAGAGCCCCATTCGGAAATTCTGGTGGCATAGGCTGCGGAAACGAGGCAAAGCCCACCCAAAGCCCCACAGTGAAAGTCATGCTGTAGACCATCACCCGAGAACATCATCCACCTGTACCGAGCGCCTCGTGAAAGACCATTATCGCACCACCAAAGATGGCTCATATGTCTTCGTCGTTCAGTCTTATCGTAAGGCTCTCTATTGCTCCCTTTGCTCTGCGCTCCTTACCGCTGTCCTCGTGCTGCTAACACAAGACTGCAAAGTCGACAGTAGAGGAAGTCGCTGTACCGAAGGTCACCTTGTTCCTCCGGCATTAGGTCGAAACCCCCCAGGGCTTGCAATTGAAGTGACCATGTGAATTAGAATAGGTATGTCTTGAGCTCTTCTCGCTATCTTGTTGTAGCGTTCGCTGGTCTCGCGAGCTAGGATTCACCGACCTGCCTCTGCACCTCGCATGTCTAGCTTACGAGACCAGGGCTCGTATGACCTCCGCGTGAGGTCTCCTGTTCATGTTGTAAGATCAAAATGTCTTGTGAACTGACGCCCTGATGCTCAAGAGAAGCCCAGCTTGCGAGATCAGATAGGGGTCTGTGCTTGTTCGAGTGTCCCCAGAAGTGGTGTTATCTATCGTGTTTCAGTTTGAATCGTGAATCTTCTGGCTAGATCGTAATGTATTGTGGCTTGACGCTCAAGACTGACTGAGAGATCTTTGAACCTAGGTTGCTTGTATCATTCTTGCCCGAGAAGGCCAGTCCGAGGCCGCGATAAGGCGAGCAGTCGTATGCTCTTCTTCCCTCAGAAATCGAATTCAGAGCATAGACTAATAGTCCGGAAGGCTAAGGTTGCTGAGTTGTAACGGGCGGTATGCAGGGTGATTTTGTATCCAGCGAGAGCAGCACACAAGTGACCACGACAAGAAAGACCGTTGCTCTCTCTATGAACCGGCCGGAGGGCCGTACGGTTATAGACACAGGCGTGCTCCACGGAATACCGCCGCCAGCAGATAAGCGATAGGCAAACAGGCTTCTGGGACGGCCACGCCTGATGCAAGTACGGCCATATCCGCCGCGAGCAAGGAAGGGCTGGGCAGGGATCAAAAAGATTGATACGACGGACAGAACCTCAATTCCGAAGCTGCAAAAGGGCGGTTGGGGCTTTCCAGCAGAGCTCTTGACAGTTCAAGAAACATATTCTGGTGGTCTTACCAAACGAATCCGGAGGATGACGCTGTGAGTTGAGAGAAGCTGACGAAGAATTCAGCCCTCAAGGGCGAGATCTGTGTCTCTGGTGCTGCTTTCATCAACGCTCACAACGATAGGACAACATTGGCCCTGACTGCCAGGCTGAGTAAGGATAAGGATAGTGTGCCTTTTGCCTAGTGCCTCTATTCAATGTTTATTGAGATGAGGCGTCTGCGGATTGAAAATGTTAGAGCCAAAGAACCTGGAGTCTACAAAGAGGTGAATTTGTATAATACCTTCCAATGATTAGCCCTATGCAAGCCAACTTGGTCTAATACACCAAACTAACTGGTATTAGGATGGAGAGTACGGCTGCAATTGTCGAAACACCAGCCGACCCGCTCCTAGTTCTACTTCCGGATTTGGTGCCGACGCCAGTCCCGCGCTGATTGACAATGGCCACGAGGCCAGGCAGGATTTTGCCTTAGGGGCTGTCTCGAAACAATAATGCATGCAGGTCTGGAAGGGTCATGACTCCTTATGACGTTGGCTTCGAGCTCTATTTAAGCTCTGCTTCGAAAGGATGGTTAGAAGTGACCATTTCAGAGGACGAAGGACTAAAGTGCATGTGTTGAACAGACCTTAGCACGAGTGTTTGGCCTGACGAGGAACCGATAGGATGGCCCAACCTACACCGCGTTCGAGATGGTCTCCACTGACGCTGCCATTTGCCAGGCCCAATGTTAGTTGTACGTTTTTTTTTATACTATCTTTTCGGTTTTCAATTACCTGGATGCTGGGTGTCGCTCACTGCTCGGGCTGCCACGCTGCTTTCGGTTGCATGACACTTCGCCGGGAGTAGCACATTGTGGCGAAGACGAACTGAGAGTCATGATGGTATTGTTAGCTTCCATGGACTTTGTTTACTTTGAGTGCATACAGTACTAACCTTCATCTAACGTGCGTGTTCTTGTAGCCGCCTTGATCTTTACGCGTTCTGCGATTCCGCTGCACGACATGCCCACGATGGACCGGTGGTGACCGACTAACCGACGGACTACAGCCAGCAGACGAGGAGGGGGTGGGGGGAGAGTGGGGATGAGAGAGGTGATGATGATGGAAGAAGGAGGACAGGAGGAGGAGGAAGGGGGGAAGGAGGAGGGGTGATGTCTGAAATAATGGTGTTGGAGGCGGCAGCAAAATTATGGGTGTTTATGGGGGCACCACTGTTTCGGGCTGGCCATGCTTCCTTGATGAGACGCTTAACACTCCTGTTGCGGCTAGGATGGCATGGTAATGAAGAAAGATGACCAGCTGTTGCATGTATTGATGTCTTTCGGTATGCAAATCGGATTGAGATAGGACATCACGGCGATAACTACGGGCTGACGCGGAGGACAAAAATTTTCATTGCAACTTTTCTGCCATTCGCTCCTACGCGCATTGTTGAGTAGAAGTATAGTTCATTCCTGCAGACTCATCTTCGGGTGAATTCGCTACTCTAGCGTCCCCCACAAATTATTCAGACTCTCCGCCAACGTAGGATGTGCAAAAGTCGCGTTCTGAAGAGCCTCATACTTCAACTTGCCCATCATTGCAATTTGCACCATGCTCATGATCTCGCCGCCTTCGATACCCAGACAAGTGAATCCCAAGATCTCACCAGAATCACCGTCGATAACAGCCTTCATCAGTCCTCGAACCTCATCAGTCTCCAAGGCGCGGGCGACCCACGTCATCGGCATTTTAGCGACTTTTATATTTCGGTCCGGGAATTGCTTGCGGGCTTCATGTTCATGGAGACCGATATGACCAAGCTGGGGATCAATATAGACGGTGTATGGGACCATTCGGTCGGTTGTTGAGAGCTTGGGAAGAGTTGGCTTGAGGAGGTTATTGTTCAAGATACGGTACTATATATCGGTGAGTATATGAATTCTGTTGGAACGAACTTTGTCCTTTGAGGAGGGAAAAGGTCGTATACGAGGATAATTCTGTACTCACATCGTCGTAGGAGATATGAGTGAAGGCTGGCCCGCCCTTCACGTCTCCAAGAGCATAAACGCCTTCGGCTGTAGTAGCTAAACGTTCGTCGACTTTCACAAATCCACGACTATCGACCTCTATGCCTCCAGCTTTAACGTCCAGCATATCGGTGTTCGGCACTCTTCCAGCTGACCAGAGTATATGTGACCCGAGTACACTTTTCTCCTCGCCGCCAGCGGTCGGCTTATACACCAGTTTCACCTTCATACCATCCTGGTCTACCGACTCCAACCTCACTGTTGTTACACCTAGTTCGACAACCATGCCGTCTTGACGAAGTATCTTGAGTACTTCTTCCGCTACATCAGTATCCTCTCGCCCGAGAACCTGCGTTCCCCTGCCGACGACGGTAACCTCGGCCCCGAGTCTTCGGAATAGATGACCGAATTCCAAACCGACATACCCGGCGCCGACGACTATCAACCGCTTTGGTACCTCCCCAAGCTCCATGATGCTAGTCGAGTCGAGGACACGGTCGGGGTCAACGCTCTCCACACCAGGCAAGTTTGGATCCGCAGGCCGACAGCCGGTGTTGATAAAAACATTCTCGGCAGTAAAGATTTCCTCGTCCTCGCCGTCCTTCTTTACCGCTACAGTCTTCGGAGAAATGAACCTGCCGATACCATATTTCACCTGGACACCTGCTTTCTCCAGTCGCCCTTCCCCGCCGGTGCGGAAGGAATTAACGATATTCCGCTTCCGCTGCCGGATCTGCGTCATGTCAATGCTAGCGCGGATGCCGCCAGCACTGGCAGCGACCGTGTTTGAGACGCCGTAATCTTGGCCACGGGCGGCAAGATACGCCACTCGCCCGCTGGAGACCATGGTTTTCGTCGGCGTACATCCTTCGTTGACGCATGTTCCACCAATGTGAACGCGCTCGACTAGGAGCGTGGAGCCCTTGCCATGTGCGGCGACAAGGGCTTGGGCGAGAGGAGAGGCGGCCTGGCCAGAGCCGAGGATGATAGAGTGGAAGTGGCGAGGTGACATGTTCAGGGGTACTCTGATAGGCATGCGCAGCGGAATGTGTCTTCGTATGTAGTTATATTTTGGAGAGCCTAGTTGAATAGCAAGAGAGCGGTGACGCGAACTAACAGTATGTCCGTGTAACGATTGAACCTCAGATGTTGTTTTTCTCGAGTTGACAGAAGCTTTGGGGAATCTGACTTCACATCTAAGTTAATTGCCCATAGTGTTCAATCCCCGCACATCCCGCGGCGGGGTATGTTAGTGTATGTGTCTGTTAGTTTTTTGATAGACTAGCGGATCAGTAATCACTTTCGTCGCTTCCTCGAGCCCTCCCGCCGAAGTAGCTCCGAGAACGACTCCAATACCCAGTTAGCATTCTTTCCCAGCCCAACCCTCAATATCCAAAATTGCCATCCCTGCCGAATTCCTGCGGTACCAGCTCATTGACTCCATCCAAAGCTGCTTGGTCGGTTCGTGACGTCATCATCCGGATGCGGCATCGCTCTTGATCTTAGCGAATTCGGCCTCGGTTTAACCCGTGTAACCCTAGGTCTTGGCGAAACCTTTCTCTAACGTCGTGAAAGCCAGCTTGGGCGGTCGCTTATATTGCGAAAGTATCAGGAAGGATCAGGCCATGGGGGTATTTTATCTCGCGAGGGTCGGAGGCAAGAAGACAGCATCTGGTCCTCGGGATAAGAGCAATTCGAAAACTCGAATATTCTCGTGTTGAATAAAATTTTCTCTCTTTGGCGGATATATATCTGGTGGCATTGGTCTTGTCCGAGGCTTTCAAAGCGAAGCATAGAGAAATTAAGCCGTAGATTTTCGCATGGTCGTCGAGCTTTCAATTGGCGGAGAAATCCTCAATTGGTCTCTAGGATTCCACGCGAATTTCGATGAAGAAGGCGCTGAGGATTCATGAGGGGAAATGTGACCCGAGAAGTCCTTCGTCGCCATACAGCTGTGCTTGGCAACCGTCTGTCGCATGACTGTGACTCGAAACCAGTGTATAGCCTGTGAGTGAATCTCGTTGGCTGGGAGAAAACGTAGAGGCGGTTGACAGTCGCCGTAAACCCTAATCGTTATCAGGGCAGCCAAGGAGTACTGCTTCCGTGGTAGCTGTAGACGCGTCGTCGCCGCGGTTACTGATTGCCCTTGTGACTGTCCAAAAGCGGTCGTCGTTCTCTCTCAGGTTGCGGCGCTCATTCGGCACCTATAAAAGAAAATTCCGTTCCATCCACCTTCCCATTTTTCTTCTCTCATCTCCCGTCTCCTCTCTCCATCGGCCCTTCCCCAGCCGATCGAGCCCCACACAGGCTGCGATGCCATCTTTCAATCTCCATTTTCATGAACTTTGTCAGTCTGAATCACGATGGACTTTTATTCCAGCTTCACACCCGTTGTGATGCTGGCGTCCTGCGCAGGTCGCCGGTACCAATGTACCGGCCAACGTAAGTCAATACCCGAGCCCCTTCCATTGGTATCCTCTGGCCTGCCCCTCTACCTTTCTCCCTGATATCCTTCTAGCCCCGGGTTCAGACTTCTGCTCTCTGTTTTGAAGATAGCAACAGTGTTGGCTTTCTCAGGCAAGTCTTACCTCGGGGCTAGTGTTCGCGTTGTGCAAGATGGAGTCTTGCCAACCCAAGCCTTGAGGCCAGGAGGCCAACCCGCCGGGGTTCGGTATACTATCATTGGCACTGTCAGCTGTCATATCCCGGCTGTCCTGCGCACGATAGGGTCTGCTTCTTTCCTGTCCAAGCTCATGCTGCAATGGTTTCGTGGAGATTCCTATGCAGTCTTATCAACAGCATGATCATGATCTTCGAGGCTATGAAGATAATCGTCGCAAAATCCCCGTCTTTCTTTGCATCCGATGACAATAATGATCTAAGAGTAAGTTGCTGACCCCGCACCAACGCTAGGGATAGCTTATGGAAATCCTACTTCCTCAGCATTGCATTCGCGAAGCCATTTCAAGGTTTCGCGAGAGCTATTGAGCCACGACACATTTTTCAGCGTCGGCAAGCTTTCGATATCGGCTTCATTCTGTAAGTCATACTTCCGTCCTTTATCTCTTCTACCCTGCCACCGCCCGTATCAAGTCACTGATGTTGTAATAGCTGAGAGATATCGATAATTCTTTGAGCTTTTGCAGACGACTTGATGCCGTTGGCTACTCGAAGAGGGTATGCCCAGACCAAGGCTTTCGTCATTACAAACACCACCATGTGATGGCTCGCCCGGTCCTGGGTGGGCCCCAGGAATATCTCATATGTAAGCCTCATCTGTATTCATCAAGAGTCCGCAGCATTCTTGCCGTACTCCCAGTTGAAACCTACCATCCTCATATCTCCTGCTCTTCTCCTTCGTACGCGTGTCTGCTAGGACTAACCGATTCTCTCGCTTCTATTGTAGAAGTTGATAGTTAGACCCCGGGTGTTCGTCGACATGCGACACCTGCAAACTCAAAGGGTTAGTGCCCCAGATATGCCCGACGTCCACAATAAGGTATGTGTGTCGCACCTCCTAATACTTGGCTATATGAAAGCCGACTCAGTCTATTCAAACCGAACTAACTAGTCAGTTGTTATCGCATCCAAATACAGGTCCATTATAGCTGGGGTACCATAATCCGGGGTACCCCAGAATTGAGCAACAGCCCAGAGCTTCTTCGCCCGCAGTATTCCCCTCATTTGTACTGCCCAAAGGGCATAGTGTTCGGCGCCAGCAATTTGACAACACACTTGGCATCGGATGCTGTCACAATGGGGACTTCGTGTGTTATAAGTCTCCCGTATAACCTGGTTTGCAAGTGTGTCGGCGTATTGTGCTGGTGGCTCCTATTAATACGGAGTCACCAGCAATTGCTATCGACGATATTGGTGTTTCATTCGAATGTCGAAATTTTCTCGTGAGTCTCCAGTAAACCTTTGTCTACGTTTATTTGTGAGACGAAAGCTGATGTCTTCGTTCTGCTCTACCCTTCCGTAGAAAAAGTTGAAATAGATGAGTCTGCAGCATGTCTAATGGTCCCTCTGAACCATTTTGACTAGACTCAACACGGAATGATTCCGGGGACCAAGCGTCCAGGGACCTATCTTTGGACCTGGGCATGTGGGCTCCAAGTGGCAACTCCTACTGCCATGAAAGGTCTAGACTGGCGACAGAACTGGGTTACCGAACTTCGGCAGCAATTACAGCCACAGCCTAGTTTCCGCTCTTCGGTTGGAGCTTGGTGCCAGTGGACTGGCGGCTGGGCCCAACTGCGATATTCAACCGCTGGTATTGCAGTCATACTAAACAGTAAGTAATATCTTAGACGCCATATGCATCAGCAGGTCCAGCTAATCAGTTCTCTCCTTGTATAGGTATCCGGTTCTTCAAAATGATAATTACCGGCTCTGTTCGACGGTATATTCGCTTTCGTATCACAAACAATTGTCGATATGCGGTTGAGAAAACTGCACCTCGGATTCACCGGTGTCTGCCGATTCTTGGGTGTATTCCCTTCCGGAAAACAACACAGGCAGATAGGTGTTGAAGTGTACGCGTCTGTAGGAACCTTGTGTGACTGAGCGAGGTCTCGACGCGGACGTATCCAGCATGAGGTGCGATGATAAGTATAATGATGGTGTTTTGGTTGGTGTGGTCGAAGAAAAGGAAAAAACCCAATTACGGTGCGCCGGGGTGGTTGGGCGGTAGCCTGGTATGGCTGATGTTGATGTCAACCCGGTATGATTGGGTGTCTGTCAGGACCAAGTCCAACTGCGGCATGATTCTGGTTTGAGTAAACAGCCATATAAACCCTATGAAACCGAAATGTGGATAAGTGCTGACTTCCCTGTGATATGTAGGATTTGACCTCGGCATTTATAACACACAGCTGGTAGCGGGTCGTATCGTGCTGCGCTTGGCGATAAAAATATCGTGGCAACACCATGGTCGCTGTTGGCAATTGGAGAGCCTGCAGGTTCGATAAACTACGTATGTTAGCCGTAAGCGCTCCCCAGGTTGTATTGAGTGGATTGAGTCTAACTTTCCTCGGAGTTTGTCGCTATAGTATAATCAGGAGCTCAAAAATGGGATGCCTTTTTGAAAGGCATGCCCATATAGTGGCCTATTTCTTGGATTTGCATTTGAGAACGAGACAACAAGGGCCAACATTGATGCCATTCGGTGTGGTGAAGATTGGTCGATATATGGTGTTGTTTTTTGACGATATACCGTCGGTATCAGACATCTTGAGAATACCCAGTACCAAGATGCATGAAGAGGTAGCGAAAATGTGTCGATTGTCGGACACTGGAACAAGTAGGCCTGCCAATCCCAAGATATACGGTCAGCGCTCTAACAGTCTCGTGCAGGAGTCTTTGTCTGTGCGCTTGTGGTCTACTCACGATCACATGCCTTTATTGAAAAATTTCACCCTGGCTAGACGGGGTGTTCGTGGCTTTGGTGTCGGCGACCTTCTTGGGAAGCGAATTGGTTTATTCTTGCACATGCGCGGCATGATGGCTTTGTTGGTTGTGTTTCGATCTCAATTTCTGGTAACTGAACGGATGGAGTGTGGCAGACGCGGGGAATCGATGGTCTCCGGGGAATTGAGATGGGTTTGCTGTTGTTCATATTTAGTCTTTTCGGATTTTTTCGGGGAACGAGGTCAAGGGGCGTTTTGAGGCGATTGGGACGGGGTTCCGGATTGTGGCGGTGGGTCGGATATACAGGTCGTCGTCCATTGGCAGGTCTCATCTGGACCAGGCGGCCTTCCCACAGTCAGGGAGGGCCGTCAATGGCGGCCCATGGATGCAGGTCTCTTGTCGTCGTCGTCGGTTGTGCTTCGCGGGTGTGAATGGGGAGGCGCTAGTTGGGGCTGCATTGGCAGAGGCATCTTGCTTCTGCCAAGAGCAGTCCCAGCCGCTATAGAGCAGCTGAGTGGGATTCCCACCAGCGCTATGGCGGTATAGGGCTGGAAGGGAGCGTTCAATGGGCCACGGCGGTTTGGGAATGCCTCTGGGCGTTTCCGCCGCCTAATAGGGTAGCCGGCGAACATATGTTCCCTGGTGTCGCCGCTGGGCAGGCTATATAAGGCCGGCCGGGTTCCCAGGTTTGTGAATTCTTCTCCTCTTGTTCACTCCTCGGCCGACCAAAGAATCCTTCAAGAGCAACGAACGAACAACTGCTGACCAAGACACTCCTCTGCTTGCTGTTGAACAAAGACCTCCTTGGTAAGTGTCATGATGTTACAATGATCCTTGTTATATGAGGTTCGAGGTCTGACTTCATTGGTAGGGAACCCGACGACGATGGCAACAGCCTTGTTGTCATCAGAGTCCTACCAGGACCCGGTCCTGGAGGCCGAAGGTTGCAGCGCAAAGAATTTCAACCTCGGCCACACTGAGAGCCTGCTCGGCGGCGACAATGCGAGGCAGCTAATTGCTGCGATCACCAGCGTGCTGGACCAACGTCCAGACTTGGAGTTGGCGAGCAAGACCAGCGACGGTAAGTTCTCTCTTCAGTGCGTGCAGCTTGAATCCCTTGAGAATGTGGTGCTGATGATTTTTTTCCCCTCGTGGCTTCATAGCTCGTGGCAGCACCACGGGTGACATGAAGAGGCAGCTCTGCGATGTCATGTCGCAGATGTTGTGGGTGGCCAATCCAGGGCTGGCCGCAAGTCTCGTGGGCAGAGCGGATCGGGTCGCTCGCAACCGCTGGGTGGTGTACCAGACTGTGTTGCGCATCCGGCGTGACAGGAAGAACAGGCGTGTGTCTGTGGCTGCCGCTGGGACTGCTGGTGCGACTGCTGGTGGGAATACCGCTGGGAATGCTGGTGTTGCGGGGAGTCCGGCTGGGGCTCCAGGTGTTCAGCAGGGCTCGGGGCCTGTTGGTGGCGGGGCGCAAGCCCTTGCTGCCAATCAGGGCGGCCCTGCTGGGCACTTGGAGTCTCAGTCGGCTCCCGCTCCGCAGACTGGTCCGGCGATGGAGATTTGTTAGTATAGATGCAAACCCTTTATATATAATAATAGAACATTGGCCACTTACTAATGATGACTTCATAGTGGACGCGAGGCCTTGGGAGAGGTTCGAGGCAGTCGGGGTTGTCTACCGCAGGGTGGACATGAGGGCCGAAGAATCGGAGGAGGCCTTCCTGGGTACCTTGGACGACTACAACCGCAACTTGGGCGCCATCTCTCGCTCCAGGATTGAGCTGGCTGAGCGGGTGGTTCTTGTCCGCCGAGGCTCGACTTCTTATGGGTTTGTCCAGCATCCAATGCTCTATAGTCAGGTTGTGTATCATCGTCGCTAGATATCTCTGTCTGCCTCTCTGTCATGTAATCAGCGGCACTGTCTTGTATTTAATTATGAGTGAGCTCGTGTGCCTGTGGATAGCTCTGCATCTTGTACGTACTATGGAGTGCACCTGAATCAAGTCAAGTATCTCTTCACACTGTCTTTGATCATCAACCGATAGGGTAGTCTGATAGCTTTCATGTAATGAAGTGTAAATGAGTAAGTTCGTCGGTGCTGATTCCCTCCGTTGGGATATTGTATATACTGCTTAAGCTTTCATATACTCCGATCGTTCGCACGCTTCGATTCTAATAACCCTCGTTTATTTCGTCTGCAGCTCCTTTCGTGATAGCTGCACGCTTGCGTACTTTCGGCGATAGGATCCCTCATCCCCACTCTCCGGTGTCTGAGTGGGAGAGCTTATTCGTAGAGACTCTTCAGTCTCTCGGATTTCTCGGCCTGCTACATTATCAGACTGTCTGCTGACGAAGCACAATCCGGAGGTATGTAATTTCGCTATATCAGTATCGTCTAAAGCACTTTCACTCTTCCCGTAAGGGACGGTGCTAAATGTTTGACGGCAAGTTGGCGGTTGAAGGAACTCCCAATACCGGCAGGAGAGATGGCGGATGATGTAGATGGGAGAGTTTCGGATCTCAGATTTCTCCTCCGAAGATCTAAGATAAATGAGCTGCTGGTATATATACTGCTTGATAGCACGCCTTGGGAATTGCTAGCATGGTGTGACACTGTATATCCCTAGAATCTATTATCAGCTAGCTGAGGCTTTATGCACGCTTTCAACAAGGAAAAAAGTATCTGGTGAATTAATTCCAGCAAGACACTACAATTCTGGACTATGATGTTATTAGATCGTCGATTTTAAAATAGACCAGATGGAGGGATACTCTCTTTGGATGCGGTATCAGTTCTATGATAGTATATATTCCTAAGGGTCGTATTATATACAACAGGTGAGCACACTGATGGCTACATATCATAACCGGGTATCTGGCTCCCCTTTCCGAAATCCGTGGGTGTCTTGCAATAGGGAAGCTGGTTACAGACTACCTGTACAATAAATTGCTATAAGCGATAACAGAACATATACATCCATCGAATTACTGGTCTTGATCAATTGAGACTATACATGCTAGTAGTCGTGAGTTTGTTGAGCGATATTCTCGATCAACTGTTTGTGGAAATTGGCGGGGTTCGCTTTTAGATCTATGATGCATCTTTACGTATACGTCGGCAGCCTAAATGAATGAGATAGCAACATTCTGTAGCACATGCTTACACGAAAGTCTGCCATTTTATGATATATTGCGTCGTAGGTTAACCCAGACGTCGTGCCCCGATATCCATAGCGACAGTGCACGCTGGCTTGTGAGACGACATAATCAGCTTATTCAGACTATGCTGTCGTCGGGGAGCTAGAGTCTGAAATTACGAAATGAAGGTTTCTGGAATTTTTAATCAGGTTGTTTTTATAGAAAGTAGCTTATTCATAATGATGGTGAATGAGGAGATTTAGCATCATAGGCCAAAGTGATTTGGTATGTCTAGCCTGTATAAACCTAAATGCACCACGGTATGTAGAAGGACCCTAGTCTACAATATACAAAAAGCGTCACCGGATACGCATGTGCATGTAGGCGAATATAGTGTTTTTGGGCGAGTTGCAGAATTTGTTGATGATATTTATATTTGGCCTCCGAGCAATATGACCCCGCGCCTTCCGACTTCAAAGCAAATGCTTCCATTGTGCTACAAGCCGACGCGCAGAGCTATTAGATCCATAAGATATACTCAAGAGCAACTCAACGTATGAACATTACGATACGCGCAAGTCTGATGCTGTGAGAAACTCTTTTGCGGTGTCGCATATTGACACCGTGTTGGATCTGTTGGAAGGTGTTCGCAAAATCACACATGTAAATTACTCTATATTATCAACATTTCAAGATCAACAGAATATCACATAGACCGGGAAATTGACGCAAAATATCCTCTCACTATATATATCTGTCCCCTCCGCTCTCTCCCCTCCTTCGTCCTCTTCTCTCCTCCATCTTCTTCTCATCTCTCTCTCTCTCCGTCTCTTCCATTTCTCATCTCTTCTCCTCTTCTCACATCCCATCACCTCTTCTCCCCACCCAGGGCTCATCAAGCCTTGGGTATTAGCAGGTGTAGTCTGGTTGTCATTCTTCTTGATCAGAACCGACGATATTGTTTTCTGACCAGGAGGTAAGTCGTAATCGTTGCCGTTCCTATTCTGCCACGAACCTTTAAGGTTATCAACTGGTTGGGTTACTAATTCTGGTCTGCTTCGAACAGAAAACAGAGAGTCCGGAGATTCAAAACCGGAATGTCTATCCCCGTAGATCTCACACCTGCGTGTGAAGGGGTCGTACTCCCGAAGAAACGGGCGCGTCCAATCGGAGAGCTTCCTAGCATTCTCCAACTGACGCCCGAAAATCATCACATCCACGATCAAGAAAGATACGAGACAGTCGGCGACTTCTTGGATAACAATGGGACGATCAAGCAGGCTGCAAAACGCCAATGTGTCGACAATCTGACGCCTTGCAGTATGTCTGAAGCACCAATCGTGAGGATCAGAGAACGACCAGAGTTAGCGGCCCTTATCTCCCGGGGGACAACAGATCCCGAACTGATCCAAGATGAAGTTTGTCCCGCCTTGCCTCCCGCCTTGTCTCCATCGTCATCAACGCGGATCGATGCAGCGATTGCCAAGTATAGGGAGCACATGGACGCGACGATTGCCAGGTATAAGGAGTACACCGATGCAAAGCTTGCCAGGTATAGGGAGTACGTCGATGCAAAGATTGCCAGATCTGAGGCAAGGATGGACCGCCGTTGGGGCGTGTTGAAGGAGAAGGTAACCGATAACGTCGAGACACTTCACAAGAGGGAGTCTTGGCCCCCACTGGACTCTCACCACTCTGCGGTCTCACTCCATTGCTTCGCAGAACGCATACGAGAATACCAGTTATATGGGCGCAATAACCTCAAGGTATACTCCCACTGAATCCATCGGGATCACGAATATCAACCTCTAACTAATCCGGGAACTATCAATAGCAATTTCGAGAGAGGGAAGATCCCACCGCAGCATCTCTGATCAGGAAATGCTCTAACGGAGAAATTCGCAAAGAGGTTTACTCCGTGCCCGCCGCTGATGTTGCTCAAGCGCTCCTCGCCACTAAAAGCCAATACACCGAGGCAGAGTGGATGCTTGCGAAGTATCAATTCTACCAGAAGGTGAAGGCAAAATTAATCCCCGCCGTAGAGCAAGGTTTAGGCAGAGGCGAGTCGGGAGAGGGGAGGAACCCCAGGCATTGGTTCGAGGCGCAATTTCATGCCGAAGATTTCGAAGAAGAATGACCGTTTTACTATCGTCCCCCAATGTGTGTATTTAGTTACTTAGTAGTTATATAAAATGCTTTGCCCGCGATCAAAGATAGGTTAACAGTTCTCAGGGCGGAAGCCCGTAGGCTTAGTAGAGTACACATCTAGGTGTTGTGAGCCTATAGCGTAGAATGCAAGCCAGCAAATGTTAACCAAAATCCTCTACCGTGTCTCTCCTGAAGTTTTTGAGGTATTTATCGAAAATTTCTAGATATGTACGAACGTATATAAGTTATCTTGCGAAACTAGCACATATAAATAATTATCCTTTCAGTTAGATCAGGTAAATCGTCTCGCAGGCCGTCATGAACCGGCGAAGCTGGTGTGCTATGAGCAGTTTAGTCTACAAGACGAATGATAGAGACTTACTTACTTACATACATACATCATTTGTTTCTCGGCTATCAATACTGCTTTACAATGGGACGACCTGAGTCGCGACGTGAGATTCTAATTAGGTCTATCAACAATTTTGGATTGTCTAGACTAGCCTAGAAGCTTAGAACGAACGATCTTACTATTAGAATTCTAGTTTCTTGTGTCGTCTATTAAGGATACTGCGTAGAGCAGATAGACGAGTAGTACAATTGTGCAGCTCTACCAATGGGCCAAGAAGAATTTCAATTAGCGGGGCGAAGGTGGACGAGAAAATAGGCTTGAAGTGGTCTCGGGACCAGACTTGCTTGGTCGGCCACTGCGGGCTGACTCCGAGGCTAGGATTGAAGTACATACAATTCAGCGTTTTGCAAAAGATACGCGACTGCCTTCTCTAAGTAACATCCTCGTTTCGCCAGTTAAAGTACGGCAGTCTAGCTCGCGAGACAAAAACCCTCGACCATTCCGCTACGACGCAAAAGATGGAACAACATCGACGAGTTTGGATTTGATGTATTCATTTGTGAAGAAAGGTGGCTGCTCGTGCTATCGAGGTAGTCTCTGATTCGAATAGGTCGGTTGTTCTCATGGACTGCTAGTTCGATCCTGCTGCGGCGTAACGTTAGTTGCCGCTATAGAATCTGAAGGACGGACCGGTGGCTTCTGGTAATGGTATTTAACTCTTACCTGCGTCATACATTGAATCAAGCGTGTACTAAATATGCGGTCGCTCGGAATTCGCTCGTGGGAATGAAGAGGGAAGACCATGAAGATCATACAAAGTATGATACCAAGTATGATACCAAATATGATACCAACTAGGAGAGCTATAAAATGTGTCGTGACCTTGCCGGGGGTCGACGACCTCCCGCTCGGTGGGTGCGGTGGGTATGGCTCTTCTGCGTAAATTGGAAACTCGCCGTTATGCGTTTTTGATACTGGCTGCCCGGGAATCTGGTCTTGTGGCGCTGGTGCGCCATGATCCGCGAGGTCTGACAGCTCTAGTGTTTCTTTACTTTCACCGACTGCGGGTACGCTGTCATCTTGAGCATTACCGTCCTCTCCGACTGCGTCTCCATCGATGTAAAATCCAGATTCGTAGAGTTTTCGCCCAACCTTCTCCATATCGAAATCTTCGTCGCCTGGGAGATTCGCGTCGATCAAGTCTGTGAGGAGGCGTGGCGGCAAGTCGGCAAAGTACCCAGGTTTTTGTTTCCTGTATTCTTGTCTGATCCGGAGGGACATCTGAAAGAGGAGCCATGCGACTTCTGGCTCGTCGAAGGGACCCTGGAAGTTCTCTTGAGATTCTTCGCTGAGATAGACCATATAGAACGTGATTGTTTTGCAATAGTTTCCACGTTCATCGTTAAGTCCAGGCTGCAGTGGGAGCCCGCGAGCGTGTTGTGGTAGCAGAAGAGGAAAAAGAGCAGGTCATGAAGCTCTTGGTATGTAGACGTTGTGAGCTTCATCTTCTTGCGAATTTCTTCGTTAGAGTATGACCCTGATGGGATTGTATGTGGGCGGATATAAGTCATTCTGGCTCTTGGTATAGATTGCAAAGTCGCCATTGCCGTATCTTGGTCCTGTTGGGACTGCTCCTGTGCCAGCATCAGAGACCTCGCGGCTAGATTCTGTATATTGATTCTGGGATGTTGATTGGAATAATCCATTATTGGAGACTGGCGGGGAGGCATTTCCCCAGCTCCCAGGGAATAGGTTAGAAATAGGTTATGGTAGGACTTCGTCTCGAGACTAAGAAGGATACTGAGGTCAATGTCTGGTTTTATGGATTCAGGTAGTATGTATGTGATGAAGAGGTAGAATGGTCTTACAAAACGCCTTATGTACTCCTCCAGTCAGCCTTGGGAATTGTAGGCTAGCAGAGGATTTGTGAACGTACCCTGAGGCTACTGACTCGGTTATCCAGGTGAGCCAGATGCGGTCTTCCAGGTAAGAGTTGTTTCGCAAGCCCGACGCCTTCCTTTGGCTGTGAAAGGGTAAGGCTGGTAAATCACTTCCGACTAAGCGGAACGGAAGGTAAGGAGCTCAGAGCTTGTGTAGTCTCGGGCTCGGAGGGTTGCGTCCCGAGACTAAGTGCTGTGTAATCGAATGTTTGTTCTCTGCTCTGAATCGTCAGTCCCGACACTAGCAAAGCCTGGCAACGCTGAATCGTGTCTCGGAGTCTGTTATCTTGATGGTCAGAAAATATCCCTTGCGGTAGCTTACAGCTGTTGTGTCTCGGGATCCGGCTTCAGCTTTGAGGCCTGTATGTGCTGTGCCACAGGCTGCACCCACCGTCCACCAATGCCGTATTCACGGAGGAAGAGACTCGAGATGATCAAGGATACGGACATACCTGCGCATACGTCGGATCCCGTCGGATGATGCGGTTATCATACGGGGCCAGAGCGGTGGGGGCATTTATTGGAGATGTGCATGTAGTGTCGCTGTGATGCGTCGTGCTCTTATACGCCTACGTATTAGTCGTGTTGGACCCGGACATCTATAAGCAACCATAGCGCTCAGGAATCCTCCTAGAGTCTTTTATCATTTCATCCCTCTATTAAATCTCCTCACTACTCTCCTCTTATTCTGCTCTGATCCTTATAAAGAAGAACTTCCATTTCTAGCTAAGAGATTCTAGATCTCCCTGTTCTGAACAGCCCTCATCCTCTCTCAAGTAGCCGCTGCGTTCACGAGAGGCTAAGCGAGAGCTTTTGCTATGGCCCGTTCAACTTCAGGCGCTAGTTTGCACAGCGGGCCAACCAGGATTCCAATATCATGCAGCCGTCCGGCCGGGATACCCACATCAATGAAAACGCCCACCATTGTCGCCATCCGCAGTGCTCTCTCGCTCAACGACGAAGACTATGCCGCCATCCGTGATACGATCATGAGAATGGTCCAGGACCCAGACTTCGCCAATGCCAGCCTCGACCTTAATGGTTCGACCGAAGAAGAGCGAAACGAATTCTGTCGAGCTATTAGCGACAGTCTCTCCGCCTCCCTCAAGGATGATACGGCACTGGTTCAGAAACTCACCGTCGAACATAAAGACTTCTCTCCATGGCTGTTGTACAAGCTTGTTCTGCTCCGTCGCAAGCGGTACAAGCATGCAAACAAAGGTAGCGACGCGAATATCTCCAAAGATGAGTCGGCCATGGACATCTCCACCTCATCCGTCGATATCGGGACTCCCGCCGCGCCTGATCCAAGTCCCCTCGTCATCTCCGCGTCCCAGTTCGGAAACGAAAACTTCCCACTGACGCCCGAGGAGCCTAGGTCTCGTTCTGCTTCTCCCTCGAAGCGCACCTTCAGCAAGATTGACCAAGCAGCTGCCGTTGTCGGGAGAGTCGTCCACAACAAGAGTCAGAGCAAAGCAGCTGGCCCAAACGCATCGGCCACCGTAAGTACCAGTGGTACCGTCCGCCTGCCGCCTAAGAAGCGTAT
Source organism: Drechslerella dactyloides (assembly GCA_020064725.1). Classification (NCBI taxonomy): domain Eukaryota; kingdom Fungi; phylum Ascomycota; class Orbiliomycetes; order Orbiliales; family Orbiliaceae; genus Drechslerella; species Drechslerella dactyloides. Next base: position 3,510,789 of record JAGTWJ010000001.1, read on the forward strand.
TCGACGAGAAGAGACCGAGGCCGCAATTGCCTCTGTCACGGAGGCACGCGCTGGTGGAAAAGATATTCAAGTAAAGAAGAAAAGAAGGGCCAGAAGCAAGTATACAGATGAAGTCGAGGGAGGACTATCGGCGAAGGGCATATCTTGGTTCCCTGCTCTTTGCGTCACGGTCATCGCTATCGCACTGGGGGTCTGGTACGTCAGATCGCAGGGATAGACAGGTATGCTAAACATTCCCTATCGATGGCAAACTATGGCGTGCCAATTTTCCTATTCGATTCAATTCATGCGGCGCGCTTTCATTCGGGCGTGTAAACTGTCTGTATGATAATCTTTGATTGTCGGGTGGAGACTTCTTTCTTGTGTTTGCCATGTTTCGATGTTGGAAGTGGCATTTTCCTTCTTCCTGTTTAACTCTGTGGCCTGGGAATGGATATAAGTGATCATATATGCCTTTCGATTGTATGTACAGCCGAGCATTTTGCTCCAAGTCCATAAGCCCTAGAATGCTAGCCGCCATCTACATCCTCATGCGAATTTCGATACCTCTTCCGCTCGTCAGGGCTTCAACCTCAAAGGATATTCGACTATTCGTCGGCAGAGTCGGGGAAAGTCGACTAATTTTGCGACAACATTTTCTTCAACGGAGGATGAGCAATCCCTATAAAGGCCCTGCACAAAAACGCGCGGCCTGAAGTTACCATTATCTTAATCTACTGTCCGGCATCCTGGTCACTTGAAAATTCTGCCATCGACAGTCAACATCCCAAGACTCCAATCTTTTATTTGAACCTTTTCCCTCTTATTTCATTCCCTTAGCGAATATTTCATTTTGCTAGCTACGCCACACCAAGACCTTCGCCCAGAAACTTACCCTCATCAACGACAATAATGCCGGCTGTCCAATGGGAATTGATTAACAAGCTCCCTTCTACCGTGCCGAGATTTGACGCACGCACCGACCGAGGAATCAAAGACCGCCTTCGAATCAACGATGAAGACATTTTTCATATCAAAGATGTTCTCGACTGTATTTTCGAGAACGATAAAGATCTCCTCGACATCAACTTCCACGACTGTACCGCTGGAGCCCATAAGCTCTGGCGCGCCACCGTCGACGACAAGTTAAAAAAGGCTCTAGACGGTCGCCTAATGGACCGTCTCGACGCCAGGGATCCTTACGAGGTCGGCTACGGATTATTCCAGATAGCCAAGGACCGGAAGAACCGCAAAGCTCGTACCGGAGATCAAGCTTCTACGCCTCGATACTCTGCCAATTTCTCCGATAACGACGCGATCACATCACCGGATGGATCATTGGAAGTTCGCTGGCGTACCCGAATTCCGCAGAGCCCGAGTCCAAATGGATCTTTCACCGACAAGGAGTGGTCTCGTAAACCAGACCCTCCCATTTACAACAAGGAGCACAGTCGCAGGTCGGCAACACCAAGCAGTCGCTTCTCTCAACAACTACGAGATGCCAGCTCATCGTCTTCCCGTGAAGAAACGCCCCCACCACCCAGCACAAAACGGAACAATAGACGAGCAAAACACCGTACCGAGAAGCATCGGTCCCACCGTCGTCTAGAGGAGAAGCCTGACGATTACTGTCTCAAAATCATCGGTGTCTTTGTCATCCTTATCTTCGTCCTACTGGCGATGTCTCATTACAAGGAGCCCATGCAAGCCGGGGTGGAGATGGTCAAGAACAAAGTCCGCATTTCAGGATAGACTTGGTATATGTGTCTATTCGATATCAAATCCTTATCTCAGCTACTATCCCTTCTCACTACGGTGCTCGCTTTTTAAAATAGCCAGCGATCATTCCTTCTGTTAACGCACGAGCTTCCATTCCATCTCATGTCTGTCCTGGCTGTCCGAGAAATTCAGTTTCAAATACATATGTCACTCTTGTGTATAATACTATATAGGAGCTTGGCCATATGGATTCCATGCCCGTTTTATGCTGCATAGTGCCCACACTCACGCCGGGTGGGGTTAGGTATTATCGTGAATCACATCAGCCTTCCAGAGCTCACCTCCGAGCATTCTGCGATCTAAGATTACGGTCCGGGTTTTTGATAGAAGGTAAGCTGTGCATACCGTCCATAGATGTAGTCAAGGAGAGTCAACCGAAACCTCATTTAAACTCGATAGCACAGCCCTTGGAAAATATTCCAACCGCGTGCAATAGAGGGAAACTCAATCAACCTCGACTACCGCACATAGGCCGCATCAGCAGTATCGCGATCTCTGCCACCTGGAGTTTTCCCTTACCTTCACTATATATATATGTCCTAGCTCAATTCAACCGCTCCAATCCCATCTTCTTCTCATACAGCTAGTCAGTTCACAATCACGCTGTTCATCATAACACGACATCAACTCTTTTCGTATCTCCTTGAGTAAAAATTTATATCTATATCGTGCAATCGGCGCATGCCATCCCATCTACAAAAATGTCTCTCTATCAGGATTCGCAGGACGACGAGGATGCTTTCTTTCGAGAAGTATCCGCACGCATAGCGGCAGATCCAAACCTCTGCGATCGGATAATTGCTGAAACGGCTAGTCGAATGTCTACAGATGACAGCCAAGCATCCGACAGAGATATAAATGGTGACACGCATAGTCGAGACGAGCAATCCGGTAAGTACTCGTCATTATTTGAGTCAAAGCTCCAGTGAACTTAGACGGCCGTCTAACCATTGCGAAGAGATACATTCGTGGACAATTACTCCCGTCTTTCCTAGGGGTATCAGACGAAAGAATCCGTATGCCCGGGACGATTACATGAAATATTTGGACATCAGCAAGGACGAATATGACGAACTGGTGACTGTCATTGACGCCACAATGCAGGATCAAGAACTCCTCGAATTCAATCTACAGGGTGTCGCCAGCGATAAAAAGCAAGCATGGTGCGACGCGGTCACAACCTGCGTCAGATCTCTTCTGGACCACTCTCTCCTCGGAAAATTGGACTCTCAGGACGGCAATATTGTCGGTTATTTGCTGTATTCGCTTTGCAAATATCGCAGAAAAGCGGCTCGCAGAGTCTCTAGAGACCGAGAGCAACGTGTACCCACACACGAAGAAGATTCTACGCCACAGCCTCCCAGTCTCCCAACTCGCAGTAACGAAAGCACACCCTATAATTCGAGCTTCTATGGCGGCAGATCGCGATCTCAGAGTGTCCGTACCCAACAGTCGTATCGGGCCGGGCACACTTTAGAAGCGTCGCCGATTGGACAGGAATCTCGATTTTCGCCGGCAAGCGAAGATTTTGTGCCCCGCAACCAAAATGGCAAAAGCGAAGCCACACCTCCAGAAACCCGCGACCTGACTGAAGCTCGTGCTCGAGGTGGTGATTTTAGCTTTGAGATATTGGTGGCCTTGATCGTATTCTTGATGCTCCTGGTAATCGTGATCATACTTCTTTCCGACCGGCACCATGTCAAGCATCGGATCACTTGTACCTAGACCGCCTAGCTTGGCCCATTGAGGTCCATGGATCCAGTAGCTAATGCGAGTGTCTGTCGTCATTCGTTTCCTGGGGACTGTTTCCCTTCTTCCGAACTCCTTCTTCTATCTGGGACGCCCTCAATTGCAAATTTAGGGCTATGCATTTGATGTCCGGCAAAGGATTTTGTTTGTTAGATCATTCTACGTTATGATGAATGCATATTGTTATTGGTTGGGAATAAGATTCAGGTTGGAAATTTACTCAATGGCGGAAGAAAATTTTCTTTGTTCTGCAGTTATCCGTTCATAGTCCAAAACTAATGCATCTCGTGGGGAATCGAATTAATAATGAGAAACTGGTCTTCGGCTTCTAGCAGGAGATAGCTATTATCCTTGAGTATTGCCATGCTGTTGGGTAGTCCCGAGACTAGCTGTTGGGTTCCGTCGTAGTAAAGCAATTGAGCCTAAGGACAAATCGGTTGCCAAGGTTTTCCCTGTTTGGGGAAAAATCGAATATCGATATGTGTGTAAATCTCTCACCCCGGGCCTGATTCCTGTAAATGAAATGTCAGTAGCTCCATACTATTTGGAGCGGTCCCGTAGAGCGCCAGGAGCCCATGCCATCCGAGGGACCGATATCAGGGCTACTTTGCTACAAAACCCTTTCCTTCGGACCGCAATCGATTCAATCTACCCACGCAGTATACTCTCCCCAACGATACCGAATGACACGACATGCCAGCAATCTTGATATTCTAAGATTCCTTCACTCTCTTCAAATTCAATATTATACCTTCATGAATGCTCAATTGAGCTGTTGCCTAGGATTGGACGTGCAGTCCTGTCGTCCACGACCTGTTTACGGTTAGCATTCACACTCGAAATGGCAGGAATGGCAAACAGAAATGCCGAGGGCATCAGCAGGGGTGGCAATCAGCGCTTCAGTGCTGGTCGTTATCTGACAATGAGTCAAACGTTCCACCCTGAGTACGAATCCGACGAGAATGCCAACGATGAGGACCACGACAATGGCCACAACGAGGACCACAACGAATCCGACTCATCCGACCTTATAGAGATCGGGCCGGGCGTTAGTATTGGCGGTGGCTATACCGGCGCGACAGCTCAGAGACCAATGCAACCTCGACCTGTTCCAGACAGCAGCCCTATAGCGAGAGCCGGAAAAGAGGTACCTGCACGAGCAGCCGAAAATGACGAAAACGCCAACATCGAGTGGAAAGTCACTACCATACGTCCGCCCGACTTCTGCAAGCCAGAGTGCTTCACTAAGGTTTTCGTCTGCAAAGCCTTGGGGATCACGGAACATGATTTACAGTATATATCTGCAGCAATCGACGGGGCTGTGGACGACCCGCGACTATACGAAATCGACCTACGCGAATGCGGTGAACCTCTGAGGCTTGAATGGTGCCAGGTCGTCACTCGCTACATGAAAACTATTCTGCCGAACCGGATAATGAGACTTCTAGCTGCCAAAGACTCCGCAATGGTTGGATACGTCATTTTCCAATTTGCACTCCTACGAAAGAGGTATCGGGTCCAGAGGAAGAGGGCTAGTATCGGCAAATATGCCGAGATAACCCCGCAGGGCCATGGATACTCCTCACAGGGTGCTGTAGACCGCTCAGGAGGTAGAATTCCAGGCTGGGGTCAAATTTCTGAAGGTCCTAGGCACCGGAGCGGAAATCTTTCCTCTCAATCGATCTTTGCGACTAAGGCTTATCCACGGCAGAATCTCGCGAGCTCAAGCCCTTACGACTCCCCGGCAGGCAAAAACTCAATGCTTCATCAACGGCAACATCTTTCTGCAGATAGCCACCAGGGTGTTGTTGGCAACGTCAATGAAGAGGAAGCTGTGGAAGACCCGGACCCAGAATTGCAGATGGGAAACAATGATATAGCCAATAATATCGCGCCCGTCACTGCGACTAATATCCACCACGACGCGAGCACAAACAATATTCAAGCGACCAATGTTCCTGAAATTCAGCTACCTTGGAGTATCAGAGTCATCGGGGCATTTGTGTGTGCTGGAGTCTGGGCTATTGTCTTTATTCTCTGGCGGACCGAAGAGAGGAGAGCGGCAGAACGACGTACTACTGTATAATACGGCCTAGTTGTATCCTTGGTATTTGTTTACAGGTGCCACTTACACATTCACTAGGAAGGGACAGGCAAAAACTGCCTCAAAAAACCTTTTTATCAAGGGACGCGAGTCGATGACCTTCCCACTCCCTCGTTCACTGGCCACTACGATAGGGACTATCTCTTTACTTTTCTCCGTGTATCTCCTTCTCGTATTCTTCTTAGTACTTTCTACCGAAGTGCTAAGCCTTCAGATTGGCATCTTTTATCGCGAAAGCCGTCTTTCTTTCTTCTTCCACCCCATCGTGGTTGTTATCTCGCACGTTGTAATAAGAATGATGCACTATGCTAGCTCAGGTTAATGACCCGCTAAATGACCCAGAAAAGAATTAAAACGGGATGACTGTCAATATCAAGAAATAAGGTACGCAGGTAATAATTAGAATATGGCTTAAAACATAACAGGGAATCTTGTCAGTTTTCTCTATGATCTGACCACGATGCATTAAATATCCAATCAAAAATATGCGTTTGGATTGCCACGCCCGCAGTTCTCGGGGTTTACTTCATCTCTGCCCTCGCCTTCTTCCTTCGCAACATCGCAACCTCATAAACCGCATATCCACATCCTTCAATCGCCATAATCTTCCTCCTCAATTCTTCATCTAGCCACCCGTTCAGACTCTCGCCGGCCCTTCGACAGAATTCCGTGCTATCGAATCTGCTCCCGCGGTTCAACCGCTGGTTGACGAGCTCTGGACAGGCGCGCAACACATCGTCGATGGCACCCTGCAGTTGCCTGAATTCGAAGAGTGAGAGATGCAGAAAGTTACGAAGGGTATTCACTTGGCGGTTTGGAACGTTCCTTGTGGTAGGGCGACGGTGCGTTAGTGTTAGTGGTAAATATATCGGCGGTTGAGTAGTCAGTGGTGAGACGGATAAGAGAGATGATCTTCTGGCGGAGAAAGTGGTTGCCTCGGCAAGCCATGGGAGTAGAGGCGGGAGTGCCGGCATCATGGTTGCAAGCAGGGGTGTAGCCATGTTTTCCACGGGTTATAGCTTAGGCAATCGATGGTTCCTTGTTCGAAAGTTCTGATAATTATCTACCGAAACCTTTTTCGAGAATCGACCAGGTTATAAACCACGACTTAACTTATATAATCAATAACAGCGATCTTACAATTGATATCAGCACTGCAGCAGCCGAAAATTCTCATTCGAATTCTATTGCGTCTAAAAGTTGTTACAGAGCCGTGTTACTGTATTGCGGTCATGGGTTACGCTTGTTTGAGAGTCCTATAATCCTACCGCCGGACGCTTTTGCGAAGGTGAAGTATTTGAAACGTTATCCGGGTGCATGGTACAAGAATTGCAGGCTTGAGACTGCACGTGCCAATTCTCAGGTACAGTCGATTCAATAGTTTGCGTGCAGAGCACCAATGGAGACATAATTATTAACAGACCTGCGGCATCTATCTAGGATTTTATCTATCCACGTGGAAGCGAGATGCGAGACAAGGGGGACGCGGGGTGTGTTTTCCGGGAGATACGGCCCTCAAATAAAATGTTAAGGGCCATGCTAGGACGCAGCGTCGTATTTAGAAAGAACAGTGGAGAGAGTTTTGTATACAAAGCGTTTGAACAACGAAGCAATTGTGATTCTGAGAACGGGCATCATGGAATTAAAGAGACGGTTATTTCATTAAAAGGAAACAAAGCGAAGCCAGTGGTCCTGGATGCGGCGATCCTATATCATGTGTGATAATCCATGCAGACCGTTTAGTCAGAGAAACGGAACTGTGTCAAAATGCGACTCAGTCCCCTTACCCACGAGTACTGACGAAATAGTGCATAAGTGGAAAAGAATCAGCACTAGTACAGGAAGGATGATGATGATGGTCAAGCCAACCACAACCTGGCGATGCTTCTGACTATCACGCTGGCCTTGAGCCTGATTGCGACTAAGTATGTCAATTTTAGCACGAATTTTATCCATTTCGCGCTTGGTCTCAAGGCCGACAGCCTTGTCACCCTCAACAATAATTTGACGTAGGGCGGTAACAAATTGCGATGACTCGACGTTCTGGTTGCGAGGCCCAGAGGGAGTTGGAGACTGATCAAGCTGATATTGTTGATATCGGCCGGAACTCGCAGCCGGTGTTTCGCCGAAACGAAGGAAGGGAGAGATGCGGGAAGAGACCGGAGTCTGAAGAATGTCGAGAATTTCTGTTTGAGTTGTTTGAATATCGGCGATATCACGTTGCATTGGTTGGATTTCGCGACGAATAGGAGAGATGCCACGAGCGATATAATCTTCAACGTCTTTATCCGCGATGGTAGACTTCAAGGGCGTGCTAATTCCGAATGTTCCCGGAGAGCTGTTGCAAGATTGCATCCCCTGTCGACCCCGTCGTTTCTTCCCATGGATCTCGCGTAGGAGCCCGGACTCTGCGGCTTCGTCTTCTTGAAGCGTCTTCCTCTCCTGATATGTCTCACGGCTTCTCCCACCGTTTCGCCTATCGAGAAAATATTTCCATAAAGCGTAACCAATCTCTTCATCTTTGTGTGGAAGAGCAGCTAGCTTGCGGATAATCTTCCCATCCAAGCTGTCAAACATGTGGCGAGTGAGTGTCCCGCAGATCCTGTCCTTCTTATAACCAGGTGTAGTTTTCCCGTCAAACCGACGGATGAACTCATCCCCATCAATCAGACGGTGAATGACATTGGTGAATGTGTTGTGCTCTTCCGGTTCAAGTCCCAAATAATCTGTGAGCTGTCTGGTACTCTTCCATCTCTCTGCCTTGAGAGTGTCAGGTTGCTCGCGCTGGAATTTGAGACGGGTAACGTATTGTTGCAACGATGGTCTTGCAGTCCATTCGAAGCTCTCGTCGAAGTCATCAGAGTCGTTGTTGCCCGAAAGTGGAGAAGGGGTCCGCAAAATCTCCTCGAAGTCCATTTCGACTGGTTCGGTAAGGTCGATTGGCGCCGTTCTAGCCCCTGGGCGGGGTGAGGCGGCTCTAGAAGAGGACCCCGCGCTAACGCTGGAGGATATCGCGCGACGGCGACTTCTGAGCGTCATACTACTCGGCATTGTCAGAGTCTAGTTACGGGTTAGCAGGGTTGAGAACAAATGAGGAACACCTCGTCTAAGACACAAGCTCGCGTGGTTGACTTGGCGCATACACACGCGAGGTTACGCTACAAAATGTCTGTATTGATCTCGAAGCTGGAGAGAACTGCAGGTGAGAGTATGGATGTGCTTACATACCCGTTGTAAGATCCGTCTGAATGCAGGGTTGATCGAGAAATTGAAGTGCAGAGGCGAGGTTGTCTGGCGCGAACTTAGAGGTAAGAAGGACCGAAGGATGTAGGCAAGCAGTAAGATGGTGTCAAAGCGAGGAGTAAAGAGGGAAGGATGTAACACAAATTGTAGATTGTTGATGAAGGAATCGGGTGGTGTTGTAAATTGGGGAACGCGCTCTTGTCGCGATGTGATTGAGAGAGACTGTAGATTGCCACATGCGTTGCGCTCTCGACCACGTTGCTTGTCCAGGCTACATCTATCATACGCATGCTATTGTCCGAGCCCTGCAGGAAGGCTTAATGGTAATTAACTGACCATGACCTCGCGAAGATGGATATCATGCGCAACCGTTGTCTCATGCAGCTACCCTCTGCCAAGCCGTAATTGCCTTAGACACATTATGTGGCGCTGCAGCAATCGCGGATTGTCGACGCCACCATGTTCATGTGGACTAAAAAGGGTACGACAGCACAGCACCGGGTCGTTGCAGTTCCTGTAACGTGTGAACAGGGATATCTGGATATCAACCAAATTACGCGGTTTCGACATCCTGACATGCGCATGGCCCAGTGCAGATTAAGCTGCGTCGACTACATCAACCACTTCCGAGGGAGTAGCTTTTAGTCTACGAGGCGAAGGAAATATTCGTGTAAATAAGCTGGATAAGCTATCAATAGCAGCACTCCGCCCTCATATGGACGTATACCGTTAACCTTCCTAAGATGTCATGCACGCACGCACTCTGACGTCACTGGCCTTTTAGCTATATCACAGCGGTCTCAAGCATATATTTGAACCTCAGCTTGTGTATACACTCAGCAGCGTCCGGTGTGCGAGGAAAAGAATTACCAATGTAGGTTATATATAGCTCAAGCTCAATTGTCGACGTAAGATCCTTTCATCAATGTATGCCAACGATTTGAGAAAGTGAGGGTCTAGTTTACGGGACCACCAACGATTGATAACACAACAGAATCGAACTAACCATGACCTTTCAATACTATCGATTCCTTGTCTCTTCCATTAATAAAGCTTAAAAAATTTATTTGCTGGTCATATGCGGGCAGTCTTAGAAAAATTTCCGAACCGAATGCCGCTCAACCTCTATATCATGAGAGCGCTTGAGAAAAAGTAGCGGCATGTGGTATTTTGGCCTGCAACACATATCTGTGTCCGTCGATTTGGGGGATCCCCAGGAAAGTCGTGTAGCCAGCAGATCGCCCTATTTTACAATTTGAGGGCGATAAACGTCGTTCTCGCGACTATCTCAACTGTTGTTCGACTTGCAGCAGATTCATGCCGCCACCTCTCATCTGAGAGGTATATACCCAGATATATATATCTGGCCCGTTGCGGCACATGAGGATAACGTGCTCGATATCAGTGTTAATTACGTTAATCACTCGAGGGCCACGACAACTATCTGGCCCCTCTCGGAGAAGATTTTTGAGCTCACATGGCTGAAGAGGTTACGTTTCAAGTCTTGTGGGCCACGGGGTTCAATTGGCTACGGTTGCATGAATCCAGATAGCTTGGATCAGCAGGCTTTCGCCATTCAGCCTGAGAGATTTCCCGCTGGTTCGGCTCGCCCGCCAGTATAAATACCCCTGCCCCCACCGCTCTGCCCCCCAAAATTATTTCCCACCTCTATCAGTACTGTTCCAGTTTTGCTGCAAATACAAAACTTTGAATCTTTCATGACCAAAACCTTCTTTGCCCCACCGCTCAACAGCAAAACATTCGCGTTCCACACTCGCTCCCACAACTGCAGAGGCTCGAGGGTAAGACACTACGACAGAGAAACAATCATTTGATTTTTAACCACTGTCAAAAGTTACCAATACACGATGCCTCGCCGTGGTCTCTTCCAGAGGGCCCGCCTCGCCGGGCTTTTCGAAATACCGGAGCGGCATCAGTACTATCAATTAAATTCACCTACTATCCACCCTACAATCCCGGGCCATCCTATGGATGCCGAACAAGTCTTCTCCGGTTCTCAAGTGTTTCCCGTAAATATAGAGCCAGAGTATGAGGCACCGGGCTTCGCACCTGAGGCAACTACTCCGACCACCATAACCCTCCCAGAAATTGACGCTGCCAGAGCCTGGGCTCACGAGGACACCCTGGAGCTCCAGGAGCAGCCGGTCGATCAGATATACGCACCAGTACATGCTCATCCAAGATTAAACACCGCTCCTGCCTGGAATTTTGACACTCTTCCTGAATGGGATACAGGCGAGGGTCGGTTCCACCGCTTCTTTAACCATCTATTCAGACGTCGAGAACACAATCCTGTGGACTTCTACAGCCCACCCCCAAAACCTCTTTTATGGTCAGAGGTTCGTGCTGCCATGCCTGACCAGCCGGAGCCCGAAGACCCCGCGATCGACGCACAGTTTTGGGAATCTACCCGCTTCCGCATTGGTTTACGACCCCTTTCTTGGTCGCGAAGGTTTCCCCGGGCCGCTCCACCGGCCATCGCTGCAACGGCGCCAATCTTGATCAATACCCCTAATGGACCAGTCTTCATCCACCCACCCGCGGGCCCCCCACCAAACGTCGCCGCAGCGGCACCGTACGTGATGCAGACGCCCGAGGGTCCCGCCTTCATGCAAAATCACCCATTCTTTCATCCCCCACCGCGACCAGCGGGTCAGTTGGCTCCGCTACCGAGCATGGGGGACCACCCCTTGCAACAATGGAATGACAAGCATACCGCTGCAGTCGCTCTGCTAGCAGGACTTAAGCTCATGTGGAACGCAGCATCGAGTGCCTGGGAGGTCATCTCTTTGGCCTGGGACCAGACGGTGAAAGACAATATGAAAATACGGGACGACTATAACCAGCATATGGCTGCTCTGGCGGGTTATGGATACTACGTACCCGGGCAGCCGCTTTATCCTCCTCCAGAGTCACAGTTTTACACGCCAACTCCACCGGGTGCCTGGGTTTAGGCTTGCTGCGCCACACGGCGTGATAGGAAAACTTCTGACTTTGTTTCTTTGGTGCCTATTGTTATTTTTAGGGAGCAGGATCAGATTGAGTTTCATGTTAGGGTTGCTTCATCTAGTTCGTATTGAGCATTTTGCTTCTTTTGCCTTCTCTCTTCTTGGATTCTATACTACCTACAGATACTGATAAGAACCGATACAGCGGTGGAATCGACCCTGGATACAGATAGGGTAGAGCTACGTATAATGTATACCATATCATCTTTATTTTCCATTGGAACTAAAGAACTCGAGCATCCGCCTTAAGTAGATCACTGCCACTTCAAGTTGCGTAGCTAATGGCCATATTCTCAGTCGTTATAATTATAAGTTCCTCCTTGCCTGCTCGAGTTCGATATCTTACGGAATCTATGTGCATAGATGTATTGTGTCAGCCAAACTATCCGGAAAAGCTCTCCGGGTCGTTGAAATTTGCCTTGCCTCACGCGAAAAGAAAGCGAACAATCAGTGCTACTATTAGAACCCACGTCGCTGTGGCCGATATATCAACGAACCAAGAATTTGCTTGGGTGGGGTTAGTTTGGCTATCCGTGCTCTTCAAGGTGACCGTAGACTGAGTCCCTTGGCTGATGGCGCGAGGGGTGCTACCTCGTGGTGAGCTCCGGTCATAGCGGGAGTTATCTTCTGCCTCGTAATTCTCGTGTTCTCCATGGACCGTGTCATCTTCTCTGGTGGCTGTGGCGTCGGCGCGTGGGCTGCTGTAAGGCGGTCGCTCTTGAGCAGCATCAATCAAGGCTATCAGACCTCGTGCTGAAATTGTGAAACTAGAGCCGTCTACATCTTCTTGCACGGTATAGTTGTTCCCAGTAGACTCTTGCGTTCGACCAATCGAGTTATTGCGGTCAGCGTAGCGACTCCCAGTCTCGCTCCGATTGCCAAGTGGGCTATTGAGGGGCTGAACCGAGGAAGTATCGCAGTTTGCTTGTGTTGAAAAACTGTCGAACTCGGTAGAAGTGGCAGCTGGCGACTGGTGGTAAGGTGGGGCGTACGTCTCACGCGCAGCGATAGCACTCTGAGTAGGTAGAAGCCCATTTGCTGGTCTTTCTGGCCTTGGGAGGCCCGGCTGTGCCACCATGAATGGAAGTCCAGCATTGAGGTGTGGAAGACTATCCTCAGGGGAGTCGAGCAAGTCGGACGGGAGGAAATAGTAATCGTTTTGGTCTTGCGAAACATGCAGCGCGTCTGATAGGCTAGTGGTAGCTACGTTTATCGCTGGGATGGAAGTATCGGTAGCATTTCGAGATTCGACTGGGACCTGTTGGCGATGGCCCTGGATGGAGGTGAAACGGGATCCATCATTGAATTGTCTGTGGAAGCCATCATCAGCGGGAACGTTTTGGTAGGATTCACTTTGGAAGCTTTGGAAACGACTGCCCGGGCGGGAACGTTGGTGGTTTCCTGGTAGACGTCCGTCCCGATCGTAGAATATGCTTTGGGATTGTTCTCCATTCATCTTGGGAAACTTATTATCAATATCGCTCTAGGAGTTTCTGTCTCAAGAACCGTAGGTTGATTATTGACTCTTAGAGTTATGGTTGATTCCGTGTTTGGCGATTCGACTCCGGATAGACACCTTTGACTGACTGCAAGTTTTTCTTCTAACTAGCGAACTCGAGTTTATTCGTGTGAGCCAAATTTCTCGTGTTCGCAATTTTAACTTGTGATTAATCTAGATTATTATAACTATATGGCATATTAATTGAGCTTCTTATAGACCCTATATCCGGACTTGATACCTAGACTATAAGAAGAAAATTGGTATCAAACAACAAGATATCAGGCCATGCAACTTATCTATAATTTATCTACAGACTGTTCCAACCTAGTTTCACTAGTACCTGGTAAGACATTAGTGCAAAATCATGTCTAACACCATATAAAAGGCTTCATATTCCACAGTATTTAGGTATCTGCCACTATCAAGCTAACTGTAAAACCTATACAAACTTAAATAGGATGGATTCTGCTTTTAATAGTATTATTATAAAATAGTGGGGCTTTAATATATCCTACTCCAATACAGTTCTTTGATGCTGAATATTAATTCTAGGGTTAAAATATCTTATTAAGATATTATATTCACAAAGACTATATACTAGCTACTAAAGAGTTATTGTAAATAATATTAGTATAACCACACAACTTATACTTAAACAAATGCTATTAATTTATTTGTATCTAAAGTCTCAATCTACTTAAGCTTAATACACATATTTATATATACAGGAATTGACAAACATAACAACATATTAAGATAGAAGCCGAGAAATTAGAACAAATATCCAGAATATACTAATAGTCTAAAGCTAAGAAATTATAATGAAACACACCTATTACACTAAGAAATAAGATTAATAAGATAATTGAAAGATATTAGGAACAGGAGTTAGTAAGGCATTATGTACTGTATAAAATATAAGAAAAAACAACATTAGAAATATATTACAAAAAATATTCTCAGATCAAAAACAATTCCAATACAAAAAAGCTCCTTACAACAAAAAAAAAAACAATAAAACAAGGCCACACTTTAAAGATAGAAATACATACCCAAAAACACATATATATCAAAAATATAGATCAAAGTAAAAATCATAAAAAAATATATCATAAAAATTAACAAACAATAAGAAATTTTAAACCCATCACCAAAGAAACACCAAACTTTTATAGCTAATATCTAAAACCACACAGATAACTAAAACAACCAAAAATAAAATATATAAACCAGTACTTTCAGACATTGTTCTCAAAAAACCCAAAGAAAATCTCAATAGCTTCATCTAAAATCTACATTCCAACATAAACTTACTTATATATCATAGCCACAACAACTCTATATTTAAAAAAATAAATAATCCTTAATAATATCATACAAATACCTAAAACTAAGCAAAACACAAACACAATGATCTCCCAAATTATATACCCAATAATCAGTAGCCCAATTATATACATTAATATCAAAAAAATCCAATTTAATACAGAAATATAGTTGATTCCATTAGACACTTTGCAAGAAGAGCAGCGATAATCACCATTGTCATCTGGGACTCCGTTCTCAGAAATGGAGGCTCCTGCTATAACTAGCGAACTCGAGTTTATTCGTGTAAGCCAAATTTCTCGTGTTCGCAATTTTAACTTACAATTAATCTAGATTATTATAACTATATGACATATCAATCGAGCTTCTTGTAGACCCTATATCCAGACTTAATACCTAGACTATAAGAAGAAAATTAGTATCAAGCAGCAAGATGTCAGGCCATGCAACTTATCTGTAATTTATCTATAGGCTGTTCTAACCTAGTTTTACTAGTACCTAATAAAATACTAATACAAAATCACATCTAATATTATGTAAAAGGCTTTATATTCCACAGTATTTAGGTATCTATCACCATTAAACTAACTGTAAAATCTATACAAATTTAAATAAAATGGATTCCACTTTTAATAGTATTATTACAAAATAGTAGAGCTTTAATATACCCTACTTCAACACAATTTTTTAATATTAAATATTAATTCTAAGGCCAAAATATCCTATTAAAATATTATATTCACAAAAACTACACACCAGCTACTAAGAAATCATTGTAAGTAATATTAATATAACCATATAATTTATACTTAGATAAATACCATTAATTTATCTGTATCTAAAGTCTCAATCTACTTAAACTTAATATATATATTTATATATACAGGAATTAACAAACATAATAACATATCAAAATAGAAGCTAAGAAATTAGAACAGATATCCAGAATATATTAATAGTCTAAAGTTAAAAAATCATAATAAAATATACCTATTACACTAAAAAATAGGATTAATAAGATAATTAAAAGATATTAAAAACAGGAATTAACAAAACATTATATACTATATAAAATATAAGGAAAAACAGCATTAGAAATATATTATAAAAAATATTCTCAGATCAGAAACAATTCTAATATAAAAAAGCTTCTTATAATAAAAAAAAAAATAATAAAACAAGACCACACTTTAAAAACAGAAATATATACCCAAAAATATATATATATCAAAAATATAAATCAGAGTAAAGATCATAAAAAAATATATTATAAAAATTGATAAATAATAAAAAATTTTAAACCCATCACCAAAAAAACACCAAATTTTCATAACTAGCATTTAAGACCACACAAATAACTAAAACAACTAAAAATAAAATATATAAACTAATACTTTCAGATATTATTCTCAAAAAGCCTAAAAAAAACTTCAATAACTTCATCTAAAATCTGTATTCCAGTGTAGACTTACTTATATACTATAACCACAGTGACTCTATATTTGAAGGAATAAATAACCCTTAACAATATCATACAAATACCTAGAACTAAGCAAAGCACAAACACAACAATCTTCCAAATCACATACCCAATAATCAGTAACCCAATTATATACACTAACATCAAAAGAATCCAACTCAATGTAAAAATATGGTTAATTCCGTTGGGCACTTTGCAAGAAGAGCGGCGATAATCACCATTGTCGTCTGGGACTCCGTTCTCAGAAATGGAGGCTCCTGCTACCGGGCTCGAGTTGTCAACTCCGACATGGTCGTGTTCATCGGAGCCTAGAATCAATGAAGTTTGCGTGTCTCGGTTCACTTTTTGGGGTGCTGGTTCGCCGATCCGCATCGAAGCTCTCAGCTTTTCGAGTTCTCTCTTGTAGTTCTCAAACTCGATCGTATCGTCACTCGGACCTGATTTCTGTAGAGTTTGGCCGCTGTTCTCGTCGGTCTCATACTCATTATCGCTGGTCATAGCTTGAGAAGCCTGAGAGATATAATTGTCATAGTGTGACTCGCTTTCCTCATCTTCGTCGGTGTCAGGCTGAAAGGCCGATGCGTGAAACTCTTCCGTGATGGCGATGCCATCAATCGATGTATTAGAGCTTAGGTCGTTCATTCCGGGTACTCCTCCACGAGAGGCATATGATAGGCTGGGCCTTAGGAAAGATCTTCCGACTGAAATATATTGAGAAGGCCGCACCATCGAGTATGTATCGAAACTACCAAGATTCCCGGCAGCTTCGGTGATTTCATGTCCAGGTGCTGGTTCTTCATGGAAAGCGGACGAGCTCTTGTGTACTACTGGCGGTGATGAAGGCATCGACGGTGAGTCCGATGGATATGCCACCCAATTTGGTGACGAGTATTCCTGCATCTTGTCATCAACCGCTAGAATATTGTCCATATCTTTGGCCTGAGTAATTTGCATGTTCATAGGGCGTCCGGATACGTCATATTCATTCTTCGTTGGCTGTGGTGTCGACGGAAGACTAGACTGACCAGCCTCATCTTCACTTTGCCATGCTTGATAATCCTCGGTCGTTGGGATATCGCTCGCACCGGCCTTTTTCTTCTCGGGAGTATAGGGGTTGGTCTTCTTAGCCATGGTGGACATGAACGAAGTCGCTTGGCGACATATGTTGGGGTATTAGAAAGAATAGGTGGTCTGATGATCTTATATCGTGAATATGTTCGTGCTTGTTGATGTGATAGGTTTAGATAGTTCTAGCCGAAATGTAGAGGAGAGTCTCTGGTGAAAGCTCACTAAGCTTACAGCTCCCTACAGAATTGAATCCCTGAGCAGGACGACGCAAAGTACGTCACGCCTCGACTTTGGTGGGAGAAGTGTATTCGAAATACAAATTATGAGTTATGGCAATTGACTATAAGGTTTGTACAGAAGGCTGCCGACGTGAGTATGGTTGATATATCAATCCGGCAGTAATGGCAATGAAGAAGTATAGATGGCAGGAGGATTGAGGTGTTGGAGGTTGAGAAGTGAGAAGGAAGGAGAGTTCGAGGAAGGGCTCAGGTATTTATTGGCGCCCTTGCGCCCTTGCTACGAGATGCTAACCACTTCGGGGAATCACCCAACCGGTGCTAACTAGAACCACGAACAATATCTACTGGGACTAGGTAGCCGTATTGCAAGTGCTATTAAGGTATTGTAAATCCCAGCTACCTAGGGCCCTAGGGTCCAGGGATATAACTGTATAAAATGAGCGGCAACTATCTTGCCCCGCAGGAATACATATCCAGAGTAGGCACACTTCAGCGCGATATCCTGGGCTTGGGACACAATGTAACGGTAAATATCAAGTAATGGGGCCTGCTACTGGGCCAGGCTAAACTATTCCGGATCTCAAGGGTCGCCTACTGGGTCTCTTGTATCTAAAGTCCTCAGTACAACGAAGCCGCAAGTAACGATATTCAATGATCTGCAATGTTAAGATGAATGGTATACGTAAATTATACGTCAAATCTGGCTTATCGGGAAAAATCCCAAATAATAAAAATATCGAATGATAGCCATGAAGGGATAATTGTAGCACATTGCAGTGATCGGCGAGAATTAAAGGCAGATATCGGATCCCCGTAAATTATAAAAGCAGTCAATACTATTAGAGGTCGCATATATAGACATCGATAGTATACAGCATATCGAGCAGTGTAATGTCCCCCCTCCGTTGCCTTTTTTTCTGAAAGTCAGAATGCCACCAGGCGCCTTGTTCATATATACGGGGAAAATGTTATTCAAATGCTCGATCGCAAGCAGATAATTAACATATTACGAACTAGCATACGTTATTGTACGATAAAACATACACATCCAGTATTATTACTGCAAGGGATGAAACTAGCTTGTTATGCATATGCAAAAAAAAAAAGAGAAAAAAGAAAAAAATCAAGTCTGGCCTCGAGGCTCATAGACAAGTCATAGGCGCGATTGATTGAGCATGATATTTAAATCAGCAAAAGTTCGTAGGAACTGGATAATGTCTCACGGGCTTCAGCGTCGACACGTAAAATGCCCTCACTGGGACACGTATATACACCTTTGGGCCAACTAGAGGTGTTCCTGTCATTTTTCACAGCGGTATTCTCACCTTACTTGAACTCAGCCCTACATCACTGCCACAGCACTCCGCGAACACAAGATTATACTTCTGACGACTCCAACGAAAAAGCCTCCACCATGGGATCTACCTACCAAGGGTTCGCATTCTGGACGAAAAAAGTTGTCAAGTTTCCATTCTGGTGCCTATGGCAAGGTAGATATGGTATCCTCGGAGGAGCCATAACAAGTGAGTAAAGATATTCCCCACGCATATAACTCGCACTTGCACCCGCCAACCAAAGAAATCTTCGGATAGGATACCAATTTCACAAAGATTACGACCCTTACATGTTACCACGGCATAGTTGTAACTGCGACTTCTGTGGCGGCTTCTCGATGAGCCACAAGATCGCCTGTGAGAAGTTCGTTCGGGAGCACGGCGGCAAATGCTCCATGCCTGCCGGTGAGTACGAAGTTCGGCTCGTCCGTGCTCTAGAGCCCGGGAGCTTGTCGACAGTCGACTTCTCGCTTCCCTTCTCGAAGCTCAAGTACGAGTGGTCGGGAAAACCGGACAAGGTGGATGCCGGTTCCAAGACCTCGGCTACTTAGTTACAACTGAAGAACAGACGGAGGTTGCACGCGCTGCTGGACAGAAACTAAAGTCAGCTCTATCTAACGTCGTGGACGAGATAGTTGCGGCTAGTATGCAGAATTTTAGAAGTGCATCGTCTGATATCGGAGGCGGTGCCTGTTCGCAACGATCTCATTAGTTGGCAATGTCGACGGGGAAAAACAATTTTCCTTGGGAACACTATTACAATGATACTAGCTCCTGTCATCTGTTCATTCAGCATGTTCCTCATTTATAGCCTGCCGCATTTACAGCTCATGTGTCCTGTATAATACGCCTAGAGATATAAGTCAAAGATATCTACAAAGTGCATAGAGTCCCGGAAATACCATGACGACTATGCGTATTCCAACGTTGGGCCTTCTTCCTCTTACTAGTTTGAATATTCAACAAGAGCCTAGTCAAAGAGGGACCAGCAGACCACCTTCATCCGATTACGAGACCATACCAAGGCATCGAATTAACAAATGCTCGTAATTTATATATTTATAAATTGTATTGCAACGAAGTACCGTATCACCTAATTAACATTTTAGGTCCCGGAAGATACCAAAAGCAACCCGCTATCCAGTCTAGTACATCTCGACCAACAGCTGGCGATTCTTCGACGCCACATCTGGTACGCCCGTGCCGCCGGTGATATATGCTCTCTTCTGCCCAACCTTCTTATTCAGATAGTATATCGCTGCATGGTTCGGCCCTGTCATCCAATTACCCTCCGTCGTATCAATCGCCTTCTCCCCGTTCGGTTTCCGACGAATCGCCGCCTCAGGTGCCTCCTTGATGACATCAAAGTCGAAGCCATTGCTTACACCGCTGCCGTCCGTCGACGCGATTTTGGCGGCGCCATCGCAACCTTGCTCGACGCTGATGTCGCCGTGGGCGCCGTGGTCGTCGCTTGCTTCGAGTTGGAATTCTACCCATGTGCATGGTAGGTCTTTACCGCGCTGGACACGGCCCTTGAAACTTGCGGGAAGCTTGACGAATTTCTTGTCGTCAGGCTTCAGGTGGACAGACTTCATAGGGTGATCGAAGTTTGCGCCGGCGGTGCCATTACCATTCCAGAGGTTGTTGTAGAAGAAGTAGTCTTCTGGTTTGTTGGATTTGTTGACGAGCGTGATGCCCGGACCGTGGTTCGCGGATTGGTTCTTTTTATCTCCGCCCTTGGAGGAATGCTTCGCTTCGTCATTGCCGTCATCTCCCTTTGTGCCATTTTCTTGGTGATCTCCTTGGTCCGGAGATTTGTCTTTAGGGCTGTCCTTCTTGTGGGGGCTATTGGCAGAGAGGCCTTTGAAGAGAGGGTGGTCATAATTCGGCTCTGAATCTTTCTCTTGATCTTTTGTTTTGTCCTTTCGGCGTTTCTTATCGGCTGCTTCGTCTTGTTTATCCACTTCCGTGTCGTCTTGCGTCGGGGGACCACCCTGGTGGGATTTTGCGGCCTTCTTGTCCTCCTCTGATGGTGGAGTAGTATTAAGGTTCTCCTCTCCAACTTCGTTTTTGTCGTGGGATTTGTCGTCGGTCTCTCTCTCATCATCGGGAGTATTTCCACTGTCTTCTTCTTCATCGTCTGCGTCGCTGATATTCTTGGCCTTCATATTCGGACCCTTAGCTGGTTTTCCATTATCAACTTCTGGTGCGTCGTCCTCATCCCCCGCCACGCTCTCATTTTCAGATTGGTCGTCCGAATCGACTTCGTCAACAGGGGCATCGGATGCTATCTTCGCCTGGGCCTTATTCTTCTTATCCTTCTTCTTATCTTTCTGTTCTTTGTCGCCTTTCTTTTGCTTGTGAGGTCGAGCGTCCCCGTCGTTGTAGGATACCAAAATATCTTTACTCCCTTTGGCAGCGGAGCTCTATCTCCAGTATTAGTATAAATCTTTACAAAATAAAGAACTTAGGATGCACACAAACCTGTTTGTTGTCGCTGTCCTCACCTGGAGATCCGCCCCAGGATCCAACACCAATATAAGTCTTGCCGTCGGCAAAGGTACGTACAAAGTCTTCGAGGTCCGGGTTGTCCTTGATAGGACCTATCCGGATCACCTTGCCGTTCTTGAGCGTGACAGACTTCTTGAGTTTGTCTTTTGTCTCATTGGATGCCTTTTCCCACGCTTTGTTGCAATGTTGCATGAACAAAGGGTCGCCTTTACGGGTGCCCGGAGCGCCGACTTGCTGCACAACCATGTTGCCGCCGGCCCCGACGATATTACTTAAATCGATAAAGTCATTTCCACCAAATCCTAGAGGTATTATCAGCATATGTTGCAAGTCCGGTATAGCCGACGGCGACGCGTGCTTACCAGCTTTTGTTATCTCGGCCTGCTCGCCTTCTTGGCCGCCGTGTATGGCGATAATGGCGCCCGAGGTCCCATCTGCTGCCGCGAGCTTCGCGGTGTGATGCGGTTTTACGACGAGGTCCTTATCACCGTTCCATCCGTGCACCTCAAACCGCTGAGGGTGGCCTGACATGTTGCAGACATGGATATGGTGAACTTTCGCCGTCATCTTGCTGTGTTGTTGACTGGCCAAGTGTATCTGATTGCTCAATTGATGTGAATTGTTGATAAGAGGCCTTTGGCCAGTTCGCCTGGAAGTTGATAAAAAATAATTGTCTTGTTCAAAGTCGTAAATGTCTGTGTCTCGTGTAGATAAACTGGTTGTATATTGCTTCATACGGGATTGAAGCTCCATCGATACCAAAGTCGCGACTTTATATAAACTCGCCATCGTCAATTGAAGCCTTCTCGTGATTATAGTCGGCTTGCAATAATCTCACTCAACATCAAGGCGTTTTTAAGAAATCGTGACGCTTGGCCACCGTTATATGACGTGCGAGCCTCCTGCCAGTGTGTTGTAGCATGTCCGGTACTTCGTAAACGAGCATGCATTATGATGTCGTCGTAGATCTCCACACCGCAGCCTCGGCAATTGGCGAAGACTCAAAGGATGCGACTCCGGGGTACGCGAGATGCGGCACATCCGATAAGGCTGTAGGAGAACCCGATCAGGACTTTCGGTACTTTGGAACATTCGTCGGAGCTTCCATACGTCAGTCGTCCCGAGGCTCGTGCTTGAGGCTCACCCTGACCCTTGCCGCGAGCCGCGATCGATATCTGGGGCCCCCTGTCGTTGGATGCCCCACAAGATCGCCGAATTAAGATATTGCCACGGCGCTCTTGGCGATGCCGCATCGCGCTTGGCCACCTTTGCGACGCTCATTGGCGGCTGGCACTTGGAGATGTCGCCTGATGTAAGCGAAACGTCAGGTAAGCTCGTCGATCACCAGCCCACAAGGCTGCCCGGATAACGCCGTCGACGATAAGCGTTGTCTGGGCTCTCGGGGCTGGCGAGTCCATCTGCCGAGGCGAATGTGTCAGGCGTCATAACCATGGCATAGCCGGGTCATTGATACTGGAGCGAGCGATGGGAAATGCTGTCATCGAGTCTTTTTGCCTGTAAAGGTGTTGTAGTATGCGTAAATGTATCCTACCACAGAGCTTGGGCTACGAGAACAAGCTCGGGTATAAAATGACTTGCGAATCACGACTCTACTAGTATCAAATTCGTCAATATCAACGGAATACAAATTTTACGCACAAAATTACGAATACCCCATTGAAGAACTTCATCAATTTCGAACTTAATTCTATTCTAAATTTTCACAATGGTCGTTAGAAAGCGCTGTCTTGCCTGGGACTGGACCGACACGCGAGATTGTCCTCAAGAAATCAACAATGTCGACTTTGACGGCCCAATGCACTCTGTCAGTAATTGGAACGTCTGGGTAAGTTGCTCCCTGGCTCTAGACCGACCAAGCTTCGCCTGGGTGTCGCTAACATTCTTCCCTTTGATAGGAACCTCCAGAGTTGAAGGGCAGGGCTGCCTTTCGCCCAATGATCCACCTCCAGCCTGAACTAGAAGGCGAAGAATGGCAGACACTCCTCAAATCCGACGCCGATATAGTCCATTACTTCAACGAGCCCGAGCGCAACGGCATATCCAGCGACCTTGCTGCCCAGAAATGGCACGAACAGGTCGTCCCGCAGCTCCGTAAGCTGCACCACAAGAAGCTTGTCTCGCCGTCCTGTGCCGGCGACGATGCCGGCGTCGCATGGCTTAAAGACTTCATGAACAAAGTCAAAGACGAACCGCCAGACTTCGTCGGTGTGCACTACTACGGCACTTCATCCTCAGATGCCAAGAAGTTCCTGCACAAGATCCATGATGAATATCCGAAACAAAAGCTTATCGTGTCCGAGATCGCGTCTATCTCGCGCAAGAAGCAGAACGTGTACGCGTTCACTCGAAACATGGCCAACTGGATGGACCAAACCGACTGGATCTTCGAGTACACATTCTTCGGGTGCTTGAAGACTATGCCGGACGACTTTGTCAGCCCTCAAGCTCGCCTGATGAGTCAACAGGGAAAATTCACTAAGCTTATGAAGCTGCTAATGCACGAACAGCCTATCACCAAGGCACACAAGGAGAAAGCTCAGGCGGGTGACAAGGATGGCGATGCCAAGGGTAAAGCTCATGAGAGTGGTGGGAAAGCGCCGGACGAAGGGCACCAGCACGACCAGCATGATAAGAACAACAAAGGAGGTCACGATAATGAGCAAGATGAGCCAGATGACGATGATCCAGAGCCAAAGCCAAAGCATCATAAGGGTAGCGGTACCAAAAGCGGTGGAGATGGGAAGGAGGATTCCAAAAGCGAGCAAGGCGCCGAGAAACCAGGTCAGCCAATGGTCTCGGCTTGATCTTCCGCGTGAAGCTAGAGTTATGGTATCCGTGGCGAGCAGCGATGCCGTTATGGACGTCATGTCAGTACTTGATTTGAATGATGAGGATTGATATGATGCCCATGTAGCTTACAGAAAGACTATATGATACTAGCTTACTCCAACAATAATTTGGTTTATAGTAACAATTATTATGACGGGGCGAACTACATTGTAGTGTTTGTGCCATAGCTGGGAGCAAGCGCCTCTGAAATCCCCTTGTAGCGTATATTGAATTCCAGTTATTTTATCCTACATATCGACTTGCAGCATAGCATATGGAGATCTGGAAAACCAAATTTTATTTGAATGCGCATATAGCACGCTCAAATTTCTCGCCTTCTCCGATGTATTAGGATATTCGACTAAAGAGCAGAGTCACGCCCATGCGCATTGGAATACTGAAATTAATTTGGATCGGCCCATACACTACCGACTCCCCTCCGCGCAGAAATACTCCTCCCAACATCGTTTCGCGTTTGTCCCGGTAATCTTACATCTACGATCCAATTAATCGATGCAACATATGATTTACCGCCACAGGCAAATACATATCCCAGATCCTCCCGACCAGGCCGCCCGTATTCTCCCACGCATTTCTTGCCCATTCCTCTAACTCCGGCCTACTCTCGATCGCTTCCCCAACCCACTCAGCAAACTCGGCCAGATACATATGCCCTACAGAAATAATCACAATCCCCGAAAACGACAACACCCAAACCGTCACGCAGAACTGAAAGATCCGTATCAGCGGCTTGACTATCTGTTCGCCAAGCCACTTTACCAACAAATCCTCCTGTGAGAGGTAGTGGTACTTGCCGAATTCTTCGGGGTCGATGCCGTCGGTTTCGCCTGGCCACCTGTCGCGGTAAATGCCCGGATCCGTTAGGCGAGTGTAGGTGACCGTTTCGTAGTGGCCTGTATATGGATTCCACCAGACGCGTTGTTTGACTTCGATGGGGTTCTGTTCGCGCACATTCTGCTCGATCCAAGGTCTGATGCCGAAGAGGTCCCAGCCGTCAGGTGTAGGAGGGTAGCGATAGCTTTATGCCGTTTACGCGTCATTCGTTAGCCATTTCACAGCACAATCTTGTTGCAGATTGATAGGATCATACTTACGCCCAGCGCTTCCAGAAATCCGTAAGTCGGAGTGTTCCAAATGACAGCATCCAGCATATCGCGAACGCTATGAACACCGCCAGCTGTTTGCCAGCGTATACGTATCCATGAACGGCCGTCCGAAATCTTCTCATGATGCCAGGTGAACTTGCCCCCAGCATCTGATTCACCAGTCTTTGGTCTGGCTCTCGGAATTTCTCGGTCGTAGACTCTGGCGTTGGAGACCTAGGAAGGACGAGGGAGAAGGGGCCGTGGTTCTTCAGCGAGAGCGAGGTGACGGGAACCTCTGTGAGTTTTGTCCCACCGAGCCGTGCGCGCTGCAGGCGACGGGACTGCTGCTCCATCCTCTGCTCGAGGCCGAGGTCCCATTTAACCTTCTTCTTGGCCGATTTGGTCTCATTTCGTAGTCCTGATTTTTCTGCCGTGGCTCTCTGCGTGCCGGGCGTCCTTCTCGTGGTGGATTTTGCTTCTCGCTTCACGGCTGGTTTTTTTGGAGTCTTCTGTGGCTCGACTGGATCAGTCGATGCTGCGGCCTTCTTCGCGCTTCTGGTGACGGTGGGCATTTTACGCAAATTGTACGTTCCTATCAAAATTGTGAAAATTTGTCTGAGATGTTTAGTTGAGGAGGGCTTAATAATATTTTTGTTCGTATGCCTGCATGTCATGGAGTGAAAGCTCTAGATCTTGCTGGATAGCGTACCTAATATTTGACACGGTGGAAGAACGGCTGCTTTTATTTTGTTTCAACGATAAGCGGGCCTTAGCTTCGATGCATGTTGCAAACAAAGCAGATGCAACCGCGTCGGCTGTACAGTTGCAAAGTTGGATGCATACGCGCATATGCCTCGATTGGCGGTCTTATTGTTATGGTTGTACTTACGGCACAACTCGCGCTTCCCTAAAGTCTATACCAGTCATAGCCACTGATTTCAAAGTTGCGCCCTGCCGACGCGTGATAATTTAGACTCTAGGGGCCAGAGGATCCGGCCCTTCGAGACCAGTCTAATCTATTAAAGCAGTATCCAAAAGTCAAAGGTGTGATGTTGCACGTTATAACAGGAGTTTAGGGGGTTGAATATTCGAATACGAATAAATGCAAATGCGTGGCTGGATATTGTTTAACTCCCAGCATCAACCTATCCTCCTAGCATATTCCAGCGCCGCTCGTAAGATCATAGCCCTCGATCCGTAATCTGTAGATGGGATATTCGAACCTTAGATAGTGCACTTAACGAACTTTTCCTGCATGCCTCTTCTCAAAGTCTTCAAGGTAAACCTTCAGTTTCTTCACCAACATCTCCCTGGCCACGGGCTTCATAGTATCAATCTGATAGAGGTGAATTGCAAGCTTTTCCTCTTCTGTGACATGTCTGTCCGGGTCGACGTAGTCAATCCAGGTGGAGACCGCGAGCATAAAGACGAAGATCCATATAGCCCAACAGACAGAGGTCGAGTTGAGGAAGTTATACCGGTTCCCTCCATCCCGCTCTTCATCGTCATCGTCCTCATCTTCTTGGAGTTGCTTTTCAACCTTTTGAACTTTATTGCGAATTTCCTGTACGTCTCTCGATAGTTTAACGACCTTCGACTCGATTGCCGTAAGGCGATCCTTGAATTCGATGAGCTTTAGCTCCTGTTGTTCCTTATCAAAGTCTGCGGCTGGTTGCAAAACGATGCTTCGTTTAGCGGGCTCCTGAATCTTTTCCTTTCCTTTCTGTTGCGTCTGATCTTTGTCGTCGCTTTTCTCTGCGGTAATAGCGCGTGTAAGGTTCGCAGATTCTAGAAGTTGCGAGACTCCCACCCCGTGGTTGACATTCGCGCCTCCGACGGCGCTTGTAACCTTTGCAAGCTGGCTGGGCCCTGCCAACTGTGCAAGCCCCTTACCATTCGTATCTGTAGCTGCCCTCTTAGCTTCCAGGAGCTTTGCAGCCTGGGCGGCAAGGACGGAGTTTCTCTTCTTCTTGGCGATCCTGACAGCAACCTTCTGCTCGGACGCAGAGTTACTAGTGCTCGAGTATCGGTACGGCATCACAAACTTGACTTTCTCTCTCTTCTTCTCAGGCGACGATGGGCCTGCTCCCTCAGGCTGAATATTTTCCTTCCCAGGTTGACTGCCCGAATCTGGAGTCATGGTCGTAGACTCTGTATGGACAGATTTCTTGAGAACAGATTTGAGGATGTTGTTCTCAGCTTTGACTCGTGCGGCACGCCAGTGGATAGGCTTGCACTTTCTGAGGCGGTATTTCGCGGTATCAAAGGGGAAATCGGCGTCCTTGGAGACGAAGGGATTGGCACTGTGTATGTTCTTCGTATTGGTATCTTCTAGCTTAGCGGATGCCAGCCCAGGAGTATCGTGGGTAGATGGCAAGCATCTAGGAGCTGTGTGAGACTCGAGCTCCGTTCGATGGGTTGAAGGAATCGTCTTCTCCGGGGACGTGGTCTGTAGAATAAGTTGAGTCTTCTCACCCGAAGCTCCTCGTCGAGACGACTCGCCTCGGGTCTCGTGGATTCTGAATATTGTAGAGAAGGCAAGTTAGTCTCGGCTCTTCCGAGATGTTCAAATGCCACAGGTACGTGGGTTCCTGTTCAACGTTCTCGAAACTCTGCAAGGATGTCCTCACCTCGTCATATTGAAATCTAGCGGGACGCTACAGCAGTCACACTAAATTTGTGGAAACTCGATTTCAACTGGCGATTCTGATTCACTCATGAGAGTGCCATGTATGATTATAGTATTGTTAGGCCATGGAGTAAAGTGTATACATGTAAGGTATGTAAGATATGTAAGATATCAAAGGTACTTCGAGATTTCTGACAGATGTAATATGTCGTCGAAATGCTGCAACGTTGATGTAGGAAGTAATATATGTCCCTGACAGTGATGCTGGATCAGAAGGCCTATGTGGTCAGTAGACCCTCTTTTCTCGGCCCAAATAGGTAATAATACCTGACAGGCAAAGTGCCAAGTTAGGGAACTGGCTTTTCATACCGTCAACTTCCCCACCATCTATATACCTAGGGCGGTGCTGCCCCAAACCATGATATCAAGCATATCCATTTCACAGAAAGCATCGACATTTACGCACGTGAGCTCGAGTCGTACGATCTAAAGTTCCTATCCTTCTACCTATGCTACACCGAACTGTCGCATAATGCCAGTCCTTAATCAGATATGTCGGACTGGAGTATACAGGATTCCGCTACAAACGGACAGACAGAGAAACTAACTTTATACGGCGATGCAAACATGCCCAGTACAAACATTAGGGTCGATAACCCCAGTGAGAGGAAAGTAATAACAGTTCTACCTCTAATAAGTATAATTCAGGCATCACGGCAAATGACCACAACGGTATCCGGCTCTGGTGCGGTGACAGTCCTAGCAACGGCGGCCAACATCCTTGCGGGTAGGCTGCTTTCGATTGTCATATGCGGGACGTAGTTGCGGGAGAATTTAGATCGTGTGAAAGTCTCAAATCGCTTGAAGGCGGAACCCCAAAGTGGGCCCTTCCCTTTGTCTTCATGAAGGTACGTTGCCGTGGACGTAATGGTCGTACCGATAGCGAATATCATGATGCAAACGGTTGCGAAAATGATATAGAGCCTAGTGCGATTTGAAGAAGCGCCCAACTCTTTCTTAGATTTATCGTCCCCGAGAACGTACTCATTGGCGATATCCACCGACTCTGCGGATGACGCACGGGAGGCGCGTCCGCGGCGACGATGGAGTTTTTTTCTTTGCTCCTTGGTTCCGTGCCGAAGCATCATCTCGTCTTCGATTTCTTCAAACATGGCAAGTTCGCGATCAAGGTCAGAGAAATCGACCATCCGAGGAGCTTCCTCGACGATGTCTTCGCCCCAGTCCTCACGTGAATTTTCGACGTCGTTCTCGCTGCCGCTTTCCCCAGGACCTCCGTAGTCGTTGTTGTTGTCTTTCTCGTCGGAGATGAAGCTGGCAGAGGAAGTAGCAGAATCTGTCTCCGAATCCTCAACGTCATTCCTAATGGCAGCTGTCTTCTTATAAAAGTATCTCCCACGCGTACCGTCGGTCTTGTGAACAGACATCTCGTCGTCCGCATCTTCGCTCGCAGCAATGTACGGGGTAGGACAGGATCCTTCGTCGTCAGCGTCTCTGCTTTCGGTGTCCTGGAAGATGCCGGCTTCCCTTGATCGATTGCTGTAACCACGTTGTTTACCTAGGTTTTTGGTGTAATCCAGATCGTGCGGTGGACCATCTAAGATGGCTTCGCCGATGACAGATGCGCGAGTAGCACGCTCAGGACTAACGCTCGAACCTCCGGTTCTTGCGCCACGATGTTTCGTTCTAAGGCAAGAAATGGCCAGGTGGTAGAGCAGCCATCCGACTACGTCAGGATGTTGACGCATGTTCTGGAGTTGTGAACCGATAGCCGAGGTGATGTCTTCCGTGTGGTCATTGAAAATACTACAGAGTCGCTCGCGATCTTTGATATAACGGAGATTGAGCTGCGTAAGCTCAGGCTCGCCGATGATGATACGGCCAATAGCCGAGTGGACCAGATCCATGTCTTGATCGGACAGATCGAAGTATTGCTGCACCATAGAGCTCGAGCTTGGGAGCGCAGAAGTTGGAATGCCCTTTGGCCGGACGTGGCACATATTAAGTAGGGACTGTCCGGCATGTCCAGGCGCGTTGGAATCGCGAGGCGGAAAGCTACCGCTCCTTGATTTAACCATTGTGCATATTCATGAAGCTTCTGCGTTGAAGCACGGTTAGCGATCGTTCTAGAACGTTCTTGCGAGCAGTATTTCTCCCGTTCATGAAAATACTACCTGGGTATCAATTTTATATCGACCGAGGAGCAGCCAGATGCGCCTCAAGATGTTACCGACCGTGCCGTGAATGTGCGACTGTTGGTGAAAAGTTGATGCAAAAAGTGAATCTTCTGAAGTCCAGGGGGTTGTTTGACAAGGAGAGCTATCGCCATTGTAGATAGCAGCTGCTGGCTTTGTAGTGGAATATGTGAGTTTTCTGACGGAGTGCTTTGAGAGTGGTTTGAGCGCCTGAGCGGCTGTCGATGGTGTCAAACGTGTCTACATACAAAATGGCCAGCATACCCCACGCTGTAAAGAGTTGCCTTATCACATTCACCACAACCAATCCCACATTCCAATCTCTTCTAGCACGAACTCCTTCCACGTCACTTCACGATGCGAATAGATCACACTACAGCTCGATCTGAAACTCATCAGAAAGTTCCATTTTGACAGGTGCCTCCATCTCAACTTGCCAAAATATCTTGAGCATCATCATGAAAGCCATAGACCCAGCGTAGAACATGCAGCCCCGATATCTTTCGAATAGATTAAACCCTCTGGTCCAGTTTCGCCAAGCTACTACTCTTACGAGCGAGAATGGAAGACAGAAAACCCCGAACGCAAATACCGCAGTTCCAATTGTGTTAGGAAACGCGGAAACCCACACGGCAGAGCTCCAAAGCGTCAAGATGAAAACGGCCCCTATATCATCTTTCAGGCCCACGCGCTGCCGGCGCCGGCCTCGCCGAAATATGAAGGTGACGCATATCCATATGAGTGCCCATAAACCTCGTAGGGCGCATGTGATTATATGTCGTGTGAGCGCGTATATCCAGTACATTGGTATCTTCACCGTCCTGACAAATCGGTTTGGTCGGTTCTTAGGGCTAAGAGAGCAAATTGCTGGCGATCTATCTCCAGGTGAGCTTTCGAGTCTTCCTCGTTGCCGCTGCCAACGTCGGCCCGGCCCCAATTCTCTTTCCTGAGGTTGGGCTTCTTCTTGGGATGGTGTCGGTTGTTGATTCTTCCGTCTTGCAGGCATATTTGCGTTGTGTTATAGGAGTATTTAGAACTCTATAGCGCCTGGCTTCGAGGCTAGTTAAAACTACCGACCAAGGATCTTGCATTACGCGCTGTATTTTAAAGATTCTGACACTCCTAGCTAGTTAAAAATGTTAAAACCTGCTCAAAGTATTGGGCGTACTCACGATGTAAGCTGTTGTTGGAAGATTTACTTGACTTGAGAAACCCCATAGACCTGCAATACTACTAAGGCTCGTGAATTCGAGCCACCATTTGGAGTAGTGCATAGGACTGCATGCTATACTCGTTTTCCGTCCGACTGTCAGAGCTGCAGCTCCTAGGTGATAACGCGCCGCGACGGGTGCTACTAGTAGCATCGCGTGGCGTAACAAAGAAATAGACGCGGCGGTACTATCACCTCCACATTCTTTGTCCCACGTTTTCCAAAACAAATAAGTCCGCTGTATGCTTCGAGTACACATACAACCTCCCGAAGAAACTGACCTATCGTGCCGTAGCATGTCGTCCCTATACTGATACCTGAGTTTTTGCTAGGTCGACATCCCAAAATATCTTTCTAAACTTCGGAACTCCCCATAGTACACAATAGTATACATGTAAAAACCAACAAAAGTCAGCAGGTGATCTATGGCATTCACTATTCAGCAGGCCCGCTCTTAGTATATTAAGGCTCTCGAAGATGGCATCCCATCAATAATACAGGATGCGTTTGTCATTATAATACAATCTCGTTCGACAGACCGTTCTGGTTATCTTTTGCGCTCGTGTGAACAGGACGGCTAGGATAAGAAAAATAACAGAGTGAACAAGACTTCGTAAGTATCTTATTCCAGACGAGACCAGTCACTCAGACAAACCCGCGGTCTGAGATCTGGCCTATCATATATTGTGGGAATATCGTCGTCGTCCGGGTTGTCAGAACCACCAATCTCAAGAGCCTCTGATGTTGAATCATCTGATTCCTCGCTATCGACGCCTCTTGTACCGCCACGTCCGAGATGCTTCTTTTCCATCCTCGCCTCTACATCGGGATCCGCTACTCCAATGACCCATCTGATGAAATCTGATGCCGGGCCTTTCACCGTCGCCCGGGGCTTCTTCCATTTCCCCTTCTCCGCCTGTATCTCTTCTTCGTCGAGCATGACTATTTTCATCATCTTTTGCAAACCTTAGTATGATATCCGAGTTAATCAAGGGCGTGATTTTACCGACCTCTTGTATAGCACTTGCTCTATTCTGAACCATACTGTCTTCACCTCCCGGTTTCCCTTTCTCGAGTTTTCGCGGAACAATGCTCTCGGCTCGTAGGATACCCTTTTTAAGCCAGATCATAACGTCGTTGGATTGCCCTATGTTCCATTTCCATATCTGCTTTTGTACCATCCAGTCCGGTATGCAGGATTCCACTTCGACTTCCCTGCCGGAGTGGTCGTCGATTTGGGTCCATTTGAGATACCAATTGTAGCCCTTTGCACGAGCGTGGATGAATGCGACTTCGGTTGCGGTGATTTCCCTGCCGAGATCGGATGAGAGTCGTTCTGCTGCTAAGGTGCGGATGCGCTTGATGCGCTGTGACTTGGGGTCGGTGCCTGTTTCTTTCGTCATCTTGCTGATTTCTCAAGTAGGTCTTGCGAATACGACGGGTTGTCAGAGAGTGAGGTGGCGATGAATGGGAATTTTGTTCAGGCCTTGTAGTATGCTTCAGAGCGTGCAAGAAGGCGGGTAGAAGCGACCGCAACATTTCCGGCGCCCATGCTGTGACAAATGAACACCCACCATCATAGCCTGTGTCAAAATATTGGACCACCATCGATCAGTGATCCCAAGCATTTCAGTCAATCTGCGAGTGACAGCAGCGAGCATACTTGCCGGGTCGCAACACCGTATTGATAACAGTCTCGTATTTCTATCTATCTTGTGGGTATCCGGGTCTAATCTTACATCGAACTCCAATGCTATGCCTAAGGTACGGTATCCCAATCTGCCGAATGAAATAAGATAAAGTCTATTCCTTCTTGATACCCTCCCCGCGGCGAGAAAGGCTCTTGTCCATCTGTACCAAGGTCGAAATCCGACACAGCCCAATCTGATACAGCACCCACGCCGACCTCTGTTTCAAAGTCTTCAACTCCCGACCTTGCAGATGCCCGTCCATGATATCTCCGACCCACTGCTCTAGCCTCAGTAGAACTCCCATCGTGATCAAGAAGACCATCATTCCATACTTTCTCATATTCTCATCTTCCTGATGCCCCACAACAATCAACGCGGCACCGTAGACGCCAGCTGTGTATGTCTGCGTAACTGTCACCAAGGACTTATTCGAGCCGCGAACTTCGTTCAACTTCCGGATCACGAGTTTGTCCTTCTCCGTATTGAGGGACTCGACTTCGGAAATCTCGTCGTTGGGGAATGTTTGCTTGACGGTGAAGAGATAAATTATAAAACGCGCGTAAACGAAGGCGTGGATCATAACGATAGCGTCGTGGTAAAGCGTCCGTGATTGAAGGAGATAGGCGGGTATGATGATTGCTATACGGAGGATGCCTGCACCTTGATATGTTGTTCCTGTAAAAACATTCAGTCAGCGCCAATACGACTTTTACCTCACATTCATTTAATCTGCATTCATGAAGGTTTGACATACGAACTATCCCCGGATTGCCTCGCTTGAGCCGTCGTACCAGCGCAAAGTTGGTCTGACATTGCAAGAGACATAGTAGTACTGAGGACACTGGCACGAGGCTTTCCGCATCCGGGTACCGGAAAGGAAGAGTATAGAATTGCGCCAACTCGACCAGGTTTGATATTGCATGCGTGGCGACCAATGTCTTGTGATTCTGTCTGAAGGATGTGAAACTCTTGGAGGTATATGAAAGAAGAATTGCGCCGTAGAGAAATGCGATAGCTAACAGAGGCTCATAGGTCTTTCCAGATGGCACCGGCAAAGTATCTGTACCATCTAGTGCGGGCGCCGTGCCGTTTGACGAAAGTCTAGAAAGATATGCAGTATACTCCATTCCAAATACTTAACGAATGATCTAGTACAAAAGGAAATTATAATGAAGGTGAGGATAGGTATCGTAGACCAGATGTGAATAATCAACAAATTTACGTTGCCTTAACTTCGAGGGTCAATCAGCCCTACTTATATAATTCTCGGACCTGTTTTGCCATTTGCCTCATGATCCAGAAGGATGCCATCATATGGCATTAAACGGCTGCTAGCTCCGGAATTGAGTGTTTCGCCATGGTGATGTTGATATCTATCCACAAGCAATATTGTTATTATCCAGTGGAGTTGGCTCAGCCTTAACCAGGGTCACTCGAGTTGTTCTGGCGTGAATCTCAAGGCTGACAGGGGATCCCTGTTCGATATCTTGAGATTCTCCTATCGGGAATCATGGAATTCTTAGGTCCTGAGGCTGGTACTTGTCGTGGCGCCGCTTAAATGGCTCGACTGTCACCGGCGAGCCCGGCGATGCCCTAATCATTCGCAGGGGTTCGGCCATGCTCGCCAAAATTTCCGCCAGGAAGCGGCGCCAGACCACTCTGGCGAACAGGAATTGGAAACATGCCCTGATGAAGTCCCTATATGAAGCTGGAGATAAAAATATCAAAATACGTGCGCTCGCCCGTATGCACGGCGCTAACGATGTCCAGTTAAGAGACTCTGCAGCTGAGAGGGTTGCTGTCTCTTGAAGGCCCGCGGTGACTCGGCAACCGTTGACGCCGGCCCGTTTGTACTAAGTAGCTGCACGCCATAACATAGGCGAAGACCGCTGTGGCTAGGAGGCGGTGGTTCGAAAGGAGTATCAACCGCGTGAAGGGTGAGGTCCCAGCGCTCACACGGATTTAAGATTTTGGACGCGAGTGGCCTTGTGTCCTGCGCGGTGACGAACATTCTGCCAGCGCCACAATCATCCAACGCGTATACGGCGCGCCGGGCCTATGAATAGAAGTTAGGTAGCCGGAACCATAGCACCACGATACGCAAACCAGAAGAAAAAAAGGAGCTCACAATTAATTGTCCTCAGCTAAAATGGCATAGCCTACTACGTACCTTTCAGACCACTGAGACCAGCGTTAGCATGACGCCCTTTTTGGTGTTAGCCCTCCGGATCCCTTTGCGAATCTTGTGTTGTTTAATGTTTGTGCTACTCGTATCGACGCGGTCAACGATTGATGAAGGGCAATTGTAAGACGACATGGGACTACCGAAAGCGTCAGCCGGCACTTGGATCCTGCGTCAGATCTCGGGCCTTCACTTTTGCAGGACTTGCTGACTATCCACGCTCTTCTCTGGTGCATGAGCGCCATCATCGACATCTTTACCACATTACAACCTCCAACAACGGTTCCGTAGACTCATCTTAAGATGTGCCACATCACCCACTGCCCCAATGAGCTCTTAATAGAGGTATATCGACCCCTGCATTCGTGCTTCCACGTGCAATGCCTGTCGCTTCCAGCGCGAAATCACCAGTCCGGGCCATCTACTTAAGCAGTTAGCAGATATTCTCCTTCTTTGACAACGACTGCAGGACTGGCTACGAGCCAAAGCATTACGCAGACGGCGACCCCAGCAAGCAGGTTTTCACCGTTCTTGATCCCAACGAGAAGCCACCCCCGCGGCCTAGCTATTGCTCACAAGAGACGACTGGGAAGCTGGATCGCGATCGGGCTGTCTTGTTCGACCTCAGACGCGTCTGTCGGAGGTTTAACACGGTCGTGACGCCGATTGCGTTCACGAAAGTCCGGCTGGATTTCTGCCTCGAACATACGGCTTTGCTGGTGCACAATCTCGGAGACGAGAAGAACATTAAATTAGCAAGTTATGTCAAACACGTTTCTATAACACCAAGAAGTTATGTCAGCAGATCTTGGACAGCGGAAAATGGAGCCTTAGAGGTAGGTGCGCCCAGTGACCCGCCAATAAATAGGCATTGCTAACTGCGATTGGCGTGTATATAGCCCCTCGATGCACGGACTCAATCTGGTCTACCCTTCATCCATGCGCTCCAAGAGCTCTTTGCGAACTTGCCTCCAAACATTACCGAGCTCACGATTCGGGATTTAGACAAGGATTCCCCCCAAGACTTTCAGAAGAGCACTATTCAGAGACTGAATAAGACATTCTTCGTCGATATCTCGCAGGCAGCAGCTCGATCTCCGACGAGTCAATTTCAAAAGATCAACATCCACACATGCGACATTTACAACGCCGAGGGTCTTTGGTCGAACGTCTATCAAGATGAGGTGACATTGAGCCGAAGGTATCACGGTATCATAAGACCCAATTACAAGTCGCCAACCTTCGCAGCCGGAGCTGAAGAGATCAATATATTCTCCGAGTATTCAACGTTCTATACAATGCAAGCTGCCTTTCAACATTTTCCGTCAACAATCAAACACCTAACGCTTCTGTCTCCATACCAATACTACAAACATCACGGACAGTATGACCTTGGGTGCGCCGAGAAGCTTCACTCACTGGTCCTAGGCAGCTGCGACGTCAGAAATGCCAAGTTTCTCCAGTTAGTCGCGAGATTAGTCAACGTTTCGAAATTCTATATCTATAATTGCGATATATCCGGCCCTTTCTCCACACTGGGTTTCTCACCGATAGAGCTTGTGGGCCATGTAGCACCCGAGTTCGGGTGGTCCCAGGTTTTCAACGCCGCCATGGGGCTGGAGAAGCTTGTCGACTTCCAGGCCGGCAATATTTCGTACCAGTTTGTTCGCAAGTCATACAAGTACCTTGACGTGAAGGGGCTATGGATGTTTACGCCTTACGAAGAAGATTTCGATAGCTTCCGAGATCTCCAACAATGCCTAGTAGCTAGAGGCGGAAATGTGGACAATACCAACATGAGCAAAGCGTATTATCTGGATGAAAGCTCCGAGCTTCAAGGCATCACATTACGTGTGATAGAGAATGATCTGCGCTTCTCGCACCTAGCAACAAAGAAAACAGAAGAAGACTGCAAGATCGAGGAGCATCGAACAAGACTCTGGCAGTACGGTAAGTTATTGTCGCCCCATGGAATGCACGAGACAAAGCAGGGGGGAGTAGCAATGGCAACGAGGTTCCGTGAACACAACGTCTTCGGATGTCGTCGCTTAGCGGAGCTACTCTCGAGTATTTTCAATACCTTGTTAACCGGCCCGTCTCGCAGGCATCAGGCTCCCCTGACCGTCACTTGCCCGCTGGAAACTTGGACCCGACAGAAGTTGACTTTATTCTCTAGTATACCAACCAATGAGCCCGTCCCGTGAGCCAGCGCGCCGCGCGTTGAACTTGTAAACTCTCTCGAGTTCAGAAGGTTTGCTTATCGAGTATTTTTGGCTTCAGGTTCCTATGAGAGATCGTCATTTAGAAATCAGTCCATACAGCTTTCAAAGGATTTAGACGAAAGCGCAAAACGGGTGGCAGCGTTGGATGCGGGCACTTGACATATCCCGCGTCCCAGCAACAATTCTGATTGGACGCTAGGATTTTGTTCCTCGGTGACGGAAATGTAGAACCAACGGTTCAGCCGCACGATCAGGGTGGATGCCAACCGCATTCCAAATTTCTTGGAAGGAAAGCTTGTATCGACCCCCATATTCTTGGACGAATCACTTCCTTGAGCCTCCCCGTGCGGCCGATTTTCGATGCATAGATAACGTTGATATGCGGCGTTGATTCGTGGTACGGATAGCGGGATAGGTATTTCCCCGATATCATTCTCTAATTGGTGGATTGTAAATTTGGGGTTTCAGGGAATCTAGAAATGGCTCCTATATCGCAGCTGCGATTGATGCTACCAACGTTGTAAAGCTACTTAAGTAATCGATGAGTGTTCAGCAATACATTTCTCGTGAAATGGTCCTACTTGCGCAATTGCCGGGTCTTCGCCAACTATAAAGCGGCGGGCGTTCGTCTTTTCAGGATTATCGTGATACCCTTCCACAACACAGACACTCGCTAGCATTTGACAAAACCACAAGTCTCTTTCTCTCACGCCGATATATTCAGCTGCTCCGCTTTGAGCCTGCCCTCATATCGGTAGACATACAGAATAATTGTCCAATATGAGGTTCCTTACGGCGACTTTCACCACACTCGCTCTCATGGCCCTCGCTGCCGCTATGCCGGTTCCAGCGCCAGCGCCCGACGCTATGATGAATCCTTGCAGTAACCGCGACCCGGACACATGGTGCTCCCACCGTGGCGGGAAGAAGTAAACAGTCGCAAACGCCAGGATAGTTCCGCCAACTGTTCGCGATGTAAGCTTAATTCAACTAAAAATATTTCACGGTGATTCTAATACGATTCCATCTAGGATTTACGTGTCCGAACCGTTGCCCACAATTAGTCGGTACTACAACCAACGTGCGAGCCTGGACCGGGAGCGGTAGGAACTTCGTCTGCTGGCAAGAATAATTATAATCTGTGCAATTTGCAACTTAGGGGTTGGGGAAGGCAGACTGCAATCATGTATTCTTCGCATATGAGCATCAGCTTGTCTCACAAGCCAGAATGCCGTCCAGGCCCAGCTTCGCTGGCCCAAGGAGTGGCAGTCTGGTTTACGAGACAAGCATCAGCTGGCTAGCACTGATATTTGTCATTATAAAATATTACATGCTTATATAAAGGTGTAATAAAACGACAATCGCTACCGTAGCAAAGATGAATAAAAATTTCTGTTGCTGTATCAAAGGCAAGGCTATACAGCCGTCCCGGTACAGACTAATATATACAGACATATCATCAAGATAAAAGCTATCCGAAATCGCAATCCGCATTCGCTCTCAAATGCATATGGGTATATGTACAGGATGTGTGTGCCATGTCAAGCTCCTCTCAGATCAGTCAATCTCGGTGCGAGATTTAATTAAGACATTGCGAGTAGTATGCGTTCAGCTCCTTGCAGGTGCCCTGAGCGCAGTTAGTAGGGCCCGTCCAGCCGACTCCGCCGCACTGGCCGTACAGAGTCTGGCCACCGCCACCGGTAGAGGGTGTAGTAGTGGTGCGAGTGGCCGGTGTTGTCGTCCGGCTGGTAGTCGTCGTCCGGATCGCTGTTTGCGCGGTGGTGGTTCTCGTAGTCGTCGTTCTCGCGGTAGTCGTGAGTTGGCCGCCACCGCCGCACGTCTGCTGCTGAACAGGACCACCAGGGGCAGTGTACGGTCTGCCGCTGTTATCGGGTCCACCGCTGGAGCCGTAGATGTTGATCTGGATACCCGGGTCGTTCTGGGAGTACGCGCCAGGAAAGTTCACGAAGCCCGAGCCGGTCCACGAGCCGGATCCGCTGACTCTCAACTGCGCGCAGGAAATGTAGAACTGCACACCTTGGCTGCTGTAGGCACTGTGCAGGGCGATGAGCTCGACGCGGGCGAGGTAGTCCCCGGGAGCAAGGCATGTGGGGAGGTTGAAGTACCACCATCCATTGCCTTGGATCATGGTGTCGACACCCCATTTGCCGCCGCTGAGGCCCTCGGAAGCGACTTTGAACCAGCTTAGGCCTGTCTTGGCAGCTGTCGCAGCGTCGCCTACCTTTGCGAGGTAGACTTGAATGGGACCCTTATGGGAGGCGGCGATC
This sequence comes from Drechslerella dactyloides, assembly GCA_020064725.1. Lineage (NCBI taxonomy): Eukaryota > Fungi > Ascomycota > Orbiliomycetes > Orbiliales > Orbiliaceae > Drechslerella > Drechslerella dactyloides. The sequence goes on from JAGTWJ010000001.1 coordinate 3,550,522, forward strand.
GGGTTGTCCGGGTCGTTGGAGCCCTGTGGGCCACCGATGATGTGCTGCCATTGTAAGCCAATTCTGTCACCTGGGGCGACGGGGATGACGACCGAGGAAGTTGACCCGTTGGCGTCGCAGATGATATCCTGCGAGTTGACGTCGCCGAAGGGGTTGTTGTCTCTGGGGGCTCGGATGCCGTTGAGGAGGCCTTGGTCGGCGCCGTTCACGGAGACACGCTGCATGATGGCGTGCGCGCTCGCGTAGGCGACCAGGCCTAACGCGGTGAGGGGCACTGAAATCTTCATCTTGAGACGGCTTCTGCGTGCTCTGTACGGACTGGTTGCGGCGAGTTATGTGTTGCTTTTGTTGTAGTTTGAACAGAAGAGAAAGAGGGAACCAGTTCCCAGGCGGTACTCTCGAACGATGCTCTTGATCTCGCGGATATCGCTGATGGCGCTCGATAAGACTTGTGGAGGAGGTGGGCCGGCCATTTTATATGGCGGTCCCCGAGTGGCTTGATCGCAGGACTCTCGAGCTTCTTCGTAAGATCGTATGACGTTCTCCATCCGCAAAACTAACCAGCCCTCCGCAAAGGGACCACGGACCTGCTCACTAAACTGGTGTAATATACGCCAGACGGAACCCCAAGCCGACAGCGGTTTCGCGGACCGCAGCTCTGAGCAGCGTGACCAGTTGAGGGTGTGCCTCCACCTCTATTCTCCGACACGGGCCTTCTGGAAGCCTTTGTCAGATCGAGCCAAGCGAAACTTTAGCCGACGGCGGGCCGGGGATATTCACCGACGCGTGCTGAAATCCACTAGGAAATCGTTTCAAGGGTGACCACAGACGCTGTGCCGAGCCTTTCTAGGCAATTTAATCAGAGGGTCACGCGTCAAGCTGAAGGTCCTGTTTTATCTTCTTCTATTGAGCATAGCGAATGTCTATGCGCGTCCCGGCGAGATTTCGGTAACAACCTAACAGTCCATTCAAGCATCTCCAGAGGATATTCATAGAAACAAGCGCTACTTCGGATTCATGACCTTCGCTAGCGCTAGAGGGATATCTGCTTTCAGGGTTCGCGAGAGATCAGGAATGAGGCTTCGTCGATGCGGTGATACATGTCTCGACGGAACTCCAAGCCGGAGAAGTTTGTGGGGGATCCGGATTCCGAACCCTAAAACCCCTTGCGCTCTGGACCCATGTTCGGGCAACTGAGGGGGTCGGCAGCAGACGAGACGACATCCGCCTTAGCGTTCTTGGAACCAAGGCTGGAATACGACCCTGTAGTCGGGACACCATTAACTTGAGACATCATCACCGCTGATGGCGTCGTTGACTGGGGTTTTAATATTAATCGCATCAATGCGCATCTCCGAAGTAAGCTTGGCGTTTCTGGTTGACAGAGTTTGCCCTACCAAGCCATGGGTATCGTATGGCCGTCTACGTGTACGTAGCTTGAGAGACAAGATGTAAACCTGTATCTCCGGTGCCAGGAAAGCAGGTTTTACAGAGCACCCAGTATCCCGGGTGATTTAGATAATATCTCGATCTAATAGTGCTTGCTGGTTTTTAAAATTCCACGTGCAGATACATATACACTTGGCTTGTCTCACAGGGGGGAAACTTTGTTCTAGTAGCTGATTTTCTGTGTGCTACCACTCATCGACCAGGTATCCAATTTCAGTACCCATCGAACCCATGGTTGTGAAGTTGCGAGCCTGCAAGACAAACCCTTACGATAGTTTGATAGATCACAAGTAATGGAATGTGTTACGCTATGTACCGCGGGTCTTCAGAAAGCATATCATTTTCGGCCAGTCGAGCCGTATTATTAAGTGTCTAATACACCCCAAATTTGAACACCTCCGCGAGCGCTATGTTAGGCAAGCCCCGCATGCAGGATCCTAAGGTAGTTCAGATAACAGAGATTCTCATACCGGTTTCTACTATCGGTTTCGGCTGGCGACGCTGCTCTTCGACTTGAAAGTCGAGAGGCCCAGCTAACAACATGCGGGCGAGACTCATGACGAGGAAAATCGACGGACTTAAGATCCTGCCACTTTCAAATTCCGTGAAACTGTACGAGCGCGACGCTTCCATTCGTCGATAGTATGCATGCATAATGATATTGGAGTCTTTTCCCAGTCTTCCCGACGACATGTCAAAGCACCCCGGTCAAGATCAGACTATATTCCCACCGTCGATTCCTTATCTTACCCAAGCAGCGACAGACAAGTTGCTGGCTGGATTTGAAGAAACTAGCATTTATATACTGCGATGGTTTTGCATTATACATGTTGTGGAGTGCATTTGTCTTGCGAAGCCAGCTAGCTCGCTGTTCTTTGGGGCAACATGAGGCGCTGTGCTCTTACATCTTAGGAAATCAGAACCAGAATGCAGATATTACTGGAAATCCAGTCTAAAGGACTAAGAAGCGCCCTCTAGATCACCGTGTACCATGGACTCACACAAACCGTGTCGAACTTGGAGACTCTCGGCTGAGAAATCGATGTATTCGATCATTCCAGTTCACTCTAGCTCACTGGCAACTTCCTCATGATCGGCTCCGTTAGACAAATAAAAACTTTATCGTTATCGCCCTCCTTCCCGGCCCGGGCATCATATATGCACAGCCACCTTGCGTCCCAGCTCCCAAATTACAAACAACTTTGTTGATTGCGTTAATAATACAGCAAGCCTTGTTAATTCGGCTACTGCTAGAACTAGAACCTAGCAATTCCTTGCGATGTGCTGCTCACTACCTGTAAAAACGACATGTGTGTACTACTCACTTTTCCGAGCGGAACTTCACTCGTTCCGAGTGATAGTAAAGATCCTATAACCCCAGCTGAGGAGCAGAGGACGAAACAAGACATTCGCGGACGAATGTACGAGCTGTTTACTTCCGAAGCTTCCACGAAAGCTTCCGCACGTGTGACGACCGGGCTTAGCGAGCAAGGAGGAGTGAAAGCAAGAGATATCCGTGACACTAAGGTCAGTGACGGATTCATATGCCGTACCTATATTAACCGGCCATGGCCTTGTCTGTTTCGGAGTAGGCGAGTTGGCCACTCGTTTGGGCTTACGGATATCATTTTCTATGGGTCATAAGGTCTCTGATATCATTATGCAAGTTCGTATACGCCTATACACCAAATTCTATTATTTGTCACATCGTCTAAGGCTCAACCATGCATTCGAAGTCGCCTGTACGGGAGAAGCCCCCGTGCATATCGGCAGAGAGCTGTGGGGTTAGCCGAGCTCCAGCATACTAGAGCACGCTATGCATATCAGGCAGCTTCTCGCCAGGCTTGATAAATTGGCTTTTTAACTAACAGACAGCCAAGATATCTCGGGGCGTGATCTCGGCGGTGGGATTTTGGAGCATACCAAGGGTACAAGACATCATCATTGCCAATGAAGTTTGGGATCTTGGTTGCGTGCACCCCTTTCCCCACATGTACAGACCGATAGCGGTCTTGAGCTCGAAGGAGCCTCTATCGCTATCCTCTAGCTGCTATCAACAGGATCTCATCTTTCGACCAGGTGAAAAATCAATATTACAAACAAAATTAGCGGCGTTATAACATAAATTACCATATTCGAAAGCAGCAGGATACGAGATACAGTAGTAGAAATTCGAGTGACATCATGAATATGCCACACATACAGCACGCTTAACAATCAGAAAACCAGATTATATCGAGACACATTAGAAATATGTTTGCTAGCAAATTTGCGAAGGCGATGTGCGATCAGTATCGACGTCTTCCTCATGACGCTCATTGTATTCTCCCTCTTCGATATCTTACCAGTTTCTAGAAATGAAGTATCACCAAATGGGAAGATGGTCTCGAAATACCACGGAACATGTGTTGCATATAGGCCGCTCAACCCGCTATCCGAGGTGCGTGCGGAATTTGCGGCTCCACGCTTGAGATCAAGCATCAGCAAGAATTAAACTTGCTGCCCTACTCGCCACTGCATAGAGCATCGACATGGTATGCGACGTAATCTGGAAAGGCAGGATACCCGCATCGACAACTAGCAGGTTCTTGGTGCCATAAACCCTGCGGAAATAGTTAGTCGATAAGGTATGCAAGCGGTTACAAAGTCACCACCGGGAGCCAGAGCGCAAATGGAACTCACCTGAGCTGCGCGTCAACCACGCCTCCAAGTTCTCTCGGCATCATAGCCGTAGCCCCAATCCAGTGGCTCGCACCACTCGTCGTCTCGCTCAACCATGCGAGGTACTCCTCATCCGTCCCGTTTGGACCGATGGGCGGATTAAGGTACGCGTCCGCAACAACACCCTTGAACGGAGGGGCGCTGAAAAGATCGCGCGTCCGCCGAGCGACGGCAATGGCTACGGCCTGGTCGAATTCATCGGTGAGCAGACGTGGCATTATAGCCGGAGGGGCGAATGCATCTGCAGAGCTAATGTGGACGTGGCCGCGTGAGAGCGGCATGAGAGGCCAGAAAATGGCAGAGAGAACGCTTGGATATGACTCGGCTACGACTTCGGCCACCGGTACTAGTGTGGGTTAGATATGAAAGAGGTCTGGTGTCATTCGCGACATGAGGCGGATGAGGCGAGGACTTACGACGCGATTGCACGATCAGACTGATTGTGGTGTTAAGAATAGCTTCGGCGCCGTTGATGTTCGCTGCTGCACCAGCGTCGACGAGGGCCTGGGCTCTGGACTTCAGGGCGTTGGGCGATATGAGGTCGTTGGAATATATACTCGCGCCTGTGTAGGGGTGAATTGTTAGTTCAACCTCTCGACTCACTTCTGATGCCCAAGGTACAGTACTTACCGGTACCCCAGATTTCATCAATGCCGACAAGTGAGATCTGGGGACCAAACAGATTCCGGCTGTCAACGAGTGAAGTGTCATTGCGGAAAGCCTCTGCGATGAGGGCAGATGTCGATGTGCCCGGTTGGTCCTATAAGAGTCATGCAGTGAGCATAAGGCAGTATCTCCCACGCCCACGTCATAGCTAAGTACTTACGTTGAGATTGGCTCCAACTCCTGGTAGGTCTAGAAGCTGCTTCACACCAGCTGCCTTCAAAACAGCAGTATTGCCCACCCCGGATCTCTCCAGAATAGGAGCGCTCCCGAGCGTCCCGGCTGATAAGATGACACCCTTCTTTGCGTACGCCCGGGACATCTTGCCTTTCGCTGCAAACTTGGACCCAAAAACTATGCCTGTCGCTGTCATATCTTTGCGAAAAAGTACCCTGTCGACGGTGTGATTCGCAATCACGGTAAGACAATCCCGCTGCTGGTCAGGGGACCAAAGCAGACCATCAGCCGCCGAGGACCGGCGATTCTTGCCTGTCACAGGATCATACCAAATTGTCCAAGATGTTGAGGCAGAGACGACCGAAGTCCGGTTGGAGAGGTCGTTTCCTACGGTAAGACCGTTGAAGGCGAAAGGAATCGCTTGCCTATAGAGTGATACAGCCTTGGGGATCCGCATTGGTGTCTATTGGAGTTAGCCTAGATTCTCTGAGGCTTTCAGACCGAGTCAATGATTTTTTCCGAATAACCTACTGGAAAGGAGGTGTTGATGGCGCCACTATAGCCATGGACGGCCGGATCGACGCCTGCACCCTGAGCGATTTGTATCTGGTCGGGAACATGATTCCGTTCTATGGCTTCCATATGCTTGATTCCGTTAGCGCTTTATCTTCACATTATGATTTCCTGGTTCACTTACTGGGCTGAGGCTGTCCCAATTCCATCCCGAATTGCCCAATGTCTCTAGCCGATCGACTTCAGCCTTGGTGGGTCGATACCACACCATACCGTTGACTATACGAAGCGTTAGTTTGCCGCATTTCTATGTAGCCATTTTTATATTGTAATGACTCAAGATGCGAGCTGCTAGACTCACTCGAGGTGCTGCCGCCGATGCAGGCCCCGCTATCGATGGTTGATGGAAGCTTGCTGCCATTGTTGGCGAGCACGGGATACTGCCAATTGCAGGTGGTGCTTTGGAAAACTCGGTCCTCGGCATTGAATACCTCCGGATTCCAGCTAAGATCGGGGCCTGCCTCGACGATGAGAACTGAAAAGCCCTTGCCACTCAGCTACGGGCGTACTCCGTGTTAGCCCACTGTCTGTATCAAGCTCCATCGGGAGTTGGTTGACCATACCTTATTGCCCACGGTGAGGCCACCCAAACCGGCTCCAACGATGATGTAGTCGAATGTTTTGCCGGCAGCCGCAGCCGCCTTGTCGGTTACACTTGTTCCATGCGCGGCCGGGGGAAAAAGTAGGGCCAACGCCAGACCGGTGAACCAAGGCAGCATTTCGAGATCCCAGCGCTGGACCAGCTATGGGTTTGACGCCCGTCAGGTATGAATGTTGTGTACGGAAGATTCAAGGATAACGCTCGCGCTCGGTTTGCTCAAGGAAAATGCATAGGAATCCGGATTCTGAACTAGGTACCTTGGTATCTCTCTTATAAATGAAGAACTGGCCCGTCTGACCACTACACAAGCCGCTGAATATTGCTCCCTGCATTGATCTCGTAAACCAGATCGCGGGCGCACGTCAGTGCCCCTGCATCGCAATTTCGCCCCGTATACGTGACCTGCCCAAACAAGTGAATCCTTAACACAGATGTACTTTATCAGGATATATCTTATAGTGCCAATAAAAAAGATATTAGGTACTTAATAAGATAATCATAATTATAATAAAAGTTCTTATCTTATTTCTCGATATATCGTGATTATGTGCCGACAACACACTATGCAGCCGAGAGTCCGAGCGTGCGCATGAGTACCAATTCGTGTAACTGAACCACGACGCGACCAACGCGACCAATACGACAATAGATATGGTTTTCCAGAACGCTAAAATCATCGCTTGCGATTGTCGACTCATGAGTCTTCAGCTACGGTCTACATAGATCCGCGTCATAAGCAAGAGAGCTAAGATCCGCCATTTCTAGGTCCACAACATAAGACGATGCATGGCTAAAGACTGCGACAGCTGCATATACAGTAAGCCTGCTTGTGAGAGCTAGACTTGTAGCTTGACGCGAATCTCAAACTTGCGGCTATCTAGATGTCTAGTGCTTACGACGACTAGAAAGCTTTGGCAAAACCAAGAGCAATATACCATATGGCATTGCACTGGAAACTATCGAAATCAGCTGACAGACAGTTTCTCGTCGAGGCTCCTATCATATGGCGCTACATTTTCCTTCCTGCCGCCAAACATGAACTTCTCACGTAATCAATCACAAGTAAGCTGCGATTACTAGAGCAGTGGGTCGTAGTTACTGAAAAACGCCGGTGCGGCGGATTCAAAGAATTCTTATTCGATTCACGTCCACGGCGACAGGATATAGAGATAGAGAGGCAGGAGAAACCGGAATAGGATAGAGAGAAAGTGTTGGAATTTTAGAGAAAAAGCGACTCCAGCGATATAATCAAGTGGAAGAAAACCTCAGCGAGGCAAGAAAGTTGGAATGTTAACACCGGTAAATACGCGGTTCTGTACGTAGAATAGAGCCCCCCCGTGATTAAACAGCTTAAGTCAATAAAGCAGCCTTGGAATCCCAACCAAAACACATGTGATGATAAAGATGAATCGAGAGTAAGGAACAACACAGTTGTGCGGAGACAATTGGTAGGGAGGGGAGGAAGAAGACGCAGGATAGGTGAATATGAATTAAAGAGGGAGAAAACAGTGTGAGAAGATGGAGAAACTGAAATAGGAAAAGAAGAAAAGAAGAAAAAGATAGGAAAAAAAGGAAGCTCCCGCATCTGGAGTAAGTAGGTGACTGGTTGTTGTAAGCTCCTGGTCGCTTCGTGTTGGAGACATGAATGGAACAGATAGACGAGATGAATCTAGACGTTGGAATCGAGTCGTCGACGTATTTCGCGTGACGGAGTGATCGCGAGGTCGAGGTCAGAAGAAAAAGCGACCGATAGAGAGTGTTTTCGAGGAAAGACTGGACAATAGCGCGCCGGGATGAAGGTACTACTTGTCGGTGTCCTTGTCTTCAGCGTCAACGTCCGGGACCTGCGGTGCTCCTTCGGCTCCTGGCGGCGCGTCGCCCGGGACCGCGACAAGAGCTTCCTCTGGTGGAACGATGCCTTCGGCAGGTGGCTCAGCCTGGTTCTCGTCTTCGGCCATCATAACTGCCTCAACGCCCAGCTTGCCCTCCTTCAGCATTTTCAGAACACCATTGCGCTCCGGAGCAAGCCATCGCATAGGGCCCTCGCGCTCGAAGCAGCTTGGGAATTCCTCTCCTTCGTCGACATACCAGGAATAACCCTTAGCGGACGCCTTTTGCTCTCGGAATTGGACGGCCTCGGCAGGGAACTCGCGCCCGAGAAGGTCTAGGGGATAGGTGTATCATTAGCTGTGTTCGAGTCCAAGAAGTGGTATACAGCGGATTGGCGATGCGAAAGGCTAAGAGTATCGCCAATCGACGAAACTGGAGGAGGGCGATTTGGACCTGAAACCGCCGGAAAGACGGCAGACGGCGGCAATGCAATGCAGCAGACAGAAACGGGAGCGGGCGAAGCGGGCGCGAAGAAGCAAGATGAGATGGGACGGAGAGAGCTCGAGACACTCACTGCTGATAAGAGAACCCGCGATCTCGCGAATCTCTTGAACGGTATTGTCTCTGGACGTGTACTTGGTCTTGGGGCCAGACGGCGTGTCGAGACCTCCGGAGGGCGTATTGACCTTGGCCCGCTTCGGCTTCTTCTTGGATTGAGGTGTCTTCGACCCGGAGACGCTTTTGCGCTTATTGGAACGCGAGACGGCGTTCGGGTCGCCGTCCTGGCCCTGCTGGTCGAGATCCGAGCCGTCCTCGTCGATGTCCTCAGGCGGCGTCTGGGGATTCACCGCGGCGGATTCGGGCTTCGCGGCGGGCTTGATTATCTTGGTCCGGGCCATGGCGGACGGGCAGGCGAGCTGGCAGGCGGTGCTGGCGATGCGACAAGGCCGACGGGATGTGTTGAAGAGTTGCGATGGCGGACGAACGTGTGTTGACGGTGTTGAAGCTGGCGGCGGAGGAGGTGTTGATGTGTTGATGGGTTGAATGTTGGCGATGGCGGAGGAGGCCACGCCTGCGATTGGGTTTAATCGAGAGGCGCAGACCCGAAAATTCTGTGCGGTGTTGCGCCAAGACAGCCTCCGGCCAAACCTGCCTGTTTCGGACAATCGGCGGCGGCAAACGTCTTGGCGCGGCAAACAGCAACACATCGCGGACGTCGACAAGCGCTCCATTCTTATTCCCAAGTCCCTCCATTCTGACGATAGTAGTACAAGGTTCCCAAGACGCGCTAACTACAACAACCGCATCACATCGTAGCCGTAGATCAGCTCCTCAAGCTCCTCCATTCGCTGGCACATCGCCCTCTTCTCCGCCAGGGGCCACAATGCTGCCTTCTTCCTGCGTCTCAGCTGTGTCAGCTCCCAGCACATATTCCTCAGGTCCGTCATCCGCCGTCTCATCGGCTCGACCGTCGCATTCTCAGCCTCCAGCGCCTTATTCTCGGCCTGCAACATCGCCACTTCCCTCTCCAAGCCCGAGTTCTCCGCTGACCATTCCATCTCGCGTCTTTCCACCAACATCTTGTACTGCTCAACATCTTGTGCCAACTCCTTGAAATCGTCAATTGAATCAAAGCGGTACCGAAACTCATGTAGTTTTTGGAACAAGGGTAATCTCTTGTCGTATTTAGCTGGCAACTGCAATTGCATCGAGCCCAGAGATTTGGGTTCAAGCTGGTGATCCATGGTTTCGTATATTTTCAACTTTTCAATCTAGCAATGCGATTGTGATCAGGCAGGGTTGATTGTCTCGCGGAAGGTGAGTATCTGTTCGAGTTTTGTCTTGATTGCGAACGATGGCAGGAAAAGTGGCACCAGCTGCATCCTTATATATGTATTTTACGACATGCCGTGTCGTGGGAAGCAGATTCAACTATGGACCCAGGTGCATATACGAGCTGTCCGATCATGTTTAGTGTCCTCGGTATGCCAGCTGATCGCCCGCTATTGCCCCGTAACATCGAGGATGAGATGCCCATGCAAGGTTGAACAGATGACATTATATATATTGTTATCCGCGGTGCTTATCTCGCACCTGATTTACGAGACAATGTGGCACATATTGGACGACACAGCATGGATTGCGAGATGTCTGCGCCAGCATTCATGATCTTCACCATCTGCGTGCAGGGTGTATACGTATACAAGACCAATAATATCTATCCTACTGGGTCGCCGCGAGCTTTGATTTCGACGTTTTGGCCCATGCGTGATCTCGTGCAGGGCAATATAACTTTTACATTTCGATACCTGACAATCAGATATACGCGTACGGGCATAAACTAAATACCTCCATATCCGAGTCCTTTTTGATATATCTGGTTATAAGTAATGCCTAGCTCGCGTCGCACTGAATGATCAATCATGTCATGTTACCTGCGGCCCCTTAGCACTCTGCCAATATCTGACAATGCAATGTTTTGCAATTGTTCTCCACGATCAAGTCTCATATTATTACGCGCTAGTTGCTATGCGTTTTAACGTTGATTATCAGTTCACGGATGTTATATACTATATTTTCGTATTTCAACAGAATGACGTCCCTACCGCTTAGCACATATCCTGAATGAACAAGAGCTTGCTGTCATCATATCTAGTCAGGCTTAAGACTGATACTATTCTCATATTACTCCACTTGCTAGTTTGCTGTAAATTCAGCTTGCAATTCGCCGTCGACGTCGACGTCCAAACCTGCTTGTTCCTCGGCACTACCTTGTACCTCACTCTCGATATCGCTTCCTGCTTCACTCTCGCTCGTCACTGTCCCATCTTTGCTCACTTCAACCTGACCGGCAAAACTGTCGACATTGTCGCCCACCTCTCGCTCCGCCTGCGCTTGAGTTCCACCCAGGCTGATAGCGAGCGCCTCAACCTTCGCCATCAGAGCCACCACAGCAGCTTTCACACTCGCGAGTCGCAAGGAGGTCTCCGAATTGGGTATCTCGTTGATGACTTCGTTTAGCTCGTCGAGTAGGCTCGCCAGTTCCATTTCTCGGTTGACGACGAACTGTTCCCATAGCTCGCATTGTTTGTCAAGCTCTGCGTTTTCGAGGTGCAGTCGTCTAGCTTCGTCGGTCACGCGGTCAAGTTGTTCGGACAAGCGGTCGCGGCTCGCCTGGAGGGCTTTATATTGGGATCCGAGAAACATTTTCAAGCTCGATTCGTTGAGTATGGCAGATGATGTTTGGTATATGTATTTGCAAATATAATGCCGTTGAAATGCGCGTTACAGCTGTGCAGCTCTTGGTTCACGGGACGAGCGGTGCAAATTTTGGTACCTCTCCTAGATTATATGTAGCAGGATAGAGTGATCTTATAAGCATAAGGTTGACATGTGCTTGTGATGATGTAAGGTCTAACATGCAGCTGTGAAACACGGCGTCGCGACCTCGAAGTTATCAGGCTAGCTGCCAAATTTGTTTCAACGCTCACATAGACTTGCGGGTTTGGAAGGCAGCAGAGATACAAGGGGAAAATCGAGAAAGGGAAACGGAGATACAACCATGCTATCATACGCACTAGCCTAGCAATATAGTCAACCAATAGGCAAAAAAAGGGCACCAGAATTGAGAATAGTAGACTGGGTACGCGTTAAGGGCCGGACGTGGAAAACCAATTGGATGCTGTAGAGTCCTCAGACGACAACGAAGTAGGAACCAGGCTGACTGCGTCCAGCTCGATAACTCCACCTTCAGCCCCAGTATATCCTCCTTCATTCTGGGCCACGGAGCCAGACTTAATATCAAGTATCGCTCTATTCCTCGAGTTATCAACAATGACATCCAAGTTACGTTGCGTCAAAGGGACGGTAGCTTGAGACCCCACGACCTGAGATTCCGCGGCTTCAATTGGTTCAATATAATCTGGCGTTCCGGGAACTTCCATAATCGGTTCTTGGCGCGCGGGAAAACGGTCTTCTATGACCGTGTCCTCCATTTCGACGGCTTCGTCTTTCGCGACGGCTAGAACGGCGTTGGCCCAAATGATCGGTTTCGGCAATTCCTTTCCATCAAAGTCAGAGAACCTCGCAAATCCTGGCGTGACGACAGCAACAACCCTGATTTCTTCGTCTCCGGATAACTCCGCGCCCCTGCTTTTGTAGATAGAGCAATACTCCATATGTCCATTAGCAGTCCAAAGGGAGTTGCCGTTTATCTCGAGAGACTCCCGATCAATGACTTCTATGTGCATGTTTCGCTTATGCCATTCAAGTGCAAGGCGCATGCAGTCTTGAATTATATTTCCGAGTCGATCTTCGTTCATCAGCTTTTTGCGTTCATCCAGTTTCTCATTCTTGTCCATGAAGACTCTCATGTATCCATTCAAGTTTGCCGCGAACTCTTGGTAGATATTTGGCCCTATTATAGTGCCTATAGGCGAAGTTTGATCGTGTGGCTTCTGGGCCATGTCTTCAAGAATCTCAACGGTTTTCGCTGTCCATGCATAAGCGGCCTCCGGTTTAATATGCTGAGCGGCGTCTCGAAAACGTGTGAGGGCGGCACCCAATCGCGAATTACTCAAGAAAAATTGATTCTTGAAGATATGCTCGATCAATGTCGAAGAGACGAGCGTTTCAAAGAAACCGACAGGACCAAGGGTTTTTACAACCAGTGGCAATTCTGCGGTGAATGCCTCCTTGCACAGAACGTTGTCGAAGGCGCCCCCTTCGTCGAGAAATCGAAGACAATCAATGATTTGTTCTGTCTTGAGACCTCGAAACGACATTCGTGACCAGGCCTGAAGCTGCTGACCAAATATTTTCTCGATACTTTTCTCGGCATCCTCGTCTAGAAGAATGGGGCCCTTTCGAGCGGCTTCGTACTCCTTGGTTTGCAGACGTTTGATCTCGGTATTGGCCATTTCGCATATATTTTCTGCTTCACGCTTTTTCTCAGTTGCCTCCGCGGCGAGTTTCTTATGCTTTTGAACTTCACGTTCTAATCGCTCGATTTGATTCTGGTGGTGGCAGTTTTCCATATAGCCGTGCTTGAGAGTGCTGGAAGTGTCTTGCTGTTTGAGTGTTTCATTGTCTGTCGCCCGCTGTTTTGCAGCGGCATGCATTTTTGCCAGCGCAAGATCAGACTTCAGCTGCACACATGATTCTTCTGCAGCACGGGCTCTCGACTCTGCTTCGTCTCGATGCTTCCGCACTACGGAGATCTCTGCAAGTAGATCATGTATTTTTCCATGCGCGGTATCGGTGATCTCCCGGATTTCCTTTTGATGGTCCCCCATCGAGATCGTGCCGGCGCGGTAGGGTCGCTCCTGTTGCCATGGTCTATTGTTTCGACGATCTAGTCCTCTTGTTAGCTATACATGCTAGCCTTGCTCGATATACACGAGGTTGAGACTTACAGCTTTCAGTTTCCGGCGGCCCCCGTTTCTCATTTTCCGACCCTTTGAGAGCGTTTCTATCGGCATACATCAGCTTTGCAGTTTGCGAAAACACGAGCTTATTGGGGTGTGCTGATAAATACAGTTCATCGTCGTCACCGCTTATGTCTTTGTTATTTTCATTTGTAGACATCATTTTAGCGGCTCGGCGCCTTTTCCGGTTCCTTCTCTGAAAATTTGCCCATGGGTTAGCAACTAGAACTATATAATGAGCTCTGGTCTGGCAAGCCAGATGGACGTCGGTGCGAGCTCAGCGTGGTTGTTCATAGAGAGGTCTGATTCTAGGGGGTGCTAGATGGTATAAACGTGCCCTAGGCTTTTTGGGGATCTTCGGTTGGGGAGCTGGGCTTTGAGATTCCATCAAGTTGCGAGCTCTCTTCATCGACGTAACGATAGAAGTATCATGCATCTTCAAAGAAAAGGAAGTCCGAAATTGCGATAGGTTAGTCTATCTTGAAGAAGACCTAGGAACCGATCACATACCTCAGCCTCAACGTCGCTTTCACCTTCTCGAAATTGAGATTCACCGACTGCTGCTATCTTCTCTTCCGCAGTCTCTGCATCTATCTTGTTAGTGCCGGGCTCTTCGGCGACAACTACTAGTAGTACTAAAGTGCGTCTACAGATACACAACACTAGCTATAAATACAGATAACCCGCAGCCCAAAGTCGATTTAGGATACACAATCTCATCAGCTTTCTTCTCTGCCTAGGATTAGAGCTCCTCGAAAAGCAGAACTCCACCACACAACATCAATACACCTTCCAGGTACTTCTGGACGTCTAGATCGGGATTGTGCCGTTGTCGTTTCTAGCAGCGAGAGTAGTTCGGCGGCTAACAGACACCCGCTCGCTATCGCAGGTCAGTATTCATCTGGTCTCACAAGATAAAGATTCTAGCGATGTCGGACGAAAGCACAGGCGCAACCAGCGGCCAAAGACATCGCCTCCTAGTCGGTGTCGACTTTGGCACAACTTACACTGGTGAGCCGATCTATCTTCCTTACCCCATTTACGTCAGTGCTCGAGGGTTACTAAGTCTCCGTAGGGGTCGCCTACTGTCTATCCAGAACATCTCTCTCTCCGAGATTGAGACTATCACGACATGGCCGGGTAGCGGGGGCAGCGTCGAAAAGGTTCCTACGGAGCTTGCATATATATCCAGCCAGAATGTCAAATGGGGCTCAGAGGCAAGTGGATCTCATTACTCGAAGGGTATAAAGGGCCACCCCGAGATCTATGGCCGATTCAAACTGCTTCTTGATCCATCAATCTGTCGTGACGTCTATAAAGGCCCAGACTGTGGCAGTGACACGGCTGCACATATCCCGCTGCCAGCTAGCAAGACTGCCATGCAGCTTTGCACAGACTATTTACGCCAGCTTTACGGGCACATTATGAACAACATTTTGAAGAAGCGAATGCCGGATACACTGGAGTCTACTCCGATAGAATTCATTTTCACCGTGCCAGCTATCTGGAGTCACAAAGCGCAAGAAGCAACTAGAACTGCAGCATCCAGAGCTGGCTTTGGCAGTAACGGTCGCGCGATAGATACGATGACCATGATTTCAGAACCAGAGGCTGCTGCGATCTACTCCCTTAGTGCTTTGCATGAAGAGCAGAAGAAGTCAGAGGAGGCAGGATTGAAGTCCGCAAATCTGGCACCCGGTGACCACTTCATTGTCTGCGATGCTGGTGGTGGGACCGTGGATCTCATCACTTACCAAGTCCAACAAACCTTCCCTAACTTGAAACTACGTGAAAGCGTTGTTGGTGGCGGCGGAAAATGCGGCTCGACATACATCGACGAGGCCTTCCACCGTCTATTAAGTGACAGAATTGGTCCCTCCTTTGACGATGCAACTATTTGGACACCAAAAAAGAAAGGCAAGGGAAGCCAATTGATGCAAAAGTTCGAAGTTTGCAAACGAACGTTTGGCCAAGCCGGGAATGATGTCTGGTTCTTCGAGCTTCCAGTTAATGTCGAGGACGACGAAGACCAAGGCATTGCCGATAACGAGCTTGAGCTTTCGAGGTATTCCATCAATCCCGAGCTACTTGATCTTGCTAGAAGCTGATTCTATGTATGCATAGTGACGAAATGAAAGGACTTTTCGACCCTGTGGTCGATGACATTATCAAGCTCGTGGCGCACCAATCGAAGAAAGTGAAGATGGAAGATAGTGAAGACAAACTGGAGGTTGTTGATCTTTCCACAACCACTTTCTGAATACCAACTGAGCCATCGTCATCAAGTAGGGAAAGCTAACCACTATCATCCTTGTTGGGGGATTCGGCGAATCACAATATCTCTACGAACGGCTTCAACAATGGGGTCTCAAACACAACCCGCCATTGAGCGTCATCAACCCTCCGAAATCGTATGTCTCCGCCCTAGATAAGCTTGTTTGGGGAAGGGCTAACATTGCTGTGTTCCTGCAGATGGAGTGCGATTGTTCGAGGCGCTGTTCTCCAAGCGCTCCGACCAGCTGTTGGCACCCGCAAACTCCGATGTCACTATGGCTTTAAATTGAGTACCGACTACGATGCTACGTATCATAAGCAAAGTGATGCTAGACTCTGTGTGTGGAGTCGTGGATGGGTAATTGACGACAATGTGAAATGGACTGCGCGTCTTGTAAGCTGTCCGTCCTGCGCTTATTCGCACCCCCGGACATCTGTTGACCTGGAGGTTACATAGGGTGATGATTGCTCGGAGGAAAAGGAGATTGAATTTAACATATTCTTCGACTTGACATCCGGTGCCGCTCTGAGATCGGGTTGTGAATTGAAGCTGTTGGGTTGCCGATACCACGACGCTCCAAGGGAATACTCCAGCGACAGTAGGTCTCAAGTTCGCTAACTATGTTAACTGAATCCCATATACCCCGCTTCGTGTAGCGTTCTAATGTCGAATTTGGTGCTTCCAGAGGTTTTTGGTATCGGCCGTGTCCCACTAGATTTCTCCGACATCAAACTGAAGAAACTCCCAAAATTGACGGTTGACGGCAAGACTCATTACCAAAATAACTGCACCGTCAAGATGCGGATCGGGTCAGCTGATGCATCATTTTCCGTCTGGATCGGTGAAAGATGCTACGGGAACTCTCGAATCGCATACAATGACTAGGCCATCCGGATCCTGCATCGTACTGTCGTGTTTCATCTGCGAATGCCAACAAGTGGTTTCTTTCGTTCCTTCAATCTTAATGGCTCGGACTTTCCTCTTCTATTAGTTAGACCTGGAGGACAACGTATATTTGTTCTCTGCAGAGGCATCTTTAGGCTAGACTAATGGAATTACTTATCAATTCGGATGCTGAAGATATGATTACTCCACAGTGTCGAAACAGAGTCGAAACACTGGTTCCCCTGCGCTCAATGTAGGATCAGGCCTACGCTAGTGTTGCATTTTGCGGACGCAACACCACCGTGTCGACGAGTTTCCTGCAACGGAGATTTGGCCAGCTGATAGGTGTCTGCATCTGGAATGGACTAGTGTCGCAGGTTTGCGAGCCCAGCTCGATTGGCTTCTGTTTATCCAGGGGCCACCCATCAATCGAATGGGCTGCATGCCAGAATTTGCACAGCCTTCTCAGGCCGCGCTCCAGTCATAAAAGGTAACCATGCGGCAAAAGCAAACAATCGTCTTGGCGATTTTATGCGGCAGCAAAGGCGCAAAAGTGGGCCTAGGCAAGGAGGGCAGATCAGGATCCGAGCCAGGCGGTCCGTCGCGCACAGTACTGAGTCCGCCTATATCGTCAACTCAGGGGGAGGTATAAAGAGTTGGATTATCTGCATAACCTAGCGAGCGAGTTCGCCTGTGTGTCCAACAATTTTAACACGCTTATTATATCGGGCGGCAACTAGTCGGGGATATACATTGGGATACCAATATATCGGAAACCTGGGATCGATGGAGAACCTGCGGTTGAGCATTCTTACAGACGTCAATGCTGAGCGGACGAACAGGTTTCGATCTCGTCATCTCGACTTTCTTGAAGAGAACGAATCCCTCGAAGCGACATCGAGCGCCCTCAGGAACTCCACCGCGATCCCCAGAAGTACGAACAAGGGCAAGAGAGTAGCGAGTCTGACGCATTTTCCAAACACTGAGGACAGGCCACCGTCCTTACTACCGCCACCGACACCATCCTCTCCGCCACCATCAAGCAGCCCGCCGCCGGGACCATTCCGTGGAAGCACAGTACCAACGATCAGCAAGTACGTCGATGCCCCCGCAGACGAACGCGACGACATTATAGCCGCATTGGCATGGGAACAACAACATGAACGCCATCTCAAGGCGAAGGCGCGGTGGGAAATGAACGACGAGTACTTAGAAGAACTGGACTCCATTGCCCCGACAATGCTATATGACACCTTTCACGAACCCATCGTCGCATTGAGCGAAAAGTATTTCTCCAAAGTTTCCTGGCGGTTGCTGGCCTCGCGGATAACGAACCGGACGAAAGGTCTCACCGAGGCGCGAAAGTACTTTCCGGCTTTCGTAAAGCTACCCTGTATACCGGAGACATGGGACACGCTCGCCGCACATTCCTCGATGTCGAGTCCACTGTTCATCGAGGCGATAATCTCAAATACGTTGGCGACGCAAATGTGCCATTGTCCAGCATTACAGGCGGAAGGCGACTTGGCGGCGTACCTAGACACATTTTACTACCAGTGCATGTCGATCGGCCCGGGCACCCTTGATGCCGCGGAATGGATGGCTGTCACACTGCAGATGATGCATAAAATGCTGTATCCGGACCGGACGAATCCACGGTACAAGTACCAAGCGAAGATTCCGGAAGTCAAACCGATAGAAGAGTCCGCGCAGACAAGGGATATAGTCTGGGCGCTTTGTGACACCCTCCGGCTACTGAGAGCGGCGGTCGGGGCGCCGTTGAGCACTAGCGAGTCGGAGGACCTGCTGAAGACCATGACGGACATTGTGGTGAAGAACTTCAAGTTATCTGTAGAATGGCATATGAAGCCACTGGCATTCAGACAGCAAGGCCCAGCGTGGCATCTGCGACAGTCGGTTGAGCCTAAATCGGGGATGTACGACTTTGACGATCCAGAGGCGTTCTTGAACGATGAGCCCGTGGATCCGACTGTTATACATCACGTCATCGCAGTGATATCTCCAACCCTGCTGCGGGAGGAGTGGGATAAACCAGATAACCCTTGGTGGCAGGGGAAGGTATGGGTGAAACCCAGGTTGTTGATTGCGCCGGGACCGCCGCCAAAGTGAATGTTCACACAATAGATAAACTACCTGTACATGTATATACTGCCTGAAAATACACAATTGCGTGTGATTGTACCAATATTTCTATAAGACATGGAATCCTGAACTCCAAATACCCCCTCGAAACGACAATAGAATGCGATGAACCTGCGATGGCGTCATATATGCCTAAACAATCTGATGTTGCAAACTTTTGTGGCCCAGGTTTCCCAAAAAGATACGAACCTCTGCTGTAACGACCCGAAAATGCTCAAATTGCTATTGCGAAGAAAGGAAAACGAGAACATAGACAAACAAAAGAAACGAAAACTCAACCATCTCTCGGGTTCTGAGAGGATGACTATGGTCGGAATACTCTCATCGGGTGCGCTTCGGTATTGAACACCCATTTCTGATTCGGGCCTCTGACGAAAGAAATCTGCTCCTGGGCTTGGATGCCTTCTTCGTTGAAGATCAAAAATAGATACTTCAACACTTCGGCGAACCAGAAGCTCTCCTGCTTGTCGTCTTTTCTGCCACCGTCAGCCTGGGAGACGTCTGTGATGGTTGTGAACCCGTTATCGGTCCTGCATGTCTGGTTTATGGCCATAAACGCATCCCAGGCCCATTGCCGGTATTTGTTATCCCGCGTAACTACGTAAGCATAGTAGTAGCTCTCAATGACCTCTGGTCGCAGCCGATAATCGATCTCGCCGCCGTAATAAAATCCATTCTTACGGAAGAACTCCTTCTGGTTATATGGGACGAGGTTCTCATCCCATCCAAACGCTTCTGGGCCAATCCTGGATGGTGTCGCTGCGTATGTAACGTGGCAAGACTCGACGAGGCGTAGACCGAAGAGGTTATATCGCATATCGTTGAGCACCTGTCCCCCAAGAAGATAGTTGCCGCCGATAAAGCAGGCAAGATGAGAGCCGCGGAACGAAATGGACTTGGAGTTGGAGTATTCAGCGACGAAGATGAGATCTGGGCGGGATGACGGGGTTGTGGCAAGATGCTTGATTGTCGAATCCGCAGCTTGAACCCATCTAGTTTCGGACAATTGAGTTAGATACAGCGATGAGAGAAAGAGAAAATGAATGATCCTGGCATACCTCATCTTGTACTTGCGGAATCGCGAGTTATCATAAACCCACATCTTGATCAGATACTCGTAGTAACTGTCACCAGCAGCTCCCCATCCACCGTAGCTGTCGATGAAATTGCCATCTTTAACTCTCACGTGGGTCCCTAGCATTCCTGGGAAGGGCTCTCCAATGCCCGGGTTCTCAACAGCAAGCAGGTAGTCTTCTGCCTTCTGCGCCAATGCGCCATATTGCGGGTTGCCCGTAAGGTCTGATAGGCGCATCCATTCTAGGATGAGCGTCCCGAAGCCGGCGATGATGTTGACTTCGTTCGAGTTGACACTCTCGTCGTCAAGTTTGAAGAACGGAACGGGGATGCCGGTGGTGGTGTTGAAAGAGAATTTGAGGGCGTCGGCAAGGCTAACAGACTGGGCGAGTAGCGCTTTGACGAGTTTGTGATTCTAGACATCAACACCAGTCAGCACACACCACCACTTAAACAAAGGCATCGCCAATGCGACGACCAGACAGTTTTAGCGGCTAGTTTCCAGTACCTTTTCGCCTTCCCGCGCTTGAAATGCCGCAGCGTATGGCCCTGTCAGCAAATCATAGGCCGAGAGCATGCCGCCCAAGTAGCGAATCGTCGTCTCAAATAGGCTGATTTGGTGCTCATTCCGCGTAAAGTCGACCTTGGCGACGAACTCTAGCTGCTGCTCCACAACGTCATGCATCTCCATCAGAATCGCCGTTCCGACACCGTCCATCACGCTGGCACCCCAGCCGCTCCTATTACGCCAATGGGTTGTATTTAGCACTGCTCTACGCCTAAGGGAGCTAGCACGCGGAAGGTGCTCTTACATTGAGTTCCCGCCCTTGCGGGAGAGGGGCAGCAACTCGTCGGTCGGGTACGCATATTTCATGTACCCGGTCCACGAGTGCCGATATGCTTCTCTAATAGCATCGGCTCGGCGCTTCAGCTCCTGGCTTTCCAGCTGGATGCCGCTCGGAGGAATGAATTTAGCTACTGGGACCGCCGTCTCATCCCTCAGGAAGTATATCACCGACAGGCCGACACAGATGGCAACCCCCAGCAAGACGGCCCGAAATCGGCGCGGTAGTCCAATCATCGCTTACGGCGAGATGGCGCTCGCGAACCAGGAGACAAAAGAGAGGGAGAGAGTAAGAAGGATGGTTATAAAGAAACAAAAGGAAAGGAAAGGCAACGAAGGATGCGACGGAACTCGGCCGGCTAAGAGGTCTATCGAAAGATGACCAATATACGAAATGAACGGGAGTGCTTAAGATGCTTTCAAGGAGAACTGGTACGAAGGAAACGACAAGTAAGCCGAACCAACCAACTTCCCCATCGACTGAATCCCGGGTCTGCAGCCGGGAGTTCATCGATTGTTTCTAAAGAAGTAAGGTTTGGCCTGTTACAGCTATAAGTAGCTAAGTGTCTTTGCACAGGAGAAGGGTCCCGTTTTGCGAACTCTGGCTGCTCAAGGGGGTATTGCGGTCAGATATCTGGTCCGAAATTCCTTCCAGACCGAGAAAGGAGGGTGGTTCTGGATCGGGCAATTAAAGTTGGAGCCACGCCACGCCGCAGAGCCCCTTGCATGCCGGATTGTTTGAACCTATAAGAAGCCAGCTGGCGGGCTCTCAATTTCCTAGGGTGGAAATTCTTGTCGATTGTGCATTTAGTTGCGAGGTATCCGAAGCTTAGCACGGCGCGGCGTCTCAGAGGACGGGCCTCAGTATGCACGTACGGCTAGGATTCTGGGCAGCCTTGAGAACCATGCTCGATGGCGCACCAGGCGTATCGGTGTTCTGCGCCAGATATGATCAAGACACGCGAGCGTGAGCATACGCAACGTTTTGCATCTGGCGAGAGAAGACACCGTGGAGATCTATCTGTCGGCAGCCACGCAGTCTCGACATCGCACACAACGCAGCTGGCAAGCAAACTTACTCTTCTGAGCTACAGTGTGCGGCGACACGAAAGTTAATTGCATTCAGGCGGCAATAAACTTGCACGGACTACCAGATGGTGACACTTTGGAGGCTCTTGAAGATCTGCACTCTCACCCGATAATTTCACAGACAGCGGGGCCTCAGGCGGCGTGACCCGACCGCCACCCCAGCCTTAACCGTCATTCCACCCACACCAGGAGCCGGGGACTTCAAGCTAGTTAGTGCCCAGTATCCGTACACCCTCAATAAGCCCCACAATCCCAGGTTTTTGTCATACAAACACGCTCCGTTCTTGACTCGCCTTGTTCTTGGTTCCCACCATCTATGTCTCGTTAAGGGCTCGAGGACAGAATATGACCGCCCACACCCCGGCAAGATTGCAGGATGTAGTCGCAGCTGCGCAGCTCTCATCACGAAACTATAGCCACGTAATATAAAGTTGAGTCAGCGGCCGAAGACCCCTTGTGTTGCTCTCATGTCCCGAATCCAAAAATAGAAATTGCAACCCCTGAAAGTACATTATTTACCATAGACAATATCAAATTATCATTCTTCCGCTGTCAGAAAGGTTGAATGCCCATTCTTCGTCTGTCCTTCGGCAAAGGGATATCGGGAATATTATTCGCACTAGCTGCTTGGCGCCTAGACAACCAGTCGACATGACCAACGACTCCATGAGACTTGCTGTTGCATGTTGTCCATCCAAGGATTTTTAGAACCGGGGCTACCAGCAGCTATCACTACAAATCTTGCGATCCAGTGCACTGATGCTTAATCATTTAACAGTTTTCCACCCGGAAAGTCCCTTGATACCGACCCAACGAATATTATGCCATCGCTAAATCATTTTACATCGTTCCAGTTATGAGGGCTATCTTATGAATTGCCATCCAAATGGCCTCGTAACGCCTAAATCTTCTCTGACAATTGAGCTGGTTTAGTAAAACGAGTCGTGAGCACGTATAATACTGAAACAATTTGCAAAAAAATATATTGAAGAGTATCCCCACTCCATCGTTCTATGAGCTACAATCAAATACATAGAATGATTTTACACCCGCGGACCAAGGTGTCCGAACCCCGCCGTAAAATGAACTCTATCGGGTATTGTGACTATTAGCCCCCAATCAATCGAGTCACATACACATTTCTTGCGATCAACTACACGGAATATTGCCTCGGCCTCTATATCCAAGCTCAAAATTCTTTGCTTTAAAACTTGTCAGGATACGTCTGTATGATCGACTCATCCTCTGCGAGAAGCACCACAGCCTTCTCCCAAACGATCTCCTCAACTTCGTCGTTGATGCTCTCATATCGAATAAACCCCGGAAAGATAACACCCACGATTTCGTATCTCTTCTCTGGATCGATAGCCACCCTTCGTGTGAACGCTGTAGCGTACTTGGACATACTCCTCGAATGCCAATGGAAGCCTCGGCGGTTGAAAAACTGAAAGTCAATAACCTCGAGATGGAATTCCCGCTTGTGCCAATCGTCGGCCAATATCGCGGCCGATTTCACAAGGTCCCGCACATGTCTCTCGAGTTTTTCGGGCCTGAATGGTCCCGCGATTGGTGCTAATTTTATTACGTGAATGAGAGCTCCGAGTGCTGCCTGGTAGACTTTATCAAGCTCCGAACACATCAGCATTGACTTCTTTTCGGAAGTCCCATCTGGTAGATCGACTGGGGTGCCGCCGGTGAGTTTCTGACTCAACATTGCCGTCCTTGCTTTCCAGGCGACGGCCTCGTCGAAGTCTTCGTTCAATGCTTGCGAGTATATTCTGTGTAGTCTATCCTTAATGCCAACCTTGTACCGAAAAAACGCATCTTTCATTATCATGGCAGTAATCGTGGACGACAACAATGCATCAACGAATGTGTAAGTCGACATGTTTCTGTTCGTCAAGATCAGATCCCATTGGTCCCTAAGAAAGGGACTGTGGAGGATAGATAGAGGGAGGCAACTTTCTATCTCGTAGAACCTCTTATCCCAAGGAACACCGCGGAAGAATTTGTTGCTGATGGTTTTGATCTTTGTGGTCAATATATCGTGGATGCTAGCTCTAGCTTCATCGTCCGTTAGAATTTCACCCTTGTGCTTCGCGAGCAGCTCCCTTCTTTCAAGTTCTGCGATATCCTCTTCTTTTTGACGCAGAATCGCGTCTAGTTCCTCACATTTCTGGTCTAGATCTTGGATGTAACGCTGCTGAGAATTGGCTTGTTGGATTCGCTGATCTATTTCACCATTCTTGTCTCTTATTTGCTGCTCCAACTCTTTAATTCGCACTTCATATCGTTGAATGACGCTTCTATCCATCATCATCTAGTGGTGTAGCCGACTAGAAATCCGGTCGGTATTCACGAAATTTCTTAGATTGGAGATTAGCCTTGTTGGGGTTTCTCGTTGCGAATATCAGGGCTGTCGACGCAACTCACGCGCTACTACATATATTGTTTCGTCATTCTGAATACTTAATATATAAAATTGTCGCATGATTCTCCTTATGATATACGACGACAACTATGGGGTGCTTCTACCGGGATATTCAGCCTATTTGAGAATCGTTACAAGACCGCTTACATCAATATGGTCGGTTTGCGGTCTCTAGTCGGTGCATGGCGCTTAATTAATTCATCTGGGTATCGAAATATTTCCACTGTTTAGACAGCGGAACAAGAGACTATTTGTTCTCCATACGCGAATCGCTATATTAATCCAGAGTTGAGAGTGAAAGGGTTAGAGCAACCTACTTAACAATGGTTAGACCTCTGCTGAGTCTAGCCCAAACATATAACTAGCCCTCTAGGTGGAATACCCAGACATCTAAGATGGTACAACCATGTAGGGAATACTCCAGCTTGAATGGCAAAACCCAGTCAACTCAAAGTAGCCTATCTACTGTATAGTCTTTGTGAATTCCATGAAGTGGTAGTTTCAGCTCATAACTCAATTGAATAGGGGAGAGCCAGCATGTAAGATAAGTTTAAGCATCAATCTCATCCATCAGGGGGTCTCAATCAATGCATGCTATGATCGTATATATGATTTGGTGAGACTAGATCCTGTATTTAGGTTGAACAGGCACAACACACCACCACATTTAACTAAGATCGCTAGATTGTAAATCTCGGTGGTACTTCATTAAGGCCACCACAATAAGCTATAAGGCCACTGGAATCAAGAAATGCGGGGGATATACTGTAGTTCCATCAGGCATAAGACCGAGTGATAGCTTTATGTAGGAGTGAGACCAGCTGCCGGCGATAGTCAGGAATCATGATATCAGAATGTTTCATTGGATTTGAGTTATCAGCACAAAAACAGCACCTCAATCTGAAGTACAGGGGTGAACTCCTTCACAAGTCTCAGAAGAAGTGACTCCAATTAACTTGTCCATATTGACGTGAACTCAACATATTTCAAGAGCCAAACATATGTACAGCATAACAACCCCTTGCCAAACCATAAAAATAACCATTCTGTCTCTAAACAGCCCTTAGCTAGGTTGCCCATACCGAGGTATCTGCACTATTGACTCGTCTTGTGGTCATGGTCATAAGAGAGTCGCTTGGTCCCAATGCACTTTCTGCCGAGCCACACTGAGAAAATTGCAGCTGCTGACCCAATCTTCATTTTGACGACGAAGTTCAGTTTATACAGTTTAACCATGACTCCCAGTACACTCACAGTCTTCGATTCTAGATTTTTGATTTTGACGGATGAATAATCGAGTGGGATTTCTCCAATCTCGTACACCCCTAAACGCCAAGGAAGTGAGAGTTAGGATTTGACAAAAGCTAGATATAACTGGAAGATGGATGTTCACCTTGATCATGGATCTTTAAAGGCGCTCTAGTGCAGGTGGAACCATACAAGCTGAGCGAATACTCGCCCATAAGATCAGACTTGTTCGAGACGACGCGATAAACAGGGAACGAGATTTCTTGCTCGGTTTCGCATTTGTCTCCCTAGATCAGAAAATACCGCAGCCATTCATATTAGCCTCAGAATTCTAGAGCTTTAGTGCTGATGAGACCTTCGTTGAGACAACCAGCTTCCATGGGATTTTTTTGCCCTACCATCTTTGCAGTCCATTCAATGGTATTGCAGGCGAGAAGTCCTCCGAATGGGCATTCCTCCGCGTCGTTCATGTCATGAATTCTGCGATTGAAAACCTGCCGGCACCTAAAACCGTAGTGCTGTCTTAATCGCCTGGATCCGATTGCCGGTTCTTGTATTTGAATAATTGCGCCTCTCATGATTGCGGACCAACTATTCGAATCGTCGAAAGATTCGTGAGTATACTCAAACACGTTTATGAGGGCTAGATTGCCTTTGTGGATTGCTCCCGTAGATAGAATTCTAGAAATTCAAGCAAAGACTTACGATTTCGAAGGGTTAACCACGACGAGTGGAGGCTTTTGCAGTTGCGCCCAACTAACTAGACGTTTGTAGAGGTAGAAGGACTCCCCGAAGCCTCCTACTAAGAATATGGTCTAAATGGAATCGAATTTAGCTGCGACTTCGAGCTTAGGTTGCGAATATTGACTTACAGATATCGCATTCTTGCCTTTCGTATGACGGATTGAACGAACTTGGTCCGCAACTAATTGGATCACCTTGTTGACTACGGGATCAAAGAGACTCTGCAGATCATCCCTATCGTTTATCCCAACGTCAGTCTCGGCAGCGTATCGTGCGCACATATATATGACGGATCGGAAATACGCGTATTTGAGCGGTGCGTTCAACCAAATAGTTTTAGTGCAAATGCAACTTACGCAGTGAACTCCAGCTCATTGTCCATAATTCCCACAAACTCGTCGTCCTCCACTTTAACCGGCAGTTCTATAAACCAGAGGTCATTGTTCGTCTGTCCAAAGCTTCGCTTGATTGAATCAAACGTGTTCATCAGCGTGCTTCCCCTGCCGATATGCTTCTGCGTCCAGTTATCGAAGTCTTTCCCGACTTTTGACCTGAGCATGCGAAGAAAGGCTTCGTCAATATACGACGATCCGCATTTAGCCCCGGTTCCAATAGCGGATTCTTCAAGCCGAAGTGCAGGATCCGTTGCCGTGACCTCGTACGATATCAGATCTACAGTCCCTCCTCCAGCGTCACAGATCACGAAGTTGTCGCCTCTCTTCAACTGTGACATTGCCTGGTTTGAGATTCGGCTGAAGTTCTTATCGCACATTGCGTGAAGTACGAACATTGCTGCTGCTTCGGGTTCGGAAACCAACGACAGAGTATCAAATGGGCGACTGCAGAAACCCGCGGCTCGTGCAGCAAAGCGAGTTGCTTCCTGGGCTCTGTGGCCCCAGATGGCCGGGACTGTGAAGACAAAGCGAATCGGTGTGAGATCCAGGGTGTCAGGAAGCTTCTTGCGCAGATGCTTCTCCATCAATTCATTGTAAAGGAGCGTCAAGAAGTCGGTCGTGACGGCAACAGCACCTCTATTTGGAGGAAGTTTGATGTTATCGCGAACCACCCGGTTAGTGGATATACCAAGAGATTCGAGTAAAGTATTAGTATTTCGCTGATTATAGACACTATTTTCTATTGTTGGATCGAGTAAGAGCTTGAATCTGCCGTAAACAGTGGCTGAGATGTTGGAGTGGCGGCGTTCAAAGGCAAGGGAAGCTTCAGCCCCCCAAGCTGGTCCTCTATCCTCGTAGTATCGGATCTCGGTAGGCACCTTGGGAGCGATTCCGTTGCCTGGCCAAGTGACAATCACCTCCGCATCGTGGAGGCCATTTTGACTAGAATGGCAGTATGCCACGCCTGCAAGTTTGCTCGTGTCAGCTCCTCCGTCTCATTATGAATCCAATAACAATTTTGAGGCGCAGAAACAAGAACCTCAAGGGTACAATATCACAATATGCATAGATACTACAACTAATAGTCTTGCAGGTGTAATTTCGCGAGCTGGAGAACCGTACCAGAGTAAGTGGTTCCGAAATCAACTGCCACGATCAAAGTCTCCCGCTCCATCGACATGATGTTGCCCTACACCTAGGAATCGTATGCATGTGAGAATGATTAGCTAAAGACTCCGGGCCGCTCACAGTTATTATTCCTACCTCTCAAAATTATTGAAAGTGGTCTCAGTATTTAGGTAGTTTCTCTATCGCAAGGATAGAATGATTTCCAAAGGAATTTGAGGAAGTTCACCAGTAGGAGCTTTGAGAATGGAGACCGATTTGAAACAAGATCGCGTCCAGCCCTTTCGATCAAGATCCTTCGGAGTCGTGTCAACCGAAGCACCAGAGGGCCCAGAACAATTCGAAACCGCTCACTAGACCTCCTAAGTTCTAGGTAAGTGTAGGGACGGGAGAATTCTTAAGTAGAGACTCCATGAATCTCGGCAGTGTGGTTTGTGTTCTTGTCCAGACTAGTGGAGTGGAGCAGATATCTCTCTTTGTATGCTTTAAATCCTTATGCTAAGAGTTTCGCGTAGCGTGGAGGAAAGAGTTAGAATCTGAGTGAGTTTGGGCATGAATGAAAATCCTCACTCAGAGCGAGAGAATTTAGTTTACAGCTTTCGCTGATGCACATGTAATCTGCAAGATATGAGCTTTGATCCAAGAGTGTAATTGAGCCGCTTTTGTAGCGACACTGCAGCCGTCCGTACGTGAACATACAAGCGGCCACCGGCAAACTTATTAGTGAAAAGCAAACATTACCGCAGAGCACATTTCAGCTGATATGTATAGACTTAGAAACAGATTTAAGTTTCCGTGTGCATTTCCAGCTTTAATGGGTCTCATCTGAGTGCAGCTTTCCGGGAATTGGTACATTAATTGTGAGCTTGCAAATAAATACAATTTCCAGCCTTTCTTCATTCACAGGAAATATCCGCGTAGCCGTGCATGCTCTGGTTCTCGCCTAGGTTAGCAGTCCCTGTTATATCTTTGATTCCTTTGTCTTCTCCAGCTATTGGTACCGCATAATCGCTCTCTTCATACTGAACTAATTCCATAAGCCAGATTCTTCCTCACCTACCAATTCGCTGGGTCTCGTATGCATCTTGAAATTCAAAGATATCTAGATATGGGCGCAGTTTGATCTCATGTATCTGGATCATCTAGCCACCATATATTGATCATTATATGCATATATTTGACCCCTCCAACGCTACTACGGCCCAGCAACATCTGGCCAGTTAACCCAATACCTACGGCTTTGCAGAGTAGCTGTGCTAGAAGCTGCCTGCGGTTATGTTAGCCAAGCTCGGTCAAGTTGGAAACTTTTTCGGTTTACGCCCTAAACAGCAAGATAAAGGCCATATCCAAACCCGTGGCAGCACTTCGGGGAGTCTCGCTAAAGATCGACGACCCAATATGACAAGGGGAGTACGTAGAGTACACTTGGTTTCCTGACTGCTTTGCGTGTTAGATATTTTCTGACTTCAAGATCCAGAAAACTGAGGCTCAGACTCGTCGAGGAAGGCCGTCACACGCAACCAAGAATATTGCTCGAGCGAAAGACGAGCAAGGCGTTAACGAAGCCCAGTCATTGCCTGAAAACCCTGAAAATTTACCGCGAAAGCACGCCGGCCATGAAGCCCAAAGCACAGTAAATCACAGCGCTGAGGGCTGTGATCCAAACTTGAAAAATAAGGATCCAACCCCACTACCATCGATATCTACGCCAACACCAAATTTTACTGAAAATGAAAGCTCGGAGCATCAGCAAGCCAAGGGCTACTATCCATCTGATCGCTGTGCACTCTGTTCTGATAGTATGTAGAATTCACCATGCCCATCTAGAATTTTTGGTTACGTTACAGCACGGTATTAAACAAAAATACTATTCTTCTCTGACAGATGTCTTCAACGCCGATATCTCAAGAGCGAAAAGCCAGCTCTGCCATCGATGTCTCAATAACGAGCTGAGAGAGTGTGAGGACGATGCCAATCACTATAAAGGAAAGACGAAATCCTTGCAACAAGCTCTAAGGAAGAGCAGAGCGGAGAATAAAGCGCAGGGCAACGAGCTTCGGGATAGGCAGGTACAACTCGAGAAACTAAGCTACGAGTACGAAGTATTGCAAGCTGGTTTTCGAAAAAACGAGATGATAATAAGAAAGCTTCAAAAAAGCGAGTTGGCAACTAATCGGCAGGATGACCTTCTCACAGACGAGCAGGCTAGAGATGGCATCCACCAAGTACTCCTCACAAAAAGCCAGAGGATCACCCGTTTATTCTTCCGCAACATACCCTGGCAGATTCTTCACTCCGCCTTGAACTGCGGATCACTAGGGTTCGAACTATCGCACGCTTTTATTCCGCCGTGGATTATGCTGCAATCGCAGGAACAGCTAGTGTACAACAGCCCCCACATGTCAACACAGGCTTTCCTCGACGCGCTCCTTTCTTCTACAATCGTCGAAGTGATGTTTAAAGATTCCTTCTTCCGATGGGAGCCCAGCGTCGGACAGGAACTCAAGCAGACCTACCTGCTCGCCATGAATGAAAATATTGACAGTGCTATCGACTGGAGGAGCAAGACTGCCAAGATGCATAATAATCTCTTTCTCCCAGACGCCCCAAGGTCCAATACGAGACCGCTCAATCTGCGACTCGAAAAAATGCGCCACACGATATCCGCAGTACTGATGCGTATAATACAACTACAGCGTCAACTATCCGAAATGCAGCGTCAGGAGCTAGACCGCGGTCTCACAGACTTATTCCAATCCTCAGCAGCGCTTGCGGACAAGTGGCACGAACAAGCGTTTGAGTTCCAAGTCATAGACATACACTGGCTGAAGAAGTGGCGAATCGATTGTAATTCCCCAGACGCTTCAAAGTACGTGACTGCGTTCCCTCGCGTCGAATCTCTCGACCCGCGGAAGGACTATTCGATTGTTGCTGTCAAGTCTCCCGGGTTCATTCGATATACAAGAAACTCCGCAGGCGAGGCTCCGCAAGAGATCATGTGGGAGAAGGCTTCAGTTTTCCTC
Source organism: Drechslerella dactyloides (assembly GCA_020064725.1). Classification (NCBI taxonomy): domain Eukaryota; kingdom Fungi; phylum Ascomycota; class Orbiliomycetes; order Orbiliales; family Orbiliaceae; genus Drechslerella; species Drechslerella dactyloides. The sequence goes on from JAGTWJ010000001.1 coordinate 3,581,258, forward strand.
GCTGAAATCTCAAGTGGGATGAATGTCGCAGCTCTAGGGAGTTTCCCTGGTCAGAATCATATGACCGATCCACCGCCGAGGGCCGAGTCTACTGGCTATGGAATTAATATGAGATCCTGGTGTCCTTGGAGTCAGAACTGGACAGTTAAATAAGAACAACGGCAGAATACCTATCTCCTGCGGATATCGGATGATGACAGTGACTTGTCTTGAGGAGAAGTTGGAGAGCTGCCGCATGCCCTGTAGCTAAATTGCCGAATGCTATTTCTTCATGTATACTAGTCCGGTTGTACCATGGACAAAATGTGCAACGATATAGTATTTTGTTTTGCAGATAGCCTGGCAAAAGTATCTATTTCGATCAAACAATATAACTACATCATAATCCTTGCTAGCACCTAAGACCTAGCTTCCCAGCTGCCAGTATACTAGCTAAGGGTGAATTTTACCTATTAATTACTAGCAATTCGGACTACTAGTAGCTATCAACGCAATTTATTTTCGTGGCCCAGCACCAATCTCGTTACTAGACTAGTTGGATGTGTGAAAAAGTACTGTTCTTTACACACTCTGCGGTGATGCTAGACAATCACCATTTGCTCTATATCCATGCCAGAAGATACAACAAAGTCAACACAACGAACTCTGATATCGTGATTTCCACTGACCATAGCACCAATCGACCGCTTCGATAGCACAAAGCTCCAAAGTCGATTGATGCTACCCCCCGAAGGGTATAGCACCCCCCGGCCGAAGCCGGAGTACAAGCAACAACGACCAACAAGCTAAGGAAACAAAAAATAAAGTATGCGACATACACGCCTTCGAGAACATATGGGCAAAGGGGGAACAGGAGGGGCACAGGAGGGGCAAGAACAGCATGAGGCATGCGATATAATAAAGAAATTGTAACGCGCACAGGATACAGGACTGATCGCGAGACAGGATATTATTTTTTCGCGGGCGTCGACAGGTCGGATCCAGAATTGCACCAGATACCCCCCGGCCCAGGGAAAAGCACCCGATACAACCCTTCACCTCACCGCCGACATTTTTTATTTTTCAATTTTTTTTAGTGCTTTTGTCGCTCTTTTCTGACGAACCGAAGCGCACCTGCACCGGAGTGCCGTGAATAAATAAAACAAAAAACAAAGGAAATACTCACGCAAGACTTACCTTTGCACCTCCATGAGACCCGTAACCAGCGCGAGCTTACGCCCGCACCAGCATGGGAATCCTGCTGTGACGACCCGAAGACGCAGCAGCAGCTCGTCGCCGAGCCCTGTCGCGCCACCAAGCCGCCCGCTGGCCGACGCTAACGTCGGCAAGGTACCTCTGCACCCTCGCCTCGGCGGACGAAGCGGCCGAACCGCCCTCCGAGCCCCCAGCCGCACCGCGGAACCGAACAGCCGGATCCCACGCAAAGCGCAGGGAAGCAGCGTCGGCGCCGCAGCGCGACGACAAGGACCCATCGGACGGCCCGGCCGCCCCTACGGCAAGGGGTGGCTCCGAGCGCGCGCTCGAAATCTGCCGACTCGAACCGTCAGCAGAACAACCGCCAGACCGGGACGTACGCACCGCATCCGACGCCGCGGAGACGCCGACAAGCTGTCGACGACCCCACGGCGGTTTTAGTCCAGCGACGACGGGACTCGGTGACATTGTCGTCTTTCGAAGCGCGATAGCGCCGTTAGTCAGGACAAACCTCTTGTCCCTGGCGAAAGACATGGCGAGTCGCGCCGCTGTGGCGGAGACAGCGGTGGACGGGCTCTGAGCAGCGGGAGCCGGTGGGGGGGTCCTGGCGGGTCCCGAGGAGCGACTCTCGGGCGCCAGGGCGAACAAGGCCGCGAAGGCCACGAAAATAAGACCGACGGACACGAACGTGTCCGCGGCTGTGAGCAGTGTCTGGAGCATCTTGACGAGAACGGCTGGGGAAGACAACTTATCTGTGGGTATGGCAACTTTTGGACGCGGAAGGATGAGAAAGCTAGGGCGAGGAGAGAAGGAGAGAGGGAGGGGGGGAACCCCCATCGCGAGGGCAGCCTTTTATGCAGGGAGTAGAAAGGCCAGATGGAGAATTGCAGCATCTATTATGGCCGCTTTTCAATATGCGTTCTTTTCGACGTCGATTGAACGGCGGTGTCATATGCCATGATACTGATTGATGGCTGTCTGGCCTGATGATCACGATGGCTTGTCGATCGTCGAGCTGTTTATTTGTACAGAATCAAATCAACGAGCGTACTGAAAGTACATCACTCAAGATTACATCTGACATTACATCCCAAGATATACGAGAAAAGAGAGGAGTGATCGATCACCGATACTCCAAGAAGCAGGAAACACACTGACTCTTCAACAATTCAGTCTATAAGAAACGATATACCCCAAATGACACATACTTGACAGGTCAATTTATACACCATTCCATCCGCTAGTATATCTACATAAATCTACTGCCGGGATTTAGTAGATGGTCTCGATGGTGGGTGGTGAGTGATGTGTAGCATACAAGAACTTCGACTACAAATCCTCAAAAACGCCGTAACATTAAACGAAGAAGTACAAATAGAGGATACATAGAACAATGCGGTACAATTCATATCCGCTGCTGCGAACGAGCATGTCAGGATCAATATCGATATATATATGTAGAATGTTGCATTTTGAAACGCATGTGTTGTATTGCACCACCCGCTGCCGCGCGCTTGAACAGGACCTCACCTCAACCCCTAACCGCGATATCGATCTATCGACAAATGATTTGAAATTTCCACATGCTCATACATCAAATTCAACCTCTCGGTGTCTTCTATAGCCTAATATCATACAGCAGCTAAGATCCAGATACCGATACCCGCCAGCCGGCATTATACACACGAGTTCATATCATACACAACCAGGGTGTGTGTACAAGTTAACAAACCAGCCTTAAGACCGGAAGGCATATAAATATAAGTACTTACTTGAGTACTTCTTAGTTACTAGAGAACTATCTAGCTTCGAATGTCGACTGCGAGATATCGAGACACTCATTCGACGCATTATCGATATATCGCTGTGAATATATGCCTAGCCGTCATCTGTTCGACTATATTACCCGCATCTGTGCTTGGAATTTCTAGAAATTACATCTTATAGTTGCAATTACATCCAAGTAGATCTAATCGAAGCAACGACTGGAAAAGCGAATAGAAACGTTATGCATGCGTGGAGAGATACCACCATTACAATTCAATCTCCAGCCAGTAAGCCCTATTTCTAGCATCTATCCAAAACCCAATAACAATATATATCCTCCAACGCCAAAGCCCAACAATCGATGCTATAGTATATCTACCACTCCCTTGGCCCGAACACCTCCCCGTCACCCAGCGTCAACAGCGGACACCCCCGCCAGTCGCACCCGCCCTTATAAACCTCCGTCCCCCACCACCGCCACCCGACACTCCACCCCCACCGCGGCCACACCACCGCGAAAAACACAACGCCGACACCAACCGCCAGCCCCGTATCCAGCGCAGCGCTCAGCACCATCCGATACTTCCGCCACCAGTCCCCTCTCCTTCTCCTCACCCACGAATTCACAACCCAACACACCACACCCCACGTGCTGAAATTCAACCCCGTAGCCGGCGGAATCCAGCTCAAACTCCCAAAGACAACCGGCAAACTCACCCTCCTCACATCCGTCCCCGTCGCCCTCCCGTAAACATACACCCCAACCGGCGCGAGTAGACCGACACCAAACGCGGCGACCAACGGCCGGTATAATTCCCCACGGCCGAAGAACCGGTCAGGACCAACGACACCCCACAGCACACTCCCGTTGAAATGCACCCGTGCCAGCGGACAAGTAAACCCGCTCATGGCATCAGCCGTGCATATCCCGGATACAGCACCAAACATCCAATTCAACACGCCAACCTGCACCATGGCCCCGACCGCCGTCGCGACCATCTGCACCGCAAACAGCGTGCGCGGGGGTACCTTGACGTACTGTCCCAGTTTCAGATCCGACGCGAATTTCAGACCCTGCGTGCACGTTATATACCCGTATGTAACGAATACCATGTTTGCTATTCCCCGGCCGGCGAACGCGTAGCCCGCCGTCAATTGACATAGCAGGAAGATTGACGATTGCGTGTTCGTGATGGCCATTATCAGACCCACGGGCACGAAGAAGGTCGTGCAGATGCCCAGGGCCAGCAGCACGCCGTACCACGGTAGATTCACGTCGTACCTATCCACATCCGTTAGCTTGAGGTGAGTATATAGAGGGATGATAAAGGGGGGACGCACGCTTCGACAAGCCACATGCCGATGAGGGTGGTGACGACCCCCGTGGCGATATACCAACTCGCCGGCGCCTCAGGGTACCGCTTCATCAGCCGGACGTGTACGTCCTCACCACCGACTATATCCGCCCACTGCTCATCCGTCAACTCCTCCGCGCTGCGTATCCGCCGCCCGCCACCACCACTCACGCGCTCATACGACGCCTCCCGCTTCCCCGCCGACGCCGCGCCAACCCGCAGCGCGCGCTTGCCCTGAGCCCAGATGTCCTTCCCGTGCCAGATCGCCGTGTGCGTTACCAACGCCGTCATGGCCGCGAACTGCAGCGCGTAGCTGAGCACGTACGTTATCGGCAGGAACACCTTTGAATACTGCTTATACCCCGCTTCGTCAAACGTGAACTGCGGCGTCAGCACGCGGCGGACGTCGTAGTAACTCCCTGTATTGTCGTAGACGGCCGATGATAGGATAGGCATGTAGGACGAGTAGAAGACGTTGGCGTAGTATAGTATCGGCGCGAGTATCCACATTACCGCTATCAGCCCGATGAGCACGTTTGCCGCCGCCCAGAAGGGCGTGATGATTGGTGAGCCGATGTAGGAGATTTGCGCCCAGTCGAACGTGATCGGTATCAGGCCCAGGCCCGACGACACCCCAAACTGCATCACCGTTAGCGGGAATTATAACCGGGAGAAGTAAGGAGTGGCTTACGAGGTTGGCGAGGACGACGCTGTCGGGCTTGGCCCAGGTGCCGATGTTAAAGTAGCTGAGCACGGGCATGATGAAGCCCGGGAAAAAATACCAGACAACGCTGCCGCCGAGCACCGTCATGAAGAATTTCCACCGCCCCCAGTTCTCCCAGCCGCGGACGGGCTCGTCGTCATCGCTGCGGTCGTGCAGGGTCGTAAACATGGCCGTGCTCTGCAGCGTCACCGGCCAGACCATCGAGGACGGGTAGACGAGCCATTGGCGGGTGATGCCGGCAAACGTGTAGCCGAGGAATTGCGTCGACAGCGTGAGCAGGATCTGGTACAGGAGTGGCGTCGGCTGGTTGTAGAAGTGCTTCTGCGACACGATGACCTGCATTCATTAATATCACTTTCGCTGCTACAGAGGGATGGGTTACTGACATCCGTGGCGAAGGCAAAGCCGAAGGAGACGTTGGAGCTAATGTAGACGCAGGCGTGCTCCTTCTTGTTCCAGCGGCCCTGGCCGAGCCACCGGCGGACCCGGGCGACGGGACCGGTAGCGGTGAGAATTTCCGGGAAGAGGAGGTCCCAGATGCGGCCGAGCGGGTGGGCGAGCAGCAGGGCGATGAAGGGGGTGATGCTGACGGAGGGGTAGCGGAGGGAGAAGAAGAGGTTCGTGGCGGACCCCGTGACGGCGAACAGGATGGCGAGCGTCCACATGCGGGGGGCTGCACACGATTGATATCATATCAGCACCAGTTCACGACAAGATGAGACTGCTGGTCCAGAAGCCAAAGGATGACAGATGGACGTACTGTTTATGGACAGCGAGGTGTCGTCGGTGACCGGCACCGACGCGCGGACCTGCGCGTATCTAGAGTTAAAACTAATCAGCAACAGTTCAGATAGAAGATAAGATTGTACGACGGTGCACGGATTGAGTGGTCCCCGGATGGATAGCGGACTCCACCCGCGGCCAGATCTAGATCTCGCGGTGACACAGACAAACGATCGGTCGGCACTGTGATTTAGATGAGGTTCGAATACGATTGTGTGGCACGTACGGAGAGTTCGCATGCGGGTCGAACGAGGTATCATCATCGTCCTCGTCGCCATGCAGTAAACGCGCCTGGTCGCTATCGCTGCTGCTGCTGTCGTCGGCAAAGACAAAGCTGGCGGAGGCAGCAGGAGCCTGCGGGTCCGCAGGGGCAGCGGGATCGGGGCCTCGCTTCACCCTGCCGAGGCGGACGGCATCGCTTGGGCGGCGGGTGCGCATGTCGTCGGTCGTGCGACCGGCCGTCGTAGCGGGCGCATTTGTCGGTATATGACCGATGTGTCTTTTGAGTCTATTCGCGATGGGGGAGGGCGGGTTGGCAGGAGAGGAGGAGGAGGAGTCGAGTTCGGGGAGGGCGCCGTAGGAGGCGGTGCCGAGGGCGGGCGAGGAGCGGATGAGCAGCGGGGCGGACAGGCGGGCCATCGTCGAAGCAGCCGCCTTGGCGCAGCTCCATCGGATGATTTCACCGAGGAATGAAGATGCTCTATCGATAGAGAATCCGAATGATGGATGGATCGAGGGTTATATATCGGTCATGTCATCTCGTTCTATACGGGCCTTCTATCTAATATACGGGGGCAGTGGTCAGCCATGATCCAGTGGTCAGCTCTTGACTGTGACACACGTGTCGCCAGCGCTCCTTCCAGACTGCAGACAGAACTCGCACGGATCGAAGCAGCGGCAGAGACAGACGGACAGACCGCAGTCCGCGATTGGCCGACGCTGCCTGAGAACTGCATGCATTCCAGCATTCCAGCGTCGGACGGCGGGCAGTGGGGGTTCGATCGAATCAGATCGCATCCTCGTTCGAGCTGCCCCTGGCTTCCTTTGAACAAGCATGCAAGGGCAGCAAAAGGATCCAACTCAATCTTCGAATCTTGCAGTGGAATCAAAAGCAGGTTCAACAGGACGAAGTGGTGCGAATTAGCAGCTGCAGCCAGCCGCATTACATGCACTAAGAATTAAAACCACAGACTAGCATTTTAGACTGACCTGTGATGCGGTCCGATGACGGCCCTCTATTAATATTAAAAATTGTGGAAAACTGCGTTGGGGAGAAATCTAATCTGATCGATCGGATAAAAATTTAAAATCAAACAGCGGACCGCCCGCCTTTTATACTTTTCTCCCCGTCCTATTTACAAACCATTACAAACTACTACACTAAAAAAACAGTCATACCGATACTAGTATAATGGAATAAGAATCATCTGATAGCGGGTTGATTTGGAAGGCGCCATGAAAAACGTTGGGCCGCTTACCGGCGGCTGCCTCCAGCTCCTGAGCTGCTGAGCTCTCTTCTCTCATGCCATAGTCCTGCCACTACGAACTCCACGCAGCATGCATTTACGTACGCGTACGTACATGTATGCACCTCAGCTAGTACGAATGCACGGCATTAATATCGGTATTATGTATGGGGCTGTTCGTCCGATCTTTGTTTGCCAGATCTGGCTCGCATTTTCGTAAGACCCCGCGTGGGGGAATCACTCATGCCTAACGTTAGGACGTTCGCTTGAATTCGCACCTGCTGTTTTAGGCACATCCCACGCTAGTTCGATATACTTCTGCATGCATGCCTCCATACTGAAGTGTATATGAATGGACATAATAATCGGTGGAGATATGATATCGACCGCTCGTGTATTTATGGAGTTAGTGCGAGTATTTCTTGGCGGTATTGAGTGCATGGATCTTGACTTTCATGGTGGTACAAACACCTTCAACACCACATCGTTTTGTTGGAGTGAATTTCCTCGTGGTGACATCGTGGACGCCGTGCACATTCGCGTGGCTGAATAGCCTCACGACAGATATGTGAATTAGCAATATATGAAACCCACAGTCAATTTAAATTGTTTAAAAAATTGATCGCATTCAAGTCATCAATCTTACCCCACCGTAACCCGATACCAACGCCAATATACATCACGATATACTTTGTATATGCTGAAAATGTCGTCGAGATCACTCGCAACGATGCTCAGACGGTTCGAAAGCGCAGCTCCGACCCTCCGACAGGCCACGACGACAACCTACACCCGCGCCCGAACCGCCCTCAAGAACGCCCTCCACCGTCTCCGCACCATCTCGCCCTTCCCACCGCCTCCACCGTCCTGTTCACCGCCACGAAACGTCGCAGGCACCATCATCACCGAACTCGAAAGGGCAAACATCCGCTGCACGATCCTCGGGCACCATATCCTGCAAAAGGCATATGCAAAATCCAACTACGGACAATGCCTCACCAACAGCAGCGGCTTCCCCCTCCGCTGGCCGCTGTTCATACACGCCGCGACCAAAGGCCTCAACCGACTAACGCACCTCGACGTCGATGCGAAGGGTCATCCAAAGTGGGACTGTAAATGGGAGTTCGACCAGGATATCGACATGAGGGTCCTCAAGCTGTGGGATGCGCTGCACGTGCATTCGCGGCTGTTCCGGGCGCTGCTCGAACGTGAGGAACGTAAAATCATAACGATGGGCGGGGATATGACGGCGGACGAGCTGTTGTCCGTGCACGGGTCGCAGCTGTGGTGGTGGCTTGTGATGCTGTATCACGAGGGCGTGGTCGTGAGGGGGGACGTCGACGAGCTGACGGAGATGTACTGCTGGATGGGCCACTTTCGGCGCAGCGGACTGTATTTGCACGATCCGCGGAGGGCGCTGTGTGGTCTCGCAAGCCAAACCCACACGGTTCCAGCGCTGTGGCAGATGTTGTGAGTGGGCGCTGGAATGGCGTCGAAATTATATTCCGCCGTAATTCACGACTGGCTGAGTCAGCGGCTGTATAAATAGCTGGCTGCCGCCGTTGTTGGCTCTCCTCTCCATCTTCTTTGCATCTTCCTCTCGTCATCTCTCAAGACACCTTCCATCTCATTCCCGGTGCCTTGGTTCTTTTACTCCTCCTCTACCAGGATGAACGAGTATACCACACCTGGTTGATGTGGCGTGGCCTGTCGCTCTTCATTCCTATGCTCCAACCTTTGCATCGGCAACCGGGTCACCTGGCTGCTCGCAGATACACCATCATCGAATATCTGTGCAGCCCAGTGCTGATGGAGCCACGAGCTCGATGTCTCGGAGACATCGTGGCTGTTTGGGGTTGGCGGCCTCGTTATCGTTGGCGGCTGTGCGTTTGGGACAAGCAGCTCATGGCGCCCAGTGCACGGCCATAACATGGTAAGATACAAATACAGACACCCTCCTAATCAGACCGTCAGGCTAACGTAAATCAAATGCTCCTTCAGAATGCCTCCTCCAAACACAGAACAGCCAGTTTGATATGCCATCAGTTCGTGGAGCCACTTGATGGCTTCGCGTTCGTGACAGCAGACGCAAGGACTGTAGCAAACTTTGATGTCGGTCAGCAGAAGAAGAACGGTGCCTGTTCCACGGTGACCGATGCGGCTTGGGTCTTCGATGATGGAGCCATCCCCCAAATCTTTGGGTCTCGTCGTCCGAGAATGGCCGAAAGATCCAAAAGGAGGGAAATACTCAGGGGGCTACGTCTCAGTGACCGGTTACCATCACTATCACAGTCACGGTCACTAAGACCGGGACAGCTACCACTACGGGCAACATGACAATAACTGCTGACGACAGCCATGGGGTTGTTCTGCTGCTATTGCTGTCCGTTATCGTGACGCGGATTTTCCGATGGTAAGTGTCTAACACCCGGTTTAAGAGCTGGTCTACCGGTGGGAGGTGGTTAATTTCCTAGTCTCATGCTAACTATATCGATAGATGACGACGAATATATGTCGCAACGACGACCTTCATGCCAGCTCGCTGACAGATCAACAGACGCAAGGCAGAATACGGACGAAGTGTTCAATGATATGCATAGGAATGAACAAATGGGACCAACAGCCAGCAGAGTACCATGCCAGTCTTCTTGTTTGAGAAGAAAATGATGAAGAGGCCCCAGAACATCTTTAGAGCACTACAGGTGGCTTGGACCAGCCCTAAGGGCAATATCCTAGTCCCTTCATATACACAGTCACGAGTCAATATTTCGCCGCTGGCCTAGCATGATCTGCTACTAGACTGGAAGAGGTGGTATGGATGAGTCGCTCGTGGGTGCATCACCAAACACAGCATCAAGCACAGCGGCTGTTCGATCGAAACCCAAGCCACTTGGTTCCATGTGGCTGGGCCTGGTGTTGGTGCTACGCCTGGGTATACGCGTCTTAATGGTTGGCGATGCGGTTCATACTCACTGCAATGGATCACTCCCTCGGATTAGGGGATCCTGTGTGCTGCATAAACTTATGTGTTTTAATACTCCCATTGCTACTACTGAATGTTCCCTCCGAGATTCTTTCGGCCTACCACTTCAAAAGACCACCATCCCTAACCCTCCTGCAAGCTGCAATCTGACATTCCCACCTTCTCTAGTACTGGAGCTGTATGGTTGAGGGATCTGTAAATGTATTATTATTTACCCTTCCTGACCAAAAAGATGACAATCTCGGAGACCAAGCGGATGAGCGAAACCTAACCCAAACACTTACGTCAGCATCATACAACAGAACAATCAGGTTCTAAGATATAGTCACAGGAGTAGTACTAAATATCTTTACTATTAACTATTTCTTTATTACATTATTGTTTTTAAACATAGTTGATATATTACTACTCGTAATACATTTCAAACTCAGGGATAGTATATTTATTAATCTTAGACTTATATTAATCCCCGTAACGAATCGTATATAGACTAGTCGAGATATCGAGGCAATACACAGATGTCATGGGCGTAATAGGTACTAGCGTGTATACAGACTGATACTTAAATTGTTGCTTGGTTTCTAAATACACGATAGCGAACATGTATCAATCTTAAATAGACAATTGACAAGGAAATAAATCTGTGAACTGGACAGGAAATAAGTCCGAGCTGGACATGTGGTTATATAGAATGCTAGACTGGACAGCACATGTGTCTGTGCAGGCAAATATCCTTTGAGAACTTGCCTAGAGAACGAAGGTCTTTCTTATGCGAACTCCCTTGGTAAAATAACATTCATACAATATAAATTTTTTGATTTAGTATTTAATTCTGAATTTTATATACTTGGAACGAGTGCTTGGGACGAGTGCACATCTTGGCAGATCTTGGCCATACATTTTGTACGGGAGTACGTTGGAACGAGCGCTTCGCAAATACAGATCCAGTAGGTTAGGTAAGGGGAAGATTATATGTCCATCTAACTCACACACACAAAAAAAGCTCTATAATCATGAACTAGCTGCTGAACCAGGTGGAGCAGCTGAATGATGAGCTAGCATTGCTTCAGGGCGAGGGTTATCAGCAAAGGCAACAGATACAAAGTCTTCTGCTTCATTTTTTTTTTGGAGTAAAAGATAAGGTAATCCACTTGCGAGAGCTCATGTTTTGATAATTACAAGACCTACCGTGGTATAGTAGCGTAGACAGCACAAAGGACGCCTCGAGTCATGAAATTAAACCTGCTTTGTTTTTTGGAAAATGACCTGAAATCTTCCAGCATATATACAGGCTTGCACGCATTGAGAAAAAAAAAGGTCGATTCTACGGTTACATTTACCTTGAACAGGCCGTGTCCGGGATTTAATATATATATTTGTATCTGCAGCCAAATATGAATAATAATAGTAGTATTTATCGTAGAATATCTGATTTGGCCCTATCTTATTCTGACGTGTATTCCCATATCCTTTCCACAACTGTACGGTGACCCGAACCAATAAAAGGTGGCACTCGGTTTTCCAAAGGCCTTTTCGATCATCCTAGCATAAACGGAACCTATTATAGAATACATACTCTGCAATTCTCTTTAGTCGTCATCCGGGGTCCTAACTATTACCCCATCAAGGGCCTTCAGCTCTTCTAAAGCTGAGTCGCTGACTTCGGGTCTATTTGACATTCCACCCATCAGAAAACTCGTAAAGGCCGCCAGGATATAGGATGGGAAGTTAATATATAATTTGGACCTACCCAACGATAAATGGAGGGAGGGATTTCGTGGCCGGATACTCAGATGTTCCAGTATCCTTCTCTAGAATTGCGTCGACCCTTGCGTATTGCTAAAGTTTAAGCAAACCCATATCGAACAACAATTTTCGGGGTTCTTACTTTTCCCGATTATCCTCCCATTCTTCAGGACCTTGGAAAGAAATCTAATCCACAAAGAAATTGTTAAATCAATGTTCTGACTTTTTTAATCGTAGCGTCGGAGACGAGACTTCGGAGGCTTGTGAACAAACAAGAATCACAACTTACTACAATTCTGGTTGGCATTTCGAAGCTGAAAGCTGAAAGCTGTACTGTTAAAATATAGCTTGGTAGTGCAGATTCAATGATATAAGGGTAGCTATATGAAGCTTTGTGACACTTCAGATAAATACGAAAAGCTTCAATAGATAATTTCAGCTTAATATATACACATTTTCCCCCACAGTGACGTCACAGCATGAGATTTCGAAATACTTCCAACAATCACAAAATTTAAAATCAACGTTTCCTAACCAGAAACGAGATTTCTGTTCACCAAAAGATCTATACCGCTTCGATCGAAAAAATTCCGATGTGGGGCTGCGCCTTTCTGAATTAGGTAGATGAAAGCGATGCTTCCGGAAGATCCGGTCTCCGAGATCAGCACCGCGGCATGATCGCATCACTCTGAATGCACCCTCAAAGAGTGATCCCCAGTTTCTCCAACCTTTTAGTCCGCATGAGAATTATCGTCAGTACGCCAATCCCTCGATTTAGGCCGGGGAAACTCGCCGAATTGTTTCCGTCGTGCCGCTTTCCAAGAACCAGCTTCGGCACTCTATGGCATATGTCATTCCTGTCATCATTTGCGCCAGGAGACGTGTTGGCAGCGCGGCGCTTTAAGGACTCGGCCTGTGCCACCCCGCAGAACATCTTCTAAAAGGCCAGTGGAGAAGTTCCCGAGTCCTTGGCCGCCCTTTTCCGTGGTTTCCATCATTTCAGAGACTTTAGCTGTCGCCTAACGGACTAGTTGTTCAGTGGTGAAATATGTCCCTCTTCTGGAGACAAGATTCGAGGAGTACTAAGTCTCGAGTCGTGATAAAGCAGTGGAGTGCGAGAAAGACGGTAAATAAGTGATGAGTCGAGACTGTGATATCGCATCCGATTCCCTTCAAGGTCTGGATACAACACATTTCGATAAGATTGGTCCCACCGAATGCGAGATGAAGTCCTCTGTATTCATCGCATATGAGTACCACCGCAGCAGCAGCCAGCTCCATCGCCAAACCAGACTTATGGTCAATAGAATCAGCAATTTCATATTATCGTTTGGGAAATAATATCGCTCCAACAATCTGTGGAGTGACCATGCATGAGGGGGCACGCTCAGCTGGGCCTAGGCCTGCGTTTGCAATTCTTTCACCGCATATCGATATATCTCACAAGTTTTCTCTGGTTGAATGATACAGCAGCGCTCAAACTCTTCCATATTGTAATATCTGGGCTGTTTCTACCCTCGGCTTACCTCACACTCACCATCACCTGCTGCAGACCCGCAGGGACCCCTCCTGCAAGTTGCGATCTGACATTCCCACCATTTACAGCACTGGAGCTGCACGGTCGAGGGACCGATGAACACATCACCATTTACCCTTCCTGACCGAAGAGACGACAATCTCGGAGACCAAGCGGATGAGCCGGCGTCACGACTACTGCTCAGGACCAGCGAGACTCCCGAATCCACAGAGACGCTGCGACTGGTGCCACAGCCCTGCACTTTGGAAACAGACAAGGATTACCTTGCTAGATGCGGCAATGTTGCGATCCTTCAAACGACAGAGCATGTCGACGGGACAATGAACGAACGTCAATTTTTGCGTTGGTTATTTATCGCGTATCCACACTCATTGAAGCTTACTATTCCGATAAAGTCTTGGACAATCTCTCCTTTCTTTCAGTTAGATAGATAGAGAGCTAGTCTAGTTATATTATCATCATCATCAATCCAATCTTCCGTCTAAGGCCAGCTATTTGTTCCCTACGTAGGTTCTGTATCGCGTATATATCGTCAGAGCACACATCGTACCTGTACCTGTATCGTATCGCCCGAATCCATACGCAACTAAACGGTGCGGTAAATTTTTTGTGAATTATTCTTATCTTTTCTGTAGACCGGCCGGTCACATCCAGATTAGAGCACCTTCTCGCCTCTATCTGCACGAGTTTCGATAGGTTGGAATGATCGAAAGTGGTATTATGTGTGTTGCATATAATATAATCTTATCTGATCGATCGCACGAGAAAGCTTTGGCACAAGCTTTCGATGTCCCCTCGATCTCTGGGCAGCGGGGCCCGCATATTGAGCTAGTAGCGTAATTTTGCCTGTCAAGCTACGTACGATACTATGCTTTCTTCGGTGATATTGTACGGCATCGTGTTTGCGGTTCCGTCCATCCGATCTCTGGCGAACGGAGCTTCAGGTAACGTTACGGGCGTGGGGGATTGCCAAGCACCTGCTCCTTGCGGCGAGAGGTGCAACGCTACCCGTTGGTAACCCGCCCTGTTCCCACGGATATAACTCTCCTCACTCCGCGCGAGTCGTGAACACACTCGTTCGACGGATCAGATGTGATCAGTATCAAGGACTTGAGGTAGTGAGAGGGAGTGGTGAAGGGCTGTCAGCAAGTCTCAGCCGCGGATGGAATTGGAATGCGCGGACTCAGCCTCAGTTAGCGAGGGAGTGGAGGAGGAGGAAAGAGGCTGCGGAGTCGAGTGGGATTACCCGGTGAGCAGGACTTGTAAACTCGGTTGGCATGCGCTTCCTGCCGGGTCAGAATTAGCAGCGTCAGCCGGCTTCATGCAGTTACTTACACCGTGCTGTTATAATATAATCCCCGAGTCCGAACTCTTGTCGTGAACGGGGTGAACGGTCTTTGATGAGTGTATTGTATGTTTGTGTTTAGGGACAAGTTGGAACCGCTGGTGGGATTTGCTCATTTGCCTGCTCGCGGGTTACTTTGCAAGCTTTGTTAATTTTCGCCGTCGCAAATTGCTGCACGACTGTAGTTACCTTGTAGCCGCAATTGCTCCATCCAACTGTCGATAGAAACGGACTAACCGCTTGCGCTTTGTCAGCGCTGCTTTCCTTTCTTTCTTTCTCTCTCGTCTTCCACTCTCCTCCGAACACTCGACTTACGATACGCAACCGACCGTTCTACGATACCTGCTCGCTCGCATACTCCTATCTCTATACCCGGTAACAGGCAGCGGGCGCCCCTTAGAAGTTTCGCCTCCTTACGACCATCCGCGCGACGATGACATGACCCGCCTCCGCTGACGCCATAGCTACTTACATCCCACATTCATCCGTCCGTACATCGATACATCCGTCCACCGAAAGTTACGCACGACGCAACAAGCATGCTCTCCTCCTTCGCCATCCTCCTCATCACCATCGCCGGCGCCGCCATCGCCGGCTGCCTCGTCTGGATCGTCCACCTGAACCTCCGCGCCCGGCGACTGGGACTGCCGTCCCCCACCTTTCTCTCCTACTTCCGCCCGCCCTCGTCGAACCCCGTATACCAGGCCACGGGCCACCGGTCGCAACCGAAGGCGAAAGGCGGCTTTTTAGGCTTATTCGGCCGTAAGGGCAGCACGAGGGGTGAATTCGGACCGCTGGGCGATGATAGCGGCGCGTGGGATTCACGGGGGTATGGGTACTACGAGGAGGACGCGGAGATGGGGCTGCGCGTCGACACCGCCGCTGCGAACGCCGGCCGCCATCAAACTGCCCACAACAATAAGAGCAGCAGCAAGAATAAGAATAAGGGGGGTACGAGGGGAGGGTGGGAGGAGGAGGATGTGGGGGATAGTCCGCCGCGGGGAAGGAGCCGGAGTCGGAGTCCGCGGCCGGGGTATAGCGTTGCCGCGAACCGCGGGCCGAAGAACGGGTCGGCGGTGACGGGGAACGGGAACGGGAATGGGAATCCGTTTGGTGATGAGAATCGGGTGAGGAAGAGTACGGATACCGGCCGCAGCAGCGTCTTCACCGAGGAGGCCTTCTAAATCCGGCTACGACTGGAGGGTGGATGAGTATATATGGGGGGTCGAGAGGTATATGCGATATACATAAATATTATACGGTCGTTCGTTCGTTCGAGAGGTGATATGTTTGGATGGAATACAGTGGTGGAAAAGTTGTATTTGGCTTCGGGGTGTATGTATGCGTGCGTGCATTCATACGTACATTCGTCCTTCCTTCTCTTTTCGACTTTTCTCCCTTCCTTCGTTTGGTTGGTTGGTTGGGTTTGGGATGAGTTTTATCTATCTTTATTTATACTGTTCTGTTTATATTTTTGCGGGATCGTGGTTGGTGGTGTATCGTTCATATTTGCATTGGATGTTGATTAGCATGTTTGGAATCGAATTTGTTGATGATATCACACACCTCTCTCGCGATCTCGTTCGATCACTGATAGGAGGTTATCGACCAGCTGGTATGACGGCATATCGTGATGGATATAGAACGTCGAAGAGTGAGGGGGTGTGGCTGGAATGCTGTGCTGTTGAATGTTGAAACACCGCCACAGCATCACGAAGAAGTGTCGATGGGCTTCCAAGCTGCCTCCACCGCCACAGCAGTCACATAATTATCAGAAAGTCAGCCACAGCAGTCACAGCTGCATGCTCACCAGCAACAGTAATGATGTTGTATAAACTGTGTGCTGGTGGTTCCGCTCCATCATCTCTTCATCATCCGTTTCACGATTCGATATCGGCTTCATCACGCTCATCAAATTAGCTCTTCAAAGCTTTGCTAGCTGCTCGCTCCGTTCTTACTCTCCACACGCTCTTTGATCCGCTGCTCTGACGAGATTCTTGCTACTTCTTTTGGCGATTTCAACATTCAGTAAGTCAATTGGTATATCAAGTTTCGAGGGAAACATGTTAATCCGGTAGTAGACAAGATGCTTGGTGTGAAATTGTTCCTCGCTGGAGCTGGCTTGCTTCTTGCAGTCGGAACGAGCATGGCTGCGCCGGCTGCCACGACCGCCACGCCGGCTGTCGAAACTCGCACTTTGGCGACACCGGTCCGCTGGGAGCTGCCCGTCGTCCATTTGGAAGACTACTACGAGCGTCCGGTAACCTACACCCTGTCCGAAAACCACGGCACCGTTGTCGTTCCGGCGCTGTACCCCGTCCATCCGACGATAATTCACTCACAAACTTCTCCCCCCATTACTTCAAGCACGTCCGTCTCCACGTTGATTACTTCTACAATTGCAACCTACACAACCGGTGTCACCGCATTCATTTCGCCAACCGCATACAATACTAAACCTTCAACGACTTCATCGACGTCGTCGGCACTGTTCAATGGGATAGTCAACTATTCGACCGCCACGCTGCCGACGACGGTTAACGGGTATACGTCACGCTACACCGTCACAATCGCAGCCGTAACGCCAACGGGCTTCTTTGACGCCTACGCGCCGACGACGACCGTTACAATCATGCCGGTTACCACTGCTGTCGTAACGATACTGCCGGCCACGGGGACGCCGTACGTTAGCACTTCGACGGGGTACGTTACTCTTGACGGTAGTGGAGGAGAGGGGAATGGGAGTTATAGAATTGGGATGCCGAGGGTTAGCGGGGTGGTGATGGAGAGCGGGGCGGGGAGGGGGTATAGCGCGACGGCGGAGTGGGCGGATGCGTACGATTTGGCGGTGGGTGTTGCTGTTTTTGCGCTGTTTTGCGTGGCGGTGGCTGGATTGCCGGCGATGAAGCTCGTTTGGTCGGTCTGGTTCTACTGGTATTGATTCTTTTTCTTTCGTGTATAATTATTGATATTCCGATATTCGATATATTCTCTCTGTTGTTTCTTACCTGGTATTTTTTGAAATGGTTTTATGATACATGTAGTGAGAGGTTGAAGGTGAATGAATGTATGTAGGGGGAGCTGAACCATTTCTCCGAGATGATTGATATCGATGCTGGATACATCATCCAGTGCTATTGTATTCTCTAACTCATCGTCAGCTGCGGTGAAGATACGATTTGATGGATTTTTGTCGGCGTTGCATTTTGTGCGTTGGCGTCCGGAAGGAGACATCGCCACCTCGCCGTAAGCTGACGCCGACGAAGCCACAGCGCTCAAAGTGCCGTCCTCCATTATGTCACCCTGTCAATTGGCGATGCTGTCATGAAGCGGATGGAATGGGCGAGTCGCAGGTGCCTAACGGGGAATGAAATGACGTCAAGAAGTCGTTCTCGCGATCACGTGACGGGCTCCTTTATCTGCGGCGGGCAGCTTCCCGCGGACGGCCGGGCTGCCAGCAAGGCATCGCGGTCTCGCCTTCTCTCCCTCCCTCACCCTTCTCCGACCTATCGACAGCCTCTCCACCATCGCCATTCTGCTTCCACTTCACTCCACTCGCATCGTATCGCCATCTCTCGATTGCCTCTCTGCATGGACGCTGCCCGCCGTCACATGCAAGCACGCCCGCCGCGCAGCAGCAGCACCATGAGCATGCGCACCTCCCGCTCGTCGACGACCCTCCTCCACACCCCGAGACTCTCGCCCTAGCTTCAGCCTCAAAACACTCCCTTGATACGGATATACGGATACTTAGATACCTATATTGATCGGACTTCGATGAACCTTCTGGCGCACCTGCGCGCGCCATCGCCCACCGTTGCTGCCATCGTCAACGACCCGGCCCACCCGACGCTCCTCGACGACCCCGTTCCCACCGCGGAGTCCCTCGCCCGCCGCAGCCTGCTGCAGCACCACGAGGCCACCTGCCGCGACGCCGACATGCTGCTCCTGCACACCACCGGCGCCGTCAAGATTGGCGAAATCCTGAGGTACATACCTGCATTCAGACTCGCATCATACATTCCGGATAACGCTGATGTCTTAGATACACGATAACGTACTATCCCGCCCGCGACCGCGTCCTGCCCCTACCAACCTCGCTCCACCTCCGCATCAAAAACACAGAAGCGATCCCGCTGCGCGCCGCCTACCTCCACGGCCCTTTCGTCCTCTACTGCTCCGTCAAGTCCGCTACGTTCAACCACTGGGCCCCCGTCATCAACCCGCGCGAGGAAGGCGGATACCCGGAGTTCGAGCCGAACCTCAAAGCCGGCAGCAGCTGGGAATGCGAGCTGCCCATCCCCGCCGCCATGCGGCGCGACGTCATGGCCCGCGAGCGGGAGCGCCGCGCGAACCCATCGCTGCACCATAAGATCGGCCAGCGCGTTGAGGGTTACGGCCGCGAGGAGGAGAAGGTCACCTGGGTCGTGGAGGTCGTCTCGCAGATGATATTCTCCGCCACCGCGCGGACAGCCTTCGATCTCGCCGTCGCGCGGGACGAGCGCGGGCTGGCGCTGTACGGGACGAGTACGGAGCAGGGTACCTTTTCGCACGCGATAGAGTTCAACGTGATGAACACGCAGCAGATTTGGAATTCGCCGCCGTTCCCCGGTGAGGTGGCTCCGCAGACGCCGACGACGCCGCGGAAACGCACGGTGGGGGCATGGCATATGGGGTCCCCGCGGAAGCACAGCGGGGAGCACCGGGAGGCGCCGCCGCCGCCCCGGCCGAAGAAGGTGCATCTCGTGCTGATAACGCACGGGATCCACTCCAACTGCGGCGCGGACATGCTCTTCATCAAGGAATCGATCGATAAAAACGCCAGGGATCTCCGCGACGCTCGCCGGAGAAAGCGCAGGGAACAGCGTGTTGTCGCCGACCTCGATGGTCTCGGCGGCGATCTGGGCGTCCCCTTCGCCGAGACCCACCAGGCCGCTGCCGTCGATGACGACGAACACTCCGACGACTCTGACGAGGAGGAAGTCGTCACGCGCGGCTACTTTGGCAACGTCTGCCGCACCGAGCGCGGGATAAAGTACCTCGGCAAGCGCCTCGCCCGCTACGCCCTCACGCTCGCCTACCCGGACCGCCCGCTGCCGGCCAGCCTGCGCAGCCACAAGTCCAACGGCCTCTGGCGGTCGCACACGCACAGCGACACGCCGGAACCCTACTCCGGCACGGGGTATAAAGTGACCAGCATCAGCTTTATAGGCCACTCCCTCGGCGGACTGGTGCAGACGTACGCGATCGCATACATCCACGCGCACGACCCGAATTTCTTCAAGGAGATACAGCCCATCAATTTCGTCGCGCTGGCGACGCCGTTCCTCGGTCTGTCGAATGAGAATCCGCTGTACGTCAAGTTCGCGCTGGACTTTGGTGTCGTGGGGCGCACGGGGCAGGATCTCGGGTTGACGTGGCGGGCGCCGAATGTGGCTGGCTCCGCGATGAGTGGGTTCAGTCTCATGCCGAGCAATGCCAGCGTTCGCAGCGAGGAGTCGCAGTCACCTAGCTCGAAGCCGCTGCTGCGGATACTGCCCATGGGACCGGCGAAGGAGGTGCTGCGCATGTTCCGCAATCGCACCGTCTATGCGAATGTCGTCAACGACGGGATCGTGCCGCTGCGGACGTCGTGTCTGCTGTTTTTGGACTGGAAGGGCCTCGGGCGCGTGGAGAAGGCGCGGCGGGCGAACGAGGGGCCGATTGGCCAGGTTGGCGGGCTGGTGGGCTGGGGCCTCGGGCAGCTGACTAGTGGGACCAGCACGCCACGACGGTCCTGGCACCGCCGCCCGTCGCTGGACGAGAGTACGTTTGCCGAGACGGCGACGGATGGGACGAGCACTCTCGTCGGGGAGGCGCCGCCGACAAAGGCACCCGTGCGGCGGTACTCGAATAACCACGTGGAGGCGGTCAAGCCGGATCATGCGGCGCCGAGTGCGTTCACGTCGTTCTGGACCCTGTTCAAGCCGCATGCCGGGTCGCGGCACGAGAGGAAGATGCAGAAGATCATGTCGCGGTCGCAGGTGCTCGGGTCGGTATCCGGCAGCAGTAGTGAGGCTGTCTCATCCCCCGGCACGCCGAGTTCCTCCACCTTCCAGCCGATCATCACCGAGCAGCTCATCGACTCGCCGGGTATGCTCAGCCCGACGCCCTCTTCGGCAACGCTGCTGCACAGCCCAGCCGAGCCGTCGAGTGCCACGAGCACACCCAGAAACGGCAGCGGCAGCGAGGCGACCATCATCCTCCCGGACGACCTACGCGGCGCCGCGACAACAGCGGACGACAACCCGGACGCGGAAACCTACGAAAAGTTGATGGCGCCCCCGCGTACCACGCTGCTCGAAGCCGCCGGGGATATCCTCAACCCGCCGCTGCCGCCGCTCAACTTCCTCATCAACCCGGAGACACGCCCGCGCACCATCTTCCACGACCGCGTGTACCACCCGTCGGACATCCCCCCGCTGCCGCTCAAGCGCGCGCACACCCACGCCGGCCGCACGTCGCGCGCAGCGTCGCACGAGATGCACGACGACCACAGCCACGCCTTCACCGCATCGAGCACGCTCTCCAGCGCCACGGCCACGACGTCTACGTCCACCACCACCGCCACGGGCACCACCGCAAAGGGCACCACCTCCACAGGCACGACGCTCTCCGCCAACAGCGCCGGCTTGACCAGCGGCGGCGTCTCGCCAACGTTCCCGCGCTCACCAACAGGCAGCATCCGCAGCGTCAACGGCCGCAGCATGAAGCCCGAGGAGAAAATCGCCCGCGCCTTCCACGACGGCATCAGCTGGCGTAAGGTCCTCGTCCGTCTGGAACCCGACGCGCACAACAACATTATCGTCCGCCGCGAATTCTCAAACGCATACGGCTGGCCGGTCGTCAAGCACGTTGTCGAAACGCATTTCGGCGACACCGTCGCCGCCCGCATGCGCGACGACGAGGAACCCGGCGCCGAGCGCGCGCTGGAAGTCGACAGCGCCCTCGACCCCGCCTCTCGACACTGGCGCGGCGGCGAGCGCGAGGTCGAAGATGCCGCCATCGCCGAGAGCGAGGGCTCCTCGAACGGCGGACTGACACCCAAGAATAAAGATAAAGAAAAGGAAAAACGGCCGATGAGCCCCGTGTGGAGTGACCGCGGGGACTGCAGCAGCGACACCGGCGACGAGGACGACGAAGACGATAAGAAGCGGCGGCAGGAAGTGGACGAGGAGCGCCGGCGGATGGACGTGATCGATAGCTTTCTGGGCAAGAAGTTCTTCAAGAAGGATAAGGATAAAGATAAAGATAAAGATAAGGATAAGGGGAAGCGCCGGGCGAGCGGTGAGACGGACGTGGCTACGAGTGCGGTTACGGCGACGGGGATGACGGCGGTGAGTAGCGGTGTTGGCGGGTTCGGCGCTGCCACGCGAGTGGGACTTGTGGGCGATGTGCCCGGTGGGAAGAAGGTGCGGGCGAAGGAGAGTCTTGAGCGGGTGAGCGGGAAGTGAGTGAGTAGTTTGTTAGGCTGTATGTACTGTGCATAGCGAGAATGATTTTTTTGGTACCTATAGATGGGGTCCTTGTGTCGGTTGCATTGGGTGCGTGGTCGATTGCAAGTGGGTTATAGCGGGTATGCTGCATTGCTGGAGCATTGTTTTTATATATCTATATCTTCTTTGAAATTTCGCGGCTGCGAGGTTCGTTTATTTACTATTCTTATCGACGGTTCTAACAGTTGCGATTCGTTCAGCTGTGTATTTTAAATTTTATCTATTCGAGATATGTATCATATGCCTGCATATTGTATATTTGCTAGAGGCGCAAGCGAGAGCATGTTGCGATTGAATGTCAAGCATTTATCACCAGATCGTGCAAGCTGCGTGCGAGCGCACTTCGCTCCCGCGAATCTTCCCAGTGGAAATGCACACCGCACTCCACATCCGCACATCTCGCCACCATATTCACTCCTTCCTGATCCTCTTGGGTTGATGCGGAGTCGGGACACCCTTCCGCTGCGGTCATTAGGATGAAGAATTCACCCCCGCAAACTTGACACGACAGTTGGAAGTCTGGGTCGTCGTCGTCCCAGGTGTCCAGCGGCTGTGGATATTCGAAGAGGGCGTCTTCTAACGTGCGGGCGTAGGATAGCGTTGTGACGGTGGGATGGGCGGGTGGTGGCGGGAGGGAGGGGGTGGGGAGTGGACAGGGGCGGAATGAGGTTATGAGGGTTATGGCTGCGGTTAGGGATTGGAAGTTGATCAGGTTGGCCGACATTTTGGGCTACGATTGGCTTCGAGTCTGATTATTTCGTTCAGGTGGATCTAGAAGATGACGGCAGGGCGATATTGGTGAGAGTTAAGAGGAATCGGTATGTAATCGAGTATATGGTCTCGCAACGTGGAGTCCCCGACGGAGCGTCTATATATATGGCTACTTAACTAGGGCTACGTAGGATCCAGTCTGGATATCCTAGTCTCGAGGTGTAAGACTCGAGCTTGGACTGTGCGGCGCATTTAGAAACCCAAGCTCCAAGCTTCAGAGATCTAGGATGGGATGGATTCATGTAAGCTATGCATAGCAATGTGTGCTCGCATAGTTGCGCAAGTGGAGCGCACGCATCTTCAAGTCCATGAAACTAGTTCTCTAATATAATATTTACGCACACTCGACATAACCCCGGCGACGTGCATTTAGCACTCACTCACTGCATACTTCTGTTGAAACAAATCCGAGAATATAGACTACATGCATACAGTGCTGGCTAGTATCGCAATCTAGGTAAATCAGCTCACAATGGCGGAAAACAAATCCATCCGCGATTTCCTCGCCTGTAGACCAAACACACCTTCACTCGACGACCCTACTAATAACGACCCAAACTCCCGACCCCCACCACCACTGAGCGCAAATACAGAAAACCAACACGAAGAATCGAAGAAACGAAGGTCAGTAAAGCAGTGGGGCCCCGTCTTCCAGACGATCAAGGAACTCTGCACGGACTGCGGTGGTAAGATTGTTATGAAGCGATATCGAACGGAGCATGGGACGGGTGTGCAGATGTACTGTATGGCGTGCGAGCAGGTTATGCGGGTGAGAGAGTTGGAACCATGAACGAATTAAGGACGCTACTGGTTAAATGTGTAGAATGAGGCAGATTAGCGTGATATACACGAGGGTCATGAAGAGCGTTCGAAATATCAGGTAGATTGGGTTCTAAAATACAACAGACCTTGGTGTTGTGGGTCGTCAGTGACCTGCTGCATGTAAGATACCTTCTGGTAATGTGAAGGTAGCATACTAGTACTTGATCGTAGTAGGCGCTCTGCGTGGGTTTATAAATTTATGAGTTTGATTGAACATGGCCATGGCGGCAATTTGTCTAAGTCTATCCGCCATCCCTAGCTCGATCGATCGAATGTTCTTCCGCCCGCGCCCGCCTCAATATATATTGCAATGAGCTTTTGCACTAACCCAGTGACGAATCGGAGAAGCTCTCAAAATTGCTATCGTAAGTAGCGTGACAGCCTATCGCCAGCAAAAGAAACGTCGAGTTTTCGATAGGTTATAATAGCCTGAACACATGTGTGAGTTTGATCTGATGTATATATCGTTGATACCATCTGACGTATACGTATAATGTGCTAGACACCCAACCAGGACACGATATATTATATCGATAATGTCCAGTTACTAACCGGCTGATTGACCAGTCCCTAGATGCATGGGTCCGCCTGCATTTATGATTCAATCGATGGATTCAAGCTCGCAGATGACGCTAATTTGGCACCCAAGCTCCGACTTACACGCGATCCACCCTTGAGGCTCACCTACACGCAGTGCTACCTTGCATGCATACCGCATCATGAAACAAACTGCGATTGCGAAAAAAGGTTCGGCAATCTGGCTCACGAGGCAACCTGTTAACATAAATACTCCCAGAACGTGAAATCCACTAACTCTGGTCTCTCTGATACAACCCACCCAAACGATATATTCATACATCTATTTCCATAGATATACATTGATCGCTTGACCACACATCAACAAACTTGCGCTCTCGACCTCGGTCACAGAAACGACAGAATTGTAAACTGCATCCGCTCGGGTATAGCCGAAGATGAAATGGAGAAAGAACACTTTTGAGATCGACCTCCCAGTGGGTCAACGAAGGCTACTCAATATCCCAGCCTCAGCAATGAAAAGCGACGCCACAATGAATGCCGCAATCAAACATGCCGTAGAGCAAGAGGAAAACCGGAGGAACCTAGTGAGACAAGCCAAAAAGCAAGCTAGGAAAGACGCATCGAAGACCACGATCGGAACTAAAATGTATGAGAAACACGCACGAGAGAAGCAACAGCAAGGACTAAATTACGACTCTCCCGACACGAGCATCGTCTACGAGGGTACCCTACACTGCCCAAAGTGCTTTCAGGACTCGATGATGGAAATCCCAGGCCGCACATCGGAGGGAAGAATAGCCTACTTTTCGTGCATGGAGCAATGTGCGCACGCTTGCAAGCTCCCGGTAAGATTGCTGAGGGACAAGAGGACTGCAGAGATGTGGATGATCGAGAACACGGACCCCAGCTGGTACGTCCTTTATATCCACGATTATCTCTTTCAAAGCGGGAATTGTTAATCTTGTGATCAATAGGGATCTGGAACCTCAACCGGGCGAGATACCCATGCATATCGCCGATCCAGACGGATACCTGTCCAAGGTTCACTCACTACCTCCTGGAGACCCATACGATGAGCAGCTGGACACCTACTATATTGACGATGATGATAGTCGTTTCTTGGAGGCTAACTGGAGTCCTGAACAGATTGACGATAGAAGTACCACCGAGAGAATTTGGTATGCAGAGGGCGGCACCCGAGAGGATCCGAGAAAAGGCCCATCCTCACGACGAAAGGATAGCTGGGACAGCTCCAGCGTGAACAGATATTTGCAGCAGCCTGAAGATAGGGACATTTCTGGACGGAGCAGACACTCGCAGCATCCCGATGACAGAAGGGTTGACAGCAGGAATAATCACTCAAAGTACAGGCCGGGCCCCAGAACGCGGAATAGAGACTCAGACTCCAGTCGGTCAGAGTACTGGATCTCTCCTAGGAAAATCTCAAGTCATGGTGACAGCAGGAATAGAGATCGATTTTCGGAGCGAGATCACACTGTCGGTATATCTAGTAACAGCTCTTCAAGGCGCCCAGAAAGCTCGAGGCCTCCCAGTAGAGATCTGTTCTCAGACCGAAGCGACGATAGACACTACTCTGGCAGGAACCCATATCCCAAGCAAGTGGAGAAGAGCATTTCCAGCGACGGTTCGTTTTCTACGCATGTGCCCAACAGAAGGACTTCGAATGGAAACCCGTTTTCAAACCAAGCGAACTGGGACACACCTGGACCGAGTTCATCTTCAAAACACAGGGATAATGTCAGTACGTCAAGTGAGAGTGGTTCCTCAAGGGAGACAGACTGGAAGGTTTCGACCCCAAGGTCGACCCTAAGACAGATAGACAATGCGAGCAACTACGGTCAAAGTTCATCTTCGAGGGAAACAGGTTGGAGGGTCCCAGTCGCTGGTCCTAGCTCATCCTCAAATCATACGACCAATCGTCGCAATTCCAACAGAGGCTCGCCTCCTAAGCAGTCTTCAAGGCACTTTGACGAGAGGAGGGATTTGGGTGGAGGCGCACCTCTAGAAAGGATGGTGAATACCACCGACCCGATGACCAGTCCCAATCGAAACACTCACTCCAATCGGCCTGAAGTTTATGACGAACGTACGCGCTCGAGAACTTCGCACTTGAGCCGGGTAGACGATGTCAGCAGCAATTCCAATCGAACTTCCCATAGAGACCAGCTTGATAGCAACAGATCGATCTCTGGCCGAGGCCGATTCCCGATCAATGTCAGCACCGTCCCCAGCAATTCTGCTCAACTTCCATACTCAGATAAGACCAGTGATCCGAGGAGCTCTGGCAGAAGTACTCCTTCAACCCAAGTTTTTGCCGACGACTGGAGTTCCTCTGCTCGGGGTGTGCATTCACGGCAGATGGACCAAGTGAGAACCTCGAGCAGAACCTCATCTTCCCAGCGGACGCATCATCCGGAAGATCGGATAGCTTCTTCAGGGAGCTCGCGTTCAGAGGCGGGGCACTCATCTAGCCCCGTGGCGGAAAATAGTTGGTAGGCTTAAAGGATGTGCCGATATGTCGAGTTCAAAGGATTTGTTATATGTTAACGTTCCACCATTTAGGTACGGTATATCATGGCTGCTGCAGGCTATATTTAGATTTTAGCAAACTCCTACGCTTGATCATGTTGAGACTCCTGATCTAACTCCGATGCCTTCAAATCGCCCATATCTCCTACAATTTGTAATAACAGCCCAATAGTTTGTCTACGGATACTTCTCCGTGCGTCAGTCGAGTTATATACTCGGAAATATTCTTATACACATAGGCTACCACTGGATATAATTCCATGAAACAACAGCACAAAATTTAAAAGATATTCAGCCGAATCAGAGTAGCTATGAAGAGCACTAACGGTAAGACATAAAAATGGTATCGTTTACTCATGAATGCGCGCAAAGGAGAGACAAAGAGGCTAGGAAACTCAATCATGCAGAGTGGTAAGCAAAGGACATTTAGCTTTGTAAAATATAGTACATAGGTGGCAAGTATTATGTCGTCGCAACGTTTCGCATTAGTTCGATAGGCCGTTAGCCGTAAGTTGGTCATGTATCATCGTTTCGTGAATTTTTCAAGGTAGTTCTGTAGGAACCTCCCTCCGCACACTCGTAGGATCTAGCTCCTGTCTGTGTACTTTCCCGTCGATTTCGTAAAATATGGTAGGTCCAGTGGGAGTCTCGGTTTTCGGCGTCTCGCCGCCATCTATACAGCCCTCGAGCTCGGGCTTTGCCCATTGTTGGGCTTCCGGCGGCGGGGGAACCGGACGGTCTAATCGCCGTATGTATCTTCTGTGAACATAGAATGCTGCTGAGATTATGAATGCGAGGCCGATCACGCCGCCGACAACGCCGCCGGCTATCGCTCCTTTGTTCGTTTTCTTCGGTGGAGACGGCGATTCGACGAACAGTTGTTGTAAATCAGGATTGGACCAGCCTTTGGGAGGAGAGATAATACTTCCGCCGCCGGATTGGCTATATTCCACAATTTGTGTCAGCATTCGCTCACGTCTTCGAGCTTAGCAGCCAATCCGGCTGATACGCATGAAAGGACATAGTACTAATCTACTTACGTTCCATTGATTCTGTGGGCAACCTCGACGGGCAGCTGATATGGGTCGCTGTGTGCCAGAAATGCACTTCCCCACTGGAGCGTTGTCAGATCGTACAGTGCAACGGATTTAGCCTCCCAGTCGCATCTGCTATCGTTGAAATCAGCAGTGTAGCCCGTTCCCAGGCCGCCAACTGTTATCATCTGGCGCCCTTGAGGTGCAACATGGCATGTATGACCGTAGCGTGGCGATTCTCCCTCGAAGATCTGGAGTAAGATATGTGATTAGTCCACTTTTCTTCGGAATGGCTGGCCTCAGAACTTCGAAAGTTATTTACCTTGATCCACTGGAAACTAGGTACAGCCAGGATCCAGACATCGTCGAGATGTTTGGCCTTCTTATTGCTGTCATAATTCGTGCCACCGTACAAATATCTTCCTGAAAGTTAATGATCACGTTTCATTTTGGAAGAAATCTTGAGATTGTGGTCCGAGTCGGACTTACATCGCGTGACTTGAATTATCGGGTGCCGATTTGGTCACAATACAGTGGTCTACTCTTGTCGCCGGAAACTCGTTCGCGTGAGGCTCCGCTTGCTGGACGTACCAATTGTCCGTTTCAATATCGTATATTGCGATGTCCGACATGGGAACCTATCTTATAGATTAGTGGGCGGTTTGTATGTATGTTTTGACTTGATAAAACTTACAGGGTCGCCTCTTCGAGTTCCGCTCACGTCGACGATCTGGCTACTCTTCATCTCTCCGCCAATAGCAACCAAAATACCCTTTCTACCACCCGGTGCTGAGGGACTGCCATTTCCATAGTTTGGGATGTAAACGACCTGCGAATACGCCCGGGCCCTATTCCCCAGTCCTAACGTGGATATATTTCGAACAGATTCCGTCCCGAAATCGAATTCGAGCAATCCATCGAGGAATCTTGGCGATTGAAGGTCGCCGCTATTATCGGTCGAACCGCGGTCCACTATTCCACCCAGGTAGTACGCTTTATTAAGTTTTGGCGCAACGACGCTACCGCCATACGAGGCTCTTGTGACTTCCGACGATCCCTTTGTATAGTCCACCGGATCCCAAAACTTCTCTTCAATATTGTACTTCCAGAGTGTCTGAGCGTCGGACTCTGGATCCTCGTATAACGAAAAGTTTCTCAAACTGGAGTTTGTCGTGCCGCCGTAGAAGTATAGGGACGATTGGTTGGCATTGGGCCAGATGGCGCCACCATTCAGTGCTGGGACAAAGCCTATTTTCCGACCGGGTTCTCTAGTTTTATATATTGCAGTTTGAGAAATGTTCCCCTTCCAGTCCCAGCTGTCGGACATGTCTGTTGTGACCAGGTATGTATCTAGGTAGACCAATTGCATCCCGTTAATACCAGTGATCCATGCGAGTGATGATATAAAGATGCCAGGGTTGTCACGCACTGATTCCCTCGGTGGTAGGACCCCAGACGATTGGGTCGTCATGGAACCATTGTGTACCGCCATCGATAAATAGCGTTTTGTCCGTTATCGCGCCTTTATATTAAGATAACAATTTACATTAGCTTCTATCACTGCTTTAATTGCTCGCAATATGCGCCTAGATATACTCGAGTGCACTCACTTTGATGCTGGTACCGTTTGCAAAAGTTTACCACAGGGTCAATCTTTGGGCTCTTTGTCTTTGAGTTCTGTGCTATGGCCGGGACAACATGCAGTGAAGCTGTCGTCGCAAGGGCCAAAACCTTGACAAGGGTTTTCGAACTGAACATTATTGCTGAAAGACACTAGCAGTGCGGTCGTATATTCCTAATGGCTCCACTCTCGCACCCAGCAATATCGAGGTGATGCTGGTAGCACAGCAGCAGACCAGCCGGTATGAGGGATGCCGAGACCGCCGGGCTTGGTCGTTTATCGCAAATGAAAAACTCGACAGACCCCGAATGAGACGCCGAAGGTACCGTTCAGTCCTAATTGGAAAAAGCGAAGGTGAATTCGGAGAAGCACATTGACGTGCATATAGCTTTTCGCGGTGCGAGCGATTAGTGAACAATGGAAAGTCGCCAGCCGGACGGATCAACGGTTTGAAGGTGGATCCCCCCGGCCCATATAAAGGGAGCAGCTGCTAGACTGGCCATAGTTGAGCTGTTGGGCTCTGATATCGCACCCATGTCGCTGCTTTCTGCAAGAAATTTCTGTTCCTCGCCCAGAGATCGGGCAAAATGGAAGTAATCGTCGTGACTAACCCCTTAGGGGCTATTAATGGGTAAGGGGAGTAAGCAGCTATCGTGGTTGCAAGACAGGTGCATCACAGGCAGCGTACCTACGGTATCAGATGCATCGTTTGCGCCAGTCAACTGGTGGTGGAGTGAGGCCCACACCTGCATTGTTCGTGCTAGCGGGTTTTCCCGCTGTGTAACTGGCGTGGTGTTCCTGTTGGCCCTTCCGCTGCTAAATTGCAGGCAAATGTCATATTGCTGGGTCAAAGCTTTCCAGCGGCTGGGACACTCCGAAAGTGCGGTCCTTGGCCTATTGCTCTCATGGGCAAGCCTTAACTGGGTCCGACTGAGGACCTGCCCTCTTGGACCATTTCTGACAGAAGAGCGAATGTGGACGCTTCCCTTCGTCGGGAACTCTTTAGCCCGTGTATGCTTGTCGCCATCTTACTAGGTTTAGCGAGCTTGCAGTCTTTGCATCACGTCGCGACAATTTGCAAAACTCATAATTTGCAAGAATCCGCATTGTTCGAGCTCGTAAAAAGGTTGCAGGCAGGCAGGTGGAACTGTTCCCACGTAGCTACAGCAGTTTCAGGACGGCTCAGACCGAGAGAAACAAGCTTTTGATCCGTGGATGACAATTTTAGCACCAAGTCTTGTAAGCTCCCTTCGTGACTGTAATGTGACTGCAGACTGCCGGGTTGACGGATGCATATGAGGCTCTTGGCAGCGCCACTGGAGCGGGGAAGATGCTATTATTTGCAACTGCCGCTACTAGGTGTGGGTCAGATGCGGACGGCAATGCTTCTATTGCAGCGGCCCACATTTTGTTCTCGTGCAGACTGTCTGCAAAGGTACGCCTGATTTAGAACATGGAAACGGATTTCTAGGCAAATTGCGGCGACGTGCGAAATCCATTTATGGCACCGTGTTTTCTACTGTCGACTATTGTTGGTAGCACAATTGAACCGGCTACAAAGAGGCGCAGGGGGTACTTCCAGGTTGCGGGCTGTCGGGAAGAAGTTCCTGTCGCGAGTCGAGCCAATGGCAAGCGCGACCCACTTCGAAATGACTAATGAAAAAGCTTGTATCCTCATATGCATAAAGCTGAGTCGCGATCCATTATATTATATCAACCTCTAGTGACAACTAACTTCGCCTCCAAGCAAATCCCTTCCCTGAGAGTATTATATACAGGCGCACATGAAAGTGGTAATATGTATGTACATTAGAAAAAGCTGCAGCCTTTGCGGCAGTCAGCAGTAAAGCTTCCTCCGAGCATTAAACCACATGCCGGGAAAACGGGCTGATCAAATACTCGCCAACTCCTTCCCGTAACTTATCGTATCTGCACATAAGCTCTCAAAACGTTCAAGATCCGAACTTCGACACCTGGTAGGGGTAATCCAGAGTATCGCCTTTGCGGACCCATAGTTTCTTCTTCTTCTTCGTCATTATGTGCTCCCCGAACATTTCGTTGGCGTTCTCCTTCTTCCACTTCTTGATGAACCTTGGGTCCCACAGCTCACTAGCAACGCCAAGGTCCTTGCAGCATCGCATCATAGCATTCGACTTGCATGCCTCCATGGCAGTGGGGATTCCAAATTCGTCAAAGTAGTCCTGCTCGCCACGGGCGACGGACACAAGGCGTCCATGGCAGATGAGAGCGTATTCACGGGTGACCATGCCACCTCCATTGGGCTTCTCGGCAATCTGTGTTTCCCCGCGAGGAGCAAGACCCCATCCTCCAGGCCCGAACGCGCGATTTAGGATTCGTCTGTATTTGATCTCGGGGAGGTAGATTATTCCATCTGCAAGTAGTTTCGGTTCGCGTTAGTGACGCATGATATAATGAGCAAAGGCGCAGAGGATAAGCACCTGGTTTGATTTCTACGTCGACGGGGTCAAGCGGCTGCAGTAGGACGTCCGCAACTTCTTTCGCAAATGGAGTTTGAGAAAGCCCAGAGAACGATCGTGACCAGTCTTGCGCTCCGATGACCTCCTCTCCAAATTCAACGTCTGACACCGGAGCAGGCCCGTCTTTGATATCTACGAGACGTGTTGTCGCAGGTTTTTCGGAAGATGTGGACGCTGCGGGTGTCTGTCGTTTTGGAGGTGACGTAGTGATATGGCGAGAAGCAATGATTGAACGAGTGTATTGAGGCGAGGCCAGGGTTCTGAGAGGGCTGTGAGCGGCCAATCGACGCATGCCAGCCCCGGCTATCCTTAGAGATGCCATAATGGACAGTCTGTCACCGAAAGGAGGGTCAAGCTGTTGGGAAAAGGCGACGAAGGTCGAAGAAGCAGTGGCGAAGAATTGGTCTCTGGAGAAGCGCGTATGAGGCAAGAGCCCGCAAAGAATGAGGACCGCGGTCGATAAGATTAGATGCATCAGATAAGCCGACAACGACAAACGTCGCGGACAACACAACAGCAGCTAAACTTTAAAATCTTGATCCCGCGATACACCCTGCACCTCGGGCCAACACCGTCGACAATCTCGCAGCAGTCCAGCGCGCAGTCGCATTTCCATATCGCAGAACTCATGCGGCAACGGAGACCCACAAACCGCTGCGGCACTCCTCAATCCATACCTTAGGCCTTGATGCGACTCGTCGGCCTGCAATGGACGAGATTGCCGCCTCGATTCCCTCCCGTTTTCTCGAGACTCGTGCAGACGGAACGCGAACCAGCTAAGGCCAAAGTCAGGTTCGTTGTACATGGGGCAGCCGATGAAAAAAATCACGAATGGGGTGGGCAAGGGAGGAGTAGCTTGATAGCCCCTACTTCGCCCATTGAACCGACGTTGGATGGAAAAAAACCTCGGCCCTACATTCGCTTTGTATCCCTTGAGCGTCCGGGTTCCACCCAGGAATCACAAAACAATATTTCCAAGAAAGTGATCGGACCGGTACCAGAGACTCACACGCGCAGGGAAGAAGTCAGAGAAGAAGCGAGAGTCGTCCTCTCCGATACGCAGGGCCAACGTTCGTTATTCCAGAAAATCCTCACCACGGCAAAATATAGGCGAAGGTTGGAGACGAAAGGGAAATCAGTAGAACAAATTACAGCTTCGCAGAAGACATCCGCGAACTCACAGGCCGAGTCCACAGCCTCACAGAGGGCCAACGGGGTGTCAAAACGCTCACGGAAGCGAAAAAGCAAGAGTAGGCCTCTGGTAAGACTCGCATATCCAAAGGAAGACGCCGCCCCAAACGAGACTTCAATATCCACAGGCGAAACAACGAAATCCTCCACATCCATTTCACATGATACCTCCTCCACTGGCTCCGGCACTCGGGAGTCGAAAGATGGCACAGGGCAGATACGCATAGTTAAAGTACGCAACAGACGTTCGTCAAAGCATACATCTGTCAGTGGTTCAAACGAGGGCGACCTGCATCACTCAAAAACAAAAGATCAAGAGCAGTCTATCCAATCAGGACATACAGACAATATGCGAAAGAGCAAGGTCACAATTGACGCACTACTCCAGTCAATCACGAAACCCAAGCCACTCATATCACCCAAGGGTCTCCAAACCAGCCTCGAACAATCAGCACCTTCCACGACTCCACCTCCAGATACACCAGCGAAACATCTTCCTGCTGAAGATGTTGGTGCCGTAAACCACATCCTCTGTCTGGAAAACTGCGGGTTTACTATGATAAAGAGTGACATCGAAAGGATATTCTCGAACCATGAAGCTCTAGTCAGGGGATGGCAAATCTACGGCATGGACCTCACATTGAGTAAGTCGCTATCTTGAAATATGTCCCTACTCGACGAGAAGGTCACGCTAACTAATCCATCCGAAGTCGTACCGGGGCGGACTCGTCGACTCCAGCGACGGAATCGATACTATCTATACTTCCGTTCCCGAGAGAGCATGAAATATCACCTACAATATTTCGCCGGATTCCACAGATCTAGTGATACGATAAACTGGAATGCCATCACTTTACCTCCATCATCGACTCCTCCCACGCCCGCTGCGCCTAACTCGGATACCTCCGATGTGATCCCGGACCCCACAGCTATCGTGCCGTTGGAACCGAAACTGGAGGTGGTCCCTTTCAGCAGAGAAGGAGCGGTGCCGAATATACTATATGAGGGTGGCGGCGCACCAGGACGCACGGCAATCGTCACTCTATGCGCGCACACCGAATGGCAATATCTTCAGGTATGGCTGCGGTACGACGTACTCGAAAAAGGCAAGTTCGGGAGGTATATGGTTTCTGGCGGTGATAATTCCGGAAATGGCTTGCAGATGCTTCCGACGACTGCTGGAACGACGGGCGGCAAATGGCTCGTTAGGTTCCAGGTTGCTAGTGAGGCGGAGAGGTTGGTAAGGGAGTGGGATGGCAAGTGGGTGAAAGTCAGAGGGAAGGTAGGAGTGATGCGGGTTGAGCTGGTGTGGTGAATACTTCCATCGGCTCCTGCTACTATTGTTCGATGATACCATGTACATATTTTCATCCTTGTATAGATATAGCAATTTCGTTGGCATATAAATATTTATACCGCAGCGTATATTCTACCTACTTTATCGTCCACATTCTGGCTTCCAAAAATATATGCACTAGCGTAGTTGTAACGATAATTGGACCCGGAACCCCCAATTAATCCACCAAATTCCTGACATGCGCTATAGATAACAGCTATTAATATACTGTCACCAGACTCAAGTAGAAAGTCGAACGCATATACAAATGCACTTTGAATCGACTGTTCGGGAATTCGTCCCTCAAAAGCTAGAATCGTAAGAGCCCCCCGAGAAGCCACCATCCCCACCGCTCGAATAGCTTGAATGTCCTCCGCAGCCGCTGCTGTGTGAGTGGCTATGGCTCGTAGATTGGTCGGTACCACTGGAGCTATAAGCTGGGTAGCCTGTAGCATGGGTACTAAGGTGCCACGTTTGTGAGTCGCCTGTATCCGGTGCTGCAGATGGCGCTGAGGAGCTTGTTGTAGTCGCAGCTGTTTCCGAGTTGCTGCTACCGCAAGGTGAACTCTTGTCACCAGAGGCATTGCCGCCACAGCTACTGGGCTCAAGCTTTGTGGCTCCTTTAAAGTCACCGGACGTCTGGGTATCTCGTCCGGGGTTATCTCCTCCACAGTCTGTATCTTCGAAGTATGGAAGCATAGACAGTAAAACAACATCTTGCTGTTGACACTGGTTTCGAATTTCGCCTGGTCCACGTCGGCCGGGCTTCATTGTTTTTTGTTGTTGCCGTTTCGAGGCGAGTGCGGTCGCGGCTGGTTTCTTTCTTGAATTCGCATCAGAAACCCCGCTAGTAGCGCCGCCATCATGGGGTATTTTTGCGACGGGCTTTTTTTGCGCCGGGGTGCTGTGTGACCGTTTGGCGAGAGGAGACTGATTTGCGGGGATGACTGATATTCCAGGTTCTTCAGTGTGTGACGGGTGCTCCGACTTGGACATTGGCGACGCGTGCCCTTCGAACTGCTGCACTGGCAGGGCTTGCTTCGGCTTCTCATCAGCATCTTTGCGAATAGCAGTAGGTATTGCTTGAAACTCGTTTCGGGTTGAAGGTATATCAGGAACCTGTTGTTTTACAGTCTTCCTTTCGCGTCTCTGGGCTTTCCGTTCCTTTTGACGAAGGAAGAGACGGTCTAGAAAGCCCATCTTATATTCCGCGACGCGACAGCGTTAGCTGGCCGCAAGTATTATACCAATCCGGAATATAGGGCGGGCTGGGCGTGTGATATGCCGCGATATTTGCCTAGCCAGGGCACGAAACACCCCAGTATGGATCTTTAATAAACGGCAATAAAACAGCAGCCAAATGCCGCCAGGAATGTTGGTGGCAATACGGTGTACGTGTGCTAGGAATGGCCGCGTTGTCCGCGTGGTATTTCCCTTCTTGGCAGAAATTCGAGGCGGCGCGACAGACGTGGCGCGGGAGTGTATTACTACTATAAGGCTGGCCAGCTGGGGAGAATGCACCAGGAATGCGAGATGATATCGGACCCCATCTTGAGCGCGATTCCTTCATCTTATATCCTCCATTTCGCAATTTTATCTACCAGCCGCCAGGTACGGCAGGTCGAGGCTCATGACTGCGTTTATGGCTGACCTGCATCTGAGCTGCGGTAACTAGGCATTGAGGTATTGTGAGTCGGACTCCAGGCTTCCAACAACCTGCCCTGTTAGTAGCGCTACCCGCGTGAATCCGATCAGACGGCTTTGAATTTAAGGCTACGGCCGTAACACGCTTCAAGTAGAGTCGCATGCCGCGATTTAGTCCGCACTACCCAAGTCGCGTTCGAAAATGCGATCCCAGGTAAGATATCGAGCTTGGGCTTAGCTTAGGTAGTGGAACTCCGCAGCAATGGTTTCGTCATCGATCTATATATCGGCTAGAGATCTTTTAGTCACTTTAACGTTATATAAGTTGCCAGCAAATTGAAATATATAGACCGGATACGTAACTATACATGTACGTTATCCTAGATTAGTGGCGGAGTAAAGAGGTCAGTTGGGTCGGATGGTAAAGAAGGCCGGTGTATGTAATTTACGCTACCAAGTAGCAAAAAGATGTAATATACAAGAAATGATCGATCCTATTATCCCATCCAAATTGGAAATGCCTGTAAGTTAAAAAATGAATGTGCGCCCTGCAAATGGTCTAGATGCGACATCCCACCACCTGATACTAGGTAAAAGTGATATTATACTTTTGAGCCTTGTAGCAAAAATTACTCCGCCTCCGGATATGCAGTCATTAACAGCGTTGTATGATGATATCGTCGCCTCGTTATGTCATGTATCTGAAAACTGGGTGCTCGTCGCCGAGTTCCATGGCCGACAGCTCCTCTTTACTGAGGTGAGAAAGCTTGTGTTTACCTTGATCGCGGCGCTTATTCTCGATTGTGATGCCCACGAAATAGACTGTGCAGGCAGCGGCAGACAGGCAGATGAACGAGATGCATAGCTTGTAGCCTGTCGGGTAGGCTGGTGCTTGGTTGGCGAGGAAGGCAAATGTAGCGACGATGCCGCCAATCTGTATTATAATTATCTTGTTAGCTGTGTACACTAGAAGCTTGAAGCTGCGTATTTGCGGGGGAGAATGTTGACATACGTTTCCAAAGCCGACTTGCCAGCCAGTTCCAACCGCCCGTCTAGCGTGAGAACCAAGGTTACAAGCGAACCAGCAGACTAAGACGCCATTAGCGAACCCTCTCGTTGTCATAAGTTTGTGACGTCAAAACTTACCAATGATTGGCATTGCGCTGTAGGTCCCCATGGCGCACAGGAACAGCGCGGCATACTGCGTGTTGATGTTCACTTTCCCATGGATCTTGAACAAGGTGATGAATCCGGCAAGCGAGATACAAATCGGAATGATTGTGAACAAGTAACGATGTCGAAGCAAATCAGAGAATGTAGCGGTAACCATGGCGAGACCAAATGCGCACGCCCAAGGCGGCACGGACCGTAGCTGCGTCGTGATAGGCGAGTATCCCAGGTTCTTTACGATCTGTGGCGAGAAGTACGCATAACCGTATGCTGGGACGATAAGGCCAAGGTACATGACGCCACCGATGATGATCTTCCAATCGGAAAGGATTTTGAAGACTGTCTTAGGTGTCGTCTTGCCGTGGCGGTGGGACTCGCCAGTGTCGGCTTCGAGCTTGGCTTTGATGAAGGCGCGTTCGTCTTCCGTGAGCCATTTGGCGTCTTCGGGAAAGTCTGGGATGCAGAACCAGAAGAGAATGCCGACGCAGGCGGTGAGCAGACCTTCGAGGATAAAGACCCATCGCCAGGCCCGGTAGCCTCGAACACCGTCCATATTGCCAATAGCAGCGGCAAGGAGGCCACCGAATGCACCGGCGAGAGTGGTAGAGGAGAAGAAGAACGAGTATCGCTTCTGGGCTTCAGAGCGTTTGTACCAGCAGGCCAGAAGGTAGAAGCATCCTGGAAACATGCCGGCTTCGAATAACTGCATGAAAGGTAATTCGCCATGGTCAGCACACCGTTCATGTGGAACGTGTACGAAGATAAAGTTTGTAGCACATACCCCAAGGAAGAACCTGACAGCTAGAATGCCGCCATAGTTTTGTGTGAAGCCCATGCTATCAGCTAATAGTTAGCGATATCACTCATTAGGGACTGTTGTCAGAGCTGGCACATACATAATTGTCATCAGACCAAACAGGAACATGCAGGTCGATAACTAGGCGCGTTTCAACCAGTGTTAGCACAATATGTTTCCCACCGAGGGTGGGGCCGACGTTGCGCAAGACTCACCCACATGTGCGGCTTGAACTTCTTCAGGATGATATTGCTGGGGATCTCCGCCAGAATATACGGTACGAAGAATATAACCAAGACCGTATTGTATCTGGTCCCCTGCACCAATCCTAGGTCCTCTTTGAGCCCATACAGCGCCGCATTGGAAATGTTGACCCGATCCAAGAATGCGAGCAGGTACAAAATGCAGAGCACCGGTACAACCCGCAAGTCAATCTTGGTTAATAGACGTCTCTCGTTGACGCCATACTTGCTTGGGTCGACATGACCAGGGTACTCTTCGACCTGGTCGTGGCCGTACTCAAGACTACCCCTCGGCAGCTCCTGCGATGGTTTCTCTGTTATCATATCCCCTGTTAGCGTATGGTTCCACCGATGGAGAAAAAACGGTCAACGTAGTCGTTTGATCTACCAAAATCTGGGAACGAACCTGAGTTATGCATGATTACCAGGTCGGAAGGTGTCAGAACGAAAACTTAACCAGACAAAAAAAGCGAGCGATTGGAGTTACTCGACCGGCCGACGACTGAAGATTTAAACAAAAGAACCCGGGCAACAACTCGCAGGGTCCTCCGCGTGAGGAAGGGCAAGTCGAGCTGTTGAGGTAATTGATTGGGGCAGGTCCTCTGCGATAGAAACCTTATTGGTCGCACGGCGGTGATCCCAGTACCAGGGCAGGGCGTTGACGAGCGGAACGAAAGCTAAAGTCTAACGTGAGAGCTATGGAAGCGGGCCCCAGCGGCTTATATAGACGCAGGCATTGAAGTCTAGCTCTCCAGGTTCTAGCATCATGGCCCCGGAATCTCACTTTTTTGATCACTCTTTTCCTTTTCTTGTTACGCAGGTCAGGAAATGCAAAGTTCTGGTTCGAGGCCTGGGATTGTCGAGGTCGGCTAGCGTGTTGTGAGAGTGTTCGATCTTTGCCGTCCTTGGCATTAAGACCGAACCAAACCTCCATCCCGACCATCCCGACGCACTCGACTTGGGCAAATCTTGCTTCTTACTCCGCGGCAAGGCCGTTGATGAAGCCTAAAGTTGACTCAGCTTCCCCACCGTCGCATTCTCTTCACTGCCAATGGTGGGAAATTCGAGAAGAATCATCGCGGAGACCCCAGAAGGCGACGCTCAATCCCCACCGCTAGCCACGCTACCTGCGATACGACGGCAAGGGCAACTAAGACATCGTCGCAAAGCTCCAGGCTGCCTGTCTCTCGCACGAGCCCCAGATAGAAGAGGCGAAAGGCGAGGAGCCGGTTTTCGGCCCAAAATTGTCTTTCGGCTCGGAATCATGGAAGAATCGATCGTACCCTCACCCCCCAAATGTCGGCCCTGACAAATCAGTAGTCAAGCAGTTTGCCTCTGTCTCCTCCATCCAGGCTGCTTGATGCCGATCTATTAGCCGAAACTCGAGATGGATGTTGATATCGATGAATCTGCCGTTCTGAATCTGCCCATGCTCATACACCGATACTGTCAGTTTGGATTTCCACGGCCTTGCCCTGGTATTAAGGATGAGCTTAAACCTACAGTCGGTAAAATTTTCCTTCCTCGACCAAGATGACGATCCTAGGATTCGCAATTCCGATGTCATCTAGCCAGGGCAGGCAGGAGTTTCTGCAATCGTTGGTTGAGTGCATCTCGCACATATGTCATCCACGGGACGAGCAACCTTAAGAATCCGTGCCTTGGCTCTCGGCCCTTGCCTTCTAGAATATTGAACCATCTGATAACAGCCTCAAGCGGGACAGCTTTCGCTGAATGCATATATGCTGAGAGGGCCGTCTGAACAAGACCCTATGGCAAACAGCCAAGCTTTCCGCTGGGCGGACGCTAAGGCGGAGGCGACAGCGCCACCGATTTGCTCATGACTCGAGCAATATTTTTGCCGTGAGAGCTGCCAGTCGGCACAAGGAATCATCCGGATTTCTAAGGAGCACTTTGCGGGCCATATTCGGTCCCCGCCTGGAGCAGCGGGCGCTCCGAATGAGCCTTAGCAAGCTGATTCACCGGAATAGTAGCCCACCAGGCACGATTGACAATTAGTACACTCGTCATTGAGCTAGTGGGTCACCCACGTGCAAAAACATCATTGACCTCGACACGGTGCCTGCAATGTCAGTTTTTCTGATGGGCTCATTCTGCTGGAAACGGCTGGCACAGAAGACTTTAGTCTCGGAGAGAAGACTATCCTTTAAAATTCGACCGTTCCGGCTATCTCGCATTTTGATTCGACGAAAGATATCGGATCCGCATCCGAGGTAAAGCCATGTATGCTGCGTTGTTCTGGGAAAGCGAGTCTTTGGATTTCCTTGTGCTTGTACGACGTTTGAACAGGCAAACGTCCCTGATTGGATGCGTTACGTAGCTGAGCGCAGCAGACTTAGAGTTCCGCTCAACCGTCCATAGAAATTTAAACCTGGCTTTTGCTGCATTGGAACAAAAATCTCGCCCACAGAAGTGGCTGGTTAAGTGAATACATTTTTTAAATTGTTCGAGCTTCGTCCGGGGTGAAGCGATGTTACGTTACTTCTGCTGCCTGGCGAGCCTGGTCTTGGATCTGGAGCTCGGGCCCTTGGGCAAACTCTTGTGAGATCTGGACTGGCAGAATATGGGATAGACACTCATTGTTCGTGTCCAACTCTGCATGTTGCGGAAGCTGGAATTTTCTAAGACAAAGATTAGCGGTTGTTTGAGATTACTGGTACGAGATACCGACGTGGACATATGGATAGGAGTAAAAAATACCGGAAAACGTACGGATACTAAGGTATGTGTGCCAATGCTAAGCAGAACAATCTGAAAGGTTCTTTCATTTCAGCTGCAGCATTATTCGCGTAGAGTGTCTGCTAACTCGCCACCCCAATGCTTCCGGCAACCCCGTTCCTGCCCCCCGCGTGCGCGCCTTGTGAAACCTTCGACCTGTGCAAACCCCGTGGGAAAACCTGCATGATGCCTCCATATTCCTGATTCAGAAGGCTGTGTGACAATGATCTTAGCGCTGTGGTCTGCTGTTGGCCAGCTGTTTTTTGATAACTCCGAAGATTTATACATACAGGAATATGTGCAGATCTCGAGTCAGTGCACGAGCAGATTGAATTGAACAAGGCTACTCGATATGGAGCTGTGGTGCGCCCGGCGATCGATCAACCCCGCAAAATATTGCTCCTTTGCGTCGCATTGCAGATATATCCTGCACTGTGGCTGTATAGAGCTGTAGTTATGTAGTAATGCATAATATGTATGGTGTTGGTTTGTTATATATTGCGATCGAACTCGAGATACCGGTCCAGATGCATATTACTGGCACCCCCACTACCGCGAGTGGTCGATAACGTTAGTGTACGACGGGGCAGTAAAATCACAAGTAAGAGAATATTGGTCGACGTGGACCATCCTTGGTGTTCAGGAACGGAAATTCGGAGGGCTGGGATGGTTTATGTAGCCTTCAGATCGTCCCGTCGCCGCGTCCCGAGCCGCTATGTGAAGGATCCGGCGCTGAGCTCCACCCCGATGTATTGCACAATTGTGGGGCCATCTTATGTCAACGGGGCCAAGCAAATCTACAAGTTTAACTGCTTACGGCCCATATACGCATATCGCACACTCCCTGCAATTTTTTCTGTAGTTTCCTCCTACTTGTTCCGGCGGGCCCAAAGGCGCCGTTGTATGGCAGATATATGTGCTCTAACGTTATAACTTCTCTCTATATATGAGTATCGAACCCTCGGGTTAGCCAGCCACCCCGCCAACGTTCATTCTCAAATCCATATGGTCCACAACGCTAGTTGACCGGGATCCGGGATACTGCATTGCCAATATCCATTCATACCTGCACCAATCCGATCGGCAGGCTACATCATACGACATCATGCATCATGCATTGCAGATTGTTCCCCTGTCGCCACCTATAGTCTCTTTGAGATCACGGCCCGGCACCCTTGCAAGCGATGGATTGACAGATTTCCGTTGGATGGCTGAGGGACCGCGGTTCCACGTGTTCAACGTGAAGGAAAGTGAAATTGCAACGCTTTCGTTCAGCTAGCAGGAAAGAATTGTAAGATAATTGGCCTGTTCATGTTGCCAACAAGATCCAACAGTTCGATTCGCGGAAGCGAGAGATCCGGGTGGACAATGACTGACCAGGTGATCGAGTACCCAGTTCGTCTGCCTCCAAAATTAGCAGCAATACCTTGCCATACGTGAATTATCGAAGGAATTCCTTTGTTGCTGCCTGGGCAAGCGATACCACATCCACAGAGCTCTAGAGTCCGATATTCTATGGTGTTCTCAAAACGACAATTCGCAACCTCTAACTGCTTAGAACTTGAGTTAACGTCTGCACCACCTACTTCCAACGAAATCTGGGCACCAACAACCTACGTGCGTTCCAAGTGTCTAAAGTTTGTTGGAATGGTTCGCAACCGCCATATTCATGATCACATGGATGGCTTCATTGTTCGCGAGTGTCTGCAGCCTTCATGCTCCATGTCTGTGGGCTGATGATGACTGCAGTCAGGCCATGATCGTGGATTTTCGTTCTCTGCATCTGACTTCTGCACTGGGTCTTTCGTCATCCTCGAATATCTTTCTCAATTGCTACGGCACTCGGCACTCGAGCTTGTCAGGTTCACAAGCTTGCGAGCGGATGTTACTACATCATGAACATCCCAAGCCATATTCCAAGAAACCGCCTATCACCATAAGCCCTTGGCGAACACCAGGCTCAACGAACGGTCTATTAACTATAGCCCACCGGATACCATGTCTCCAGAGCTCCGA
Organism: Drechslerella dactyloides; assembly: GCA_020064725.1. Classification (NCBI taxonomy): domain Eukaryota; kingdom Fungi; phylum Ascomycota; class Orbiliomycetes; order Orbiliales; family Orbiliaceae; genus Drechslerella; species Drechslerella dactyloides. The sequence goes on from JAGTWJ010000001.1 coordinate 3,624,663, forward strand.
CTAGGCATGCATCACCGATAGCTAGTGTTATAACGCCGGTTGCACAAGAGATCCGAAAACGCTCTCTTCATGCATGCAGACAATCATCTTTACGAAGGGAAAGGATGAAGAGACAGGGTGTCTGGACGCCGTTCTTGCCATCAGACTTACCAGAATACGCCTCTTCATCCGGTATCCCGGCACCACAGGCTACGAAAAATTCCAGCCAGCAAGGATCTCATCGACGGTGCAGTGGGACGAAATGTGACTGGCCGTGTACGTACAACCGCCAATTGGGTCGCTTCCAAGATGGAACTCCTTCCTCGGAGCTGCCGGGTACTCAGGTTCAGAGCCATGGGACCAGAAGATCTGGTGAAGGTTCTTGTATAAATTCAGCTGGTGGCGTCCGTCAACAGCTCCTCTTCATCGAAAGTATCGACGGAAGCACCTACCTTCGTTTCTCCCCATAGACAACGCACAAATTGCAACATTCGCTTCACGGCAATTATACGTGCGTCTGCCATCTGATATTTCTCTATCAAAGGACAAAGCATCTTGCAATTCCACAGTTTAGTATTAGACCGCCATACTCTTAGACTGTCTTCTACTTTCCTAAGTCCAACATGCTGTTCTCTAGCCTCTTCACTTTCTCTGCTATTTTCGTCTTCCCGTCTCTCGCTCTAGCGGCTCCAGGCCAGGAACGACGAGAGGCAGAGCCCCAGCAGTACTATACCCCCCCTCCCCCACACTACGTGCCGCCATATACCCCCAGACCATCACCGCAGCCATACTATACCCCTCCGCCTCCTTATTATCCACCTTCTTCGGAACCCAGAAGCTCAACTGTTAGCGAGCCGGTCGATACGACAAGCTGCCCTGTTGCTAGCACCGTCACCGAGACATCTATCTCCATTTCCACCCTCCCGCAAGCCACGCGAACTGTAACTCGCAAGTATACAGGTAAGCTCCATAAATCACTATCCAGTAACCCTGACTTATAATCGACCTAAGCCCATCTTACTAAATATGGTTAATTCCAGTCACCCGCTATGCGACGGTCACCCAGCCAGCATCCACTATCACCGATTACGAAACTGTCACCACCACTCTACCAGCGTCCACCATCACCGAGTACGTGACATACTCCTCGCCTCCAGAGACGGTCACCCAGTACGTCTCCATCACCAAGTATGCCACTGTCACCAAGTATGCCACCGTCACCGCCCCACCATCCACCATCACCAAATACGCAACAATCACCGCACAACCGTATACTGTCACTAAGTACGCCACCGTCACCGCATACGCCACTAAGACCCTGTACAAGACCGTGACATCAACGCAATATGCGACTGTCAAGGTCACCACGACAAAGGTCGTCACCACTTGCCCATATGGCTACGGCGGGACCACCACCACCACTGTCTACAAATGCAAGCCGACGCCCAACCCGTACAATGGCTACCGTGCTTAGTCGTGAGAGTAAATTTAATACAGCTGTCGCCGAGTTGTTATCCTCAGGGTAGTCACAGCATTAGGCAGAAATATAAGACGGTAATATCATTAATTGTTACGAATGTGTTTATTTTGTCTCTAGAATCCGAGTATAGGCAGGCAGTAGGGTGACCGCCCCACTGACAGCTTCAATCTCCCCTTGTCCTATACTCAAACCTCATTGTTTCCATTTGCTCATGCTTGTGTTTTCATATCATTCTTATGGCATACAGGCGAGCCGCAGGGAGTGTCATCTGATGCGCCCCTGATCGCTCTGCATCGATAGCAGATCTCGATGGTTTTCTTTAATGACTGGCATAATACGCATGTGAAGGAAAATCATGGTATTCTCGATAAAGCGTTTCTTGTCTTTCTCTATTCTTCACGCTCCTTAGGAAATATGTATTTAATTTTGTGGCTTAAACTTAATCTACGGATCGAAATTCTATTCTTCTCAATACTCAACCAGTCTAGGCCTTTGCCCACCTTAGTATACAAACTTAGAGCCAGAGAAATACTAGTAAGCTTTGAATAATTTGAACAAAAATGTTTACTAATACGGACTTACCTCGTAAGTGGCTGGCTAACCATCCAGCCTGCCCGATTTTAAGGGTTGTTTTTGAAGGAGGACCAGTTGCAATTCGCTAGCCCCAGCTAGCCAGACTGTATATATAACTGGCGCTTGTGGTCGATTTGCCAGGCTTGTGTTGCTCAATACTGCTCGGAGGGAGGCCGAAGCCAAGTACTTGAGCTGGTCTTTAATTCTCAAAACCAAGCTTTTTAAATTGGCCATCCTTGCGGACGGGGGGCTTTGGATTGATCCGATAGGACGACGCACCGTGAGCGATGTGGCGCAATGCCGTACTGGCATATGCATAGTATCATTGGATGATCGTGCATTGGTTAGAATAGATCGGGATGACGGGGCTGAGCATTTGAGACGCAGTTCGGACCTAATTGCCAAGGTACCGAATTGCAATTTAGCCAAAAAGTAGTGTCGGTACCGATCGAGCTCAGAGAATTATTTTGAGAAGAGACCAAATATATGACCGAACTTTCCCGCTACCGTGATACCCCAATCAATCAATCGGGTTAATGAGGATGTGGAAGAGTATCTCGCAGGATGTAAGGTGAAGCTGCGGGTATGCCATGAAGATTGTGGCATGGTAGAATACGGATGCATGCCAAATGCGTGTGCTATCAAGACGAAAGTGGGAGACTCAACATTCGATATTCACGCATTGCAATATATTAGTAAAGCTAATACGATTCTAACCAACAGTATTATCAAATAAGTACTTATCTAAGGTTTGCACGGGAGAGTCGCATATTGCATCGTGTTTAAATGTTCCCCATTGAGCGTAGTACAATATCAAGCAATGAAGCCTATCAACCTTTTATCTAGATAATATGCGGGTCACTTCCGTATCTGATACCTGGTTGAGCTCTTAAACACCATTTGTAATCTTCCAGGAGTGCATCAAAAGCAGATTCTTTTGGATAAAGGAAGCTTCCGGTAAGTCGTATTGGCTTCTGGCAGTTTGCAAGCCAGAGCCAACCCTTTCAGTTACTCTAGCTTTTACAACCTCCTAGAACATTCTTCTCTCCTCTACTTCCATATACCTCACACAAGTACTTCCACATCCCCACACACACATTCTAGCTCTCCCACTCGAGTACTCTCTCCTCCCACTCTCTCCTCTTTTCTCTCTCCCCAATATCATCCCCCAAGTGTGCCACCATCTACCCTACCCTTACCATGTATATCATATCCTATATCATGATCGATATGCTTGACTCTAGGGCATTCACGAATCTGTAATCTCAACGATGACACCATATACTTCGATCGAATCGATCAAAACTGGAATCACTCTATATATACAAAGTTTGAGGTTTTATATGACCGAAGAGACACGATCAATATCACCATCAAGCTATCCATGCACTATTATCTTGTGTATCGTATAGGACCAGATCTTGATCGGATCAAAGGCCAGCCTAATGGAGAAAGAGACGAACATCGGTTCTGCTTTCGGAATGCTCAGGACGAACCTGCATGGCACTCTCCAGGAAGACTTGGTGAATATGCTGGTTCGGAAACTCTACAGTCGACATCTGAGAAAGGTACCATCCTCCTGCAAGGCCATTCGGAACGCCAGCTAACCGTATTGATGCAGCAATTATGGGCAGCGCGCGAACATTTCCGGTGGCTGCTTGAGAGGACAGAACTATCATCCTTCAGCTTGCTTCACATTCGATCGTATGAGCAGAAGCTCAATTCACACAATATATTACCCCAGATGAGTATAGCCTACCCCTAGCAACAACTAAGGAGCTTGTCGAGGATATAAAGACAACAAAAGCACTCAGAAACACACACACAAGCATTCGACATAATTGACAAGAGCACCAGTTTCATTCCCGAGGTCGAAGGCCACCCATTGATCGTCGCAACGCAAATTTCATTATTACAACGAACAGGACTTCGAGGATGACAAAAAACGATGGGACGACCTGACAATGTACCGGCAGTTTCACGCCGTACCCCACGGCCATGGATTCTAGGCAACAGTATTATCCCTACGATCTATAAGGGGGTGAACATTATACAACTCCAAAATTTAGACGGCCTCGTATGGAGCTGTCAATTCCGTCAGCACTTCAATGATATAAACATTGTTCCGTTGAGATATCAAATATTCTGGAGATTATACACAAAATATGAAGACATCTGTCTAGTTTAGTCTATTATGGCTTGACCTCCTCTACAATACTTCCACGGATCATGGTCTCTCAACATCTGACAACGGATTTTTCGCATGGATAAGTTCAGAGTCAGTGTATGATCTACGAATACGTACAGATGGAAAATTGACAACCAGGTATGATGATAAAGAACGCGATTCAATCTTATGGTTAAGAAAAACCGCCAACATTATACTATGGCGTGCAAGAGTGGACAAAGACTACATATCGATCCGAACCTTCAGTTCATGCGTAGTATATACGATTCAAAACATAGGTCAACTCAGCGCCATGAGTTACTTAGCAGGTACTGTTGGCTGATTCATGGACGTCACAGATCTCCCGACCCGGGGAACCTTACATGAATCGCCTTGCATTTATGGTATTTTACCAAGGGAACCAAACAGATCTTATGTTTCCGGGTTCCCGTTGCCTCTTGATGAACTGAATATATGGTTGCGTTTCAACGACGCTCGGGTGAGGACATTCACTGCCACTCTGGGCGATAGGACGTTTGTGATTCATGATGATGCCTCCTATAAAACTATGATGGAAGCCGCGGCAGCAGCAGCAGATGATACAAACGGATGATATGAATGTAACCATCCGAGCTGGGATAATAGAGGTAAGTTTGAGCAGTCTTTCTTTTTTTTGCTGTTTCGCACCGGGTACTGATATGTGCTGCTTGTATTTTAAGAATGCTTCGCCATCTCATCACGATAGCGATGAGTTCAACATAGAAGATATCATATATATCCGATAATCGACTACTTGCATGATTGCAAATTGTTGAGACATGATACGATGGATTTCGGAGACGATCCATGGATCCACAGTACCTATAATCTTATGAACAGACAGGCAAGAGAAACTCGCACCATGCATACCAAATTACAGCAGAATTTGTACCAAAAGAGAATTGGAAAGACCCGTGAGGACAAATCATGAAGTCCGAATCGAATCTACTGCTAGAGATTCCTATATATAGCCATATCACACAAAATAAACCTCACGAAGTCTCTGGAAAATAACTTGAACACCTTACATAAATCCTTTACCCCAACCTTATGAGATTACGAGGAGTGCCACATCCCATGTTAAATTCGCGCAATCGATAGCTATAATAGGGAAATATACAGCAACCGCACTGGCCTCCCTGAGATGAGTTGGCACAATCAACTGAGAATCCCGAAAACGACATGCATCTGTCAGCGATTCGTAAGCTGCAATATAATATTGCTATTGATAGCCGATACTGATACAAATCCTTGCAGTTAAACTCATGGCATTAACGAACTGCACGAGGCTGAACATACTAATCAGAGCCCTGCAATTAATGTTGCCACGCTAGGATTCTTATAGTATTGGACAACAGGCCGTATCTGCAGCATAGAAACACCGTCCGCTTGTTCCCATGAGACCAGCACGGCGTCCCGATTTTTCGATGTCTCCAGTGGATGTACGACGAAACCAAGGCCGATTATGAGGTTCATACATCTCATTCCTATTGTAAGGGATGATTCGGTTTGGACGTGCTGTGTGCACCTCTAAGGAATGACTAAATGGGATAATGCTATGCGATACTAACGCATTTTAATTAATATTTTCCACGGTCCCCAGAGTACCCAGAAAACAACATGGCGAGGTACAATAATGTCCGAGGTATCCACTGAAAGCACTTGAATTCATGAACCTGACAACCAAAGCCGAGTCTAGGGACCAACCTCCGCAAACATATATGGGTCAGGTACACGACAAAGGATCCTTCGATGAGTGGCGTAGAAAGTCATCCAATTCATTACAACGTATGGTAATTTGTAGCATTAATCTCAACTCCTCCAGCAACCCAGAATCAACTATTATGGTTGTCTATATATATCGGTTTCCAAATCTCACAGGCGGATGCATGGCCATCAGATCAAGCACAACAGCTTCAGATATACGATCGGTCTCCTTACCGCAGAAGGTGTCATGCGAACTATCAAGCTGACAGGCGCATGCAATAGCCACCGCTTATAGCGCAGATTCCGAGCTTCAGTCATGTACCGGGATTGCATGTCCGGCAGAGACCCCACTTCATTCCAAGAAGCCATCGCTACGAACGCCCTGTTTAGGTGTCGAAGCTATACGGTACAGCCCAAAGGATTTCATGATAGATCGAGTCAGCGGAGCTCAGGTGCATATTTGAGAGCACTCGAAAGCCTTAGCTAGCTTGGAGCCATTTGATAAAGCATGATCAATGGCTAGAAGAACTAGACCGATTTTGAGCCACTTAGAATGTTGGACCTCTAGCTAACATCAAAATGTTCATCTATGTATAGATCGACCCAGTCAGATGGGTTTTATCATAGATTATAATGGACACATATATAGATGTTTATAAACTAGCTAAAGAAAGTTGGTTGCGAAGGATATCAATATTAAAATGTCTGTTCCGTCACCATCCAGGAAAATTTGGAACTTCAATAACTTGTATCGATGCCCAGTCAGAGTCGTCAGATAGTACTGTCGTAAGAATCTCGAAACCCACAGATACCACCGTAATAGATATAGTCTAAATAGGCAGCATTCTGCATCTCGATTTGACCCGTTCTACCCCACCGATATAAATCCACAATGTTCGCCGTACCCCATATCTTCCATGGGCCCACTGCGATAGATTAAGATGTTAAATGCACAGTAACTTGTGATATGAGCTCGGGGAATATATTCTAGAATATATTAATAGTAGTGCTGTAGCAGGCACGATCCCGGAATTTTCGTCCCAGAGAGATCTTGATATTGACACACACAACTGTACTATACACACATTGCGTCGGCAATGATCAGCAGACAAGCGTAGTAGCTACTGGTATACCGGATAGGATCGATAGGCGCTCTTCCGGATAATTAAGACAACATAACAAGGCTCCAGTCCGCAACTTTAATAATTATATTAAGAGCTTCGAACCCAGCATTTCAAGTCCAGCAGAAACTTGAAACATGCAAGACAGTCTTCAGACCATGCTGAAAAAACAAATTCCTGCAAACAAAGAGCCATCCCGAAAACCGTGCAAGCGACCACGGGGCAGGACACGCAGCTGCGATCGACAGACAAACGGCATCCATTGTGCTTGCCGGATCCAGCGGCATGGCCAGCCTGGGGACCCTCGCGCAAGGACCAGGACCTAACCGTCAGACCTCCGCAGCCAGTACTGTACGCGAGTCGTGAGCTGACTGGACGAATGTACGTCGAGAGCACATTAATTCATTCTGCATTGTACTTGCAAGCTTGTATACCTCCCTGGCGCTATACGTATGACTGTTTACCAGGCTACCAGGGAAAACGTGAGATACAGGGCCAATCGATGGAGATTTCTCGCCCAAAATGGAAGCTGTGAAAACGACTATACTGTTGGCTGGAAAAGTAAACGCACTCGCGATCGATATATCCCAACCAAGATACTTAACTTGTAAACCTACCTTAACAGGCTGTCGGATGTATGTATAAGTACTCGCTGGGCGGTGGCTGTCCAGCCTCGGCGTTCAACTTGTGGATTTCAATCCTGCAAGGATGCAATGCGTACGATGGACCAGATTGACTTCGAACGCAAGCTCCGTCCGCCGTGTCACGGCCGGTCGCAGCATTCAGATATCGATCTTATGACCGGGGATCCGCAGATGTATGCGTATACTATTTGCAAAATTTGATATCTGTGTTTCAAGCTTGTGCGACGCACCCACGCATAATGTTCGGCGGCGCGGCGTACTTGTATTCGCGTTTGATCCAGCGGATCGAGTTATATTAACTAGAAGCAGCTAGCGAGTGTCGACGGAATGTAGAGTTCAGGCAGCCATTTTTTTGTGCCCAGCGCATGAGCCCCATCCGTGTTCAGGGTGCAAACCTGTGAACGAATAACAAATTGTGAAAAAAGGTTCTCCTAACCTAACAGCATGTCACCGAATGAACGAGCGGGTCTGGAAGAAGGAGAAGTCAACGTGAGTGAACTATATTTAACCAGACCAGGTCGCCGTCCTGAGTAGCCTTGCTATGCATGTCGAGCATGATTCGAGCCTATCGCGAATCGCTTCGAATTCGTTTGCTTCGCTTCCCAGATAGCTTAGGCTTGCCCGCGCAATTATAATATCTCACTCATAATTTGCAAACCGCAGAGATGAATGTTTGATCTGGAATATATTGCTTGCATTCTTCGGGAGGGAGCACGCACGCATGTTGCGTGTGCCCTTGGTATGTAGGTAATGTACCTGTACCCCCGCGAAGGAACGTTGGTATACACGCTGCGACACGCACATGGGCCACCGTAATTTGCCGAGCCGACGTGAAGGCACAATATGCGGATGGTACCGTCCACGTACTGTAACTCCCAGCTCGTCTTATTACAGGGAGGCCGTCGGTATTGTCATGCGATATATCTGTACTTGTACAGAACATACATCAGGACATATTTCACATGAACAAGGAAAGACACGCCATAGCTAGTAGCGCATGCAGCCGTGTCTTGACGATGGTCTGCCCACCCACGTATTTTGCCCGATTCTCGTCTCGACTGAGGGACCCCCATGCCATGCCCCGCTGCGCGCTGGCTGGCCGTCCGTCTGCAGAACTTCCAGAGGTTTCAGAACGCGAGATCCAGCTGCATCTGTCAACTGAGGACTCATCCGGACTCCGAGCACGTTCGGCGCGGCCATCGGACCCTGATACGGCTGTCGCATGACTAAAGAGAAAACGTAAAGCCTGTCGACGATAAATTGCAAAAGCAGATCGAACTATTGGAAGGGGTGACCGCAAACTAAAATGGCGAAAAGCGGCCCACCAAAAGCAGTAAGCGCGCCAAGCCGCCAAGCCGCCATCAGCACACCGTCAAAGCAACCCGCAACACATCGCTTCCTCTTCCACTTCCTCCTCGCCATCACGCCGGCCGCTCGCTGGGGAGGCGCCGCGATCGATGGCTTCTTCAGCTTCGTCGGCCAAAGTAACGATCGTCTGTAGGCACTGCTACGCTGTAGTTGACATGACTCGACAGCCCGCTCTCTCGGCCGGCATTTGCGAGGAATTTGTAATCCTAGGCAACGTCTACAGCCTCCCCGACGACGCGACAGCACCGCAACACCACTCAGCCGTCGCGGGTTAGCGCTTACCTGCATGTCCACCGTTGGAGCTTCCGAGCAGGGATATACCTGACGTCACGTAGGTGCGGCCTCTCGCCTTGCCTCAAGATAACTAGTCCACCGACGTGACGGGATGCGATATTTTCAGCCTCCGTTGAATTCACAATGATCAATTGGCGGATGATCGTGCTAAATACGCGCACGGCATTTGGAAGGAGCCGGTGCATATGACACGAGTAATGTCACCATTGTATAGCTGCAAAGCCTATCATCGTGGCTGGCTACATATAGCTTCTATTATCGGAGTATCAAAGGAAAGCTTAGAGCTGAACGATCGTTGAATTCATGGTATCCTAAAACTAAATGTAGACGTGGTTGAAATGAATATTTTGAGACATTACCGCTCGAAGTACGTACTACAAGAACTTTACATTATATCCAATGGCCAGTGCATTGCATCGTAGACAGGAGAGAAGGAGGTGATGAACAAGTGAGTAGTAGATCTATCTATCTATAGATAGTGCGAGCTGTAGAGGATTCGATTGATGAGTGGGTGTATGGATGGAGGGGTAGATTATGAGATGGATACAGTAGTGGACCTGGGCACATAGCCCCAGGAATCGAATATAGAAATCAAAGTTGAAAAGAAATCAGCTGCGAAAACATCAAAGGCATCGCGAAAGCAAGCGCGCAAGCAAGCAAGACAAAAGCAACCAAGCAAGCCTTACTACGGCTTGGTCTCCTCCTGCGTCGCGTTGTCTCCGTCCGACGAAGGTGCAATGGCCGCAGCGCCATGTGGGATCTGCGATTCACGCTTCGCCTTGATGCCAGCCTCCATCACCTCGAACAGGCCATATTCGAGCAGCATCTCGCCCATATCGTAGTCGTCGATTCCTTTCTCCTCGTGTTCCTCGGGGATCCGCAGCGAGAGACCGGGAATCAGGTCGATTAGAGTGAGAATGATATATGTGACCGTGAACGAATATGCCAGGATAGCGCAGCAGCCGGCGAGCTGGTAGCCCAGCTGCACCCAATTATGGTTGATCCAGCCACCGGGGAGCTCGGTCAGACCGTCCAGAGCTGCTACGTAGTCGGCAGCGAAAAGGCCAGTCAGGATATTACCGACACAGCCGCCGACGCCGTGCAGGGCAAACACATCCAGGCCGTCGTCGATCCTGAAGAGGTGCTTCAGGTCAAAAGCAAGGTTGCAGGCAGCAGCGGTGAGAACGCCGATCGGCACGGCGGTGTAGATTGGGACATAACCACAGGCCGGGGTGATGCCGACGAGGCCGGCAACGGCACCAGTGCACAGCGAGACGATGGACCATTTCTTTTCCTTGCGGAAGTAGTCCATGATGCAGAAGGTGAGGGCGGCGCAGGACGCGGCGAGGTTGGTGTTCACAGCGGCGTAGACAGAACGGATGCTCATGTTAACGGCAGAGCCGCCGTTGAAGCCAAACCATCCGAACCAGAGGAAAATTGTTCCCAAAGCTACGAAGAAGACGTTTCCAGCCTTGTGCGTGGGCATCTTTCCGCCAAAATCGCCTGCGTTTCGACGGCCGACCTTGAGAGCGTATGCGAGGGCACCGGCGCCAGATGACATGTGGACGGGACCACCGCCAGCAAAGTCGAGAGAGCCGAGCTTGAACAGCCAGCCGGCGCTGTTCCAGGTCCAGCAGGCGATAGGGTCGTATACAATGGTCGTCCAGATGAACAGGAAGACCATGGCGGGGAACAGACGGCCGCGCTCGACGGCACCGCCCAACATGATGATGCCGGTGACGCACGCGAAGACCAGCTGGAAGATATAAAACAGAATATCTGGAACCAATGCCGAGCCGACGGATGGTGCGCCGAGGACCTTCATCGAGCCGAAATTGGCAAGATCGCCAATGAAGGCATTGGCGCTATGGGAGAAAGTAAGGGAGTAGCCCCAGAAGAACCTGCATTCATACCAATCACGCGTGAGCAAGTCCGTCCGGCACGCAGTTGCGGGTGTCTCTCTCAAACGTGAACAGTTCGTTGGAACTAGGACTCACCACTGGAATGTTACAACTGCCACGGCAATCATACCCTGCCACAGCTGCGCAGCGGAAGCGTGCCGTCTAGAGAGTCCGGCATAAAGCAGGCCGACACCGGGAATCATGATCCAGACGAGGACAGCAGCGACGAGAACCCAGGCCATGTCGCCTCGATTGTATTGGGCGTTCATAGCCGCCGCAATGGTAACTGTAGGAATTGTTGAGGAGCGGTCAGACATCGTTTACGAGCGCTGGCGGGATTGCATTGGAGCGAAAGAAAGAGGACTCACCATTGCGAGAGTCACCGCCTGTTAGGCCATAGCCTGAGAGGTCGATCTGCTCTGCCTCCGTATCGGACATTGCGGTCGTGAGGGTGAGTGTCGTCAGGTGTTCGAAGGGGTAAGCAAGGGCAGGAAAGGAGGATGCGAAGGAGAAAAGAAAAACCCAATGGAGGAGCCAGGAGAGTAGTAGCACAAGCTCCGTTAACGGTCCTCACCACCAGGCCAGCTCAAACAAGCAGCGGTGGAAGCGATGGTTGATAACGGTCGACGAGTCGATGGGCGATAGTGAAAAGAGAAAGGTGGGAGGCGGGATCAGGGTCCCAGATATATATATAACATGCAGTGCCGGCAGCCTCACCACACGCAAGGAAAGTTAACTTCTGTCTGTACTCAACTGCCATGCCTGGGCGAAGGGGCTGCATGGAGGGAAATACCGAAGCCCAAGAATAACGCTGTGAGCCCGCCCGACAGTCTCGATGGCCTCTTTCGTTTCTTTTTCGAGGACCGGACCCCGGGCGACAGGTTTTAACATTTGCATTCGCGCTTTGCTCTGCGCTGCTCTAGTTCGACGGACGACATGCAGTTACTTCATACCTGTCGCACTTTCTTTTTCTCACCCTCTCTCCTGTGCTCATGCCCATCCCCCACCCCTGTCCTCACCTCTGATAAACCCGCCATGCGTGCTTTTTCTCTCTCAGATTAAAAAGGGCTACGGAACATCGCAATATCGGCCCACCTTTTTAGCTTTGGGCGGCCGCCCACGACCTTGGGACCAGGGTTATTGGCCCTCGGCGCATGCACGACGGGGTGGGATGGCCATTCAATCGCCATCATCCCCCATGGACCCCCATAGGCGACACGACTCGAGTAATCAGCGCTGTCTTGCCTGTCCGTCAGCAATCTGCTCGGCCAGCTCTGACGAGCCTCCAGCAGTACTCAGCTTCCCTTCAAGGAGACTCGAAGAGAGCTTGGGCTTGGCGTGGTCATTGCAGGGTCCCATCCGAGTCAAATCTTAAGTTGTCGCGACCCGGACGGCATCCGTCCCGATAATGTTGACAGCAGCATGTTTTTGAGACGTCCGTCTCGAGATGTTTGGATGCTCACAGCTGCGGTTTCCGCAGTTCGAAGAATTGATGGAAGCCCTCGTTGGCATCTTTGCATTTCCCATTGCAACCTGACACGGCGAAAAAGCAAAGGACCCCTGCTTCCTTTCGCTTCACGGCAATTTGGAAGACGACAGGCATGCACCATCGCCGCGCAGCAAGATAAGCTCCCTCGCTGGAGAATGGTGGAGCTAGCCGGCGACGCTGGCCGGCATCCTCTCGAGCTGCGGACTCATAGCTCGGGCTTGCACCTGCTCGCCAGTTGCGAGGCTTGACCCATGAGACAGACACATGCACCCACGCATTCACATTCACGCATACATCATGAATGAAGGGCGAGAAACTGCCCGTGAACCGGTTCCCACTTTATGTCGGTTGCGATACTGAACCAACGACTCGATATTATCGGATTTGAATTTAGATTCAGCTCAGTCGTGGACCTGGGCTTCCACCCACCCGTCCCGCTCACGTTCACGCAAACCTTCGCCGGCGAGCTCAAAGTTAACGTTTCGGGGACGAACGGGACAAGTCACAACAAGATGGCGGGCGGTTTCATAGATAAGGAAAGCACCCTTAACTCTATGAATTTTAATTACCTGTTGGCAAGCGGGCGAGCAATCAAGCAAGCAAGCAAGCGAAGCTTCGCTATCAGTCTGCGTGCCTTACCTAACGTTAGTCATCGCCAACTTCAAGTTTCGTCCCAACATGCCTCGCGAAAACGCAGCTGGACAAGCCCTTGGCACGCATTCTCAAATGCCCCTCTTCGGTTCTCTCGGCTGCTTCGAGGACGCGGTACGGGATGTTCAGTGGGCAAGAAATAGCGGCCGGCTCGATTCGGACTGGAGCGATACCGATACAGCTATCAACCAGTTCGCATGCGTCGTCGCCGACGTGCGCTTCTGCGGCGTGGGTGGGCACGCACGCGGCAGGCAGGCAGGTTATAGTCGCATTGATAATGACAGGAGGAGGGGCCAGTCCGCAACTTCTGATTGACCGGCGAAGCGAGCCAGCCAGCAATGACCGGGCGCAGGACGTTTGAAAAGCCCAAGAGATACAGAAGGAAACGAAGGCCCGTCGACAAAAGCTTGTAGTAATATCAATTTGGATTTCGCCTCAAGGTCGTGGGTTTGAAACCCAGAGATAAGGAACCCGGGCGCTCTCATAGGCCGGGGCGTCCCCGCCAAGACGGCGTGTCAGTGCTAGCCGGATTTCGGGCGCCGATGGTCGACGCCACAAGATAAGAGCGAGATCTTGGCCTGCGTCGACGCGGGACGGATCTGGACAATCGCGAGTGGAAAACACGCCAGATGGGCGAGGAGGACAGGAAGATGGATCGAGGATGGGGGGCCAACCTTGTCGATGTAGACCTGTTCGTCCGGTCTGTGCTGGCTGTCGAGATGTCCGGTGCAGCACGCCGACAAACGGCAAGCGAGGCAGTATTTCGTGCATTAGTCGACAGCGCTCAACCATTCAACCAAGATTCTTGCTGCGAAGAAGCGGTATCTAGGCCTGCTATTCATTTACATTTGGATCTAATTTCATACATCCGGCGCTCCACTACCAGCCAGTCAGCCAAGGTCCAGAGCGAGGATTAATTGACGCCGCCTAAAACCTTTGCGTAGGTCGCCGACTCCTGCCCATCCCTTCCGAGATAAGATGCAATGACGGGCATGCACGGCCGGCCATGCCATGACCATGGCGGTTTACAAACAAAAATCCGACCTGGCCTCGTTCTATCCGTCTCAAGGACCTCGCTTCGCGCACAAGGGTAATTTTGCTTTTAGCCATGGCGTCGTGCCGTCGATTGCACATACACCCGTTCGATATGCTTGCATACAACCGAGACTAAATAGTCTGTTTCTTGCTCGCCTCCTCCTTTGATGTTGCTTTCTATAAACGACGCGATTTGAAATGTTGGCTCACTAGATGCGAAGCAGCGTCGAGCTCGTGTCTTGAAATCCAGACTCTCAGCTGTTAGCTATTCAGCTGTCGCAGCAAAGCTGGATCGTTGGCTAGGAGGCCAGGATGGCCTGACTCGAGGTTTCCGGGAAAATAATATCGCCGGGAATAAAAACTCGCATGGGCCTCTATCGGCTGCTTATATCGCCACGCGCCACAACATCATCGAGCGTAGCTAGCCTCCCCAATATGCACATGCCTCGAGCCTGAGGAAGTTCCTCCAGGCTGCATAGTCGCGCTCGCACTCATCACCAACCAACCATAGAATGGGAATTCACTTTCAGACGTGTAGTAGCTGTTGGATATCTGGTCATCCCACGCTGACCAGCTAGTAAAGCTTCGCTAAGTCAAGGTGATAGCAACAGCGTGAAGCTAATGACCCATCCGGGTGAACTCGGGGACCTAGAAAAGCCTGTTTGCCGTAATTTCGACAAACCGTTCTTGTGCGCGTACGCTAGCACGCTGTCGTTCCTGAATCGAATCCATCCATCCATCCATCCAACGCCCCTCGCGTGCCCACCGTCGCACAGTACATTGCCAGCCGTGTGTAGAATATATGTCCTGTACGTCCAGCCTCCGATTCTGCACAGCGATCGAGCGCTCTAGAGCTCCCGCACGCATGCAATGACGCTTCGCGGAGATCGTAATCTGGCTGTAGCCGCCGCCACGCATCGCCGTGGCTCCGAGTCGAGCAAGTTGACCAGAGCGAACGTTAATCAAACGATGCCAGCCTTCGCAAGCCGAGCGAATATGCGGTGCGGAATTACGTCGGTGCATACGTGCACGGCAGAGGTCATACAGACGGGCTAAACTGTTCTGCGGAGGTCCAGTCGAGTGCTTGCTGCACGGTTTGCGCGTTTTGTTTAAATTCAGCGACTGGAGTTCCAGAACGACGACATGATCCCTTGAATTCAGCGTGGTCTCAGGCAATTTTACATTATGGACAACCCAGCGGCTTCACCCCGGGACGAGAGACCGCTTTTTCGCAGACTGTTGTTGTCTCGATACCGTCTGCTCGGGCTCTGTGCGCTGTCTCGCCGGAAACCCGGTAGCTGTTCCGCAGGGTTCTGCTCGCTGGCCGCCTGTCCGCTGGGTATACGTAGACGTAGTTCCATTGCATTGTCGCTCGCGTACCCGCATATACGACAACGACCTCGACCCTAGAAAACGACCAGCGCGTCGCGTCGGATCCTCAGAAGGACAATTGCAATTCCAAAACCACCGGTGCGGCGACCGAGATAGACGGACTGCAAGGTGTAGAGCAGGGCATACCGCAGTTATTTGTGCGCCGAGAGGGAGTTAGTAGCAAGGGGCCCCGGTGGTGATGATGTGGCGATGGGTGTGGTATTTGATGTGTACTGTTCCCGGTCGCACAGGAAGAGTATACATATAATTGTCTGGCAGCGCACAAAGGGAGCAGACAGGGTCCAGGATTACGGCCGTTGCATTGTTGGACTAGAGGAGTAGGTAGACGATTTGAACATTCTCTCCTTCATGAAATGCAGCTTCTGTATGACAAATCGACGACTCGGCGTATATAAACCGGGGTGTCGACCTCACCGCCAATATTCCGCGACCTCGATGCGTCGAGGGAAGATGTGTTGTCACAGAGAGGAGATGTCGTCCACACCGCCACTAGATCTGGCATTCAGGGCTTCCCGTCCGCCTCAAGCGAGTGCGGGCGAGTTCCAGGGAATGAGATTTAAGCTTAATCGCCCTCGCGTGGGCGAAGTGCGGACGGCGATGCAAAATGCCTGACGAGAAATGTCCGGTGGTTCGTTTGGAGGCGATTTTACGTAAAGTGTACGTTATAGAAATCCAGCTCGACATAGCGCCAAGGGAAGCGCCCGGGCCAAACGGCGACTTAATACAAAGCAAATACCGGCCAGCATTGATATTTCGTAGGACGGGCTTTACGTACGGTGTACCTTTGGGTAACGTATTTAAGAGCCAGACGGCCGTATATTCGCCGGCGTAATGTTCTTCTTCTTTCCTTCCGTCGAGATCTTTCTTGAGGCGTGTTTGATACGGTCGTTTGCCCGCGGAGTTCTCGATATCTGTGCGACATGCAGCAGCACTCGAATGCCAACGGGACGACATGAGGCGCCTGTCACCAACTAACGCTGATACGATGACACCATTTCAACAGGCTATTGCGGGACGGGATATCCGCTAGACGGACTTCTAGAATCGTCACAGCCTGCGAATGCGGTCGACTGGCCTTGTCGCAAGAACTGGCTTACCTCGCACCTTGCGATCTTAGTCAGCGTGAAAAGAAATGCAACATCCAACGCAACGGACGACACGCCATGTATACACATGCCAGTCTCGACACTAGTACACATGCTACTGTTGTGCAGAGGTGGCAGCTTCATGAATTCAACTCTCCGACGGCATAACATGCAACAGTCGTGACCGCGCTGGACGCGAGTAATCTACACGGCACCCTGGCTATCGAACTTTGTTATAGATTATGAATTCAAAACTGTCGGTTTGGGTACAATTCGGCCGGATCATCTCGACAACATATCTGACCCTGGCTTCGATATTTATATTATCGAGTTACATCTATATGCACATCTACACAGCCCAGGGTCAATCTGCGTCATCGTCATCAATTACGAACGTTGTGGTCTCGTAAATCAGACCCTCCCTTGGAACTGTATGAGTTTGGCTTGCGAGATCAGAATGTTGCATCCTACCGAGAAACATGATATCGATATCTCTGCTCTCAGACCAGTGCCCTTCACCGGCCCCGACCCCGCAAGCTACACGTATGACATCCTTCCGCCCCATGCATCGCGGGTCTACCCCAACTGATTCCTCAGCAACGACCTTGTAATCCCGTTGAACGACGATATGCCCTCCCCGACGTCGGCCTCATAAAAGTCTCCTTCCTCCACAAGCGGACTAGGATTCGTCCCGCCCGCATCCGGCAACCGCAGCCCGATGCCTTGCCGCATCGGCACCTCCCGCACGTCGCTCGTAAAGTCCACGGGACCGATGAACGGGTTTGGTGCACGATCACGGTTTATCATTGGGTTGAAGAAGATGTTGGCACGCTCGCGGACGGTGTAGTAGTCCAGGAACTCGTCGAGTTCGCTGCCGGGTGTGGTTTGGATGGATGGGGGACCGAGGCCTGATGAGAGGCGGTCGCGGTTGTCGAGGCGCGGAGGGGTGAGCAGGTGGACGCCCTCGTCGGCGACGTTGGGATTGATGTTGAGGTTCCCTTGGCCTTGCGGTTGAATGATTTGGGGGTTGGGGTCTTGATTTTCGTTCGGAGCTGGGATCTGGGCTTGGTCGCCGGGTTGTCGTTCCAGCTGGCCGGCGTCCGGGTCGACACGCTGGGTGGGGATGCGCGCCATCTGTCGAAGGTTTAGTGGGCGGCGGCACTGCGGACAGTCGACAACCTGCGACAACCGAAACCCGGTCCGCCCTCTCTGCGTAACGATATCGCCATCCGTCAGCTACTCCCATACACGTACTAACACTCACAAGCATATGCTATCGAGATGCGAGATGGCATGTGAAGGCACTTACAAATCCCTCAGGATCCCGCCGCCGAGGATTGAAACTCGCCTGCCAAAGCCCCGTCATACACTCCGGATGGTACGAATGGCTACAGTACCCAACCCACGTCGTCGTAATCTCCTCCCTCGCAAGCGGCAACTGGCAAATCGGACACTCGAGCTCCGACGCCCCGGACAGCAAATCCTCCCTCACATCCTCGAACAAGCGTCTCGCGCGATCCCACTCCTCCTGCGTGCGCAGCAGCCGCGCCTCCTCCGCCTCCGTCACTCGCGTCAGCCGCTCGTCGTCCATGAACCGCAGCGCCAGCGGATCGATCAGCCTGAAGGAGCCGATGCGCCATTCCACGCCCTCAGTCGGTAAATTGTACAGGCCAGACCGGACGAGCATGCGAGGCGCATTCTCAATGAGACAGTCGTCGTCGCGGAAGAACTCCCAGATGATGTTCTGGTCGAGCGCGCGGTCGTCGTAGTAGTTGACGTTGACGCCGAGCCGGCGGACGTTGTAGAAGCGGAACTGCGTGCCCGTGTCGAAGTCGTAGAGCTTGTAGCAGGACTCCGGGATGCGCGTGCCGTCATGGGAGTCCTGGCCGAATATCGCGACTTGGGAACGGTGTTCCCGCCCGTTCTCGTCCTCGACTATGGCATCGCCTTGGATTTCGAAGGCAAAGTTTTCCCATTCGGGGACGTCGGGCGGCTGCGCGGCAGCTGGCATGAGGAGCAGGATGGCCGCGGTGGACAGCCACGCGGGATATCTCATGTCGGTGGTGTATTCTGCATGTGGCCCTCAAAGATCCCGATGTTTACATTGATCGATCTCAGCCTGCGGTTCAGCTCGATGGTATCACAGACCGTGCGAGTGGAGCCGCATGCGTGCTCTTGCGCGTGAGTTGCGGCGTATACGCTGATAAGAGAGATTTTCCAACGTCTGAATCCTTAGAGGCGGTTCGCAGGCTAGACGTTACATTCTAGACGCCCCTGTTTGAGGTAATTGTTATCGTGGTCTGCACCATCCGATAGAAGCAACTTCGCCATACTTTTTGGTGATCGATCGCGAGACTGGTGGTATGAATGCATCGAGTCAATGGCTCTTGCTTAAAGTAGACGTCTGCGCATGTCGATGTTCAATGCTTCACGTCACGATCCGGATCCTTAAATTATTCCATATAAACATATGTGAAGTAGACTTACAAGTCAAACTCCCACGGGGATCTACAGCGTAGCTTTGCTTCTTTGCGGACCCTGTCACTGACTTAACTTGGCTAACTGTGCAGCTGCATATACATGTAGTACGTTAGCTCGACTTTGGGGTAGCGTAACTTCAAAATGAGCTGTAGACCAAGTTGAAGGTATTTCAATCGAACATTTTACGAACCAAATCTTAAAATGAGTACATGTGCACATATTCTCATAGGCCAACACGGCGAAGATCGAGATTAGATCGGTTATAGAGATATTGGAGTGCACACCTTCCCGAGCGTTCTAGAATTTTTATGCCCTTAATATAATATACTGGAAAGAATTCTAGAGTAACTATAGCTAGGATATCTGCTGGGAGATCTCGAGACGCGACCAGGCGACCGAGAATATATCTACATCGATGAAGCTTCAAACCCCGATATATAATTGGTATCGATGAATTGACTATTATAATCATCCGCCCCGCAATATTACCGCTCCTTATATGTCTATCGATGTATTTCTGTCTCGTGATCGTCCGGCGAGTAGACATTCGTGATACTTCGGTGTGAAAATAAAATCTACACACCAAAGTAGTCATGGATGCCAGCTTAGATGAAGATTGACGCTGAGAGATCTCGATTGGCGCTCTCGCCCGCGCCTCAGGACATGATATCGCTCTGCAATATTTATGTACGCATCGCGCTCAAGATTGAGCGATCCTCGATAATGACGATTATTATATATACTGTAGAAGCGTTGAAGCTCACCGTTGATGATATACACGGAGCTGCACCATGATACGCGCGTTGTAGATATAATTAATAATTAGCTCTCGGGACGAAGTTGTTAGCGCGACAAGACGAGCACGTCGATGCCAATGCATCTATCAAATAAGTCGTGTCTATGGATCTGTAATAGAAACATGCGCCACTATGGTACTTGTATTTCGGGATGGGCCTGGCGAGCGTGCTGAAGACCAAATATCCCTCTTGGGTCGATCGACTCGCAGCTCCGCAGTGGACAATCCAGATCGGCGGATGTATTACAATATTGAAACGATTGCCCATTCCCCATTGCCAGCGGCAAAACTGCTTCAGCGTCCTAGACCGCCATAGAATTTACTGGGAACGACTTCAAAGAAATCCAGCCATCACAGCCGCTTAGACTCAAGATCTCAAGACCGAATGATATATCTATTTTGACAAATCTTAACCGGCTACTATGCCTACGACAATCGACAACCTACCACAAACGGTGCTCACGCGCATCGCCTCAGAAATAGAATTCACCTCCCTCTATAAAGCCGTCTCTTGGCTCCCGACCTTCACGAACTTCTGGACGGAAATCAGTCTTCAGGAGCGGCACGGAATCCTAAAGAAGGCCCGCGCGCTCGAAGACGAACCGTACATGGACACCCTCACCTCCGAGGAACTATACACCGTGCAGGGCCTCACTTGGGCGGCGCACGCGGGTGCAAAAGCGGCCCTCACCGCCCGCTTCAGGGCCGCGCTACACAACTGCTACTTGTACGAAGACTTAATCAAGGTTATGCGTGAATTTGAAGATGTCGCAAAGCTGCCCTTTGTCGACCCGAACTACTTTCGCAGCGTCGCCGTGCACATCGTCCTCATGTCCAAGGCCGCTGCATTCCACGTCGGGCCCAACGGCGGCGACGTTCTCCGGCTGGGAAACCGCATCTACCGCCACGGAAGCCTACTCGTGCACGCGAGCACGCTATCCACCGTCCGCCTGCTGGACATCTGGTACCAGCTCGACGCGTTCGACGAGTACGTCTGCGCGCGGCATAATCCTTACGCATGCGACGTTGAAAACTCCCGCGTAGACCTTCAGGACCTACCTGTACGGTCACAGTGGTGCGGCGACCCCGTGCGGTGCAGGCACACCGTATTCCTCAGCGTCCAGACGGGCATTTTCAGCGATTTAAAGCGTTGGTTGGATCACATGTGCCTCGCGCAGTACAATAACACGGTAATCGTCGGCGAGCACGAGCTGTGGATCGCGGGCCATGCCGCGCACCGGGGGATCAGGTTCCTCGCCGGCCAGAGGAGACCTACGACGATACATCCGGCGGGTTACGCGCTTATGAGGGAATTCGTGCTGAACCGCTTTGGGGCGCCGTACCAGTTCCAGCCGGATTGGCCGGCCGATTGCAATGCTGAGATGCACGAGCGGACGCGGAACGAGGCGAAGGAGACTGCGGTAAATGTCGCGACGTTCACAGATGATGCGAATGCGCGGCGCGTGGCGCCGTGGCAGCTCGGTCCGCTCTTGGGGTTGTAGTTGCGGTGCAAGCGATGATGTTCGAATTGGTGGTCGTAGGATTATTCAATATGTCGTACCGTTAGAAATATCGTGCGTCATGGTATTCTCGACCGTCGAAAATGCTCCCTGTGGTGTCGATGTATGGGTATGTATACGTACCGTCGGGAGCTCTATATACGAGCGTGCAGACATTTTGTGCGTACGAGTCATGAACTATAGACCCGATCGAAAACGAAATGACAACGTATGAAAGCCAGACCAATCCTATTTCGCAATACTAGCCCTCCTATCACATATTACCGAAGTAAGGAGGGAGATACGTCGTCCTGAGGCTAGTGAATAGCTAATAGCTGGGTGTACTTCCGACTATACTTTCATGCACTTGGTCAGGATGCTGCCGCCAAGGCCGTCGTATTTCCCAAAGCGGCAAGGTAGCACAGGCGGCCACGCCAAGCTATGATTCATTTCTCGTCATCCGGCAGCCATCCAACTCACTCTGACCACCCCAGCCATCAGACACACACTCTGCCGCCGCCGCATGATTTCATTCTGCCAGCATGCAGAACTTTTTCTTTTCGTCCATTAGATTTTAGTTTGGAGCGTTTCCTTGGTAATGGACTTGGGCTGCGGAATTTCCGTGGGCCGAGAAGGGGAAGTCTGCGGGTCCGTCGGAACGGTGGATTTTACCCACCTTAACGTTTCGAGCAACATCATGATGATTTCAGTTTGTGTGTGCGGGGCGTGATATTGTGGATTCACTTTTCGGATGTCGAGTGTATTGTTACCGCTCTTTGCGTTTGTAAGCTGTGCTTCACTATATCCATCAATTGTATACTATTGAATTATCAAGTCATCGAAAACTGTATATCAAAGTTGAATCTATAAGTAGACGGATGTTGTAGGACCGTGATGTATATTCTTGATGTAGAGTACCGGTAATTTGCGATATCGATAATGGAAGTATACGCATGGTGGATAACAATGGCGTATGCAATGGGGTAGACTTGGATGTATCCAGCAGTCGACTCTAAAACAGCAACGGTAAGAGCGTGTGTATCTATTCGCGTCCACTCTTCACAAGAGTACATGTATACGGACGGACGGACGGACGAGCTGGATGATGGATACCTCAATCTCTACGGAAGCCCAGGCTCATTCTATCGAACAATCCATTGTAAGCCTCGTGCATGAGGAATTAACAGCTGACATCGACTGATTATACTCGTTCCGTCCTTCCCCTCCTATTGATCCATCTCGACCGATTGTAATTATAATTATAAATCATCATGATATCAATTGATAAGATCAGGCATGGGCTGTATATATCGTCCCGCTTATCTTTTGCACTTATGTCTACGTGTGGATATAATATGTGGAGGAAGTCATCGCTAACGCCATTCCATTACCTCTAAAATATACAAGAAACGAAGCTATCGACTCGATCACTGCTGCGACCGATTACTACTACTACTACTATCGCCCCGTACCCTTCAACGCAGAACTGTTACCGTTCCTCGCCATGACCTCGCGCAAGACCTGACCCTCCGCCTCCTTCCGCGCCAGCAACAGCCGCAGTTCGTCGCGTTCCCTCGTCATATCCGACAGGGCAGCCTCGAGCTCCGAGATCCGATCGACTTTCTTCTGGCGGTACTTTTTCGCCGCAATGTTGTTGCGGAAGCGTTTGTCGAGGACGGCGGGGGAATCTGGATCCTCGGGCGTTGTTGAGAACGCGGAGGAGATGGTGGCAGCGGCGGTAGCAGAGAGCTTGGGCTTCGGGCCCGGCTTGGCTTTCTGCTTCTGCACGCGGTAGGACGAACCCTGCTGCGAGAGCACGGGTGTCGACAGCTGAGACGGCGGGTTGCGAACGGAGGAAGGAGAATTGGACGATGGCGAGGACGAAAAGGACGAGGAATCCTGCATCGGCGATGCGGACGACATCGTGGCGGTGGGGGTCGCGAACAGCGGCAGACCCATCGCGTACTCTGTCAGCGGGAGGGATTGCGCATGCGTTTGTTGTAGCGAGAAGAGCGACTCCAAATCGATATCTTGCCCCGCGGACGACGCGAACGACGACTCCGCGGTGAGAGTGCTTGAACTGTGCAGATCGAAGGGCAGTTGGGACTCTAGATCCCCCGAGCTGCCCTGTGAAGACGACGTATTCGTAGCGGCGTCCTCGTCGGCGGCCGTCCCGAAGCCCGCAAAGGCATCGGCATTGCCGCCCAGGAGATCGAAGCCGGTAAACCCGAGATCGAAATCACCAGCTGTAGCGGAAGACGTAGAAGAAGAAGAGGTAGAAGTAGCAGCGGCGGCGGCGGCTGCGGCGAAAATATCAACGGCGAGGAAATCCTGCAGATTACAATCGATATCGCCAATGACGGCGGGTGCGAACGACGAAGAACAAGAGGAAGAAGCATCAAAGTACGAATCATGACAGCAATGGCCCCCGTGGCAGCTACCACGGTGGCGCCCGGGTGCCTTCCAGCCCCTGAGGCTGGAAGAATGCGACGACGAATCGTGATGGGAAAGCGGTTGCGTACACCGAAACAGACATGTTGACAAGGTAGGGTTTTCTTCTGGACTACTCGAAGGTCTCAACCTGGAGACCCGTGGGGAGAAGCGGACGCGGTTGTAGTAAGCACCCCGTGAACTGTTCGGGGGCCCTCGACGGTGAGGAGGAGATGAAAGCTGGAGGTTGTGGGATGCTGAAGAGCAGGCGCTCTGTGGGGAGAGAAGAAGAGGAGAAGGAGTAAGTGGGCCTGGGGATGGTGGCGAGCTTTTAAGCTGGACGGGGAGAGCGAGCTTTCTGTCCGGCAAGGGAAGCGGCGCCAAGGACGGCGAGCCGGGGCCGTTTGCATAGGCAGCTGGGCCAACTATGACTCTGAGCCTAATGCACCTCAGCCTCTCGTACGGTGCTAGCAGCAGAAACCCTGTCCGCTCGACGATTTGAGTTACATCACATCGGGAATGTACAAGGCAGCGGGAGATTGATGCCGTTATACGAAGTATTGTGTGTACGCGGTAGCTACAACAGTCTGGAGATGATGATGATAGCGGAGTCCAATTGCTTCCCGATATGCTCATGAGCCTTCAATCCCAGCATCCCCACACCCGGCAACCTTGCCCATTCGTCCAATGCTATGCCTGTCCAACGATCTAACTACCGACTAGATATACACGGATGCCAGTCTCACTCTCCACGTCACTTCTTCCCTCTCAGCATCCCCAGAACCGCCTCCCCATCCGGCGAGGGTACACCTAATACCTTCGCCTCCACTCCGGACCCCCTCCCGTCCTCCCAGCAGCACCGCTGCTCCATCCTCCGCTGCCGCCGGGGGCGACTCTCCTCCGTGGCGGCGTGCCTCCGATCCCCTTGAATCCGCCGTTCTTCACACCGACAAGATAGACGACATACAAAATCCCCGCAACAACACTGTACCAGATCAATGTCGCGATAATCGAGCTGATGATGTAGAACGACACGACCGCCCCGCCGAGCAGCACCCAGGGGTTCTGCTCGCCGGCCTTCTGCGCGATCCAGTTGAAATCTATCTCTATCCCCGCCAGCTGGAAGTTCTGGGGTAATCCCCCGTTATTACCAGCCGCTGGCTGCTGCCCGGTCGCCTGCTGAAGGTAGCTCAGCGCGTTCGACAGCGTGAACGGACTGCCGCCGCCCTGCTGCCGTGGCGGAAGTGGAGGCGGGGTGGCGGGCGTCTGCGGCGGGGAGGCTAGGTTCGAGAGGTAGTTCACAGCGTTGCCGAGATTGAAGCCGTTGTTGTCGGTGACGGTATCCGGCACGGGTCTGTTATTAAATCCGCCGGGCACGCTGTCCGCATCGTCAGCAGCTTGCCCGTCCGGCTTGATGATGCCGGCGCGGGAGCCGATGAACGACGCAGCACTGCCAAGGGCGCTGCCGACCGCCGCTGCGTTCTGCGCGTTGAAGATGGACCCCATAACGTTGCCCGAGGGTGTCCGCTGCGTGGCACCGATGCCGTCTCGAGGCGGTATAGCGCGCGAAGGGGACCGGCTCGGGGTCCTGTCCCGACGACGACTACCGGTGGCAGTATAGCTAGCGCGAGAGCGGGAGGCGGAATCCGCAGAGCTCTCGGACGGGGTGCGGACGTGGCGGTATGAGGTGCGTTTGAAGCTGGCGTCGGGGGTATCGAATGCGAGAGGGTCAAAGTCGGAGTCACGTCTGATGCCGCCGTGGGTGCCAGCTTGCAGAGACGGAGGGAGGTCATAGGAGGAGGCGGACGAGTAGGAGGGCGTCGGGGCGCCCGGCGAGCTTAAGAACGGGTTGTTCGAAGCGGGACTAGCTTTAGGGACGACTTCTGGGACGATGCCTGGCGTGCTTGCGGAGGAAGGCGTTCTGCGATGGTATGGGACATGTCAGCGAATGTTCGACGGAGCACGAGAATGCAGTAGACGTGGCTGGGTGCGAGGATACGTAGCTGGAGCTGTCGCATGCCGTCGAGCTCGAGTCGCACAGCGTGCACAGCACAGCAGCCATGATCATAAGCAGGCAACCCCCAAGGCCAGACGCTCTGGATCAGAGGAGAAGAAGGGCGGTTGTGGGTGCCCGCATGCCCATGTTTGCAGGGCCGAAACAGCCAGCTGCAGCCAGACAGGCATCGCCAGCAGCAGGCCGCCATCACGAGACCCTCACGACTAGCGCACTTCCCCAGCATTCATGCCAATCCGGCCCGCACCACAAGAAGGGGAGAAAGGCCCCACAAACGGCGGTATAACATAGCACGCAGTACTTAAAGGGCTAGACCTACCTGTCGACGTCGCCCTCGGCCCGCCAGCCCTCGAAGCCCGGCATCGACTGCAGGCCGGAGTAGCTGCCAGCCGGCGGGACCTGCGTCCGCTTCGTCGGCGAGTACGACCGGAAGGGATAATCCGACATCCTAAGCGACGGTGCTCTGTTTGTAAGATGGTTGTAATCGTGCAGATGGCGTATCCGCGAGGATCGATTCGCAGCCTGCTGTTGGCGTGGCGAAGGCTGACTGATGCTGAACAAGACCTCCGGGCAGCTACCGAGTATATATATAATCCGTCGATAGTATGTAACGAGAGAAACGCCAATCGAGGCGGCTGCGAGCGAAGGAGTACCGTGGCCTGAAGCTCCGGTCGGCGGGGGTTACGTAGCCGCGTTACGTGTGCAGTCGGTGGTCGGGCGGATGCTCCGTGATCGAGATCGAGGCGAGGGCGAGGACGATGGATTTCCGTCCCTTACGTAGCGTTTGGTGTTTGCTGGCTACAACGCAGCGCCAGCGATTCCAACTCCCTCGCATGTGAGCGCTATCTGCACGCCGGACGACAGGTTATCACATTTGCATTCGAAGGCCAATTCGAATTGCACGGAGGCGGACACCGCTGTTGCGTCTGTACTATGGCAGCTAAAGTCTGACGCTGTGAATGCTGAAAACGGGCACCGACGGAGGCAGCTAGACCCGAACTCGGTCCCCGCGGATAGCTCCAAACCTGTCATAGTACCACACTGTCAAGCCGAGTATAATGTCGTATCTTACAATATCTGCACGCCAGACCTCGATAAGATACGTAGGATATCATCATGACTTCAACAGTACTAATACATAGTTTATTCTTTTAGTCATATCTCCGCCGCGTTGAAGCGCTTTTTCATAAATGCATCAACTACAAATGCAACAAAAACCCCATCCATACAGTACAGAAATCAAGATTAAGAAGAAACTAGATTGAAAACTCCATGTTAAATGTAGCCAGTGCGGCCCCAGATGTTAAAAGGGGCGGAATATTGGGTATTGATGTTGAACGGGATAACAATATTAGAAAGGACGTCCGCGAAGAAACTGCCGATTGACCGTCGTGTCCACGTGGGAGCTTGCGCGGCTCGCAAGTTGGCAGCTGTCAAATTGACAGATACCCGTGCGGTGGATTCGGGATGATTCACAGTTCGCACACATCAGAACCCGGATGAGATGCTTCCGTTATTCTCGTCAAGACTCGCCCTCCTCAGGGACAGGGTCGCAAGTGCAGAACAGATGCGTGTCGCCGTACGCTAGTTCCCCACGATAGTCAGCAATCACATCCTCAATCGACCTAACTTTGAAAAGAGTCGCTAGCTCAGGCACTCACCATCATCTACTCTCGCCACTGACGGCCAAAACTTCTTCTCCCGAAGATGCGGCAGCGGATACGCCGCCCGCTCCCGCGAATAGCCCCTCGTTTTCCACACCTCCTCTCCCTGCAGCAGATCCTTCATCGGATGTGGTGCCATCTTGAGCATATTCACATCCTTACTCGCCTTCCCTTCCTCGATCTCGCGGATCTCCTGCCGGATCTCGATCAGCGCGTCGCAGTACCGGTCCAGCTCCTCCTTGCTCTCGCTCTCCGTCGGCTCGATCATCAGCGTGCCGGGCACCGGCCAGCTCATCGTCGGCGCGTGGAAGCCGTAATCCATGAGCCGCTTGGCGATGTCGACGACTTCTATCCCCGCCGTCTCCTTCAGCTCTCGCGGGTCCAGGATGAACTCGTGCGCGCACCGGCCGTTCTCGTTCGTGTACAGGATCTTGTAGTGCGCGCTGAGCCGTTTGGCCATGTAGTTTGCGTTCAGCAGGCATACTTGCGTCGCGTACTTGAGGCCTGCGGCGCCCATCATCCGGATGTACGACAGGCTGATGGGGAGGATGCTCGCGCTGCCGTATGGCGCTGATGAGACGGGGCCGATGGTGTTGGAGGCGCTGGAGCGCTGGTATTCGCCGTCTGGGTGTGATGGGAGAAAAGGGGCGAGGTGGCCCGCTACGCATACGGGACCGACGCCGGGCCCGCCGCCGCCGTGGGGGATGCAGAAGGTTTTGTGGAGGTTCAGGTGACAGACGTCGGCTCCGAGGAAGCCGGGGGATGTCAGTCCGATCTGGGCGTTCATGTTGGCGCCGTCCATGTAGACTTGTCCGCCGTTGTCGTGGACGATCTTGATCGCGTCCTTGATAGCGGGCTCGAAGACCTAAATATGTGCGACAAACAACTGGTCAGCTTTCGTGGTATCCTTCAAGATATCAGGAGGAAGCGGTTATGCATACTCCATATGTGGACGGGTAGGTGATCATGACACCCGCAAGCTTATCCCCGAGGCCTTCCGCCTTCTTTTTCAAATCTGCGATATCCAGATTGCCGGTCTTCGGATCACACTTGACCGAAGCAACCTTGAAACCGACCATTGCAGCACTAGCAGGATTCGTGCCATGCGCGCTAACCGGGATCAGAACTGTATCCCGCTGGCCCTGACCGATCGACTTGAGGTAGTTACGGATCATCCTGAGGCCCGTGAATTCACCTTGCGCTCCAGAGTTGGGCTGTATGCTGCAAGCATCGAACCCGGTGATGTTGGTAAGATACTCTTCTATCAGTTCGACCTGTTTCGTCAACAGACCGGTTGTATCACGCTTGGCCATCGGATGAAGGTTGGCCAGCTCGGGATACGACAATGGGACCATTTCGGCGGTAGCGTTCAGCTTCATGGTGCACGACCCGAGAGGAATCATGGTGTGAGCGAGCGAGAGATCCTTGGATTGGAGGTGGTGGATATATCTCAGCATTTCCGTCTCGGAGTGGTGGGTGTTGAAGACGGCCTGCTCCAAGAACGGGGTCTCTCTTGCGAGAGCCTTTCGAATCTGGCCCATCTCACCCGAGTCCACGACGTCCTTTGCTGCAGATTCCAAGATGGTTTTCACATGGCCAATGTCAACGGGCTTCTTCGGACCGTTTCCTTCCGGGCTCGACCTTTCTTCTGGTGCCTTCGCACCCTCGGCTTCCGACTTACTGGCCGACCCCTCGCCAGATACGTGCCCTCGATGCCACTCCACCCCGCCAGGACCATGCTTCATGAATCGAACCAGCAGCACCGTGATATCGGACCACGTCACCGTCTCGTCAAACGAAAGCCTTGTGGCCGGTTTCCCGTCGATTTCCGTCATCAAAGTCGCGCACTTTGGTTCCATCCCAAAGTATTCGAATGCCGAAGCGGCATTCTTGGACGCAAAGCTCACTTTGACGGTATCGAAATCGCTCTCTTCGATCAAATCTTGCGGCCAGCCGAGCTGGACAAGGGCTTTGACAAAGACCTGCCGCATGGAAACCACGCTCTGGGCAATCTGCTTCAGACCCTGAGGCCCATGATAGACAGCGTACATGGCGCTCATATTCGCGAGCAGGGCCTGTGCCGTGCAGATGTTGCTAGTTGCCTTCTCGCGTCTGATATGCTGCTCGCGGGTTTGGAGCGCCAGACGGTAGGCCTTGTCGCCCAATCGGTCCTTCGACGCTCCGATCAGACGGCCGGGAAGCTTCCGCTTTTGCTTGTCCGTCGTGGCGAAGAATCCTGCATGCGGTCCACCCGCTCCCATCGGCACTCCGAATCTCTGAGCGCTCCCGAAAGCTACGTCCGCACCCCATTCGCCGGGAGGCTTGAACAAAGTGAGGGCTAATAGATCCGTAGCGCAGCAGACTATACCGCCCTTCTGGTGGATCGTCTCGGTGAAAGTCGGGAGCCATTCCCCAGTGTTCCCATTGACGTCCGGGTACTGGACCATAGCACCAATCATGTCGCCGTCGCCGATCAATTCGTCGAGGTTTGACTTTTCAAGATCCGCTACCACGATCTTGATGTTGAAACCTTCGGCGCGAGGGTATAATCCGGCAATCGTCTGTGGGAACATTTTGTCCGACACCAGGAAAATTTTCTTGGTCGACTTTTGCTTCGAGGCTGAGAGAGACGCGTAGGCGAACGTCATCGCCTCCGCTGCGGCGGTGAGTTCATCAAGGACAGAGGCATTGGCGATTTGGAGGCCCGTTAGCGACGTGACCATCGTCTGGAAGTTGATCAGCGATTCCAAGCGGCCTAGAAAGTGGCAATTGATACGATTAGATGTTGTCTTAACCCATTAGCAAAATATAAGACCCGGTGGAGCTTTGAGTACCTTGGCTGATTTCCGCTTGGTAAGGGGTATAGCTGGTATACCACTCCGGACACTCCAATATGTTCCGCTTGATGACCTCTGGGACCTTGGTGCCGTAATAACCCATCCCGATCAACGACTTCGGGCTCTTGATAGACGCAGCGATTGTCTGGCTCACGCGAATCCATTCGCTCTCAGAGAATGGGCGAGATCCGACCTCCAATTCTTTCTCCGACCTGATCTGCTCTGGGACGACGCTGGCAACGAACGCTTCCAGTGAGTCCACTCCAAGAGCTTCGAGCATCTCCTTGACATCTTTGGGATCCGGCCCAATATGCCTTCTCGGCAGCGAGTCAAGGTTTGGAATCGGTTCCTGCGCGTGGAGCAATGGCTGACCCTCGAAGAGGGGTTTTTCCTGCAGAAACGGAGGCGTTATGGAAAATCCCCGGTATCTGTAAGGGAGAACCTTGGGCTGTGTATTCGCTGCGGGATTCTGGGTGGTCGTCGCTGTCGTCGACAGGTTTGGAGACGAGCTGAGGAGGCGAGTCGGCTGCCATTTTGAGATCAGATGCGCACGCGAGCGAGCTGCAAGTAGCTGTCGCGTGGGATGCAGCGTCCGAGTTGAGACTCTCAGAAGCGGCGTCATTGCGACGTATCAGGCAAACGCCTCGTGGATCCACTGCACTGCAGTCCAGAAGAGCGGCCGCGTGGTGACTGCGATGCTGGCAATGGCTGCTGGAAAGAATCAACCCGGAGATAACAGAGACGGAAAGAGTATCAGCTTCAAGCAGACGACCGAAGGGATATCATGGGTGAAAGGCGCATGTGCAGCGTGGAAGGAAGGTTGTGGTTGAGGGAGAAATTTTCGCGATAGTGGTACTAGAGAGGTCCGAATGTCATATCAGAGACAACCACTGGCCACCGTTAACGTGTGATACCGCCGCACAGACGGGACCCTAGCCCAGTCGGAACGTTAACATGACTTGGTGCTCCCGATGAGAAGGAAAAAAAAAAAAAAAAAAAAAATCTAACTAACTTTTCAAAGCTCGCGGACCCCATCGCAATTCGGCTATCGATGGAGCTCCAAATGCGAGCTACAAAATATCGGATGCAGCTGGAGGGGCAATTGTCCCTCATTGCATCAAACTGGTTAGTCGCGCATTGCGTCCACCGATAAGCAAGGGACCCGCCGCCAGAATCTGCAGCTTCGACCACAGCAGGCCATCTTCACACCAGCGCCCGCAGAACGCTCCGCACTCCGCGTCGACGGCCAGCCAACCAGACGCAGAAGAGTCGCATATTCTGCACCATCGCCATTCATCCGCCGTGCAGCACGATAACGGGAGAACTCGGGCCAGCTGGCGCCGCATCGTCGCTCGGTGGGTTTCCGAGAGGTCGACGCTGGAGTTCGGGCCCCGCCAAGGCCCTCCGGCAACGCATCGGTCTCTTTTCGATTCTTTCGCGATGAAAGTCTCCGACTGGAAGCACGGTTCGGCCAATTGTTGATTGGTCCTGCATGGCGACCCCGAATGCCCACATCGGGCATCTGGACGGGTTGGAGCCTACGGGAGAGCCTGCGCGAGCACCCTTGCGAAGCCCGCTGCCTGACTTCGGATGACTGTTCGGTGTTCGTCGAGCTACCAAGCTGGGCCAGTCTTCAAGCGTTGTATTGTGGTTACAACGCACAGATGTCGTGGTTCCAGTCTTGACCCTCGTGGTTCCTGGTCTCACAACCCAGCCGCACAGATCTCCCAAGAGTTTGGCTACGATACTAGTATGCAGAGGAAGTTCTACAGGTAGAGTTTTATGTTAGGTCTTGACACCATCCATCATCTGGACCCCTGGTAGTATACTACCCTTTAGAAATATGTATCTTTGTGGGTTGCGCTGCAGGACTAAGTGTGTAAAATCTAGCTGCAATGTGGACTAGCTACTCGGTAGCTGCGCGGCAGTACCTAAACTCGCCTCAGTCGTATATATACCCAGGTATACATTTGAATCAAATTCAGATACTGAAATCTTACAGTGCGGGGCTTTATATATGGTCATCGCCTATATACATAGGGGTCCTTACCGCAATGTGTTCATGTCTATATCTGTGCCTGTGTTTGTATACTACTTCCAGCTGTATCTGCATTTACTTGTATGTATTGTTATTAATCACTAAAACCATGGATACCTAGAATACGTTAACTTTTAACAATAAAGATCAGATAGTTCTTTAATCGAGTAACTTTCTACATTTTTTTTCTTAAGCAGGATTAACAAAAGCCCTCCTTGCAGTCGGGCATACGGGCCCTTTATTAATTCTATTCCGTTAAAGCTCTGTCTCTATTCCGAAATAGATATTTCCGTAATCAGGTCTCTGGTTTATATATCTGTGATTCGTGAGTCTTCTATGGGGGCCAGCGCGCGATGGGTATAAAGGCTCTGACTGCAAGATCCCTTCGTTCGTGGGCATGTTTGCATCTCCATTTTTGTCTATATTTCCTATTACTGCATGCATATACCATAAGTGTCCGGAGAAAACAACATATTTCGGATACCCTTCCGCTCTGGGAGGTTTGCACGTGTGATATATCCTCCCCTGAGTTAGCAAAGGTCTCCTTACAACATTGCCGCACAGGTTTGCCTATTCCGCTGGGTTGTGCATCGTTTCCCGCAAATCAGCTGCTGAATGCAAATCGGCAGGTTATGATATTTTCCTACTCACGTAACCAGGAAATTCCAAATCAGACTGAATCACGATTCTGCTATGGGAGCCTTGCCTAGAATGAGGTATTTGTATTTTGGGTCGGGCAGATTAATAAAGGGTTACAGATTGTGATGTCAAGAAGCAGCAGGCTTTACGAGCGAAAACAATCCTCTTCGCCAGGAGCGATTTAGCTAATTAGCCTCGTTACCCACCCTTAGCTAAGCAGCCTTACGGTACTAAAATCTCTCCTATATTCCCGAAGGTACTCGAGTCAGCCTCGCGAAGACTGCCAGAACCATGAATTTGGGAATCGGCGGTCAAGCATCTACAAAATCCTAAGTCTACGAGAGCGATCAGTCAGCAGATTCCACGTAGAGCCGATCCTTGCTGCATGCTCTGGCCGCGGTGGTTTTATGACAATGCTGCCACTGCTATACATTTCACCGTTCGTACGAACCGTCACCAGCTCTATAATTCAAATATCAGACAAACCGCCTAAATCCATAAAGTGCTGGGAAACTCGGAGTTGACTCCAAAAGAGGCTGCAAGCATGCAGTTAATTGTCATCCTGATGTGATAGTTCCCTCTAGCGCCTGGTATCGATGGTAGATACTTCCGGCCTCCACCAGGCTGGGCTACCGTGCACCCAGCTTCTGATTTACGAAACAGAAGCTGGGTACGAGAGCAGGCTCCACTAGGGGATAAATTCCCGTCGCACGATAGGATTCGACGTGATAGAGCTCCCGTCAGCACCATAGATGTTAACCCTAGAGCGTAGGCGAATTGGAGCGAGGAACTTATTTGTAAGCAAGTCCTATAGATATGGTCAGGCATACGAGATCCCTTTTCTCAGCCCGTATGTCGGGGAAGATGGCCATGTCATTCGCTAACCTGGTGTTTGCGGGCCGCATTTCAGCTCGATTTGCGAGGTAACAACCCGTTCGCGAGCGCCGGTTTCCGAGATCAAAGGGCAGCGGGCTGGCTTCGCGAGGTGGGTGCGAGATCTCATTTGCGGATTTGATGACAATGTGGTCCTGTCGGAACTGAGGCTGACACCTTAATCGAAGCCATTTCCCAGTGTTCCCGCTCAATATCGCATGGCCCGCGAGTCGTCAGTCTCCCGCCCAGTCGTCGCACGACTCGCAGAACTTCCGATTTAAACACAGTTGTACAGCTAGAACATGCCAGCGTGAGACGTACTTCGGAGCGCACGCCATTCCGTCCTCAGGGTCCAAAACGGGGAATTGGTTGGTCACCCGCTTCTCTTCGATCCAGCCGCCAACCGAAAATGTCGACGGGACGTTGGTCACGATCCTATGACATGACCCCTCTGCCGTGTGATGTTCCGACTCATATGTACAGACGTCCAATTAGCTACGGGAGCCCCTAAGTGCCGCGACACGGCCCGCGCACTAGCAGGGAAACTCAGAACGGCTGGCTCAATCTGACACAAAGCAAACGGCTCGAAAGCCGCACATGAGCCCGGACGTAGCGTATGATCCTGGAATTGACAATACCCCTCGAGCCATCCACGGTCTCCACTTGCGGTCCTTTAGGAGACTATAGACATTCTTTAGTCACTCTTGTGTACTTGAAGCGTAGTAGTCGCTCTCAGAGAGCCACCCTCAGCTGAGGATGTACACGCATACGGCCAAGATCATACTCCTAGGTGAATTCAGGTCAGGAGACTACGAACAACAAGAATAGAAGCACCGTGCATGTAACTTACCCAGAGTTTTAGATACGATGAACGCAGCATAGATGATACCCCGTAATACAAATAACGGGCCGGTTGCAGCTACTATCTACCCCAATCAAGAATCATGACTCTCAGACGCGTTTCTGTGACAGCGAGGAAGAGCGAACGTGGACAGAGTCTCCACCAGCTGAAAATCCAAACGTTGCAAACTGTTACCTACATTTAATGACACCAACGAAGCCGGAAAAAGAAACGAAGCAAATGAAGAATGAATGAATGAACTGGAAGCAACTAGAAACAAGCGTCCCAAGCAAACTTAGTAGAGCGTGACGACTGTTGTAAATTTGGTGATTGAGGTCTTTTGTTGCGTTGAGCTATTTTGGCCGCCGCTGACGCCGAAGCTAAAAAAAGGCAACCCCTGCCCAGAGCAACACCAAGGACCACTGGCACCTGAAAAGCCTGAGAGCACGATCACCAAATCAAACACCCACGGGGACCTAACCCACACCCAGGCGCACTGAGAGCTATGGGACCCACCCAGGTATGGAGTTCCCGATCCAAGGGTGCAGAGTGAGCAAGCAGACACGAACCTCGACTAAAACTGCAAGACGCGTGAGAATACCCATTGTCTCGAGGCATGCGGCAGGTCCAAGGCATATGTGTGGCATTGTGCCTGTGCAAATCCCATGTATCGGGATTCTGGAAGGCGATTACCAAGTACTCTCAAGGTATACCCCAGCAGCTTGAAGGCACCGCCAATTGGCTCGGATTGTTCCGCAATATCGACATCGTGCTAACTAACGTGTCGTCGTAGGGCGATAGCCGAGGCATGATACCTACGACGTGTCCCAGTCTTATTTTAATATTTCCTCAGCTGCTCATACCTGTTCTGCTTTCGTATCCTGGGCACGCCGAGTAAATCTCTGCTGTCGCAGCCTTTTATTTACTTGGAGAGGGAAAGTATAGGCTCTCATTTGAAATCGGTGTCAGCATTGTGGTCTAATCGATAACAGGCTGTGGCTATGCGCATACAGACAAATGAAACGACAGGGGCGCCACGCACCTTCCGAAAGCACATGAATTCCTCGGTTTGAAGCCACAGGCCACAGGAATGGGTTAGTGGCTGCGCGGCTCAAATCAGAGGCACTTGGGCTTGTGGCACCATGCACTGTTCGCCCAGGAGGGGTGAGGCTTTCGCACAGGCGTCTCTTGACTCCACCAAAAGGATCCCCTCTTGGTGAGCGAAAGGCGGTCGCTCCCCACTGCCCACTCTCATATCAGCCGGACATGGATCGACCTGCATAGGCATCTGTCCAGACCCTCAGGCCCACACAAGATTGTACCCGGGCAGCCCGGGGAGGAGCGTCCAGACGCGTTTCACGATCCATCGTGCATATCTGCATATGCTGACAATTTACGACGTCTCGCGCGCCACAAACAACCACTTGAGTGGCTGGTGAGATCTAATTCCAGCCACCTCATAATTTATCTTTGGGATCTCTAGGCTAAAGTTTCCGACAATAGGCATCTATTTCAGATCTTCTTGCATGTAACCCTAATATCGCGATTCTCTCACATTCGCTCTTCGATTCGTGATCCAGCTGGCAGTGCAGCCATGGTTAACCGAAAACTATGATCTGATTACCCGCGTCCAGCACAAACAGGTCTAGGAAAGCAAGCCCGAAGCTTCAACGACGTAATGATTCTCCTATCGCAGATGCTAATCATGGGTCCAATAGCGGCCGCTAGCGGTCTGTGTAGGATGGCGGCGGACGCCACGATCATACGATCGTCACCGCCTCAGGCGGCATCCTACCGCGGTATCGCGAAACCCGAGAATCTGAGGCATGCATGAGGCTCCGTATTCAACGGCACCCTAGCCGAAGTATTCCGTCTTGATGTCTCAACCTCGCCGTTGAATGTTTTCGCACCAATCGGAAAGAGTATGGTGCATCGGCGCCTGCCGGACTTTAGTCTCACTGACACAGTAGACGATATCATGAGGTAAGATCGATCATCAATGGGCACAATGGGAGTCAATTACGGGCGAAGGGACAAACAAAGGATTGTTATCTATCACGTTGTGATGTGAGTGTGACTTGACGAAGCACCTAGATGTGATTCTCGGCCCAGCGCGATGCGGAACAACACCGCTGAACTATACCGTACATAATTATTCTCTGTGTGGTTCGTCGAATGCAGGCTGACAGCTAAATGATTAAGGTCCACAGCGGTAGTGACTAATCTATGTGTATGCAAATCAGACAAAATTCTCCTAAGGCAAGGCTCCCTGTACAGCTGAAAAGGTGCGCATCCATTTCTCGAGGTCTTGGTATGTAGTGCGAACTAACAGTTAAGTGGTATTTGAAAGGACGGGTCGTTTGTCAGGGTGGACTCCAAAGTGTCAGCACAGCGGCCAGCAACGAGTTCGGTTAACCTTGTTCCAGAACACCTCTGCAGCGGCGAAACCATAGGACCAGGGCTGCCCGCCGCTGGGAACAGATCGAGCCAATGCTGCCTAAAACTGCTGAATCGCATAATTGAAAATAGAATCGACACTAGAAGCCCATGTGGGGAATCCTGTGGGAATGAACTGTTACGAGAAGAGCTGCCGCTGCTGCCACATGCACTTGACTATCAGTCATATATGTCGGCATCCTGAGAGAGAGCGAACAAGCCTCAGCTGCCCAAAGCTCGCGCATTAGCAGAACACAGTCACAACTGTGCGTCTTGCATAACCGCAAGCCGACGTCGATGCATATACTTGCTGCTGCAGCGGCAATGCTGCGAGGGCAGCCTGTGTGCGAGAGAGGCTCAACATGCCTGGCGGGTAGGGATGAAGCGAAAGGTCGTCCAATTGAGTGCTTGGACCCTTGCTGGGGGCCTGACCTCATTGACTGCTAAGTTGGCAACTCAAAGGGCCTGCAGAGGCTGCTCCGCCCTTTAGGGAACAGCCAACAAGCCTTGTTGACTGGGTGTGATCATAAGAGAAAACCCCATAGCTTTCGCAGAGAGCGAACGTTCGACTGCAAATGCACCCACCACCCTCTTTGGCCTTAGGCTAGGGCCGAATGATGCAACCAGCTGTGATGCACTAACGAGAGCAGGCTCAGGTACACGGCGAGGCCTGGGACTCTGGGTTAAACATGGTTCCTGCAAGTCGGAGAAACCGTGTGGGATGCTCTCTTTCGCTCTCTGATATCGCGTCTCTACGGTCGTCCCACAGGCCTATTGAATTTCTTGTCGCGACAGCTACTGGTTCACCGCGTACTACGACAGATTTGAGCTCGAGGTACTACGGGAAGGCGTATTGCCTACCACTCCTGCGAATCAAATGGATCCTGGGGAAAATTTTTGCGACGTTTTCAATTCATTCGCAATCCCGATACTTAAGGACGAGATGACCCGGCCCCGAGGTGCTCGATTGGACCATATATCATGCATCGAGAGGACTAGGAACTCGATCTCCAAGATTCAGACGACCCCCCAACGGCTACGACGGATAAACGTTGGCGGCAGCATAACCTTCCCTTCAGCACACCGCCCCATTGGTCGCTTTCGCTCAACCTACGCCCCTGGGTGCCCGTGATTACAACTCTGCCACCTATCCGGCTTGGACACGAAGAGCTAAGAACAACTTCCCAAAGCCGCATCAAACAACCTGGCCTGGAGCCAGTGCGGGATAGACCTAGGCTGTTGGCCACCGCAGTCTTGATCTTGAGGCCGTATCTTCAAGCTAGCGCTATAGCGGCGCAACTTCAACAAAAGAGCAGGCGAAAGTGAAGTCTTAGGTAATCTCTAGGCGGCTTAGCACAGGGACGCGAACCTCTGAATATCGGACGGCCTCGAGATATTATCGGGGAGCTATATATTAGAAAACCGACACCACCAGAACAAGGGCAATCACAGCGCTAATATTAGCAAGAGTCGACTGCGAACACCTTCGCGCAGTTTCAAATATTCGTTTACCCATTGACGATACACACCGCTCGTGGCCCGGGTTCTGAGCAAACGACTGTCTGTAGAAGACACAGCAACACCACACCACTGCGTCCAACACTTTTTGTTTTTTCGCCACATAGTCGACTCGTTCCTTCGCTCTCGCGCGCACCTGGTAGACAGCGCCTCCCTGTCCCAAGAGTTAAACCACGAC
Organism: Drechslerella dactyloides; assembly: GCA_020064725.1. Classification (NCBI taxonomy): domain Eukaryota; kingdom Fungi; phylum Ascomycota; class Orbiliomycetes; order Orbiliales; family Orbiliaceae; genus Drechslerella; species Drechslerella dactyloides. Next base: position 3,663,832 of record JAGTWJ010000001.1, read on the forward strand.
CTAGTTCTGGGCAATCGTTTTTCCATAGCCGCTATTTTAGAGCGAAGTGCTCTCGAGTATATATCTTAAAACGCAAAATATCTTGTCGTTCAGTCCTGTCTTTCCGCCACAAGCCAGTCGCGGAACGGGCTCAACTCCACGAGGTAAGGCTTTCTCTCGCTCTCGTTGACTAGTGTCCCTCTGCTAGATGCCAACTTGAGACCGAAATTTTGTCATACCCTCCCGGCCTGCATATGCAGGTCTAACCTTGCGTACGGAAAAACTATATAGCTATGCAGCATTGAAAAACTATTCCGTGACTTAACATCTTTCACATCTTCCCTGTTGCATTTCATTCGAGAAGAAACTATCTCTAGCTTGCTCTTTCGAAGGATCTACTACCCTTTTATTCGTCACACCATTGACCCTTTCATAAATAGGGCCGATTTCGCGCTTTACGACACCAGCCGGACACCAGCCGGACACCTCGTGGAGTGGATTATATCAATCACCGTTCATAACTTTTGCTTTCTCGAAGACAAGCAAGCCGAACAACCAAGTCATTTGTTATCTATCGTATACGACTTTTTGTAGCCCCAGAACCAAATCGTCTCCTGAATCTCGATAATGGCTTCCGCCTCTCCTATGGACTATTCAATCAGCAGCATGCCGAAAGCTAGCAAATTAGAGTACTTCAAGTGCACACAGTGCCGGAAGGACAGACAGAAGGTGAGTCCTTCTAAGAACCCCTTCGCACATGGGATACGTGGTGGCGATGGCCCTCTATTGTCGACGTTCAAGTCACGCAAAGAGGGGTTTCAAGACCACATGTCCAAGCTATCCCCTTTTCTGCAAACCCGAGCTCTCCCCCTAAACCAAAGAAACAGATTCTAACAATGTTTTCCTCCGTATAGTGTGTCCCCCGTGAACGACCATGGCCAGGCGTCAAATGCGACAGATGCATCAAGTACGGCTACGCCTGCTCTGCGAATGTCTCAAAGTCGGGCGAGGAGCCACCCGTCTACCGCACTCGAGCGATGTCGCAGGCACACGCTCATCATGCGTCGGCGGCTGTCTCGCGAGCCCTACTACCCGCAGAAATATATACTACCGGGCCGATGGTCCCAGGTCTCCCTAGCACGACACTCGGGGACTATCTCGCGGACCCAGCACTATATGCTGCGACCCTCAGTATGTCAACTTCGCACATCACACCAACCCATACCTCGCCACCTCCGCTTTCGCGGTCCCATTCGACCTACGATTTCGTCCAGCCAAGCCTGCTGCAGGCTCCGACTGTCGCGTTCGATTGGTTGCTCTCGATCAATTTTCCAAACTACGTGTATGAATACAACTACTTGACCGTGGAAGATAATAACGCAATCCGCAGACTCTATCGGGCACTTGAGAAGCGGAAAAATAGCATCAATAAACACAACATGTTTCAAATGACGGGGCAAGTCGACAGCTTTTATCAAGAAGTTGCTGGTACATCGCAGCGACGCTCCTCCTCTCACTGGGACTATCAGCAGACCGCACCAGGAGCTATGCCGACCAATCCTATCGCAAATCAGGATAGGAGAGGCGCGCGGTGGCAGTCACTTGTGGACACTCTGTCTCCCGAGATTCTCCTGATTGACCCCTATGCTTCAAACGTCTTTCTCAGCACGCTCGAGCATAGCAGCGATGATGACTTTGAGCTCGCCAAGGCGTCAGTTTGCAGTCCCGGTAGTCGAACTTGGGAGATCTGCTTAAAATTAACAGGCGTCCACAAGATGATTGTCGACCTCGAAGAAGGGAAATCAAACCTTTCCTTGGAAGTCCGCAAGTGGATCGCAAATGAAATCCAACGAAGAGTTCATGAAGCTATCCCAACAGTTTACGCTGGTTCGTCTCGAGGAAGTGCCCAGAGCCTCCACAGCGAAATGGGACATCCCCTAGAATGAGACCGACAAACGTCTCCTACCCCCACGCCTCCCAATAATCCCGGGAATTCTGAGGCACAAATTTCACCTGATGGCTTACATCCACTGCACAAATCAGTCGCAGTCCCAGCGCGAGAGAGTTTTCCCACTTCGTCGCACATAAACCCGAAACAACAGAAGGGTGTCTCACGGCGCTTTCGCTCTTTTTCCATTTCTTTGATCTTGTTCTAATCCTTTCATAATATTTTCTTTCCGCCCCGATCTTAACTTCCCCTTACCCTTGCCGTCAGCCGCCAAGTTCTCCTCTCATTTTCATGTATCCGCCGTAAATTCTCTGCTCTTTCCTTTCAAAACCCAAACTTTCTATTCGACCCCCTTGTTATGATTTACGTTGACCAATTGATTGAACATCGTTCTCACTGGCTGGGATCGTTCGCACCGCTGGTATTTAGCAGAATTGCCACGTACGCATTTATTTTTAATGTCCTACTTCTGTACTTCAGCGTTAATGTAACCATCTCCTGTATTCTCTACACCCCTATTTTGATGGTTCCCTGCATTTTAGCGTTATTTCGAACCACTGAAACGAGCCGAAGGGCTATGGCCATGCCTGCAAATTTGCCTGGCCAGCCAGCCTTGGGAGATTTTCTTCGACGACCTCCTGTCTGTTTCCATCTGCATTGCGACGGAGTTAACCCATATTCACCGTAAGATAAAGAGACTGTCGTCCTGCGTGCGCATAGCTAGACGAGCCCGGTCGTGAACTATTGTACGAATTTCAATGTGCGCCTAGAAAGAACCAAGAGCCTTCTCTCTCCGTATTCTTTGCTATGATTCACGATATCATCGGGAAATACTGTGTGTTCCCCAGGTTTCTACAACATTCAGATGTGTTGCATCTGATGTTAGTAAATTCATCAACCGTGGCGAAGTGCATCTAGTGTAGCCAATTGGCTGGGAGATGGCGTCACGAATGAGTAATCAGACTGGCGCATGAGTCGTCCCGGTAGAATGGCTGCTGTTGAGGAAATAGTACTAGCGCGCCAGATCCTTTACGTTAAATCGTCGTCCCAGGGATCCTAATCGAGGCTCCGTCCATTGTTCTCGGCTCCAGATAAAGACATGCATGGATGCACGAAGAATGCGAAAGATTCGTCACGACCAAAATCGCAGGCGCAGGCGCAAGCAGATACGCGCAGTGTGCGAATGGGACATCCAATTGACGGTCACCAGACGTCGGCAAGCGACGGCCGCTGGGACCCTTGACGCCGAGTGTCGGTATTTGGAAACCTGCTGTCGATCCAATTAATTGGGGCGGCGCTGCCAGGGTGAGCGAAGTCATTGCAGTGATGCATTGGCATTGGCCGTGATTCAATTATTGATTACTGATCGGTCAGGGGATACCGAGCCAGGCCATACGGTTTCAAGTTTGTGCATTTTTAGGCGAGTGGCGACCCTTGTCCAGCTGAATCTATAAATCGAAACTGTTAGTTAAATGCAAGTATCAATTAAGTAGCCAAGTATGTTAACTTAATGTAGGTTTCTCGTAACAGGATCCAGTCGACTAGCCCATGGCCACACCCGTCACTTGTGCGACAGTAGTGACGTAAAGCTACAAATCTGCCATTGGCCAGCATACCTGTAGTTACGTATAAGCTGCCAATACCGATATTTTTCACACGTCGCAACTTCGTATAAAGCGAAGCGAATCGTAAATAGACCCATGACCAAATATGAATCAGGCCGTGGTCAATGCAATCTTGGTGTTTGCTCGGAACATGAGGACCACTTCTAATGCCCAGGCGCCTAGGCTCGAGTTCCTGGTACCCTTTCGGCGACGCCGCCTCGAAAAGCGAAGTTCCGACCGGGCGGCGCCGACCCAATTGCCATCAGTTTGCTCATAGGGTTGTGTAACCTTGTCTTGGAGGGTCGCTCAGCTGAACAGCCGAGTGTCTCATGCGCCTATATTTGGCGGGCCGTCGACTTGCACTACTGATCCGCCTACCACTGAACTCAGCGGCCCTATTTTACCACTTATTTGCATAATCTGTGAACACTGTTTCTCGGCTGGCGGAATCGACGTTGCATATCCGTATCTGGGCCATCAGGCCATCGGCGTCGCGCATTGAATCGCATTAGCGATCCGACGCCGTCGAGATTAACCCTTGGATGCGTTGCAGTCTGGCAAGGGTCTGTGTTGCTGGTCTGAGTACTGTGTGTGCTTCGCGATTGACGTCAGGTCTGTCATGAGCTTGGATTCCTAAACAGCATGGTTTCTATTAGAGATTATGACTAGCTATGTTACTTAATTTAGTAGAGATGTTAGGCTGAAAAGGCTATTGACTGACATTCATGATAACCTATCATGCAAGGTCGGAAATATTCGAGATCCCAAACTTAATGTTAGCTCGATTGTTGAGCATTCTGAGTCCCGGGGCATCTGCACTGCCTCTCTGATTATCAACGGCCTGAGAATCTGCACCTAATATTGTTCTCGTATCTTACTAAAGCACTGTAGCTTGGTATCGGGATCATCAGGATCTCGTATTCAGCTGCCGTCAGACCGCTGCAAGATGTCGAGAAAGTATAATATTGACTCTGGAAGACACTGGAAACTCCTAAACCGTGATACACACTTACCTCTATCCGCGAAGGCCCCCAACAGACCTTGAGAAGTCATAGAATACCGCTATGTCAAATACCTGAGCTATAATGTGAACGCAAACGAAATTTCGAAAGATGATAGGGATGTCGATGCACTTAAGACGTGCTCCAATCGAGAAACCTTCATCACAAAGAACGGAAAATTCTGCAGACCAACCCCCCTTTTCCCCAACATAACAGCTGAGTCATACATTCGCTCTCATGTACCCATATGCACAATTGCGAACGCCACAATCAAGGCCGCAGATAGTGCTTCGCTATCCGCGAACGTAGACGGCCGGGTTCGGACACGGCCAAGATATTTTGTCATTGGGCCACGCAAGCAAATCGCTTTGGGGACGAGGGTATCATTGCCTAGTTTAGGGACAGTTGGCTAGTTCAGGAAACTGCTGAACAGGTCCGGCGAGATAGATAGGAAACTCTCATGACCATATAGTTTCTTCAGAGCATGCACGTGTATACATCGCCCCACTCCGTCAATTGAACAATCCCCGATAAGTCTTTAGCAGCGTACAATAAGCCCTAAGAAGCTATGATCTACAAATCCTATCGGAACAAGATGCCGATTGGCTATCACTTGAGCTATTAGTGGTATCTACTGCGGCCGCGTCCTGACATTCATATGATCATGTCGCATGTTTTGGATCGTCGAAGCCGAGTTTCATGCTCGAACATTACATATGCATGTCCGGTTTCGACTCTGAATACGTTTGTTAGATGATTACCAAGATGCCAGCTTACAACGGCCGGGCTAGAATTCATTCAGATCTCAATAGTAGCATTCGCCTTAATCATCGCGCCTACCAACGGCCGACCTGTGCAGCAATAAAGTTACCACAAAATCAACACATATATAACCAGCGCGTCGATGACAGACATGGTATGATAGTTACACAAAGACCGAAGCGGTAATTTCCCGAAGCAACTGCACACACGCAATATTATCCCAAGATACGAGCTGACGATTTAACTCTAACTTATAACTACCCTGATCTATGCTGTATATTTCGTATATATATACATACATGGCTGACACACCGCTCCTATGAATTTACCTGAGGCCCGCACTGAAGCTCCCAGAATACCTACATTGTATCAAGAAATCGATCGTATCTAGGATATAGAATCGGTTATCTCTGCGTTATGGATTGACTACTTACTTCGTCCAGCGTCGCCTAGGAGGCATAATTCCGTCTCAGACATGAATCAGGTCCGCCCCTACCGATACTTCATCAGCTTATGCATACAGGCTCCATATCCTACCTTCATACTTGTTTAGGATCATCCTTCTAAGCTACCCATACTATATCTGGCGGGCGTGCACGTGGCTCACTCGATTCCCACATATTTCGGGGTTCAACGGCGTGACGGTACGGTGCACTCTGGACTCATAGCACGTTCACGTCGGAATACCTCTCGTGCGTACCCCAGAAGGTAACCAAATTTTGCAGATAATCCTGCACTAATCTGGGTTCCCAGTCTTACCGAATGCTTTCGATTGCCGGACGTTCGGAACATGGCGATGAGCTCTGGCCCACGTGTCTTCCGCAGACTCGGGTGCAGCTCCTGATCCGCTAATGAGCGTATAGGAGAGATAGGCGAAGTATTCCTACTAGGAAATATCCTGGGTTTGGGCGTTACAAACACAGGCTTCGAGCACCAGAAAGGGCATTGTGGATCGGGATACGAAGTAGCTAGACAGCTTGAGTGTACGTGGTTCTGCATAGCAGAGGCAAGTTTACGGTGTATGCCCTTGTTCGTCGAGCGAAAGCTCTTTCGATCACGACATCAAATTTATACGATGCTAAAAATTGAGATGCAGATAAAATTCTGTATAGTAAACAATCAAACCTGTGCAAGGCTCCGATGTGAGCTAATCAATTGCACGGCCTCGCATACAATTCGTATCAGAAATGTAAGGTAAATTCGCAGGCATACATGCGCGCTACACAACAGATCTAGATCTATACATGTAGCCCCCAAGCCAAGAGCTATAGATCTAGGATACCTTTGTATACGTGTACCTTGCATGCACGCATGTATGCAAGCATGCGATGGCGAGCATTGATTCATCGTGTGTGTACCCGAGCGGATCTCTCTTGCATATGCATGGTTACATGGCTCTTCCCGTCGGTTTGTAAAGAGATCCAGATGTGCTCCTGCGTCGATCGATGCATGCATGCATGCATGAGGTGGTGCGACAGGAACTAGTTTTATGCAATACCACGATACGTATTGCACCGTGCATATTGGTCAAGGAATTACCGGTACCAGTCGCTACATATAGGCCTGCGAAGTCTGTGTGACACTGAGTATAGCCCCATCCATTAATAAACCTGGCGGTCTTTCGAGGTCTTGAATAATGATAGGAATTCTGCTCGGGAGGATAACATGCACTCGCGGTGTCGCTGAAAGGAATACGTCGCAAGTGGCGTCAAATTGTGCAGTGAAAATGCAGAAAATGGCTTTTAATAATACAAACTGTTGGAAGTGCAGGCCTCATCAATCGCTGCCTAAAGAGGAAACGACGGAAAACAAATAACGAAGAAAGGGATATGCTTCATGTATGTTGAAAACCAAATAAATCAGATCATGCTAACCAGTGCTCCAAAACATTGCTATTCGTGAAATTTGTACGCCTACGATAATCTACCCCGGGGGCCGATATAGAATCGATATGCTATAAGATTAAAGGAATATGCTTGTCATGAACCTAATTAAATTGTGCCACAACAAAGGCAATAGCTAGACTTCTGTGACAAATTTCTGTCGTATAAGCTTGGTAGCTGGGTTTTGCTCTCTAAGCAGCACCCACGCCACCCCAGCGAACAGTGTCGTACTCCCTTCTCATCCGGTTAAGGTCGCCGCCCTCAAGGAGATCTCCGTAGCGGCCCAAGTCTTCAGTAAAAGCCCGCACTGGAGATCCAAACTCCCCATCTCCGTGGTGGTGGTGATGGTGATGGTGGTGGGGATGGCCTCCAAACATGCGAGGCAAGAAGGCCCTTGTTAACTGAGGGAAGAAGCCGAAATCAGCACCTTCATGCAAATCCTCAGTCGAACCCTGAGGGCTCCAGTCAAGATTGTAAGTAGAATCGCGCTTGCGTCGGCGCTGTTCAGCCGACATATCGGACTGGGAGACCCGAAGGGTAGGACGAGCAAAGTCTGCTCGGCCCTGTGTGGGCTTGGGTGGGAGCTCTGGGACCTCGTCGTCTTCGCTGTCGTCACTGCTGTCGCCGAAGACAAAGTCATCATCGAACGCAGCAGCGTAGGCATTTCGGAGCCTATCCAACGCGGCACCTTCCAGATGTCGGGTCCTCGAAAGCAGTCTCAGAACACCCTCACCGATCACCCCTGAGAACATTGGGGCCCACGCGCTCCGTACGTGTGGGCTACGTGCATCCGCATCCAGCTCTGCAAAGTCAGCAGCTAGCTGGCGAGCAGCTCGCTCATCGTCATTGGTTTGTCGGTCCCAACCCCAGGCGAGGTCGTCCACCAAGTTTCCGCGGGAGTTGAGACGCGGTGCAGGAGCATCATCTTCCTCAGGAGGGAAGTTGAACCAGGGACACTCGCAGGTCTTCCATTTGGCGCCACAGATCATGCAAAATTCTGCTGTACAGCGGCAAGTCATGTGGTTGCAGCCTCGTTCGAGCTCAACCATTGCACGGCAGCTGTAGCATCTCTGCCATCCTAGTTCTTTACCAAGCTCACGAACCTGGTTCAAGAACTCATCCTTCGGACACTCCTCAGTCCCATGCTCTTTAAGACCACAAAGTCCACATATCTTTAACTTGCAGCGAGGGCATGTCCCAATTTCGATACCTTCAACGGTTGTAAAGTCTTTGGGTCTGATCCATTCGCCGCAATCTGTGGCCGGGCAGTATCGCCTATTGGTAGTGGTATATTCTTGATACTTCTTGTTCCAAAGTATCTTCGTCTTGGTCGAGAGGAGCTTATCAACATGGCGCAGGGGAATATGTTGTGTTGGTTGGCAGCATCGAGGTGGCATATGCGCCGGATCGGTCAACGACAAATCGAAAAGACGGACTAGGCAATCATTGCAGAAGGCATGTCCACATTCTAGCTGGGCGGCTTCTGTTTCGGGTATATCGTCTGACAGGCAAGTGATGCACTCAACCCTACGATTGCGTAAAAGTCAGCGTCGTACCAACAAAAGAGCAGGGATCTTGATGTGGTCTTACATTTTGGGAGGTTCGACTGGTGCGGCTGGCTCAGCTGGGACGCCAGCCTTAAGTTTCCGCGATACTCTGAGAATGTCGCCGAGTGAGGCATGCTTTTTCCGTCGCTTCTTCCGGTCTTCTGAAGGCTTCTCTTTGTTGGCAGCGGGTGCTTCGGGGGCAGGGGTGGGAAGGACCTCGGCGACGGGAGGCTCAGCTGGAGCGGGATCGGCGACTGGAGCAGGGTTGGCGCCATCGTCTAGACTTCTCTCTTGAGATTTCTTAGAAGGGCTATCATCAGGGGTCTTTGGCTTGTCTCTTGATCTTCGCTTTTCCCTCGGTTCCTTACTAGGAGAAGAACCTTCGGAATGTTTGTGGTGGTGACGGTGGCTCCGATGGTGACCTCCCTCCCGGTCTGCCTCATCATTGTGGCGATGGTGGCGGTGCCGATGAGAGACATGAGCGGCATTAGGTTCGCTAGAGCGACGGTCCATGGGTGGCTTCTCGAGCTTTTCACTACCTTTCCTGCTTGAACGCGAACTTTTGGTCGAACTGTCACAGACAATATCAGTATGGTTAATTTAGATATTTATTATATACATGACAGTGTAGTAGTATGCAAAATATAACAGCAATCAAGTATGAGTATGTCCGCATCAATAAGAAATCAGAAACACCTACTGCTTGTCGTCATCGCTGTTATCGGCATGAGTACTCCGCCCGCTTAGGCCAAGTAATCTTTTGAATCCGCCACTGCTAGAGGTGTGTGCTCTATGTAATGTGGGACGGACAGTTGGGTCGTCAATGTCGCCCACAGGTAGCTTGGCCCTAGCTTTCTTATCACGAACAGCAGATATGGGCCGCTCCTTAGAATTGTGCGACAATGATGATGCTTCGTCTTGATTGGAAGGCATCTCGGTTGGTATGTTTGCTTGTGAGCAAACCTTGATTGGAGATTTTGGTGGTGGTGGTGACAACGCTGTCAGGATAGTGGAATTTCTACGAGAGTCTGACGATGCGGAAGAGTCACTGCTGCAGGTGCTAATGACAGAGAGAGGTCGATTCTTGCTGAATAGTCGATCCAGAAACTCGATATCCTCTCTCTTGGCCTGTGCCTCTTTCTCAGCAAGAATGCTCTCGTGCAAAGCTTGGAGGTAGGCAGCGTCTTCTTCTGCCTCTCTAGCTTTTCTCTCTTCTTCTATGCGAGTGCTTTCTTTGAGAGCAGCTTCGAGCTCAAGATCGATCCGTTCGCGGGCCAGGGCTTCGGCTGCTTCCTTGGAAGTGAAGATGGAAGCTGAAGTTAACGATGTGCCAGCGGAATCGCTGGGACCGGAGGAGTTATATAGAGAGTCCGAGTCGTCGGCGGAGTCGAGATCTTGCTCAAGAATGGGAGAGAAATGCTCGCACGTAGTATCAAGAGATACCAATGAAGGTTTCTTGACGTGGCACCGGGTCGAGTCGGGGAGTTGCGTCTGCCGAATGGTCGACAAACTAGCAGGCGGTTCTTGAGAATTTGATTTGGGTGGAGGCGCTGGAGCTAGTGAACCCCTGCGATGAATGCGCTTTTCCACGAATTCTGGAACAGGAATGCCCGCAGAAGTATTGAAGTAGAGAATTGATTCCTGGATGGCTTGGAACAGCGGTTTTCCGTCCCCGGGCGCCTCTGTGTCAGAGGAGTCGCAGGATTCAGTGTCGTCAGAGTATTCGGGGGATTCGTCCACGTAGTTGAGGCGAAACCTCTCCGAAAGCAGGGGATTATACCAGCCAGACCCGCTGCCAGTATCCTCTGGTAGAAAGCGATGTGAGGTTTTAGAGCCGCGTTTGGTCGACGAGCTCGAGGTGGTGATGTTGTGTGTGGCGGTGGTGGTGGCGGACTTGGAGTTGTAGCCTGAAAGCGTTGCAGAACGAGCTGGTCTGGTGGCACAAGAGCTTGTCCTCGACCTTGTCCCAGGAACACCAGCGGCGGTATCACCAGACACAGCAGCAGGAGCAGCACACCGCGAGACGGGACTACAGCACGAAAGCGGACGAGACGAAGCAGCGCGATATTGAGAACGACGATAGCCAGCCGCTACAGGAGCTGTGCAGACGTATGAAGGAAGGTCGTCAGGAGACGAGGAATTGCTCCGGCTCAGACCTTCGTCGACCTCAACTTCGTCGGTGAGGAAGAAAGGCGATGACGAGGCAAAAACAGATGAACAGGACAAAGAAGAAGCGCAGGAATAACGAAAAGAATTCGGAGAACGGGACGAAGGAGAAGAAGTAGTAGAACCAGATACAGGAAGGGCAGAAGATGCGGTGCTCGACGATATTAATAAGGAAGCCTGCGATAACCGTTGACGTTGAGCTCTCTGCTTAGCAACAGCACTCGCTGTGCTTGCAGGGGGCTGAATCACCTCCATCATGGCACCGACCAGCACTTTCCAGCCAGAAGGCTTAGCTGCTCCAACGTGACAGCCAATCACGCCCTCGCCAACTCCTGCCGCCTTGGGCGTGCTCCTACCTGTCTCGAAGCGTGGGGATCATTAGCATGCACATGTGTGCCCGCCCAGACACACAGGCGGGATTTCGGATGCAGCTTACTTACAAGTTAGGAACCTTCCGTTGCAACCAATGCAGACGCAGTCTCTGCGTCCACGTCGCCGTAGCAGTCTGCGGAACTCTTCGCCTGTGCAAACAGCCCGGTCGGATTACAGCACACCAGAACTGTGCTCCGGTTGTCCCTGCTGCCTGCCTCTTAGGAGTCTCCCAGATGTCTCGCCCTGGAATGTGATAGTCCCAAAGACGTTCCGTATCCCTTCCCGTCAACAAGCCGGAGTCATATTACTCAGCTGTTGAGCCGGAATGGACGTTAACGAGTAATTTGGTCCTAGGGTCGATATCTTCTCATGCGATGCGCATTAGCGTCAAGTACAGTGAGTTGTCAAGCAATGGACAACGTCGAGGTTAATTAACTCTCAAGTTATAGCTATCCCGCTATCTGCAAGAGCGGACAGCCACTGTGGAGTGATTTTTTTCCTGGAAGGCAAAATCGCCAATTCCGGGGTTCTCGCTACTCTGGCCGGCCACGGAGATTCGAACGAGGCCCGAGTACTCTGGTGTACCGACCAGGCTAGCGGCGGGTTTATGTGACCCAAGAAACGCAAATTTGCGATCCACCCAAGACAAATCTCGATCAGGCCGTGCGCACCAGCCTGCTGCAGTGCACTCGGGTTCTCTCGCCTGTCGAGCCACAAAATGGGTGTGCTGTAGCTTTGAAAGGACTCCCCAATCGTGTCACCGCGAACACGTTGCCCTTGCTCTCGACAGCCAGTGATTTTGCTCGCTCGGGTCGATATCGATTTGGTCAAGCAGGCAGATGCAGAAGAACCAATTGGAAAGTATGCGTCAAACAGTGCAAACAGATGAAAGAGTGACGTAAAGATGCAAAGAATTGTTGACAAAGGAAACAGATGGATGAGGCAAGGAGTCGTACAGTTCCCTACTGATCCAGATATATAAGAATGAAAGTGCCTTCGAATGATCACTGCAGCAAAGAGATCACGTAGCCGGGGGGAGATATACGGAACTGGGAGGATGTCGAATCCTGGCTGAGGCGTTTGCTTGTGTTGTCGGTCCGGTTATGTCGAGCAGGCAAAATGTCGAGACGAGAGTTAAACCACAAATGAAGAGTCGTCGACGGGTGAAAGGAACGAATCAGCGAAGCAGACGAAAGATATTTAAGGGTCCTGCTCGCGGGAGGATAGCGAAGAAATTGGCTGTGAGGGAGAAGAAATATTGACCTTCGTTTGCGGGGAGATATTTACACTTATATCATACGATGAAAGAAGGAAAAGGCAAGGGCCAGGGTCGCACTATTATTGAATTCGAAGGAGGTTCATCCACCCCAAATTACACCTAGAGGAGGTCAATGCAATACCAGCGCTCAAAAAAAAACATCACTCGGACCACGATCTATAGCACAGCCCAGGTGCACCCTTAGCTGAAATGCAGGTCATTGAAGACCGAGACCAGGGGGTGCACGGCGTTGGCTATGACCATTACTCCTCACTTCTCAACTTTTCCATGCAAGGCACAAATATCACCCGCGTCAGAGCAAAATACTTCGTTATCAGCTCGATTGCTTGCTGCATACCAGGCAGGCCTCTATCCCATCGGCACGGCACCTGCATACCTCAGTGAACGAAAGGATACCCAAGATGTCGATCACACGAATACGGCGATACCCACCTTAGAACCTAATAGCAACTTCTTGACAGATACCGTATCCTCAGTGCCGCTTCCTTGGTCACATCGCCCGATATTATAGCGATATGGTTAGCTTCCTAAGGCTCCGCTCGCAGGCGCTTCATTGAGCTGGCACTATGCAACAGTTAGTCTAATCTATCTCGATCGACGGTCTTGCATTTCTCATATCGTTATGACCCAAGGAAAGGAAATTTTGCTCACGCAGCCACAGGTCCTTGTTAAAATCTCAAGAACCCAAACATCTGTGCTGCAAACGACGAAGGCAAAGACATCTCCAACAATCTTGACGCCTAGGTTGGCTTCCCGCACGGACCGGGGCATCGGGCATCGAGCGCTAGTGGATTGCTCGCGCCCTGGGTTCATCGACAGTCTGCTTGGAATTCCGTGGCGGCCGACAAACCCTTTCCAGGGTGGTGGCGCTTCCAACCATCGAAGCTCTAGCCTCTGACGCAGCCATACATATTCCCTCGTACCTGCATTTCCCGTTGCACAGCACTCACGGCAGATCCGATATACCAATTCCACACATTCCAGCAAGATAATCTTGATTCCAGTGGACGTTTGAGGCTGCGGCAACCACTCAAGCGAAACAATAAAACTAACAGAGGGTATGTCCGATGGACAACGGACTGAGTCGACAATATTGCATTGAAATATTAACGTATTCGTAGCTATCTGGCCCGTGTTCACTACGTGTTAGTTATCCTTGACACAGTACTGAAGCCCTATATGGTTCCAGTTGCGAACGGGCAGGATATGCTGGCTCCACCAACCAGAAGTTTGTCGATCAAGCCTGGAACTGGAAGGCTGCCAGCATTTCGGGTGCCCGCTTGCCCCGCCGCTAACGTTCCTTGCGTCGAGAATTCTAGTTTCATCGGCCTGTTTTTTATTCCTTTACGCAGTTGTTTTCCAACTTTTTGGTTTTCCCCTCTCTCGAAATCCGGCTGGCCGTTCTTGTCTCCTGGGACCATCCAAACTAATATTTCGACCAGCGACGCGCATCTCCTGCCTTGGCATATACGAGGATGGAAGTTTTTCGTGTTGGAACGACGCAAGGGCGTCAGATTGCAGCTCGCCGGACGTAGAGCTCAGCCGTGCAAGCGGGACAGCTGATGACATGGCGGTGTCTGTCCAAGTATCGCAAACAGCCGACAGAAACAGAAAGTGCCAGCCGAACGTCAGGTTTGTATCTCGGTTTGCTTTGCGAGATGCCGCCTGAGAAAACATCCCGAATGATTTAAATGAAAACAGGACTCAACACGCGACTGCGGTATGTCTCAGAATATGGAGGTTTCGGGCAAGTCTTAGGCCGGCTTTCAATTTTTCTTGACAGGAAACAACCATTCTCGAAGTTCATTCTCTGGTACCGAACCGAGGGTCGCAGTGGAAAATTTTCTGATAGGCAGCTCCAGTTTCTTGAGTCTACTCGGCGTCACCAGCCGGTTCTGTTAAACAGGAATACCTTCCGGCTACCCCGGCGAGAGTTTCGACTTCCCGCCCTACCAGAATAGTAGCAAAATTACCCGAGTCCAGCAATCGAGGGGCCGAGATCTCCTTGCGTAGCTGACTTATCCTAAATAAGGTAATATGTAGCAATCTCGCCAACATGTCGTCTTCAGGTCTGCTCCTGTGCTTGCATACGCATATGTGACGAATTATACGGATTGGCCATCTAAACGGCCCACTATCATCCAGCTTGGTAGGATTCTACTTATTCAAGCCGCAAGGCGAGTGCTTGCCTTCGATTCAGCCGTCACGGCTGAAGTTGAATACATAAGCAAGCAAGGGCTCGAAATGTCTGCTGATATGATAATTTATATGCAAGGGAATTGCACTCGAGGGAACCGCGTGGTGATCGGCAATGTACGTGATATCCAATGGCGGGTCAGAATGATAAACCACGTCAATAAGATAAGTATTCGCTCGCGTGATATTAGAGCGGCATCTTGCGTAAACGGTTATTACAAAGCGAGGGGCACGTTTTTTCAAACGCGTTCGGTATAGTGATTTCATGCATGCAATGGGTTTATCAGGAAAGATATTCGACGCGTTCCATGAAGTTCTCGGCAAGCGGAAGAAGTTATTGGCCGTTTGATTTCTCTTACACGCCGCTTGGGGGCCTCTAATCCCTCCGAACGCTCGTACGTAATTGTGAGTGTTTAACTTAGGTATTTCGCGTCGCCGGAGATAGAAATTGGTTCGAAAATATACGTCTTATCAGGCCGCCGGCCGCTTGGTGGATGTAGTGTGCTCTGTACGAGCTCGCCTGTGACCTAATTCGCTTGTGAAATTGATAGCTTTGGACCAGAGTTGGGTCAATCTGGCACAGAGCACTCAGAGAGATCGTCACTGCACCATACGCCACACATGCGCTGAAACAAGCCCGCAGCAAAGTACGTATCTTCACAAAGTGCAACTGTGACTTTAGAGACAGAGCTGCGGAGCAGATATCACGGAGCAGGATGAATTTCACGTGTCTTGCTTCACGTGCGAAATCATACACCGTCAACAATGTCTGGAAATCCGCGGATGAGTTCTGGCATCGAGGCTAGGATGAGTTGCCGTATTTTAGCCAATGAAACATGCAGAGTCAGCCCACGAGTTCAGTTATGGGGCTAGATCGATGCAACGAGAATATTACGCGATGGCCAAGCTGCGCCTGCATTCGAGATCTAAACGTTTAGCATATATTACCCAAGCCAGCCTGTCTTTGCTAGGTCGACGCGTACTATAAACGCAATTTATAAAATAGACGAACGCCATTGACAAGTGTAGTAATTCGTCCCGGATAGCATCTATTGTAAGTTCGGTAATAGGGTCAAAGCTTCCCTAGATCTATCCGACAGACGCAAGAGATGTGGTACAATGATCAAAAAGAGGACGATTACGTGGGATCGTTTGCAATTTTGAGACCTATTCCCTCGGCTCGAGATTCTAAAAGCAGAATGGCATCCCTCCCTGTATGTCAACTGGCCGGCAAAAAGGCGAATTTTGAGCGGGCATGCCCGTGAGATCTCAAGACATCGACGGATGCATCAACGTCTTACCAACTCGGTCAGCCATGTCGCAAAATTGTCCTGGCATAGACACATAGAAACAACACAACCAATCTCTTCATCCGGATATCCAACATCTAGCTCGATCATACGGAAATAGAACACTCGGATATCCGGATGTCCCGACCAATCCTACGATTGCAAGGTAAAATGTGATCTCGACCAAGTCGAGAGTGTTCTAGGTTGCTTGTTGCTTCTCTTCAGATGGATCATCGTAACAATGATCACTTTGGACTTCTTGAGCCATGGGATCATATGAATAATCTAAATCATATTAGGGTTAGCTTTTATATAATAGATATTGGTGACAGGCGTCTAATTACCAACAAATTACGAATACAGGTCTGGTTGAGTATATCTCGGCCGTTCACGTATCATGAAATCTTCGATCTCACTTCTGGTCAGTCCAAGTCCGGACCAGGTATTGGCCTCGCTGTTCCACGTCAAGCTATCTTAATTCCGCTGATCACATGAGGCGTGTAAATCACCCGCTACCTTCAGGTTGACAGCTAAATCTCGGATGAACGGAGATCTGTAGAGACGTTGTGTATGTTACGTAAAATTTGTGGAGATTTTATCAATATCCCAAGGCGAAACGTGATTGTTGACTGTACAGCCGCTCCGCCAAGTCAATAGAAATGAATGCGTAATGAGATAATATTTCCGCTTGAGCCTTGCCTCTTGAATCTTTGGTATTCGTCATCGATTCCTTCGTGTCATAGTAGGCAGCTGTGCCCGCGTATTGTCGCGCATAAGAAGTATATATGCATACGAAGTTTCAGCCTGCCACACCGCCACAGTCCGCCACATATGTGAATTAAATCCCCGGCTGCCTTGAAGTCTCTTAGAGATGTAATTTATTGACTGGTGTCCCAGTGTAGCCTAATCTTCCGCCTAAATTATTAATTTCCATTTTGTGCAGCTTTCTTAATCACTTACCTATAACAACCGTCATGCGTTGCAAGATCTCATTGCCTTGTGTCGACCGAAAGGCTGACTTGATATGTAAAATATGTGACAAGATCCAAGGTTACCTGATGATGGGTGTGTTCGATCTGCATAACTAGTTTACTGATTGTACTAATTTCATGTACGGTTGAGGCGATAGAGGAGGCAATACCAGCAGACGTGAGTAGTCATGAGTTCATGATATATCGATATCAATTCAACTTGCAACATCCTGAAAATATCGGTATCCGAGCTGTGACACCGCGACCATCACATGGTCCTCTTCAACCATGCATATATGCCGGAATAGAGACATGAGGTGATCTTTTGATATGGACAGAACAGTAGATTTTATTTCGAGATATGCTCTACTATGTTTGAATTCACAGACCGATTTCTTCAGCATCACTCGTTGGCATTCGCGTCAATTCGCAAATCGTCTTATGAATATCGGTCATTAACTTTATCCAAGAGTACCCTCGAAGGTTTCAATAAAAGATAGAGAGTGCAAGATGATAGATTTGTAGAGAAAGCGCTGTTGGATTCCACCATAAGATCGCGTTCATGGGACGTATCGCTACCTAAATTAATTTTGCACGATGCAGATACATAGACGTATGATCAGTCAATTTCATGATCTTTAAGCCTATATATTTAATTCATGACTCTACAAGTAAGGCCTTCTCGCTCTAGTCCGTACCTCTGCATTTGATTTCCAACTAGAGCAAGAAGTTCTCTGGTATGGTCATGAAAATGAGCGGTCGTGGCATGCTCGAACATTCCCATATGGCCATGCTGCATCGATGCACGATACCAATAGCACGCATATATATCAAAGATCATCCTTTAGCTGCTGACGCTTACTGAGTCTATACATACCAGATCCAAGACCGATACATCGGGAATATATCTCACCATGCCCGGCCAGCTTGTGTCTTGCATCTGAATTTGTCGATAGCTAGCACACCATCTACCCTCATCTCGTCCGCCGAACGACAGACTCAAGCACCGTAGCTTCATCTCGTCTTATACCAGGACTGCATACATACTATCGAGGCTTGAATAGAATCAAGTAATGCATAAATCTCTTGAAAACAAGCGTATCAACGCCTTGTACGATGGCTATCAGGCTATTCCCCGATATCGACAATCTTAGGCCAACTGGACCCATATATGTCTAGTATACACGGGGGAGGAAGAATGGTAGCTAGGAGGCGTAGATACTATCATATATTTCCTCATAGGGGTGTACATACGTACGTACGTACATAGTAACTTTAAGGAGAATAATAGATATAGATACGTGGAAACGTGCATCTAAAGCGTGCGAATTCTGAGACGCGACGATTAATACTAATTTGAACTTACTCTGAGCCAGATAACAATACTCCGCCCTTGTCTCATAAGCCAAACTGCGACAGACTTTGCCCGGCGAACGCAAGTATCATATCTAGAATTAAATTTGCGAGTTCCTACTGCATGCTAAACCCAGATCTATTCGACCATATATCATTGGGCCAAGGATCGAGTTAGAACGTGTGGCCAGTCGGATGTCTCGCGAGCCAGATTGCCGTACTTTAACCTTCACAGTTTGGTTTACGAGACAAGCCAGTAGGCATCTATCACAAGAGATTTAGATTTCGTACCATAGTACAAAATATGGTTAGTCAAGATCGCTCTTTGATACCCATCTGACATCCTACCATCGATCCCTCAGTTTTGATTGATCGGTATTATAAGCCCACTAGATGACACTAAGTTCCGAACTCCCTGCTCGTACACACTTGGATGAGAACTTAAGCCCTCGTCCACGACGTACTGATATTCTACTACCATGTCTTTATTTCCCAGATATCAATATATCACGAAATATGAAGTCTCATAGCGCTCATTACCACGCTAAAACATCTTATTTGCAATTTACTGGCGATTGCATAAGATATGTAGGTTAACCATTTTATAACAACGTATAGATGTCGAGAAAATTGACAACACCATTCTTTGCAACGGCTGTTCCAGTAATGCAAATTCCGGCAGAGATACCAAGATACATAGCCTCGTCAACTATAAGGCTATTTGGAGCCTCATTCTCGTTCAAGACCAATATCGCCTGTAACATCGTCGACACGATCTGCGTCGGCGTAGTGGCAATCCTCATATTTTTATCTACATAATTGAGGTTAATCCCTAGACGTATGCCTTGTAATTGTCAATTTTAGTGGTCAGCGTAACCACCTCCCACCGGAATCGATTTTTTAATCTTGAAGAGCCTAGGCTGATACGGCATGGGGGAATGCGTATCTTTTGCGAAGTGTATAATCCATATTTTAGGCATCGAAAAAGCCTTGAAACGGCGAAAAAGTGCGGTTGGTATGTTTATATATATATATATCGCCCAGCCTAGTATAGAACTATACGGGATATCTTTAGAAACATCAATAGATAACTTGCTAGATCAACAACGGAGTAGATCGGTATCCCAGGCACCTGTGCTTATATACTATGCTATAAGTGCTGCGTTTTGAGAACGGGCCAAAATACACGCTTTGACAATATTGTGAATCCAATACCGTGTTGATAGCGGCGTCTTATTACCCTCTATACACAGTTCAAATTTATGATACGGTGACATAATCGTATCATCGAAAGCAACCTCGGGGTGTAAGCTGTTTGATCGTTGTAACATTGATGGAAAATCCATTTTATCATAAGCGCAATATGAGACAGTAGGTTTAGGCAATCTGGACAAATATTTTCATTAAATGGGTTTTCGGTTGAGTAACATTGCCACAATCTACGTCGGTGCCGATTCGATTGTTGTATTGACTTTACGCCTAGGATGTATGTTTCCCGCCTATAACGCTTCCTTACGCGAGTTTCGTTCTGGCAACTGTTTCTGCCGGATGGCCGTACGGCCCCTATTACATTGCCAAGATTGTGGCAGGTACTAATGACAGACTGTCAGAGACCACCCATCCCTTTATTTAGCCTCGGGTCTACCCTTCATTGATCTAATAGGTGTCCGAATGGCACGGTCAATGAGTTTACCCCTGAATAAATATTCTTATCTAGTCTGGTCAAATATGGACCGAGAGATAATCTAGCCGAACTGTGGCCTGATATGCGAAATGGTATCCATGTTGCGGACTGAAGGAAGCATTGGTCAGCTAGCCGTAGTCGAAGGAAGCACATGCAGATAGCATGCAGCGTTTAGGTGCAAGCATATTCCACGCCTGTCTCTGTCTGACATATCAGTTGGATTTAGATTAACTGGATTGACCCCTCCTTGACACGCGGCTGCCGCGTGCTGCGGGCCCTGGTGATGAACTGCTAGCGAATTCAATCGTTGTGCTCCTGTAGACGGCGTGTCCAAGGTTCTGTGTTGCCAACAATTGCTGTTTTGGTCACATTCCCGAAAAGTACGGTTGCACAGACTCGATCCGTATGATCCAATCTCGAAGCGCCTCAGGATTCGGTTCAATTATGTCGGAGGTACGTACACTGGGAAGTCTAATCGACTCGAGTCCTATCGGCTGGCCGATTTCTAGAAATTGAGGCAACATGGTTCACCCATGGACTTAAGAGCATCCAGTGGTAGCTGTAGAGCTCAGCTGATCTTGATACTCTTGTCATCAGGAACCGCCAGGCCAGGAATTGAGTCGGAACCAAAATCGCAATATTTCAGTGCATGATGCAGGCAGTTGGTTTCAAACTATTTGTTGGACTCGTGTTGCATCCTTTTCTTTCATAAATTATGCGTCCACGCGAGTAGACGAACAATCGGCTGATAAGTACCGACATGTCACCGCTGTCAGGCTCCAACCGATATCACATACATTTATACCCTGTATGGGTTTAGTTCTCCAGGCACCACCCCTAGACGACTGCATTTGACTTCGGAATCGATGATATACATGGTAAGCAATCGGTCTGATCGATTCTCGCAATTTCCAACTATGCAGATATCCAGGCTCCCATGTAGATGCACAATCATTTGTGAACTCTTTCACAACATCCGACCCAAACGGGACTGCCTATGCATGCAGCCCCGTTCAATCTCAATCGCCTAGAGTTCAAGGCTCGTATTTTTTTGTGCTCCCCGCATGCATATATGCATCTAAATGCCGTTGATACTATCCGCTGGCTCAGAAACATGCTAGTTACGTCTATCTGCGTCTTTCCGAGAGTTGCATTGCATCCCAGAGCAAATCAGGCCGCAGACCGGGACCCCACATCGCGATATCGTAGTCTCGGGCCCACATCGTGATGCAGCGAAATGGTGGTCTCGGCTGTCGTCCCCTGCACCAACGGCTCCAAATACGCATCCAATTAGTAATTGCTCGACCGTCGACGCGAGTCAAGAACAAGGAAAATAGCCATCAACTCTACTCTGGCGAAGAGGCTCGGACTACTTGGTTCAGTTGATCGTCAAGAGCATTCCATGGTTAGGCGAAGTTTCGATGCCATTGGTGCTTTCCAGAATATAGCCGGGAATAGTCGACCGGGTCGCCTAATATGAGGTCATTTTACTGCTATATGTCTCAACCCGAAAATAATTTTAAGCCGATTGCGAATTCATAGACGTCGGTGTCGCGCATGTTCTCATTTGAGCGTCGCGCGCCGAAGACTCGACTCTGGTTTTGAGTGAACGACGTTTGCGAGGCTAATTTGATCACCGAACGTCATCAGTTTTCCAAGTAAGACTATTTCAATTGCTTATGATTGCAAAGGGGCTTCCTTTATTGTCGTGTAACAGCCGAGTCCGGCTGGGCGAAATTCGGCAGTGGATCTTGGACGTATCCATGCGGGCAGGTGCAAAACGTGAGATCGCATGCCAGCCCGAAGCCAACAACCGCCCAACACCCCGCAGAACAAACGCCCCACTTGGCAATGATATCATGCAAGTGGCGACCCCGGATTTTCCAATAACGGATGTGATTTCCGGCTGGATTGTGCGCAAGCTGCCTCGAGAAAAACTAGCTTTAGTCGACACCGATAGCAGACAAAGTGAATGAAGGTTCGACACGTAAAGTTCGAACGATTTTATGCAGGTTGCCAATGTCCGAGCGCCGGTCCCTAGCAGCGAATTCGCGATCCTTGAGCGGGGAGTCCCCGGTGGGACAAAGGGAGGAGAAAGGTCGCCGTTGCAGCGAGAACCTTTGAGCAGATGTTTCAAACGTTCAGCAGCCAGAAAGCGGCAGCCTGCCACGAGCAATCGCAATCTTGACCAGCTGGCCCCAAAGTGTCCCCGATACAAGTGAAGATGCCCGTATTTGAGGTCATTTCTTTCCAAGTGGCCATCATTGCATACGCCATGCCGGACCCATGCACGCCGCCAGATGCAGAGCCTACCTCAATTTAGCTCTAGCGCTGCCTTTCCACATGCACGTAACCTTCGACGGCCACCCGCACCAGAACTAAAGTTAAAAGTAATTTTGGCCGGGATCGAGAGAAACAGCGGCTGGATCGCCGCTAGCTGCCAGCTGACGTTTTTTTTTTGCGGTGAAGCACGCTCGACACGGTGCCTACTGCGGCCATAGTTCTCTGATTCCTCGATTACTACAGGAATACGAGGTGTCGGGATGACAGGATATAAAAGAAGGCAGGGACCCCGACGGTACTTGAGGAGACCAGCATGCCCTCAGCTCCCCAGGCAGCATCGTCGCCTCCGGCAGTCAAAGTTGTTTGCAATTGAGTTGCTCTCGCGGGACTGGTCGAGAGGCCGGCATCGATACACAGCTCTCGCGTAAGCTCGGATACGTCGCGAAGGTAACTATACGCGGGTGGCGCCCTGCTGGTCCCCCATTGCACCACTCGATGCTATCTTAGCCCATTTCTTTCCCGTTCCCGGACTTCTATTGTCACCCATACGTTTGTTAGTATTGTATTATATAAACTGTTGGAATTTCGTGCAAGGTGTCGCCGACATTTCGAGGTTCATACCATGCTGGGATGCGCTGCGTTGGGCATGTCGTCGGCCGGGGTGCCCCTCCGCGAGCAGCTGCGATCCCGCCATAACAAATACAGTATTAATCCCACTGCCCATTGTCGACTTCCATTGCCCAATCGCCCATTTGTATCCATATAATCTTCCATCGTCGAGTCTCCAAGTTCACAGGCAGTGGCGTGCATTGGTTTTATATCGCCTGCCGCCGTATCTGCTATCATTCCTTTTACTAACCTCACGAGACAGGACATTCGCTAAGATGAAGAACGTCGTTCGCTTTTCGCTGCTGTGCGTCGCCATTCGCACCTCGAGTGCCTTCCCATGGGCCAAGCTCGTCAGAGACCCATTCTACCCCAGCGTCCTGGAACCCCGTCAGGTCGAAAACCCTCCTCCAGCTGAGAACGTCTGGTCCGACGACCCGCTGGAGACCCCGCACTGGGACAACAAGACATTCACTTTATATACTAGCCAGCTCGTCCAGGGCGCCTACCAGCAGACCCCATATGTAGCCAATGGATACTTCGGACAGCGCTTTGGCGCCGAAGGCCATGGCTTCCAGCAGGATAAAAACACTACAGACCCCAATGGGCCCCTCCAACCGGTAAACGGTTGGCCATTGGATAATCTTCGGGTCACATTCGGAACCGTCTCTGGATTCTGGAACAGCCAGCCAAACACCAGCCGTACAAATTTCCCGGAACTTGCGGCGAAAGGTGGTGAGAGCGTTATCTCTGGACTACCGAACTGGGCCTCCCTCTACCTGATCACTCCGCAAGGCGATACATATGGCCCCGGCACCCCGAATTCAACAATCTCGAACTTTATGCAATCAATGAGCCTGAGAAATGGCATCGTGAAGACATCTGTTACCTGGAGTCCACCAGGGAATTGTCAATACAACATGACTTACACTGTTATGGCCAGTCGGTTCCGCCCCAACGTCGGCTACATGCAATTGGACGTCGTAGCTAGTCACGACGTCGAGGTTTCCCTGTTAGACCTTCTTGACGGCCGAGGGGCTCTCAGAACATGGCCCGCCGGCACCGGAATGGAAGATGGTGCAGAAAATATCATTTGGTCCGGAGTTCACCCCGCAGGTCTCCCTGATATCACCGCCTACGTGTACTCTACGGTTAACTTCAGCGGCACTGCATCCGGGCGCATGTCCGGTTCATCTATCCCATGGGTACCCCAAAATATATCCACAGTATCTCAAGTCTTCAAGGCGACTCTCAATGCCGGCAAACCATTCTCAGTATATAAAACCGTTGGCATTGCGAGCAGCGAGGCGTTCCCGGACCACCCAGAGCAGGTTGCCAGAACAGCAGCTCTGTCAGGATCAGCTGCTGGCTATAAGCAACTCTTCGAGGAGCATGATGAGGTTTGGGAAGACCTCTGGGAGGATGGCACCATTTTGGCTGAATACGATGAAGAGCTTCAGATTAGTTTGCAGGCGACCCTGTTCCATTTGCTATGTGCTGTCAGAACCGGAAAAGGCCCCGAGCATCTCGGTAGTGATGCTTCGATCTCCGTCGGCGGATTGACAAGCGACAGTTACGCAGGATGTAAGTACAGCTTCTCGATACCCTAGCACTACGCTTCTAACCAATGGTGCTACTCAGTCATATTCTGGGATGCGGATCTTTGGATGTATCCTGGGCTCTCGGCGATTTGGCCCGACTACGCCCTCTCCATCGTCAACTACCGAAGCCGGTTGTTGGAGCAGTCCGAACGCAATGCCCGTGAATATGGGTATGGCGAAGATACAGCCGTGTACTCATGGACCTCTGGCCGGTTCGGAAACTGTACTGGCACAGGTCCCTGCGTTGATTACCAATACCACTTGAATGCAGACATTGCGTTCGCAGCTTGGGAGTACTATCTTAATACTGGAGATATGGATTTCTTGCAAAACGAGGGATGGCCGATTGTCCGCAAAGTTACCAACTTCTTTTCGGAATACGTGCAGCTTATTAACAGCAGTTACCACACATCGAATCTCACTGATCCGGTATGTATTTCATATGGGATGACCAAACATCATTCATTGTACTGGCCGCTAATGGAAATTCAGGATGAGTACGCCAACCATGTTGATGACGGCGCGTTCACAAATGCCTCGATCAAAAAGCTGTTCTCCGTGGCCTTGGGTCTTGCGAAGTTGGTAGGGTACAAAGCACCACAAAGGTGGGAAGATATTGCGGGAAAGATGTATATTCCCTATGATGCCGAAGCGGGCATAATCCCAGAGTTCACCGGGATGAACGGATCTGTTACCATCAAGCAAGTCGATGTTGCTTTGATTTCTTACCCAGTTGGATTCAAGTTCAATGATACCCAGGCTCGCAACGACTTGTTTTTTTATGCGAAAGCGCAGTCTCCCGACGGACCCGCGATGACGTGGGCCATCTACTCGGTTGTATCGGCCGAACTGATCGACACCGGATGCCAGTCGTGGACCCATGCACTCCAGGGATCCCAGACATATATTCGTGCACCGTGGTACACCTTCTCGGAACAAGTCGACGATAACTTCTATACAAACGGTGGTACAAATCCCGCCTTCCCCTTCCTCACGGGACACGGCGGGTACCTACAAGTCTGGACACAC
This sequence comes from Drechslerella dactyloides, assembly GCA_020064725.1. Taxonomy (NCBI): domain Eukaryota; kingdom Fungi; phylum Ascomycota; class Orbiliomycetes; order Orbiliales; family Orbiliaceae; genus Drechslerella; species Drechslerella dactyloides. Next base: position 3,689,385 of record JAGTWJ010000001.1, read on the forward strand.
GGCTACACCGGCTTCCGGCCTATGGCTGACACGTTCTATCTCGAGCCGTCTCTTCCACCTCATCTCAGCGGCGGCCTCCTCTACAAGACCATGAAATGGCAGGGCGCTAGCTTTGAGGTCTACATCGGTCAGGAGAATACCACAATCAAACGTGTTGTATCGCGAAACTCCCAACTCGAATACAAGGGCGCCGTTCCCGTCACTATCGGTGCGAAGAATCCCAAGGCGGGCAAATACTTCCTTCTGCTCAACGAGCAAATAGTCATCCCGACGCGTCTGCCACATAAGAATCCGCCGTTCCAGCCAGATAATCTGGCACAATGCGTTCCCGTTACAAGCAACGTTACTTGGGCGCCGTCTCATTTCCCGCTTGCCGCAGTTGATGGCAGCAATGCGACGACATGGCAGCCGATGACCAAAGACCCCAGCAGCATCACGATTGATCTCTCAGCATCCTTCCCACCACCGCCAGACGATGCGAGAGTTGCCAGTGACCGCCGTAGGGTACGGGAGGTCATCTTCACCTGGGGTTTGGCTGTGCCACACAGCTGGACCCTGGAGATCTCGAACGATACAGACACTTGGGAGCGTGTCTGGGGACAGGAAAACGTCGAGATTTCTATCGCTTATGATGCTAAGCGATATATCGAGCCTAGACTGGAAGACGGAAACAGCACCACTGTCACCTTCGACAGGGAGTACGAAGGGCGGTTTGTCAGGTTGACAATCGCAGGTAACCAGGCGAGTTCAAAGGCGAAGTATGGTGCTACGGTGGCCGAGGTAGCGCTCATCGGGTCTTGAGATCCCGTCGTGCTTTTTTTTACCATTCGATAAGGGTTTTATATGGGCGTTTCACTTTATTGTTATTGCAATTGGGATGGGCTGCAAGTAAGGAAGTGTGTCTAGCAATGGCTCTGGACGGAGCAAGGCGGTAAAGGTAATGCATGGTTGTGTTTCTGTGTTTTTTTTTTCCTTTGAGGGAGATAAGCGAAAGGAGCGGACGGGGAGGGTGAGAATGGGCTGGATGGACCATGGTCTTATTAATCGGTAACAGTACTTATTTTCTGGGGCGATAGGATGGATGGGTGCATCGAGGCATGCATGGCATTCCGCATCTGGTGGCTTGATTATGGATTGCTTCAAGCTAGTCAGCGCATGATGTTATAATATTAATGTAAAATGAAGCACAGTCGTTACGCATACAACCAAACCTCTCACGAGAGATTTCACTCTCTACCGACAGGATATGTGACAAGTAAGCCTGCATGTTAGAATTTAAGGTGGGCGTGTGCGTAAAAATAAACCGCGCAGTTATCTTCATCCGCGGGAGACATCGCAGCACCGGGTATACGGAATTTTTAGTTGCCTGCATCAGTATTGTGTCTGGCCCGTGAGACAACATCAGCACACAATAATGCATTGTATGTATTGTACCTGTTGATCTCTAGGATTTTTTACGCGATCTGTGATATATTGCCCATTGAATCCAATTTAGACTTGCCTACGCGGCATCCGGCACTATGATTAATTGCAACTTGTACCGAAATAGCATTGCTGGGTCCACGGCTCCGGTTGTCTCACGGAGAAACAGCTGGGTACGTGGCTGGTACGGTGAGTATACTTATATACTAGGAGCTTGTGCGGCCTATAGTTGGAGTTCGCCGCAAGGAATTAAAATTGAAAGCCAACCCTTGGCCAGGGAGCGCGACGGACGCGATACAGATGTTGCATGTCATTAGTCTGGGCTTCCGGCATAGAGGACGGGCGTATTCGGGCATGTAGACGCGAGCCCGCCTGACGGATGTCAAGTCACATGCAGGGCCTTCCTGGTCCCCTGGCCCTTGTTCAGACGTTTTCCAGGGACGCTCACGCGTTGGCGAGAAGAAGCAGGACAGAAAATCAAATTCAATCGCGAGGAGAGACACTGTGCTAAGTTGAGCTATTCAGGCGTGCTGGCGATACACACTTGTGGTCCGATGCATGGTTCACTGGCGGGACGGCGTCTTTCGGGGACTGCTGGAGTGGAGCAGGTATCGAATGTTGTTATACGAGCCATGCCTGCGTGATATGTCATAATATGATATGATGATGATGGTGTATGTGGAGTGTGATATAATACGACGCGGTGGAGATGTCTAAAGTCCTCGTGGCAGCACAAGCCGCAATTAATGCAGCCTGACGTGCATTGAGCCTGGCGCTGGCTGTTGTGTTGCCGGCCCGCCGTCGACGAGAAGGACCTTGCACTGCTATTAATATTCGGCCTGGTGGTGTTTCGAAATCGCCTCCTGCATGCATATTCTGAAGACGAAGCGACCTGCGAACTCGCAAACAGCACCCGACCATTGGCCCGTCGAGTCCACCGGATGACCTATCGATAGCCACATCTGACGGTTGACGGCGTGCCGGACATGCAGCTGGTAAGCTTGCCTCGACGTCGAACCAGCCGTCGTTGTTTCAGATGGATGCCGTTCTGTACAACTGACATGATGAGAACATTCCTGACAGGTTCGATAGACATCGTCCCGCTGCCATGCAGAGTCAGCCGTCTCTGGTTGCGAAAGATTGGATGGGCGATCGAGCAAGCAGGCCGGATTGCACACGGCTGCTGCCGCTTTCTGCCGTCATCTTGCCAGACGGCTGAGTAGTCCAGGGCCACCGGTCCATTGAAATCTCCGCGGTTGACGCCGGCACTTTGACATGTCTTGTCGCAGAGTCGCATCCCGAGCTCTTTGCGCTGGCAGCGAAGCTAAGGCGGTCCGACTCTTCCTGCAGGCCTAATGAAGCAGCTGTACGAGAAATTACTTCATCCGACGACGATTAGTCGGGGCACGCGCAAGATCTTCCTTCGCCGTCCGTCTGTTCGCGGTCGTAGGCAAAGCCACAACTTGGCTAGCTTGCTTGTTAGCTAGGCAAAAAAGTCCCGAGCACGAGATGAAGCAGCTGTTCTCTGCATGGAAATTAGCATTGGCGCAGCAGAATTCAGCAGCATGCAGCTCGCTAAGAAGCCCTTCGACAGAAACAAGAGCAGCAGTCTCGATCATTTATTTGCCTACCTGCCAGAATAGGTTGAAAACTCGAGACTGCCGATGGGCATCACTCTCGGCTGCCGTCCGTTCGATAGGCAGACCTGCTGGGTTATGGGTTACCAAAGTTCAGCCCGTCCTGCAAGCTTGGCTTGGATGAGACCCCTGATAACCACCACTTCCGCAAGACTAGCCGGCACTACTGCCAGGCAAACAACAACTCGTGCTTCAAGACAAGGTATCAGACTGATATATCCTCGTATGCAAACCGTCTACACGCCCGCCGATCCAGGCTTACCAGAAGCATGAAACACGCAGGCCGTTTTGCACACTTCTGGGGCCGCCCAGAGATCCAGAGCGCACGGAATATACCACTCCGCATGTCACTGCGCTGCATGCGGCTGCAAACGGAGCGCACAGGGCTGGCCCGCATACGGTTTGATCGTGGTATGGTCTGACGAGCCGATCAAGCAGACGGAAACAGAGCAAGCATATCCCTTCGAAAGGAACAGCAGATGATGTACCACTTCCGCAATCCTAATATGCAACGGTACACCGATATATTGCAACCGAAGGTGGTGCAGTTCAGATGTGATCTCGGGCGTCCGAACTGTCGGTTGCCGGTGCGGTGGTGGGGGCTGCAGCTGGTGGGTCGAGGCGTCTGTCTCACCGCTGGAAGCCTGCGTGGAGCAAGGCCTGGCCGCAACAACGGGCTGGCTGAAATGCGTTCGCTGCACCGCTGATGATGCCAGGACGACAAGTGGGGAATACCAAGCCGAGAAGACATGACCGCCGACCAGACCTTGGAATGAATAGGATTTTGTCTTCACGGTCAACCTGGTTTTCAAAATCCTGCTATCGGTGATAGGTTCCTTTGATCGAGAGCTGCGAGAGCCTCCTACTTCTCTAGCGGAGCCGGGCCAGTCTGGCGATTTGCGACCACCGTCAACGCCCGTTGACAATCAACGACTGGTGACCTGATTGGGGCCAAAGTCGCAGGGTTCGACAATCGCGGTCTCGAAAAACCCGCCCTCCGTCAAGATTGCTGTTGGGTTAGCCCGAAAGGAGCGGCCATCGGTTTCAGCATAGAAACAACTCAAGCCCCGTGCTTATGCACATACACACCACCCTTCGCAGCCTCGAGATTGCGTCCCGAGAGTGCCTACGCTCGCATATTTTGGGGGCCGTTCCTGGTGGTGGCACTGCCTGCCTACCCCTTCCTCCTCATCTGACTAGTCGGGAAACTTATTGGGATTATCCGGGCCCGCGAAGGGGAAAAGTAATCAATCGAGCAATCGAAAGAGTCGTCTAGCCGTCGAAAAAAGGCCCCAAACGCTTGCGCGAACGAGATCGAGCGGCGCCAGCGCGGCATTTTGCAAACGGCACCGATACTGCTGCATATTTCCCCATTCCATTGAACCTCTGTTCAAATTATCCTTTCCGCTAGCTCGGTGGAGACCGACCCGATTCTGCCCTTTTGATTGCATTCACGGCACACGAATACGACTGTCTGCGACGAAGGAACAAATTTGCCAGCGATCCCGCTGGAGCTGGAATTTGATACATACCGGTTCTTTCCCCGGCTGAGGTCCGCAGACGAAAATTCGTTATCACAAAATACTCCATTCTCCATTCCCAAATGCTTGCAGACGACGATCACAAAAATCACATTCTTCAACGGACAGCTCGAGATAACGTTACGGGGTTCCCCAGAACCGGGTCAGGACCCTTAGACCTCTTTTTCCTCTGTCTCTGCCTCTATCTCTGCCGTTCTCGCGCCTTCATCCAAAACGGTGACGCCGTGCGGGCACACCCATCACTAACTATCCAATCTAAACGCCGGGATCCCGCCCAGCAAGCCCAAACTCGCCCAGGCGTCCTTAGGACAAACCCACTCACCCACTCACACCACGAGCATCAAATTGGCCGCTGCAGCATTATTGCCGGCGGACCAGGATAGCATAGAAAATATATAGTCGGGAACCGTTCCCGCCAATTTTTCCAAATATTTTCCGTTGATATTGTATCATGAGTAGCATGTCTGGTTATATGTTCATGACAGGGTCACCCTTTTTGCAGGACATCACGAAACAGGACAAAGAAACGGCAGCACAGATAGCGGCAGCGCAACTGGCACTCGCAGGACGAAAGGCATCGATCATGCTGGGCGAGGATGTGCCCGACGCGGAGCCTGTCACTCGGACCGCGACCGCTTCGACAAAAGGTTCAACAGACTCTGAGGAGGCGCCGCCGTTCAAGCGAGGATTTGGCAGCATCTTCCAGCACAGGAGAAGGAAGCGATCGAAGGATATCAAGCCGGACTCTGCCTCGACAGCTTCCCGATTCGACCTCCTTTCGTCATTTCGACCGTCATCACCCATCAGCTTTGCAGGACTCCGCTCGAACTCGCTGATACCTCCCGATGCAATCCGACCGACATCCCCTACATCGTTGCGAGTCGTATCGCCGGTGCCAGGGGAGTTGCCAGAGATACGGACATCCCTGGATTCGACCCCTTCCATCCACTCCGCACATTTGTTCAATGTCGATACGCCGGAACCGAAGACGAATCTGTCCGCGATTGACATACTCGTAGGAGGACTAGAGAGCATTCCTCCTCGTCCTCCACCAAAGTCATATGTCAGCGCCTTCATACCGAACCCGAAGGAAGATCCAATCATGTCGTCGCTTTCGCCTACGACGATCGTCAAGACATCCAACCAGCGGCCAATGAGCCCTGGGTCGAGCTCGATATCGCACACTCAGCTCCCGCCTCTGCAAACACGATCTGACTCAATCTTCTCGGCAAGCGGGTCGGAGCGACAGATGTCCATAGGTTCTGAAGAACCCGAGATGGAGCGTCTTCGCAAGGGATCCGAGTCGTCGGAATTTGACGGGGAGAAGGACAAGAAACGCCAACACTGGCTGGTACCATCGAGTCCGCACACCAACATTATCGACGAGAAGCTATACAACGAGCTGCCGTTGGATTTGTCAGAGGTGCCGTTGGACCCCGGCCCGGGCCCGTCGACAGCTGCCGCGGCACCACGGCCGGAAAAAGACCCCGCGATGTTCGCACAGAGAGCGGATAGTGATGATGAATATTCCTCACCGCCACCGCCCTTCGAGGAGGAGGAAACGATACCAAAACCAGAATTCTCGGAAAACCTCAAGGAACACCTGCGAGGGTCCGACCTCGCTGGCAACTGGTGGCGCCTGTACGCGCCGCCCCCAGAACTGTCTTACGTACCTGAGAGCACCCCTATCGAACTCCTAAATCTGTACAATGACGAACAGCTCGAATTCGACATCAGACGGATCCAGGGCCTGCCGCCCGTCGACCCCGACGCTGAACTCCAAGCCGTACCGAGATCCAAACGCAGCGATTCCACCGAGGAATCCTGCGCCTGTTCCGACGATATCAGCTACAACAGCCATCGCGCATCAACACACACAGCCGAGGGCACGATCTTTAGCCGCCGCTCCGTCGCGACCACCGCCACGAGCGTCTCCGATGCCGGCGCGCCGGAAAACGCGTCGCCTATCTCACCCACGCAGCCGTCCGCGGCCGCCATGGCCCGGTGGACAGCGTTCAGCAAATGGGGCCCCTCGATCCGCGATTCCCTCCCCGCTTACTCGCCTATGCGAGAATCCTTCATGAACATGAACCCGCTCAGCCCTAACCCGTTGAACCAGCGCAAGAACGAAAACGGCTGCGCCATGTGCATGGAGGACCTGAGCGTGCGGCGGACGGTCATCATCGATTGTCAACATAAATTCTGCACTGCTTGCCTGCGGTCGATCGTGCTGGCGTCGCTCAACGACGAGATCTCGTTCCCGCCGAAATGCTGCACGACGCGCATCCCCGTCCGCGCGATCAGGGCCGTCTGCAACTTGTCCGAGCAGGCGGCGGTGAACCATAAGATCCGCGAGTACTCGCAGGACCCAGCGGACCGCATCTACTGTCCGTCCTCTGCATGTGGGAGGTTCATCCCGCCGGAGCCGCTGCACGACTTCCGGTCCAAATGCCTCGTGTGCCAGTTTTGTCAGGCGAAAGTCTGTCCGACGTGCCGTGGACGAGCGCACGCTGAAGGCGCGGTGTGTCCGAAGGAAGAACAGGAGCTGTGCACGGGCTGCGAGATGAGCGGCGACAACTGTCTGTGCAAGTTTGACGAGGAGGGGCTCATGGATTGGGGGAAGACGCGGCTGTACGAGTCCGGCAACCTGGACGAGCTGGACCGGCAGGCGGGGGAGATTCACAGTGCCACGCATGGACATGTGCAGCCGTCGATGGCTGATATGGGTATGGGTATTGGCATGCGGCGGGACTTTGAGCGCAAGGTGTCATGGGAGCAGCTTGCGGCCGAGGAATCGCTGCGGAATAAGCGGGATAAGGAGAAGCAGGAGAGGAAGCGGAAGGAGGAAGCCCAGATCACGGACCTCTCGAAGAGATACGACAAGCTGATGAAGCAGCTGGAGAACTTGCTCGAAGCGCAGTCAACGCTGATGGAACAGCGGCTGGAGCTAGTGCGGGCCGGGCTGATGGCTGGGCACGAGGAAGGCGAAGCGCAGCTTGAGGCTATTCTGGCGGAGGAAGACGAGACGCTGGAGGCCCGGTTGGCGGAGCGGGCTATCGACTTGGAGAGTCGGCTTGACGAGGAGCTGAAGCAGCTGGACGCCAAGTTCGAGGAAGAGGAAGACGACATTATCATCATCCTGACGCGACAGCACCGCGGCAAACCAAATCGCGACGAGCGGATCAAGTCTGCAGTGGACAGGCTGAAGTTGCAGCAGAGCGAGGAGAAGCAGGACGTCAAGAGCCAGTACTCAACGCAGCTGTCGGATCTTCGGAAGACGGTCATCAGCGAGATCGAGCAGATCAAGCAGGAGATCATCCAGCAACGCCAGGCTGACCTGGAAGGGCAGTACGAGGAATGGCACGAGGCCGCACGCCGAGAGTACGCGGACGAGAAGTGGTTCGCGGCAGTGAGGGAGATCCGGAAAGAGCATCTGGCCATCCAATTCGAGGCGCAGAAGGACGAGTGTCGGCGGAAGAAGCTGGAGGCCGAGCTAGAGGAGAGCTTCAAGTTGGCGATGATGCTCGAGATGGAAGACGAGAGGGATAAGGTGTACAGCTCTGGCCGACAGAGCCACCTCAAGATGCCGATGTTCTAATGCCGTGGAGAGGTTAAGGTACAGCAGACAGCCATGGATCCAGGGTTGAAGCGTACCGTGCGGACGGTCGAAATTCGTAGCCTGCTGAAAAACAGACAGACAGGTATGACGGACGTATCGATCTTGCTTGCATTTGCATTCATTATCATTATATTGCCAGCATCATAAACGACAATCGCTCTTCTTTTTCTCTTTGAACTATCTTTCGGGTGGAGTTTTTTTCTTTTGTGTAACGGATTTCCTGCCTTTATTCTTCAGCATCGACGGATCTTTTGGTTTTCTTTTATATATTACTTTTATTTTTCGCCGCCGCCGTTTGCGAGTTTGTGACGGCGTGTATAATATACCCTTTTTCTTTTGGTTTGTATGTATGTTGCAGACGTACAGACAGACCACTTTATGTATTCTTATATATATCACTACCATAGTCATTATTTGTACGCGATATGGTACTCTCATCATTCTCATTGATAATTTGGGAGGCCGCTGGCTGGACCAGTCTCCGTGTTCATGCTGCTCTCGTGTTTGAAGTGCTGGTTGGATGACGGCGGTGCAGCGTCTGATTGGTGGCTCGAGAGTGCTTCTTCATAAAGACCTGCGGGCCGGAACGTTGAACCGGCCGTCCGGATAGGACAGTTGCACGTTGGATCGGCAGCCGTCTGGTGGTTGGTTGGCAGAGTTTCTTTCAATCACACTTAAGGCCGACTGGTTGGAAATCAATGAATCCCCGTGCACCGTGAGGGCTACTGGGAGCTGGGTTCTTTTGCAATTGGTTGATGCTTCGTGTAACAGCGGACCCGACATAATTGTATTCCGTAGCCAAGGGTATCCTAGGTATGGATATTGCAGTCCATTTACAGTATACGTATGCGCCTCTTGAGGTACCGATCACGATGCGTACGTGTACCGCCATTGCCCAGTGACTACCAAGCCTTGACTCGAATCTATTGGGTTGATTCGATGCTGCCTTATCGTACTGCAGCTGCCTTTTTGTGCGACCATTCAACTTCACCGCCTGTCCGACACTCAACACACCAAGCTTGGAAGTATACTATTTGCATTTACAATTGCAACTGCGACAGGGAGTTAATAATTGCGATAGGCAGAGTTTTGCGTCCGGTGTGTGCAAAAGTGCATCTGTTATCGCGGGTCGAGATTGCATGCGGAAGGCCTCAAGCAAACGAGCTGGTCTAAGACAGCGTCAACAGCTCCACATGATATCATTTGATTAGCTACCCCGAATCCCGACGACTCCACAGTCAGTCAGTCAGTTATTGATATTTCCAGTCAATACGACGGATTGCAATTTATAATGAAATTTGACCGAGCTGTTCCTCAACGGGCATGCGCACGCCCCCGGGGATGCTCTGAAACAGCCTGGCCGACCCTGTTATTAATGAACGATTGGTGCCGACGCACATGGGCCGAAATTAACACTACACGCCAAAAGTGTCAACTGCAAACTTCAGACAGAACTCTTGGGCAGTTCTGATCAAGCAGTTAGCTGGATCTTGCCCGTGACAATTAATTACACGCAGAGGCTGTTGTGACAGCGGGCTCCGCGGGGGTTTTCCCAGCGCTTTGCAAGGCGAGTCGCCCACCAGGTGCCCAATATGCAATATTGGCCCATTCTCTGCAGAACCGGGCAATTTCCATGGACACCTCGTGCTCGCAGACGGGTTTCCAGCTGCGGGTGCCCAGGTGAAGCCCAGACGACGCCGGGGAATCGTTAAACTCTGCAGCTGCCGTTGCAGATGCAAATGGCAGGCGGGACACCATGGCCGCGGCCACGGAGCTAAGGAAGGCGACTGGATGCCTCGAGGCCTCTCCGCGCAGGTTCCAAGACGGGGGAGGCGATTCGATCGGCGGGCGCAAATGAAGCATTCGCCCAGCAAATCGCAGGCCTCGAAGCACGTAGCCGGTGCAGCTGCTTTCCTGTTCCTGCATGGAGGCGAGCCAATGAGCGCTGACCGGGTGGCCAGGTTTCGGTGGACAGGCAGCAGAAAATTGCTTTTCCCCTTAATAAGGCGCGGGTCTGCCCGCTGCACCAGCGGTCATAAGACTTCGCTCGTTCCCTTTCTTCTTCGTCCTCGCGATTGTCGTTCGTTCGTTCATTCGTCGTCTTTTGATCGATTGCGGTTGCTGTTCAAGTTTGGAAGCGGAGGATAGAGGACGCCAGACTCTCGTTCGGTTTTATTAGATACGTTGTATACGCTCTTTCTGTGCGACGACTGGTTTATTCTACGAGGCGCCGGAATTCAACGAAACACCATCACGAACACCACCACCACGCTCAACGGCACCCACCAATCGCACCGACACTTTCCAGCGGCGAAAACCAAAATTTAGATCCGGAAGGACGCAAAGCCATCTCCCCAACAGGGACAAGGACTACCAATACAGCATATCCTTCCCCTTCCGAAAACCGCTCGCCGCAATCTCTTGAAATGGTGCAGAACCCAAGGTCGCTCGTTCTCAGAACGGAGATCATCAGTCGCCCTGAAGAGCAGGAGCACAATCCGCGATCGCGACCTCAAAGCCCCGCTCCATTCCTGCCGCCCGTGCCATCGCTCCCTAGTATCCAAGTTACGACGCCCACTGGCGAAAGGTTCCCTGCCGCTGCCCCTCCTGCCTTCGAGGCGACGCCCGCATTAGTACAAAACCGGATCTCCGCCAGCTGGAAAGAACGAGAGGTACGTGATATTATACCATTGTCGGCATTGTAACGTTCGCTCGTCAATTGGACCCGATCGATTCGATCGATCGGTTGATAGTCTTCAACATGGATTTCCGGCTGACAATGACCCGCCGACAGGCCGAATTCGACCGCCAGTTCTCCTTCCCACCTCGCGACATGCCCTCGCAGCCGCCCCCCGCATACACCTCGACCGCCATGGCGGGCTCCATGTCGACGACCAGCCGCCAGCGCCGCCTAAACCTCCCAAAGATCAACCCGCACTCTCGCGTCTCCTCCATCAACCCCTCCAGATCCCCCATCGACTGCCGCAGATGGCACGAGAAGCGTCGCAACATCGCCTCCATCATCGGCGTCTCCCTCTGCCTGCTGCTCGCCGCCCTCCTGCTCAACTACTGCTACATCCTGCCCAAGCTGCGTCGCGAACAGGGCGGTGCCGATTCCGACGCCATCGAAGGCTATTGGAACATGGGCTCCACGCGCCTAGAGGTGCAAGCCGACGGCTCGCCGGACGACAAGTGTGCGGCCAAGGACACGGAGTTCGTGCGCTGCGCGAACAGCCGCTTCCTGACCGACGGCGATGACTACTCGTTTGAGCTGTCGGAGAACGACGACGGCACATTTACCGGAATCTTCTCCAAGGGCATCTTTAGCGCGAACGAAGAGACAGAGGTCAAGCTGACGCCCAGCAGATACGGTCTCATGTCGCGGCGACTGTACTCCACGGACGTCGTGCAGGGCAAGTTGTCGGACGACGGGTGTTGGTACCAGACCGCCTCCTACGTGTGAGTAGATCTTTCATTCCTTCCACTTTGCAGAAATTGAGAATTCCCCCCGGACGCTAATTAAACGGTGGAAAATGTAGTCTTGTCACAGTCGAGAACGGGAAGCCAACGTTCAAGATTACCGAGCAGCAGATGGTGTCCGTGGATGGCAACAGCGACTGCATCCTCCCTCAAGGCCGCGCCGACGACTCCTGCCAGTGCATGTTCATCGGCACCAAAAGCTCTCGCCAGAGCCGACGCAGGTAGTTTCGATTGACCGGTCGAAAATACACTCAGCCAAATCTTACAGCCCTTGCATTGTTGATGTTGTATTAGCCCGTAGAGAAAAGCTTATTCGTAATGTCTAAAATCTGCCCTTTATCGGTGCTTTTCTGCTTACTTGTGTAAGACCACCTTCTATTCTTCTTTAATGGATTATGTATAGCAGACCCTTTATCATATACCCTTTACTTTGACGCCCTTACTTGCTTACTTCGCTTCTAATCTCCCTATTGTTTTTTTTTTTTTTCTGGATTCTACTTTTTGCAGTCTGGCGGCTTTGATTTTCGAATATTGCCAGGCTGCGTTATTACGCGTTCTACGATTTATTGCAGATTCCATTCACATTAGCGATTTTAGTTACGTTCGTACGTTTTATGCGATGCGCCCCTACTTTCATTTCCTTTCGATTCTCAGGGCGCACTCGCTTGCCTTGTATTGATTCATTACTTTGTAACAACTCGCAATGTATTCTTAACATTGTCTTTTTCTGGCAGCCTTGACGCTGTCTACCTATTCGCTTTCCTCGGTTTCATATATATGTGGATGGATGGAGGGGTACTTTATTAATGATATTGCCCGAATGCTTCGGTGCATCCGGTGCACTAGTTTTTGATATTGCATACCTTTCGATCCAATGACTTGTTTATTTGCCACTTTATTCGATTATTATATTCACGGTTTAGCTGCCTTTACTAGTTAAGCTTGCATTCTTCGGGACGTTTGTCTAAGGCTTCGTCGATTAGATTTCTGCCAATTGCCCCGACGGCGAGGGGAGACATGTGGCGTAATTTCAAATACAAATATAAGCCATAGGTTGATCGAATATCTATCGTTTGGTGGACGTGAGGTCATAAACTTAGACAGCTGCGACTCATTTGATGCATGCACGAGTCAGTGAGCGGACCCTGAATCTATGTACTTACACTATCAGAGAAAGTCGGTCGCGGCAAGAAGCATGTAGTAGATACACTCTGCCGTCCGCTCGCCGACCGCTGCGAGGGATATATTCTCCACGTCCTCCGCTACGGCGTCTAGAAATTCGCCAGCGGCACTCGTGGATGTGGCAATTGCGAGCGCGCGGTGCAGTTGGAGTAGATTGCGCGACGGCGGCGGGATTTCACCGCCGTGTGTGAAGGTTATGGTGTCGTTCGGGGGCAACGGGCGGGGAAGTCTTGAGCGGCGGAGGGCTTGTATTTTGTAGTTTGTCGTGGCGGGTGTGTCGTTGTCGTTAACGTTGTCGTCGAGGGAAGTGGTGGTGTCCGGGTGGGTGGGCGTCAGCCATATATGCAGGTTTGCGAAGCGGAAGGCGGCGGAGTGTGAGAGGAGGAGGGCGTTGGTTGGGCCGTCGAGTTTGTGGGAGTGTAGGATGCGCGAGAGGGAGGGGTGGAGGAATGTTAGCAGTGCGCGGAACTTCATCTTCTCTTTCTACGTGACGTCCATGATATAGTTAGATATAGATTATTATATTGTGATTAGGATTGCGGTAGGTATGGTACGTACGACGGTGCGGAAGCTGGTCGAGGCTGACGAGACGGGCAGCTGGTTCGTAGGCGGGATGATGTATGCGCACTGCACGGGCTCGAATTCGAGGGCCTGTTTTTCAATTTGCGCGGTTGTGAAGAGGTGTTCGACGTTGTAGGGGAGAACGCCCGTGACGGCGCAGCGGAGCTCGTCTCGCTGACATACCTACGTGATTGTTAATATGATACAAGAAATTGCGAGAAACAGGTGCATCGTATTGATAGCTGATGTGTGGTAAGGCTACGGACTTTTTCTTGCAGGTTGTGTCGACGCTCTTGTGTGGCTTCGTCGAGCGGGGATTTCGGGTCGTGTTTGAATGGCTCGAGTGTCGGAGCGCACGGTGTCGCCGACGCATACTTCCTGACTGCCGACCACAGTATTAGTTCAAATGAAGGTCATGCATCTAAGGACGCACACATGCAAACAAGCGTTAAAGACGAGCACTTCAAGCTCGATAATGGGATGGTAGGAGAGTACCGGCTTACAAGGCTGGATTAGGCAAATGACGATATAATCAGCCAGCTGCGACAACCGCTGGAATGCCCTGGCCGCAGAAGACTCCGTGTACACCGCACGCGACAGCAGTTCTTCGACGGTGGTAATCTTGCATTCCTCGCCGGTTGGAGTCGGCGGGATGACGGTGAGCAGGATTTCAAAGGCGAGGTTATTCCTCCCTTCGACGCTCGGACACTCATTGTACAGCGTTGATAGGAATACATGTCTCTGATACGTCCTGGGCTGCTGCTTGCCGTGCTGCAAAAGCTGTTCAAGCATGTGCTTTGAGGAAGGAATAGCCACGCGGTCTGCCTCGGTGGGTGTGGAATTAGCGTCACCATTTGTCGTATCGGTATTTGCGGCCGACTCCACTGGTGAGGCGTGGTCGACGGCTAGGCTTTTGTTCCAAACCTCGAGCCAGGAGACAGCAAGCTTTCTGATATCCTTGGCGTGCGGCCCGTCGGGGGTGGTGGATAGGGAGAGGGCGATGAGTGCATCTTGGCCGTCTGGGATGCCGTCGTAGGTTGTAAAAGTGATGCTCTGGTCGACGAGGTGGAAGCCGTTCCGGCAGCTGGGGATTTGGAATTTTAGGGATGACATCACGCCTGTGTTTTTTGTACACTGGAGCCGATTAAGTGCCGCGCGATATCATACCGAACACGTGTACGCGTACAGAAGATGTTGCAACTACGCCTGTGTAGCTGTCCGTATAGGTATTAAAGCTCCAAGCTTTCGAAGCAGAAATGGTGTTGAGATGTTGGATTTTGACTGCGGACTCGTTGACTGAGCTTGCGTGGTATACTGCTGGTGCCTCTCGTAACCTAAGGCTCTCCCTCGCTCAAACTACGATTGCTCATGAGGGCATCGTAATATCTGCCGAGATGGTGTGTCCCTCGATCCTACTTGCTGGCTGGCTTGGGACGGTCGACGCGACGGGACAGAGTCACGATCGCGATTTGTGGATAGGGTCTTGCCAAATTACATAAGCAGGCTCCTTTCGCGTTGTGCTTGGCGATGCAGGACAGGCGGCCGCGGCCGAGAAAGGGCCGATGCATCGATGCCAAATCACTACGTACAACTCGGGGCTGATGCGGGGCGCGAGATGGAGATATTCCATTCAACTGGGTGTATATCTCAAAGCTGTTCGTTCGGCCCAAGATATTA
Source organism: Drechslerella dactyloides (assembly GCA_020064725.1). Lineage (NCBI taxonomy): Eukaryota > Fungi > Ascomycota > Orbiliomycetes > Orbiliales > Orbiliaceae > Drechslerella > Drechslerella dactyloides. The sequence continues at coordinate 3,704,504 of JAGTWJ010000001.1, forward strand.
CAGTACGAGATGTTCAGCCACAATTCCAGCCCGAGGCGGTCTGGGTGTCCTGCCTGTGACGTCGGTAGCGTCGACGGGCCGAGTGCTATCCAACAAGCTTATTGACTTCGGGGTACATTTCTAATACGCGTGCCCAATCTCGCCGATTTCATTTGGCTTCCCTACCGATGACAAATTCTCAAGCATCCGTCACGCAATCGACCCGAACAAGCATTCGTCGCCCGCCTTGATCCGGTAAGTGCCGTCCCGTCGTCAGTGTCGTCGATTCGTCGTCCCCATCTAGCTCCCATGCTCGCGATGGCTGGGCTTGCAGGCCTGCATGCTGCAGCGTAAGCTTAGCTTCAGCCAGCCAAGTAACACGCGGGAGCTTACCCCGCCGCCAGCCGTTGCTTGATCGATAGCCTTCTAGCTCTATCGACGCTTGACTAGGTAGAATTCGGCTGTTCGCTGACAAAGGTTTAAACTCGGCGAGGTTGATCGATAGACGTGTATATTTAAAGAAGCCTTCTCCCGTTGAAGAAGCTCCAGCTGGGCAGTCGACAATGACACTCACAGGCAAGATCAAGTCCATCTTCAAGCACGACGACGCATCATCATCCAAACCAATGCACGCAACCGCAACCGTCAACGGCGTGCTTATCGCCGAGACCGACCACTATGAAAAGGTTGAGGGCAACATCTACTTCCCGCCCGAGTCCCTCAAGCAGGAGTACTTTCATAAGACGGACACCACCACCGCCTGTCCGTGGAAGGGCCTGGCGAGCTACTACACCATCGACGTCCATGATGGTATGTCGATTTTTCTATAACCGCAGACTTTGAGAGGCATTGAATGACTACGGAGCAGCTCTTCGAGAGCCTTCGTGTGTGCTTGTCGTGACATCATAATATCATTGGCGGAGGCTGACGGTGGAGACTGTGTGTGCGAGCGACTAGGGTCCCCATTGACCGACGCCGCCTGGTTCTATCCCGAGCCCAAGTCCGCCGCCCAGAACATCAAGGACCATGTTGCATTCTGTGAGTGGCGCCCGCTCTGCTTCGAGAAGAATGTGTGGCTTTTCTAATGACGCCCGTGACAACCAGACCCGAACAAGGTCCATATCAAGACCTAATCGACCCTCCAAACGTATCAATTCGACATGACGACGGCGGAATAATTGCGTGGTTTTTTTATTTTCTTTTGGCGGTGGTGATTAATTGCAGTTGGATCGCATCTTGTTTGCCAATGAGACGGAGCCAGCCTGATACAGCCGGCCGGAGCATGGGGCCTTAATGTTTGTTAAACCGAAGAAATCGAAATTGAGAAGCAACCTTCCTCAGCTCCGTCTGATGCATGCGCCTGTTGGGACCACGCCTTCATCATATATGAAAAACCTCCCAGTGACGAGAAGCCGTTGAACGAACGAACGAACGGCTGCTGCACGACAAGGGCATTGTGTCTGCATTGTGTCCGCTCTTGTCGCCTCCTGTCCGGTTGCGGTGACTGACTGGCCGACCGCCAGACAAGTCCGATATGAGACGTTTGCCCACAGCCAATCACTCGACCTGCCCACCTGCCAAGCTCGAGCCTCGAGAGCGGCGGGGCCATAGAAATAAGCGCCCGCGCCCTTGGCCCTGCTGCCAGGGCCCCAGCGATTGGATCAATCAGAATGCCCAACCGGGAACCGACAGCGCAGATGAGGCCCTTCTGTGGTGCACAAACCGTGAAGGGAGACGCCCAATCAGAGCGCCGGTTGGCTGGGCTGCGAGCTCAAAGTCAGGTCGGTCGGAGATTTTCCCGAGGGCCTGTTGCTATTGTCTGCGGAGGGAGCGCTCCTTTCGACTTTCTATGACTTCTTCGCTCGCTCGCCCTGAATGACTCGACATCTTTTATTCATCCTCGGTCTGCTTTAATAGCCCCTGCCGTCCAGAGAATCTTCTTTTCGTCGTCGATGCATGCGTCTGCCGCCCGATTCAACGACGTCCCTCGCTAACGCTGAACCTGCAGTGCACCCTTCCTGACGACATTCTCGCAGCTGATCTGGACTCGGACAGCTCGATGCGCCCGTAACCCGTCTCCCAGACGCAGACAGGCAGCCATACATACGTACATACGCACACACGCTCCTACGTGCATTGCATTGCACTGCATTACCACCGATCTGCTGTGCTGTGCCTTGCAGAGGGCAAGAAAGAAAGCGAAGGGGAGCAATCGAGAGAGGATACCTGGTCAACAGCTATTTTTAAACTTGGCAGAAGGGCCTCAACAATACTCCGGTAGGCGCTGACATATATCAATCTTGCAGCATTACCAAGTGCCATCCTCCTCGCCTGAGCGTCACATTTAAATTACCTATCACTTGCAGCAGCAGTACTTAACTACTTGTCTTCATGAGAAAAGCATTTGGCTAACTAACGGTAGCTAGCGGTTGTCGTGTATCCAGGGTACCGGACGGGCTCAAGTGATATAAGGCCGCGGGTTTCCGAAGTCCTAGCTTCCTTCCTGCGCATTCATTATCGATTCGAATCTCCTAGGCCGGCTCCTTTCACTTCGCGGTACATACAGCAATCCTGTCACGATATATAGTAAATTACGCACATTCGATATCCACGTTCACTCGCCCACACGACTTGACCGCTCGTTCATTCATTCTGTCATTCATTTACTCGTCCAACCTCTCCAGCAAGGTACACTATCGATAATACATTCCTTCTCTGATCAACTATCACGATGGCGTCTTTCAAGGCCAAGTTTGCATCGCTGGTGCAGGACCTGCGCAATAAGAAGTCGCGAGAGTTCTCCCGCCAGCCGCAGCCCGCGTACGCCGAACACTTCGCGGTGCCTCCACCACCGCCCCCTCCGATGCCCACCCTGTTCAAGTCGAAGTCGAGCTCGAAGAGCGGTGTCACGACGTCCATCCACGCCGGTGGTAAAGGTTCTGCCAGCGACAGCGGGAGCGGCAATGGCGGCAAGGACGTTGAGCGGCCACCGTCGAGGTCTGGATTCAGCTTGCGAAAGATCGGGTCGAAGGCTTCGCTGAAAGAACTGCGACGACGAAGCTCATTCGGCGGCAGGAGCACGACGTCGGTAAATAAACTCGAGGACCAGGAGCAATTGGTGCCTCGGGAACAGCAACAGCAGGCGCTGGAGCTCACCCCGCCACCCTCAGCGGGGAAAAAGTCCCCACCGCCCCAGCTCCTCCTCTCGCACAACCAAGCTACACCGCCAAGCGGGTTCGACGACCTCGATGACGACCTGTACAGCGACCCTCTGCGCGACAGGCAAAAGGCCGAGGCCGCAGCGCGCAATCCGAACCCTTCGCCGCCCGCCGAGAAAGCGGACCCCCCGCCGCGTCCGCAGCAGATATCCACCATCGGCGCGAACAACCTGTACCATAGACCGGCGATGTTCATCCCGGGCACTAACTCCCAGGTACTCCCTACCATCCCGGCCTCGCCGGCCAGCACGATGGCGTCACCCATGACGCCCGTTAGCACCAACCCGTTCAGAAAATACACCGCTCCGTCGCCGAAGTTTGCGGACATCTCAGAAGACCCCTTCAAGCCCATCTCGCCGATTATCGAGACGCGCTCCGTCGTATCGACGCCGCGCTTGGACACGGAACTCGGGTTCGATACGGACCCGCAGACCGCGTCACCCACCACTACGACAAAGGCGCTCATGAACGGCCTCAACTTCTCCTTCGCGCCGCCACCCGTCGACCCGCTGCCGCCGATTCCAACGACGACGCCGCTGGCTGAGAAACCGGATGACATCCCGGACACGCAGGCGCCAGTTGCAGCCACCAAGCCATCTATCAAGGCCATCGCACCGCCGACTGCCAGCAGCGGACCGACGCCGCTGTCGCTGGAGCGAACGCTGTCCGGCAAGACGCCGCAGTTTAAGAAGGCACCGTCGGGAAAAACTGCGATTCCGGATAACTTTGCGCCGCCACCACCGCCGCCGATGACGTTGCCGGCAGGTTGGACAGCGCGGTGGGACGCGAAGGAGGGCAAGTTTGCGTACTACCAGGGGACGCGCAGCCGGACCGAGCAGTGGGATATGCGTAAGTGCTCACCCTACATTAAATTTCACATTTACATTTCGTGTTATATATCGTATAAGAGCTTGAGTAGACGGACTAACGTGGATTTGCGACAATATAGCAACCGAGCCCGCGAAGAAGCTGTCGATGCGCGACCGCCGAATGCGCAAGAAGAAGGAAGTGCAAGATACCATTGCCGCCCTGCCCTCCTACGCGGAAGCCAGCAGTCCTACGACCCTGAAGCCGGCGACGGCGACGACGACGACAACATCCAGGATATAAAATTTACATCTCTCTCTCATCTGCACACTATTATATAAATATAAAAGATTGTCGTTAAATTTAAGCCACGTCTGGGACTGGATCCATCATGTTCATTTATTCTCGTTATGTTTTCTAAAAAGTGGGCGAATGGGGTCGGTTTTTGTTTATTCTAGTAGCTTTAATTATTTGTGGTTACGTCGGCTTCGCTTCAGTTTGCGGCCCGCTTCGATAGACGGGCGTTATGTCATCGATATTCTCATCAATTTATTTCCTTTTTAGCATCTATATTTCCGGTTGTATTGAAGAGCTGTATGCTACGGATCGAAGGAGAATTTGTATCATCTGATCTTTACTTTTATTCCAGGCAAAAGCTTTGAATTTAGATATAAAGAAAACGTCGTAGTAGGTTATGTACAGGTGAAAAGGATATAGGAAATTTAGAAGCAGACGGTCGACCACAGTAAAAACAAATAATAAAAATAAAAATTAATAAACTCCACGGTCACCTTTGGTTTTGTTAACTTCAACAATAAGGTAAAATGCCAATCATCGATCTCAAGCAAGCAATCACACTGACACTATGTACAGAACCGTGCATCCAATTAAATCTCAAAACACTGATCGAATCAATCGCAACTTCAAGCATTTCGTATCAATTGATCCCGTAATATGGTATCGTTAATCCAATCGAACTGCGCGTCCCCAAGTATATCCTCCTCTTTCTGACTTCTAAGATGTTTCTTCAATGTAGCGTCATCGTCGACTCTCTGCGGTAGGTATATTTGTGAGGTAGAGTATTTATTTTATTTATGTATTTAAGCCCAGCTGGTAGAATATCCGAGCGCGCGCGTGGCGAACGGCCAGGCCAGCAGCGCGGCGCCGGGAACGACGAGCGTGAGCGTCCGCCCTAGCCGCGCGGTGTAGAACCCCAACGCCGGGCGAGAGGAGTGCATGTTGTGCAGGCCCGCGTTGATGGGTGTGTGCATTGTAGATGGAGGTGGATGAGCGGCAGTGGAGGCTAGGCGGCGCTGGACGGCGGTGAGAGCGGAGCGGCGGGCGACGGTTGACAGCATTTTTATTATTTGGGGTTGTTTGTAGACTTTTGTCTGTCCTTGTATGTATGAGATTTTGGAGATGGTAGACTTGGAGATTGGAGGTATATGTCGTAGGTTGTCGTAATCTATGAACGTGGGATAATGGAACAAAGTCTAATGGACGAATAGGACTGTTTCGTAAATATCGATATCGATTGATCGTAGCCGGCCAAACTTTTTAAATTGGCAAATGCGTGTCGGCTGACTTTTTTGTTGGCTCGAAAATCAAAAAAAGAGGAAATGGAGATGTAAGTCTATTGCTGAGGTAAGAGCGAAGAGGTACTGTACTGATGAGGGGTGTGTAGTATGTATATATATAAGAGTAGTTTGTTCCGATTGTTTGTATGTTCAATGAGTAGAGTAGAGTAGAGTATACTGTATACTGTTTATGATCTGATGATGATGAGGAGATAGTAGCAGGACCTTCCTCGCTGTCGTGGGGTTATATATACATGCAGTTCATGAGTCGAGTCGGCCGGGCCACTCGGGCGAAGGGTCGCGGACGGAACGGGGTCCCGAAGCGCATGAGACTACAAACATAACACGCATTCTCGTCCATCGGAATAATCTAAGACGATAGAGCAAAAATTCTCTTCGGCATGTCATGCGCATCCGGCCTGTCAGCCTCAGGAACGTACGCACGAGGTAAGTTCCAAGTTACCAGCAGTGAAAGACTGGTGTGGTGGATGCCTGCATGACCACAACGCAGCCGGTGTAAATTGCAACATGACGTCCTGACAGCGCCAGCGTCAGGCCACAGTCGAGCGATGGGTTCACCACTGCTGGCGAACGCCGCTCGGAAAGGGAACTCTGCTGCTTTAGGTTGCGTGTCGTTCAGACGATGCTGGTGTGACGGACGGCGCAGCGGGGCAGGTTGGCTGGGTGGAATTTAGGCGTCGTGCGGTGTGGAGGTGACTGTCACGCCACATTTTAGCTGGCGGCGGGGAACTCCGACCGCTTTGAATCACTCGAAATCTCGATTTGCGTCAAACACATTGAGGATGGCGAGATCCCACATATCATGAATACGGGTATGGACTAGGTTTGAGACCAGCTTGGCTTCGTGGTATAGTACTGTATATCAGACAAAAACAGAATATTCCGTCCATCCGTCTATGCGTGCGAGCGAACGTACATACATACTCTATACATCTAGATATGGAAAACTCAAAACGAGTGGCCGATATCGACATCGCTATCGATATCTCCAACAGCCGTTCCGCCGTCTGCATGACGTGCATGCCCGTCGGCGGAATCACCGTACGTTCTAAGACCTGCTCCAGACCTTTCGGCCCTTCACCCACACCGCCAGCGTGTTCCTGTCGTCTCCATTGTACACCCACTTGGCCACCCGGTCCTCCCAGCTTTCCCACCCAAACACGTCCACGGGCCCAGCCTCCCGACAGCTCTCAAACGCAAGCTTATCCAGCACCTCGTCCGCTGCGAACTCCGCTTTCTCTTCGACGGCTTCCTCCTTCCGCACCATCTCCAGCCCGATCAGCTGCGCGTCCCACTCCATCCCGACTTCGAAGCCGCCAATCTTATCCTCCAGTCCCACGACCTTGGCGCCGCCGCGGGTGCCCAGATACAGCGACTCCTCCACGCTCAACTTACAGTGCTCGCCGTCCGTCATCGCCACGTGCCGGCTCACCAGCGCCGTCGACCGCACCGTCTCCAGCATGCTGACGCTGAACCCGCCGCTGACGTCCGTGCCGAGCCCGACGGTGATGCCGCAGTCCAGCAGCCACCGCACCTTGGCCCCGCCGCTCGTTAGCGCGCTGTTGCTCACCGGGCAGTGAGCGATTTTGGCGCCGCTATCCCGTATCAGCTCCATCTCCCGGTTGCTAAGGTGGATCGCATGGCCGAGGATCGTCTTGGGCATCAGCAGGCCGCAGGCATCGTACAGCGCCGCGTAGCTCTCATGCTCCGGGAACAGCTCGGCCACCAGCTGGATCTCTCCGTGGTTCTCATCAATATGCGTCTGGCAGGGGAGATTTGTCTCGCGGGCAAGCTTGCCGAGCTTTGTCAGCAGCTCTTCCGTGCAGCTGGGTGCGAAGCGCGGGGTGATGATGGGGGAGACGAGCTCGTAGGACGGGTCGATGGACTTGATGTGGTCGATGCACAGGCAGGTGTTCGCGACGCTCTCGTCCGCGGTTTCGTCGCGGTAGTAGTCCGGGTTGAGGCCGCGGTGGTCCATGCACATGCGGCCGACGAAGGCGCGTTGGCCGGCGGCGGAGCAGATGTCCGCGAGCAGGTTTGTCGCGGGCACGTGGATGGTGGCATAGTAGGCGGCCGTCGTGGTGCCGTTGGCGAGCGTGCGGGCGACGCAGCGGGTGTAGTTTGTGCGCGCGACGGCGAGGGAGGAGAAGGAGGCTTCTGTCGGGAAGGTGTACTTGTTCAGCCAGTCGAGGAGGGTGGTGGAGCCGAAGACGCCGGCGTTGGGGTACTGCGGGGCGTGGATGTGCGTGTCTGCGGCCAACGTTCGTTAGTTATAAAGATGCAAAGGTGAGCGCGTCGGTATGTCCATCTCACCGATGAAGCCCGGGAAGAAGAATTGGGTTCCGCCAGGCTGCGTCCTGACGACGTCGGCGCCTTTGTATCCGGGATACTTGTCGAGGACGGCATCGAGGGCTTGGACGTCCCGCTCGACAAACTCGATCACTCCATCGGGGTTCACGCCGATAGCGCCGTCCTCGCAAATGTCCAGCTTGCGAGCGTCATCACGAGGGCTGTGAATGAACGTCCCGACGTAGACGGTCGGATTGTTGACGACGCGGTATTTCCGGGTCGACGCAGCCATAGTGAACGTTCGGTGGAGCACGGACTGATATCTCGATATGGAGTTTCCGAGCCGCCGGCTGAACATGAATATCTGGAGATGCCTCCAGCTGGCGATTGTACGGGTGCGATCCGATCGACGGGGAATATACCACTATATGATGCTCGACTCTCTCGCAGTGAATCGATTGTCGATTGTCGAGGGTTTAGAACTCAGACTCGAATTTCGCGCAGCGGCAATTGGGATCTAGATCTAGATATAGGTTTCCGCCTCGGCCGGCGCATCTGTCTCATGCCGTCATCGCACCTTCCCGATTCGCCGGAGCTCAGGGGATGCATCGCTCGGCTCCAGCAGATCTCGGTCGGGAGCTTGAGAAGCTGTGCTAAACTCTCGTCGCCATGGGCTTGGTGTCATTCACGCGGCGGTGCTTTTCCGTGGAGGTCGGCCGGTTCCGAGGCACAACACAAGTTTGCCTGTGGTAGAATTGTGCGGCGAAAGCGTGGGAACGCTTATATGCGTAGCTCTGTACTGTGGGTGTGAGATCTCGAGATGCCGGGGCACCAATGCTAGGGAATGGCTCTTCGAAGGACGAGTCTCAATCATGGCGCCAGCTGTCGAGTAGCTCTCGGTGCGGCGTACGTCGGAGTCATCCCAGTGGGCTCCAGCCGGGAAGAGACTCCGGATTCATGTCCGTGCGCTTGAACCGCTCTCAGACCGCAAGACCAACAAATTCGGCTCTGCTCGTATTCGGTACGCGGGGGGCTGTTCGCTAGGCATAGTTGTAGTCCCGTCCAACGTTTAGATAAGACTAAAGTTGGATTCGAGGAGTTGGCACGCGTCGATTGGCAGCCATGATCATAGTGGATAAGAGTGGATACAGGTCCGGTTGGGCCCCAGCCGCCCAGAAGGTGCTGTCCGGGGTTCCATCTAAACCCAGACCCGTGGTTTAGCTTATACTTCATCGATCGTGAATCTCACTAGAGGCGCACTTACAATCCGATTGGCGGCTGGTGGTGCCCGAGAGGACGCCTCGCGGCTGTGGCGATACGGCCCGCGAAGGAAGGCTATGGACAGGAAACCGGGGCAGGACAATCTTGTGAATGGCTGAGTGTGTAGAAGTAATGGATGCAAGCCAATCTCGAGATCGCGAGATGGTTGGATGGTGGGGCGTCTCGATGTGGATGAAATGCCCACAGGTACTTGTGCTGGTGGGTGGTGGGGCATCTACCACTTATGCACATGCAACAGCGGCCTGTGTTGCATTTCCAACGTCCCTCCTCGATAGTGTGACTTTGAAAATCGATAACTGCATAAATCTTGATACCTGCATGGCCAATTTCGCAAGGCAGTTGGGCCAAGCTGCGCTCTGTGGCAGGTGAGACGCACGGTTTTGGCAAAGTCGCCTCGACGGAAGTGATATCCGCCTGCTCGGATCATGTCAGGACCGCGCGTGTGGGGTCGGGCAGCAGTGTTTGTCCCGTTGGTTGCACACGGCACGTAACGTTGGCTTTTGGGAGGTCCGCGAAGGAGACAACATCCGGCCATAGAACGCCGGAATTCTCATGTTCGGGTGCACTGGCCGACATGGGTCAGGATCCTAGGACGGGGGTCCGGTCCAACGGAGCCCGATCCATGCTCGACTGCAGTCGACTGCCTCGTCTCCCCAGAGTATATTATCTCGACTGCGGCCGCCTTCGCCAGCTTGCCGCTTCATTGTGCCATCATAGTCTTTTGACCGCGGGGTTGTATACGAGTTTCGCGAATCTCAAAACGACATATCATATACCCCACTATCGATATCTACTTATCCATCTAATTGTTTCTCAAATATTTCACATACTCGATGCAAAAATCAACTGAACCAGCTGCCAAAATGGTTCATGGCGTCAGAATCAACTGCCTCGGCGACCGCATGGCGCTGAAAAGACCGCACTACGAAACCTTCGAGCTGGAAGAAAAAGACGAAATCTTCACAAAGCACGAAACCTCAGACATCCTAGACCGCATCGGCCTCCCAATCTTCACCCGCCGCCTGCCCGCCAATAAAACCTGGGAAGAAGAATCGGACCAGCGCGTCTTCGGCGGCTGGAGCCCCTGGAACAACCGCGAGGCCACATTCCTGCACCTGTGCCTGGACCTGACGGCCGTCGTAGACCGAAAGACAGGGTCCATGGGCTACGGGTGGGCTCCCAAGCAATGGCAGAGCAAAGTTGGGAGTATCGTCGTCGTGCGACAGGATAAGAAGCCGCTGTCGCCGATACAGATTGAGGCAATCTGCAGGTATTGTTTGGAGAACGTGCAGCCGCTGGTCGGCCATTCCCTGGGAGAGTATGCGCCGGAGAAGCCGCTGGACAAGGAGTTGGTTCTCAAGATGATTTGCAGGGCTACGTTTGTTATCTTTTGGACCAGGTTTGTTGCTATGAAGATCAAGGAAGGCTCGAATCTCGATACCGTCTCTCCTTATAATGCAAAGTAATATTATAATACTCCTGGTAAAAGGTACACCACGGACGTGCTTTTACGAAGGTCCCTCTGGTTTGGGTTTGGATTGTTGCAATTTGTGCGAGGGTCGATCCTGTTTCCGTTACCAGTATATACGTATACTTGGACAAGAAGCGAAGGGTAATTGTATGTTAGCCTGTTATACAAGTGATTTCGACCGCGAAAAGCTTTTAAGAGCCGCCATGTCATGTATCCAAATATACCACGGAGCATCAGCGACAATTTCATCGTGAGATAATCACATTATACCAAAATGTAATCTAGTTACACCGAAAACTAATGCTAGATAATCTACGCTCTTATATCTGTATGCATATAATGCCGATATCTACCACGAGATAAATGAAAACGCCATCCCAATGCATCCCGCCGTATTCTCCAACGCTAGCTCTATATGCTCGCCCGCCGCCCCGCCCGGCGCCACCTGATCCCCTTCCCGCCAATCCCCTCGCCGCCATTATCGCTCCCCCAAACCCTCAACCCGCCCTTCACCTCGCGCAGCTCCCGCAGGAAGCTCTTCCCATAAACGTACCCGACATTGTAAATCTCATCAAACTTGCCAAAGTCCAGCGTACCGTAAGGGTCGATCGGTGGCCGCATATAGTAGCACCCAGGCGCCTGCTTGGCCCGCTCCAGCGCGTCCACGCTGCTAACATACGCCAGCCGCGCCTGGATCTCCGCCAACGTCGGCGGGTTCGGCGTATAGCTGAAGGGGTTCCACCGGTTCAACACCGCCCACGCACCGCTCAGACTGTCCCCGTAGTTCTGCGGCGTGTTATCGTCCATGCTGCCGACATCGATCGCAAAGATCGTGTCCGCGCCAAGACTCTTCATGTGCGATACCGTCAGATTGTCAACGTATCCACCATCGAGCAGCATGCTGCCTTCGTCGCACAGCGGCGGGAGGAGACCTGCGAGACTCATCGACGCCCGCACGTACCGCCACGCGTACCCGGACGTGTGGATCTCCATCCGGCTGCGGCTGATGCTCGTCGTGTTGCAGTAGAATTCCAGCCAAAAGTCCTCGATCTGGGAGTTGCCGAACGTCTTGAAGATCCCGCGGTTGAACTCGTGGCCGGTCGTGTAGCTGACGGCCGGGTACGTGAGGTCGAGCATGAGCCGCCAGAGGCTTGCCATTCGTCCGGAGAACTTCTTGGCCCATCCGTAGACGGGCACGATGTCGGCGTCGCGTGCGTAGAGGGCACCGACGAAACTGCCGATGCTGGTCCCGCCGACAAGGTCGATGGGGATACCTTCTTCTTCCAGCGCCCGGATCACGCCGACGTGCGCGATGCCGCGGGCGCCGCCACCGCCGAGGACGAGACCGACGCTCTTGCCGCAGAGACGTCGTGCGAGGCGGTGAAAGTCGCCTTTGAAGGGTACTTCCGCCGGGTACACGTGCCGCCGCGTGCGTCTTGAAATGTAGATTGAGATTTCATCCTGGAGTGCCTTCGCGCGCTTTCTGATCTCCGAGCCGAATCGCTTGGGTTGCACCGGCTCGACGTTCGTCAGAGGAACCGCCATCTGAACGTGATGGTGGCCACCGTTGATCCATATACGAGTCTGTAGCGGATATCATTTAGCTTCTTCGTTCGAATCATCAGTCGACGTTGGGTATCATACCTTCATCCACTGCCTCGTCAAGCCAGGCCGCACGAACCGCTCGTGATGCAAGAGCACCAGCTCCTTCCGTGCCGTCGTCTTCATCCCGACCAGATACCGCTCGTAATCGCCAATCCCAGGATTTCCATCAGCCAGCGCAACCAGCAAGATGCAATCGGCTTGCGAGATGCAGGTCTGCGTCCACCGCGAATTCACACCCGTGTCCGCAACGTACAGGACCATTCCGTACTTCTCCTCCTGGTCTGCTAGGAACTGGCTGAGCTTCAACCTTCCGATCCGACTGAACGCATGCCGGTCCAGATGCTTCAAGACCGCCGCCTGGTTCAGCGTCACAGCGCCGTTCGGGACGCCGATTTGCTGCAGCGCGGTCGTCAACCGGTTGCTGAATTCCGTAACCGGGACGCCGCTAGCAACGGGTAAGATGCAGACGGTCCGTAAGTTCATCTTGTTGGCGGTCTTCGTGCTCCCAAGAATAGCATTATCCTTCCGATCGAGTGGCTGGTCCACCAGCGACCTCATCCTGGTGGCGATGATTTTTGAAATCTGTATCGTGATACCCGGATGCTCCAATGCCAGACTATTGAACAGTGTCTTCGGGAACCTCGCAACTTCCGTGTCGCGGATGGCATGCAGCGTAACAGGGCGGGTTGACTCTGTCAGAACCTCGAGCTCCCCGACAGACTCGCCTTGTCCATACTCGCCGACAACATGCATATCGCCCTCGTCCGGATTTCCTCTGATAGCGCGCAGCCGGCCGTTGAGAATAATGTATATCGCATCACTAGAACATTGGTTAGTCAGTATGAGTTAATGCTAAAGAACAGCGGCAAGCACTAACCTCTCATCACCTTCGCGATAAATCACTTGGCCAGCGTTAATTTGCAACCACTCGAGTGCAAAGTCGATATGCAGCATCAACCGCGGTAACAAGCTCGTAATTCGCTTCGCCATAGTCAGCAGCACCACGGGATTCTTGTCCATGATCCGTTCAAAGCTGCTTCGCGGCAAGAAGCCAACGTACACGTCCGTCTTTGCGCGTATCTCGACAAAGCTGCGGCTGCCGGATATGCAGCCAATGTACCCCGCCACGCCGCCGGGTTTCACCATGAACAACGATCGGCGCGTCGGCTTCTTCGGCGTTGGCGTTGGCGGGACCGTCTTCAGAGAGCTGTTGGTGCTCGTCCGGCTGAGAGTCGGCATCATTGATGCGTTGAGGCTGACGGCGCTGTTCTTCCGGGTGGCATTGTGGCCTAGGACGCTCGGTTTCTTGTCGTCCTCAATCGCCATGGTGATATCCAAGAATCCGTCGATGACGTAGTACAGCCCGGGACTTCGATCGCCTTCCTCGACTAGCACGCTGCCTTTCGGGAAGAACACGATGTCAACGTCATCTTTCATCCTATCCAGCGTTGCTGGCCCACCGAGTAGGCTGTTCGTCGACATGGTCGTCGATGCCACGGACTCAGTCTCGAGATCGTCGAAGGGGTCAATGTGCCCAAAGGAGTTGAACACTGCCTTCTGTCGCCTAGCATCGTACGATACAAGCCGCGGACTACCCTCAACTGAGCTGCCAGGGCGTTTGGCAGCATCCAGCTTGTCACCCGTCAGCCCGATAGCTTTGAACATGCACTCGAGCACCGCCTCGCGAAAGGAGCCCTCGTCCTCCTCTTCTAGGACGACATCCATCTGAGAGCCCCGACTGTTCACCATTGTCAACGTCCCAGCAGTGCCGTCAGACGACATGCTGCTCTGAAGACTGCTCACCGCACTGTCAATCTTTGATGGCACGATGAATCCCTTGCCGAACGGTTCCTGCTGTGGAGACAACAGATGGCTGCTCGAACCGCTTCTGGGCCTGTGCAGCGGGACGTTGCTAAAGAGGTCACCGGGGTGCGTGTTACTGATCCAGGGGCTGTTGAGCCCGTTCGCCAGCGCGGCTTTGGAGGCAAGGTCGATCCTCGTCTGGATGGAAAAGGTCGACCGACGCCTCCTCTTCGTCGACCCCATATTGTTGTTCAGCACCATCCCACGCTTAAGCTCCTCCTCATCCTTCGCCGCCGATCTCTCCCGAGCGAACTTTTCCTTCAGTCGGTCCAGAGCAGCTCCTCGCAGGTGGTTCGGCAGGTCGTACGAAGTGTAATTGTTCATGCTCTTCTCAGTGCGGAGAACTTCACCCGTCAGACCGAGGTAGTTTCTCGCCGTTGCAAATGTCACACGTAGGAATCTGGTCAGGATCACGGAGACGATGTGTGCCGATGCCTTGGGATAAATCCGTGTCAGGCGCTTGAACGCGGCTGCGGGGATCACTGCTATCGTAGTGTCCACGGTAGCGCGGGCGATAATGTCCGGATGCACTGACTTTGACTTGATCAGCCGCGGTCGTACCGGCCTTCCATTGGGTTTCGGTTGTTGGCTGACGCCGGGCGTCGTCGGGCTGGAGTGTGCGTATGGCGAGGGCGATTCGCTGAAGTCGTCAGCGAGCATCGGGAACGTGGGCACCCTTGGTAGCGCATGGCTCTCCGAGTTTGAGTTTCTACACATTGTTAGGACTTGCTCAATGCGAAATAGGGAGTAGGTCTGACGTACTGTCGAGGTAACGGTAGGCCACCGTGCTGGGGGAATGGATTCTCAAGCGCGGGGCTAGCGTATGCACCGGTGTTGAGGTGAGGAAGATCATGCGGTCTCCTCTGGTGGATGTTATTACTGCTGGATGGCATCGAAAAACTGACATCCTGTGGTGGAGTCGGTTCAGAGCTTCCGTCATCGTAGTCCTCTTGTCGAAGCTGGACGTCCTCGGTGAACAAGCTCAAGATGGTGAACAGGCTGCTCATCGGTGCCCCGTTCTTGACCTCAGTCAGTAGTTGGTAACCTTGGCCAGCCGACAGATCCTCTTCGTCGTCTCCCGCCAAGTCGGCAGCCGGTGTAATAGATTTGACGAAGACCTGTACCAGCCCGTCTACCACCACGCAGAATCCCTTTTCTTCCTCCAGTAACAGGGTTTCACCAGCTATCAGTTTGCGAGTCTGCATGTGTCTCGTCAGCTCGTGGAATATCGGCCGTTCCAGATACCCGAAGACCTTTATGGCGCTCAGGAACTCGTCGAAGTAGCTTGCGATACCCGGTTTAGCGTCGTCTGCCTCTGGCCCGTCGGTGAACAAGTCGACTTGCGGTTCCTTGCGTTGAGGTTCCGGCGGTAGGTGGGCGTACATGTTGAGGTAACGGTATCGGACAATGTACGATATCAGCGTCGCGAAGAGGAGCAGTATCGCCAGCCTAGTATTGTCACCATTGTTAGATTATGACATAGCATAGCTAAGAGTGGATGGCCGCACAAAGTGGTGAAATTCATCGTGATCGAGAAGCTGGTGCTGAACAAGGTGAACAGCAGCGCGGGAATCGTGTAGGTCGTGAAGCTGAGTATCCAGTACGACAGCCATGGCAGTATCTGGAAGGTCCACAGGGCATAGTAGATCAATGTCGCGAGCAGACTAAGGTTCTGCGTAGGCGGCGCGGTGGTCATTGCGGCCGGTGTGATGGTAAAGTTGCCGTCGACGGCGGTAGAAGAAGATATTGATAGCGAAGCCATGGCGAAAGCTGTCTCCCTCGAGGGGGGTGTACAGGATATATATAGTATGAACTTGAGAGCTCCGAGGCAGGGGGTGATAACGATGGCGATGTCTCTCGGTTCCTGTTTCCGTTTCAGCAGTAGCTGGTATTCAATCGGACTTGTGATATCTCGATTCCAGCGCTTCGCCGCGATGGCTAGAAGCTTCTGAGGTGTGAGAACGTGTCCGTTTCTGCAGGCCGATGGAGGTGGAGTCGAGTCAGCGCAGGTACGTAAGTGGGCGTCCGGCAGGGGTGTTCTCGAGAAGGAAGGTTCCTCGGCATGTGGTGTTGCTATGATGTAATATCATGAGATGCAAGGGCGGCATTTCTCGCGGTCGTTTCAGCTGGGAGTTGGTCTCGAGAAGGCGACCAGGAATGGGGAAAGGTACGCGCCGTCTTTCCTCCCTCCGAACTGACTTGCCCCGTCGTCGAGATCACAAAGAATGTTAGGCGGAGGGGCAGCAAAGAGGCAGAAAGCGCCGTTAACCGTCCCATGTGATTGCAAGTTGCATTGTTGTCGGCGGGCGACAGCCGGCAATCCGAGCCGAAGAAGCCGCCGGTTAAAGTTGCCGTCGAAGGAATGTTGCAAATTGCCCTGTCAACGCACTTCCGTGTTCCTTCAAACAGCATGGCTCGAGATATCGAACTCGGCCCTGAAGTTTTCCTCTATCTACAATCGTCTCTAATTTTTCCATCATACATTCTACGGTCTTACTTCGTCCTTCATCATGGCATCTCAAGCCACTGCCGCTGCTGTCCCAGCTTCGGCTCCTGCTGCCCAACGAATCGATCCTTACACAATCTGCACCAAGAACCTGCCAAACGACCATCCGGACAAGCCGTGGGTCTGCGTCCACTGCAAGTTCCGCAGGGACGAGGTCTATGATGACTCCCGCATGCCGAGGCTTGCCGACCAGGTAAAGATCAAGCCTACTATAGTCTTGATGGTTCTATTCCAGTGGGACGAACTGCTTTACTGATGTTGCAGTCTATAGGATATCTACCATGCACTCTGCGCTGTTCTCTGGGATACGACTGACGAAGAATCCTGGCGGGAGGTGCTCCTCAGCCATTTTGTTCCGAGGGACGGTCCGGACTACAAACGCGCCGGCAAACTAGTCTCCACAATGCTCGGTCGCTTCTACAAGGTAGTAACATTGATAATAATGACCAAATTACAACCGAGCTAATAGTTCATAAAGACCATCTACAGCAACCTTTTACTGGGCTTTGGCACAGGGGTACGTCTGTACTATACCACCTGTTACTCACGTCGAGCCTAGCTCCGAAAGCAAGTATTCTAACGCTGTCGTTTCGCTATAGCATGGTCAACAGTACTATGACAGCTGCACTTTCCCTGCGGATTCCATAATCGCCCGTGCAAACTTCAAGCTTCAACGGGGTGAGCTGGAATCAGACGACGAATCCGCAACGATGATCCACTCGGACAACGCTGAGGTCGTCTACGTCTATGATCCCGTCTTAGATTCCTACTCTGCTAACGGTAACTCTGTTGACGACGATGAACTAGTCGACGGACAATACTACAACTGGGATCTCGACCAACTCGATCCCGAGGTAGATGAGCCGTACAGCCAAGTGGAAGAAGGGTATTACGACTACCATGTCGAGGACGGGTACAATGAGTGTGACGTCCACGAGGAGGTCGACGTGGAAGGTGTCGAAACGCCGGGGAAACGTGGCTCCGAACAGGTCACGCCGCCCGCCGTCCCGGATAGAGCTATCACACCTCTTCTGTTCCAATCGTCGCCTGTCCTACCAATCGGCTCCCCGGTTGCACCCGCTTCGCCGATGCGCACCATCTCAAGCAGGGCTGCCCCATCAAGCTCCGATCCAGAGGGCAATTCGACTGCCACTGCACCAGGTATGTATATTATATTCTGGCCACCCAGTGTTGCATTAATAGGTTATCGTTTTGTTATAGAATGTGGCTAATATATTGCGTGCAGCTAATGCGGTTGTCGACATGATCCAAAATATGGCCCCGACCCTCTCTCGTCATGGCGGTGAAGTTCGCATCACACGTTATGGCTCTGCTACGATCAAATTCCCACGCTTTCGAGATCTTGACTGATAGGATTATTGGAGACTGCTATCGAGATTATTGGACGAGATTGTCACTGGTTACACTTATGATTGTCCTAACATGCTGCTCTCAATCTTGAATTCGACGTGCTCAACTTTGTATTACAACTTTGTCCTATTGATCGACATCATCTTTGTCTCATCATCGCCATCTTCTCCTTCCTAGGTAGCGGTTGTGATTTAGACTATGATTACCTTGCTTGGTGGAAAATAACCATGTTGCGGAGAATCATGATCGTGTAGCCTGTGAGCTACTTGATCACGAATTTCTTTTGAGAGAGAGCCATAGAGTAATATTGCTATTGCTTGTGTAATCTGAGCTTCGGATTTGGGCCAATGTTAGTTCGTCTCGAATATCGTACTGGAATAAAAAATCGTGTGTCCTTGATGAAGCTCCTCCGAAGACGCCATGGTGGATGATCTGGGAAGTGGGAAGAAAAAATGACAAGTAGTCGTGAGGCAGTATCGCCGAGCAGATTGACGATCCACTTAATTATCGTCGATTCTCTTCGCTGCCATTGGCGGGCGCCGCCGAGCGCTGCTTTCTGTCAAAATTTCCGCCGCAACAGTCTGGCAGACAGATTTGATCGACAGTTTCCCTCGCTGCCACCGAGAAACTATATAAAGGGCCCTTCCCCCCCTGCTTCTCCTCCTCTCCTCTTCTCTTCCACATCCCGCCTCTCAACTCTCGACTCCTGGACAACAAAGTATCAATTGACCTAGTCA
Organism: Drechslerella dactyloides; assembly: GCA_020064725.1. Lineage (NCBI taxonomy): Eukaryota > Fungi > Ascomycota > Orbiliomycetes > Orbiliales > Orbiliaceae > Drechslerella > Drechslerella dactyloides. The sequence continues at coordinate 3,723,229 of JAGTWJ010000001.1, forward strand.
CAAGATGACTTGAGCTTATCGCTCCACACAAACAAAACATATAAAGGTACGGTCGAAGAATTCCCCTAGAGAAGTGGTGTCGATGCCGGGTACATCGTGTAATACCAGCCCCTCTCCCACCGGTGAGCGCGTAACAGGGACGCCTGACGAGAGCTCGGGAGTGATGATGCTCGTTGTTCAACACTTCGCATCCGATGGGGGAAAGACGGTGGGCCAGGAAGGGGTGCACCGTGTGATACCGAGGAGAAAGAGTGGGATCGAGGGTAACAGAGAACCTGGCTAATCTTCGGAGAAGGGGGGCTCTGATCCTCGAAGGGGGGAAATCCCGATGGTAACGTACTAGCTCAATATATCTTGATATATAAGCTAACAGAGGACGTTGTTCTTTCTGTTGGCTTTTAGGTTCCTTTTTTGTCAGCAAAAGACATTCATCAGCACCATCGACATTGGCCGGTCGAGAGTCAAGTGGAAGTGAAAAAGGTAAGTTGTCCTCTCTCCTCTCTTTATTATCATGAATGACTATTTGCTAACTGATTTACAATTGGACAACATTTTCTTTCAATGCTCTTGATTGAGGTTGAAGATCTGAGGTAGAAAGATATAGATTTCATGTAAATAGCTTAGAACAAAACAATAGCGATCGATACACAAAATATATACTAGACTATTAAAAGCTATCGGTAATATATAAATAAATCATTTGTATCTTCATCTGCTTTTACTTACTAAGAATCATAGACTTTATTGCATTTCCACCGATTGTAGAACTGCTGCGTACTGGATCCATGGACCTGACTAGAAACCGTCGATACCATGGTACCAGAGCGAATATAGTAACCCCCCGCCTCATATTGGATAGCATCTTTGCCGTGGCTTTGACTTTAGGGTGGTGGTAGTATTCATCCGTCGAGTTGTAACCCTGTCGCCCAGTCTCACTAAGCCAGATGGAGAATTGATAGTTCTGTGTGATTAGATAGTCTCTGGACTGCGTATTTTGGGGTTTCTTCTGCAAAATTAACCAGGACATAATAATACCTGTATTGTGGAGCTCGAGCTTTGCTGCAGCCGAGCAAAAAAGCACCGCAGACAGCTCGGGGGGATTCGTAGGTCTTCTAGGATCATCTGGAGCCTAGGGCTACCTATTCCCGTTACATAACTATATAAGTTTCCACCGTTGTGTTTGCCTCTAGCTCTTCTCCTTTGTTCTCCTATATCTTCCTCCTCCACCAATCTCAAAACCATCACTATATATATATGACAATCCCCAACATTAACATGCGCGCGATGTCATCTCCTCTTCACTCTATTCGCTCTTTAAAGTCACCCATCAACGCATCATGTCAGCATCACGTCGTCTCTCTCCTTAACTATCTCATATATATGATTAATCTTCTTAACGTCCGAAACTTTGCTGTGGTGGCACATGCTATACCACTACCGCGTGCGATTCTACGCGCTGCAACTCTATGGAGTTGCTCATCTACATACCTCATATTTCGCCGCTCCACCTCCATCGGGAAAGCTTTTCCGATACCTGGTCATGATTTCTAGCCTACGTCGCTAATGAAACGACGACCTTGATGCATGGCTTCATATTCCTAGTCGCTTCCTGGATGAGGTCAATACGGTACTTCATTCCATCACACGCGTGGGCTATTGACATGGATTCGGAGCTTACGTCTATCAGTATGCCAGGACGAAGCATCTGGAGGTAGCGGAGAAATGGATAACGGGACTCACCCAGAACAAAAAACTTACGATACAAAGAGTGAACACCACTTACATGTTGACGGACATGTTGACAAAACCGTTACCAAAGTACACTCTGATGAGGGGGGGCGGCAGCACTAGGACTTGAAGTTCACCCAGATGAAGCAAAAACGGGTGGAAGCCACGAGTGCAATTATTGCGGGAACACGAGAGAATTACGAAACAAATTATACTTACACCTTGCGGAATCACATGGATGGAAAGAATAAGAGCGCTCACACCGGCATCGGAAAACCCATGGTCAGAATTGATACTAGTTACGCTGGTTCAGTTATTCAATCTCAACCTAGCAGACTCTAACTATGTATACGGCGCTCTCTCTGCCATCTATCCAAGGGCTTAGCTTGGACTGTTCAGTGTCCTTTAAGCACGCCAACTAGTTCGACTTCACGAGGATGTGGCTCGCCATCAGAAACAACTTCAACATTCCAGCAAAGGATATATAGCTACCCTAGGTATGCTTGATGGGTATTCGAAGGGACATCAGACTAAGCCCTTTGGGCGCCTTCTGAGACCTCCAAAGCAGTTACAGAAGAGGAGTATTGTCCCCAGGATGACTAACGCCCAAACATCTATCATTTGAAATTCCGTGATGTAGGAAATTCACCTGTCCAACAGTTGCGGACAATACAATCGAATCCCAACAAGACTAGATGTCCGTGACAACGACTACGTCTGATAATCGGGGCAGTCACAATGGATCCGCCGGCAAAATCCACATATTCTTGTGGATATTGCATGATATTCGACAGCTACGCCGTTGACAAGATGGTCGTTAATCTAGCTAACCTACGGGCTATGAATCGCTTCGGACACTGGTCTTTCAAGTGCTGCCAAAGTCAAAGCTGTCGGCATATGACAACGTGCAAGGATTACAAAGATTGAATGTCGCATGGATAAGCCTGGAAAACATCCCATGACTTTATAGACTGCCTGTTTCAAAAGTTTTATTCCGAAAGACGTGACAACAAACTTGTACAATGACACATGGTTTACATATCGACTGGACACCGTACTTTCTATGGCACCTACCAACGGAAAGGCGTCCTTATGGACAGATACATCCAGATATCTCATTTCCACAATCCGACAAGCTATGGAAGGCATTAGCTATTGAGGTTGCGAGAGCACCCGAACATGTCAGCTACAATTCACTGGCCCCTGATACACTCAAATGACCAGGCGGCATTATATACACTGAAACCCCGGATAAGGAATGTTCCTGTCTGAGCTCCTATATATATTATTCAAGTAGACAAGCGAGTCAACAAGGGACATGTCGGCGTCTTTTCAGATCACGAGGTGATACTATATATATGTTACCGCGGACATCTCGCGGGGAAGCAAGCAAAAACACAAATAGACGATATGACACTCACGATTGGATTCGATAAATCGAAAAATGACGAGATCTCAGAAGATACTGCTGCGACAGTGTACGAAGATACCACTGCGACACTTCACAAGGTGTAAAGCACCGCTGCACTTACCATAGAAGAGCGTACATCACAACCCTGCTATCATCAAATGCTCGAATGTCATCGCATTCGTGACCGTGAGTTGCGTAAATTCACCTACCGGGGGGGATTTGAATATCTAAGCAAAGTATCTACCCTACGGAAACCAACATATCCACATGAGAACCTTTCGAAAAGGCATACATTTTATGCAAGTCTCAAAGCATCCTAAGACAGGACTGCAACGGAAATACGTTGTATGCGAAACCATCAAGAAATTCGACGTACGATACAGGCAGGAACATTTCGGTCTCTAAAGCATACAGGCAAGGGAATAATAGCTTTTGGGCACGTCACATACCATTCTCTCATCCGGCAGCTCGGTGTAGAAGAGGGGGCCTTGTCAAAAGGGACGGTCTGCGCCAGAAGATATGGCCCGCCTAGGCCGAGACTTCATCAGAATGAAACTCGAGACTATAACATACTCACAATCTATTGATACTATATTCGGAATGCGAACATGCAAACTCATGTCGAAGAAAGCGAGTATCATGCCCACCACGAGTAGCTGAATACGAGCAAAGTCAAAGGCTACGAAACCAGATGGCAGAATAATTTCATCCGTCCAATGCTCATCAAAACATACTCCTAGTCAAGATGAATAAACATCACTGGTACGACAGTATTGATGGAAACCGGGCTCCGATGATACCATATTAAAGTCGTCAGTGTGGCGCTGCATCCTCCATTGCTAGGAGTGACCTCATAGCTGGTATCCTCTTGCATAGGAAAGACATTATCTTTTGCATATACGCCAACCCGTGCAGATGAACCAGTGTATGTCGACTTTCTATGGCGGACCGTCAACGGCTGTACTGTACAATATCTTGCAGGTTTGTAGCTGAATCTCAAAAGGCAGCGTTACAACGAATGCGAAGATACAGCTAAGGCCATGTTGACAGGGATACCCGAGTGTCATATTCCCCAGAAATCAAAGCGAACTGGTACCGCATACGTTCTGAGAGCTTTGGAATCGCACTTTGATGCCTGAAATGTAACCGGCCGCTGAGGACACTTCATGAGAACACTTTCTACTAGTATAAAAAACCACTACTGCATCACAGGGACTTCAAGGTTTCGACTTCAAACAATCGATGACGCCCCCTAACTCAGAAGACAGCTTGTCTCTTTTGCGAATCTCACAAGCACTTGATATTTGTCAGGTAGTGAACACGAAGCGCGTTTACATCGCTTTAGAGGCAAAGACATACGATATATACTTCTCGAAAGGGTACATGGCGATCAAGGACACACCAATCAAGTCAAATGCTTGCGTGTCCATCTAACTCCCCCATCCCCGGATTGCCTCATATACGTTCACGAGACAGACAACTTAGGACGATAACGCGCAAGCCTAGCCCACGGTCTAGCGATGCTATGGTGGTAAAAGTAAATGCCAATTTCGTATACCGCAGCCGAAAGAGCACTCGCATAATGAACAGTCTCACGCTACCAATGATCAACCATCTCATATATCGTAACGGCGACCTTTTGGATGCTGCATCCCATGGAGCTGTATGTGTGTTATTTTTATTCTAAAACTACAGCATCACTCTTTTATGTCGGCAGAACTATACAACTAGCAGGTATCATATCATCAAAATGCAGTCTTATTAGCCTAGGCCCCCTGGAGCCACGAAGCTAAGCTTAGGAGGCGATGTCTTGACAGGCAATTTCATGTCTGAGCTTGGATTTGCAGGCGGCACTCGAGGTGCTGCCGATGCCGATGTGGAAGAAGGTCATTTACGCCGTGGGCACCTCGCCAGCCTGATTGTTTGTCTACATCCACAATCTGCTTAAGCTCTTGGCTACTATGAATAACGCCTTCTCGTCAACGCATAGATTCCATCAAAACTACAAGCAGGAGTGGAAATGGGGAGCCTAATTAACGGATTGAAATTATCTGCATCTAGATTTCCAATGGTGCTATTTGTTTCACTCCTCCATTTACACTACCATCATGGAGTCTCCTGCCGAGTCTAAGAGTGAAATCTACTAAATAGGGTCGTCGTAGGCCCTGCATGAATGACGATTAACTCCTTGCGTTAAATATATCGTATAAATGGCCAGGTCAAAGACACTCATCACTGTTTATGCCAGATGTTACGTTGTTGGGCTTTCTATCTTTCTATCTATTGAGTATACATATAACTATATGTAAACCTACTTCGTCTAACTGGTCACAACAGTTAAATGCCCTGTCAACAATCTTGGAGAGTGTAGGTAACTCAGCCATCACTGTTTTCTATATTTCCGGCTGCAGCTTGAAATTTAATTAACAAAGAGATTGCTATGGCGTATGCCTCCGGCATCCCGGCTTCGCCGGGTAAAGTACGGCAGTCTGGTTCACGAGACAAGTAGCCACGTAGTTAAATATTTGTTAACTGTATATAGCCACTGCTCTCAGGATCGAAAATCTACCCGCGGAATTCTGTAGAATCCTTGATTCGTAATCGCAGATCCAGAACGAGTCCGGCCTGCGCATAGAAAACCTAGATTGGTTCTACAATAATTAATAGCCATAGTTGAAAAAGGTTCGCCCCAAAGCGACTTTGCTACCCTTCAGTTTGCTTCTAACCAAAGCTCGCGTACAACTTATTGCTGTGATTGTGACTGGTGTCAAGCGAGTCGCCTCTGGGTCCCGAGCCACGAGTCGTCCTCCGTATGGACGCCTTAAAAGCACCACAGAATGCGATATCTTGAAACAACTAATCGCCAGAGAACGTAATAGCTAGCTGACGGGCTCGTATAGCATACTATAGATTCCTAGTATAAATGTCTGCCCATTTCTCTCGTTATACTTAAGGAAAGTTATACTTGAACTGTAAATTCTCACATTTATCACGAGCGAAATTTCTGGCAAGATGGTATGTTAAGTTGAGTCAAGGTAGTAAGGTTTATGAGGGTTAATAGATGCCTGGCTTCTAGGATAAAGGAAAAGCCCCAGTCAGAGAGCAGCACACCCTCTCTCGCGAGGTAATATCGGTAGCTTCCACGCTATAGCGCTAGTGGACTGAAAAGCCTCACAGGTTTGAAGAATTTGCATGTAATACTGAAGCTTTGGTTAGGATATATCTCGCATAGTCGAAAGTTGTGTCCCTGATAAGATAAAACGGACTGAAGCTGTCTCAGAACAGCTTCGAAAACTTGGGTATGCTCGCGAGCATGCGAACATCGAGGGCGGCCGGCTAGTCGACGAATACTTGTCCAGCGTACGTACTTTCTCCTCCAGCCCCCGGAATTTTGATTCCAGTATCCATTTTGGATTGGCTACAGCTGCCCCAGTGCTAACCTTGCTTGTACTTATAGCAGTTCAAAATCAGAAAGCCAACCGCTCTGCCAGCCCATATAACTGCTCATATGCATATCAACCCGGGGTTCCCCGCAAATATGAACAACCAGGATGTAAGGCTGGTGCTCTTAATTTTAATACATACGCGATTACTTTTTGCTAAAACGTTGAGATCTATCTCTAGATACAGGTATATATTTGATATCCTCAGTCCCAGTATAATGTGTCACTGTATCTTCTAGTATCATTAAATACCTAGGTATCTGTAGCCCGGGTCCAGCAGATCAGCACCCCCAACGAGTACACCAGCTCCCAGCTGCGATCCAGCGCCCGATAGCAATCCTCAGTCCGCACCGAAATCCGCATTCAATGGTTTTGCCACGACGGGTGCTTCCAGTAGCACATGGAATCCTCCGGTATTCAGTTACACCACGCCGAAGAAATCGGCTGCTGCATCATCGTTAGGGAGTCCAGCGTCGTCTGGCAGTCCGATGGATGTGGACACTCCTACACCTAAGAAGAAAACTAGGAGTCTATTGGAACAGTTCAATTCAGCCATTGATGCCGGCATCGACGATCCTTCTTCACCGACACGATCGACCATCCGAATACACTCCTCCCCACGCCCTAGTGTGTCTGCGCAGGATCACCACGGCGCGGAGGGATCTCAGCAGCATCGCAATGGTGTTGACTCTACCGAAGGAGAGAAAGATGAGGCGGAAGGGGACGACGAGGTATATTTAAATGACGAGAGGAGACGGAAGCTAATGCATGACCTGAAAGATGTCATGGTCCAGGCAAAGTGTGATCCACAGTATATTGCCACGCTGCTGTGTGCTCTTTTCTCACCCGGGAATGTTGCCGGTGCTACATATTTCAAGATCGATATGCGGTGACTGTTATAGAGGGACAGACAGAGATGATGACAATGCTATAACGGAACAAAAATATGTATCTGTAGCATCTGTACAACATGAAGTTGCAAAATCCTGAGACTGGGGAGAGTTCAGCGTAGTGATGTAATTGCTGTGGTAGTTGGAATTACTGGTAGTAGGCGTAGTTGCGCGTGCAGTAGTCCTGAGCTGAGAGTGTGCGTGCAGTGTCCCCAATTATCAGTACTGTTGCATTGTATAAACGTTATAAACAAGCAAATTCTGAAGCTCATCTCAAGTTCGTTCACCTTTCAACTCTCGTTTCACATCTCCAGCCATGTCCTCACCAAATCCACATTCCAATAATACACTGTCTCCACAAAGCACCATGCAAACTGCACGCCCAAGGGTCGACATCCCATTGAGCGATGAGGTGGTTCTTATCCCTTGCATACCCGTAGCTCGTGTTGCATGTTGCATCGATGTACCTACGGTAATAACAAGCTTAGTAAGGCTAACGTCCCGAGCTACATTATAGGGTATCTTTCAACTCCTCATTCTCACAGGAAACTGGGCAACCAAGTCCATGTGGTGGGAGTCCGTCGCTGAGGAGCTTTTGGTTCGCGGGTTGGCTACTCGGATCAACTGCGAGTCGAATGCTCGTGCGTGCCTCGAGCAGTGCTTGCAGGTATGCCTCTTCTCCTTCTCGTTGCTTGTCCTCACCTACCAATTTACATCCTCCCGCAAGATCATCGAGAGGTGTCTGGATGTATCCAGAACTTGCCACAACGGCTCGATCGTATATGGATAGAGGATGGGGTATCGACTAACTGATTAGCATATAGCGCAATCCTAATTTCGAGAAGACTCTCATGGGAGCCGGCATCGCTCGTATGCTGACTACAGTCAAAGGCGGAGGCGAGCCCGCCGTCCGACGCCCCCACCTAGATCAGAAACTATGGACGATGAAGCAAAAGGGTCAGATGAAATACGAAGGCCTGATCGGACCAACTATTCTCCGAAGGAAAGGTCTGGCTCAGCACGGACCTTTGTCCGATGAATCACCGTTGATTGAGGAAAAGTCCTTGCCCTTTATAAAGCACACTGATTCTGCCAAAACCACGCCTCAGATCAAAAAGATCGACTGGGCCAAAACCACACCTCCCGTTGAAGGAAAGTCTCTCGCCAAAGGCGCGCCCTTGAATGAAAACAAGGCGAAGTGGCCCTTGATTGAGAACAAGCTCGTCGCCATGGAACAACATGCACCAGGTGCTAGTACTTCGGTTGATACTGTACCCTCCGATGAAAACATCTCTTCAGTCAATAGCACATTCATGGAGGAAGACGCGTTCATGAGTGGAGATACATCCAGAGGTGAAAATCTCGGAAGGGCCGTAGTCTTGGTAGAGACGAACGACAATCCGTTCTTTTCGTTTCGGGGTGGGGATGAAGATTCAGATCTTTAGCGCCACAATTCTCTGCGGATTGAGACGTGGCGTTCTCGGAACCCTTTCAAGAGGCGGTCTTTTTCTCAATTGACGATTTGGTAAGGAGGGATTTGCACGACTAATATCATCGCATTCTGAATTGCTACTGCAATACCCGAAATGCAACAAAGGTTTTCTATTTTCTTTCAGCTGTGATAAAAAGAGGTCACTGAGAATCAATATTATCTGAAAAACACTAAAAGAAACGCTCTGATTTTGTACCTACTGTTAAGAGTGATATCATATACTTCATGAGCAGGCGAGATCACCGCCTCTTAGAGCAACTCTTCCATACGTCTGACATCAGGCCCAACAGAGCTCCTTGCGGAAATAACGCCATCCAGTGGATCGTCAGTAGTCTCCAGCTTCCCGAACCCGCCGTCCACAGTCCCTAGTTTATCATACCCAACCTGCATGCATTTCGCTGTAGCCACATTGACTGCTATCCTTGCAGCCTTAACTGCGTCGTAGCGCTTGTATCCCATCGCGTAGATTGCAGCACCGATAAACGTATCACCAGCCCCTGTCGTTTCAACAATCTCTGTAGCTGGCACGCTCGGTGCGGGGATATGTAGCACTTCCGCATCTTTCCTGAACCCAAACACGTACGCCCCTGCCGCTCCGACTGTCATGAGCGCCACTGCCCCTCTCTTCGCGCCCGCTTTGAAGCAGCTAGCAAAGGTCTGAGCCAGCTGGGCCTTTTCTGCACTCTTCCATGACCTCTTTGTCACGTCTTCAAGATACTCTCGCGCGTACCCCTCTGCCACGAATAGAACATCCGCCATTCTCGCTAACCGGTCGAGCCCTGGGCGGCCGAACATTTCGAGCTCGACGGAGATAGCGCATGGCGTTACTTTGTACTCCGGACGACTTATAAAGTCGTCTATTACGCCTTCTGCAGTGAAACATTCGCGGCCTTCGAAGTGGAGCCAGGACGGGAAGAAGTCGGATTGCCCACTCCACACATGCAAGAGCATCTCGTCGTATGCATGGGTTTCAAATAAAGCGGACTTGGGTAAGAAGTGTGTGAATAAGAGCGTCTTCACCTCAGGCGAACGTAATGGTCGAATGCTAAGTTCGTATACCATTGTCAGCTTTGCATCCGGACCGCACGATGTAATATGCGAGAATTGAGCGTTATCTCATACAGCTGGTGCGAGATGATGGTTCGAGAGCCTGTGCTCTGTGACTCAAAGATATATGCAGTCGGTGTCACTTCGTTCTCGCCCTCACGGACTTCGTACAGCACGGTGATGCCCTTAGCCTCCAAGGCAGCTATCAGCGGTCTATCGTCTGAGCCCGCGTTGTCAGCGTGGTATTCTGACTCAGCATATCGATATCTTCGTGGATCTGGATGTTCGACTGGACGCACCGCCATATCCCCTCCGGTCCTCCTACGACAGTCGCGTAGAGCAGCTGCGTGCCCGGCGCGACGACCTGCGACAAGACCGAAAGCGTGTTCGAGACATTGCCACCGACGCGAACTTGCTCGGAGACGGCGGACTGTTTGGCGTCTTCCGCGGGGAAGCTAGGCACTTTGATTATGATGTCACGGTAGAGGGCGCCGAGGGCGAGCAGCGAGAAGCCAGAGCTTTCGTTGGAGGCTCGATTCGAATCCATTGCTATAGACCCATGGTAGCTAAGACCGCGATGCCGTCTACCTGTTGATGGCTGATATGGTACTTTGGATGGCGAGAAATTGGCTAAGGTTCAGTTACCTAATGCGAGACAACTTTATAATTTAGCGACTGCCGAATTTACGGTTGTGACACCTTTCAATCCCACCGACGTCGACAATGCCGTCGCGATATCTTCATAGCCGTCCACGATGACCTCTTCCCAACCGGCGGATACACCGCTCAAGTTACCCACGCCGTCCACCTCTCACATCACCTCGCAGGCCGTCTACCCGCCCTCCGAAGACTCCTACCTGCTCCTTGACGCCTTCTCCCTTCCGTCCGAGGTCGCTTTCATAGCTTCCCGCTTCCCAGCAGCAACCCCGTCGCCGCTACTCGTCGAAATCGGCACCGGGTCCGGTATCGTCTCTGCCTTCCTGGCGGCTCATGCCTCGTCGCTCTTCTCCCGCACCGACATCGTCTCTCTGGGTTTAGACGTCAGCTTCACCGCCAACAATGTCACGTCCACTACCGTCTCGAATGCCTGTGCGGAGCACACTTCAACAGCTGGCACCTTCCTTGATGTCGCAACATCCGACTTGACGTCTTGCCTACGGCAGGGTATTGTCGACATCCTGGTATTCAACCCGCCGTATGTGCCCACGGCTGAATCACCATCCCTCACGCCGCTACGTGGCGCCACACAAAAGGTGGTGGTCAACCCACGGAACCAAGACGACTACGCGATGGAAGAATACCTTCTCTCTTTGACCTACGCAGGGGGCGAGAAGGGCATGCAGACGACAGACCGGCTGTTGGATAATCTGCATGAGGTTTTGAGTGACCGAGGCGTGCTGTACCTGTTGCTGTGCGCGGGAAACAGGCCGCCAGAGGTTGTAGAACGAGTAGAAGGGCTGGGACGGGGTTGGCGGATGGAGCAGGTGATTGAACGACGGGCTGGATGGGAGATTCTGAGCATTTGGAGGATCTACCGAGACGCTCGGACACCATAGGATTCACATTGACATATACCCGGGCTTATCTGCCAAATACTTCTTGCGCATCGAAGCAAGCCCATCTATCCTTGTATATATGTATTTGCTTTAGATGGCACCTTGATAGAACGCAGAGGCAGAGTCTGCATGGAAGGCAAATATTTTGTAGATGTAGCCCTGCAGCCTGCCAGCACTCTTAAGGGTCCAGGCCAGTCGCGAGTTCCAAGTTATACCTCAAGTGGACCATACGTACTAATATATTCGTGAGTATAGTCGCGTGCGAAAGCAAGAAAACTAGTCTTCAAGGGCAAACGAGGCCAAATACATGCATGGAGAGAGCTGGCAAGAAGATCTTAGGAGAACTTGGCCATGCGATCGAAATATACTTTTCACGGATAAATGCTGATCCGGCTTCCACGGCATTAAGCTATATGGGTCGCGTCGAAGGGAAATATGTAGATCCTGATTGCCCCTAGCTGAAGCGTATATTCTACCACGCAAATTTATAGAAGCCCCGGCCTCATAAATTAATCGGATGAAGAGTATACTGTTGCTCAATTGAGGTCTTGGGTCTTCTGCGGCCGGTCCGATTCTCGGAAACACTTCAAACTACCGACTCTCATATTACATGTCCTCATAGTGGCGAACCTAGTCGCGCGTGGCTATCTACAATAAGTCATATCACGCCATATCAATCCTAGATTTTGCGATTAGCATAATTGAAGCTCCTGTAAATGGTAAAGTAAGAGATAGACAAAGTCATGAGACGTGAAGGACAGCGGTGGCCATGCAGACGCAGGCTAGCCGGAGACGAGATCCGCATCCAAATCAGGACTTATGATAGTACTTATAAACTTTGAATACGCGTGTGTGGTGCGGCAAAAGCGTTCACGACGAGGATGAGGCACCTCGACGATCTCGTTAGCGCAAACGACGATCGAAGACTGCAGGCCAGAGAGGAATATTAAAAGGGGGAAACTCCGATATTGGGATCACAAAGACTCATCGGAATATTCAGGCCCTGTCGATATCGCAGTCTTATGACAGGACTGGCCTCACGCCTCCTGTGTATTTAGCAAGTTATGCCACGTTGCCTAGAACGGTAATATAATCTGATATAAAATGCAATATACGGAGTGCATGAACCTCGTATTCGCCGCGAGAGGCCGTTAGCCAGATATGAAGTATCAGGTTGTGGCTGCTCTTTGCCGGCCCATTGATCCGAATTCGAGAGTTCTTGATAGCATCTGACAATCAGTGCTCGGTACTTGCATGCACACGGAATTACCCCATTCTGCCCACGCTGAATCTCCGAGTTCTCCTAGCTGAGGACAGGGCTTATGGAAGTCAAAAACGCCACTTGTGCCTTGAGAAATCGCCAAGCGTGTTGAGACAGCGCTTAGAACGCTCCGATCTGAGTTTCCGGGATTTCGCAATCTTCGCCTAGACAATGCGATTGAGCCTTAAGTCACATGGCAGGAGACATGCCCGGACGGTGCCTGACTAGAAAGTTCGTGCTCGCCTTAAGTCCCGAGGTTACCGTTAGGTTCTGGTGGCAAAATTTCGGCCACAAAGCGATCTCTAGCGATCGGAGGCCATCGTAGCGTCGAGAAAGCGAACCAGGCTTTCGCCTTCTGGGCTACTCCGAACCCGACAACTTCCAGAAGCCGGACGAGAGGCCTGCACGCCAGGGGAAGCGAAATACCCGATATGGCAGCTACGAGGGTGGCACGAAAACTGTCCTTCTGCTGTCATGCTGACCGTAGCATCTTGGAAAGCGATAATTCTTGCTGTATGCATGCCGCCAGCATGCATGAGAAAATCCTAGCCCCTGCCACATTCTCGAAAAATCAGGAGAAGTGAAAGTGGGTACTCGAGGAAGACGCTACGGTCGGTGAGATATATTCCGAGATATCGAAACTGGTATGCATTGGTGGATTTGCTGGGTAAAATGACCGGATAATTTTCGTGCTAGAGATTGGTTCCTCGGTGCATCTTTTGATGCACCCTTTCGAACTCGCAAATCCAAAATTGACGTGGGAGCATAGGAAACGACCAGTCGTCCTGACAGGAGTGGCTCCGTGAGAACCTTTTGGCGAATTTATCCACGTTCGAACCCAACAGGCAGGATTCGGCTAGATGGCACCTAGAATGCTGTCTATCGGCTTCATTTATAATTATCAGCTTACTATTCTTGTCACAAAAACGATGTGGTGGAGGTGTGCACCCACAATATCCGAATTCCAAGGGTGAGCGCCGCCGCCGTTGCATTGGGAGACAGCCTGCATGCTCAGCTGTCGGGGTCCTGGACGGCTTTACAACTCCATTCCATGTCCATCCACCAAGCCATGCAGCCAGATAAATCGCGGAACCGAAGCACAAATCAGCAAGCATAGGCAGAATAGTAAGGAAGGTCCCCCGTTACTGAATTAATCCGAGGCTGCATGAGAATTAATCCGTTGGGTGTGTTGCAGGCTTTTCTGAATGGCTGGCTGACGTAGGCGAGCAACTTTTCCGAGTCGATCCTGAAAGAGTCAAAATGTCATGAGGCCGGCATGGCGTCAAGTGTCGGGCAGGTTCACCTGCGAGGCGGGGCATCTATGAGCCGCTGCATTTGTGATAATAGATATTGAGGTTGTAGCATCAATACCTAGGTAAGTAGGTAGGAAGCATGCATCGGATATTGGATTGAAAGAGAGGTTCGGCGCTTCGACACCCGCGAAAGCTCTCGGCCGTGCGTGATTCTCGGGGCGCGTTTCAATGTCACAAACAACGTCAATTGGATCCCATTCTGGATCTAGAGGATATTCCGAGCGCGAATTTTGCGCTAGCGTTCATGTCAATACTTATGCCGTGAAACATGGCGGCCGGGATAGGTAATATTGACCAATTGGCATGTGATATAGACTCCGACGAGCTGTCGTCTCGAGGTCAAAGTCAAGCCGGGCACAGTTTCGGGGCAGGTCAACAGGGCTGACGAGCGACATTCGGGGTCTAGCGCTCCGGATCTCGTGTGCTCTCCGTGATGACCCGAGCCGCGACAAACTTTGATATCGGTTTGCTAGTCTCGGGGACAGTTTTGCGCCATTTTGGCAGTCGCTAAAGGTAGACCCCGTGTTCACAGCCTGGCGAAGAACCGTTAGTGCTGTGGAGCCTTTCCCTGCCGTGTCGCAGTATCAACTTGGAAACTAGAGAATGCATCCAATCCTCAAGAAAGAAAGCTCCGGAGTAGGCGTTGGAGACTTTGCGGGCGAAGAAATAATACGCACTTGACCTACAGGCAGGCCAATTGGTCGTCCACTAAGATCTCCCAGATAACATGGTGTCATCGCGATATCGGTGCACGTCGGAATTCCTTCTAATTCGAGGCTAGCATCGCCTGAGAAATACGGCTCTTGAGTTCGGCGCAGAGGGATGTTAACAGCTCAGTATATTTCAGACCGTTATTTGTTGGGAACACTGCTGACGATAGCAGCTCATCAAAACATTGCATTGCATTCAATCCTAGGATCCAGGTTGCTTGCTACCCAGGCGTGCATGCAGAGAAGCTGTGAGCTCAAATTCCACAGCGCTATGGTTGGATATTCGGCTGGTGGACCCTTTCTCGGTTGAATCTTAAGGTTTCACCGCTGGCATCTTCGCTTGTTGATATATATCATCATGCATGCGAATGCATACTTATACTCGAAATTCTATTCGCTTCGAACGAGGACACGAGCTGATCGACTCTGTTCTACTCGCGGGCTACTGAGTAGACGCACTTCGCCTGGCACCACTAGTGCACTTTTTATATATTCGACTAGCTGCATGAACCCACATCGAATCCGGCGCATTGGTGCAACTCTATCGCTCGTATTCTGAGTTCAAGCCCAGATGAGGGGCTATCCAGGGTATTGTCGATTAACATATTGGAAGACTCGAAGAAATGTGTGCGTACGTGTCCGGAGGACTCGTTATTGGAGTTCAGTATTCAGCGGCCCAAGCGCTTCAAGGCTGGCTTGATTAACGCTTGAGCAAATTGTCTTGAACATATGGAGGCCTGATGATGAGCTTTGCTGCCTTGGATGGAAAATTCACCACACACGCTGACAGATATCATGATAAATATCTCGAATGTTGATCGTCAAGCTAGAACTCCAGCGCTAGCGTAGGAGTCAGATCAAAGACAATTGGTTTCCTTTTACCTGGCTTATGCATGCTGCAAGTAGACTTTTGTCAACCAGTGGGAATTTATCGAGTGGAGCAAAGGACGTTGGATTTAAATTTCGTGGTGGTCAAGATGCATATCGCGTGGGAGGGGTCGTCAATCCTTTGGAGTTTGTCGTGAGGGGCAAGATTGTTCGTCATAACCCCCGCAACAAAAAAAAGTAAGGCAAGTCCCTTGCTGTACCTCGCTGGTATCTTTTGGCCGACCACCGAGAATATGATTCGGCACCGATGATTGTGGTAATCAATCCGAAGTTGGCTGTGGCTTTACCGTGGTCCGATTAATTGATTTTCTTCGATTCCGGGGACGTTATCACCACCCTTCAGGGATTCCGGTCAATTAGATCTATGAGGGACAGGACGATTAGCTAATTCATCGTCAATTTGGCCAGGGCAGCAATAAATGTTTAGCAAAGATACCTTGAAGATACCTAAACACGCGTCCGCAGACGTGCCTAGCTTATCGATAAAGACGTGCCACTTAGAATTCTGGAGGGGCTGATGTCTGCTTTGGCCTGCAGAACTAGGACCAAAATAGCCGTCGCGGCCAGAGAGCATGCCGTTGTTGCAGGTTCAGCAAATGGTTGAGCTCTTTTCTTGTGTCGGATTGGTCACTTTTTGCGAGTAGCTCTAACTGCGTGGGACATCGTGCAGAGTAAGCCTGTCGACTGTTCTTTCGCATATATCCAGAATACCCAAAACAATGTTGCTGTTCAATGCAAGCTCGGCTGCTGTGGGATGGACCAATCGACAGTATTTTCTTATCGTGCTGCTGCGGAGATCGTCTTCGCATTAGAATCGGAAATGAGTAACGGAAAACGGAACTGACACGACTCAGAGCCTGGATGTGAGAGGCAGCCGACCGCAGATTAACTTCATGCTGTAATATTGTAATTGTTGCATCTGTTGGTGCCAGATTCCGAACCAAAGCTTGATTACTTCCAGCGTGAGGCAAAACACACTGGTATCGAGCGTCCAAGATGTTCCAGCCTCGCAAGGATTGTCGTTTGAAACAAGCACGCCCTGGAAGAAAGAAGCTCGCCTTTTTGACAGGAGTTTCTTGAAGGCCGTGAAATTATTCCAGAACGGTCACGTCAGTTTGTATGTATCATTTTATCCGAGAGGAAATTGAGAGGGGACAGCCGTCAAGACCGAGCCGGACCCTTGTCGACATCACGACAGAGTGCCGTTTTTGTGGCTAGTTTGATGTTCTGCAGCATTCACCCATGTCGGGAACATGTCAGTACTTGTACTCCGTCGTTATCGGACCATTCCTTCTTACCGATAATTCGTACTGGCTGAGATCTTGAAAGATATACGAGTTTAGTTCGGCCTAAGCTCTTGGTAGACGCCATTGATTATCAATGGATGAGCGAGCTCAGGAGACCTATAATTCGGCCTCAATACTCGTCCCGCCTTAGGATTTTTCGCGGTTTAGTTCTCGGGCTAACGAGGGCCGAAGGCAAACTCCTGGAGCGTTTGTAGCGCGAGCCGACAACTTGATGTGAAGTAGGCTACGGTACCGGCGCAAACGTGCGCTCATGCATGCAGGCAGGCAAAGTTTGACCACGGACCGCCGCAGAGTCGGTCGGGTCGTGTTATCAAGCCGTCAGTCATGGTGACATCTACCTTATAAACGACTGAGTAAACGTGGGAACGAGGTACTCTCTGGATGGAACCCTCGAAAGGGACAAAGAAGAATAGAACAGGAAATGGAACGAGGAGAAAAAGAAAAAGCGAAGGGGAAGATGCTGGTCGGACGGGGGGCCGGCCTTACCCTTGTTCAATAGCGCCCCGCCTTGTATAGACTGCAGCTAGTGTCCCCACCTCGCGCAGTAGGTTCAAGCTTGTGATTTCCGTCGTCTCATCACGGTTTTTTCCATTCATCCTGATAAGACCCAGTCTGCTTGAAATTCATTTGGCACAGCTCGCGATGACTGCTCGAGATAGACGGCAAATTCGTACGCAAGTGGCCCAATCTCGACAGGGCGAGGAGATATGGATGTATGTACGCCCTCAGGTCCGAGCTAGCTGCTTTACGGCAGGCTAGCGTCAGTCCGCCGGGCGAAACGTTCATGTACCTTCCGTGTTCTAATTGGCATAGCATTGCGACTCGGACTTCCTTTCTTCTGCAGCGGGACAGCGGATATAAAGTCGGTGATGTCTTCCTGTCCAAACTCTAGCACCCTCCATTTTCCTCTCTTCCATTCTAGTCGAATTGACAGAGGATTCTTCTTCTGTTACCAAACCTCTTAGCAATCTTGTCTAAATCTCGTCATTGATAAGACCACAAGGTTGAATCGATCCAGCAAGCTCGGATACTTACTCGAATTCGTATCGACTTGACCTCCTCCAGAGCCCCGCAGAAGCATCACCAGCAGAAGCAGATACATCCCAAGACCAAGTCATCTGTCTGTACACCTCCCAAGGGCGTCGGCATTGTCTTGAGTTCTGAAGCTGGCTTGACGCAGCATTGTTGTCCTGTGACCTTCCTCTTTCTGTTTCTCAACGTCGGCTTCCCCAGATTTTGCAGTCGCTCCGTCCTCGCGACTTTCCTTGGTTTGAGCTGTCAAATTAGCAAAAAAGCAAAGTCAGTCAAGCTAGCAAATTAGAAGCTGGTGTCGAAAACAACGTCTGCAATCCCTGGGAAGTGCAAACCTGCGATTGGTATCCTGTGCTGTTCAGGCGCCTAGAGCAAAACACCCAGCTGGTTGATATAAAAGCCGGAGCCAGAACCGCCTGGGCCACAACTCGAACTCGAGCCACCACCACGCAATAGGCATATATATTAAGATCTCTTTGGGCCTGCTGCGTCCTGTCCTCTCCACCTCATCCTCCTATTCCACCTCCCGCCAGTTACCGTCGATTGTCCTCCTTCACTCCTTCACCAACCTGTCGAACAGTCGTCAAGCGTGCCTTCATCATCTTCCCAGGCCCCGTCCCACGATAAAATCCAGCCTGTACCATATCACGAGAGTCCCAGCTTGTGTTGGGACCGTCACCACCGCCAAAATTCCTTCCCAACAGTCTCACATTGTCGACGAGATGACGTTAGCGGAGCACCAGCAGATTCATGACTTTCTCGTTGAGCTGGCTCTTAGAGCAGGCCAGATGATGCTGGACGCCAATCCATCAGCTGCTACCTCTGGTTCGAAGAAGAACTGTAAGTTCTGCCCGATATGATTCTTCACAGCTTCGTTCGTACAGGTACTAATACGGGGTATCTGAATAATAGCCGTCGATCTGGTTACGGATACCGACAAGTCGATTGAAAAGATGGTCCTCACAAACCTGAAATACAAGTATCCCAACTACGATCTGCTCGGTGAAGAGTCCTACATTCCCGGCCGCAAATTGAGCGACGTCCCGACCTTCATCTGTGATCCAATCGACGGCACAATTAATTTCGTCCACGGTGTCCCTGTATGTAACACTCCTGATTCCTGCGGATTCTGCAAGGAGAAACAGGAAAAGCTAACCGACTACGCCCAACAGAACGTCTGCATTTCTCTCGCCTTGGTCATCAACAAGATACCAGTTATCGGTGTCGTTTACAATCCGTTCCAGAACCGCCTTTTCACTGCCATCAAGGGCAAGGGTGCCTATCTTAACCGCACCGAACGTTTGCCTCTTCGTGACCGCAACGAGCCATTGCCTGGCCTCAACAAGGCCCTTGTCGCAATTGAATGGGGTTCTGAGCGGAAGGGCAACAATTGGGATGTCCGAACCAAAACCATGGTCAAGCTGGCGAGTCAAGGTGGTTCCATGTGTCATAGCGTCCGCTGTCAGGGCAGTGCGGCGTTGGACATGTGTGGTGTTGCTGCTGGATTTTTGGACATCTTTTGGGTATGTGCTTGCAACCGAATCTCCTGTGGATTATTCCTGTAACAGTGATGCTAACGTTATGTCTCAGGAGGGAGGCTGCTGGGCCTGGGATGTGGCCGCTGGCTGGTGCATCCTGACAGAGGCTGGAGGCATCGTGGCAGATGCCAACCCCGGTAACTGGAAGCCTTCCGTCGAGGGCCGACGATACCTCGCGGTCCGCTCGGCGCCACCAGGGGACCAGATTGCCGTTGTCGAGGAGCTCTGGGACACCATGGAAGGCCGCTTCGAGTTCCCCGGCTTTTAAACAACTGCATTTCTATAAACTAAAACGACAGCGGCCATGCCGACAACTCGTAGAACGAGCAAGATCTACACTTCCATTTCTTGAACGTGTTCTATTTGACCGTCAACTTTCCGTCTGCTTTTCCTCTGTTAACGGCGTCCGGGTTTAGCAACACGAATTTGTTTCTTCTTTCTACCAGCCTTTTACACTTTATAATGGCCCGACTTACACTTGCTTCTTTCTTGATAAAACAGTGGACAAGAAGGTATAGATAAAAAAGAGATAGAATCTTTATTATTTCCGTTTTGCTGCTTTTGTTCTCGCCATCCAAATGCCTAGAATAGCATCTGTCTTCAATCGTTTCATCCCTGCGTTCTGGCTTTTCCTGCGCATCTGCTGGGTATACCACACAGGCGTTCTTTCTTTTCCTACACATCTTACACTTTTTCGCTATCGTACGCGTTCATTCATCATGTTTAATGTTAAAAACGGATCGAGCATGCAAATTTCTTGTTTTCTCTTCTCTATCTCTCACTTCCAGCAATCAAGCGTGTGGTATTCGCACACGTTGCGCTGCCGAGATTCGAAAATTGTAATTAGAGGTCAACAAACAACAGCAGGCCACACGGTGCCGGCTTCGAATTCGAATCCATTCACACTAAACGACAGACCAGCAAGATGAATCCTATTTCTATTTTCGATTCTGCATCTGCATCTGGGGCTGGGAGGCTTGGGATAACGGCACTCTCCGGTTTTCCGGTATCTTGTGGCCCGCAACGAGCCACGTCTCGTCTCGCAACAGCAAATGATTCGCTGAGCTGACGAACAAAATTTGCAAACATTAACACGGACAACTAACTCCGTGGAAAAGATCGCAGAATAGGGGGCTTTCTGCAGGACGGTCCGGCTTGAAAGTTCTCCATTGGTTTCTAACTCGAGTTCTCTAAAGGTCTAGACCGTCTAAAATTATCGTCTATATACTCCGTCGATAGTATAATCCTTCTTTGGCCCGTTCACCGTATACGCCAATCGCCATTCCTTCAGATTCACTGCCTCAAACTTGAAGTTGTACTTCACGTTATAGAAGTCCTTGACGCACAGATGACCGCCCTTCGCCTCCCAGCCGTCTGCATTATTCTCCCCTTGTCCGTCTTCGGGTACCACCATCTCAACTCCATGGAACAGATAGTCGGCCCGCAGCTCATCGTCCGTTTTGACGAACCACACACTTAGCCGATCATCCTTCTCGGTATACCGCCAGATGTACCGTCTCGTCGCGTTAAACCGGAGTCCCTGAGATCGATCCACGAACTGCCCTTCCTCGATATACAAGTACTCGAACCCGCGGTCGCCGCCCTCAGCCTCCAATGTTGCAAACTCGGCTTCCCGCCCGTCTGCAGTGCCCTCTCGTAGGAGGAATTTGGCCGTCCCGGAGAAGTGTCCGCTGGGCTGGCCGGGCCGTCGGCTGGTGAGATCGCGCTCTAGCTTCCATTCTCCAAGAAGGGAGCGGAAGATAGCGCGTGATACGAACCGCCCGTCGCGGAAACTAGCCCATATAATGTCCTGCGTTTGCTTCAGGCATCTTTCTACTTCTTTCTTCTGGACATCCTGAAGGTTCTTGGCGGGATATCTCGCGGTTGTCAGAACGTTCATCTCTAGATTATGTGGTGGCAGCGTTGGCATCTTAGATGAATGTGGGGTCCTCGGGATATCGAGAGCCTTCCCGAATTCTTGCATCAGCCATGGGTAATCGCCCATTGGAAACTGTGAGGCTCTTGGGTCGGTGCGGAGCGCAAGTGTCCGCTCGATAGAATCATCGGCTTCGAGAGCCGCCGTCATATTGAGTGATAGCGGAACTGGGTTTTCCCCTTCCTTGCAGAACATCTCTGTTACAAACCGGGATTGCATCTCCATCACGCCCCAATACGGTGAGCGATAGAATCCGACAAAGCCGAGATTCTGAATTGTAGGATGATACGAGTTATGGAACGCTAGGGCTACCGTATTGTTGATATCGTCGGGAGCCTCGGCGAGTGTCTTCCTTATATCTTCAGAAAAGAATGAGAGCGACGGCGCTGCGCCAAAGCCCGTGGCGAGGACAACGGCTGCGACGTCCTCAATACGCTCGCCCGATGGAATAATATTGGCGACTGAAGCAGAGAGAGATTCAACCTTGCCACGTGATATGGTGATGTCCCCAGCTCGCACGAAGTCTAGATATGTGTCCGAGGCCCCAAGGAACGGCTGTTGGTCGTAGTCTTCCTCTTTGATGGTCAGAAGGGGAGAGAACTCGGACTGATCGGTCCTGAGTATGCCGTGGAAGACTCTGTTCACAAATTGCGCCGCCTCAACAGAGATATGTCCCTGGGTGTTCGTAAGCGGCCCCGGCGGTCGATTCGACAAGTTCTGGTACGGGAGGTCCAGAGGGAGAAATGACGGCGTAGATGACGCCGGCTATCAGGAAGAGTCGATTAGTACTGCTGCATCTCAACATTACTCAAAGATTGTGGCCTACATTTGTAGCAAGGGTCAGTGGCACGATCCATGTTGGCCGCTGGACGATATGATGCACCGAGAACTTTGGCTTCCCTGTCGTCTGGTCGATGAAATCGTTCCGGCGAGAGTCTGGCGAATTCACAGCAGATGAAATATGACTAGCTATCGTCCCAGCAATCTCGACCCCAGAGAGTTGGCCGCCGACCACCAATATCTTCCCACTGGAGCTTTTGGCGTCACCCAGGAGCTGCTCGAGATTTCTGTACTTGCTACTGTGAACTACCGGAATACCTGGTTTGGAGTTCTCAATCGCTGCTGGGATATATGGCTGGCCAAAAAAGCCGCTAGCGACAATCAAGTAGTCGAATGTATGGTCTTCTAGACTGCCATCACTCGATTTTGTTCGCACATTCCACGAGGGCGAGTGGCCCTGGGTGTTCGACGGAACTAGATCGGCCTTCTCGACACGGCAACCGAGCCGTAACTTTGCAGCTTCGCAGTATCTCTGCCGGTACTGCTCAAGGTACCCTCCAACCTGCCAGGCCCGGGGGATCTGAGGTGCGTCCTCTGGCCAGGCAAAGTCGCTATAGTGCATCGTATGCCTGCTCTGGTTGGCAATCATGAGTGGGTGGACGAGCCCCTCATTATCGTCTCGGCGCAACGGCCACAGGCCACCGATACGAGGTTGCGCATCGAAGATTGTCACATCGAAGCTGTTGCCGACAGGTGCATCATGGAGCAGTGTTTTGGCCGCAACGAGGCCGGACGGACCGGCGCCTAAGAAGCCATACGTCACATTAGCTCTTACATTCAGGATCAAAATCTTGGAGAATACCGCATATATAGTTACTTACCGATGATACAGACGGTTCTCGTCATGTTTTCAAGGTATTGCCGCGAATAAGATGAGGAAAGCAGGGATCGGAAGGGTCGCAGCTTGAGGTTGCGACTACAACTCAGCGAGCTTGATGACGGAATGCGCAAACTGAAGAATTTTAGCGTAGAGCTGCCGTATCCCTGGACTTTATACTTGACGCCTGGCCCACGATACGTGACTAAAAGTCTCAGTCACCGTCGAGGCTCTGCGTGTGACATGGCTGCGAATCGATCTTCGTGCTGAGTCAGGTCAGCGTTCAGGCAGCGATATCGCAGTCGCCCGTTGCCGACGAAGGTTAACTTTCGGCTGTTGGCGGTCGATGCTTGTTCTGGCGTGCATGCAACTCTAAAAGTCGCTGTGCCACAAGATCAGCCGAACTTGGCTGTTCGGAATATCTCATCGGTCGAACAAAGAAGATAACAAGAAAAAATCCTAAGAAATTCGCAGCTTATTATCGGCTGCTTTTTTTTTAGGGTAAGTATCTGACATTATCACACTCTCTCTTCAGTCGTAATTTGCGGTAATCTCGGATCCCTATGGTGGCCTACATTCCGTTCGAGCTATCTATAGAGTTTAGTTTAAAAGACTGGGATAGCCAAAGAAGAAGGTGCGGTATATCGCAGAGCCATTCCGAACTACCGAGTAGGTCACGGGCTTACTGAAACGATTATTTTAATTTACTGACATTTCAGAACATTTTTCTATATTCGTAGTCTCGATAGTCTGTCTCTACTGTATAAAAATTAAAATACCTTTTTTATCTCTGGGACATATGACCAATAAAGCGCAACATAAAGGCTCTTGCGACTGCATATTGTGTGTAATAGCCTAGTTTCGAAACGGCAGATGCAGAACCACAGACGCGTACGATGGTTCTGCCATCATAGATAGCATGAGACTTAGTAGCCGGCTCCTAAAATTCTGTACATCTGAACCTAGATTTTGACTGAAAGCGGGTTAGACGAAACTAGAGATATTACGATGACGGAACTACATAAATAGTAGATAATCTCTGGAAGCTTGTGTAGATGGTTTACCAGAAGGCGGCGAAGATACCTCGTTCCTTGGCGATTCGCGCCATGAGTATTGCAACGTTACCGTTGTGGGCACCCGCATCCGAACCGCGACGAAACCAGAAAATAGTGAACTCATCATGGATAATGGCTCTTCTATTATTCCCTAATCGCTCCACCGGTGGGGACCACATACTAAATAGTCGTAATGGGAATATGGTGTCACCGGGTAAGTATGCCGGGCCTACTTCATTAAAGCGTCAAGATTTTAAGACAAGTCAAGGAATACTATATAGAGGCACGAGTAACGTTGCTCCAAGAGTTTAGGACGTCCCAACCTTTTCCCTCAAATATGACTTTATCTTATCACAATTGGGCGCTTCAGGATGTATACCGGCGATGACGGTTGATGTGCTGCTGAGAGGCAATCTCATATATGATATATGAAAGCGCCGCTGTTATGTTGCAGTTGATGTGAATGCTTAACCGGTGAATGATCCAACAATAGAATGCGAAGATGTTCCGAAGAGACCTTATAATACAATTATGGTCGCTAGTGGAGGGGTGCAATATATGCAATAGAGACAATCAACGATTTTATTAAGCACCAAGCTGGTCAGTAAGTAGTCAAATTCAAAGCGACATCGGGCTAGTCTTACAGCCCCGGAGTATATATATATTCCGACTATCCATGACCAAGCTCAGATATAAACCTTTAAGCGATGGAGACTGCTGAGGTATGTCGGAGGCGGCGCCGTAGACAGCAGAGTCTCTTTAAATACTACTAAATATAGCGCCATTTACCGAGAAGAAGAAGAGCAGAAGTTGCCAATGAAGATTGGAATGCATAGCAGCTCATGATATATGCGCTGCTATACCAACCAAGATCATCGAATGAGTTAACTGAATGATCTTTAATTGCATTTGGATCTGGTCTACAAGCCCGACTCTTATATATTTGGCAAAATCCCCGGGCTTTCGACGATGGATCACTGTGGATATGATGGCTCTATCCAAGGCAACAAGAAACATACTGAAAGTATAGAGATTCAGAAGACCACCATTGTTGTGGTTGACTGTTGTTGCTGGTGTTAACATCTTTGCCAGACCGGCTGGCGTCGCCTTCGAAGCTAGGATCATGCGCTTAAGTCCCTATGTCTGACATGATTATTTCATTTCATGATGGCCCTCTCGGGCTCCACAGCGCAGTTTCTGAAGGCCTTCAATAGTCTTGAAGTCAGACCGCCAGGGTGCCACTAACGTGGCCCGCAACAGCAGAACAAATTGCAGGGCCTTCAAGGGTATAGTTGCCTTTTGTGAATAATTAATTGGAAATTGAACGCAGAAAATGATTGGATCCATATTCAATGCTTTGAGCGAGGATATGCGCGTCTAATGTATGATCGTTCGCATGTTCCTGGAGCTGGATCGATACTGATATAGAACGGATAACACCAAGTCTTATATAAGCGCCGGCTTGAGTTATAACAGTGTGGCGTACGTACCTATAATTTATACACTACCATCAAGCGCGCCGTAGGTGCCTTTTACTTCTGGTGGAGGTGCACACGTGAGGGACGTTTCGTTCTGCCTTTCGAATTTCGTGAAACCCGCTCCGCCAAATCCAACAAGGCAGTCGTTAGAAATATGCGTTGACCGGAAAATGGAAACCGCTTAGCCTTGGATAGATGGCCGCTGGAAAGCCCGAAGAGCTTGCTTGAGAGGAAACAACTCCGCGGCACTAATTATAATTGTGTACGGGTGCTGACTCAATTTGTGCCCACCACACTTGTTCCCCGACAGTGCAATGGCAGCGCAGGCTCTCGGAATGTGAAATGCTGGAGCGCCTGGCTGTGCCAGCCTTAAGGCCTTTTGCGTCCTATAAGAGGACGTCTTGATCAACATGCACCACCAGACGAGAGTCGTGGAGGCCCGAGCGCCCGAGACGACCGCTCGGAAAACTCGCCGCCGAATCCTCTATTGGTTGACCTATAAGATAGTTCGCGGAGACTTAGATACGGATACAGTTCCTTTACGTGTTTAATCACGACTAATTTGTCCTAAATTACAGTAGTCCAGAGCAGGCTCCGAGTCAAGTACTAAGTATTACTAGCGGTTTGAAACTAGTTATTCGAAGATCTATACTTAACTGGTCAGAAGATCCTGGACCCGCAAACTATGGGGAAGAATTCAGAGTCGACTATCTTGACCTGCAAACATTTTTGTGTGAGCAGCGGTAATTACTAAAGCACGGAAGAACATTTATCCAACCGAAGTCAACACCACTCTCAATCTCTCTTCTTTGAGATGGCGGAGATATTTCCAGCTCGCGTCCGGGGTAGACTTTGATCCTTAAAATCTGGCAAATTTACCTTGACGACGTCGATCCATTGTCGAACATCACTACTACCTGAATTTTGGGGGCATGTACCATCATGAGACACTGAGAGCAATATTGGCATTATCAACCCCCTACTACGGGCTCTTATCATCAGTATTTTACCAGCTGCGTCTATATTCTAGGCCTACCGCTGTAGGACATCGTCTCCAAGCGGTGTACTAACTTGCGGTGCTAGTAGATTCTGCTCAGTTCCTTCGTGCGTGTCTGGCTCGCGAGACCACTCAAATCCGGATTTTTGCCATCAGATGATCCTTGACCACTTTATTTCTCCGAAAGGACTTCTAAATAGAAAATACCTCGCATTTCGCACTAATGTAATGCAGGTCCTCTTTCAGCTGATCGACACCCAAGGGCCTTTCCGGCGATGAAAACGACCGCTCAGGTCTGTTTGTTTCATGAAGCCCAGCTCATCGCATACAAGTCCTTAACTATCTGGATCATGTAGGGTGTTTTACTAGTATTTTGTCAAAGGCCCGCCTATCGGCTACTATCTGGAAGATCCTAACGCCGTCCTTCCTGCGGACAGAAAATAGTGCAACGTTACACGGCTGTTCCGAATGCTCTGAATGACTTGAGTGTGACTCTAAACTCATGGATTTCAATCTACCTCGACGCTATCGCTGACTCCTCAGCTTTTATTCTGTTACCCGCGTAAATTCATACTTTGGGATCTGAAGAAACGCCTAACAGATGGTTGTCGAGGAGGCTTGGGAAACTATTAGGCTCAACTATGAAGGCCGCATTATGTCCGAGAAGCGGGAGAAGGCGCCGCTTTTTCTGATGTTTTCTTGTCTCGTATTGCAAGCCTTGGGAGGCGTGCGAGGGGCCGCGAAGAAAATTTACCTCTCCCACACGAGCCAAACTTGATTGCTTTGGATAAGTAGTGGAGGAAAGCTTCAACTTAGGGGGACACCACACGCTTTACTCAATACAACGAATGCATTGACGATCAAGAGCTCCTGGAAGGCCTATTGGTGTTCAGTATGGATACGTATATCAACGAGTAGTATAGTTTACAAGGTACAGGTTTTTGAAGGGCTTTCGCCGGCTAACTCGTAAATTTGCGGTAAGGAGCTCTGCGCTTGCTTCATCCAGGTCTGCCCGCTGTTTGCTCGGCTAGAGAGATCTGAGCGGGCTCCTGTAGCGCTGGACGAAGCATTGCGAGTGCGATCGGGCAACGTCACCTCAAGGAATGACCGAGTATCTTTGCTTCATATAGGCTAGTTGGTGTTCTGTCGCCTAATTATCTTGACATTGTAGTCTAGGCGGGTTGTTCCATATTACTGGCACGACAAATGCCCATGGCCGCATTATCCGGACTAACTAAGTAAGTAGTTGGCTAGCCGCATGCACAAGAAGGCTTAATAGTGCTTATATTGCGAGCTCGCGAGTACGATTGTGTTTAAGACGGCAGCATGACTAGCCCTCGAAAACAGCACGAAGAAACTTTTCCATGGTCTTGTGAACCAGCTCAGCTCGAAGTGGAGCACTCAGAGAGCTTAGGTTGCAAGATTAAGCTACGTTGACACATCATTTTCAAACAACACCTCGACAGATGGATTGGTAGGACAGGATGTTGCTATAAGATGCGTGATATTGATTTAGGGCAGCGACTAGTACTAGTGCGCTCATGCGCTCAGCTGGTGATATCGAAAATTCAATCGGCAATCTTTCGAACTTTAGGGTTTGCCATGTTGCTAAGCTCCTGTGCAGCTCAGCCGTTGTTACTAACCTTCCCTATTTCCCCTAGATCTATGCATTTTCCCATGCGAAAACTCGGATACTCGTCGGAAAATACACAAGGTTCCCCACAACCTGTCCTGCAGCATGCATGGACGTTGTCTGAACGGAACTTTTGAATGGAGGAGTGCCTTGGCGCAATGCCTCATCAGCTCACTGCCAACGCATTCGGATTGGTGTGAATATGAAGTTTCATTTCTTGATTTTGATATATCAACCTTCGTGCGATCTGGTTTATGAGACTAATACCACCTAAAAATTTATAAAAGATCAGGCCCATCCGTTTTTCCGATAAATATATTCTGCAAGCAAAACCAAAACTCCCACTCCTAAAGACCTTATCATATATAGAGTTTTATAGGACGTTTTTTCCTCAATCACCAATAAAATGAAGCTTAATGCTCTCTTAACATCTCTGGTGGTCCTCATCTCGACTGCTGTTGCTGCTCCTCCTGCGGCTGCCACGAAACCAAATGTTCTAAAGTCTCGTCAGCTTCCAAGTTAGTACCTGAAATCGGTTTCCTACGTATGGTATGATTCAATCTTGAGATACTAATATATTGATAAAGTTGATAACGACCCCCAAACTATGCCCTGCGACCCTGATACGTGCTCGGACTACTGCTATCGACGTGACGAAAACATCGGGTATTGCTGGGGCGATACCATGGCCGATTGCCGGGACTCGTGGGGCTGTAGATGTGTTTACTACCCTCAAAGTTAGTAATTTCGCTATTTTCCAAAATTTAAAGCGGTAGTTTCGGTTGGTACTGGGCTGACTCTTTTTTGTTTTCTAGCTGAATCACCTGGGTGTTAATGACGTTCGATCACCAATTCTCTTGGGGACGGACGTGGTCTCTTTAACCCCATGGTCTATTCTTGAGCCGTCTCTTTGACATGAAGTCAGATTGTTATGTCAGTCATACCAAATCTCATGGCCTACTGAGGACTGGTCCAAATGCGGCAACAGCTGCTATTGCTGATTATGAAACGGTATCTCGGACGTTCTGTTTATTAATGAGCTATATATGATGTGTATCTTTGAGCATCCAAGTAAATTTTCAGAGCACCCAACTCTTAATCGAATCCCTTGATTCTATCATCATCGATTTCACACTTTAAGCTTTGTCGGCTGTTCACAGATCTACGATCTGAATCAACACAACGGCTTAGCTATCCTGCTGGACAGTGCCCTTTTTGTATCACGTGGGGTAGTATAGCAATAAGAAGGATCTCTAGACTCCACATAAGAAACAATCAATACTTTTCCTGTTTACAAAGTAAGTAATAGCATCAAGCATGACAATTGATCAGCATACAAACACAGTACAGTAAGTATAGAAACTAGAATCCCGAAGAATTTTAAACAGCATACAGCACGCCGCCACGAATTGAAGCAAAGACTGAAAGTGACTTCTCCTTCAGGCTGCCAGGCGTTGG
Organism: Drechslerella dactyloides; assembly: GCA_020064725.1. Classification (NCBI taxonomy): domain Eukaryota; kingdom Fungi; phylum Ascomycota; class Orbiliomycetes; order Orbiliales; family Orbiliaceae; genus Drechslerella; species Drechslerella dactyloides. Next base: position 3,753,059 of record JAGTWJ010000001.1, read on the forward strand.
AATTATTAGCATAGAAGACCTCTCCCTCCTGTTATCAGTTAGTGAAGAACCTCCCAGGGTAAAGAGGGCCACTAGATGCTGATGCAGTAGCCAGACGATATTGGTCATACGCACGACCGTGAGGCGTGTGCGCACGTGCGGTCATTCGACCTAACTTGATCAATTCAGGTATCGGGATTATGGTTCAGAACCCGGTTGAGACGCTAGGGTCGGAAAGCCCCGGCGGACGGCCGGACGAAGGGACGAGAAAAGTTAGGAGTCGGTCCGCTGAATCCTAAACGAAAAGCTGCTACATTCATTTTTACTGAGAACAAATGCTTGGTAATACAGTGCGGACGGAAGAATGGGAGATGTTGCATTTTGGGTGTACCAACACAGCCGCATAGTGGGCTTACCTTAGGCGAAGACTAGCGCTCCAAATCATCATGCGGCCTTCGGCGCATCTATGCTTTTGATACGCATGCTTCGGATTTCGTATCGGACGATGTTAAAGAAGACTGTACAGAAGAAATCTTATTTTTAGTATGAAATATCAATCGTGAAGCACTGGGAGTAGGTTATACTCTTCTATGGATGGAATGCAGGCTTGAGCCCACACTTGCATGAGTTAGCTGCTGGCAGCTCAAAGTGTTGAAGACTTGCACATCTGTGAGAGCAGGGTTTGCGTCGGTGATTACTCTGACAAAACTGTTGAGATGGGTCTACGCTTTGATACGTGTATTAGCACTTTTTCTTTTAGTAAGTAATGAGTGCATAGTCTAGTAACGAGATGGGTGTTTGGTGAACTCACACCCGTCTGGCTTCCAGACTGATGAATGCATATATCTATAAAAATACTGGAGCTTGAGGCTAATATCATCAACGCCCTGTAATGCTCCTAGGATTCGAGATGCTCATACATGCGTTCAGCGCCGCCGTGAAATATATTTTCTGGCATGCAACTCACAGTCTAGCTTTCCCTCACTTCCAACTCCGCATCCCTACCTTCAGCTCTACAAACACTACCACTCATCTACCCTTTTGCCTTCACGGAATTGCCGACATGGAGGACGCAGTCGACCTTTTCGATCATCTTACCATCATAACTGAATCATCCTTGTCCTTCGGCATCGATGATTGGTCTGACTCTGAAAATGGAGAACCAGTTGCAGATTCCCCAGAGCCAGCTACAGGAGACCCGTTCGACCCAAGGAAGCCGAAGCCCATTGAACTTCCGCCGCGTCAGGATGCCGATCGGTTCGAAGCTGGCGGTGAACATATGGCATCATTGCCTATCCTGAAAGACAGCCTCAAGTACTACGAGAAAGCTCGCAGAATCTATGAACGGAACAAGGAAATCATAACCAAGCTGGTTGCAGAGAATCAGCTTAAACAACAAGGCCACTCACGAGAAGCGAATGAGAATTCTTTCAATATGGATCAGTTATTCAGCGAAATGTCCGCTATGGCCGAAGACTCGGACGACGAGGATGAAGAGTCAAATACACCAGAGGAGCAGGAAGACCAGTTTCTCGACTTCGTCGGACAGATTTTGAAGAACATCAACAATCTTCTAAACAAGGATAATTATCACTACGACAGCAACTGGAAGAGCATGGTTCACGAACTTGACATCGATGAGGTCTGCTCAAATTCGGAATAAAACTCATCGCCGCTATCCGAGATACTAATATGTATTATCCGTCCTGTAGGGATTCTTCTTCCTCAACATTCACAAGATTCACGAAGGCGGAGAGCTTTACGAGTTTCTCATGACTGTCGGCCGCTTCCTCGGTGAATACAGACTGCACGAAACCTACCGCCTCTGCACTAAAGCAGAACTCGCACGCTTCCGTGAGCATCACTTTGGCAGATTCAAAGAATTCTCCGAAAAGGTCAACTGGTCCAGGCTTTTCAGTCAGATCTGTCGAGAGAAAACCCAGCGCGATATGAACCGCGAGGAGGTATACGAGTTCCGCGAGCTGCTCCTCAACCTCCGCAGCAAACCACGTTCAGAAGACACCGAACGCCCAATAATCCCAGACAAGCCATACCTTCCCTACATTGACGATATCATCAAAGCGACGCTAGACTCCGACATCCAGAGAGAATTCTTCATCGAGGAGATCGCAGCTCTAGCACAGAATGAAACTTACGGCGGCGACATGATCACTCACTTCCTGCAAAACTGCAACCTGGACAGTCTCTGGTACCGCATCAGTCGGGACATTTTGTCGCTCCCGTTCATTTACCAAAACCGAGGCAACATGGACGGCTTCGTTCGCATGAGGACCATTCTCCAGCGATACCGCGATCTTTTCTTCACAGTCAACTAGGAAGTGACCACCAAGGATGGGGGAGTTGGATACAACATTCACGAGCACGCATACGCAAACGCGGTGAACCTGTTGGAAACTCTCCTCCTTGAAGATGAAGAGGAAAAGTTACGGGGGATCGCTGCGATACTTAAGTTTCCAGTTGTGAACGAGAATGGTATCCTGAGATTGGATGTCACTATGACTGTGGACACAGAAGATGATTGTCGAAGCGACGACGGAAAAAATGATAAAAATGTGAAGAAGAAAGCGGACGAACAATACGAATATGAGAGCGAGGACAGCGACCAGGTCACCGTTACTCCTGCAAACTTGTCGGGAAGGCGAAACTGACCCCCCAAGTCGAATGAGTTCGAAATTATGAGTGAGGCTCGATCTTATGGTACGAGCAGGGAGTTGTAAGAAACGTGTCATAATGCCATGAATCGAACTATCTGCTGGCGATATATTTTTTTTCTTTCTATTGAGTCTCCATTTGCAGTGTCAAGTCCGTTCTTACCTTGTGCTCGGTCATAAATTTATCCAAGTTCGTCATGTATACTATTTCGATTGCGAATGCGCTCATAAGGATGCGCGGTATTTCATGACAATATCGTTTCGTTCCCTTGAGCTATTCGGGAATTACTCATCGTCTATACAATATAAATTTATCGGTTCCGCGCCATACGATACCAGAGCAAAAAAACCGCGATTGATGAGGACGCATACAACAGGCAAGCACGTTCAAACTTTCTTGACACCCGCCACCGACCAATTCTGATACCTCCTCACCATATCCGGCGTGATAACGCTCTTCACTCCCTGAAGCGCCTCCTCAAAGTGTCGCCACTTGACATTCCCGATCTTTAGATCCTCTCTCATCGCCGCCAACACTGCTTCATCACAAATCTTGACAAGGTCTGCGCCAGAATACCCTTCCGTCCTCTCAGCTAGTTCCAGAATGTCCACGTCGTCGCACAACGCCATCTTTCGAAACTTGATTGTCAGAATGTCCACTCGCGAATGGAGATCCGGCGGGCCAACATAGAGTATGTAGTCCAATCGACCAGGTCGCAGCAGCGCTGGATCGATGACTTCTGGTTTATTCGTCGCTGCGAGGATCATTACATTCCCAAGCTCTTCGATACCGTCCATCTCGTTTAACAGCGCCGTCAACACGCCGGTACTGTTTCCACCACCACCACGGCTGTCTCCTTCTCGATTCAACCCTAACGCATCGACCTCGTCGAAGAAGACGATAGACGGGCTCGCAGCTCTTGCCTTTCGGAAGAGCTCACGGACGGCCCGCTCTGACTCTCCGACGTACTTGTTGAGCAGCTCTGGACCCTTGACGGCGATGAAGTTTAAGCCTGCCTCTGTAGCGAGAGCCTTCGCTGTTAAAGTCTTGGAGCAGCCGGGTGGGCCGTATAATAGGAGCCCTTTACGCGGTTGGCCACCGAGGCGCTGGAATACTTCAGGATGCTGTGTTCATTGCAGTATTAGTATGTCGATGATAGCAGCCGAGTGACAAAGTGCTGGCTTACCTGAAGAGGCCACTCAACAGCTTCCTTGAGTTTCTGTTTCACGCTTTGCTGCCCTCCGATATCAGACCATCGTGTTTCAGGAAGTTCGAGAACAATATCCTTCACAGCGGAGGGCTTCGTCTCCTTCAAAGCGGCCTCGATATCATCGGCTGACATTGATAGCATATCCTCGCTTGTATCAATTTCGTCCAGAAAGAATCCTGGGAAAGAGGTCCGAGCACCCGTCTTGGGTGCCAGGGAACGATAGACGCTCCTCGTCGCGGCCTTCTTCACCACGATCTCAAGGTCTGCGCCAACGAACCCATGAGCTCTGTTTGCCCAACTGGTAACGTACCCTCCTTTGACAGATTTGTCGAACTCTGTGTTCACATCTCGTAGGAGCAACTGCAATATTTCAAGCCGAGCTTTTGCATCTGGTATCGGAATCTCGATCTCCAGATCGAACCTTCCAGGTCGACGCAGTGCAGGATCTATACCGTTCGGCCTGTTGGTCGCAGCTATGACTATCACTCGACTAGTGTCATCTTCGGGGTTCTCGTCCACAGCTGCGAGTGCGTCCATCTCCGTAAGAAGGGTCGTCACGAGTCGCGAGTCGCTAGTAGTGTCTGTGCCTCCTCGCTTTGGAGCGAACGCATCAATCTCGTCTATGAAAATTATGCTTCTGTTCTTGCCGTTCGTAGACTTCTTTGCTTCCGTAAAGACTTTCCGGATGCTAGCTTCGCTTTCGCCGAGAAACTTGCCGATGAGCGAAGAGTCAATCACGTAGTTGTTTGCTCCGGCTTCCGTGGCTATGCTCCTCAACAGCATTGTTTTTCCAGTTCCTGGAGGTCCGTAGAGCAGGATCCCGAGTGGTGGCGTTAAATTGCTGCGGGTAAACCGGCGGAAGTGCAGCAACGAAGTTGTGATGTGAGTTCGTAGGGTATTCAATTGGCGATCTAAGCCCCCGATCGAAGAAGACTTCGTAACTGGGAAAGATTTGACTTCAGGAGCGGACGGTGCACCGGGCGGTTTCGGCGTTTTTCGAGGTGTTACTGGGGCCACTTTTCGAATAGGTGTAGATGGCTCCGGACCGTCCATCAGACCCTGGAACCTGACCACGGATGTCCTATCAAACTCGTATACCTTGGCCTCCTGGAGATTTAATCCACCCAATCGGTCTTCAAGCGCGCTGCCGCCTGCGTACGCTGACGTCTCACCAGGCACGACGGCCTTTACTCTAAAAACGACTGGTGTGTCCATGTAGTCGCATGAGAATGCCATGCCTTCGCTGATATACTTGACATGAACTATGCATATCAGCCTCCAGGTCAGCTATAAATTCGCCCTCGAAGTATACAGGTGTAGAATGGAATCAGATAACCCACGTACTAAGGTAATGTTTAAGATAGTGCTTCCACCCATCGCTCTCGATGCCTGGGATCTGGCGCATCCAATCCTCGATTTCAATCTCCGCAGCATGCGCCACGGGTCCTAGGTACTTCTTCACTTCGAGTCTTGACTTGGACTTCTCACCCAAGTCCAACGTGATGGGTACTTCTGCAGCGAGGCGCATGAGATCGCTGGAGACGGACGGCGGTATCTGAATGCATTTTGGCTCGCCGTTTTGGGCGCCCGGCCAAGCTGTCGCGACGATGGAAGATGTCGAGCCATCAACCCTGAGCTCGACGAGGCTGTTGTGCTGCGGGCTGCCCACGGAGAGAGATAGAAGGTTGAAGATGGACGGGTGGAGTGTCACTCTGCGTACAGTCTTGGCGGAGATCGACTGGGTATTCGAAGAGCGGATTGTGAGGAGCTGGGAGACATGGGTTGTGGAGGAGCCTTTGAAGGGCGAATTTAGGTTCGTCGTATTACGGGATGGCGTCTTCGGGCCTGACATCTTGAACTGGCGATGGAGTTCGAGAAACGTGCGACAGTTGGGGGGAGTTAAACTTGGTAGGGCCCTACGAAGATCGGGAAACGTTATATGATCACCATCGAGCTGGACTGCGGTTAAATCCCAGTACGTGGATGTTTGAGAGGGATAGTTCGTTCGTGTCCATCAACCATCGTCGTCTAGTGTTCGTTCACAATTTTATACAACACTCAAAGTTTTGTGTTTCGACAAAGTCTAGTTCGCCGACAACACGCCGTCACGGGATAGACCAGCCAGTGAGAGTGGAGGAATTGACGGCAACGAAGCAGTCGACAGGGACATGAATCGGATTAGAAGGATGCACACGTAACTCGTAAAGAAGTAGTATCTCAAGATCCACCAATTAGAAAGTAGGAGAACGGAGCAAAAGCGTATCGCCCTATTCAAGTAAAACACCATGTAAAAAAAAATAAAAAAAAGGAAAATCAAACCAACAATACGGCAGCATATCATACATCCATGAGCCAATCTCACAGAGGCTTTCACGCCAGCTTCTTCTTTGAAGGTCTCCCCCTTTTTGCAGGTTTCTTTCCCGGTGTAGGCGGCCAGTTCTGCGCAGACGTTGCGAGTCCTTCCGTTGGGACATAGTAATCAACGCCCCTAAGCTTCGCCATCGTCCGCGCAAAACCACCCATCGGTAGATTCTCCAGCAGATCAGGGCCGGACAAGACTGTCGGTGTCGTATTTTCGTGTGTCCCATGAGCTATAACTCCAAAAACGTTCATAGATTTCCATCTCGGGTCAACCTGCCAGGTACCGGGTTCAAGCTTCACAATCCGCTAGATATTGTGGATGGCTTGTGGTCCTTGAGAATTATAGTCGGCACGCGTGACGAATCCTTTGTTGAGGCCTTGGTCTGCAACAAAGTAGATTTTTGCACCTAGTTGCGCACCGAGGAAAACGCATTCCTCGAAACCAGCATCCTTCCACTCAGGAAAGTACTCTGGAATCTTCGCGATCTTCAGGCTGCTAGGTGTTTGTGGGTAGTGAGCTGACGAGGAGTGGTGATGGGAAGAAGCAGCGGCGGCGGCGTTGTTGGCAGCGGCTTGAAGGAGGAGGGCGTTTGGTTGCTGAGAGCTGTAAGCCGACGGCTGGGGAGTATTAGTCCCCGTGCCAGAAGGCGTCGGGATGTTGGAGGGTATCTCGGAGGTGAACATTCCAGAGGAAGATGGCGATACTTGATACTTCGCGATGATAGTATTGACCAGCGCATCCTTGAACCCTCTGAGACGGCAACCGTTACCAGCGATGATTAGGTTATCCCAGCAGTCGCTGCGCTTGCTGATATCGTCAACACTACTGACGACACGATGAGCCGCGTCAGCTAAAGCTTCTAGGATGCCTCCCTCAGCTGCTTTGAACCTCTCCGTTCCGACCTCAATCTCTTTCCTCTTTTCGCCTGACTGGGCGGCCTCCTGACGCTTCTTCTCTTCTCTGCGGAGGGCTTTCTCTTGTGCACGCTTCGCTTCGTCGTCATCCTTGGTACCCGAGAACATCGATTCCATCAAAGAGGGTCCCTGTTTGGCTGGTTCGCCGTCAGGCTTCGAGCCATCTGGGTTGGTCTGAGGCTCTGCTGCAGATGCATCAGCGCCACTAGGATTGGGGGCATCCACAGCAGACTTTGGCTCCCCATTCGCGGCGGGGGCTGGATCGACATCCATCTTCTCCCCGTCGTGGACCTCAACCGGATTGTCTTCTTTACCCTCGCCGAGTGCCTGCTCATGCACTTTCTCAACGAACGAGAATGTGTTCTTCTCTCTCTTGTAATTCGGCAGTCTCTTCTCGCCTGCGGCTAATCCAGCCCTCTTGTCAGCCTTCTCTTTCTCCTTTTTGGCCAGATACTCTTGGGTTTTGCCGCTGGCGACAATTGCAGCGATATTAGTGACACCCTCCTCTTCTTCCTCGTTCCCTTCTTCCTCCGGGGCTTTAGGGGGCAGGACACCGCCCATCCCAACCGTGCTGATTTCTGGGGGCAACAAAAGGGCATCCCGCTCGATGTCTTCCTCTCCTGGTATTGGGATACCAGGGGGCAGGATTTCACAAATGTTGCTATGTTTCAGCTGCTCGATTTCATCTTCCGAAAGGTGAGGGAGAAGTTTCTGAAGATGCTTATTCAGAGAGTTGCCGCCAACCGGAACGGTAGTTCTGCCGAGTTCTTGGATATCGTACTCGACGATGGCGGTAATGTCGGTCTTCTCGTAACCGATATCGATAACGAGAGAATGGGGAATCCCGTAGGCTGCAGATATAGCAGCAGCAGCATCCATCATGCAGAAACCTGGGGCCTTAATCTTCTCAAAGATGAATTGGCAAATCCTTTCTTTGTCGGTACAGGTCCAGCAGGGTTGCGAGATCATCAGGATTGGTGTATGGAAGGTAGGGTTGATTTGCTCGTAAACGTGAAGCCTGCAACGGGTGCGTTAGAACGTTTCTCAACTTGTGTTTCAGTCAGATCATTCTTACAGCAAGGCAAAAAAGCACTCCCAGTTGACGATTCTGCCTTGTTCGATGCACCAGATGGCGCCCTCCTCATCAAAATCGTCGTCATAGTATATTTTGCCGTCGGCACCGTCCTCATCCTTGTCCTTGGTGCCATTCATCTCCTGGTCCTCATCCTCATCATTCCCTTCCTCGTCTGCGTCATCGTCATGAGGCTCGGCTCCATCCGCAGCATCGGCCATCGCTGTGTCGCCCTTGGCTTCGGCAGGCTTCGCGTCGCCGGTGGGCTTCTTGACGGCTTCGTTTGCGGTCGAGGCCGAGCCATTGGTTGTGGTCTGGGTTGTCGTACTCGGTTTCGAGGTTGGTTCGCCAACCTTTCGCTTCTTGGACGGCTTCCCGCCCGGCCCTGCGGTTACCACGTTTCCATTTCCAAGAAGAAGCTCCTGGCCTTCCTGGACTTCATGAATCTTGTTCGGCAGATACTGTCCTTCCTCGACACCTGGGAACATTCGCGAAGGTATCCTAAACTTCGCGGGTGTGAAGGACTCGGGGAGACCTAATTGAGCGAGTGTCCATGTCGAACCGGGTGCGATCAACTAGAGCGAACGAGCATCTTAGTATCCAATGCCGATGTATCGAGGTGGGAGCTCAAGTGGCTTACAAGAATGTGGTCATCGCGAAAGGGAGGCATGGTGGGGCGGGGCGTGGGCAACGGTCGAAACCGTTGGGAGGCTACTGCAGCGAGACTTAAGGCCCCCCAGTCGATGTTTGAAGGGCTCCGGGTTCCTAGTATGAGGTGTTGCAGTTCAGACTGGTGATGCTGCTGGCGCTAGAGCTTCGACGCGTCGCGGTTGATAAGGCCCAGGACCGTATTTGTGTGATCGCATGGTTTGATGGCTTTGGCAGCAGCAAAAAATTGCCAAGCCGGACAAACATGTCTCCCCTTCAACACATCAACACAACTGCCAATTCTGGTCAGTTCGCGATATATATTAGGACTGATGCCAGGCCGGCCGGAGACTCCAAAGATGTACTTGGCATTTGGAGAACTGTGTCTAAGAAGTGTCAAACTGCAAGAGCAAGATCTCTAGTTCGTTGGCAGTTTGGAGATATTCGCAATTCACCTTTAAACACAACTATTTTGTGCCCCGCGAAACTACTATTTTGTACCGGTCGAGATATATGCGAAAATCCCTGTCGGAGCACTGCCCGCTTCTATGCATTGGGGCCGGACGCCGGAGGGCGATTGCAAGATGTTGAGAATGAAGCCTCTGGGGCGTCGTCGTCACGCTTCAACAAGGCTGAATTTCCAATGGCATTCAAATGCCTACTTCAGAAGCTAGCTTAAGCTTTTCAGTGAGGGCAGAACGCTGGTCAGCCTATTCTCGCGACCAACTACTTGTATAGTACCAATGCGACATCTGCAAGTGACCCAAGATGCAAACGAATCCACGCTATTTTAACTAATTGGTACAATTCTCAAACTCGATTATTATGCAATGGCATTTTTCATGGCTAACGGCCGGCTGCGGGGTACTGAATCGAGAATTAGTGCTTGCCACCCCGCAATTGCGAAAGTTCCGAGTAGGATCAATGCATGGTCTAGATCTCCCCAAACGAACAGCCGGCCTTGAGCTCTTGAACCAAGTCGACATTATTTATACGTTACAAAGAACCCATCAACTGACAGCGTACTAAACACCATAACTTTAGAAATCGACACCAAACACAAAACAGCAAATATCGCGTTTAAGCAGGATATATAATTATAAGCCTCTCTATTCATTTCACGAACGCATATCAACACAAGAATACATACATAGTTGTCGGGTTGAATATCAAGATGACTTCAGGCCAATCCGAGACTACCAATAAGCCACAGGAGGAGGAAGTGTCACAACTGGAAGACGTCGTAAGCCCTTGCTATGCCTCTCTTCCCCTCCGTGCAAATTTCGATTTTTGGGCCTTCTATAGGCAGTGCGCAAATTAAATACGAATTACCAAAGTTATCGCATGCACAGGTTAAAAGGACTCATTGCTTCGAGATTGTATGCTAATAACCTCTATTCGCTTGATCTAGGTTACCCATAAAGGTGCACATGAACCCGAACTCTAGAAGCATTCGAATATTCAAAACTCCTAAGCCCATCATGCATACAGATCATATTGCTGCTTTTTGTCGTTTAAAGCTCTATCAGCTTGGTGGACTTGGAATTAAGCTAACTCCCGAGTCGCTTCACCAACAGTTATCCTCTACGGAGACACCGGCATAGGCAAAACTAACATCCTCTCTCGTTTTACCCGGAATGAATACGACCCGACACAAGAACCAACAGACGGCGTAGAATTTGCAACTCGAATCCTGCCAATTGACAACACGAATATAAAAGCTCAAGTGTGGGATATCAGTGGCAACGCTGCGGAAGATTCTAGCATACGAGCCCCCTACTGCAGATACGCTGATGCCGTTATTTTGGTCTATGATGTGACGAAACCCGAGACCTTCCACAATTTACCTGGAAGATTAGAGGAAGTCAAAGCAACTCATACACTTAACCCTAACTACATTACTATGGTTATGGGGAGCAAGAGTGATCTTGATTCTCAGGTGCCGGAATCGGAAGCAAAAGCATATGCCGGTGAGCTTTGAATATCCACTTCGTTTCGTCGCGGTAGAGATTTTAGTTAGGATATATATTGACTAAAGTTATACTTTGGATTACAGACTCAAACGGCTTCCTCTTCATGGAGACATCCGCCCTCAATGGCCAAAATATAGACCAGGCCTTTGAAACAATCTTAGAGAGTATGTTGCCCTTTTTTTTAAGAAAAAAAAAAAATGCCGCCTTTCAAGCGCCGTCCTGACATCCCCTTTACAGGAATCCATAGGATGTAAACAGGAGGGTCTGGTTTAGGAGACCAATGAGATCCAGGAGTCATTCAGCATTTGGATCACTTCAAACTAGCACTTCCCATATTGTGGCAGTCGATCAGTACCTATCACGGGGTTAAATATATATGTTCGTCTCGCAAGAGACGGGAGCATCGTTGTACAAATAAGTTGAAACAACAGGCAATTACGATATAAATTACAAAAAACGGAAGACCTCTTCTCCGGCATAACTATAAATAGTGTTAGAATTACGAGACCTTCAAGTCGGTCCTTTTTACATTCTCGAGCTACCAACACAATACGTCCTCGACTCGAGAAAGCCATGCTAAGCGACAGTGTGACACTAGATATATAGCGCCTGCTTCAAAAGCGTACCCGCTTTTGTGTATTGCATCTCCATTAGTTTTGGCGACCCACGCCGTCATGCATTTAGAGCGACTAATATTTATAGTCTGGAAATTTACAGACAATAGCCGTTATATATATAAGAAGCTACGATAGGCATGGTGACTATCTCCAGGATATTCCTGGTCTGGCGATAGAGAATGTAGTCGTTGCTTCGTTCCACCATGCATGCCTTGCAGTATCGTATCACAAAAAAGTCAAGTGGCATAGATGCAAGGCCCAGTTCCGGTTAAGATTTAAATTGCTTCCCTAGGACGCACTTCAGCTCAGCCGCACGGACGCACGACTCGTGAATCCCATAGCGGTGGCTGCTATACTAATTTGAAAAATTCTTGGCATTTGAAACTTGTTTATCTGGCTGATGCCTGTGTTTGCAGCTTCACCACTGTTGAGTCTGCCGATAGTATTATAATACGATATGCATACATTCCAGCTGCATGACCTGTAATTGTAAGAACACCGCTGAACAACCGCTCTCTTTTATACTGTCGGTAGCCAAGTAGAGTGCATTTAGCCCTCACTCTTATTTGATCCATCGAAACTCCCACGCAGTTTTGGTCCAATCCGATTGGCAGTGTGACTCTGGGCATATGCAGGTTCGGCTCTCCTGCTTTCTCATTGCACCGGTACGACCCGGCGCGGGTTCAATTGAGTTTAAAGCCCTGCAGCAAGTCATGCACTCAGTACAAAAGCGCGTGATTACACAGAGTCCCCTGGGGCCCTGAATCCAACCGCCTCAGCCGCATCATGACTTCACCCCTTACATAGTACAAAGCGTCTAAGTGGAATTCGGTCAAGGTTTTTTTCGGTGGCGCACATGAAATGAGGAGGTACGCGCATATGAACATGTATCTCTTTACATATTGCTATCATCAAATGACCCGGATTGTTACTCGTGTAACGGCCTCACGCGCGCCACGTTTGCTCCTAGCTCCCGAGTTCGAAAGCCTATCAAGCGGCCGACAAGAATTGGGCCCCCCGGAATATAATATATAAGTAGGGACTCGCCAACTGAACTAAGATGTGCGTCTAGTCGATTTTACTTGGGCATTTGACCTTGGTATCTGGAAAGGCAGACAATCGCGTATCTCATTCATTCTAAAGTACTCACGACTTTCACGTACGTTACACGAACGCGAGAATGACTTGGAAGCAGTTCACACCAGCTGGGCTGCTCGCCCTGAGCACTGTCATTCCGGCCGTCGCAGCAGTGACATTCTGCAATGCCGACTATTGTCTTCGACAGATGCGCGCCACTACCAGTCGAAATGATTTTTCTGCCAGCAGTTTTTGCAGCCAATATCTGACAACCACTCGCCCAGCTATCACACCCAACCCTACGTATGTTCAAAATTTCCCCTACACCCACCACTAAACCTTCCATATCGACTTTTTGGTGGTGCAAGCGTCTGATATTGATACATATACACTAATATATATTCAGCCTGAAAACTGACTGACATGATGGCCACGGTAGAACCATTGTTGTGACAGCGACTCCAACCGTATTCGCAGTTCACTCGCCGAACGGCGATATTAAATATGTAACCAGAAAAGGGGCACCCTACATCGCTCCGAATAAGCGTGATGTGATTCCAGCCGGCCCCATCCCAATGGTTACGCCACAGCCGGCCATGGACCGCGCACGCAGACAAGCGCCACTACCACCCTTTGCGTCATCTTGCACCGGTGCACCCGATCGCTTGTCGAGCGCCTGTACTTGTATGATCGGATACACTGCTGATAAATCGGTATGCAACCAGTTCGATAGCAAGTCTTGGTTCAGAGAAGCCTGGAAACTCACATAGACTGATTTCGGCGCCGCTAACCTTGCTATGGGATCCCACTAGACCAGCTACCGAACCGTTACCCAAAATATGTATACTCATACAACCAACGTCTGCACCATCTCCGGCACGAACACTGTAAACCTACGCGAATGGGGGCGGGGCGAGTTCACCGATCGATCCGCAACCTTTGACCAATCTACCTTCGACCAGATAACCGATATCCAGCAATGCTGCAACATATGCTTCGACACGGTAAACTGCGCGGCGTATTACATCGACGCGGACACTCAGAAGTGTGGTATTCTTACGGGCCTGGGTAGCAGGCAGCCACAACCGAACGATCGGTTGTGTGGCAATGGACTGATGGAGATCTATGACCCTTATCAGGGTGATCACATCCACGGACCATATGATCTCGGGCTGTGTGCGTACCTCGTCTATTCTGACGAGTGAGCAGAGAGGATGCAACCCGTGTACTCGTACGTTTTGTAGCGTGTGCGTGCGCGCTGATAAATGATATTTGTAGTAGATAGAGCTAGATACAGCGATCCTTGGAATAAAATTATTGTGTACGAATACATTAGAAATACAATGAGTTCAAGGGTAAATGCCAATATATCCGCTTGAAAGACTCGCACGTATATTGTTTCAATCTCCCGATCTTTCGAGACCGAGACCAAGCATGGCGACTCGACTAAGCCGTCTTCCCCTTCACCAACCCCTTTGAGCTCCCCTTTGCCGTCCCGAGCACATACCACAGGTGTGTCACACACAGACTATCCCACACCACGAATAACGCAATCGGCGGGCTCGCCCGCTCGGGAAACATTGTCCAAGCCATAGCTCCGACAGCTACGACACCCACCGCCTTCGACAACACAGTCATGTACATATACTCCCATTGCCTGTGGATCAACATGACGCCGTAGAGCACCGCAGAGTGGGCACAGAGAATAGCGATGATGGTGGTAAGTTGCAACGTGAAGATGTCGAGTTCGGGCTCTTCGACGCCGGAGGGACCGATATGGGTTTTGATAGCGAAGTTTGGTAGTCTGAACACCTTGACGAATATCGGGTAGAGAGGGTCTGCGAGGGCGGATTTCGGATCGAACAGCATTTTATAGGCTGAAATATATCGTATAATCAGTAGACGGACGGTGGGTTATTTGAGATTCCTGCGAGCTGTTGCGGCTTACTGTTCATGCTGAGGAGAATCATGTTTACGACGCAGTTCACAATTGCTGACGTCGGAACGGGTGGCGAGGACGACATCGTGGTGGTCTTGTTGCAGATATTGCGTTGTTCGCGAAGCCCGAAGTATGTTATAACGTTAAGGTGGGTAAGATTCGAAAAATGTAGATGATGCGAACTGAAAGATGAAGATCTGGCGGAGATGAATGTAGACGGTAGACTGGTTTTCGTCGGCGCTTCCCCGCGATATTTGGGTTCGGGTCCTGTGAGGCTGAAAGTTGCCGACCCAGATGTCTGATCAAGCAGGTGCGAAGGGGGTTGACGGGTCTAAGTCCAACCGGGGAACTCAATGCATGTGCGCCAGGCTGCTACCGCGGTTGAATGACGCAGCTCGGATACGAATCTACGGTACCAAGAGCCCAAGAGCCGCTAGCCTGATAAGGCATATATAAGGCCGTATCATCTACACTATCAAAAGCCAACGCCTGGGTCGGGTCAGGTTGACTCGTCCATACAAACTCAAAAATATAAATGATACACCGCGTTTAACGTTTAAGTGTTGGTTAACTGCGACATGATATATAATTGTAAGGATTAGATAGCTAGAGCGTATTTGAAAATACACCGCAATAACGAAAAAGTTCGACTTCTATCGTTCATTGAATCCGCCATGTCCATAACCGAGGTCCCTTCCTATATATACATATCCCCAAATTGCAATATTG
The DNA here is from genome assembly GCA_020064725.1 of Drechslerella dactyloides. NCBI lineage: Eukaryota > Fungi > Ascomycota > Orbiliomycetes > Orbiliales > Orbiliaceae > Drechslerella > Drechslerella dactyloides. The sequence goes on from JAGTWJ010000001.1 coordinate 3,768,252, forward strand.
CACCGTCAAGAAACCTCGCTAGCCACTACTACTCTTCCTCAATCTTTACCCGTATATCCTCAACTTGCATTCCCCCGGCCCCATCAGGATTCAGGTTTTCAATTAATTGGTCCGGATTGTACGCATTCGGAAACCCTAAAAGCTGGTTATTCACAACCTGCTGCGCTGTCTGTGGCCCACGTCCCGTCGCGGCGAGATAGTTTCTTAGCAGATCTTGCGTATCCATCTCTGCCATCTGTGCCCGCGTCAAGCCCATCGCGACTGACGGGTCCGGGATTTCCAGATTCGACAGATCATAGTTAGCTAGCGCTTGATCTAGCTGTCGGTCTTGCTCCTGCCATGTCCCGAACAGCATTCCAAGCTCGACCATGCTCTGGGCAACCGGTTCTGACAAGCTTCCATCCAAGAGCGGTAGGAGCAGTCTGCGTCGCCGTTCGCGCGCCTGTACATTTGCGAGGGCCCAGTCGGCATCGGCCAATGCCTGCTGCCACTGGGGAGTGCCGGGTTCGTACAGGGTGTTGACTCGGTCCAGGAGGGCCGGGCGGGTGGCCTCGATAAGCGGATCGTCTGACTCTAGTGAGGCTAGGTAGCCGCGGATGTAGTCACTGTTGTCATTCATGAATGTCGGTCCGACGTTTTGCTGAAGACGCTGCAGGACCTGGGAGACTGGTTGCTGACCGGTGACAGTTTGGATCGGCCGTCGGGCTGTTGGGATGAAGAGAGACTGAGGATGTGCCGGCAGATTCTGGTTTCCAAGATTCAGTCCCGGCCGACCTTGTTGGAATCCAACAGGGTCATTGGGATCGGTCTGCACGCTGACATCTACGAGGAGATTTTTCAGCGGGCTTGTTTGAGTCTCTACTGACACCATTGCCGGTCGCTGCAGCTGACTAGTAGGTTCTGACTGTTCACCAACTAATCGATAAAGAGGGTCGTTCTGAACGTCATAGGCGTTGATGTTGAAATTGTTCCAGTCGTAGTTGTTCTGGTCGTCTTCGATCTTGAGATTGATTCCGTCGGATTCCCAGTCTTCCTGCCATAGGGATTGTTCACCTTGTACCCCATCTTCCACCTTGACCTCAATATCTTCTCCCTGTTCGCCTTGTTCTGACCCTCCTTCCTGTTGTAGTTGCTCGTTTACTTCTCCTCCGTTCGGATCATCCGGCGTTTCCCTTCTACCGCCGAAAGAATCCACAGAAGGACTGTCCCTCAGCTCCTCGAACGCTGGCTGCTGCTGCTCGGCGTTTTGCTCCGCATTCGCCCAGTACGAGAAGGGATCCTCTGAGTCGTCAGAGGCCTGGTAAGGTCTATTGCTCTCCTCCAGATAATCTCCTGACTGCGACGAGGGTGGTAGCGCGCCCTCTTCCGTCTTTATAGCCTTACGAATCCAGGCTTCCGGGTTTTCGTCATACTCATCTAGATCTCCCAACGCTTGTTCATACGCGTACTGCACTAGATCTTCTTGGCCAGCTGCGTGGTACATCGTCTCATCAGCTCGACATCCTCTTGAAGGCTCATTCGGTGTAGAAGTCGAAGCCTCGAGACAATTGAGACGGGAGTCACACCATAGAGTAGAACTCACCCCTCCGATGCCGCAGCATCCACGTCGCCTGCGCGTAATCCTCATATTCTCGCGTCTGTACCGCACCATCACCACTTGCATCAAAGTATTGCGGGTCCACCGAACCGTCCGTATGAACGATTCCAACATATCCTGTCAGGTTTTCCGGCGCGAAATAAGGTACCCAGTTCGCACCATCAGGGTTCACTGGCTTCCAGAACCTGTAAACTCCGCTCATCGAGGGATCCAGCCCTGCCAGATCTACGAAATGCATAATTGCCTGGTCTCCGGTTGGCACATCGTCGGGAAACCTTATTATAGTCGTCGGGTCGCCGACGCAACCGGAGTTCGCGTCACCAGTATACAGTGCTATCGCGCGGATGTTTTGCGTGCCAGCGCTATTGCTCCCGTGCCCTGGTCGGCCGAGGGACGACCATGGCGATGCACGACGAGCATTGATGGCACCGACACCAGTGACGTAGAAGCTGGGATCACTCGTGGATACCTGGTAGCAGGCATTGTCGGTAATAACATCGTGACTTTGGAAATTGCTCTGGTCAGGGTCCGGCGCTTCGAAAAAGACGGTATATGCTGAGGTCTTTGCAGCTAGCGCGAGATATATGAAGGCTGGCAGCCTCTGCGGGAAAGCTACCAACCTCATGTTGATCCCTTTGGCGCACCCTAATAGATGTAATTAGCTGCAAAGCGGACAATTTGTATCATAAGAACCGCATTCTCCGAATACTGTCAAGACACTCGTATGGGCGAAACATTTAGAACAAATGCGACCGTAAGGCGGCCCAATAGGGCCATAGGCTTCATAAAAGTGCGCCATACGCGCGTGATATTTCCGAAAGCATAGACGCCCAACCTGGGGGAGAGTGATATGATCATATTCGAGCTATATTACAGGTGCCTTGGTGCGTTGTGGTGAAAGTATTGCTCCCGAGTCAAAAACTCTAATCGAAGTAGCTAGGGCAGCTATGCAAGTAATCTATGGTTAACATGCTCCGGTAAATATCTACAGGGAAGGGGTGATATATACAATTTAACATCGAGGTCGTAGAATTGTTGTACAAGTGATTTTGATAATTGCCAGTGTACTCCAGTAGATAAGCGAAAGGTTTGAGCGAGAGATAGAAACCAACTGTATCTTTGAGACCTTCGCTAATGAAGGCCTCAGGCTTCCTAGCCTGTCATAATGGCGCCTCATCCAAACCACGAGAGAGGATTATACCACGTCGGTCCGCTCTTCTTCATCGTCTCTAGATCTGCGTCTTTGGACAAGTTAGATCCCTCGAAGTTGGTCTTGGGCGTCTCAGGTTCGGGCGTCCTAGTTTCGCTAGTGGATTTCTTCTCCGGCGGCCTTTCCCATGAGATTCCTTCCTGAGGCGTTTCAGTCGATCCAGGCTCTGGTATATTTGCCAGTGTCTTTTTAGAGAACGAAACGAGGCCGCCGATCCGGTCTCTGCTGAGATGCTTCCTGTCGGCCTCTGTGAAGCTTGCATTCTCAATATCCAGCATTTCTTTGATATCCTTTGCCGAAAGCTCAATAGTCGTCTTCTTCTTTGACGCGCCAGCATATGTGCGCATTTTTGGTTCCTCTTGGACATCCTCTTTGGCGGCCTCGGGCAATTTGATTGCGTCTTTTGCATTGTCGGTCGGCGTCTCCACGGTGGTCTTGGCTTCAGGCTCAACAGTCTCGGCTGCAGGCTCAACAATGGTCTCTGCACGCTCAACAATGGTCTCGACCACAGGCTCAACGTTGACTGTAGACTCGGATTTTGTTCCTGGTGCAGGTTCTGGAGTTTCCTCGACCGATATCGGTGCGACGTGCACGTATTTCCGCATTTCATCCCGACTGAAAGCCTTTCCCCGCGCGATTCTGATAGCCTGTCCCTTCTTCAATATCTCCTTAATGCCATCCTCCTCTTTCAGGATTACCGATTTTTCCTGGGTGATCTTCTGTTTAATATCCAGAATCTGTTGTTCCAACTTCTTGACAGCTCCCCACCGCCGTTTTATTTTGTCGAGGCTACCCATAACTTCCTCTGACACGGGCTTGAGGGCCTCCTCCATCTCGCCTTGCATCTTAGCGGCGCTCTCCTGTAGCCTCTCGAATTTGGCAGCGGTTTCCGGGACTTCTAAGAGGTCAATCCATTGCTTGGCATGAGCCAATAATTTGTTCATCTTGGGTGCATTTATCTGTATTCTGTGTGCGGCAGCGTTGCGAATCACATCACCGTAGGTGCTCCATTCGAGGAATTTCGGAGGCAGCTTGTGGCTCGCCTTGTTTGGGTGTGAGAGATGCCGAGATAGTCGATTGATTAACGAGATCCACTTTTTGTATTCTTGGGCTTCAGGGCTATCGAAGCTCGGCCACGTCACGACAGTTGGCATTGTTCGCGACACGTAGTTGAAGGCAGCTTCTTCCAGGATTCCAGTGGCTTCTGATAGCACAGCGTATGCCGCTTGGCTTGGATAAGAGACTGGCTTCATATCTGGCCGTGTGTCCTCTTCTCGAAGCACCTTGCTGAGGTCCTTCAGTTTCTCCATTTTTTCAGCGACTTCAGGTGGTTCGTCTACGGTCATCTGCTTCATAATGCGCATTGCGATATCCTCAAGAATGTATTTTTCCTCCATCTGCTTCCTGATCGAGGCGGGGATTTCGATCAGCTCCTAAGAGAACTTATGTTAACTCATATATCAGGTATAACTTCAACAACCGACTGAGAGAAATGCTTACTGCTTCTGCAATAGGATCCTTCTCTGCAGTGCCGGCATCAGTGTGGTCATTCTTGGTAGTATCGGGAAGTGAAGCTCGTGGAGTAATTATGGGGTATTGGAACAGTTCGTCATCGGCGCTCGCCTCGTCACTGAGTAGATGGTCCTCCTCAGCGGAAGTAGTATCAGTCGAGTCGTTTATTGCATTAGGTTGTATTGATGTCTGGGGTGGCGTGGTCTCGGCAATCTTCGCAGTCTCTGTGACCTTTACAACCTCAATTTCTTCCTCGTCTACCAAGGGATTGGCCAGCTTTTCCTCCGACTCTTTCTCCTTCTCCACATCCTTCAGTTGCATTTCCTTGATCTCGGACTGAAGCCACAAGGGTGGCTCCGATTCTATCTGCGACAACACGGTGCCTTGCTCCGCGAACAAGACGTCCTTAAGTTCTTTACCCGGCGGCAATTCAAACAGTATTCCTTTCTCCCAAAGCCGTCGACCTATCCCGTACACTGATTCAAAGGACTTCGTAGGCATCGCAGTTTCGATTTGAGCCCTCTTACTCCATAAGAGGTCCCGCCGCTGGGCATCATTCTTGGCGGCCTTGAACTCCACAGATGGAACAGCGGATCCAAAGGCCTTCCGGACCGACTTGATAGCCGCCAAGCGGGCCATATTTTTGCCCGTCGACGAGAGGCTAAGCTTCTTGCGCGGGATGGCGAAATTTCGTTGGTGGACAAGAGGTATTATAGTTGCTGAAAGGACATCAGGCCGGCGGGCCAGCGCCCTGGTGGGGGTGACCCGTATCTGTAGCATCGTGGCGTCTATGCGTATAGGGACCAGGGTCGTCCTTCTCCAAGGATACTATCGCGAGAGGTTCATCTCATTTCCATCGGCACTCCTTCAATGGAGTCGGTGTCGCATAACTCAATTGGAACGAAAAAAGTGGCGATAAGCGTCTTGACTAGGTCTGTTATATCGCAGTGATGTATATACAAAATTTGTGACTTATAGATCGTTTTTCGAGGCGACCAGTGTCGGCTTAACGTGCTGTTGATGCATGGTGCGAATGTAGATTTTTAGTTTCTGTAGACAACGCTTTCATTTTTTTTCTTTGCGGCGCGTTGCAACTTTTTTGGTACCTGCATGCCAAGCGCCAAGATTTGTGGCCGATGCGCTTATCGATAACGGGCGCGACCACCAGGCTCGTAAATGTACTGGGATAGAAATTGAATTCTATTCGACGCAATGGTATTCTAATCCCTGAAGATTCTAGTATAGGGGTCTATTTATAATCAGAGCGTGCTTCCATTTCACCCTGCTAAGAAGTATGCACGGGCGGGTGCTACCAGGTGATGCAAACAGGCTGTCCACTCTGTCCCTCCGTGATGACATCCTGCAAAATCGATCCACTCTCTTGGTCCCGTTTGAACATTGCGACCCTGTTCGTATCTTGCGTAGCAATACACATCCAACCTCCATCAGGGCTCAGTCGAATATGCCTGGGGTTGATTCCCCCAGCGCTCGTCAACTCGACAAAGGTCAATTTTCCGTCGTCGGTATTGATGAGAAAATGCGCAATGGAGTCGGTTCCATCAGGCATAGACCTGTCATAACGATTAGATACGTAGAGATGTTTGTCATCGGGCTATCTCGCGGTTATCTGAGTTAGACAAAATGTCTTGTTTATTGGAAATCGGGGTTTTTCTTAAACTCACACTGATGGCAACCTCTGCAGCTTTCAGTTTCTGGATTCTGGTGTCAGCCGGCCCACGGCCAAGCCCTAGAGTACTGATTCTTTGAACAGGTGTGAAGTCGATACCACGGGGCCCCGTGTACTCGACTTGATAGACTCGCACCATACTCGCAAGCTCTTCCACTAGATACATAAAATTTCCAGTCCGGTCGAAATAACAGTGCCTAGGACCGGCCCGAATGTCGTTTTTCAGCGGTTCGACCTCGCTTATCACCGTGTCTTCGCCCTTGTCGCCATATGTGATGGTAAAGATGCGGAGATAGTCCGATCCAAGGTCGGGGATGAGCAGGAACTTTCCTGTCGGATCTATCCTGGCTTCATGGGGATGCGCAGCATCTTGGCGGACCGGGTCGATATCTGGATTGGCCGGTTGGCCGTCTGGCAGAGTAAAACGAAGCGTCTGCAGGGGAATAATCTCGCCGGTCTCTTTGGTATAATAGGTATTGACACCGGAGGCATCGCTGAAAAGCTTCGGGTCAGCAAGAATTCGGTATCGACCGGTTTGCACGCGGAGACTTACTAGCTTGCAGTAACCAAGAAGCCATTCTTGCCCATATCCATGCTAACACATCCTTGAACGCACTCCTTTCGGTCGACCTTGGTTAGGCCGCCGTCGTCTCCGATCTTGTAGGAATCAAGATACCCGATTCCACCTTCAGGACCTTCGCAGCCGGAAAAGAGTAAACGGTGCTCGGGTACGATGTGCTGCCATGACGGTCCTGGGCTGCTCTCGAAGGTAGTATTTGTCTTAGTCAACGTCCCGGCCGCCTCGTCAAAGATGAAGCTGTCGATGGCATGGTCGTAGCCCCCAATGAAGATCTGCTGCGGCGACATCGTTAACGAAGGTCCAAGGTAAAGTACAATATCTTCCTGCCGCACGTAGAACAACAGGCACTCGCAATATCGAACGAAGGTCTAAGAAGTTCACGATTGTGATCCGGTTCATGAAGGAGAGCTTACATACCAAGCGGCGCTATCCCCTGTAAAGCCACCGAGATGCCTGTAGGCACGGGACTTCGTCGCTGAAGAGACTGGTATGATTGCCGCGTCGTCCCCGGAAATCATCCGCTGCAGAGCCTGGTAAGAGGAAGCAAGGCTCGTATCCAGCATCGTCTGCTGGGCTTCTGGAGGAGCTGCTGACGAAGGTCTTTCCGTGGTACCGTCGCTCGGAGTATCCTCGGCTTCGGGGCGGCGGTCCGCTGGCCGGACGTTGCAACACACATTTTCCAACTTGACGCAACACAAGGAGACAGCAGGTGCACTTAAAGAGATCAGATTCAACATCATGACCACGTCTGTAGGATATTGCAATCGTATCGATCGGAGTCCGAGGTGTACGCGGCATCCATCACTCTTTGAGTCTATCCATAGAAACAGCCTACACATATATATGGTCATGTCGACATATATCCTGTGCAATTGCAAAACCCTCATCAATGACTAGACTCAAAACCCAGAGCTAGAGGTTTATAATTTATGAGTACATCGTAGAAATGCGAGAAGTCAACTTGATCCCAGTCAAGAGTGAACCCACTCATAATCATATTTAGAATACTCTCTCGGCTTTGTTTATCTTCTCATGCCTATCGTATTGTGTCAGGGGGTATGTTCCATTTGCAAATTGGCTATAGCGATAAACACAAGTTGGCGCTCCCCATATGTTAGCGCGAGCGCAGCGGCATGTCATCCGATAAAAGCCTCCCTGAGCTCTTGAGTATACCCTCTCAACTATTCTCTCTCTTTCCCATCTACCTTCTGAACTTACTATTGCCAATCCATTGTTGATCATCGTAAGCTCGATTTGCAATCATGGATTCATACACAACTGTTCCGAACCTTCACAGGAAGAAGCCCCGTGGCTTCGTGTACCAGGTCTACCTGGCATTAAAACCGAATCTCGGCGGCTACCGCGGCAAACCCGTCTACCACCGAGTCGACGGTATCATCAAACGGGTCGCTGGCACCAACAAACGCATTGACGACCTCCTCAAATACCGACGCAATGTCGACATTGTCCGTCTCGCGCTCAAGCTCATGGAACAAAATGTGTTCAAGGATGAGAACATCGCCTTCGAACTCTATCCTCAGCTCGACCCTGACAATGACCAGTTCGACGACTTTGACGAGAACTGCTCTGACGAAGAGTACATCATCCCAAGCAACAAGGCCGAGCCAAGACGCAAGCCCTTCGATCTCGCCTTCGTCACGGAGAAAATCAAGCCCAAGCGCAACACCATGATCAGCCAAAAATACGTCCAGCCGTTGTCCGTCAGAAGCAAGATCGCCTTAATCACGACTCCGACCTCAATTATCGTAACCACCTCTCTCCCCGAGATTCGCCGTATCAGCGCAAACGAAAACCGTCCTCCTATCGATGTCCTCAGGAACACTACCATCAACAGCGGTACCAATATCGACTTGAACGTCCTCCCGCCCCGCACCCAGGCTACCGTCATCAATCGTCTCGTCTGGATCATGCAGATGGCCTGTTTCGAGTTCCTCGGCTTCCACAAGGAATCACTTCTCGTCCATGAGAATATCGCCTACGCCGACTCAACCACGCTTCGCTACTACGCAGTTCTCATCCACAGCGTCATCAACCATATCCCTCAAACCGCCATGCTCGAACCCTACCTCCTTGGCAACGACAACGACAAGGCTAACAAGATTGACCGCCTCCTCTACCCGCTGCTGCAGCTCCAGGCTGAAATGACCTCAATCAACAAGCTCACCCGAGACACCCTCAAAGACTACTACGACATCCTGGAGCCCATGTGCAAGGCCCTCAAGTCGCGTCGCGGAAAAAGAATCAAAAACCTCGAAGAAATCACCGAAATGCTGTTCGGACGCCGTGCAGAAGAACACCTTGAGGCTTATCAACAAGCAGAGGCACGGCTGGCCAGCAAGATCAAACCTGCCCGCGCCGCGGCCGAAAAAGAGCCAAACGAACGCAAGAGGTCGTCGCGACTCTTTGCCATTGAAAAAGAAGAAAAGACCATCCTCTCGGATCTTATACACGAGGAGAAGGCAATCGAGACCCGTTACAACTTCAATCATCATGAGCAGATGTTTGTATTCTTCGACAAGATTGATGATTCATCTACCTCGTTGAACAGGCGTGTTACAAATATTCACGCACTCGAGGATGACGACTTCTACGATGCTGCAGCAGATTCTGACTAGATTACCGAAATTCAGAGGATGCACTGTATACGCGTATCACTTGTCAGACCGGTTGTCGGTTGCTGTCATATCTGTCACGGCAACTCGGAAAGAATGCATGATCAATATCAATATCTGGGCCGAACTGACCTGGACTTTCGTTAATCCTACGATTATTATTTCCTGGTTGTTTTGTCTTGTCGATATTACTCTCAATCTCATAATCGAGTTTTTGCAAACATGTCAACGAGCATTGACCTCGGGGGTAGAACTCCGGGGTCGCCAGCACTCGATGTGTCAGACAATACTCGAATATTTTTATTCTCCATAACAATGTCATAGCCTTTGGGCCAACTTGAACTAAATCAGGAAACAAACACCAATCTTGTCAGTCTTCGTACTTTGCTTTTTGCCTTTACAGGTATCGCGCCATCCAAATGTAATCCACCAACCATCCCAAACAGGGAATTTCCAAACATCACCTCCAACGCATGCAAATGTTGGATTTCGTACGAGTCTATGCCACAGCAAATGTGGACTGTAACCAGCAGTCACACCAGTAATGCAGTTGCAATCGGTCAATTTCATACCTCAATTTGGGTTCAAAATGATATGCTTCATTTTCATCTAGCTCATTGTGTAGCTGAAACTCCGTATTGGTCTCGATAGGATCACGAGTGGACTTGAGTTAGCCATCTGGCCGGATACCTGTAGGGTCCATTCCGCCATAGACTCATATATCCATCATGGATCTCACTGGTCTCGACCGACAGATAAAAGAATAACTGCGGGAAAAGAGATTCGTTGTCTCTGTTCTCTGTACCAATTATTCCCTTGCCGGCTATTGATAGCATGCATCTAATATTATTCCCTAGGTTCTGGCGTTGAGCGAGGGAAACTGTTTCGCCCTGAGATCAAAGCTTTGCAAGAGCACCTCTCGAGGGTCTACTGAAAGTTTCCCTCGACGTTTTGGCAATCATATATAAATAAATCTCCCCACCCCTGCTCCTCTCTCCTCCGTCCTCATTCCACCTCTTCTTCCGTAGCCAAACACCTCATCACATCTCGTCCTTGCTAGCAAGAACAGCATCTACGCATAGACCTCTCTTCTTTCTATATAACAATCTAGAGCACTTATCTCTTCCTTTTTCAACTCACTTTCCGAAGTCTGAACGCTTCCGCGAGCAAGACTTCGTTCTGACGCCTCGGTCTCTGACAAAAAGTATGTAAAATCCCATCAGCCTCTTCCTCGTATCTTCTTCACGCCTGTTCTCTTCATCTTCATGGTCCCTCCTCGTTCTCGGTAGCCCTGAAAGATTCCCAGCCCGCGCTTGTTCACAAAGCGACGTACGCGTACTTATAATTCTCCCTTGCAATCCCTTGTCAACCGCCGCAGACAAATTCGATCAGCGGACTTTCCCTCGATCAATTGATCAACGAAGGTTCCCTTGACCAGAGAATTTCCTTTGACAGCCGTATATAATCCTCTCTCATCCCCTTCCATCTCTTTCCTTCTCTCCACTCATGCACCCAGTCTTCCAGCCATTGCTCCTTCCAGTCCATTGGTAGCAAATAACTAAGCACGCACCGATCTACTTAGCTAAGCTTCGCCTCCTTCTGCTCCCAACACTTCGACGACAGGTCTGAGGTTCTCTGCCAACGACAAGTTTCCCTCCATCACCAGTCTTTGCAACAAGGTATTTAATCTCCCTCTTCCCAGCCCACACCATTGAATATCCCCCTCCCCCTTCCCTTCTTTGTATCTTGTCCTTCATCAGAGCCCTCATTCATATTGGAGTTCCTCATCGTCTTTAAGCCCCTTTATCTAATCAGGTACTTCTCTTATCTAGTCTCTGCAGTCCACCTGAACTGCATCCGGCCTTTTCTTGACCGATTTCTGGAGGTTGAACTCATCCCTCCACAGTTTCTTTGACTTCTGAATCAGGTAAGTGGCTGTCCTTTCTTCTTCCAAAATCAATCCCTATTCATATGAGTTCATATTGACTGACAAACTCAAAAGTCCTAGTTGCCTTTGCCGCTTCAAGTCTGCCTTCTGCCCACTATGCCGCGTGAATACGACTTTCAAGTCTATTGCGCATTCAAGCGCTTCTTCAAGGGCTGGGGCGGGTTGTCCGACCACCGCAATGGCATCCGCAAGGTCATCAGCCGCAACCGCAATGACCCTGTCGTCTCACGCCTCCTCGCGGAGAAGGGCACCGGCAACGTGGTTCGCTCCTTGCAGGAACTGATCAATGCCAAGGCGTTCAACAAGGGCACCAAGTTTGAAGCCTTGTTCCCGTCGATTGCTCACCCCGAGCCATTCATGGAAGGGGCGGACGGCAGCAAGATTCCGGGCAAGATTTCTGGTCCTAAGACCATTCTGCCCTTGAGGCCTAGCCATCAGAGCGTCACCACGTCAGGCGCGGCAGGCCTCAGCAATAATGCAGAGGTGAGGAGCAATCCGGGGCCGAGCACGACCGCAAAGCCACCCACCGATACATCCAGACCGAGCACCAACACTGTGCCGGGTGGTAACGATGCGGCTCCAGCCATTACGGAGCAAAGGGGTTCAACCGACTTGGACCTTTCGAGGTGGAAGCCGACGGCAGATGACCCTACGGGCGTCAAGTCGTCAATGGGACCCACTACAGGTTCCTCGTTCAAGTCTTTTGCCATGCCCTCCGCTAGGCCGGTAACAAGTCTGATTCCGCGGTCGATTACGAAGCCGACGGCACGCTTTGCAGGGCCTGTCACAAGGCCGACGGCGCGTCCAGAGGCAAGGCCAACGAGCAGACCGACGACGACGAAGGCGGTTGGTGCACCTGTGCCCTGGCCACAGCCTCGGCCGACTCGATATAACGAGCCGTGCCTCAAACCTGGTGCGACAAAGGGCACTGGGCTCGGGCCCAGCAGGATCACGAAGCCCACGAGCACAAGGTCGGACAGGAGCAGCGGCAATAGAGTCCAGGACAGACTCGCCGCCATCCAAGTTCGCAGGCTGGTTGGAAGCTGGGGAGGACCATTACTCACGTCCGAACCAGCTGCAGTTGCGCCCGCCGCCAAGATGGAGGTGGACACCGACGAGGCGATGCTGCCGGTGGAGCGCGAGACCAGCTACAAGCTGGTTCAGCACGATCCGTGGTACGCCGAAAAGCCACAGGTCACCCCACCGGAGCAGGCTCAGCAGGCACCGCCTGCAGAGCTTCAAGCTGAAGTCGGAGTCTCGGTGCCAGTGCCAGCACCAGCTCCTGTCACCGTCACCGCGCCAGTCGCCAGCGAGCCAATGAGGCCAGCGATGGAGGGCGGTCAAGTTCTTCCGTCTTTTGAGGCGGGCTTGACCATTAAGCCCTACTTCCCGATTGTCGAACAGACAAAGATCCTGGAGGAAGCCATGCAGGTCATCAAGACCACGGCTTTCAGGATCATGACATCGGAGAAGCCAGCCGTCGTGGCCAGTGCTGGGGTCACCGACCCTAGCCAACTTACGCTGCGCGATGCCGTCGTCGCTCTCCGTCTCAGCAACGACGAGATGGCCCTCTCCCCAAGCTTCCAGTCATTCACGTGGCTGGAGCAGGCAATCCATGAGAGGAAGCGGATGGAACCGAGCGCTCTGGCACAGCTCATTTGTGGTTGTGCCAGGGAGATCGGGGGAATCAGAGACCCTCGGGTCTCTGTGTCCCTCGACGAGCTCAAGAGGTTCACGGTACAGGCGGTTGTCCAGTGTCTGGACAGCCACACGGAGAGCCTGAGGAAGGCGATGGAGGAGTTGGGAGAGACGAGGGCAAAGGTGCTCTCGTGGTAGGTGGAGGAGAGGCAGCATATCAAGATGCCGAGGAGTGGGGGAGGTGGTGTAGGGGGAGGAGTGCGGGCTTAGAGAGCCTGCATATTTTATATATATGCAGATTTCGCTGGTTTTCGTTGCCTGTTGTTGATTCTAGAGGCGAGAGAAGGCCCCAGAATGCATGTAGCTATCACGGCCATATACTGGCAATACAAAACTTCTTCACAATACCCGGATTGAAGCATCTTGGGGCTTCCAGATCGCGATATCTTGCGAGGTATATGGTGCAATACTCCGTGTGGAAGCTTTAGTGGGGGGTGGAGAGCTGTCGTAGCTGCTAGACAGCTGACGTTACTCAACACCAGCTCTCCTGCCAGCTGCCGTCATTCATCGCAACAGCTTCCGTTAGCAATCACGAGCTTCCAGACCAGCTTCCATCCGTCTCCGGGCCAGTGGACAGCCTCTGTATAGTATCTCTCACATCTCCATCTCCATTGCATTTCTACCAGACGTGTGCTAATCCGTAACAATGCCACAGCCTAGCCAGCTCCGTCCCGGCATCCGTAGAAAGGCTGCTTATAAGACCTACTTCTCCAAGGCGGGAGAACTATCCAGAATGAAAGCATCTCTGAATCCTTCTGCTCCACCGTTTAACCCTTCTTCCTTCGCACGTACAGTTGGTGCCGGTCCAAGCATTCGCGTTGAAGCTACCTTCGACGTCAGCTCAAACGTCGTCCAGAACAACTCGCAACCCACCAGCCAACCAATCACCACCCTCAAGCCCCCTCAGAAGATGGCTACCGACGGCTCCGACGAATCTTCCTCCCTCACGGACTTGATCAAGAGATGCACGATTGACGACCAAGTCAAACAGGCAAATCTCATGCAGCAGAAGCTGGAACGATTCGCCTACCTCACCACACGAGACGTCTTTGTCCAGAGCCTCTTCAAGGCCATCACCTGCCTCAGCAGCAGCACCGCTCACCACATTCTGAAGAACCACGTTAAAGAGTTGGCAGTTCTCCTCAAGCTATTCAAGATGGACGACCTCGTCAATGCAGTTGTCAGCTTGCACAGCGAGCGGGTCTACAGTTCTTCGTTGGAAAAGATCCAGGAGACGTGGCCATGGCTGTTGGATGGAGATGTCACCGAGCTCTCATTGATCGATCTTGGCTCGTTGACCGCTGCAGGGCCTCCCACCATGCTTCAGGAAACTCCAAAACCCAAACTCCCCGCCAGTAAGATGTCCGCTGCCGAGGCTAACAGTCTCGGTAGTAGCCCTTTGGCTTTCAAGATGAGGAAGCATCTGCAGCCACAATCTACCGTATCAGAGTCCCTTCGCTCGGATGGAGTTTGCAGCATGATGAGCTTCGACCCTTCGAGCGAGCCAACTGCTCCGATTGACCCTTACAGCTGCTCTTTCCCATACCCGACCCAGCGTACCATCCTCAAGGAATCACAGCAGATCCTCAAAACGGCATTATACATGTTCGCCAAGCAGCATCTCCCGAAGAAGCTCACCCATCAAGCATTTGAGTATCCCGCCTCCAGCTCCCTCGGACAATGGGTCCTTATGATGCAGGACGCAATTACGAATGCGAACACCTCCACGGATGAGCAAGCTTCACAGAACAAACTTACTGCCCTGGGCTCGTCGCACCCAAATCTGCTCGATCCTGCAAGTGAACTCCACGATCTGTTGTCGAAGCGCCAGCATACCACGACTTCAGAGCTTCGGGGCGTTCTTGCCAATGTTCTGAAGCTTATCGAAACTCTCGGAGCGTCCGGATGCTATGATCAGCAGTTAGCCCTCAACATATACACGGATATTCTCGCCGATGACCTTAAGAAGAAGCTCGAAAAGATCCAGATTCCCTTCCGCAAGACCTTGAAGCTGATCTCCGACGCCAAGGATCAACTCGTCCATGAGGAGGAGGATGCCACCCAGAGCTACCGCGAGCAGGAAAAGATGGTCCAGCAGGAATTCTTGCTCGACACCAGTATGCTCAAAGGCATTCTCTCACCGAATGCCTTGTCTGCAAACGCACCAGCTACCTTGCCTCCAAAGTCAACCGCAGGAAATAGACGCTCCAGTATCATCCGCATCAGCCGCGATCTCCTCACCGCACCGGAAAAGCAGCTTCTCGACCAGCGCCCGGCCGACAACAAGGAAGAGCCCGTCAAATCGAAGCTTTCCGCACTCTCTTTCGCATGGGATCCAGCCTGTATCGACAAGGCCGTCGCGGAGCTCAGCCATAAGGAGGCTAAAGAGAATCGAAGCGGTAAAGCAGACGACATTGACCCACAAATCGCAAACAGTCGCAATCCATCAATCCCCGGACCCGGCCTCGAGGGCTCAAAGTACGCCTCTGATCGCCTCTTTGTTCCGCCAAAACCCGGGAAGAACGCAATTCCGATTCGGGCCCCGCCCAAGGAACCGCTTGTCGCCGACAAGGAAAACGGCTTGTTAATCAAATTTTAGGGAAGTACGAGGGATCAGACATCAATCCGAGATATTGGGCGTTAGTGAAGATTGTATTTCGTTGTCAGCTGTCAGTTGGAGGGAGCATTTTCAAATGGCTCTCTTTGCCTCCTTTGTTTTCTATTATGGTCATTATTTGTACTCTGAGAGCTCAACTTTGAACTTCGCCTTAATTCTGGAATCAGCCGATACGCAATGGCTACTATACGACTTTGGCCCCATAGCGACTTCCTGATTGTTTTAATCTTGTTAACGGATGCTCGAGATCACTGCACTATCCTTTCTTAGGCGCTTTATGAAAATTGTTGTTGATACTGTACTTGCGGTTGGCTTTCATGCACATCGGGCGAGATCATTGATCGCGACTATCTTGCTCCCTCTTGTGATCAATTACACATCACGGTGTAAATTATCGCACGAATAGCTGTAACTAAATTACAATAAAAATCATGACCTTAATGAGCTTCAGACTGGCAGGATAAACGGCGGGGGCAAGGTTGTGGTATTCTGCGATTGTCGCGTTGCATTGCTGGTTCGCGAACATGCGCGTGCCTTCAATGATATATCGACACCGAATGTGAATACGTCGATTACTAGCTATCCAAGTCGAGTAGGTGGAGCCAGAAAAAAAAACCCCCCATTCGCTCGTATCAGACGTCTTCCGCCTGCGGAGATTCCCGTGGGGAATAAATGAAAAGGAAAGGAGAGACAATATATTGAAGGAATGTGCGTGCATGCGCATGTGGGGATAGAACAGGAGGAAGGCATAATGGAATGACAGAAATATTCCGTTGAAATGGAAGAATAGCATATTCCGATTAAGGGCATGCATGTATAGTATCAAGGTTGTACACTTTGGCATACGCAGAGATGATCAAGGAGGTGCGCGCACCCCTCGCACTATAGTGCTCGCATTTCGATCCCCTTCCTCTTGGCGTCTTCTGTAGCGCAAGCATCAGCTCACCGGCCGATTGTTCGGCGGAACCTTCTATTTCTGCACGACGACTGTTTCGAAGCTATAACAGTTCAGAGAAGGATGCGTTAGTTAAGCAGTATCGTATTCACATGCGCGCCCACATAAACGCCGTGGAATTCAATAAACCACTACAACAGTAAAAAAGTGGACTTATGGATATGAACGGACTTACGCAAATTTATCGCCCCATGGATCGTACACCGTCTGCCGTAGACCCCACGCCTGTCCACCGTCTGCCGTCGTGGTATCCGCGGATGTCGTCTTGTCGGTTTCCCCGCCTCGTCGCGGTTGGTGGGTATTCATATTTTCGTTGGTGGGGTTGGAGATGGAGCTCGAGTCCGGGGTCGCCAGCTGCAGCGGCATGGTTACGAGGAATCTTTGAGTATAAAATTTGTATATTATACACGTGAGATGTATATATCCGCGTCGGTGGTTCGGGGAAATGGTGAATCGAAGCTTTTGAAGAAGGTTTGCAATATAGTTTCCGTCGACTAAAGAGGCATCCGACATCGACCAGATATATATATTATGTACCTGCCCCCAGCTAGGCACATTTGCATCGTCGAGACCGATAGAAATCAATAAATGATCATATTGATATCAAAGGGTTACACAGCAATTGCAAGTAACGCCATGCATGCACGCTAACCCAGTGACCGTTGTTCCACTGGCTACATGTATAAGGTAGGGAGATGCTCAACTGTGGTCCGGTGGTACAATTGCCAACGTGGCAGTATACTCAATCCAGGCAGCGAGGGTGCACTATGCATGCCATCCATACGGCCATGTCGTGCGGAAAACCTATAATTACAGAACGTTGGGCGTACGCGCGGTGTTCATAGAATACAGCTGCGTCTCACGGTTATCGTGTAATGTTACAATCCAACATTTATGAATAGCGTTGATGCGAACTGCCTGCCTCTGTGAACTTTTGACTTTCGTAATATATTACACGGGTGCTTATTCGATTCATTAGACTCGTTTCAGTAAAATTGCCATGCAGGATTGGAAGTATACAATCGCCACCGCGGTGCCGGCAAATTTATGATATGCAGGCATGCATGTACCGTGGATTTCGTAGACGGGACTATACGACACTCGTATGGTAGAGCAGCAAAGAACACCCAAATACCACACTGGCCATTATAATGATATAGCTGATATAATTCCGGGAAATCTAAATTCGATATGTAGGGTAAACATTGTGAGACAAAGTTATTTTTTGAATGGGTACTTGAGATGCACGCACGAGTTTCACAGCACCATCTACCGTCACATACACGATGCTCTACGGAAACTGGTGGTGGCGGAAATATAATATTGCGATATCTGTTTTGTTCTATTAGTCGGCAGACAACGTATAGTTACCTATTAATACACCAGAATAAAGAAAAATATAGCATCCCCTCGATAGCTTGTCCCCTTTTTTTATCGCGTCGCCACAGAATAGTAATAATGATAATTCCGCCACGTCGTCAAAAAGAGCAAATAAGAATATCCATCCGAAAAATCCAGGCCGCCTACCATTATCTTGTCCGTCCGTCTAACTGGGACTCGACCTAACGCCTGCGCCCGCCGCCGGTACGGCGTCTGGGAGAGCTGGCGTAGCTCCTGCTGCGGCTCCTGCTGCGGCTGTCCGATCTGCTTCTCGTCCGGCTCCTCGTCCGGCTGTGGCTTCTGGTCCGCGACCGCGATCTGCTCCCGTAGCTGCTGTAGCTTGGGCTTCTGCGTCCTCTGCCGCCTCCGCCACCTGTATTCCCGCCTCCGACACCGCTGCCTCCACCGCCGCCGCCTCCGCCACCAGGACGATAGCTATCCCCACCGCGTCTAGGGCTGCGACTGCGGCTTCTCCCACCACCGCCGCCACCGCTCGTAACACCGCCTCTGAACTGTCGTCTGCCGCCGGGTGGGTTTCCAGGTCGGTATCCGCCGACGGGCCGCTTGGGGATGACGAGGGAGACGCTGACGACGCTGCCGTCGATTTGTCCTTCGTGCATGTGTGCGATGGCGGTCTGTGCGGACTGCGGGCTGTTGAAGATGATGTAGCAGACGCCGCGGTTTGTGTTGAAGATGCGGTTCATGGGCATGTCGATGTCCTTGATGGAGCCGTAGACGCCGAAGATTTCGGTGATGTGCGGGATCGTGATGTTTTTCGTGAGCTTCTCAATGACGATCTGCGTAAAATATTGTTAGCCTATGCCCATCTGACCCGCTCTTCCACTAGAGGCTGGAAGGAAGGCACGTGCAATCGTAGAAGAGGCGTAGATAGGATGAATGAGGGGATGATTCGACGCGGATGTACACAGGGAATACACACCTTTGAGCTCTTTCCGCCAGGCAATCCCAGCGGTCCAGCGGGACTCAAACTGCGACTGTAGCTTCGACTGGCATACCGCCCACCAGCGGGTCCGCCGCCGCCGCCGCCGCCGCCGCCGCCTCCTCCGCCAGTCGCGCCACCTCTATTCCCCCTGCTGTACGGACTACGACTGCGGCTGTAGCTGCGGCTGCGACTGCGGGTTCGGCTGCGACTTCGACTACCGCTGCGACTGTAATTCCTCGGCCGCCCCCGTTCTCCTCGTTCGCGGTCTCTGTTCCTGTCGCGTTCGCGTTCTCGGCCGCCGTATCCTCCTCCTCCTCCACCGCTGCCACCGCCACCGCCGCCGCCAGGGGGGCCAGCGGGCGCGCCGCGACTACGTGAGGGAGAGCGCGTGTACGACCGCGAGCGACTGCGGGGGGTGCGCGAGCGCGAGCGCGAATCGTAAGAGCGAGAACGGGAGCGGGACCGGCTGCGAGTGCGGCTGCGGGATCGCTCGCGATTGTAGGTGTCTCTGTCCCGCGGCATCGGCGAGCGAGAGCGGCTGCGCGGGCGGTCGCGGTCGCGGGAGTGGTCGCGTGCCGATGGCCGGGGGGAGCGAGAGCGGCTGTAGGAGCGGCCGCGGTTCGGGGCCGGCGAGGGCGACGGCATGGCTGTGTGGATGATGCACGCCGGCGCGGAAGGCGGTCGGATGATTGATTGAGGCGGCCGGCTGGGTGTCGATAGGTGGGATGCGAGGTGAGTGAGTGGTGGTGATGAGGTGAGGTGAGGTTGGTTTGAGAGATTTGTTTGGTTGGTTGCGATGGCTGGCGGACAAAGAAAGGAAGGAAGAAAAAAGCGCGTCGCAGGAAAACTCAAGAACGAAAGAAAGAAAGAAAGACACGACACGCCAACTTTACACCACCGATTGAATCATTTCTCGCACGGGTGAAATAGTATAATGAAATACGTGAATAACGAGTTTATGGCGATGCCATTGAATTGATTGTGACATTTAAGAGTGAGTGGTATATACAGCCCATTAACATTACAGCCCCCTTCCATCCCTCCAGCTTTTTTTTCATCGCCATCGTCAAGCAAACTCCGCCCGCCAGCATAGTATAGTAATAGTTCAAGGTCAAGCGGTCTATCCAAGTGCCTATAAAACGAAGATATTACAAGTATGTATGTATCTATCCTTCTAATAATTCCCAAACCGCAACCGCCAAGTACAACGTAACACCCTTTTTCACATCCCCTTCTCAGCACCGACGGAGATCTGCGAGCCCATGATGGCGGCCTCCTCGCCCATGCTCTCCATGCTCAGCTTCTGCTGCTCCTTGATCGCTAGTGCGTCCCGCTCCGCGCGCTTCTTGTCCCGGCGGCGCTTCTGGGCCTCGGGGCCAGCCTCGGTGTCGAGCATGTAGTCCCACCAGCGGAAGCTGCTCGCGTAATTGCCGATAAACTTCTCATGGTGGATGTCGTGGTGCGAGGCGCCCGCCCAGAACGGGATGAACTGGTGCAGCGACCAGGGGAAGTCGTACCCGCTGTGCGCATCGATCGCCTGGAACAGCCGCAGGCAGATCCAGATGTACATTGTCAGAATGTGAAAGTCGCCGCCGTTGAAGACGCAGAAGAGAACGGGCGAGAAGACGGTGCCGAGGCCGAGCATGAGCACCTCGAGCGGATGCGCGTATTCGGCCGCCAGACCGAAGGGGGCGCTGTGCTCGTGGTGGATCTTGTGGATGTGCTTGTAGAAGGGCCCGTAGTGGAACAGGCGGTGGAACCAGTAGTGCCAGGCGTCCTCGAGGACGAAGAAGATGGCGATCTGGTAGGCCATGGTCGTCCAAGCTGGGAAGGGCACGTCGGTGGACATGCCGGCGGCTTTGGCGAGCGGGTGGAACAGCCAGATCTGGGGGAGCTCGATGGTGAAGTGGGTGAAGAGGACGGCCTTTGTGCAGCGCCACTGCTGCGCGGCGTTTGGCAGTTTTGCCTACAGGACACATCGTCAGTATTTTTTCATACTCCTAAAGAACCATCGTCCGGCAACAGAGCACTCGTATGCACACTGTAAAGAGGTAGGAGGGTAGAGCTCGGAGAGCAGGAGGAGGAAACACACCTCCTGGATCTTCCACCGGCGAAAGTACGGGATGGCATCGATGATGATCCACGGCAGCGACCTGCCAAAGTACACGAGCTCGTGCATCACAAAGCTCATGATGCCCGTCGCCAGCACGTCGTTGGCCATGTACGCGTACCACGCCGCCCACATCTTCTCGAACACGTTGAAGGACCCGTTGACCTCGGCGATGCGGTCATAGTGGCCCCAGTACGTTGTCCCGTCGGGGACCAGCGTCGTATTCATCGACCTGCATTACCCTGTTAGCTTTGTACCACAGCGTCGTCGTAGCATCTCCGTCCAACATGGTAGATGTACGGATATGAATTGAATATGGATAGGGGCATACGCACATTGTAGCAGTCAATCCGGTAGAAACCACTCAATCGACAATGAAGCAAACGAAAGAAGGAAAGCTAAAAGCAAAATGTTGGGAGCTGCGGGAAAATGAGCGCTGAGAAGGAAAAATCTAGAATGGAAGAAAGGAGAGAACGTGCAGGACCCTGAGCTTTATAAAGCACATTTTATTTACGACACAACAGGGGCCACTTTACAGTTTCCAAGTAGTTATTGGCAACTGCCCAGCACTGCGCATTGTATTCCAAAACGTAATGTACGCCCGATCGGGACGCCCGGAGACAATTTACAGTGCTCTATTCACGAGGTGCTATTCAACCCGGCCCGTGAATGGCCAGTTAGCTCATGGTGGCCTTATTATAAAGTCAGTTCAAGCTTTTTGCTCGGCTGCGCGGTCGCCGGTGCATTTCCGCGTCCTCGGCCGCCGACGCCCAGCCAAATTACCACACCAACACAGTCCGCATTTCTAATCACGACGTCCTCACCGTCGGAGTAGCCCATCGGAGTACGGCGATGGTTATTCTTATTACGTACGATCACAAGGAAGTATAGAGTAGAGAAAAGAAGAAAGGAACGCACGTCTATCAGCCGGTCATAACAAACATCGTCTATCGGCAATACAGCCATCTAAAAAAAAACACAATAGAAACGTAGCACAAATATAATCATAGCCCATAAAGTACTGGTTAAACGGCAACCTCAGCAACAGACACCTCCCCGCCAGCGTACTTCTCCCAGTTCGCCAGCACGTTCCCAATCCGCGGGCTGTTCGTCAGCCGGTACACGTCCTCAAAGTACTCCCTCGTAATCGCAAACGGCCGCGCCGTCACGTTCGGAATGTACTTGCCGATGAGCTTGCTCGGGTCGATCGAGCTCTTGTTGATCTTCTTCATCAGAAAGTTGCGGAAGGGCTTAACCCCGCTCCTCAGAAAAGTCGAATGGAAGGGCACATCGATCCCCCGCAGCGGGATCGTTGCCAGCCCGCGCTGCAGCTCCAGCGGCCGGGGCTTCGCTTCCGTCTGCCCGCGACACTCGCGCACGATCTCCAGCAGCTTGCTCTTCACATCCTCCAGCGACATCTTTTGCATCAGCGACTGGATATCGATCTTTTGGTGCCGGAGGAAGTTCAGCACGGACGTCAGCGTGTCCAGCGCGCGCAGGTCGCCCGCGCACACGTATTGCTGGTTGTAGACGTTCAGGTTGACAATCTCGAGCAGCCAGCCCGTCTCCGTTGAAATGTTGTCGACAACAAACTGCAGCGCCTGCTCGCTAAAGTTCTTCGACACGCGCGACGGGTTGACGGCGCACATGCTGTAGTTCGACCGCCCTTGCTCGTCGCGCTCGACGGCAACCTGCATCGTGAGCCCGCGGTAGAAGACGACGCTGACGAGGGACTCGATCGGCATCACCTCCGCCAGCGCCGCGAGAGCGCTGTACTCGCCGAGCGAGTGGCCGGCAAACATGCTCTCGCGCTGCACCAGCCCGCGCGACCGCATGTCCTCGAAGCTCGCCTTCTCCATCAGCGTCAGCGCCGGCTGCGTGAACTGCGTCGCGGACAGCAGGCCCGTCGGCGAGCGGTACGTGTAGCACGTTGTGCTCTCGTCGATTTCCTTGAACATCCGCTCGGATTTGGTGCTGCCGTCCGCGTTGACCGTCTCGAACGTCATCGCCATGTAGTTCTGCCGGATCGCCTTGCCGATTGGCCCGCCGAAATGCACCGTCAGCTCCTTCGGATTGTGTCTCACAATCTCAACGATCGAGAAGCCTGCACACACACAGCCACACACCCGTTAGCACAGCCCACGCCAAACTCGCCAAAATATAGGTGTATACGTACCATAGTTGTCCATAAAGTGCTTGTCGGCACGGTCCCAGACCTCCCGCGCGACGGGCGAGCTGTCGTACAAGTCCATACCCATCCCCTGCTCCTGCGAGCCCTGGCCCGTAAACACATACGCCGACACCGGCTGCTCAACCTCGGCCTCGCCATCCAGCACCTTCTCCTCCGTCTCCTTGTTCACAACCTCCAGCTTGATGATCTTGCGCCCGCCGACCATGCCCGAATGGCGGAGCTGTATCGAAATATCGTCGTTCGGCAACACCATACCGATGAAATCAACGGTATAGCTGCGCACCCGCCCGATATTGTTCTCCGCCGCCCACGTCTCGACGAAGGCTCGCACCGCCGCGCTGCTGTACATCCCATGCGTGATCGTGCCCTCCAGATTCGCGTACTTGCTGAACGTGCGCGACACGTGGATCGGGTTGAAGTCGCCGGACACGCGCGCGTACGCCTCGTTCGACGCCGGCGCGCGGATCTCCAGCGGCGTCTTGGAGTGGAGTGGGATAGCATTCTCAAACAAGACGGGCTGCTCGATCGAGGTGCCGTTGCGCTGCAGGTAGTCCACGACGGGGTTCCCCTGCGACACGCCAGCCTCGTACTCGACGGTGGCCACCTGGATGATTTCTTTCGTAGGCAGCTCGTAGAGGACTTGGCCGAGGGTGCGGACGCTGCTGAAGGTTTCCCTGTTCTTGTACCGGAGGAGGGTGGACAGGCGGAAGGTGAGCGTCTTGTTGAGGAGGTCGATGTCCTGGTCGTCGAGGCAGAACCACTCCTTCGAGCGCAGGACGGCGACGTCCTTGGTCGTCGCGAGGTGGACTTGCATGGGCGTTTCCTGCTTGCGTTGGAATGTGTTCTCGAAGTCCGTGTAGACGCCGCGGTAGAGGAACTGGCTCGTCACCTCCATCACGGCCTTGCCATCGCGCGAGATCGTGCCCGTGACTTCGACCATCTTGCCGGAGTCCTGGTTGAGGACCGCGTTGATCAGCGCCGTCGTCGTGACGGTGTCGCCCTTCTGAAGCGGCTCGGCGCCGGGCAGCATGCGGAAGCCGTTGGAGAGGTGGACGAGCTTGAGGAGGTCGCCGTCGATGGACTTGGGGAAGACGGCCTTGATGATGGCTTTCCAGCCCACGACGATGGCAAAGTCCATCGGCGCGGAGATGATCTTCTCGGACCCGGACCGCTCGACGAAGGCCTCGCCGCGGTTGCCGACCGCGTCGACAAAGTCCGCGATCGCCTGTCCCGTCACGGTTGCCTCGCCGCCTTCGAAGACGTCTTCGACGGATATACTCGAGTCGAACTTCTCGCCCGCGCCGAACCACAATCTGTAATAAAAGTCCTTGATGCGGTCGTTGCGCCCCTCCATGACCTCACGCAGCGGCGCGTACCCGGTCTCGGGATGGTAGCTGAACAGCAGCGGCATCCCGCACGGCTTCCCGTCCGCGGTCCGGTGCTCGAGCAGCTCCAGTTTGATAATGTTCTTTTCCTTCTTGACCTCGATCGTCTTGGTCCATTGTCCGTGATTGGCCTCCTGGAACGTGATGACGGTGTTTTCCGGGTCATCCGGGTTCGTGATCTGGATGAGGGACCCGGCTGCGGGTGCGAACACCCGTCTGATCGGGCTGTCCTGGTACTTGCTGCCCTGCACGATCACATCGCTCGTGAACAGCGCGTGCCGCCAGCTGTGCTTGTTGCCCGCGAGCAGATTCATCCACGTGCCCGCATCGGGGAGCACCGACGACGTCGACAGCCGGTAGATAGTCTTATTACCGTCCCGGATGATGGTCAGGCCATCCACGTCGGGCTCGTCGGCTTCCTCGACCGGCTTGCCGCCAAAGTACTCGACCGTCGGGATGGACGCTGCATTCCCGCTGTACATGTCCGCCAGCAGAGACTTGATGTGGCCCTCGTGGATGCCGTCCAGGATATCCTTGACGGGCTCGTCGGGGATCGTGGAGTACTTGGCGGCCATAGGCCCTTGCAGAATGCAAGTTCTGCCGACGTCCTGCCCGACGACGGCCTCGAGGTCCTCGGACTGCCACAGCGAGTCCTTCTTGAACCAGAACTCAAAGTTCTCGTCCAACGCGGGTACAAAGGGGACGGGCTTCTGCCCGCGGCGCTGGCACAGCATGAGGAAGTGCTGCATGTCCTGCGCGTTGATCAGCTGCGCCTTCGCCTCCGGGTAGGCGGCGATGACCTTGGCGACGGTGGGGAACGGGTCGTCCAGGTCGGCGTAGTTCTGCAGCAGCGAAGGCTTGCCTTCGGCCGAGGTGAAGCGTTCTTCGACGCGGCGGATAAAGTCGCCCGTGAGGCTCTTGAGCGTCTTATCGATCCACCGGCGCTCGTGCTTGACGTACATGAGCTCGACCATGCGGTTGACGACCTCGGCGTAGGTCATGTCTTCGAGGTCGACGGCCTCGCCGGCCGCGTTACAGCCGAACCAGGTCTTCTGGAAGTCCGCGTTGAGCTTCTTGATGATGTGGTCGCGGCGCTTCTTGAGCTCGGGGATGCGCTTGGCCTTGTCCAGGTTGAAGATGGTCTGGTCCATCTCGTGCCAGAAGAGGACGCCGCGGGTCGCGAGCTTGTGGATCGGTTCGCCCATCTCCGACTTGACGGTGATGACGCCGCCGGCAGCGCCCTTGTACGTCTTCTCCCAGTCCTTGTCGTCCAGACCGGGAGCGTCGCAGATGGCTTTCTTGGCCTGTTATTATAAGTTAGTGCGGGTTTCGATAGTAGATAGTGGGTGTAGGCAACTCACGTTCTTGCTGGTGTGCGCTTCTTTCGCAACCATCATTCTGCTACCGAACAGGATGCCGTCAAAGGGCATTGGCGGGTACGCGTACTTTTCAGCCCACTTGCCGGTCAGATATGGGTATGTGTCCTCGCTGCCGCCGAAGCCCGAGCCAGCGATCAAGATGATGTTGTTGCATCGTCTGATTCTGCCGTACATGGCGAGAATGGGCTGGTGGAAGTCTTCATAGCTGTGATGGCCACCGCCGCGACCACCGGTCCATTGCAAGATGACCGGGAAAGTCGGGTTGGCCTGTGCGATGTTGATGACTTGCTGGATTCCGTCGAGCGAGCCGGGCTTGAAAGCGATGTGCTTGAGGCCCAGTGTTTCGATGTATTCGTTGGCGACCTCGAGAGATGGGACACCGGCACCGATAGTCAGACCCTTGATCGGGACACCCTCGGCGCGGAGATTCTGGATGAGAGGAATCTGCCACGCCATCGCGCGCGGGTTGACGTAGATGCAGTTGACGGTGATGCCCGCTCCCGGGGTGGTCCCAGCTTCCAGTTTCCGCAGAGCTTCGGTCATGCCCTTCGCGTTATAGTAGCCACCACCTCCAAGTTCGATGTGGTAGCCTGCGTTCATGGTCGCGGCGACAAAGTCCCAGGGGACGGTAGCCGGCGTCATACCAGCGACCACGATCGGAGGCAGGCCGAGGAGACGGCTGAACTTGGTGTCTACGTATGTTTCTCCGGTCTTCGTTTTGATCAACTTGGGCCCGTGCTCCTTGACCCAGTCGACGTTGTATTTCACGGCATGGGCATCGTCTCTGTCGAAGAGTTCGGGCTTGAAGCCCAGCTCCGCGTTGGAGCCCTCGATGGTGCCCGCGAGGATGACTCTGACGCCGGTGCCATCTTTGTTGCGGTGAGTTAGCGCGCCGATACCAGAGATGCCGCCGGGGCCTAGATCGAGGATGTGGGTGGCGCCGGTGAACTGCGTTGCTTTCTCCCATTGCACTCGATAGTGCGTGATCATGCGGATGAGCTCCGGGACGACATTATCCTCTCCCTCGGCCGTCCTCAGATCCTTACCCTCGTGGGTTTCGTAGACTGGGATGGCAAAGTCGTTTCGAGAGAAGACGATGTGCCTGACGTCCTGCTCGATCACGGAAGCGGCAGGTTCCAAGTAGGGAGAGTGGAACGGCGCCGAGATGGGCAAAAATCGGTTGACGAAGCGAGACTTGCGCTCGGTGAAGGGGATCTTGGACTGGTCCTGACCCGTCGCAGCCTTGACTTTTCGCAGCGTCAGGTTGAGACCGTAGAGGGATTGAGGCGGGCCGGTGACGACGACGTTTCGGGCGCCATTGACGAGCGAGATGTGGATATGTCGATCGGCAGGCAAATGTTGATTTGTCTTGTCGACATAGGTCTGGACTGCCGATTTGGGCATGTCGCGCACGGAGAGCATGGGGGTGGGGGACCCCTCGCCCTGCGCGATCGAATCTCGGAAGGTGGAAGGAGCAAGCGCGGTGACAGGGTATGTCTGTTGCGAGCGACATCCGATCCAGAAGAGCAGTTCGATTGTGTCTTTGGCGACTTTCTCGAACGACTCCCAGGAGGACGCGAGGGAGATTGCGGCCGCGGTAACGATACCCTGCGAATGGCCCGTGGTTCCCTTGAAGAGGCTCCTGACCTGACCGGGCTCGAGGCCGAGGATTCTGCAGGCGACGGCGTAGTGGCAGAGCTGGATGAGCCCGATTAGCGGAAACGAGACGGGAGCGGAAACCAGGTAACCGATGTCCGGGGTGACGTCCGGGTCCTGCAGCCAGCGCATGATGTCAATGCCCTTGCTGTAGACCTTGCCGGCCCGCGGGTCGCTGGACAGCTTGAGCAGGAGGGCGGCGCCGCGGCAGATGAAGTCCTCGATCAGGCCGTTGTAGACGTTGTATATTTCCCGCAGTTCGTCAAAGTATTCTTCAATGTTGCCCTGGCCGCCAAAGGCGACGAAGACTTTGGCGTTGCCAGCTTCGGCAGCTCTGAGGAGAGCTGAGGCATGGCTCTTGATGGGTCTGTTCGCGGCCAGTCTGGCGGAGTAGTACGATCTGATGGTGACCTGGTGTTTGGAGGGGATGCCGGGGAGGGCGGAGGCGATGGCGTGGACTTCGTTGCCGCGCAGGAAGCGGGTCTCGAACTCGGCGAGCACGAGGCGCAGGACGTCCTCGTAGGAGCCCTGTTCGTCGTCCTCGCCCTCGCTGACCTGGGTGGCTACGAAGCCCAGGAAGCGGGCGACGAGCTCGGGGACGGAGGAGGGTTCGTCGTCCTGGGCGAGCTCTTCGGTGGCGGCGGGTAACGAGGCATTGAAGTGGTCTCTGAGCTGGGTGGCGTGGAAGTGGGAGCTGGTGGGGATGAGGAGGGTGTGCTCGAGGGAGCCGTGGGAGAGGACGAGGGGCCGGAGGGAGGAGGCCGTGTGGGGAGTGGACACTCCGGTGGTGATGCCGGTGCCGTACATTGTGGAGGAGCCCCAATGTCCGCGGTGAGGCTGGTGATAGATGTGTATGTGTATGTGTGTAACGTGGGCGATGCCGAGAGCTGTGGGAGCGGCGAGGGTCAGCGAAACGTCGGTGAGGAGAGCTCGAGATGGCGTGACGCGAATTTCGTCAATTAGAGGGAATATTTACCTGGTAGCTCGGTGGAATCCGCTCGTAGCTATTAGGCGGTGTGTTCTATTCTATCGTGATGGGGTCATGAGAAGGCAATGATTGATTAATAGCGATAGTTCTCCGATGCAGAGAGGGTGGTGATAGTGATCGTGAGAAGGTGAAGGAGGAAGAATAGCTAGGTGGAGCTAGTAATTATTATTGGTGGTGGTGGTGGTGATGTTTGCGACGGAGCACAACGACAGAACAAAGCTGAGCACGTTAATAAAAAAGTCGGACGCAAAGACAGCCGGCGACGATGCATGCAGACAAGCCCGCCGTTCGTCCGTGCCGCCGGATGAACTGCAATCCTTTAATTAACTATCTCGCGATGCTATCTATCCAGCTACGTAACTATCCCATCGTATCGAGGGCGGCCCAATTGTTGAGCGCCCCAGGCCTGCAAGCTGTTGGGGTTGAGCGCCGCCGTTCCTGGACAAACACCGTCGACCGTCTCGAGAGGAATGCGCCGACGTTTGCCGTGCGTCCACCACGTTCCTGGCGTCCTCGCGCTAGCCGCTTGCACTCATCTCGTGGTGTTCGATGGAGCGTTCGGGATAGATTGTCGGAACTGCATGTCTGGACGTCGTGTCACACTTGGGCACACGCGTCTCCGAGGAATGCCATTAACGGTGCTGGCCAGCGAGGAAGGCCTCGACAGCCGACAGCTTCCGCCGCCGCCGCTGCCTTCTGGAGACGCCCGGCTGGGCCGAAACATTGATCCTGCATGCAGCCAAGCAGAGATCCATTGCTCTCTCTCGCGCCGATGCAATCTTAATCAACTGGAAAATTCTGTATCGCGGGCGATTGCATTGGGACTGGCCCGCGAGACGAAATATCTGCGAAATAGCGTTGGACCGTCCCAACGGAATCGCAGCGGTGAAACAGGCGGGCTGCTGGGGACCCTTCCCAAGCTACCCCTGCTCCAACTTCCAGCACGTAAACGAGGGCCGATGGGGGGCACTTCAATCATATCTCCAAGTTGTACTAGTTGGAAGAATCGTATCGTACGGCACGTCTGCATTTGCATTCCTCGCTGACTGATTCGATTGGAGGCCACGGCGTCCCGAGCAGATTTAATCCCTTTGGGCCGGCGTGTTGGCGCGGCCGGCTTTTGCTCGCTGGACGAACGCATCTGCATCTCCACCTCTACAAACCAGCTCACTTACTCGCTCTCCCTCCTCCTCTTCTTTTTCTTCAACTTCTTCATTCATCTTCCATCCACCGAGTCGATTGATCTCAAGCCGTGCTCTCCTCCCGCGGCACTCGAGTCATCCATCCTATCACGCCCCTCCGACACTCTCGTTACAGTAGCATTGTTGGCGCAATCGATCTCTGTCGTGTTGACCTTGTCGTAGCTTCTTCTCCCTCGTGTCACCATCGCAGACGCTCTTCAAGCTCCACACAATCGCCCTCCGTTTATCCTCCTCCTCCCAGCCAGAAGGGAAGCGTAAGTCCAAACCTGCCTCCAGCTCCGTTTCCCTTCCACCTCAATGGGATAAACGCTGACATCATGCCCCAATGGCTGCCCAGCTCCCGCCGCCGACAAGATGCCCACCCACGAGCAGGAGCAGGAGCTCTCCCACCTGCTCCTCATCGAACTCCTCGCATATCAGTTCGCCTCGCCCGTCAGATGGTACTACTACCCTCTTAATGATTCAGCATCAAACTTTCATTTGCAGAAGCTGACAGCTGTCCAGGATCGAAACGCAAGATGTTATCCTCAGCGAACAGAAAGCTGAGCGCATCGTGGAAGTCGGCCCAGCGGTATGTTTTTACCTTCCCAATCGGCCGATAGCTACGACACGCGACTGACATGCCCGCTCCAGGACACACTCGCTGGAATGACCCGACGGACCTTAGCGGCCAAATACGAGGCGTACGACGCCGCCTTATCGCTACAGCGCCAGATCCTCAGCTACAACAAGGACGGCAAGGAAATATACTACCAGGCCGAACCCGAGGCCGAAGAACCCGAACCCGCTCCCGCGGCCTCCTCATCGTCTCCCTCATCCGCGCCCATCACATCTGCAGCAGCAGCCCCGGTAGCAGCTGCCGCCCCTCCCCCACCTTCTGCCGGCCCGGCTGCCGCTGTCCCTGACGCGCCGGTCACAGCTACCGAAGTCGTCCGCAGCTTGATCGCGCAGAAGCTGAAGAAGGGGCTCTCGGACATCCCACTCTCCAAAGCCATCAAAGATCTCGTCGGCGGTGTACGTTACCCTTTGATACCTCAGCAATATAGCCGAATGGTGTTAGCTAACCAGGGCCTTCAATAGAAATCCACACTGCAAAATGAGATTCTCGGCGACCTACAGAAGGAGTTCGGCTCCACGCCGGAAAAGCCAGAAGACACACCGCTGGACGAGCTGGGTGCCGCCATGCAGGCGACCTTCAACGGCCAACTGGGGAAGCACAGCCTGTCCCTGATCGCTCGCATGATCAGCTCCAAGATGCCTGGCGGCTTCAACATGACATCCGCCAGAAAATACCTCGAGACGAGATGGGGTCTCGGCTCCGGCCGCCAGGACGGCGTGCTCTTATTGGCCATCACAGCGGAGCCCGCGGCGCGTCTTGGCTCCGAGAACGACGCCAAGGCCTTCCTGGACGACGTTACACAGAAATACGCTGCCGCAGCTGGCGTCTCGCTGTCCTCTCCGGCGGCCAGCGGTGGTGCCGCAGCCGGTGGCGGCATGATGGTCGACCCTGCGGCTCTGGACGCCCTGACCAAGGACCAAAAGGCCCTGTTCAAGCAGCAGCTCGAGCTGCTCGCCCGGTACCTCAAGATGGATCTGAGAGCCGGCGACAAGGCGCATATCGGCTCGAAAGAGTCGCAGTCTGTGCTCCAAGGCCAGCTCGACCTCTGGATCGCAGAACACGGCGACTACTACGCAGAGGGAATCACACCCATCTTCTCAAGCTTGAAGGCTCGCGTCTACGACTCCTCGTGGAATTGGGTCCGTCAGGACGCGCTCACCATGTACTACGACATCATCTTCGGCCGACTCAAGCTCGTCGACAGAGACATCGTCAGCCATTGCATCCGGATTATGAACAGGAGCAATCCGACCTTGGTCGAGTTCATGCAGTACAACATCGACCACTGCCCGACCGAGCGTGGAGAGACCTACAAACTCGCCAAGGAGCTCGCCAACCAGCTGATGAAGAACTGCATCGAGGCTCTGAACGCCGACCCCGTGTACAAGGACGTCGACTACCCAACCGCGCCTCAGACGACGATTGACCCGCACGGGAACTTGTCCTATGCCGAGGTGCCCCGGCCCGCCGTCCGCAAGCTGGAACACTACGTCAAGGATATGGCCGTCGGAAGCAAAGTGTCGGAATACGGGAACAAGACCAAGGTTCAGCAAGACCTGCAGAAGGTTTATAAGATAATCCGTCAGCAGCACAAGCTTTCCAAGAACGACCAGCTCCAGATCAAGCAGCTCTATTCCAACGTCTACAGAGCCCTGACCATGAACGAGAGCCAGCTCTTCAACGACAAGAAGACCAAGAAAACACCGAGGGGTGCGCCCATCGGACTGGCCAAGAACGGCAGCGGCAGCGGCAAGGCCAAGATGCAGAGCATCCCCTTCCTGCATCTGAAGACGCGAGAAGGCCAGGATTGGGGCTACAGCAAGAAGCTGACGGGCGTCTACCTGGATACCCTGGAGAAGGCGGCCGTCAACGGCATCACGTTTGCGGGCCGGAACGTTCTGATCACTGGTGCTGGCGCCGGCTCTATTGGGTCGCGTGTGTTGGAAGGCCTCCTGTCCGGTGGTGCTCGCGTTATCGTGACCACCAGCCGCTTCTCCCGTGAGACGACAGAATACTACCAGACCACCTATTCTCGATACGGCGGGAAGGGTTCTTGTTTGGTGGTCGTTCCGTTCAATCAGGGCAGCAAGCAGGACATCGAAGCGCTCGTCAACTACATCTACGACTCCAAGAAGGGTCTCGGCTGGGATCTCGATCACATCATCCCGTTCGCCGCCATCCCTGAGAACGGCCGCGAGATCG
Organism: Drechslerella dactyloides; assembly: GCA_020064725.1. Lineage (NCBI taxonomy): Eukaryota > Fungi > Ascomycota > Orbiliomycetes > Orbiliales > Orbiliaceae > Drechslerella > Drechslerella dactyloides. The sequence continues at coordinate 3,800,744 of JAGTWJ010000001.1, forward strand.
ATGCCATCGACTCCAAGTCCGAGCTCGCTCACCGCATCGAGCTGACCAATGTCATCCGCCTCATCGGCGCCGTCAAGGCACAGAAACACGCTTTGGGGATCCAGACACGGCCGGCGCAGGTCGTTCTCCCGCTGTCTCCCAACCACGGAACGTTCGGCAACGACGGTCTCTACTCCGAATCCAAGCTCGGTCTCGAGACTCTTTTCAACAGATGGCACTCCGAGTCGTGGGCCAGCTATCTGACCATCTGCGGTGCCGTCATCGGCTGGACTCGTGGAACCGGCTTGATGAACATGAACAACATTACGGCTGAGGCTGTCGAGAAACTCGGCGTCCGCACCTTCTCCGGCCAGGAGATGGCCTTCAACCTGCTCGGCCTGATGGCGCCGACCATCGTCAACCTCTGTCAGATCGAGCCTGTCTTCGCCGATCTCAACGGTGCCCTGCACTTCCTGCCGAACCTGAAAGACATCATGAGCTCTCGCCGCGCCGAAATCATGGCGACGTCGGAAGTTCGACAGGCCGTCACCCGCGAGACAGCGATCGAGAACAAGATTATCAACGGCGACGCCTCCGCCGAGCTGTTCAAGAAGGTCAACATTACGCCGCGCGCCAACATGAAGTACGAGTTCCCCGAACTTCCCGAATACAAGTCCCTCGAGCCGCTCGCTCAGGACCTCCGTGGCATGGTCGACCTTGAGAAGGTCGTCGTGATCACCGGCTTCTCTGAAATCGGACCCTGGGGTAACTCGCGCACCCGCTGGGAGATGGAAGCCTTCGGCAAGTTCTCTCTCGAGGGCTGCGTGGAGATGGCGTGGATCATGGGTTTGATCAAGAACCACAACGGCCCTCTGAAGGGCAAGCACTACTCCGGGTGGGTGGACGTGAAGACCAACGAGCCCGTCGACGACAAGGACGTCAAGGTCAAGTACGAGAAGGAGATTCTCGACCACTCCGGCATCCGCCTGATCGAGCCCGAGCTGTTCGGCGGCTACGATCCCAACAAGAAGGAAATCCTGCAGGAGATCGTTATCGAAGAGGACCTCGACCCCTTCGAGGCCTCCAAGGAGACGGCCGAGGAGTTCCGCAGACGCCACAACGAATTCGTCGAGACGTTCGAGATCCAGGAAACGGGCGAATGGACCGTGCGTATCAAGAAGGGCGCGGCGCTGCTCGTCCCCAAGGCGCTCAAATTCGACCGCCTGGTCGCCGGCCAGATCCCCACTGGCTGGAACGCAAAGCACTACGGCATCCCCGACGACATCATCACCCAGGTCGACCGCGTGACGCTGTACCTCCTCGTCTGCGTGGTCGAGGCCCTGCTGGCCTCCGGCATCACCGACCCGTACGAGTTTTACAAGTACGTGCACGTTTCCGAGCTTGGGAACTGCGTTGGCTCCGGTGTCGGCGGCATGAACGCCCTCAAGTCCATGTACAAGGACCGGTGGGTGGACAAGCCGATCCAGAAGGACATTCTGCAGGAGTCCTTCATCAACACGATGAGCGCGTGGGTCAACATGCTGCTGCTGTCGTCGTCCGGCCCGATCAAGTCGCCGTCTGGCGCGTGCGCTACGGCGATCGAGTCTGTTGATATCGGGTACGACACCATCGTCAGCGGCAAGGCGAAGTGTGTGCTCGTCGGCGGCTTTGACGACTTCCAGGAGGAAGCGTCGTACGAGTTTGGCAATATGAAGGCGACGAGTAACGCCGAGGACGAGTTTGCGCACGGCAGAACTCCCCGCGAGATGTCCCGCCCGATGACGACGACCCGAGGCGGGTTCATGGAGGCGCAGGGGTGCGGTGTGCAGGTTCTTATGAACGCGAAGCTGGCGCTGGAGATGGGCGTCCCCATCTACGGTATCGTTGCGCTGACCGCCACCGCCACGGACAAGACCGGCCGCAGCATCCCCGCTCCCGGCCGCGGCATCATGACGACGGCCCGCGAGGCGCCGAGTCGGTTCCCCTCGCCGCTGCTGGACATCAAGTACCGCAAGCGGCAGCTGGAGGCGCGCAAGGCCCAGATCAAGTTGTGGACCGAGTCGGAGCTGATGTACCTGCAGGATGAGGTTGCGGCGCTCAAGTCCTCCGGCGAGCTGGAGGGCATCGCGGAGCGCGAGTACATGGACGACCGCGCGAAGCATATCGAGCGGGAGGCCAAGCGGCAGGAGTCGGACGCGCTCAACTCGTGGGGCAACGAGTTCTGGAAGAACGACCCGCGGATCGCGCCGCTGCGTGGTGCGCTGGCAACGTGGGGTCTCACGATCGATGACCTCGGCGTCGCCAGCTTGCACGGGACGTCCACCGTTGCGAACGACAAGAACGAATCCCAGTCGCTCAACGACATGCTCGGCCACCTCGGCCGGTCAAAGGGCAACGCGCTGCTCGCCGTCTGCCAAAAGTACCTCACGGGCCACCCCAAGGGCGCTGCGGGCGCGTGGATGATGAACGGGTCCATCCAGATCCTCAACTCCGGCATCGTGCCCGGCAACAAGAACGCGGACAATGTGGACAAGGTGCTCGAGAAGTTCTCGTACCTAATCTACCCGAGCCGGTCGCTGCAGACGGACGGGATCAAGGCGTTCAGCGTGACCTCGTTCGGGTTCGGGCAGAAGGGCGCGCAGGCCGTCGGCGTGCACCCGCGCTACCTCTTCGCCACGCTCGACGAGCAGACGTACGAGGCCTACCGCGCAAAGGTCGAGGCCCGCCACAAGAAGGCGTACCGCTACTTCCACTCATCGCTGTGCAATAACAACATGTTTGTCGCGAAGAATAACGCGCCGTACAGCGCCGAGCTCGAGACGTCGGTGTACCTTGACCCTCTCGCGCGGGTGACGCCGGACAAGAAGAACGGGTCGTACAGTTTCCCCGACCGCCCGGCGAAGAAGGCGGCGGATCCGGACGATACGCGGAAGGTCGTCGAGCAGCTTGCGCTGGCGAGCGTCAAGGGGAGCAATAGCAAGATTGGCGTGGACGTGGAGTTGCTGTCCTCGATCAATATTGAGAATGAGAATTTCGTCGAGCGCAATTTCACGAAGGGCGAGCAGGAGTATTGTCGGCAGGCGCCGAATCCGCAGGCGAGCTTTGCGGGCCGGTGGAGCGCCAAGGAGGCGGTGTGGAAGACGCTCGGGGTTGAGAGTAAGGGTGCCGGAGCGCCGTTGATCGAGATCGAGATTGAGCGCAACGACAAGGGGGCGCCGATTGTCAAGGTATGTAACTTCCTCTTCCTACTCTGATATATTCATGTAGGTTGTATGAGATGCTAATATACTGTGTGTAGTTGCATGGTGAGGCGGCGGCGGCGGCGGACAAGAATGGGATCAAGGACGTGCAGGTTACGATTAGCCATAGCGACGTCCAGGCGATTGCGGTTGCGGTTTCGACGTTCTAGGGCGATAGACGGATGTTATGAAATGCGGATGCTTGCGTGCATGCTAGAGATAGAGGATTTGTAATGCCGTTGCTATATTTCTGTCTTTCTTCTCAATTGATTCATTCTTTCTTTGTTGTACTTTCGACGACGGTTGATTCTACTGCTTTTTATCATCACTGCTTATATGGCATGCGCATACGCTCAGGATGGATTGAGGGGGGCTGTTTAATATAATAGACGTTCGCTTGCGTGTAGATACGGAGGCGAGAATGAAATGGAATTATATCGCGAACTGATGACTCAGCTGCCGTCCTTGGCGCAGAATTTAACGACCTCGTGTGAACTTCTTGTGTCTTGAAAGCTACTCCACGTTTTGCGATCACGATTATTGTCCTTCCTTAGCCTCACGACAGCTGTTTCTCGAGGCCGCCGAATTGACCGCCCGGCTGGTTTCGACGGCCCTGCGCGGCTGGCTGGTGCGGCCTGTCTGTCACTTGAAAATTATCCCACCGCGCGCACGCTTCCTCGCCGCCATCCCACCACCATCGCCAGCTTCACCATTGCTACCTTCACTTACCGCTCTCTACCAAGATACCGCCATCATGGCTAAGCGCAAGGCTGACGGCGAGCCTGCCGGCCTCTCGATCCCGGACGCCCCCTCTCTCACCGAACCGACGCCACCAGGCGGCCAGGCGCAGGCCCGCGAAACCGCCCCGCCGAAGCTCAAGTCCCCCGCCGCCACCGACATCATCCCGCCTCTCGCGACGGCCGTCGTCGACGGCACCACGTATAAAGTCCAGCCGGAGGGCCTGGCATCCATTCTCATCCCGGATACTCCCCGCGAGAACACCACCGCCGTCTTCTACAACTACATCCAGCAGTTCAACCGCGACCTCACCATGGCCGTCACCCGCGGCTTCGGCGAGCTGCTGGACGCTGAACGCCGCGCGATTGCCAGCCGACGTCGCCACCGCGGCGGCGTCAAGCATAAGAACAAGCGGCGCAAGAGCGAGGAGCCGGCCAATGGCGGCGTTTCCGCTGCCAAGCAACCAGACGAAGCCAACGAAGCCGAAGACGCGGACGCCGTCGAATTCACCATCGACGGTGCCGGCGACGTCGGTATGACCGATGCCGCCGCCACCACAGCAGTCCCCCGCCCACGCTTCGCGGTCCTCGACGCCCTCAGCGCCACCGGCCTGCGCGCCCTCCGCTACGCCAAGGAAATCCCCTTCGTAACCCACATCACCGCCAACGACATGTCCCACGACGCCGTCGAAAGCATCACCCGCAACATCGCCTTCAACGCCGTCAGCCACCTCGTCACCGCCAGCCTCGACAACGCCGTCGGACACATGTACCGCACCGCCTACCCACCGTACACCCCCGCCCCGACGCCCGAAAACCCGACCCGCATGAAGAGCTCCGCTGCGGAGAAATACCACGTCATAGATCTGGACCCCTACGGTAGCGCTGCGCCGTTCATCGACGCGGCGCTGCAAGCACTCGAGGACGGCGGGTTGCTGAGCGTAACGTGTACGGACGCCGCGATATTCGCGAGCACAAGCTACCCTGAGAAGACGTTCGCAACGTACGGCGGACTCCCGCCCAAGGGCGACTTTAGCCACGAGAGCGGCCTGCGGATGGTGCTGATGAGCATCGCGACGGCGGCGGCGCGGTACGGACTGCACATCGAGCCGCTGCTGAGCTTGAGCATCGACTATTACTGCCGCGTGTTCGTGCGGGTGAGGCGGAGTCCCGAGAATGTGAAGAAGCTGGCGAGCAGGTGTATGATGGTGGTCAATTGCGATTCCGGGTGCGGCGCGTGGAAGGCGCAGGAGATGGGAACGATGCGGGAGCGCGCGAATAAGAAGGAAGGTGCGGGGGGGCATGCGGGGTATAAGTACGGCGTCGCGCAGGCGGTCGAGAGTGGGGTTTGCGAGTTTTGCGGGTACAAGATGCATGTTGCGGGGCCGATGTGGTCGGATCCGATTCATTCGGCGGGGTTTATCAACCATTTGCTGTCGAATGTGCTGGGGGGTGAGATCGTGAGGGGGTACGGGACGTATGGACGGATTTTGGGCATGTTGAAGCTCGCGCTGGGGGAGTTGGCGCCGGAGACTACGCCCACTCCTACTACTGCAACTATCACCACTGCTACCACTGCTGCGGCGACCATAAATACAACAAAAGATAAGGCGAAAGACGAGCTGGACTCGGCGACGCCGGCACCGGGACAGGCGCCCCCGCAATCAACGGAGGGTTCCGACGAGTCCGCGAAGCAGATGCCGACAACCAAGCGGAAGCAGATGCAGCGGAACAAAGATACCAGGACAGCGACGAATGCCACGATCGCCGCGAAGAGAAACCCGACAGCAGACCCACTCGCGCTGTTCGTCATGCCGACGCAGCTCGCCCGCGTGCTCCATTGCGAGGCACCCTCGCTCGCCGCCCTCCGCGGCGCGCTCCTCACGCTCGGCTACCACGTCACGAAATCCCACTGCCGCGCCGGCAGCATCAAGACCGACGCCCCCTGGAGCGCCATCTGGCGCATCATGCGCGCATGGGTCAAAACGCACCCCGTCAAGCCCGGCAGCGTCACACCCACCATGCCCGGCCACCGCATCCTCCACGGCCACGACGAGGAGAACCTCGACGACGTAGTCTTCGACGAGGCCCTCGGCCGCGATAGGGATAAAGCCAAAGGCGAGGTGAACTACCAGCTCAACCCAAACGCATACTGGGGCCCCATGGCCAAGGCTTCCAAGCGCGGCCTGACAGCCGAGGAGCTGAGCCGCGTGGGTAACGCTGAGAAAGACCGCCGGCGGAAGGAGGAGAAGGAGCGGCGGATGCGCGAGAGACTCGCGCGAGGTCCCGACGAGGGACCCGAAGCGGAAAGTAAGCGGAAGCGAAGGAGGGGTGTTAAAGATGGGAAGGACGGGCAGCAGCCGCCGCCGGGGACGGCGGTCGAGCAGATTGATCGTGCGGCGGGTGCGGAAGAGACGCCCGCGCGGACGAAGGAGTCTGAGGATAGCGCGCAGTACGGGATGGCGGGGATTAGCGCGAGCGATTTGCAGCGGCTGGAAGAGCAGGCGACGGCTGCGCGGACGGCGGGTGCGTGATGCCTCCACTCGTTTATACCATCTACATACCCCTCGCTACCCAATGGACGAAGTTTTGTGCGGCATGTGCGGCATGTTGGGTGTCACAGCAAGGAACCCAAGCGCCCCCCCCCCCCCCCCCCCTGGCACGCATTAACTTCAACTTGTTGGAATAATGTAAAGTATGTATCATATATTATATATAGATAGGTGTAGCCGGGCGCGCGTGACTTGTCATCATCGCTAGCTATAAATGTATAGAAATAGACGATATAGCATCGACGGATCCCTGTATTCTGTAGACCGTAGATGCATGTAGACCGGTGTAACGTCACCGTGGTAGACACTATCTCGGGTGCACTCTCCACATTGCACTGCATTGCGTACCGACTGGCTGGTTGATGGATTGTGATGAATCTGTTTCACCCATTCTCCACATGATTCACATTACGAGTGGTTACGAACCGTTATCAATGCACCAGCAATTAGGCCGGCATTGTCTCGGTCTCGATGGACTGTATGCGTACGTAAGTAAATTGTTGAATAGCACCAGTCACTACTATCCCCTGCAATCGTCGTAGCTGTAGTTTAGAGCTATACTTTTCCAGTGTGTTCTCCGGTCACGTTGGAGCTGCACGAAATTTCTCAATGTAAATCCAGAGAATGCTTCGGTCGAACGAATTTGAAATGTGAATTCTGCGGGAAATTTGGAACCGAACCTAGTCAACTTTCTTCGCGACTCTAGGTGGAAATGGAGCTGCACATGTTCTATGGCGATCCATAGCTGCGAGCTGCTTCTCTACATGCATGCGACCTTTTCTTAATTTGACAGCGGGCCCATAGTTCGTGACAGGCACATGCAATGTACCCACATGCCTTCGAGATCGTGGAATACCTCCAGGTCGGGTTGTTCGAGCCCAAGCGAGTGTTGAATTCTCTCGATTTGGAAATATTCGCTTCCCGTTTGGGATGTGGTTTCGCCAATTCGTGATATTTTATCGCGTCTAGCGTCTTCTTTCGGATGTTTTATTGCCACTTTAGGATTTTCTCTGCTTATTTTTGGAACTTTTAATGATATTTTTCGGATAACTGGGTGATGTATTGGGATATTTTTTGTCGAATTTGAAGAAATGGTGTTCCCTTTCGGCTGAATTTATCGCTGCTTGGGGTATACTAGTTCTGTGCGCTTGAATGCCGTTTGACAAGCAGCTATAGCTGTAGCTTGATGCGTGGGAGGTACATTTTCAATATATCGATTCTACGCTCCCGGCTTGTGTAGTCATATGTCATCATCTTGATTTATTGTCTCGCGAACCAGACTGCCGTAAGCGTACTTTAACTGGCGAAGGTTGGTTGATTCAACGAAAAAATCGAGAAACATCTATATCGCTATATCCGTATGTAGATTTGATCAAACATCATTGTACTTATTTCGTTGAAATTTGACTCTTGATTGTCAAGTCTATCTAGCTGTCTATGGTACCCGCTGCAATGAATCGACAGCCGCAAACGCATTGCATCGTAAATCAAAGCCCCAAGCAAGAATAAACCCATCGCGGATGCATGATCGGACGCGAAGGAAAAGGAAGGAAGGAAGGAAGAAGGCAAAAGAAGGAAGCTAGCTCAATCTGTATGGTAACGAGCGACTGAGTGAATCAACGTCGGCGAGCTCTCGCTGGAACGAAATGCATCCGGTAACCAGATAAAATATGGAATTAAAGAAAAAACAATAAATGAGTGTGTGCACACATGTGTGCGTATGTGAGTAAATGAGTGTCAGAATGGTATCTTTTTAATGAGTGTCCGGGCCTTAGCTTAGGCCAAAGGTAAAGAACGAAAACAGCTGGTATCTTGAAGGAATGTGGTATCTTTGATGAAACGAATGTCGCGGGTAGCGTCTGCCGCCCGACTGGTAAAGAGCGTATAACTGGGTCAGGCTTGCTGGATATCCAAAAGAGTGTGAATGGTCGGTCCGTGGCCGCCGCTGCGAAGGGAAAGAAGATGAAAAGAACAAAAACGATGATGCGATGAAACTTGCGCCGCGCTGCCCTTAACGCCCGGTAATGACACCGTGAACCTGGTAAAATGCAGAATAAAAGTATATACAGCAGCCGGATGGCCAAAAATTATATTTACAGAGAAGGGAAGAATAACGCGGAAACTGTCAGCCGGTGAATTTGAAACGGCCGGGTGAGTTAATCCGGGAGTTGATCCGGCCGGAGAGAGGACGTTATGATCCGGTATCAATTGTCCCGGCCGATATCTAGGACACCCTGGCTGCGGAGCCAGGTGTATCCGCCAGCTCGTCGAGGCGAATGGTCTCTAAGGACGGCCTCGCTTGCAGGATCGTAGGAGGAAGAAGCATCGATTTGCTCAGGGCCGGCGGTTGCGGGTCTTCCAAAGCGAGCTCAAACATCGAGTCGACGTTCGACAAGACCGACTCGAAAGACGGGAACTGTTCTTGCAGATCCACAGTCGAATCTGGCGATTTATCCGTTAGCATGCATCCGTGCGACGACCAACACAAGTCTCGTGCGTAGGGGAAAATCGTATCGACGAAGGGACGAGGGAACTCAGACCATGCGGGGTCAGGTCTGTGCGTCTGTTTAGCCGGAAAACGAATGCGGAGGAAATTGGTTCATCACGGAAACGCATTGTGGAGATTGCGGGAGGAGGATCCCTTCCATGTGCAAGGGTGCAGGTAGTGAGAGGACGACGACAGACATTCCAGAAGGAAATCGGGCAAGTGGAACTTACCCAGCAGCTTGGTTCGAATCGGCTCGTCCTGCGCCTCGTTGAATGAGAGGTAGTAGTCGACTTTGAGCGCTGGGAGCTCGATGTGGATGACGCTAGATTCGATTGGTGTGTGGGCTTCAGATTCTGATATGCTGCTGCTGTCGCTGTCGCTGCACGACGACAGTGAGGACCGAGATAGCTCGCGCTCAGTGCAGATGATCTGGTTGGGCAGGCTGGAGCCGAGGCCTGCGTATTTGGCAGTGGTTTCAAGGAGCGCCTGATGGGCGATTTCTTCGTATTCATAGTAATCGTCGTAGTCGATATCGTCATCCAGGTCCATCTCGTCGTACTCGAGATATTCTGGCCATGGGCAGTGGGAGGAGAAGGAGGACGTCCTGGTTGTAATACCGCCAAAGGTGCCGTCTTCGAGGAGTAGCGGCGCAGTGATGGTCTTCTGAGCCTCCTGCGAGGTCTTTCGACTAAAGCAGCCGTCATCCGCATCGCTTGATATCGATGAGTCTGAAGCAACTTCGTTCAGAGAGAACATGGAGTCCATAGAGCATGAACGAGACGAGTCCGTGCTTCCGATATCGAAAGGGTTCCACTCTTTGACGTATTCTACCAGATCTCCCAATAACGATTTGTGGGGGATTGTGGAGATCGATAGTGGCGACCTCCTCGGTACCGGGACAAACTCGGTGTCGTCTGTGATTGTCTCCTCGAGGCCCAGGTAAAACTCCTCTCTGAATGGGTTGAATGGCTGCTCGATGGTAATCGTCCTCGGCGCCCAGGCCATGGAGCATGGCGAAGGATTTCGCGACAGGCAAGCCTCAGGGATCGGAAAGGTGAGTGTTGCTTTTCTGCCTTTCATCATTGCCTCGAACTCTCGGAGCGCCTCTTCATCAACTTGAAAATCGGCATCATCGTCTACATCTTCGAAGACATCAACGACCTCTTGCAAGCTTTCGATCTCTCGCATGATATCCAATATCTCCGTTTCCATGTTGTCGTCGTCCGTCCGCTGCAGCATCCCGGAGTACTGGAACTTGGTATCGGATGGTATCCGGGCCAGCCATAGCGTCATGTCCAGAGCCTCCATCTGGTCGATGAGGTACCGTTGTCTTTCCTTGGCGGCCTCATAATCTTCCAGAGCGACGGGCACATCGGCGCTGAGCAGTGAAGCCATCGTGAATGTGGGAATACGGCTGCAAGAAGAGAGTGGGCGTGAGTTGTGTGTGACGAGAGGTGTGCATGTAATGGTATCGAAAGGTGCGGCCCTCAAACGTCTTGCGGCTCACGCTTGCTTGCATTAGCACGTTGGCGATGAGTGTCCACGAGAGAAGTGAGGCTTCTGGGGCGTATGACGCTTAAGTATTATATTCGCGCAAGCCAACCGCATCTGGGAGGGGATGTTATGTTTTATTTTTTCTTCCAGAAGATTAATATTTTGGTTGTTGGTGTGGAATCTCCATCCCATCCCTGTATATGCATATACCGACATGCACGAACATGTATGCGTCCATATTTCTTCTTTGGCGCAACCGTCGCTGCAGCTCTATTGAATGTTTCGAACGATCGTGACTCCCGCAGGGAAACGGGTGTTCGGGAGATACAAGGAGCTAGGATGGGAATGCGCGGAGGGCAATCGATCGCGAATTCTTTTTTTGGTGCGCATAGATGTCTCTGAGATCAGTTTCCCCGAACACGGTTATATTGGATTGGTATGCCAACAAAACATCGAGGAGCTGCCATCCATCCAGTTTCAAGTTGAAAAATTGGTTCAACCTGCCAGGAATCGGCCGTTCGAAAAGAGTTGCTGCAGAGCTGTCAGTTGGCCGGGGTAGCCTGTTATTGCAAGGAATCCACGGGACTAGTTCCCTGAACGGCAGCTCCCTCAAAGCGGAATCTCTGGACTGGCCTTCCCCAGAAGCACAAAGAGTCGGGAGCTACACCGTCTTGCCAAAACGAGGCAGGCAGCTTGATCCTGTGATACCGGCCCAGGACTGGTGGAAGCTCGGGCGCAGGGCCGACGAAGTTCATAGATCGATGGGAAGTCGGGTGTGGATGCCTTCAGGCAGGCAGCCGCCTGATTTGGCAAGCACACCCATCTCGACCGAGCCACAGCATCCGACCGATGGGCCATTGGCTGGTGCCGCAACGTCCACCTGGAAACTCAGCATCGGCGTTCGCGACGCTGCCGAGGAGAAAGCGAAGCGATGCGGCATAGTTAGCATTTCTTGCCAAGAATTTGGAATTTGGACGAATCTCCTGTGTAAATGTGCGCAGACATGTGTCGCATCATCAGAATTCTGGCGCCCGCTACATGCATGCCTTTTGAGACGCAAAGGGGTTCACATACTCGAGTGCTCGTACGTACCGGATTCTCAGGAAGCGAAGGCCCATGCCCATGTGCAAGTAGCAGCGACAGTAATTGGCTGTAGCAGCCCAGGCTTCAAGGCTAGGCGACCGACGTCAGCTTGCGCATCGCGGATGTTGCTGGAAGGAAAGAGCTGCCTGTCAAAGTCGGCGTCTGAACGAACACACGCTGTGCCTCATTGCGGGCTAGTGCGGCTAGCCGGTGATGTCAGGTCCTCCGCGGGTCTGGCTAGGGAAACCGAAGAGCAGCTCGCCCCGAGAGAGCAATTTGGATGTGCGACATAGCAAATTTCCGCTAGATCAGGTCGATGCCTTGGCGAGGGTGCTGCGTGGGGTGCGCCAGGGAGTCAGATGCGGCGTGGTACGGCCGCCGGCTGGATCGGTCTGCATGCCAGTCGGTACGCAGCGTACCTCGTCTGTAGACGTCTGGCGGGAAGGGAGCACATGCGGCGGGGCCGAGATCAAGATGGCGTATCTCGCGAGCTTGGGGTTCGGGTCATGATCAGGTCGAGTCGAGACGAGTTGATCGGATGAAGCTGCTGTGCCGGGCTGAACCCGCCCTAAAACACGCCTTAACGAACAAAGATGCCCGCTCGTTCGCGGGCCCCACGCGCATGCGTTCAGCTTTTCGGAATCGATCATTCATGCGACTGCTATTTATACTGATTCAGACAGCTTTCACGTTCGCGCATTGACATCCGTATCGATACATGCTGAATATGAGCCATGACAAGCTGTTTCCTACATATTCGGCTAGGAATCACCCAAGGATACGGTTCACCTGACCGTCTCAACTTTAAACGTTTCCGCTATATGCATGTAAGGCTGTCGATTATAATAAGGACGGAAACGACCCACTCGTCTGGTGGCTGTATCCACTGCTGATATGTAGCTTAGCCTCGTTCTCCACCCACAGGATATATTTATATATCGATACCTCGGCGAGCCCTTTGTTTCAAACATTAGCAGATTTCACGAAATGAAGCTCGATATCATGATCAATTGGTGAAGCTGTATCAAAATGCTACCAATTGACAACTCAGCTGAGACCGTGAAAATTCTGCGAACTCAATTATCACCAGCTCCATGGCTAGTTTTGGAGCTATCGCCAGCTATCCAGAAAGCTTCCTTATGATTACTACATGCTGTAGCGCTAGAGCGCTGCAGCTGCGCCAATGCATAAATTAGAGTAGCCCGACCCTTCAATATTACATACATATAGTAGCGGATGACTCGATAGCGCTGTCATGAGGCAGTCGATAGCGAAGTAAAGAAATGTGCATTGAAGTTAATCGATAATTGCAATCGAGAAATACATGGGGGAAAGTTGAACCTATATATCCGTCGCCAAAAGCAGCGTGAAGATCACAAGGCTTCGACAATACTATGCTCGTCTTTCTTATCCATTCACAGCATATCGCTTATTCGCGCTGATGCTTCCGAGCTCTGTTTTCGTGCTCGGCAATGTGTCAGTCTTGTGAGTCGCCTCGTGGACGCGTGCGCGTGCCATTGGTAGCTGTAATGTTCATTGCTTTGAGTAGTATGAGTAGTATGGGGAATACCGATATCCTGTCTCCTTGGTCCACCCTAAAAAAGTTTCGATCCCAATGGCCTGAATTCTCGCAGATATTTACAGGAGCCCATCGTGATCGTCACGTTCGAGTCACACTTATTCCTATCTTCACTAGGTCTCGTACTTGGATACAAAGGCCTAATATCGGGCCTTAGTAGAGGCAGTCAGAGTGATAAAGGCCATTCGTCCGTGATATCTGCGTGATATAATCAATATCACTAATTTCAGATATATGCCCTAATTAGAATATTTTTCGCCATACTAGCGTCGTGGGCTATATGACGAGTTGAAGGTATCAACCATGATCAAGCACACAGAATATTGCTGGCTACATGTATTCAGGCCGGGGCACTCTTTACTTTATATATTCACAGCCTGACGGTTTACGGAGGCCTTGTAGAGGCTGCCATGTGGGTTTTATTTGACACGGCATCCATGGCAAAGCTTGTGCATTTTGTGGTTGCGGCAGTAAGCCTTTAATTGCGTCTGGCGTGCATGCTGGATTACGAGTTTATATCTCGAGGCGCTTACCCTTGCCGACTGATTTACGACACGATTGAAAACTTAAAACTCGCAAACTCGAGATCAATTTAAATAAACTTTCGGGATTTAACAAGGTTTCTTCCACTTCAGGATGTCGGTAACGTCGAGATGCAACGCGGCCATTTCGAGATCAGTGGCTTGCAATGGTGACAAGGGCGGGAATTAAACGGTCTGCAGGTACGTAAACGAGGTTGAAAGTTTATTTAAAAAGTGCAGATACGAGAGCCGCAAGAGCATCTTAGCCACCAGACACTACATCGGTGTACAATCATGCCCTCATTCACTAGAATGTATTGTTTCAGACAATAGTAACATATGTACCCGCGTATTTGACAATGAGCTGAGCGTATATACCTGAGATTTGTCCTAGCTCTAGTAACTCATCAAATCCTCGTAGAAGTCCATCTACGAGTCTGCTGTTTTCTCGTACACCAATTCTGCTAATAGTATGCTTTATCATTTATAATATGCGGTCAAACTCGGAAGAATTCGCATGCGTCTGGCCTCGAGACCAGCGCATGTGTCAGGACTCAGTAAACCTATCCAGTTGAATACACCATAGCTTATATTATTGTACTATATTATAGCGCTATCTGGGTATGATGGCCGTTCTCGTGGGCACTCGGACAGGCGCATAGTATACACGACGTGCCGTATCCGTATACTCGAGTCAGTGTATCGCAAGAATTTTATAATAAGATATAACTTTATACCCATATATTGCCCCGTCACAAACAGTTTTACATGAGTCTAAACGAGAGCGCGTATGCAGGCTTTATGTCCGACTCTCGGGTGGGGCTACCGCCTACATTGCCGTAACACATCTCTGTGTCGAGCGTCTATCAAGCTCAAATGGGTAAATGAAGGCCGAATTTAACGCGTCGAAGCGTTTCAGTATTCCAAAAGGCCGGAAAGAGGGCTCTGCATGCTTCTACAGGCGATAAAATGCCGTTTACCTCCTGAGCATCGGACATTTGGGTCGGACATTCAAAAATCCATTGATCAGATGGACATGTACATACCTGATGGCCAAAATAAATGTCCACGGATCTAGACGCTCACAGATTTATATAAATGCCCCGTATTAGCTGTAGAGTGTATCTTGGTCTTCTTGAGTCAGTTTATTCAGCATTCCTTGAGTCAGTTTAAGTCAGAGTCACTCCTTTTTGTTGTTGTTATCTTATCACAAATTGTTACCACTAGTCTCTACTCGTATCATATCACTCATTTACTTGATCTACAATGCAGTGGAAGACTAGTGTCGCCACAGGTATCGGCGTCTCGTTGGCGTTGGTCTCACAGGCTGCGGGCCACAGTGTGTTCCTCGATGCTGTCGGCGATGCGAACCCCCAAGTCCACGGCTGCGGAATCGGGGTGGACATGCTTGTTCCCGACCTGACGAAATATATAGCAAGGAACTGGCGAGATGTTATTGTATTCTCCATACCGTGGCAACCAAATAGGCTTTGCACTGAGTGTCCCAGGGCAGCTACCATCGAATGCGCCGATTGCCTATGTAAGCCTGCAGACAATTGCCCCGCAGGGCAAAGGTTCATTACGGGTTGCACCAAATGTTCCAAATACAATTTAAACTGTGCGAAATGCCGGACCCCGATCCCCAACACTTGCGGTCGGAGACTTAAGCCCAATATGACGAACTTCTTCACCGAAGACTACTCTGGGACAGCCTCGTTGCCTCATCCCTCCAATCCGAAAGCAGTCGAGCTGATCGATCCGCAAAGAAAACTAAACACGAAGGTCTGGACCGAGGCATTTGTTCAACAGAATCGAATCCCGCTGGTTTCACCAGGAGGCCTTCTTACTGTGAGCGTACGTCAAGTTAATGCCGATGGCGCTGGTCCCTACACTTGTAGGATAAGCTATGCTGGAACAGAGGACAAGTGGGACGACAAGCCTTTGAAAATTATCACCAATGTTCCAGGTGTCGCTGGTATCAGTACCGCCGTCAGTACAACATTCCCGCTAATAGTCAAACTACCCGACGATCTCGAGTGCGATGGCTCTTATGGTGGCAGGAAGAACATGTGTATGGTGCAATGCGTTAACGGGGCACCCAATGGTCCGTTCGGAGGATGCGTTCCTATCGAGGTTAAACCTTCAGCGAAACCGCCACCGCCTCCCAAGCCTTATACACCTCCCCCGCCACCGCCTGCAAAGGACAAAGCCGAAGTCAAGTCGTACGCAGACGGAGAGGATCTCACCAAGGAGCAGCTTGGGGCTTTGACTGGATACTACAAAAAGAAGTTGAGGTTGAGGAAGCTTAGGTTCTTCCGAGACTAAGCATAGCATATATTATACCATGGATTGGTTAATTTCGGTCTAGTCGCTGGAGGTCGACAGGAATCATTTGTAGATGTATAGTGTCCTTTTGTATTCCTTTTTCGTTAGTTGATGCGAATAAATCCACAATAGATGCTAGATGCGACTTAACGAATAAATGGCATTTTGTTTCTCTGATATGAGTGGTACCATCATCCGTGAAATCATTATGCTCGACCATAATATGCGCGATGTTGCATTTTGTGTGTTGCGAAATGCCAAGGCGTCGGTGACCAGGCGCCCGAAAAGTCTCGGCGTTAACAAACCCTGTCCACGCCAGACTTTTGTATAAAATAAATTTCTGTGCGACAAACCTAGGCTTCCCAGACGCACAGCTGCTGGAACTATGGGCCATGCTCCGCCTTAAGGCCCGACTCTTAGGCAAACAAGCCACCTCGCCGACGACCTATATTTGCCAACGATGCCTCTACTCTGCGCGATGGGCCTCGCCGTCCATCTCTCCCTCGAAATCCACATGTCGCAGTTACCATGCAACCGCGGCCTCGCTAGGGCCGATGGGAATGCGGGAAGTGCCCCGCCGCACCTCGAGATACCGGATGGACCACGGTAATGACGACGCAGAACCGTACCGACCGAAGAAACCGTACGGGAGAACTCGCAAATTCAGGCGATTCCAGGATGAGTCTCCCGAAGACGGGGAGGACCTTGCCGTGGACTTTGATTCGTCAAGATACGACGTTGCCCAACCCAGTCGAATGCTAGAGACGCCGGATCTCCAAAGCATCATGGCGAATTCGCGAGCTTCCGACTTCGCAAGACAACTGCACAAGTTACGGCGGGAAGAACTGGAGCGACGAGACCCTGCGATGCAGATATTGTCAAAGTTGCAGACCCCGAACACCTTCGAGGAATCGTCGATACGACCGGCTATGAAGAAGGCGCTCGCCAAGGCCTTTCCAAATGTCAAAGCCCTATCGCCGACGCAAAAGAATTTGCTGCCGCTCTTGCAGGAAGGCTACAGTCTCTGTGCGACCGGCCCCCCGGGTTCGGGTAAAAGTTTCGCCATTGCGGTCTGGCTGCTGCAGATGATGCGAAGTATCAAGTCTACGATAATGCCCAACGGCGACTTCCGAAAGACACCGATCACCACCGCCTTGTTATTCGTGCCCCACGTCGACCTTCTCCACCAGTACATGCGGTTGCTCGAGACACTCTATAATGCCTTCGGCGAACCGGGCCAGGCTATACCCCCGAAGGAGGCAGTGTTCCAAGGCCTCACACGGTACGGCTCAGGGTTCGCCGAGCTGGAGAGCGAGCAGATACGAACGCTAGCAAAGTACCCGAGCCCGCACATCATCGTCACTACACCAACACGGCTACTCGATATCCTGAATGATCCTGATTCCAAGGCTCTGCTAGACTTGACTAGTCTTAGAGTAATTGCTGCCGATGAGGTGGATGCCATGATTAGTCAGCGGCCGACTCCTCAACGATTGAACGACATGACTCAACCATGGAAGAAACGACAGGACCTGAGATGGAAGAAACAGTCGCCGATGGAGCTTTGCGTGGACTTTATTCTGGCGAAACGAGAAATGCGAGCCAGCCAAAGGGGCGACATGCCCGAGCCGATACAATTCTGCTGTGTATCGCCAAATCTTTCCCCGGTGCTCAAATCAAAGCTCATCTACATCAAGAAGTGGGTCGGATTTTCTGAGAGCAACGCCAAGGCAAACTCGTTAGTAAACCTTGGTATCCAAGATTTCTCCAAGATGTTTGATCAAGACAAGCTCGCACCGATAGTGCATTTGCCCTCAAGGATAACCCACTACGCCTTGAGCGTGGATATCACATCTGGAATGATGAGGGACATCCCAAGATACAACGAGGATGCATTGATCAGGTCGCAGGATGAGCGAGCGGAAATCCAGAAATACGTCGGAATTCTGAAATCTCACAAAGACCCTCGCGTCAAAGACATGAGCAAGGAGGCTCTCGTCGTCGAAGCAGCTCAGGAAAAGGTCTTGACAGAGGAAGAAGGCAGTCTGGATAAGTACAAGTACGACGTGAATATTGAGGGTCACCCGGAAGTGCAAGTCCGCGACATCGTGACAAGCCTTCCGAACGACTTTCGGCATACGGGAATACCGCGAAATGTCGCCATCGAAGCCATGGATGTCCTACTGAAACGCGACAATTACCCGGAGAGAGTCCTTATGTACGTCTCTCCAATTGCGTCGAGAGGTTCCTTCGTGGACGCTCTAGCGGAGGCCGGCTTCAACGCTCAACATGTCCGGATGGAAAACTGCGAACAGCACGGTATCTCCATCGGTCGCTCCGATATCCCTCAGCCACCCTTACCTGAAGAGCCCGATGTAAAGGTTCGGACAAAGGCGGATACTACGATATGGGTTGCATCAAGTGTCAGCCTTCGGGGTATTGACCTTCCACATTTTACCCACGCATATATCATGATTCCTACAACCGGATATCAGAAATATGCCCAGATGGCGGGTCGCATTGCTAGATATCCTTTCACAAAACAAATGGGCGACCTCCCAGAACCGAAGGGCCAGGTAACCACGATATTTCTAGAACAGCCCTCCGGCGAGCACGATCTCGCTCCGATAGTTGATGGTGTTATTCAAATTGACAGTCCGGTCGAAGGTCTTGCGTGGCGGCGGATACATCGCATGTACGGGCTTTGCGGCGCCAAGGTGGACAAGTACTTTGGTGTTGACGAGCCGAATGGTGTTATGCTGAAATCGCCGGCGAATCATCTTACCAAGTACCCGGGAATGGATAATGAAATTCCATGGGAGCATGAGATGGAGACGCCGGAGTCGGGGTCGGAAGAGGTTCCTGCGGGCTGTACATTCCAGGAGGCCCGAACATATATGGATATGCCAAATGATATGGACTCAATACTTTCTGGAGATGAGGCGATCAAAGCCAGGCCGAACCGAGACTCTACCACCACCACCACTCCATCCGAGCCATCTGCTCCGGATAGTTGCACTGTTACTGAGCCTATCGTTCCATCCTCCGAACCCATCGATGCGACCGAAGGCGGCGTCAGCGTTGATTTGGGTGATGAGTCATCTGAACTCTTCGAAGTTCTGGCATCGAAGGAGGCATCGGATGCAATCGAAGAGACTCAGGAGGGCTCCGCAACAGACGAAATCTCACCAGAAAGTGAACAGGCCAGTTCGGAAATTGCAGAAGATGAGGGAGATGTTAGCGAACTCCCTGCCGCTCGCGAGCCCATAGAGCTGCAAGACGGCCCACACTTTGCCCCTGAGGATGCTGATGAATCATCAATTCAGTCTGCCCTCACGGAATCTGCAAGTGACGAGATCGCTCAAACTGCGGAAGACTCTCAAAGCCCGACCGAGATACCGCTGGAAGTCGCAGAGGGTGTAACGGAAGAGGAGGTAAAAGAGTTTCAACAAGCACAAGATGAGATCTTCTCCGCCTTTCTAGAACTCAACGTCCTGCAAGAGCAGATGCGAAAGGCAAAGGAGGGGGATGCCTCGGTGACTGAAAACACAGCGTCCGAACAGCAAGCCGTCGGCGCTACGAAGGAGGATGGTGAGGTGGCAGATACAAGCGCTGGTGAGGTACAGGATGACTCGATGACTGAGTCGAAACCTGACAATGAGAAGGTGTAATCAGAGCATGTGAGCGAGCACCTCCTCCTTATTGGACATGGGATGGTTCGCTGTATCTATATTAGATATTTTCCTGTATATATTGCGTGTTTATGATAGAAGGTGTGCAGGGCGCGCAGAGGGGCTTGCGGTCAGCTATAGGGCGTGTATATTATAGCATCATAGACACTTGTGGAATTTAGAAAGCATTTGTGTTTGGGCAAAGCACCTGGCAGATTAGCGAGGTTGTCATATGTCACGCAGCACGACGATGACCTCATCGCTTTGAACTACTGCGAGCCTCAGGCCTGCTCACATGTTCATTAAGGTTCGAGTTGTAGGTCAACAATAGCAAATAAAAGCCTTTCCGTCCTAAACCAAAGTTTATTAATAACCGTGAAGCAATCTCCTGCAGAATCAACATCGCATTCAGATGACGTGGCTGAGGTCCGGCCCGCAAGCGCATGACCGTACCCCGCGCACGATGCCGCGAGCTGTTGAATTATATTGGCTGTTTGGCTTGGAACCAAAAAGCATGATAGCAGATTTCTGAGGATCTATCTCATGTACCTACGCGCATGAACAATAGGTACTATATAAAATTAATAAAATATCACTCAATAATTTGTGTGTTAGATATTGTGTAACAGCAAGCTAACCTTAAAAACCACGAACATTGCCACATGCTCACACGTGAACGTGTCGACCAGCGACTTTCTAATCGCTGCTACATAGAGCAAGCATTAGTGTACGAGATCTAGAGATCCGGAGATACATGTGCTGTGTAGTCCACAATGATAGCTAGACATACTTATCTCAGCTGCATCCTCTCTTGTGGATTCGCATATAAATTTCAGCGACGCCCTTTAGATCCAGAATCTGCATCAGAGATTCGACTCGATTTTACTGTACTCCTGCAGCAGTATCAACAGACACGCGCTTTTCAAACTCTAGACTACGATCAAAGGATATCACAGCCTGACCAGAATTCTCCACCCTAAAGTCAACTACAGTAAACCTATTCATAACCTCATTTCTCGCTAATATTCCAATGAGTCGCCAAGCTAACTTGCATCTCTTGCAGAGCTCAGCCAATCGTCCTTCCATTTCACAATAGCTAGGTACCCGCAGGTCCCCACGATGTCGTCTCCACACAAATCCCCAAACAAACACAAAGAAAACGTCTACAAGTCACCAGCAAAGACCGCCTCTCCGGCCAAGAGGGTCGCAAGCGACTGCCAGCCTGCGAAATCGGATCCACCAGCGACCACCCACAAAGCCGTGGCGATAGACCAGCCGTTCGGCGGGTATATGCCTTGGGAGGAGAATGAATTTGCCGACATAGCGTACGGGCGGCATCCCCCGAAGGGGCCTTATTCGTGTGGGTATCATATCCCTATTGACAAGAAAGAATCAGAAGAAGAGAAGAAATGAACTGCGACCTCTATGTGCGCGTGTCTACGCAATTTCTCCATCGTGTGTTGTTTCGTGGTCGTGGTAACTGGCGGGCGAGAAGAGCTTAGAGTTTCATGTGTTGTTTTTGTTGCATCCTTTCACCACCAAGATGTATTCCTTCCTGACATTGTCGCTGTTGACGTTGAAAATGTATGTACAAGACGTCCAAGATCTTGGATGATATCGATTGGCTTGATGGTATTTGTCAAATTGATTGTTCTGATTGGGGGCGCAGCCGTTCGCCCCGCACCACGGGATTTTGTGACTGTGCTCCAGCGATCTTGGCTCGAGTCGACTCACCATTTCAGAACAGTGACTCAGCATCAAGCGTCAATTCCAATGTTTCCAGGCGAATGCATATAAAGGTTATGCGCCTTTGCGATTTCTCGCGGCAGCGCCCATTTTTTATTTTGCGACAGAACGATTGCGATAGAAACAACATTGCGCTTCCCCGCAATTGGAGTCTATATTGGACGTATCGAGAAGCATCACCGCAATTTCTATAGTTTCAATTCGAACATTCTCATTTTATATAGCGATATCTATGCGCTCGCGTGCAGCCATGGCGTTCCGTAGGATGCGCGACTGGCTTCTCTTCAGACGGGAAAATTCACACCAGGTTACTAATAAATCTAACCCTTGTCCTCGGCTCGACGTCGACATTCCACGCTCATACATTCAGTTAACATTGGAACAGTTCTTCAATCACGAGACGGAGTCTACAAGAGCAGATCGAGAGCCGGAGACTGTAAAACCAAGAATAAGGACACTGGAGGAGATCATACTTCCAACGACAGTAATCCCACTTGCGATACCTCCAGTTGCGGTCACTCCGGTGACGATAACTCCAGCGAGAGTGACTCCAGCGACCATAACTCCGGAGATAATAACGACGAAGCAGACAATGTCCCTAGAGGCGACAACCCTAGAGCCGATGACGGAGTCCATAAAACCACAGGAGTCCCCAGCCGCCACAGCTGTGAATGTCGCAGAAGCAATAAAGGAGGAGCCGCCTGGCCCTGGCGAGCTGTGAGTACTTGCGTCTGCAGCATAAGCAGGCAAAGCTATAACCTAGCTTCGAAGATTATAGCCGCTGACATACGCATGATGGATGATATTCCAGCTTCGAGCTCTTCGGCCTCCCGCCGGAGATCCGCGAGGACATCTACGAGCATGTTCTCCCGGCCGGCCTCAACTTTGTCTTCCTCTCGCCGCCCATGTTCCCCAACTACCGCGGTCCAACCGGAAAGCAGCTCAAGCCGGTACATCCATCCATCTACCAGACCTGTTACGTACTATATGCCTGTATGCTGACTATAGATAAAGTACCCCTGCGGCCTGACATATCGTCTGCACGACGATAAGTCCAGCGACGCGCTCTCCAAGATCCAGTGCGCCTCCCTCCGCCTCGGCGTCGAACTCAAGAACTCGCTCGCCTACCGTAACGGCCTCGCCGTCGCCATCTTCGACGCCTGCATCCCGGAGACGAACCCGGAATGGGCGCGCGGCTTCCACCCGGACCGTATAACCCCACGTCTCCTCGCCCTCGTCGCCAAAAGCCGCTTCATCTTCGCCGGCTTCGGCTCCAACACCGCTAACACCCTCCGCGCGCTCGACGACCGCGTTCGCGCGAACATCAAGAACATCCTGCTGACAACCTACGTCACCTCCATGACGTACGCCGGCAACAACCAGTGGGAGAAGGCGTCCGGATTCACCGAGCCCACCAGCGCATTCGAGCGGCTATTCGCATCGCAGCTGCCGGCGCTGGAGAAGGTCGCCGTCGAAGTCCACGTCGGCCAGTCGAAGAATCTAGCCGCCCTTCGCACGATGCTAGAATGGTACGACAATGGTAAGATCAGCGAGCTGGAGCTCGTGTTCCCGTACACCACGCAGCCATGGAAGCATCCGACGAGGGAGTCCTGCTACAACATCCTGTACAAGTCCGCCTGGCCGAACCGGGACGCGTCGAAGCGCTGGATAGTCGAGCAGGTGGGCGACGACGAGCTGGATGTGCGCGGCCGCTGGAGGTTCCGGTACGACCATGGTGTCGGGCGAACGGCGGATGATAACAAGCTGGTCGAGGCGACGGTGTTCCGGCTTGTGAAAGAGGTAGCCGAATCGGAGGAGGGGAGCAGATAACGGTCTGGATTCATTGACCCTGCGCCCTGCGTGTCTGGCGCATGCGCCACCGGCCGTCATGGGACGGGGTGATAGATTGCGAGCGGAGATAAGAACGACAATTGACTTTTTGAAATAGTAGCCGTCTTACTCGTTTTAATTTTTAGTTTTTCTATTCTATGCACATTGTTAGCGCCACGTATATCATGTTACCTATATCTTTAATGGAACTGCAAGAGTCTACATTCACCTACTCTGAGTCGTGACCGTAGGCACCCCCCGGGCCGCCTCTCGGCGCCTGCAGGTGGAGAGATTCGGCAGCAAGTCTCCCCTTGGCCCGGGAGCTAGGCGTCCCCGTGCATCAGTACTAGACGATTTGCGTAGCCCCGGGCAGTTTCCATATGGCCACTTCGGTGTTTTCACAATGAAGGCAGCCATGCTATCAATCCAGCTGTGGAAAATCCAGTCGAAGATGGGGAAAGATTTACTTGAGCATAGTACTAGTATATCTAAATTTCGAGCTATATCCGCTAAACTACTATAAACCCGCTAAAAATACAGATAACAACCATCCAAAAAAAATCGGTCATGCAAAGCATTAAAAAGAAGTAGAATCCTATAATAGCCATCCATGTCAACGTAAATAAGCGATATCGCTTTTCTGCTCGTATAGTCATCCGTAGACTTGCTCCAAAAAAAAAAAAAAAATAGACCCTGGTAATATAGATATCGTAGTAAGTAAGGTATTATTGTATGAAGCGAATGGCGACGCATCACTTCGACTTTGACCGTCGCGGTTTCTCGTCGTCTGTCAAGCTCATGCTCGAGCTCTCCTTCGAGCTCTCCTTGGATGTCTCCTGGCCGTCCGAACTTGCTTTTCGTTTCGCCTTCTCCTTCTTCTTTTCAACGTGCCCAATTGCCTCTTGCGTAAGATCTTGCCGGAATTCCTGCTCGATAATGCGCTTCTTTCGCGTCTTCCTGTCGCCAATCGAGATGAAAACGCCTGCAGCAATATTGCAAGTGATCGAGCAGGAGAGAATCACTGCCGTTAGGGCTTCAGGGCGGTTATGGTAGCTGATACCCCACGTGCAAGCACCAAGTGCGATCTGGAACATCGAATGGCAGTCGAGCAGAATCGTAACTGTGATGAGCAGCTTGACAGGGAAAGCGTAGTGCGTCCGCGTCTCGTGCGGCCTGTAGTAGGTATGCGACTTGGAGAACTTCATCGAGTGGTGCTCGAACTTCTCCTGCTGCTTCTCCGACAGCACGGGCGCCTCGTCGCGCTGCTCCCATGACGCTTCCAAGTCGGCGATCACCGACTCACGGTCAGCCTCCACCGATACGAACTGTCGCGTTGGTAGGTCATTATGGTCTTGTAGCTCCGGTAACGCTCGCTTTCTTCGTAGTTTCCACGTCAAGAAGTGATAGTGGGCGATGTAAATCATGTGGTAGGTGTCCACGGCGCGGAACGGGGCCAATCCATCGCCTACAATGGCGAAGAGAGCAACGAGGACGTAGTCGATGACATTGATCACGTAGAGTTGCTTTTCGCCGACGTAAATCCAACCGATCAAGAAGAGGACCCAAGCTAGACCAAACAATGTGATCAATGTTGCATATACAGTGACGAAGAAACCCAAAGCTATAGTTTAAAGAAATTATTAGTGTTTGTTGCGCAAGTTGCTTATATGCGGGTCTGACTCACGTCTCCTAACGTATTGCTTGAACCCTCTCCAGCCGCGTTTAAACTTTTCTCGTTTCGAATGCATTAGATGACGAACGTGGTCGTCCAGCAGTTCCTTCTCCTCGGGAGTCCAATCCGGGAGAGTGACACCATGTGGCAGAACAGCAAAATGCGAATCCGTCAGATTCGACGTGATGCTGAATGCGCGACTCCTCTGCCGCTGAAGCTGAGCCGGCGTCAACACGCTGGGTGCCTCCTCAAGCGCAGCAGGTTCAACCGGGGTGATCTCCTCAGCCGGGGTTGGTAGCGGTTCAATCCGGGAGCCGCGCCGTGATTCAATTCGTGATCCGCGTCGTGACTCTCGTCCTCCCACGGAGGAGAGATCGTAAGTTGGATGCCGATTGAGCAAGTTTCCCAGATTGGGAATAAACAGCGAATTTTGCACATTCGTGAGCGTTGACAGTGTGGAGACCTCGGGATCTATTTTGCGCCAATCTGGTCAATATGCAGCTCCCGTTTGCGGTAATCGTCATGCAAAAACCGACCTATAACGTCCAGTAAATCCACCACATCCTGACCGTATTCTCTTCTTGGCGGTTGTGGCATCGGGGGATGCGGTGGCATTCCATCTTCCGCCCGCTGTCTCATACCAAGCATTGATCTCGCACCGGATAGCGAGAGGGTGCTGCCTATGCGATTCAAGAGAGGCCTCTGTGGCACGGCTGCCGGGACTTCTGTGCCGTCATCCAGAGGAATCTTAGGTGGAGGAGTTGGAGCCTTTGACGACTCTCTTATCGGAATCTTCGGTGGTACCGGTGGGGGTGGAAATTCCGGCGGGTATTCCTGCACAGGTGACATGACCTGTGAAGGCCGCAGGGAGTTCGGATCATTGAGCCAGGAGTGTCTCGCGGGATCGGATATGCTCCGGGGTCGGTTACGGGGAATGGTGAGGTGCGGCTGCGGAGTGACCGTCGTAGCCGTCGTAACGGTGGGAGCTGGACTGGCGTGCCGATCGTAGGCGTCATTCAGGTCGGTATGCGACGGCAGCCGCCGTAGTCGGATGGTAGGAGGTCGACTCATGGCGGAGACAGTGCTGGCTCTGCTGGTGCGATTGCCGGCGGAGATGATGGAGGGTATCGAGTGTGGTATTTCAGGCCGGGAAGGCCGCGATCCCACCGGCCGCCGAGGGAAGAAGCGACGGTTCGGGTCGGCAGCAATGGGCGATGGCAGGCTCTGGCGGACGGATTGGACGGGTTGGATGTCATTATCGGTGCGGGTGTCGGTTTCCGCAGATTCGGAGGGTAGCGAGGAGGACCTGGCCCGGCCAGACGGCGGCGGGCCAGACGGGCCTCCTCCTCCCTGGCTAGCCATGGTGAGAATCTAGATCTGGCGTGTGTCTAGCGAGGGATGGAGCGATAGGGATCAGGGATGCCGTCGGGTCATGGCGACGGCGAGGCGAAGGGACGGGCGACGGGACGGTGGAAGTGTGGTCGGTGATGTTGGAATGGAGGTTGAAGAGGAGGAGGAGGACAGCGAGGTCAAGAACGAGGCAAAATATATCGCAGCGGTTTATAGCAGCAGGTTCAATGGGCACACCACCACCAGCATTTTTCCACCGGATCAAGCGCAGAACTGCGAGGACGGACCCCGGCAGCTGTGCACGCTAGACTGCGTCTTCGCTAGCCTGGATGCATCTGCCAGGACGGCAATAACGCTTCCCTGGAAGAGCGCTCGCAGGAGAGGCGGTATGGCGAATCGGTTGGTCAGCAATCCTAGCGCCGCTGGGGCGCGGTGACGTCAGGGATGCATCGCTGGATAAGCACGGCCGCGGCCGGGGGTCACGACATCATGGGTCACTCATTCATGATGCCGTCAGACAAGCCTGGCTTGCTCGTCACGAAGGAAACCGCTCGCCGGCGACCGCGATGAAGCAAGTGGACAGACCGTGATCTCGGGATCTCAGGGTCTCGGCGGGGCGTCGAGATTGCTCCGTCGAAAGCGCTGGGCTTGGCATTCAGCTGCCAAATCCGGCGGCGAGGCAGCGTCTGGCCGGCTGCACTGGACTATCGCGGGCGGGCGGGCGCCTTAGCAGCCGGCGTATTATAACACTCAGCTGGCGCGTGGCGACGGGAATGGAGATGCATCTGGCCAGCGGTGCGTCCGCCGAGATGCCACCTGCGAGCTGGTGTTTAATGTTTTTCGCCCAGTCGATTGAGACGAGGTCTTTGGCGGCCGTCGAGGTGAAGTCTCGTGAGCCGACTAATTACTAAGGTCATCGAGGTGTTCAGAGTGTTTGCCGCATGTTACAATGCAACAAGAGGCAACGCGGCAACGCATCGGGCAGCCTTCCGAGCACTCGGCCCGAAACCCGTCGACGCCGGTCAGACGGCCTATCTCCACCTGCAGCCTTCCGTCCAATCATGATCGTGACTGCTCTATCGCATCGGCGCTATTCGATCCTCAAGCCTGAGCTCGGATTGTGATTAGTTCATCTTGAACTCCAACATGCACACCCGTGTAGCGTTTCCGAGACCCTATATATACCGCTCCGAGGCATGGCATCCAAGGACCCAAGCCTCCATGGAGACGAACTCTCGCATCTACATTTACCCGTATCAGAACACAATCCCACGAACCTAATACCATTACGATACTCGTCCAAGCTTACCCGTTCAAGCAATCGATCCGTAATGTCTCAGGATGCCTTTCCTGTCGGCCAGTTCCTGCCGAACGGCAACCGCTCCGACCCGCCCCTGCCGCCAAACGACCCCACCATTGGCTACAAACTCAACCATCTAATGCTACGCATCCGCGACCCTGTCGCATCTATGCGCTTCTACATCGACCTCATGGGCATGCGCACCGTCTTCACCATGAACACCGGCCCGCTCACAATCTACTATCTCGGATATCCGCAGACTGATACCGACCGCGCCGACATCCCCGCGTGGGGCCAACGGACATGTGACAATCTCGTGCATACGCTCGGCCTACTAGAGCTGTACCATCTGCACGGCTCGGAGAAGCAGCCAGCTGGATACTACACCACTGGCAACGACGCGCCGAACCTAGGTTTCGGACAAGTCGGGTTCACCGTCCCAGATGTACCTGCCGCGTTGTCGCGGCTGAAGGCTGCTGGCGTAACGGTGTTGAAGGACCTCGGCGTAGCGACGAGGGAGAGCATACCGCTAAGCAAGTGGGAGGAGGACAAAGGCGTTGGAGTGGGCGAGATACATCCAGAATACGCCAGGATACTCAACCAAATTGCCTTCGTAGCAGATCCAGTATGTCCCTTGCAATGAATTTTATTTAAACCTCTGATGAACTCCCTCATACATATAAAGTAACTAGTCTGCTTCGTACGGATAACATGTTGATATGTTATAACGTTATATTCGGAGTTGTGCACGTGGTTCATTGGCATCGTTGGCCCAAAGGATCCTACGAATCTGATTACTGATGTGGTTGTCTCCGATAGGACGGGTACCTAGTTGAACTAGTTCCGCAAACCATGCTCTAGGTCGCTAGTTTGTCTATTCTATAGATACTAGTTGGTGCCACGATGCAAAAGCTTGAGCCTCAGCGGTTCAGCGCCCCTCGAGACCAGCCACGACGGCGCATTCTCGAGTGGATATCGACGGATATATACTTCTAGACCCTTAATCATTGCATTCACGATAAACACTTGTACATATGTGGGCCGTATACGACGCGTCTGAATTCCACGCGCATATATCTCTTCAGCTGCATCCACCGATGCATATACGATAAACCTGCAGCCCGATATATTATCTTACTAACCCTTTCGGACTCTTATGATATCCTGCCGCTTGGAATCGGGTTACGGTGGGGCTCCTCGGAGGAACCTGCAGCTGTATAAGCGTATAACGGCCAGGATATATAATGGCCAGGGTATGATCTTCCGAATCGTCGGGATACACGTCTCGAATATGCATCTTAGGGAGTATAGTACGAGGTGGACCCACATTATATCTTCATTTAAGATACTTGTATGTTGCACAAACTGTCGTATGCAGGCTGGTATCGATATCATACTGCTCGATCCAGGTAACGGGTGGTCTCGTAAACCAGATCGCACGAAGCTCTGGCCTGCGAGACCAGCAACGGGGTGGCTGAGCTGAAGATTGACTATGGGCGTTGTAGCTGTTTTCTGCTCTATACGACAAATCAGCAACCGATTTACCTCCTACACTAGAAACTGAACGCACGTAGCTCCCGAGAACTTTAGATTTCAGTCTAGAGGATCGAAGCCACAATCTATCAATCACTGATGTAATGACCACAATGATGAGTTGAGTTGAGAACGATCTCATATGATTTCAGAAATTTAGAGTACATGATTCAACGTGGATGAAGAATAGAGTCGACAAAAAAAATCAAAAAGACATTAATGCGGGCGATGATAGTAAATGCAGGTGCTGCCAATATAGACCTGAACACCGCCGTTTCCAAATCCATCCCGTTCCGTCCAGATCCATTAGCCACATGAGACAATAGCCGTAATCATCCGCAGTGTATACTTCTCGCGCGTGCGTGGGCTGGCAAATAGCGCCGTTGTACCGATCTGTAAAAAACCATCTCACGCCGCTGTCTTCGTGTCGTTGTACTCTGGCAGCTCCTCGCTAGGGACCAATGTCAGATACGCGATCACATCCTGCAGCGTCTCCGCAGGATCATCTCCACCGCTCCCATCGGCGCCGACGGCGCCCGCCGGCGTCTTTTTAGACCAAGTCCACAGGTTGGCGATCATCCAGATCTGGTTGTCCGAGCGTGTACGATTCTTCGTGTCGATGGCCGTCAGCATCAGCTCGCGGACGTTGTACGGTAGACGGGTGAGGGTCTTCGCAATCTCGATTGGTGTTGTGGCGGGCTCTTCGTTGCCTGTGATCTTGAGGAATAGCAACCGTGGACTGTTCCAGGTCAGGTGGCCGTCGCGCTGGAGTGACAGGAGCATCATCTGCGGAGCCATCTCGGGTGTTATCAGCTAGTCTTCGGCCGGGCTGGATCGAGCAGCAGGGGGTGTGTGCTTTCTGAGGTGAGAGAGGGCTTGGCAGGGAGGTGGCGGCAATACAGGCCGCGGCTCGCTTAAAGGGCGGTCGGTATATCCACGGGGGTACAGGAGAGGAGCTCGGGGGTCGCGTCGAGGGCTTGTAGGGACTCAGTCGCGGGTGGAGGTGGAGGAGATGAGGTTGGGTGGTGGGTGGCTCGACGAGAAGGATCGATTTATAGAGTATGGAGGCTTGGTCCTGTGGCGGGTGTGTGACGCACGGGAAAGCAAACAGGCTAGCTTTGTGAACTCACATTCTGCGTCGGAATCCCGCGAATTAGAATCGGAAAGGTCCCCAACAGGCCACAAAAGTACTCAGAAACTGGCGCAGTCTTTGGACTCACAGACAGATATATCCGAATGACGGTTTATATAATCAAGTAGGTGTTTATGGAGAAGTTTATATAATTATCGCGTAAAAGTCCCAACAGAATGAATTGAGCCGTAGTTCATAATCCGGATATATCGCTTTTGGGGACCGGGCAAAGGCCTTTATATAGACTTTGCGCTGCAGTGCTAGCCGGACGCTTGAGAATGAGCAGTCCAGCTTGCCTGCTAGTTTATCACGTTCCACCATATTTTTTCTTCGGGAGATCGAAGCTAAGACCAGTCGACTCTCGATTTCTTGGTGTGATTTAGCAATGTTATGCGGGTGATGACACCGGCTGGCGCAGCAGATGCCACCGCTGCTCGCTAAGTAGATAGGTATCTAGGCTGGGATAGTTTGTGCAACCTATCGGCCTATAGACTAGTGTATCCGCCCGAGGTAACGAAGAATACGGAAGTTGGTTTAATTTCTTCTTTATCATCGGTATATACGGCCGAGCCGCCTTCCGTCGTTGGCACCAGGCATCCCCCCAGTAATGGGGTGTGCAATGTTCGGCCATGGGTGTTATGCATGCAGCCCGTGCATGATGCAATGCAAAGCTCTATCCAGCAGCGGATATCGAATCTGAGATATAGCATTCTGAACTAAGCTATTCCGATCAGTCAATTCGAATTAATTCAACAGTACCTCAATCCCCTGGTCAATCAACTTGATTTTAATCACGATTCTTAAAGCTCGACGCTAGTCGGCTGCAGCTGGAAGATGTCTACACATTTGAAAGCCGATAAAGGTGCTGGATTAGTTTGCAGTTTTCTCTGCGCAACGGTCCCCAAGCATTCTTAATAACCAGTTGTATTTAAATGGCCTGATCAAGTCCATTTCAGATATTTCTGCATCTGCAGAACTTTAGAAGCGGCTCTGCAAATTGGTCTGCCCTACGTACAATGCATTTCGAACCCGTGGATACGCCCCAAGTTTTTCAGCCTTATTGTCAACGAGGTATCGTACGACCATTCAATAAATTCGAATAGCCAGGCTCGCTATCTTGCAATACAAAATAATATGCATGCATAACCTCCCGAGCTTCCATTGACTTCGTCTCCTAGCTGCATCGGTCCGAGCTTTTGTGGAACGCCAATACCGCCGGAAATTCCGGCCTCGTTCCCGAACTGCTTCATTACATTCGGTGGCCAATGTGCAACACGAACGCCTCAAGCTTCATCTGCATGCACCCGCAAGACTGCAAGCATGTCTCCGAATCCTAATTGAGATAACGGACTTTGCAAATACTGAATCGAGTCGAATAGCGCCCAAGGGCCGTATCCAATATGCATAGGAAAGCAACATCGGCTATCCACTTGAGCTCCACCGCAATTTGCAACTATCTCCGCGACGGGAGACACCACAGCCACACCGCGCGGTCATGGTGCTGCCGTATTACGAGCTTCAGGTCGACCATTACCTAAACCTACCCGGTCTCCGCACCCTGCCATGGCTTTCCCGTCACTCATCAAAATAATGCCGCGTCGGCTGTATTGCCAGACATGTAGCCGCACCAGACTCAAAATCCTATGCCCAGCCGATCAGGCATATTGCCGATGGTGTCGTCGCTCAACACGTTTGCTATCTTTCCAGCGGGAAGTCGAAATTTGCAACCGATCCTTCGAATAATACCACGGCGAAGCGATGCTAATGAATGCAATTGCACATGGGGAGTTGCCCGTGTCTATACAACGGACTTTGCCCGCATGCTCTCATGATATCACTGGACTGGGCGACAGAAAAATCTTTGCTCAAAAATCACTGCAATGCCAGCATTGCATGGAGCTCTCTTTACCCTTCCTGGAAACGATGCCGGATTCAGAAGCAACAATTCACCCCCGCCCCTACCGATGAGCTGCTCGCCAGCTCTGACGCGCATGCGCAAGGCAATGCGCGAGCTCACGCGGGCCTGTTTGACTTGCCTTTTCAAGATATCTTCGAAGTTCATTGATCATTTTCCAATGGGGCGCCAGATTATTGACAGCCTATTTACAATTATACGACAAAGCCCGAGACTAATGACAATGTTTTCGTGCGTCCTAATGTCAGTACTGAAAGATTTTCCACAAAACTCAGCTAGGGTCTTCTCGGAACGGAAAATATGCAAGGTAGTGCCACTCGATATCCACAAATTTGAGGCAGAACGAGAAATGGTAATGCTCAGAGCAGCAATGTCTGAGAATAGGATCCTCTCGCAGGATGCCCTCTTGTTCGACTCTTGTACGACCGTATAGCGGATATCCGGATCCTCTCAGGCGGAATATGAACCCTGCTCATGAAGTAGTTTCGGGGAAAACACGGGGAAATCAATGAGCCAACTGTGAATTGACAGCTGTGCTTCCTTACGTAGTCTCTGCAGGCACAGTTCCTGACTCCGCCTCAAGTCAACCCGTCCTGCTATGGGCAAACTGAGCCGTGTTAGTGGCACGGACCGTGCTGTGCCTCGTTGACCCGTTATGAATTGCATTCATGAAACCCATTGATACAGCACGCACCCGAAGGAGCGGACGGGTAAGTACCTTGCAAATTTGCAAACTGTCAACATGAGCTTTGTTGGATTTTTACTCGCATACGTAAGTGCTAACCGGGTAGTGAGAGAGACATGATTAGAATTCTCAGTCCCGAGACTATGAACTGTTCCACGTCAACACTGATATTGCGTTACACAAGAAGGATGGATGCTCCCGCGGAGCTCGTGACAGCAACTGCCCCGTCGGCAAGCACTTCCACAAAAATATATGGGATTCACGAGGCGTTGGTTCTTGAGGTACCTTGCCCAAGATCCCCTGGTATGCGGGAATGGCCATCTGAACCCTTGATTACCAAATTCTGAACCTGGGCCGA
This sequence comes from Drechslerella dactyloides, assembly GCA_020064725.1. Taxonomy (NCBI): domain Eukaryota; kingdom Fungi; phylum Ascomycota; class Orbiliomycetes; order Orbiliales; family Orbiliaceae; genus Drechslerella; species Drechslerella dactyloides. The sequence continues at coordinate 3,833,933 of JAGTWJ010000001.1, forward strand.
GCCGATACATTGGAGCAAGGCAGACTCCTAGAGCTGCAGTTCTGTTGATCCATCTTGAAATCCAGAGCGGCCGAGACGCCTAGATTCCATTCCATCAATATCCCCTCAACCGTTAGCAGATCCGGGACAGCACATCAATGACAACTGGCTCTTCATCCAAAAGAAAAAAAAAATGTTTCAAAGAGATCAGACACTATTGCCTTAATTAACAAGGCTGAAGATTCCCTCTGCAGCCTCGCAACTCGACCAAAGACGTACGAATCATCCGGTCTTGTACACAAAAACCCTCCTTGCCACTAATCATCGTCATATATGATATTTCAAGTGTTTTTGCGGCTAATGCACATTTTGTTGTATACAAAGAGGCTCATCAGAGAGTCAGGCTACATCTCGCAGGAGCAACGTGACGTGGGCGCAATACACCACAGCCTCCAGGAACAGCCTGCAGGTACAACGGGTATAATATCGACAGCTTGGCCTTATAGCAGAAGGCTGTCCCTTTCGGAGCAATACTAAGCGATAGCAGCCGTGATGTAGCAGAGACTGAAGGGACAGCTGCCCTCAGGACCACGTCTTCGATGCTGTGAGGTCCGGCGCGAAAGCTTCCTATAGGACAGCTGATCAGATTTTCAGCCTCAAGGGCCCTGAACTTCCCCACATCCAGACCCCACATGCCTGAATTCGTGCAGCCCAGAAAGCGTGGCTTGAATCATATATCTTGGAATAAAATACACGCACATTACACGTCATCGCATTAACATCGCCACGGCTTCCGAACCCACTTGTGCCCCGCCGCCATCCCACCACGAAATAATATTACCCTTTTTGAAACCCCGACTCCTTCAAAAGTCAACCTCGACACCATATTCCACGCAAATTAAATACACGGGATTCAAACGGGTACAGTCTTCGTGCGTCCGATTTACGAGACCAGGTACAGTCAAAATTATACAAATGCTCAGCCGATAACAGAGGAAAGCAACGTAAGTGCAATCTCCCCGCCCCCGCCCCCGCGACACTATACATTGAATGTCGACCCCGTGTACCCGAATGGCCTGGCGGCGTCATCCACCCCTATCACCAAGCCCCGGTCGGCCTCGTACCCGGGGACGTTGAAAACATCATGGACTTGCATGTACCCAGGCATCGAGTTTGGACCGAGCAATTGTGTATGCTATAATCGTGGGCACAATAGTTAGCATCATATATGCATATCGATATCACCCCATTGATCGATCAGGCGATGATGATAATGATCAGATGATATGGCCTGTGCAGATGATATGCACTCCGTGGTGCAGGCCGGGTATCTTGCGAGGGCGACTTACACCAACAGCATCGATTGTGATAACGCGCGAATTTCTGAATTTCCTGCTCATGCTCTTGGCTCTATAGAAGCTGGTAGTTAGCGATGGCTACTCGAGTTCAGAGGGCTGAAGCGTCGAAAGGATCCAGGCGGATCCTGCACGCGCGATTGGCGGAATCGAAGTCCTACCCTTCAATTGGACACAGCGGGTCAATGTTGTGGGATATGAATGTGATCACATTTTCCGTCTTCTTATCGAGGAGAGCGACTGTTGATAGTTAGTGGCTAATCACCCCACGGGCGTCTTCCTTGTTGAAACGGTGCTTTCTTACAGTCCAATTTCTCGACGTTCACGCCAGTCCACTCTATCGCCACTGTCAGCATACGCAACATCTACAACACACGAGGTATTCAAAATGCAACAGAACAAACGTACCGCTGCACGCAAGGTACTGCTGGAAAAATACCGTTCCGAAATGAGGATCCTTCCTATTGAACGACGACAGCCTGGTTTCGAATTGCTTCTGGGTTATCACCAGCGGGCCAGAATCCGTGCATGGGATACCCTGCTGCGCGTCCGTGGGGCCTTGCTGCCTGCCGTTCACGGGCGGACTCACATAGCGCGGTGCGAGACTTTGCTGGTAAACTTGATTGAGCGCTGCTCCGGGCGGGTTGCCTTTGGTCACTTTCTCAACGTCGGCTAAAAACGTGGCGAGGAACGGCCACAGGTATGTTGGTGATCCTGCACCACCGGAGATCATGCCAAAGACGTCCGCCTTGAAGTTCTCAAGGTTGTAGGTGCCCTGCGGCGCGGTCATTTGAATCGGGTGGGCGGCGAGGGCTTTTTCAATGGCGGCGTAGCGCTTTGTCATTTTCCCGCATGTGGAATCCGAATCGTAGAAGGCGCAGCCGTCAGTGCTGCCGGTTGACTGGCATGCTTTGAAAAAATATTTGAGCATCCTGTTGTGATCTCGGAGTTCGAACTCGACGCTGGTGCCAGGTGCGAAGCGCTCGTGTATCTTGCCGACGGCTGTGTATTTACGTCGTTTGCTTAGTATGTACGATTCCGTGCGTTCGGGATACGGGAGGAATACTTACAGTCGAGCATGAGCTTGCCGACTCTCTCAGGGTACAGGGCGACGAGCAGCGCGCCGATATTGGCGCCGTTGGAGAAACCCCACAGATTGATCTTTGACTGACCCATTGCGGTAGCGAGACTAACCAAGTCTCGAGTCGTCTGAATGAACCCAATATGCGGTATCACACTACCACTCAACGCTTGACACTTTGAATTGTAATCACGGTAGTACGACTGCCACTGCGGCCACGTCGTCTTGTCAAGTGGTGGGAGCCTCTTCAGGCGCTGCTCGAAGGCGTATCGCTCATCTCCCGTCGCGAAGCAGGTGAGGGTGGGTGTCGTCTGTCCGGAACCGCGGGCGTCCCAGGTTACAAATTCCCAGCCGGGCTCGAGAATGTAGTCGCGGAAAATTTGGGCGACACCCAGGAAGAACGGCACGCTGGGGTTGCCGTAGCCGCCGGGGTGGGAGTAGATGACGCCTTTGTAGGGGACTTCGGGGCTTGCGGGGAGCCTTATAACGGCAATGGCGGCGCTGCCTTTCGAAGCGTCTTTATAGTCGAGGGGCACCTAATCGTGGGGAACCGGATTGTGAGATCTCGATGTTACGTGAGAGAAGTTAGCAAGGAATTGGATTAGGTGCAAACCTTGAGTCTGGTGCATTGGAACGTGCCGTAGCAGCCCACCCATTCAATTGATTCGGATGGCGTTAGCGTCTCGAATAGAAATGAAGATTCATCGATCGGTGGGTCTTGTCGCTTGTGAAGCTCACGAGCGGCGAGCTCTAATCGTTCGGAATCAACTACGTTATCGGCCCAAGTGGGCACTGCTGCGCAATTTGATACGACAGCGTAGGCCAGTACGGCCAGGCGAAGAGTCGATAAGATCCCCATTGATATTGTACAAGTATACGGCCCTGAGACTACGTTGTAGATTAAATTAAAAGGACGTATATTAGGGGAAGAAAGTTCAGGACTGCAGGCCCCTTAGTCATGAAAGGTGTCGCCGCTGCCGCTAGTTCCAGGTACGGTTCCCGCAGCCCTATATATGTATTTCCGATGACCAGCAAGGTAGCGCGACCGCTGAGATAAACCACCGTCCACATGCCTTCGAATTCGCGCGCGGTTTACCAATCCATCGCCCCTCTAACAGCCAACACGGCTGAATTTCCGCTAACTGTCTACACTTCACACATGCATGCTGCAATCAACCCAGGAACCACCCCAACATTGACACGAAGCCGCGAGAAAATCCCGCCAAGCAGGGCGGGTCCGGACCGCCAAGCGAAATCCCGCCAGTGCGATAGGCAGCGCAAGCGAGATGCCAGCGTGCGGCTGTCGACAGAGTGCGAAAAGTTTGGAAATCAGCAAGGAGATCGCGATTCTTCGATCGCGAAAACGCTGTGGTCGCTCGTTTTACGTAATTAGCCGGTGGATGGGGAATCGCTGCCAAGTGCGCCTCTTTTGCAATGGGTGATCCCGCAAATTGCAGATTGCTGCTGATTCCGATGCTGAAATCCCGCGAACATTCTGATATGCAGGCGGGCTTGTCCCCGATTCGGGTGGATGCCTATCGATAGGTTTAAAGGTTCCGTTGATTCGCTCTAACATCGCAGGTGCGATGCATTGAAGGGTTCGTGATTCGGAACCTTTTACTTTGTAAGTTATTTTTCTAATTGAAATATCGGTTCGAATTCCGATCCTGCGCAAAACATCGGGGCTCGTATGATTTTCGCACCCTGTTGTGATCCTCCGCAACTCTCACAGAGCTCAATTGATCAATGTTGGTTAAATAATCTATTCCTTCAGCCGCACACTTGCAGATTGTTTCCACAACAATTTTTACGTGGAGAATTAGATTTCGCTTGAGATCCGGTTTTATTCAGATTACACAAGCCGGTGTCTCTCCATTAGACGCCATGGCGCCAAGTTTGGGGGGTCTACAGTCTGATCAGGACAAAAAAATGCAGCCTTGCCCGGCTGGTAATTGGGACGAATCCGTGCAATTGAGGCTTTATAATCCATCGGTTTCACAGCGATTATTTGTGAGGTGCGCGGTGGACCTATAAACTGATTGCCACCGCCCTTGGCAAGAGCTTATACTCCAGGATTGATTGCCACTGCCATTCTGACACGGCACTTCCAATGGGCCGTACGATAAAGTTTGTCTATTGACGCCGGAGATCTGTGCGGACACCCATTTGAAATCTACTTCTCCGCCATGGTCCCGATGTGCTCTTTCATTTTCTTCCACTTCCAAAACCTCTCTTCGGGATTAACGAGCTCGTTGTCGTTACGGCTCGCGTTATCGATCTTGCCTTCCGCCATCAGGAACCGAAGATACCAAGCTGGATCCAACCCATGTGTGGCGATTGTCTTCGCTTTGAACGCGGGGAGTTCCAACGACGATATCTCAGCCGCGGGAGCAACGCCACTAGCACTCAACATGTTGGTTATCTCTCGCAGACTGACTAAGTCGCCGGAGAAGTAGAGGTTTTCAGGGAAATCCGCAATGGGGATGCTGGTGATAGCGCTTGCGACAGCTCTCCCTAGATCAACGATCGAGGTGTACGATATGGGGTTGTCGCCCGTCCCCACAAACTCGTATTTCCCCGTCTTCGGGTCGAGTCCGTACCACGGCCCCACTGAGTGTTCGAGGAACAGTCCCGGGAAGACTCGGCAAATTTTGAGATTCTTGCGCTGAGCGACGGCCTCGAAGTGGGCTTTCTTCTTGTCCCATTCTGGATGCTGGAAGTCGTGGAGATAGTGGTCGACGCCGAATTCAGAGGGGAAGTAGAGCTTTACGGACGAGGACGAAGAGACGATGGCGGCCGCCAGCTTGGATTTGAAGCCGTCGTCTCGGGAGGCAATCCTAGCATTGCCAATTGGTCCATAGCTCGTCAGCAAACAGTGATATCAATCGTGGAATCATTTTTGATCGGGCTCGGGTGTATGATGACGATTGACTATTCGGCGCATGTCGAAAATTTAGCCTTCCGATATGTGTACACTTACGTGTTTACGAGCACATCCACGCCGGATAGAGCTTCTACGGCACTTTGGACATCTTCAGTCGCATATTTTCGCACAAGAACACCCCGCTGAATCCATTCGGCAAGTCGAGGTGTATTCGCATCTCGAGTCAGGATTATTATATCCTTATACTTGCTACGCAATTGGGGATCTAGAAGCGCGCTAGAAATATGTCAGCCGTTGTCATTTCGCAGCCGTGAGATACCGCCAGCATACCGAAACAGAGATGCATACATACCTAACTAGTTCCTTTCCTAATGTGCCGGTGCCTCCGGCGACAGCAATCACAGGTAGGCTAGACATCCTTATATAATTATATTGGACTCCAGCAAGCTACAGAATAACTGAAGATTAAATTGAACGAGCACGCGGTCGATGAAGTTGCAGCAGCCTGGGCGCTCTTTTAGCCCACTAGTCTGTAATTTTATATCTTGACATAAAATAATACCGAAATAAACGAATGAAGCGAAGATGTCGGGGTCCGGGCTCGGGTCACAATCACGCGATTGCAAACATATCTCCGTCCGCTGGCGTCTCGGGCCGAAGCCAAGCTCGGATATCGGGATGCCTGGGACCCGGGACGCAACTCAAAAGCTATAAAAGTACAACATTGCACTATAAGAAGGTATCAAGTTCTAGGGTCTGCGAAGAAGGCTATGTACAAGTCGTCAGTAAATCAGAGGTGCTTCTTTATATTTGGAGGCAGCTACTAGGCTGGGGCGCAGCCAGAGAGATATATGTAATTTGGTGGGTTCATTCCGCATGTGATATATCGATAGTCCGATAACTTTGTCTCGCAAGCCAGATGCCAAATGCCAATCCTAGGGCCTGCGAAGGCTCTAGGATTGACATCTGGTTTACGAGACAATCGATAACTGACATCCGAAGATTTTGCTTAATTAATGTACAGATATAATATCAGCAGCTGCAGATGGAGGTGAGCCTTTGTTGTAATATTGGTACTCGAATTAATTTATTACGAACGGATGAAGATGACATCATCCCGCATCTTTCATCGATTGACTGTGAGACATCGAGACTGCATATTTATCTCAATCGAAACACAACCGAAATATAATTGGAATAATACCTGTTGCTGAAGGAACACTGTGACTGATGGTCTGTGATCTGCATTCGAGGTGTTCCAGCTGTCAAAAAACCTGCACAAATTTACACAATCACATACATCCAGGGAGGTATATAAAGGGCGGCGGGAGCCCCCTCCATGGATCCACCCCCCAAGTCTTCTTCTTCTTTCAACCACACTGTAGCAACATCCCAACCTAACCTAACCCTGCAACGTTGCCCTGCGCCCCCTTGGATTTTTTGACAGATCCCGTAGGTTTCGTATGCTTCTAGACCATTTTAAACCAAATATGAAGCAATTCAGCTAACGGATTAACAATGCTATTGTAGACCCTCCCTCTACCAAAGGTATTACATCCACTTGATATTCTACTTGCTACCTCATGTCATACGATAAGCTTGTTGATAACAATTAGAAGATGACTTCGCCAATTGACGGCCATCCGGGTCCACACTGGGCTCTCTTGGGGGCCGAGTTCGTACCGCCACCGCCGCCATCAACGGAAACCCCGCACAGCCGTCTATGCGTGCCAGCCCGGCTGCTCTGGCCGCTCTGGCTGCGGCTTGGGCTGCTCAGGCTGCGGCACGGGCTGCCCAGTTGGCCGCACTACCCGCTAACCAACCATCGACGGCACCGACCTCCGCCCAACCACTCAACGCCTTAAACCCCCCAACCACCTACCGCGTCGCCGCCACCGCCTCGTGGGGTTCACCGACGCCGTGGCGACCTTCTTGACCCACGAAGGCGGGCTAGTCGAGCCCGCGGAAGATGAGGAGGCCGAGGGCCTCAATATGATGATCTTAGGGGGTGTGGCGGCGGCGATTGCAGCGATCGGAGCGTATTGATTCTTTTTTTTTTTTTTTTTTTTTTTTTGTTTTGGGGGGGGGGGGGGTTCTTTTTTTATTTTTCAAAGGAATGAAGTATTCAAGTTTTTAACTAAGAAATCGTAAATAATAAGTAACGTATTCTATTCGGTCACTTAAAGACAACCCATGAAGGCGCATGCAAGCCGTAGGCGATCTTGAAATAGCCACCCGAGTGACAGAAAAAACCGAACAACCCAACTTACCTGGACACTCAGTAATCTAATGGATTTTCAGCTCAGGATCTCAACATTATAATAAAACAAAAAAACACAACAATATCTATAGATCTATACCATTAGAATCTCGAGCTCCAAGAGGAGGAAATTCCTTTGATACTTTGACAAATCGAAAAATACTTTTTATCAACTATTAAAAAACTATATATAGATACCCCGGATTTTGATATGGTACCTCACTTCTCGTTGTTCAGTTATTTTTGTCACCCGGGTGATGGTGTAGAATAGGAGCCCTCATCAGCCCTTGCTAGGAAATCGATTCGAATACGGGTGTATGGACGTAAAGCACGAAGGCTTCTCAACTACTTGTTCTATTTTTCCGGTTTACTGCCCCGGAATGTTCCCACAATTCTTACTATATAGTGAACGATCTCGATATACAGCACCTATTTGAACTGTCTGGGTTCGGAATCGCACTTGGTATACTAGTCGCTGCTTTTATGTACTCCTCTGTGATCGGTTCAACAGACTATAAACAGGAATAAAGGTGCAATAGACGACAGACTGAAGTCAATATAAGGAAAGACGACGATCTTGCCAGACAGTAAATGCGGAAAAAATATAACGTAAGCTTTGTCCAACTAGACACCAAATGCCTTTTCAATGTATAATTTGTCTTCGTCTCGTAGATCGGACACACGAGGCCCAAGCACGCGTCAGCGCATTTGCTCCAAGAACCAAGTCATATCAGAATCGAATGATCCGTAAAAAGATGGCAGTTAACTCGCTAATAAAATTTTGCTTTATAGTTCATAGTCTCAAGGAATCAAGTCCCCATAGACAAATATAGGGCTTTATGGCCGACTGATCTTTCCATCTTTAGATCGAAACGATCATATGCATATGTATGAATTTTTCTAGTTCTCCCCCCAACGGTTCCTACACGCATCGACCCAGCTCCAAAGTGCTTCTTCTCTAGGGGGAAAGTTGACATCACCGAATGATCTTCGGAAGTCAGCTTTAGAGGTGACGTCGACTCTAGGGGAAATTTTAGATCGTTTCGGGGCTTCGCAAGGTGCAATTTTTAGATAAACTGGATCTGAATAAACCTGCGGCCTGCCTGTCGGAAAAATTGCAACGCCTTGGAGCTTAGATACTCCACAAGTAGAGCGCGCCCTCTGCCTCCTAGCGAAATCTTGAACTATCTTCGAATATTCCTCTAGGACCTTCTCATCGGACAAGACGGAAACCGCCGGGACTTCTGTCATAGAGGTTTTCGAGAAAGTTTTCCATAGATCCTCTGGCGCCACGGCGTCCAAAGCATCTGATAAGTACTGGTCGAAAAGTCCGCCGCCGCCGCCGAGGTGGTCACAGCGGCGATCTTCGATATATAAGGTTTTCAGTGACTCTGGTAGAGCAAAATTTGTCTGCATAAAGTGAGTTGTTAGTGGCTACAACGACAAATCCAATAGTCTCCAATGTTCGATAATTGAAACCTACCAGACCACAGGCCAGAACGCCGACCGATAACACCAGCTCTTCCAATTTTGTCCATCCTCTAAAGTTTGTCACGGAGATCTTCTCCCGCCTGCCTGTATCACGACGTACCCATCTGGATTTGGCGAATAGATTTGCACTATCCGTCCACAAAAACAGGCTTCGTAAAGTCTCCCGGTGCCTGTCGAGACAAAGGTAGTCGAGAGGTCGCTCAACGGTACCACGAATCCGGAGACTGAGTGCGATCAAAGATCTCGGTAGCCCAAGAAGTAATTCCTCGAGCTTCGTGATGCACGGCCAGCGGTCGGACAGCTGCAAATATCTCAAGCTGACAAGCTGATCTGCGATGCTGTGGATAGTGTCGCAGACGTCTGGACAATCTGTGAGGCTTAATATTTCTAGAGTCTCGAGTCTTAAGAATTTCAGGCCCCCGTAGACTCCCATCGAGTCCGTGGTCTCGTTGCAATCGAACCACCGGAACTGCAAGACCTTGAGATTGAGCTGTTTTGGCCAGTCGATGTTGCGCAGGGGGAAATATGTTTCACTCGCACCCAAGGCTTCCAATATGGCGATAGCATCTCTCATGGAGCTGAGGAGCTGACATTTTTCGAAAATACCAGGGTCCGGACAGCCTGATAGATTTTCGGAGTTGAAGTGACAGAAGTTCACTCGTAGAGAGTCTAAGGATTGTGAGTTTAGTTGAACGAGCTGCCAGAGGATTGAAAGATCCATGAGCGAGAAACACCAGCTGTGATTTGGCCATCGGATTTTAAAGGTTAGTTCTTGAGATCGTTAAGCCTTAACGCAGCCTTTCGGAAATCTTCGTTCAGCAGAAGGCTGCTAGTTATCGGAACTGTTAGACTTTCGAGTCGTGGGAACGACTGGATCAGATCCACCATAGCATTTGTATGCGACGATAAGATACGGTGAGAGGGAATCCTGGTTCCGATGAAGCAAGTTAGTTTTCTTGTTACTTAAAACGCTTGCAGTCCCAAGACTACTGATGTGATAATTGATATCGATAATATCGCGAGGATACTTACCGGAGAGCGGTAACCCTGTTGAGACAGCAGCTTCTGTGTTCCGACAGCTTCTCGAACAGATCTTCAAAGCTCACATGATTCGCCCCATGGCTATTATCGCGAGAGCGAACAAAATCGATCTTTCGGACTATATTTTCATGCCTTTGGTGCCCATTAAGAAGTGCTTTCACCATGTAAGGTGAATCATTCATGTCGAAGCCATTCAAGTCGATAATTAAATTGTCGTAAAAATATCTGACTGCAGCTTCGCGCATAACGGAAGACGTCAGGCATATATTTGAGAGAGTTGGCCGATCAAGCTAGTTAGTATAACATGGCATAGGATTAGTTAGTTATGCTACCTGGTTATAGCAGGCCTGGACAAAGAGCACTCACGTAGCTCATCACCATTTGGAGAACCTCGACTGGAAAATCGGCAAGGTTTCGGGCCGTCGACATCGTATCAGCTGGCGTTGCCGTCGCCATCTTATCGGAAACAAGTTGAGATGATGTGATACTGGCGAATCCCGGAATGCAGTTATGCTCCAAGCCCGACTTCCGCACTTTCGTCCAGCGTAGCAGTCGGTATTCGGGTTGTCAGGTGAGTTAATACACGCCGCTTGAGTCCGCGCGTAAGATCCTGTCTATAGATGTGGAGTATATGTAGAATATATGTCGAAGGCTGTGATAGCGACAGTACTAGCTTATAGCGTCGGCTTTGTCCAAAGATGCTGGCTCGACTCGATTCGAGATGCGGATTTTTTTTTTTACGGGCGGAAAAGACAGTTGTAAAGTGCATGAACTCCTAGCCCACGAAACAAGGAGAGGCAGGTGAATTTATAATATGTGTATGGAGCTAATATTTGAATCGACCAACTGGCAACTGTGAAGAGCGGATTACGGTTTACATTGACACATCGACATGTTCAGCGAGCTGGACGCTGGCTAAATTCGGCTACGGTGTTTTCTCTTCGGAAAAGATAGAATATACACTTCTAAGCTATATAGGTTCGAATGTGAAGGTTTTCATCGTTATGAAAGGGGTCAAGAAACAACATTCAACAAATAATCCTAAATATAGCGAGAACGCCATTGATAGATACGCTACAGTCATCACAGTGGCAAGAAATACAAGATGCTGTTGATGATACAGAAGTTCTGAACGACGAAACTTGTTAGTAAGTGAAAAGGCCAGTGCAGTGTAGTAAATTACAGGTCGTGTAGCTAAGCTCCGACCCTACCGGCCCAAAGCTATACACAAGTTAGGGCATAGCGGTAAACATAAAGACAAAGAGCACGTTTACCATATGTATGGCATGTTTACGTGGTTTCAGGACAGATGAAAGGGCTCATATATATATTGGCTTGTTTAAGCCCCCCCCCCTGACCTTAAAGGTTAACTCTTATCTCGCGAAGCCAGACCGCCGTCCTTTTGGCCTGCGAAGTAACTCAAGTAAGCGTACATCTGCAAAATATGCATTTAACATCGCACAAAGGAGCGCTCGACCGGCTCTTTCAGTAAGTTATGCACTGATAGATTCCCTTCAATCTTGCAGCTGAGTTTACTTAGCGCGAAAAAGCGATTATAATTTAGTTATGCACAGATAATAATTCCAACTTAAACTTCTGATATCATCAAATTGAAGAGTACAAGAAACATGAGGATTAGCAAAATATGTTGGTAAAGAGTGAAGGCTAGACAGTTGCTGAGGTTTAATATCCAGCAAGCCTGTCCTGCTTTTATCGAAATCAGACATCGTGAGCTGGGATATTCCTCCCCAATCTTGAGTGGCCGATTTTTCTCGAAGAGACTCGAGTAGAGATTTGTCTCATAACCCAAAGTACGGTAGCCTGGCTCGCGAGACATAGTAGAGATACTCAGCAGAAACTAAAAACTCCGCATTCAATCGAATCCGCTTTCGTGTCGCTGGCTGCGCAACAATCTTTGAAGCACTTGTTCATTGCGTGATCTGACTTCCAGCATTTCCAATTATCCTCGGTGCTATAGTACTGGTACCCGCATTTCTTCCCACATTTGTATGTTGGGTATGTTGGAGTTATACCCCCCGGAATTTTATCCGTGCAGTAGTAGCAATGGTCGGCAAGCGTTCCGCCTACTGCTAGTAGAGCAGCATAAGTTTGAAGAATCGAGATTCTCATGGTATCGATGGAATGTTACCGCCGTTCTGAATACGGTCAATAATGAAGTTATAGTTCTCGGGAATTGGATTTATACGAGCTAGTATCTTACTAAATAATTGTTCAGATAGAACTTCGAAGGACGTGAAAGTGTCGTGGTTTATGAGCTTAACGGAGGCGTAAGTTGTACAGCTTTGCTTGAGTTGATCTAGTGCGCTGAAGACCACAGAAAGCAAGGGTTTTTATAACCACCTTCACCGACGGTGATTCAGAATCAATCACACGAGTAAGGAGGCTACGGATCGCCATCATGACGGTGCTGACTGTACAGCCGTCTGTTGATCCTGATCGTTCCTTTATTTCCGTAACTTCATGACTTTGCCAACCTCCACGTGATCTCTGCATTTGAATCAGTATGACAAATATTCATGTAACACAGATACATCAACTTCCGCTAGACGAAGGCGGAGTGAAGATTAGGCTACGAAAGATTGATGATGCCGTTATATAACGTTATTCTTGCAGAGCTCGCTGTTCCTCGCCACCATCCAAGCAACACAATTTCATCCCAAAAAACAACATCATGACCCCGTCAAGGGTTGAGACCGAACTCGCCTTCATGACACCCCATGCTTATTAGTATCCGTAGAGCAACCCGGCCCCTGAAAACAAGGCCATATCATGGACTAAAGTGTGCAATATTGAAGCTAACTCGGATGCCTTGCATATGCCGCTGAGGTATACAAGTTGTGGCAAATTGATTCGAAGGAACCCCGCGAGCCGGTACGTCATAGAAGCGCGGCATGCATGGCTCCAAGCCTCAAGCTAACATAATCGCCCCCGAAGCCAAGGCCGACCATTCAGGGCCCTTTACCTATATTTCGCGGCGTGTACGCGGAGGCAGTGGTGCTGACAGAACGGCTATCAAATTAAATATTATGGTAGAAAGCAATACTAAGCTTGTAACTCCGTTGTACTTTCATATTCAATAACGTATTTGAACAGTAAACCTAGTCATTCTCGCCTTGCACCGGTTTGTTTGCAGGGGCTCTGGCCAAGTCACAGGATGTCAACAGCCCGAAGATTTCTCCAACTGTCCAAATTTCGGGTTTCATTGCATTTTAAGTATCTCTGGATTCAATAGAAGCGATACATTCTTAAGACCCAATATTGCATAAAGCAAAAAAATTCTAAGAGGATATGAGACTTCAGAAACCAATATTATTCATGGTAACTCTACGGGCCTTAAGGGGATATTTCAAGGTGAACACCAAATGAAATTCTTCTTAAATCTATTTCTTTCACCGTGCTGTAGCTGATACTGTCAGTGACATCCGTAGGACACTGCATTCAAAAAATAAAGTAAAATAATATAATATAAAAGAAAGGAAGAAACAATCTAGTTGCTCTTTTTCTCATCTTCACGGCTTCTAGAGAACTTAAACTAACCGAAGGTAAAGTATACAACCAAGATGCATTACGCGGCCAGACTTAGTCAAAGGCAGAACAGTTCCAATATGAGTATATCCGCATAATAGTTACTGAATTACGAAGATTCCAGCAGTGCTACGGTATTAACCGAGGGCCAAGCGTGTATCCACGTTAAGTTTCCTTTGTCTGCCGTAGTTCCTCGAGTATTTCATTTCGAAAAACATGTTCGAACGGAAGTCTGGGGTATTTCATGCGCCGATTAATTAACTACTGCAAACTTTATTGGACACAGAGCTGGTGCAGACTCGATAGCTACTTCTATAGATCCAGCCTAACCATGGGAAGTTTACGGATCCGGTAGGCTAAGTGCCTCAAGTGTCTTAGAAATATTTGCTATCGGTGACTTCTGCTTTGTTTCAGAAACGGCAGTACGCCCAGTTTAAGCTACTACCTGCTCGAAAGAGCATGGAGGCGGGTACAGCCATACGGTTGAATCAAGTTCTTCAGACACGCTGCCTTCGATAACAACTAAAGCCTATCTTCATGATTATACATACCTTCATGGATAGCATAGGAGTAGACTCACTCGATGTGCAGGTTCACTATGATCAGCCTACAAGTTAGTTTACATCTTGAATTTGCGCTAGGATTTATTCGACCTTCGACGTAGCGGATGCGTTGACAGCGGTTGTCCTGGCCTGGCAGCTAGCCCACAACAGTCATCTACCAGCACCCTCCATCCTAATTGGCTCCCCGAATAAGTATATTTAGCGGGACAATCCTCAAATGCCAGCAGAACGACTACGCCTCATGAGCCCCAGAATCCTAGGTACGCAGGTCGCCTTGAGGCCATCTCGTGATCATTAACCTCATCGAGATGAGAGAGGGGTTTCAAGCTGACGCAACGATGAGCATGTGCCCACCTGGACACACGTCGACAACGTCAACAGGACCTACGCCCGGACACTTCCCCTCGTCCTGCCACGGGGGACCTCCCCCTCACGATATCCAGCTACCTGCAATGCATCTGTCGTGCAGCACGGTCTCTTCCTAGGTTCCAGCGTCTCGGGACGTCGACGTCCGCCCGCCTGCATGCGTGTCTAAGTCTGCCATGCATGTGTTAGCTACCTAACGTAGCTAACCACGCTTCGAGCACGCAACTGAGCTGTTCCTCCTCCACCCAGAGCTCGAGCGCTCCACGCACCGACAGCGATAGCTAGGAGAGTTCCGACGAACGCCAACTCGACGATAAGGCGGGGCCGCAACCGACGACATTTTTTTCAACGTGCAAGGCGATGAGGCTGGTCGATTGGCTGGCGGGCCTGGCTCACGGTGCCGAAGCTAGCAGAGCTTAGGTAGCTGCGAGCTGTTTTCCTACGCGAAGTGACGTGTCTGCACTGTTGAGTTGTTCGCGGACAAGCGACAGGTAGGCGGAGCCTGGCGCCCCGACCTGGACACCGACGGCCAATTACTCTCCGGCAGCTGTTTGCTGCCCATGAGCTCATAGACCTCCGCAGTGTAGGATCCATCACGCCCCCAGGCGCGGATAGATTGCTGTTGGTAGCTGCTTTCTCCGAGGCTCCTCCCCTGAATGCGACACCACAACGGGGAGCCGGACCCTGGCACCCGGGTGACAATAAAAAGTAAACAACGCAACAACGCAAATTAGCGACAACAGGGGGGGTACATGCAAAAGTATCTACATAGACGCCTAATAATGCGTCATCTTGCCATCGACGTCTATGACAGCCTGTAGCCTGGCTGGCATGCTATCTACCCACTTGTTGATGGTCTCCTGCTTGAGGCTGTCCCAGCCCTGTATCACCAGCTCCCTGGTGGACTCTGTATCCCAGTGTGGTGCCTGCCTTGTGTAGGACTTTGGCAATTGCCAGGCATTCTCAATAGGTGACAGGTCAGGACTCTGGCTACAATTGAAATAGTGCCTAAGGCCATGGTCCTGCTTCCACCTTGCTGCCTCACTATAGTGCCCTGTGCCATGCCCACTATCATTGTCCTCCTCCAGCACAAAGTCCTGCCCTGCCTCCTCTAGCCAGGGCAGAACCACTGGCTCTAGTATCTGCTGCACATACACTGTATTGGACATCTTGCCATTGGTGTTGGTAGTGCTATAGAACACTGGCTCACTCTTGAAATCATGCCCAATGGCTGCCCACATGTGTAGCCTGGCATAGTCCTCCTTGGGATTGCGCTTCCAGTGCATGCACTGGGGCAAGTGCCTCTCTCCTGGCTTGCGCCAGATCCTGACTTTGTCCTCTGAGCCAAAGCCAAAGTGTGTCTCATCAGAAAACCTGACATGGTGCCAATCTTTGGCCTCTGGGTACCTGTCCAGCATAAGCCTGGCATAGGCCAGCCTGCGCTCACAGGCAGCTGGGGTAAGGTAGTTGGCCTCACAGGCAATGCAATTGGTGTAGTTGATCTTGTGCATATAGCGCACAATAGTGCGCCTGCTCACAGGCACGCCCATTTCAAAGGCCAGGGCCTCATGGGACATTGTCCTGGCGTCCCAGCCTGTTGTCTGGAAGATCTGGTCTTGCAGGGCAAGCTGTGAGGGCGTGACTATAGGCGGCCTGCCTCTGAACTCTTCAACAATAGCATGGCGCCTGGTTGTTGTGCTATTGAGTGCCTTGTTGATTGTCCTTGTGCTTCTGCCATAGAACTCAGCAAGATCTCTTTGTGTGCATGGTAGCTGCTTGGCCTTGCAGAAGCTATAGATTGCTTGTATACCAGCCTTCTGGGGCGTCGTCAATTGCTGTGTGTGCTGCTCCTTCTTGATCCTGATTATTGCTGACATCCTGATTATGATCCTGATTATGGTCGCGATCTTGATTATGCATATACATGTACTTTTGTTGGTGTTTATGCTCAGGAGGCATAATGCGTTGTTGCGTTGTTTACTTTTTTTTGTCACCCGGGTGCCTGGATGCATGAAAGCCGCTCAAACCATCCCGCATTGCAGCTCATCGCAGCTCGGGCACTTTAGTGGGCACTTGCGGCGTTACAATTCACTCGAATCACACAATGTGAGAGCTGCTGGTGCTATAGCTCCACTGTTACCAATTTCCGGAGCCCATTTGATATTAATCTGTCACTCGCGAAAAAGAGGATGACACGCGCAAATTAATGAAGCGCGCGGTCTTGTCTGGGCGACGACGCAGAATACGAGCGAGCTGGGAATTGACCGTGACGGATGCGGATGGACATGGGGTACCGCCGAAAATAGGACCTCGCTATGCGCTTCGCTCGAGTCCGAGCCTAGACAATGGCCACGGTGCCCATCGCCGGATATAGAGAGGTTTGCATAGGCAGGTCTGTTCGCAACATGTGAACCGACACGCGGTTGCATGGAAATGGGCGCACGGATGGGCATTTCATTGCTTCTGGAAGCAATATCCAGCGTTCCTTTCCAAGCGTTGCCGATGACGAACGATAGATAGCCCGAATCCGTTCTGTTGGGACGCAGTTGTATTGGCGGCTCTGGCGATGCACTGACGTTTAAAATTGGCCTCGCTGAAATTGAGTGCCCTTGACGAAACTCTTTCAATGTCCCACGCGCCGGCTCAACAGCAAGATCGCGACCGGCTGATGATCAGTAAACGAACTGGCGCTAAGTTAAAAATACACGGACAGCGAACAGAAAGTGGGTTCAATACAGCGTCCCCGAGACTAGGTTCAATATTGTGGGAGTTTAACATCTTAATTGCATGGTGTTAAAACTCGTGGTCATGGATGGATGGTCCGGTTCCGCGTTCCTGGAAAGGGCCGACCCACTATATCCCTTCAGCTGGCAAAAGTGCTGGTCGGGCGAGAACGTCTCAGCTCCGACAAGAAGCCTCTCACGACGGAACAAGCTAATACCATCCCCGAGTCGGGTAGTTACCGCAAGAAATGAACGGCAGACGCTGAGTCGTTTTCTAACATTCTTTGGTGAGGACGGTTGAGAAAGACCAACTGACGATACGATCACCGCTGCATACCACGGATTCGGCAGAGGGTTTCATTGCATTCCAAGGTTTTGAGAGCTGTATGGGAGCCCCGAGACTAGTATGGGAGTTGCTCTTCTTGATCCTTTTCTGGCAACCCGGAGTCTCGGGACTGCAGGACGCGGTGCGACGACGGGTGTGCACTATCATTTCTCCTCGCCACCCGAGCTAATGCAGGTACGAAATTGAATGTGCCTGTCTCCTCGAAGCTGACTGACTCGAGAGCAGGGGTAGGTGCAAGTTGCGATGTGACGGTCATCACAAAGGGCGAACACCCCAGCAACGCCCCTTTCTCCCATTCATTACCGCTTCGGTTCCCCGGGCGCCGTAGATGAGCGCAAAATACGAACGAGTAGCTACATAGGAGAGGCTGGGATGGTGATATTCCTTGCATCGTGAAAAAGCATGGCATCAAGGCTAGCTACGGGTTTTAGACAAGTCATTCGTTCTTTTAATTTGGAAAAGAAAAAGAAGGGTCTTGTGCTAGCAGGAAAATCGCTCGTTGCGACCATCCATGACCGCGACTCAAGCGCGAAACTCTGTTGGGGAGAACCTCAGAAATGAGAGATTCCGTATTGAGGGCTCCAGACCAACTTTGATGCCCCGAGTGGAGCAGGCAGCCGAGATCGAGATACCCCCGGCAAGGATCCAAACCGGGGAACCGTCGCGGCGCCGGAAATATTTCACTCTGAAACGTGATGTCTCGGATTTCCAGAAGAGCAGTACGATTGCCCCTGTGCCGCCTGACAGTGCAGAAGATGGAAAGTTACACTGAAAGTGACTAACTGCATTGGTCGACTGTGAATTCAAAATGGGCTAGCTGTACGATGACGAGAGACTCTAACACTTTTTCGGCAGTGTGGTTTTTTCCGCGGGCTGTGCAGCCATCGTCTTGATGAGAATATTCATCCTGCATGAAGTGAGCGTTGATGCAGACAGAAAAATAAAACGTGACGGCGCCGGGGATATCGATAAACGAAAAAGCGTGATTTCGATGTGCATTAAATCGACGATGCATTGCATTGCATTGCGCTTAACTCGTTGAGAGGACAATGCCACCTTCATCGCGCGGGTTGGAGGCCGGTTGCTCGCTCGCGGCAGGCGGAAGCTGCCCGACATTTCTCTCTTCTCGTTAGCCTGTCTAGTTCAAGAGAAAGGATCGGTGTAAGTGTGATATTATGGCTGTCACCTCTCTGTTTTGTTGGCTAACTGGCTTTACAAGTATGGAGATATAATGCTTTTTTGACATTGAAGGATGTGAAAGGTTGGTGTTTCCGTATCCACCGGAGCCTACCCAGGCCTTTGCGATCTGGGAAGGGTATAAAGTCCCCTACTAATGAGCGATTTTCACTGTAAAACAGTTTCGAGTGAATTCGGATTCCAAAGATCGTCTCGAGACTGTCGTCGTCACACTCAGCTAGACACGGCGCGTGTGTCCTGTTTGAATGGCAAACGTAGCATCTGCGACACGCCGGCGACTAGGTATCGCTCATCTCATCTCATCGATCGAGATTGCATGCCTACCTGCATGCTCCCCCACGCCCGCATGAGTCGACAAGGGCCATCTCAGAGACAGCGAGATGATGTGTACGATGACTTCACGCCTCCAACGGCCATCACACGCGAGATTGAGCCAGTGGTACCGACGTATCGCGGCAACTTTTTTCGCCCTCATCCATGAACGTTTGTGCGGGATGGAGGGGACACAAATATGCAATGCCGCCCTTCTCATTGACCCAATGGGGAGTTTTTGCTCAGTGAAACTGCCAGAAACCGTAACTGAATGGAGAACGGGCTGTGCTAAGCGAGTTTCCCATGGCTTTTTCAGGAAGAAGCAAAGCGGCAGTCGTGCTGGAAGCAGAGCGCGCAGTGACGAGAAACAGAAAAATCGGTGCGGCGCGGCTTCGAATCGCCAAATATATCTCGTCTTTCGAAGGACAAGACGGCAAAAAGAAGCGAATGTGCGGCGACACTTCTGCTAACGGCCGGGTTTAACGACACATCTAGACGACGTCGTCACGCCGGTGGACGTGACAAACGGTGCAGGCGTGCATATGTTTGTATCAGGTGTGCTGCATGATTCGGACCGTTTGCAAGTTGAGGCTGCAAGCAAACAGCTTTGATTCGATCGGGATGCCGAACGTCGAGGGCTAAGTCTGCGAGCTGGAATAACGTCTGTCCGATATCAATCCGACACCGAGCTTGAGACACATACACGCGCACACACACGTACACACGAGGCGCGAATCGATGCGATGCGATGCGATGCATCGATAGGCTTCTGGAATTCCCTGCAGTATGATGTGATCTGATGCCTGGAGGCTTTGAAATTTTTGCCTCAAACCGCGGACACTTTCGAAAAGACGACCGCTACGACGTTGGCATGTAGCCTTCCCCGACTTGGTGTTGGTGTTTGTGCAATGGGAGGGTACCTACTTGGCTGTGCTCACACGCGTCTGTGTCCGCGCCCGCGGGGAAAGAAGCCCGCCCGAGCATGCCGGTGTGCCGTCCGACGATCAAATGCGCCGATGCACTTTGCCGGGCGGGGCCTAGCAAACGGGATATCGATTTTGACGTTCACGCGGCCATCTTCATCCATTTTGATCTTGTGCAAGCCGAACGGCGTGCATGGTTGGTCGCAGTCGGCCAGCCTGGTTGTATCTATCTGCGGACGGCGCGGGAGCATGCAGAAGATAACAAGCCGTGCGAGAGAAAGGCTTTGAAAGCAGAGTGTTTTCATTCATTTCATTCACGGCCGCATCGCCGAATGAAGGCGAGCTTGAAGGAGAGAAGCAAGCGACAGGCAAGCAAGCAAGCAGCAAACGACGAAATGCCAGAGTTGGAGGTAAACTCCGGACGATGGAACCGTTCCCCTGGGAGGGAAAGAATGGTTGGAAAAAGCAAGCGCGGTCTTCTGGAACGGCGCACAGAAGGATACCCTTGTTCGCACAAGGCTGGTTGAAGTCCACCACTCTCTCTGGTCAGGGGCATGGGGGATCTCCCTCGTTTTCGCAAAATCGAATCAGTCGGCCGGCCATCCTTCAGGAACCAGCAAAGGATGCAAAGGCTCTGTCTCTGGCGTTTTCCTCGCCTCCCATGTGGCATTTGCAGCCAACCGGGGGAGCTGCGTGTGTCTGGAGAAGAGCAGGTCAAAGTGCAGTTGGGCGGCCCCTTTGATTGCCGGAACATTTCCGTTTCACCCCTGCCCGGATGGATGAGCTGTGCCTGGGCAAGGCCGTCCTTTCAGTCTGGTTGTTCTTTGTCCCTGGGCTGGGCGGAAATGGGAAGCAAAGTGCCGTTCGGACGTTGAGGTCCAGACGGTATTAGCTGGCTAATTTGGAGATCCATCACACATTCGAGCACACACACGCACACACAGCAGGAAAGAACAGGCTTGCCTCTTCGCATTGCTTTTGCGGCCGGGCTTTCTTTTTTTTTTTTCGGGCGGTTGCTTTTTCGGTGTTCCGGCCGATGGGATTTTGATTGATGATGATTCTTTCTTTCTTGCCTGCCCTCTCTCGAGTAACCGGCGCCTTGGGTTCGTGCTAATTGTCTGGATGCAGAGAGCCTCAGCGCAGGACCGCCACATGCAGCCTTTTGCGTCCGCAGCTGCTCCCCTTTCCTGGCCGCCGGAGAGATATCGAATAATATATAACACCCATTCCACCTCCTTCCAATATCTCTCCATTCCAACAGCATTCCCTTGCATCAACATCTCAAGATACAATCATCTCTGCATCCCTCTCTGCCAACTTTGCAGACTCATTCGGATCGACGATTCCTCTTCCTAAGGCTCTCTCGCACGAAGGATCCCCCACCCGATCTCGAAGGATTTTTTTGGTATATATTTCAGAGCAGCCGTACTCTTTTTTTTTGGTCTACTGTTTTTTCCAGTACTTAAATTTCCCAAACCCGAACGACCGCCCACGACCGCTTGCCTAATCCGACAGCCACGCGCAACTCCTCATCTATACTTCAATCAATATCCACATTTTCTCCAACAACCTCTTACAAAATGCCCGGCACAATCTCTCAAAGCTCTTTCACCCACTGCCACCACAGCTTCAAAATCATCAAGAGCGATACCACCGCTGTGATGTGGACTTGCGGCATGTGCCACTCCGAGCCACACTGGTTCATCTTCGAGTGCGCCCACTGCAAGCTGAAGACTTGCCGGACCTGCACCCACGGCCTATAAAGATTGACCTGGGCGAACTGATATCGGGATTGGAAGAAGAGGACGACGAACGACGGATGAACTTCGAACCATCTTGAGTCACCGAATCCTGAACCGAAGGGCTGTGCAGAGCGAACCCTGCATGAAACAAAATAAAACAATTCGGCCGCCGTTGCGATCCCGAGGCGAGCGACCCATCGATGCAGTCAGCGTTATTAGTCCGAAGCTAGGATTGCAAACCGTGCGTCTGCGTCATCTCTATCGGACTCACCGCTGCCTCTCTGTTTCCATGCAACGCAGCCTATCACGACAAGCTCCCCAAGACAATTATCGTCGTCTATTCCGCCTTCCTTTTGTCAGCTTGTGCAACAGCCTCGCGTTCAACTGGCTTGACCGCGAGTAGCTGTACAACTCCACTCCTACCGCCGGTTGGATCCTGCTTACGACCACGAGACACTCTGTACGATTACGGACCGGTCGATTTCTACTTTCTGTATATGCTTTCTATCGTTTTGCCGTCCTTCCGCCTCATACATCTTCACATGCGATTTATCTCTTCTCAGCCACTTCGTCGGAAATCTTCTCCGTATTTTGATCACTCATCGGGACGGCGCACTGTTTTTCCAGCGACAATTTTATACCCCAAAAGCCAGCAAGCAAAGCCAGCAAGCGGTCTTTTCTCTCGTTTCGACAAGCTAATACGCCTAATATCCTAATTGCTGCGTTTCGTCTTCTCTCTCCGCGCCTCTCTCTTCTCATTCGTTTTCCCATTCTCAGATACCAGTTTTCTTTCTCCATACATCTTCTATTACTTATACCACATATATCGTTCAGCGCAAGCTACGGGATGAATTTTGATTAGGAAAAGTCGGCTGTCTCCTTTCGTCACACTCGCAACTTGAGCTTCTGTATCATTACATCCTAGTATTTCTAGAGAGGAATTTTGCTTTATTTTAGTCAGATATTATTTGCTACAGTTCACTTCGAAGTGTATTTTTATATATATATCTTTATGTGCATTGCTTGTCGAGCTTGTTATCCTTTTTGAAGCAGCATGATACCCCAAAGCTGATTCGGACTTGTCGTTTTCTTTGCTTTCTCTGATATATATTGTAATTAGACTGGAAAAAAATATCGCACAAAAAAATTTAAAGCTTCGCTTCAGACTTTTGGTTCATCATCTAATATACCCGGGAATATGAGCCCGCTTAGTTTAATTGCGATGAGGATATTTTGCTAAAGTCACTGGCTAATATATGGTGTAAACAGGGCGTCTAGCAAAAGTGCCTGACCGGAACGATGCAAGGACCTAAACATGCATGCCGCATACTTGCACGAGAATATCGAGTGCGGCTCGCGAGCGTTCGAACAGGACCGGCGTACTCGCCTTGCAGTCGCTAGGGTCTGTCAATGGTGAGACCAGCCCTGATTACTCGCATCTTACCGATCTCAAGTAATAGCTGACGAAGACGCTCAGGTAAAACAGTTGCTCATCCGCTGCGATCAAGCTTCAAAGCCATCGCCACCATCATAACTACGGTGGGACATGACAGCTGGGCCGATATGCCGCGCATCTTATGCATATGTCCCTAAGGCTTAACCTGCCCGCGATCGCACTTGATCCCTCGGCTAGTGCCCCGAAGTCGACGCGAATTCTCCACATTGAATGTGCCCACGGCAAGCCTGCTGTTTTCCTTATCGTTACGAGATGTGGGACTCGTGCACGGAAAGCTCGGCTCCACGACAGGCCACCTGCGACGCAATGCAGCTGTACCACGAGTAAGGAAGGCTAGGTCTTGGGCATGTAGCTGGCTGCGAGCTGTATTATGCGATGCATGCGATGAGATGCGATGGGACGGCATGAAGGCGGGACAGGGCTGAGTGCTCCATGTGCATGTGAGAACGCATGCGATTGCTCCGGCCTGCTGGGCCGTCGACGGATGTCTGTTGAATTGATCCCGGCAGTTAGCTGAACGTATCCCGCCAAGACGCCGAGTGCGTGCGTATTTGCATGCTTCTTGGGGATGGTAACATAATGGTGATATGTATGGGTGGGCTTCGAGATGCAGATGGCGGGGCAGCTGTTCTGGCGAAGATGGAAGTGGCGGTTGCTGGAAACGGAAGGTTTGGCGGTTTGCAGTTTTTTACAGGCCCGAAGCTAAATTTCTTTCACCGCAGCGGCTCTTTCAGAGGCCGCCCAGCTTCTTCACACTCTTTTCTACCGGACGATGGACGAGATGCCCGGCATATCGCTGCCCATCTTGCCCTTCTTCGCCGTCTCCAATCTCTCCGCACCGTCGCCTGTCTGCCGATGAAGTGCATGCCGTCGCTTCAAATGATCCTGCGAGATCAATCGCCACCATCACTACTGCCATCCGAGTGACTGCTGTCTACGGAATCCTCTCACTGCGCTCTACTGCAACTGCATCGATAAGTGCACAATGCGTCGCGTCCAGATATTTTCCGGCTCGTCTAACCCGGCCCTCTGCGATGCCATCTGCGAGCGGCTGGGCCGGGCTCCGTCGAATTGCGAGCTGAAGAAATTCTCCAACGGCGAGACCAGCGTGCAGGTTGGTA
The DNA here is from genome assembly GCA_020064725.1 of Drechslerella dactyloides. Lineage (NCBI taxonomy): Eukaryota > Fungi > Ascomycota > Orbiliomycetes > Orbiliales > Orbiliaceae > Drechslerella > Drechslerella dactyloides. The sequence goes on from JAGTWJ010000001.1 coordinate 3,858,319, forward strand.
CGGAGCCCGACCATTCTATCCGTTTGCGATACAAGAAAATACCTCGTACATCGAGGCTGCCAATTCGCATGACCAATTATGGCTAACGGTGTGCAGGCTGCTCAATCCGAGATCAGGATGTGTTCATCGTCCAGGGCGGAGGCGCAAAGTATGCCGGACACTCCCGCTGACCGCCGTTAGAAGCACAGAAGAGAAAGAGTGCAAGTAACGCTGACCACGAGCAAATCTCTTGCGTGGTGTCTGTGTCGCACAGGGTCAACGACGCCATCATGGAGACCTTGATCATGATCTCCGCCTGCAAGGGCGGCTCCGCGAACAAAGTCACCGGTATGGACACCCTCCACCGCGTCATTTTCTCAGCCTTATGAAATTGGGGATGAGAGGGCGTCGCTGATGGCTGTACGTGCTATAAATAGCTGTGCTACCATACTTTCCGTACTCGAAACAGTCCAAGAAGAAGTCTCATAGGGGAGCAATCACCGCAAGAAGTATGCTGGTCCCCCGTACGCATCGATAGATCTACGATGATGACGGCGAGGCTGACGGGTTACAGTGCTGGCAAATTTGTTGACTGTTGCTGGTGTGGATCATGTTATCACGGTGGACTTGCACGTAAGCCGCGTCGCACGTAAGATCTTGTGCAACCTGTCAAATCACTGACGGACAACCCGCTGCAGGCATCGCAAATGAAGGGATTCTTCTCAAGGCCAGTGGACAACCTGTCCGCGGAACCCATATTCGCCAAGTGGATCAGGCAGAACGTACCAAATTGGCGGGAGGCCGTCGTTGTTTCAAAGAATCCCGGTGGGACGAAGAGGTAACAACTTGACAGAGTGACTCTAACGCTGGATCCTGGTTATCTCTGACTCGTCTGTCGCACAGAGTGACGTCGCTTGCTGACGCCCTAAAACTGAACTTTGCTCTCATCACGACTGACAAGCGACGGGCGATCCACGACTCTGCCTTGCAGTCTCGCCGCCATTCTCCCGTGCAGTCTGAGCACGGGGGCGGGCACATGAACGGTGTTCCAGTTGAGAATGGTACCAATGAGAAGCACGGGGACACCCCGGATGTCCCGCCGAAGGCCGCATCCGAGAAGTCACATGCGGGAGGGGCTCCCGACCCTCATTTTCGTCGCCAGGGTCTGAGTACATATTTCCAGCATCAACGCTCTGGGTCTTCGGACACATCTTCCAGGCTCGGCGTGAACACGCAATATACTCGCAATGTCCCACACCCGGACTCGCACATGTCGCCACATCATAGCCACCACCACAGCTTAACAGGCATATCCCCCCACCCCTTGAAGGAGCAGCATAATGAGATTCCAGAAGATGAGGAGGAGGAACAAGAGGAGGAAGAAATGTACAACGACGATCAAGTGTCCAATGTCACCACCGGCCGCCTGGTTCAAGGCCATGTCGTTGACGACGACTACCCGTCTCCGTCCATGACTGCCAGCATGATCCTTGAGAAGGACGACGAAGGCAATCTGAATCAGATGTTGTCGAGCATATACTCGACGACTTCTTCCGTCGTCGGGCACGACAGCCACGCTCTCGGCGGCGTCGATGTGGACGCCTCGGACGAGGATGATGAGCCGCAGGATCACATCGAGCGGATGATCACGCTCGTCGGCGAGGTCCGGAACAAGACGATCTTCATCGTCGACGACATGATTGATCGCGCAGGCAGCTGGGTTGCTGCTGCCGAACTGGCAGTGAAGCGATGCGGTGCCAAGAAGGTATATTGCATTGCCACGCACGGGCTGTTTGGCTCAGGAACGTTGGAGGAGATGGACGAATGCAAGTGTATTGACAAGGTAGATATCTATACCTTTTTCTAGACACTCTAGGTTGGTTGGCTGACGTGTCATAGGTTATCGTCACAAACTCCTTCCCATTGGGCGAGGAAGTTACGCGTCGGTACAAGAAGCTACTGGTGCTTGACTTGTCGCACCTTCTGAGTGAGGCGATTCGCCGAAACCACTACGGCGAGACAATCTCGCCGCTCTATTCATATTACTTGGATTAATCAAATCAGCCTCGCGAGCCAAGCCTTTACGGGCTCTCATCGGACTGAATGTTGATAGGACAGTGTGAATAATCGTGTATATCATGTGTCTCATACATCTCTGTCGGTTTACGATTGGTCAATGGTATGGCGTTTTCCCGATTTTCCGACTTCTCATATGCATAATTTACAGACGGTCAAAAATCTACAAGATATGCCATATGAAGGCGTCGCCGCGATATTGTCGCGTTGACGTGGGATTAGTGGCAGGTGAATGGACATCACCCATCTACTGAAATGTATATACGGTCACCAACGATGCAGCCTGTAGAGGTTGCAGGGATCCCCTTTGCCTGCGTTCGCTCGATCCGACTAAGTTCGAGCGGACGCAGGAAGTAGGGTGTATCCTTAACGGAGCGTTGGAAGAGCAGAAATTTTTCTCTTCTTCTTGCTTCCCGTCTTCTTCACGGAGGATGGGGAGTGGGGAGAGAGGATTGTCGCCGAAAGAAGACATCGCCGTCTTGCTTGTCTTAATTGATGAGTGTGGCGGAGGTGTAAGAGAACAAAGCGGACATTGTTACATTTTGTCACATAGTGAACTATTTGGGTATAGAACTTAGGGCATCGAATTACAACGAAATTGTGGGGTTCCTGCATTGGTATTTTCCCATGAGCTATTGGCGGCGGTGTGTGCACGCTAGAATTCAGATGTATGATGCATATATACTCTATGGAGAGTTAATGTTCTTGACGACTACAAGATTGTGGCATCAGCTTTGGCTGGCCGCGAGCCGAATATGCTGCTGCCGACGCGCACGTAGTCGGCGCCCAAGCCAATGGCACCCTCAAAATCGTCGCTCATGCCCATGCTCAGCTTCAACTTGACCTTCTCACCGTCCTCCTTCTCTATACGCGCTTCCAGCTCCTCAGCGACGTTGACCAATGTGATGAAGTCCTCGTTCTCCTCGCCTTCCTTTGCAGCCTGGCTCCTTGCTATGGCGCCAATAGTCATCAGGCCCTCGAGGATCAACTTTGAGCATTCCTTCCGTACAGTTTGGACGGCTGTATACAGGTCCTCGCTGGACGGTGGCAGGCCGGACTTGGACTCTTCACCGGAAGTGTTAACTTGGATGAAGACACGCACAGCTGGCAGATCATCGGGCCGTAAACGGTTGAGGGAGATGGCCTTTTTGGCCGAATCGATAGAGTGGATGGCGTGGAGATTAGGGATGCGGGCGAGCTTGCTGATAGCAGAGGACTGGAGGGAGCCAATGAAGTGCCAGCGGATGGTCAGTGGGAGTATTGGCTGTTTCTTCGCCAGTTCTGCACTCGCAGTATCACAGTTTAACATATGTTAGCTCGTTCGAGGCGCCTGCTGAGTATGATCTAAATGAAGGAATATATACGTACCCTGAACGTAGTTCTCACCAAAGTGATCCTGTCCCTGGGCGTGCAGCGCTAGGATATCCATCGCCGGCTTTAACTTGGACACGGCAATTAGCAGCGGCTACTACCGCGAGCAACCGTCAGCCGCCATCCCATTCCATCACTCCATCCATCCTACCTGCCAGCTAGATACATGTTCCAGTTGCCGTGCCATGAGTGCATGCATCAGGTATGTATTGATGTATGTGTGTATATATGAACCTATGTATGACTCACTCCCTCGCCGGTCTGTCGGCCGGAGGTTGCGGTCGCGGCAGCCGCGGCCATCCGTTCTCTGATCTCATTGACGTTCTGGGCGAGTTCGTGGGCTCGCGCTTGGGTTTCGGCGTCGTCTCGCAACCTGGCTTGCAGGCCGGCTAGGACCTCTGCAGCAGCAAGGCCATCTGCCTCAATATCAGACATTCTGGAGCGAAATGCGCGTGGCTGCGGGCGATTACGGTCTTCGAGGAACGGGCGTAGATGGATCGATGGCAGCCCTGGGAAACGAGGTCTTCCGGTGGAGTATCGGCGTGGACTGTGACAGAGTTATAACGTTATCCGGAGAACAGTGGTAAGCCGCCGTGGTGTCTACGGGGGGCGTACGATGGAATTATTACTCACCAGACAGTAATGAGCTTGTGGGCGATAGGATATCTCGAGACAGTGCTACGGAGAAGGGAGCGCACAGTCTCGGGACGCATGCGGTCCAGGTTGAAGTTTGCTGCTGTGGTGAAAATCAGGATGCTCGCCGCCAAGCAATCTTGTGCGACCTTGACCAGCTGGCAAGCAGGCAACATAGACGATTACTAAGACGGGTCTACGGCAGAATCCGTATATCGAACCATCTTTCACGTCTACCTGCATTATGGGCGCCAATTGTGCACAGTCCACGAGTATATATCTCTCATATATATATATACACTTCTAACGTGATAACGCGAAGAAGAAGCAACGCCGTACGCCCTTGTTAAGACTTCCAAGAACTCCTGAAATCGGACCGCCATCATCACCTTCAGTGCATCAGCTCACTATCGCTTAATCTTCTTCCTCGCTGGGATGAACCATGCCGGCAGAGTCCAGGTCATGCCCGGATGCTATCCGATCACGTTCCCGACATCGTGCTCCTTCATGTATTCTGACCCCTTCTCCATGTATTCCGCTTTGGTCACTGCCGCGTTCTTCCATGCCGCCGACCCGATATTCTTCTGTGTCCAGAGCGCCGCGCCGCGCCACGCATCGTTCAGTGGGTCTTTCGCCGTCCGCACCCCAAGTGGGGCCTCGAACGGTAACACAGACATCAGTGTATCTCTCATCCGCTCCTCAAACCCTTTGAACATGGCGTAGCCACCAGTCAGGAAGATATCTCGGTAGATCGCCTCGCTCTGCTTCTCGTCGGTAAACCGATTGAGGAGCATCTCCTTCGCGACCTCTGCGATACCCGCCTGATCGACGCCCGCCAGGCTCGGCTCAAATATAACTTCCGGCACGCGGATGCGCTCCACGTTGAGATGCATCTGGTTCGCTTGAGCTTGGTCTTCCGGGTCAAATGGTTCCGTACCCCGAAGAAAGGCATGAATGAGACTCTTGCTCCAGTCGGATCCCGCCGCTGCCAAACTATCCTCGTTGAAGTTAGGATCATGGCGCAACAACTGGGCCTCGAGGCTCTTCAACTCCGTTTGCATCTCCTCGTCTTCTTCCTCCTCCTCTTCGTTGACAGTAGCGATGTCGCGGTAGATCGCCCAGTCATCGTCATCAGCACCAAAGGTATCTTCGTCGTTGCCTCGCCGGCGCTTTCGTGTTGGTTCATCCGACGCGAGGTGGGCGATGGCCTTCATCCGGTTCAGCGAAGCGAGCGATTTCCTGTCTGAGAGCTGTGATTTCTTCAATTCACGCTCCTTGAGCTTCGCGAGAATTCCCTCACGCATGGCTCGCTTCTCTGCAATCCAGCCTTCCAGGTCGTTCGCTCGCCTTTCTTCTTCTTTCTCGGCTTCCAACCGCAGGCGCTCGCGCTCCTTTTCCTTCTCTGCACGCACCCTTAACCGTGCCTCGTAGTTTGCCTTCGCTAGTCTCTGGGCTCTCTTTTGTTTGATCTCTTCTTCGGTGAGATCCTCATCAGGTCTGTCGACGAGCGGGAAAGTAGGAACTTCCTCCTCTTCTTCCTCCTCGATGCCTAAATCCTTATTTCGGGACCGTCGAATCGATTTCTCGAGCTCTTTGGTCCGTTTCTCAAGCTGCGCCTCGTCGCGAAAGCCCTCGTTTTCCAGCAGCCGAGACAAATTCTTCTTAGTAGTAGTAGCCTTAACTCTCTCGAGAAGGTTCTGATAGTACGCCAGTTCTTCTTCCTTCTTTTTGAGCTATACTCCAGCAGATAGCAGTTAGTGCCAATCCACGTAGAATGCCGATCGAGATGGTTTACCTTTTCGAGCCTCATCTTGGCAGCTTGTTCCTGTAATCTCCTACCGCTCTCCTTCCTCCTCTCAGCGATCCTTGCCAACTCCTCCTCGGTCTTCTGCTCCTTCACAATCTCGACATATGGAAATTGGATGAGCCTGTCGCGCTGGTCCAGTGTTCCCATCTCAAGATAACCCGACATTTCGGCCTTGTAGTCCGTACTGATGTAGCAGTGATCCCGAACCAAAGTCTCCAACTGCGACTGGAAAATCTTGCTCGGGAAACCAGGGTATTTGAGATTGAGTAGCTTGCTCAGGTATTCGACGGCCTGCGAGCTACCCCAGTTCAGGCGCGTCGCCATCGTCATGACGCCCTTGCCATCGACGACGGGTATGACGTGGGTTGAAGAGTGCGACGCGGAGATGACTAAGCCGTTCTTGCCACCATTGTGATAGTAGGAGAAGAGGGAATCGATGCCGAAGAGGACAGAGGGCGCGTTATACGCTTCGAAGAGAAGCTCCGACATTGCTACACAGTGCATCTATCGTCAGCTCACTGTTTTGCTCGTAGCAATCGCCCAGCGCGGCGCGAGGGAGGCACTTGTCCATACTCTTCCGGCTATACGTTGGATTGCACAATGTCTCCGTCATGACGATTGGGTGGTTGATCCCGCCTTTATCGTTTATACCGAGCTTCAGGAAGCTATAGTCGAGTATGTTCTCCATCACGTCAAAGTTCGTAACGACATCGTTATCGAAGGCGTTCTTGGCTGCCGTCCGCGAGTTGCTGTCCGCGTAGGCGTCATTTCCAACGAGTGTGAAGTTGCGGGCGGCTTTTCGATCGCGGTACTTGGCGAGAAGGGGCGGGAAGGACATCCACGGCGCAGCGCCGGTGGACCAGCCAACGCGGGTGTTCCAGCTGCCTAGAGCATGATCAAGTTAGCCGGCGAGTTGGGCGGTAGTGGCGAGTGAGTAGATTACCATTGTCAATCACGACCGCGATGTCGCCTTTGCCCTTGAACTCTGAATAGTTGGTTGCTTGCGGCGTGTGGCCGGGGAACTTTGGCTCGATGACATGATAGACCTTCTGCGGAGGCTTGGGAGAAGGGGCAGCCGACGCTTCCGCTACGCTTGGAGCCATCGTCGCGGTATGGTAGGCGGGGGTAGGATGGCGATGGAGGTTGTTGGAGGTTGAGTTTATAATTTAGCTCATCTCGCGAGCTGCTGTTCGTTCGACGTTTATGCGCCACGCGAGCGCGTGTTCTTCGGCGGGCGTTTGTTGCGTCACGACACCAACCTCAACATCGCGATGGAGTCGCCGCACGAGAGCCAGCAGTCGCTCCTGCTCGCCCGCATCATCGGCAACGTGGTATGTGCGTCTTCTTACCTTAGTGCAGTCCTCCGCTAATATAGTATTTTGCCGGGAATGTAGGAGAAACTCAACGAAGCCGTCAAGGAGTTCAACAACCGCATCAGAGTATGGCAAATATCTTCCACGGCCGCAATTCTAGCTGGCGCACAGCTGATGCATGTATATATCGGGCAGGAAATCAATGCCGCCAATCTAGAAGCTGAGCTCTTCTCGCACATGTGGCAGAACTACCAGAGCTATCTAGAGATGAATCTTGAGGGTAGGCCCGCTTCTGTCATATATCAATATCAAATCAGGTGATCGATTCTGACATGCATGATCAAACGAATTATAGAAACGAACAGCCTGGTGCCCCCGAAGTAGCAAAGGACCTACAGGGACTGTCAACCGGCCGATATCGTGTATCTAATACAAAGACGCGAAAGGAAAGGAATCAACCTATCGATATCCGGTTGCACGGGTCATAATCATAGCCTTCGCAAGCCTGGATCATAGCAATCAATCCTCCTGGTCGTCTTCATCCGCATACGCTTCCCCATCATCTTCATCCTCATAGATATCCACCATGCTCGCCTTCATCTTCCTGGCCTCTTCCTCCTTCTCCTCTTCTTCCATCCTCTGCCTCTCAGCATACGGACACCCCTCCTCATAGTGCGCAATGATCCCGCTCAACCACTGAAACCCCGCCTCGCAGCCCTCGCACTTGAACAGCACGAACCGGTCATCCGAACCAGCGCGCAGATGGTTGTAAAACCACCCGGCCTCCCGCCACTTACCCCCGCACGCCAAGCAGGTGTTATGTCCGATCATAATGTACATGACCGCACCGCTCGGCTCCGCGATGGGGCACGCGTGGACGAGCCTCCCCGCCGCCTCCGGCGACTTGGCCACCTCGTAGAAGCGGCCGAGCGGGTCAGCGATCCACGCCGTCTGCTTCTCGATCGTGATGCACTTGGCGCCGAGCGCGGAAATGTAGACCTTCTCGTCGTCGGTGCGTTCGTGGGCGGCGGCGTGGTCGACGAGGATCATGTGCGTGAGCCAGTGGTCGGTAATGCGCTTGTCGGGACTGGCTTCGCATTGGTCCTGTTCGATGTGGCGCAGGAGCCGGGATGGACGATCAAAGATCTCTTGACAGGTCGGGACGCAGAACTACTCGCGTTCCTGGTGCAAGATGGTCTTGTGATGCTATGTGCGCGAACCCGCTGTTAGTATATCCTTCTACCTCTCGCAGGCCTGCGTACGCATGTACACTCGTATGTGCGTCTGGGAGACGGCGAACGGGGAGGGAGAACATACGCGATCCAGCTCCTTGAGCGTCTCGAATCCCTTATGGCACTCCCAGCACCACGCGTGCCTCCAGCGTGCATGGTCAAGCCGGTCCTTCTCGCTGCCGAACTTATACCCACACCCTTGCTGCGGACAATAGTACGCGACAATGTCGTCGGTGCCGCGCTGCAGATGCTCGGCGTCGACGCCCTCGCGTGGCGGGATGCGTGTCGAGATGATAGTTGGGACGCGCGCCATCTTTTCCCTCCTGATCTCAGAGGGTGTCTGAGACATACCTGCCGCCTTGTTCGCAAATTGGGACTTCTCTGCCATGGCGGATGGTTGGAGTGGATGGCTCATGTTGCCCTTCGAGTGCTCGAGTGAAATGGTATGATGTTGAGCGATAGAGTTGTGATGGTGAAATATGTAGGTGAATGAAATTAAAATATCCAAGAGCCGGTAGCCTGTTCAGATGGTTGCATGTAGCGACGCATGAAGGTAGCTTAGAGCGCTATCTACAGCGCCTGGCATAGAGGCTAGAGCGCTATGACAGCGGTCTACATAACAGTTTAGCGGTGAAAGTATTTGAAAATATCTAGCCAAAGGGCCCGTTGTATTATAAAAATGCGTATGCCTCTCCCCATGCATGATTATCTTACACGCTAATGTATGTGTGTATCTGCCCCGCCCAATGCATGTCCTGAGTGTTTAAAGAAATGACTTAGAAAAGAAGCTTGTAGCAACAGGCGAAGGATCGCTCCCATGAATGTAAACCATCCCGTGCATGCAAAATTGAGACGTCCCGACCTGAAAGCAGTGTTCGCATCATGTAGTAACAGGTAGCACTCCATCTTCCGTATATGCCAATCGATTCTAATCTAGTATAACCAGAAGCCCCGCATGCTTGACACTAGGTTAGGTACATCGACTACTAATCCTCTTCCGCAAGATTGATAGGTATGAACCGCTTCGGCAATTGAACACTATCGCCATCGAGACACGTTAGTACGTCTGTCATCACGCACGAAATCAAGCCACGGAAAGATACGTACCGGTCAAACTTCTCCTTAAACCGCGCCAGCAGCTCCTTCCAATCATGATGTCCGATCAAGTTCCGACGCGGCGTGACGCCGATACAATGCTTCGCGTCAAGCTGCATGTCCAGCGGATCGTTACTGTGACAGCCCGGCGAGATGCTGATACGGATAGAGTAGCTCGAGGTGCTCGGGTCGCAGGGCGTCGCGCCGGGTACGTTCTTGTTCTCCGACTCGTACAGCTCGAAGCAGATCTGTGTAAGGTAGTCGAGTTCGGGGATCGCGTTGCGCTCCATCTTGGTCTTGATCCCGGACTCCATGATGCAGTTGAGCAGCGTGTACACATGGGATTCTACGCGTGTAACTTATTAGCAAGTTGATTCAGGCCGGCGTACCATTGTGTGAACAAACCTTTGGTGAAGTAGAAGAACGACTTGGCCGTCTCACTCGCCTGCACGTCCTCCAGATCCTTCACAATCTGCTTGAGCAGTGGCAGCGAAGTCAACAGCCCAATTTCGAGTTTCTCATTATCATCAATACCGTATTCCTGCGGAGAGACGAAATCAAAGAGCACCTTGGCCAGCCGATACAGCTCGCGAAGCTTGGTGAGGCGAAAGTCGTCCTTGATACCAGCTCGGAACTTGTCTGGCTTCGAAGCACCATCCACACTGTCGTCAAAAGTGGGCCGCCGTTCCGCACTGGTGCCTCTACGGCTATTCCGTCTTCTTCCCAACCTATGCGTGCGAAGGATACCCGATCCTGCACTTTTACCGTCGTCTGTAGCCTCAGTGGCATGTTCGGAGGGCACTGCCGATGGTCCAACAACCGAGCCGGTGGTGCTGGCACTCGTATCGATGATGCCCTCGTCCTCCATAATCTCAGATGAAGGTGTGAACATCGCTTCGAGGAACTGTCGGTTGTGCAGTGCATCGAACTTCATCGTGTCGTAAAGCTCAGATATCTTGCTCGGGTCGGGCTCCTTCCCCTTTGTTTCACAAAACTCGACAAAGAGCTTCTCCCACCGTTCACGGAATAGGGCTGGGTCTTCACCGCAGCACCATCGGCTCTGGATCGCGTTCGTGGCGTTGGCTTGAGAAAGGGCACTAGCCATGGCGCTACCGGAAGCCCCGCCAACTGATCCTGTGGTACTATTCTTATGGTGATGGTGGTGGTGGTGGTGGTGATGAATATGATGGCCATGGCCGTGATGACTGTGTGTCGAGTTGTGTGTCGACGGCGCCGGCTTTGCGACATCACTGTCTGGCGTATCGCCGAAGTACTTGTTGTAGTTATATTTCATAACCTTTTGGTGGAACTTCATGAGCTCAACCACATTTTGCATGACGACCGACGGCTCGGGAAAATTCTCCCTCGGCCACGCAAACTGCGCTGGCGCTTGAGCACCTTGCCTAAGCAGCGTCTTAAGCTTCTTCTTGACCTTGTCCATCTCGTCCTTTGCGGCATTGCTGTCGTCAAGGAGGTCCTTTCGGACAACTATTCTGCCGGGAGCAACCTCTTTCACATCGAGGAAGTTGGCAGTCCAGATATGAGCGCTTGTCGAGACTCTCCGCTCCGATGATGTGAATATGGTAACGTCGTTCAGGACTTCCCTGTTCATCAGCAACAGGTCCTTCCTCATATTCTCGCCGAGATCTTGAGACTGATATCGGGCCGAATGCGTTGGCTCGCCACCCCATTTTATGATCAGCTGAAGTTTATCGACGACGTAATCTTCGTTGATAGCGACAGGTGACAAGTCTCTCGAAGACTTGACGGACATATCAGTGGGTATTAGATTCTCGCGGCCATCGTGGGCTGTATCAGGGATGAAAGACCCCACCTGGGTCCCTGCGGCTGCATCTAGCGATGCTTTCTCCTTCAGCTTGACGCTGCTCTTCTTCTTCAGTCCTTGCGGCTTGATCTGCACTTTCGTGCCAGGGTATGCCATTTTCCGCTGCAGCGCGTTCCTGAGCAGGCGGACCTTCTCTTTGTCTTCAATGCCCTCCTTCAGCGCTAGCTCCGTTGCCTGTAAGACTTGTTCCAAGCCTTCCTCGACAAGGATGACCTCGTCTTTATGCCCTTTGAGCAGATCGACGAAAGGCTTCGTGTGGAAGCTGAACTTGAACTTCTGTTTCGGTGTCCTGTCCGCGTGCCTCAAGACAGCGACCATACCTTTCAGCTTCCAGGTGTGTTTTGGGGCCGCAGGCACGGCAGCTTCGCCCAACGGAAGTGCGGAATCTGTATTGACACGAATGGATCCTGATGCATGAGGGATAGGAACAGGGGCTGAGATGGGCAGCGCCCCACCTGTTGACGCTGATGGTGGAGGGAACGTGGAAGCGCCAGGCGGAGGGGTTCCAGGTCCGGGACTCGGCGGCTCTCTATCCTTCGAGGAGGTCCGGTCCATACTAAGGCGGGACGTCGAAGGACTCCGATGCAAGAGCTGGTTCAGAGAGTTTCCGATGGACTGCTTCGTGGCGCTGAATCTGTTCATGCGTGATTGCGATGCGCTGCGATCCAGAGAAGCCTGAGCACCGCCGCTGTTAGACCTGGCCCTGCCAGTGCTTCCTGCGGCGCGTCTCTCCTTGGCATCTATCAGAATAGTCCTCAATTTTGCAGCGCATTTGTCATAATATTCGTTATTATCCTTGACAAAGCTCCAGCCGTTGACGTCGATGACAAAGCTCTTGCCGCCCACACGGAGCAAGTCGAATCCGCATACGTTCTGCCCGAACGCCTTGACAATCTTTGTCGCTATAGAGGTCTCGACTGGTGTCAGGGTTGTCACGAATCTGATCTCTTTTCCATTCGTATTGCGACGGACGAGACCGTCGACAACGGGCGACTTTCTAGTCTCAGCATGGCAGAATTCAGTCCCCACGGTGTACCCTTTGACGTCTTCAGAGTTATCGACAACCATGAATTGTTCGTAGATGTACGAGCCAGAAGTCCGAGGTTGCGTGAGATTCGGGTCATATTCTGACGACTTGTTGCCAACCTTGCGGAAAAGCTTCCTACCACCACCTCCTTGTGCTTTGGAATAGTAAACCCGGACGTTGTGGTCTTCGCCGTTCACGGGTTTCTCGACGAACGGCTTTTTTAGAGTGACACCATCCACACTGAGAGTATCCTCATCGAGGAGTTCTACGGTCGAGGGGGGTTTCCAGGCAGGATCACCAGATGGGGGTAGCTTCAGACCGGTGTGTTCTAGCAGTGCAGCAGCGGCATCGGGAGATAAGTGCGGGCCGCCATCTCGGGATATTTCGAGTCGCTTAGGTGTTGGGACCTTGATAGAATCCAGGATACGCAATACGAGTCGGCGGTCCCAGAGGACTTTCTGCATAGGCAGCGAGTTGATGCAGAAAGGCTTGCGGAGGGCAACATAACGAATAGCCTTGTCTAGCGGGAATCCCGAAGAAAAGAACGATATGAGGAAATCACTATATGAAAAAGACGTTAGCAAGAACGAGAAATTACAACAAAGCCTCCTCGGCGAGCTCCAAGAGAAGCTCTTGTGTTGAGGCGATGGCGTATTGATCAATCGGGCAATCGCACTCGGAGAGAGCCGAAGCAAATGGACGAATGAGATGCGGCGGGCGGGGAAGCCTACCATGTCGGCCAGTTCTCCACGTCTGGTGACACAGCCCCAAATGTCAGTGTATCATGTTCAAGAGGCGGATTCGCGAAGCTCGTTTCTTGTTTCTTTGGTATTCTGGTCTCGACTTACCTTCATCCAAGATCACTTTGTCTCCGAAAATCACGATCTCAAACTCGCTATTCACCATCAATCGGTTCAGGATGTGGCGACACGGCTTCGACCGGGCTTTGATATCCAAAGCACACACTCCAATCCTCCCAACCTTGGGCTCGGAAGGCGCTGACGATGTGGTCGATATCGACGGCCGTCGTCTATGTGTGTTGGTACGCCCATCGTCGCTACGAGACGGAGAAGCAGTAGCAGGGGTGCTCCGACCGGATGTAGCATTCACTTGCGACAGGTTCTGCCCGAGATGCTGTTGCGAGGCAACCGGGGGGTTTGAATGGGTAGAGCCGGGCATGTGCTTGGTCGGCGGATGAAGAGTATCGGTCGGCGCATTTTCCGGCGATGATGGGATCGGCGATAGGCCGTTGGCAGGAGCATAGGTCGAGGCCGGCATTATGGCGGGCTGTTGGATGAAACCTCCAGTGGAGAGGGTGACACCGTGGGCATCCGCATTTTTGTGGTCCGTTGTATGCAAGAACTGGTCGCCCTGCGTTTTATAGGACTGTGGTCCCGAAGCGGTAGCTGCAGGAGTGCCGACACCTGGCGAATGCGTGAAATGGGAGGCCGAAGTGTTCGTGCTGGAGTGCGAAGCCGTCCGTTCGAGGGCCGACGAAAATACAGGCGCTTCGTCATGCTCGAGGACGTCTGGCTGGGGAGCCGCCATTGGCTCCGACGTTGGGCCGCCAAAGGAAGCCGAGGAATTCGACCGGCGACGCCTGCTGAAGGATAAGCTGGAACGGCGTTTGCCAGAAGGCGACGTCGGCAAAAACGCTGCAGTGGTCGACGCAATCAGGTCCTTGAGGAAGCCCGAGGCGGTAGAGTGATAGGACGACTGTCGGGACGAAGGTTGCGGCTTGGGCCTACCCGAGACTGAGTTTTTCCGCGCTGGAATCGGCTGGGCTGGCGTGCTAGCAGTGGCGGTTATAGCGGTCGGTGAAGTGGAATACCGAGAGGAAGCAGTGCTGGAGAGAGAAGACGCCAATGGAGGATCGTGTCTCTGATTTTTGTCAGAGGAGGACGGGCCCGTGTAAGTCGGACTATAATTCTCTTTACCCGTCGCGATAGGGCGGCCGTTCACGTCGTCGACAGCGGCAGCGCCGTTGGTGGTGGAAGAGGTGACAACGCTGCCAGGCTGGTGCGACTGCGTTGGAGCTGCACCTGCAAAGTCGACACCCGCGCTAGCAACAGTAGGTCGGACAACAGCGACACCAACAGCAGGCTCACCACTAGCAGCAGGCAGGGAAATCGTGAGAGCACGGGGAGGCAAACCGGTCAATGGAGCAGGAGAAGAGCAGGCGGTGGATTGAAGCTCCTGGCTGCTGTTGCTGTTGTCGCTGCTGCTGCTGCTGCCGGTGTCTTTCTTTCCACTGCTTGCAAGACAAGCGCCGTCGACACCGTTCACTTTGGCCTGTTTCTGCTGCTGGCCACCACCGCCGCTATTTCTTCTCAGCCTGTGAGATAAGGAAGGCCTCGAGGAGATATTAGCACCCGACAATGAAGTATCGGGGCCAGGGTTGCCATTGGTGTCCCCATTGGTGTCGGGCACGCTCATGTTGCCATTGCTGCACGAGGTGCTTAGCAGCTCTGTTTCCGGTATCGACCGTAGCTTTGCAGCAGCGGCTTCGCCCCCAGCACCAGTGCCGCTGAGGACGGCCGACGGATGCGAGGGTGGTGTGGGCATGCCGCCAAGTTTCAAGCCGCGTGCTTTCTAATGATCAAAGAAAAATAAAAATAAAATGTCTTGCTAGTGTCACAGTCCGTCAGTCTTAGGTAATGAATGCTCCCTGACTTTGATCGGACAGCCTTTTGCTCGGGTTGCGGGAGGTAGGGATCAGTTGCAGCCCCTGTCAATTGGTGGACACCGTCGGTCGGTTTGTCGTGTGAGTGTTATCCGATTATGCGTCGAAGCCGGGTCCGGCTAGCGAAGGTCGAAAGGCGAGCTGAACGATGTATCCGCTGGTCTGCTGGTACAGAACTTTCGAGATTGGACGAGGGTGCCGCAGACTGCAGAACCAACCCGGTGCTATACAATAGTGGAGCTCAAGGGTCCTGTCATGTATGTACCAGGGCAGGCCTGGTTGAATCAATTCATGCGAAGAATAGAAAGCCTGCAGCAGTCGAGAGAACGAGGCTTCGTATGGTCCGTCGCGAAAAAGAGTCGGCCGGCCAGCTCAGTGATCGTAGAAATAGCTTGAGCAAAGGCACTAGGATTTGGAACTAAAATAACAATGACGAATAGCGATATAAGAGGGATAGTTAGTACGGCTGTAGCCCTCCCTTTTCCTTGGTTATTTTCGTGTTATGCGCCTTCTCTCTTCAGGTTGTTGCTGGATGATATGATCCTGAGTCCTCGTGGATCGAATCTTGCCGCTCGTCTCTCTTTGTCTTTCCAGCTTTCCTGTTTGAGCGTAGTCCAGCAGACCGGACGCAGGCGAGTTATTTGATCGGATGGAACCAAGCGGCCAAATCCTGGTGGGTTTTGAGCTGATGGTACAGTACGGGAGGAGATCCACCACAGTGCAGTGCCAGGACCGGACTGATCACGAAGAGGTGGTGTCGAAGTGATCAAGTGGGGGGGGCCGTTTCGGGGCAGTGAGCGTAGCAGTCGAGCTGCTAGAGTCTAATTCACCTCAGCATGTGCACTGCTCGTGTCGCCGTTATTCCGAAGGCATATCGGAATCATCTATTACTACCTTTTAAACCTTACGCATGCTCGAAGCTTTAGTTCCGAGACTGTTTGTAGACGGCAGTCTTGGCCTTCACAAAGCCGTGTGTGTTTTATATGCGTAGCTCTAGTAGTAGCTCCTAGTAGCTGCTGGTTTTGACTGGACCTGCTGTCTTAGCTTTGTCAACCACGGGAGAGTTTAACGTCCGCTGGAGCGTCCAAGATACGTACCCCAAACGGTGAAGAGGATGCGGCCGTCGACGCCAGACTCAACTCGCTGTGCCGTGCCAGCCGTGGCCGAATGCTCCGTGTGAATCTTGCCTGCTGTCAGATTGAGTCGACGACACGTCGTTCCGGGTGGTCAGGTCATGCGTAACGCTGCATGCGGTGTGATAAGTGAACAAGGAACCGTGATGCGATGCGGAGTGCGAAGGGCGAGGGCGGGTGCAGCGGCGGGTGGTTGCACAGCAGCAACCGCTCAGGCTGAAGCTGTCCGGAGAGCCGGGTGGATGAGGCAAGAGCTCGTCCGACAGTCGACAGCTGGGTTGCAAGTTGGCGATATCGATATAAGAAGCCCGACGGCGAAGACACGAATTGGCGACGGAGGGACAGTGAGCAGGCGGTATATATATCCACACGCAGGCGTCGTCCAGCCGGCCATTCATGGTCCAGCGCTGCGTATATATCCCCAATGCACGTTTAAGTGGCTGATGGTATTAACAGCAGCAGCGTCTTTGGCCAGGCAGCCAGCAGCCAGCAAAACTCGAGTCGGATCTCCAGGCATCTCGCCTAATCGCTCGGACTGGCCCAAGCTGTCTCCCCTTCCATCCAACCATCATCCAGCCCGGTCCACCCCGCGGGGGACTACTACTGTTTCTTGCTCACTTTTCGTCCAAAGCTGTCGAGCGCAGACAGAACGAGTCCAGGTGCATGCGCCCGAGTCCTGCTGCAGTTAGAGGCGGCTGGCCAGCGGTGCACACCGATAGGCCAGCTGTTTGGTACCTATCTGTACGCCGTAATCCTGCAACAGGTCATCTGAAGACTTGTCAGCGGCGAAAGCAGGAAAGCCATTTCATCATCACTGCACTGCCGGCGAGCGCTGTTGGACCGGCTTTCGCGGTCCCGGCATCAATGCACGTCGTCTAGGACAGCCGTGCGAGTCCACATTACCAAGTGCCAATTGCATGGCTCTGCACCTCGATATAGGAACACACCGGACATATTTATTATAAGTGCCGTCCATCACGCATGTATGCACAGTATACAGTACATTACGTTACAGGTGTGTGTGCATCAGCCGAAAGGCTCGGAGGGGCGACGTACAGACGTGCGTTCGAAAGGCGCACACGACAAGCTTCCCATTAGGGGATGCGAAGCCAGACAGGAAACAATTACGAATGGGCAGAGCGACAATTCCCTCAAGCATTTCCTGTCCCGGACACGCACAGGAGTGGGTTATACTATCGGGGCGGCCATGGACACGTAGCCAGGCCGCCCGTTTCAATTCAACGGGCGAAGGACAGCTTGCAGGAATGCTCAAGGAACCCGAAGGCGGTTCGGCGGACTATCACCATCATCATCATCGATCGTGTGCATATCGGCAACAGCGGACGCCCAATCTGGTTGCATCCAGCTGGGCGCGACTGCCGAATTTCGAGCTTGTCGAGCCGTTGAGCACGGCCCATTTGCATTCCTCCATGCGGGCTGACTAGACGGCCATGCCCCTGGCAGTTTTGTTGAGCTAGGCCCCCGCTATCGCCGACCGTTGTCGGAGTTAACGCTCCCGTGACCGAAACCTCGTTTGTCCGCCGCCCAACGCGCGACTCTCTCGCAGGCATTCGCGCTGGTTCTGCGACGACAGAAATTTCTACTACTGCAGCATCCGACCCCAGCGATGACCTCCATCCCGATGGTCGCGCAAATCAGGTAGCATCAAGTTCAATCTCCGCCAACATGGGCCCCGACGTCGCCGACCCGCCGGCCAAACGAGCACGGCTGGACGTCGCGAAATCCGGCCCCGTACCATCACCATCATCCAAGTCGCAATCCAGAATCTTCGCACCATTCAGAGTATGTTGCATTGAATTCCACTTATGCTTCAATATAAAGATCCTGCCAAGATCATAAAGATTAACTTGTTCATTCGATCATCTACTATAGTCCCTCGGCCATGTTACTACCTCCACTCCGTTCGCCCTGCTGCAGCACTCCGCGACCTTTCAGCTGTCGACATCCACCGGTCACTCAGTGTCCACCTACGACATCCGCAGACTAAATCTCCTCTTCGTCACGAGCCCACGGACACCCTCCGAGATCACTTCGATACACGCCCGCGGCAAGGAGCTATACGTCGGTTTCCGGACGGGGATATGGATCTTCGAGCGAGGCAAGAAGACGGGCGAGATGCAGATGGACGATGTGGCGGCGGGCAGGACTGGAATCAAGGACATCTTTGGCTTCGGCGACTGGCTGGTCGGCATCATTGGCCCGAAGAGCGTGGGTGTCTGGAAGATTGGCTCCAGAGGTGCGTTCGCCGCTATATACTACGTCTTGCTGAACCTAGACTGACCGATTGCGAAGAACTCTACACAACCATCGAGTTATTTGGTGACGCCGATATCGTCAACATTGTTCATCCGCCCACCTTCTTGAACAAAATATGCATTGGCACCTCTGACGGTGGCGTGGAGATCTGGAACATCAGAAGCGGGTTCGTAGACTGTCCCTTATATAATTTCTTTCTTCGAAAATCGCTGATAGCAGCTGCAGCAAACTGGTCTACTCGATCCTCCCACCGAAGACCCCGAATAACGTCGAGATCGGATACCTCACGTCCCTGTCACTCTCGACGCACCACTCAGTCATAGCTATGGGCTTCTCTTCCGGAATAATCAACATCCACAACGTCCAAACCGACACTTCGCTCTTCCAACTCTCCTCCTCAACGCCGGTCACCTCCCTCTCCTTCCGCTCAGATCTCGTCCCACCGCCGCTAAAATCATCCAATGAACCTCCATCCTTGTCCGATATGCTCGCCTCAGCCTCTTCGAACGGCAACATAACCCTCTGGTCTCTCAAGACCCGCAAGGCCGTGGGCATCATGCGCGGGGTCCACTCCGCTACCACCGGTGGTGTCACACAGGCGACGTTTCTACCAGGCCAAAACGTCCTCGTAACATCTGGTGGTGACAACGCGATCAAACTGTGGGTGTTCGATACGCCCGGTTCCATACTGCCTCGGATTCTCAGGCAGCGAGGCGGCCACGCGATGGCACCGAGCACGATCTTGTTCCACCCGAACACTCACTTCATTCTATCCGCGTCGCTGGACCACTCGCTATGGGGCTTCTCGCTACGCTCGGATGCTCAGTCAACAGAGCTATCGCAGGGCAACGTGGAGAGCACCATGAACAAGCTGAAAAAAGCGGGCATGACCGACCGAATTTCGGATGTCTCGCTGTTGAAGGGCGCGGTCATAACCTGCATTGCCGTCGAGGGCAACCGGGACGGCGCCGGCGCAGAGTGGGGCTCCAACGAACTCGGCTGGGAAGGCGTGATTACAGGAGGAAGGGAAGAGGCGTTCGCGAGATCGTGGTCGTGGAGTAAGCGGAGAATCGGCCGGTGGACACTACCCACCGGTGACGGCGGCGAGGTCAAAAGCGTAGCGATCAGCCCTTGCGGGACCTTTGGTCTCGTGGGGAGTGCGAAGGGTGCAATCGACATGTACAACCTGCAAAGCGGAATTCACAGGGCCAGATTCCCAGCCCGTGCGACAAAAGCGCAGATTGCAGCACGGAAGAATGGCCAGGGCAGTCGAGCGGGCTGGAAGCATGCTGGAGCCGTCACGGGTCTTGCGGTCGACTCGGTTAACAGAGTCATGATATCCTGCGGGCTGGACGGGTTTGTCAAGTTTTGGGAATTCCAAACGGGTCTTCTGCAGCAGCAGATTTCGTTCACGGAACGGACGGCGTGCACAGCGCTGAGAATCCACCGTTCCTCCGGCTTGCTCGCGATATCATGCGACGATCTAGGTATCCGTATCGTCGACATGGAGACAAGGAAGGTCGTCCGTGAACTCTGGGGGTGCGGTGGGCGAATCTCAGACCTCTGCTTCTCCAACGATTCGCGGTGGCTGATCGCCGCCAGCATGGACTCCGCCATCCGGGTCTGGGATCTGCCAACGGGTCACCTGATCGATGGCTTTAAAACCCAGAGCGTTGTCAACTCGATATCCTTCTCGCCGGACGGCAACTTTCTCGCGACCGCGTCCATCGACAGCGTGGGGGTTGGAATCTACACCAACAAGACGGTGTTCACGCACGTCCCCACTCGTCGGATATCCGAGGACGACATCTACCGGCTCACGGGCCCCACGTCGACGGGCGAGGGGGGCACCGGACTGGTCGAAGCTGCGTTTGCAGACGAGGTTGAGGAGGCCGATGCGGAGGGACAATACACGACCGTGGACCAGCTGTCCGACCAGATGCTCACGATGAGTCTACTTCCGAAAAACCGCTGGGTGAACTTACTGCACCTCGAGGCGATCAAGAGCCGGAACCGACCGAAGGACCCCATTAAAAAACCGGAGAAGGCGCCCTTCTTCCTCGGCAGCCTAGCAAGCTCGAAGGACGGCGTCGCGAAGATTGCCGGCTTCGACGACGCGAAGGACAAAGCAGCGGCTGACGACAGCTTGGATCTAAGCGTAGCAGACGCAGCCAGGCGGGCAATCGAGAAGGCCGAGCTGAGCAGAGTCAAGAGCGGCGGCAGCGTCGAGTTCGAAAGAACATTCACAAAGCTCCTGATAGCAGGTTCCGAGAGCGGCGACTGTAAGTACACACGCCATTTCCCAACAATGATAACACTTCACTAATCAGTTGCAGACACACCGTTCATCGAGCACCTGAAATCCCTGCCGCCGTCCACAACGGACCTCGAAATCCGCACGCTCGACACGACGACAGCGCCGTACTTTGAGCTCATCGCATTCGTAGAAGCGCTAACGCAACGGCTGCGCAGCCGGAAAGACTACGAGCTCGTCCTCACATGGATGCGGGTATTCCTCAAAATACACGGCGGTACAATCGCGAACGAAGAAGAGGAGCTGGCAAAGGCTGACAAGGACGAGGACGAAGACGAAGACATCGATAGCGACAGCGACGATGAGGAGATGGCAGTGTTGAGGAAGGCGCAGCAGCCGATGGTCAAGGATGCGCTGCAGGAATACCGGGAGGAAATGAAGCAGGAGGCTGGGAGGGTAGGCGAGCTGGTGGGGTATTGCAGTGGTGTTCTGGGGTTCCTGCGCAGCGGCAGGTAGACTTCCAGTGCGGGTGTATGATTACCGATGGTGTCCTGTACGATTAGGAAGCATATAGCAGAAGATATGATGTATACTGTGCATCCAAGTTTGCGCTGTCGGTCTCAAGCGTCCATCTTGATCGATACATGCATGATGATTTCATTCACCTGACTGAACATGATCATAAACGCCTTAACGCCCATCCCCAACTGACAAATAAGAAGGTCGGTCAGGCGTAGCATCATACTCGATACGATCGGTCCATTATAATCTTATATAATCAAGGTGAAGTTTCAAAGTCAACGGATATAGTCGTTTCCGTGCCCGCGGGTAGTACTATGGGATACGTGTTGGCGCGGTGGGTAATGGCCGTTCGCTCAATCGCGTTCCCAATCTGTCAATTTCCCGTTCCGGAAACCGTCTTACTTCGCCCGCCGCGGTACCGGCTGGTCGGCCGATATGATATCAAGCTTACTTGCAAACGGCGATCCTATGCTGATATCGTAATCGCGTCGTGGGCGCCGTCAGCCCGAAGCGGTATGGAGAGCGGGGAAGCTGCCCTGCCATGTGTGCGATGGCTGTTCTGCGACGCATGCTGCACGGATGTGACGGCTGGCAGGCGCTGCATTGATGCATTGACGATACTGAGCTCGCGGAGCTATAAAGTTTGTGCGCGGTCAATAATTGACGGGTCACTTGTGTATTCACTTTCGCATTTGTTCGTGTACAGCTATTTTATATACTACAATCGTTGGAGTAGCACGGGTTGAAGGCTGGTACGCGGCTACGATGGCAGACTTTCAAGGCAAGGTAACACGCGTCCAGCGCTTCCTCAAATCCAGCTGCACCAGAGCAAGCAGATCAGATATACTGACGCTAGCATTGCATCGATTGCATTGTCGATAGGTCATCATCATAACTGGCGCGGCGAGCGGAATCGGCCTCGCAACTGCAAACCAATTCCTGTCACTGCGCGCCAAAGTCGCCGCCCTGGACATCCAGCCGCCGCCTGCAGAAACAGCCCACGATAACCGTATCGACATACTCTGCGATGTTACGTCTGAGGAAGCTGTTGCCGCGGCCGTCAAGCAAGTGCTGGACACATGGTCGACCGTCGACGTACTCATAAATGCCGCCGGTGTCGTCGACAACTTTAGTCGGTAGCCCCGTTGACCTCAATTGTACTTAACATTCATTTCACTGACATATCTGGATTGAATGTTCTGCAGCTCGCGTCACGGAGACCACATCGGAAATATGGCACCGCTGCTTAAACATCAACCTCACCGGCCCTTTCAACGTCATGCGCGCCGTAATCCCCCACTTCCTAACCAAATGCACACCACGGGAACCCTTCACCCCATCCGCAACGGCGCCCTTCCCGCCCGCGCCACCAATCGTCGGCCGGATCGTCAACATCTGCAGCGCCGCAGCAGTCAAGGGATGCGCCGCAGGCGCGGCCTACACAGCCTCCAAGCACGCGCTGCTGGGACTCTCCCGGAACACGAGCTTCATGTACACGCGCGACGGCATCCTCACGAACGTCGTCATCCCCGGCGGCGTGGCGACGAACATCATGCAGAATTCAAAGGCCGTGCCGGATGAGATCGGGTACCCGATTGTGAGGGATGGGTCCCAGAATATGCCTGGCGTATGCGATGTGGAGGAAGTCGCGAGGACGGTGGTGTTTCTCGCGGGCTCGAAGGATGTGAACGGGGCGGAGGTCAGCGTGGACCGCGGGTGGACTGTTGCATAGTTGGTATGCGAGGTGTCGATATACGTTCATACCCAGGACGATCTACTGTGCAGGGTATCAATTGATACAATTGCGTTGGGAGTGAACTTGGCTTGCTATCTGCTTCATGATATGCCATGGCAGGTAAGACAGAGAAGCCTGCAAGTAGCGAGGAGTATAATAACGTTAGCTAGGCTACAATTTCCCATATATCAGATGCAGGCCAATGTTTCGTTCCAACATGCAGTAAGGCACAACTGTTAGTTGTACCTACTGCGACCGGTTGCAAGTCACTTTTGCACCGACCGATCTCGGACACAACCGCTGCATAAAGACGTCATATCCTGCATTGGTAGCCGTGACGTCGCGTCGAGGGCCGCTGCTGCGGGGCTTCGACTGAGCTCCCAGGATGGTGCAATTCACGGTTTCGTTTGTTGGTGGTCAACATTAGCTACTGCGGCCAGTTGACGGGTTCTGGGTAGTAGAGTTGTAGCACGTGTGTAAAGACTGTGCAGACCGTCGTACTGAGTCAGGATAATCTCGCATTGGTAGTGCGAATAAGTGCACAGCAGCTGGGAAAGCATGTCCTAGTATAACTGTGAAAGGACAGCCAGCCGACCAGCCAGCCCGGGGTTGGAAAAAGTATAGTGACAAAAAAGCATTTCATTCATAGATCCTGCAAGTGATAACGGGCCAAAGAGGAAGCAAAACGGAACGTCCAATGCGACACACAATCGGCGAATGGTCAAGTAGATACAGCTTGTACATGGGGTTGATTGTATCATGAGATATAAGATTCAAAACACGCAAACGAGGGGGGGCAGCTATTGCAGACAGAGGGTGCCAACATTTGAGGGAACTTTGGGGAGAAAAGATTACTTGGTTTCCTTAGCTCAAAAAGTAGAAAAACTCCGAAGAACTCCTTCACATTTTGATCCCTTCATTCTTGTCCTCTCCTCGTCCCGTTTCGTCCATCCGTCCGTCTGTTCGTCGATATTATAAATGGAGATGTAGTAGATTATGGGTATTCGGCATTATGCAAAATTAGAAAGAAATGAAGAAAAGACGTGCCGGTGGACCAACGGTATGTATCTTGGCTCGTGAGGGCCTCTGGGGGGGAGGACAGTATCGAAGAGCGAGCGGATGGTCTATGCATATTGTATCATGTGAAAGACAACCGGTGTACATCGAGCTGCGGCATCTCAGCTACCAGGCCAGGCACAGAGCCGTACATGCATCGTCTTGGATCTGCAGAGGGAATGCACGGACGCGTCTCTAGCAGCACTTGCCGGCAGCAGCAGGGTTCGTCTCATTAACGTTGACGGTGCCTTGTCGCTCCTTCTCGCCGGAGGACGAGTCCATGATCCGCTTCTTGATGTCGCGGGCAAGCAGCAGGAATGCTTCTTCCACGTTGATGTTGGCCTTGGCTGAGACTTCCATGAAGGGGATTCCGAGCTCGTTGGCAAGGGCCTGTCCCCGTTCCTGCGAGACGACGCGCTTCTCCTCCCAATCGCATTTATTTCCGATCAAGATCTTGTTCACGCCTTCCGTCGCATGCTGCTCTACGTTCTGGAACCATGTTTGGATGTCTGTGTGTTGTTGCGTCAGCAAGCCATACGAGAGGCGTTTGGCGCGGCCATAGGCGCATCGGGGGAGCTTGTGGAGCCACACTCAACGCTAAGGGGAGAAGGGCAAAAACGTACTGTTGAAGGACCGCTCGTCTGTAACATCATAGACCAGCAGAATTCCCATGGCACCTCTGTAATAAGCCGTCGTTATGGTCCGGAAGCGTTCCTGGCCTGGAGGGAAACCGGTGATATTAGCCGACTAGCTCTGTGCCTCTCCGAGACGCCACGCCACCGGGTATTGCCACGCTGGAGGATTACGATCCCACGAGCGGTATCGGCACGAAAGATCGGGTATGGAACTCACCAGCTGTGTCCCATATCTGGAGTTTGATCCGCTTTCCGTCTAGGTCGATAGTGCGGATCTTGAAGTCGATTCCGATGGTTGTGATGAAAGAAGGGGTGAAGGAGTCTTCGCTGAATCTTAACAGACAGCACGACTTGCCAACGCCGGAATCGCCGATGAGCAGCAGTTTTATCTAGCAGAGGACGAGCATTAAAGCGGCGTTAGCTGGTTGCAAAGACCTCCTTTCGAACGCGACGGATGACGCCGACGTGGTCGTGGTTTGCCGGTAAGGCTGGCGGCTGGCGACAGCACAGACGGACAGGACGTACCAGGAAGTCGTAGTTACGGGAGCCCGCCATTGCGACAGCAGTCAGGTCTGAGCAACAGGAGAGCTTGAGAACGGGAGCAGGAGCGAGAGAAGAGAATCCTCAGCGAGGGAAGATATGGGTGCAGGTAGCTTCGTAAGCTAGCGGTCTGGAGATTCTGAATCGGCGGGCGTGTGATCGCGGGCGGTGAGGACGGTGGAGGTGGATGGTGGACGGAACGAAAGATGGGATGGGAGATGTCGAGGCCAGCCAACACCAGTTTTCAGGAATAGGATCGCACCAACGCAGCGCCGCCGTCCAACACACGCTCACGCTTCTGGACAAACGGAGCCGGAGCTTAGGTAATCGCCGCCAGCCAACCACTCCCGCACGACCCCTTCGCGCCATGCTCGAAAAGCTCCTAGTCGCCTCCACTGGATGAAGCTGTCGAGCCCCTTCTTGGCTGCAGTAGCTACCATCCTGCAGCTCCCGTTACATATAAGGTATCCCTCGCGCTGTTTGCTATACCACATGCTATCTATATCTTGGACTCGCTAGGAGTAACGTACGTACGTTGGCTCGCTCGAGTGCACTATCCCCCCTCGGCCCATCCCGGGCACAGGATTCTGATGCGTCCCAAGTGCATTCAGTCCTACTAGGCTTCCAGCCAGCCAGCTAGCCAGACGTCTAACGTTTCGTTCTATATCTCCACCGTTGGAGTCTTCACCTATCAAATCAAGTAGATGGGCCATCGAAGGCGAATCTAGAGCGGTCTCCCTAACTAGTCCTCGCAAGTTGCCAGTCACCCCCTGTATACCCAAGCAGATGCTCAGACTCCTATATGTTTTCTGGCACTTGCATTTTTCGTTATCTGCCGGAAAGCGAATGTACCGTCCGTACATGCGCATGCAGGTGCACGTCGTAACCTAAGTCAGTCCACCGCCATCGTGCGGCGGCTTATGCGAGGCAACCTATCCATCCGGTCCGACTGCGGGTGAGCGTATCCTTGATTATTCCGCCTGCTAGAACCAATACAGCTGCGTGTATTGCGTATCTGCGGTTGACCTCGGAAGCTGTCCTCTCGCCTGCAGTTCTTGTCTTTCGTCATGTCGTGGCGCAGGCGGAATTCCAAAGCTTGTGGTCAAAGTTCAGGAATACCGAATGGGAAAGGCAGTTCATACTTAAGTCAATATAATCCTCCAGAAGACGCGGACAGGCACGTGGGCACTCCTGTCAAACGCGCGATATATCCAAGCCATGGTAACGAGCAACGAGCATGAGGCTCAATGGATTGCAGACCCGAGAGAGAAATGACAATTAAACTATGATGCCTCTCTAACTACATTGAATATATTTTATTGTATATAGCTACGCCGCGTGGTAAAATGTGGTCCGTAAACCAGACCCTCCCTTTTATAGTCAAATGCGAGAATATCAATTAGTTCAAATGTGCCATCCCTATATACCCGTATGAAGAGGGACTGCTGAATGTTTGAACTGCCAAATGCCTCCATGAACTTCAACCCTGGAAAAAACTCAGATGCAAACGCCTTTAGTTCCGGAAAACAAAAAAAAAAAATGCACACGCACAGCCAACTATAGATGGTAATCGAGGGGCTAGAAAAAAACCACTCCGGACAGCTTATTTGATCGAGCCCATGATGGTCATCCACCGTTGCTCGTCCTTCCTATCGATAGTAAACGAACCCATTAGCAAATCTCATCAGATCGAAACATACTTTGTAGCCGGCACTTACTCGTCAAATCGTAGCAACATCTTCAACACTGGTAGCATTTGTATCTGCATCTTCTTGTTCTTCACCTCTAGACTCTGAAGCACAATGTTCTTGATGTAATCGATATTGATCGTTTCGCTGCCGCTTCCGTCCAACGAAGGCGTGGCAGAACCCCGTCTCGTTGGCGACATGGGCTTGTCCAGCGACTGGCGAGACGCCGGACGCGAGCTTTCATCAACCCTTGTCTTTGCGTTCTGAATCATCCGGAGCTCATCCGTGGCGATTCTGTAAGCCTTTTGCAACTTTTCGTATTTGTGCTGGATGTCCTCGACTTGCTTTCGCAACTCGGCCTTCTGCTTGTCAAAGTCTCGCATCTGTTTCTCGGTTTCGTCCTACAACGCTGTTAGCTTGTGCTCTTGTTTGTGACTATCGGGGACAGCTTTCCATACCAAAGCGTCTCGCATATTAAGCATCGCCTTTTTCGTCTCTTCGAACTCATTAGAGGCGCTTTCGAGGGCCTGTTCGGCCTTTTCCTTGCTGCCTTTCAAGCTGTTCCTCTCCTTCTCAGCTTCGCTCTTCTCCTCTTGAATTCTCTTCAGGGACTTTTCGGCTTCACGGAGCTTGTCTTTGATGTCTTCTAGCTCTCTCATTCGTCTCTTGTTGACTGTCGCAGATTCTTCTTCTGCTTTGTCTCTTTCATCGATAGCTTGGTCCATCCGCTCCTTCATCTCCCTGATTCTGGTGTCCTGCTTGGTCTCTACGTCCCGAAGCAGACGTCTCATCGTCTCTGCTTCACGGCTTCGTTCGCTGAGTAACTTTTGGGCTTCCGCGAGCTCTTCTTCCATGCTCTCGTTCCTCTCCTTCAGTTCCTTCATCTGCATTGCCAGTTCTGATGTCTGGTCTCTCAGGGACGACATCAAGCTCTGTGCGGACGAGTGCTGGGCGGTCTTAAGGTCGATCTCTTCTTGGAATCCATCACGCTCGGATCTCAACTTCTGGGTTTCGCGCTCAAGTATGACGAGTTTCGGTCGAAGACTGGATAACTCGTCTTGGGCCCTGGTCAGGTCCTTCGATAAGGATTCCACAAGATCCTGTGCCTCTTTTCGGTCCTCTTCGCAGACGCGAAGGTCCTTCTGTAGAGCTTTGACTTGATCCTCCGCCTTCGTCCTCCTTGTCGTCTCTGTCCGAACTTCTGTTCTTGCCCTCTCTCGTACGCTGTCAAGATCGTTCTCCCTCTCGGAAAGTCGGCGTTTCAAGCTTTCAACCTCTGCTTTCAGGTCGGTTTCTGCCTTTTCCAGCCGTTTTAAGACTGCGAGTTTCTGCGTCATGTCTCCGTTCGCAGCGGTTAGCTTGGTAACCTCGGACCTTTGACCGTTCAATTCGGCTTGGAACTTCTCCAGCAGAGCTTTCCGTTCAGCTAGATCTTTGAATCGGGTGGCGGCGAGCTGCTGAGCAATTGTCAGCTCCGCCTTCGTAGACTCAACCTCAGCCTTAGCTGCGTCAAAATCTTTCTTCAACGTGTCGTATTTTTCCGACGATTCACTCGAAAGTGAATCGGTTGATGCCTTGTGCTCATCGAATTCTCGAGTGAGTTGTGTGAGCTTCTCACTCAGGGAGCCAGCCTCCGTTTTGATCTTGCCCAATTCGAGCTGGACTGCTTCGTGCGAGCCTTGAATCTTCTTGCTTTCTGCAGTCACATTTTCCATCTCCTTGGTAAGTTTGGCGAGTTGCTCCTCCGCTGCCCGCTTGCTAGATTCGAGTGCCTTCTTCTCTTGAAGCAGCTCCCGCACGCGGTCCTTCGCTTCGACGCATTCCTCGCTGATGTTGAGGAACGATTCCTGGAGGACTTCAAACTCCGCCGAGATGTTATTGGCACGCGTTGCTTCGCCTCGCAATCGGGATATCTGAATCTCTGCCTCTTCTGACTCTTTCCGAAGGGCCGCGATTTCGACACGCAAGTTTGATATGATGAGGTCAGCTGTAGAGAGTTCCTCTTCATCAGGTCGCGGCGATGTCGGAGCCACGATTTCAGGGACAGTTTCGCCGTCTTTGGATGGTTCTGCGTCTTCTTCCTCATCTTCTGGCTTGAAGGTTTTGTCGGTAAGTGTTGCAGTCTCACGCTTCTTCTTATTGCGCCGACTGCGGTTGCGTTTCTGGGACGCGGTGAGCCCTTTGTCCGGAACCGCCAGTGAGTCTTGGGAGCCAGAAGCCGGTTTGGCCTTGTCGTCTGTGGGCGTTTTAGGGGTGGGCTGTTCCTTCAGTTTTCGAGCAGCCTCCAGGAGTCGATCTTCCAAGACTGACGTCTTAGACTCGAGAGCGGTCTTCTCCCGCTTTACTTTGTCAAGCCTGGATTCTACCTCCTGCTTGTTCGAGTCCGCTTCTTTGAGCAGCTTCTCGACCTTGAGTTTGGCTTCTCTAACGCTAGTAAGTTCGTCAGAGACTGCTTTGAGCATTATAGTTTCGCCCTCAAGCTCTTCGATCTTGCCCTCGAGGTCCTCGATCTCTTTGGCCTTCTGCGCTTTCAGGCTCTCCAACTCGTCGTCAGAGGCCTTTAGCTTCTCGTCACGCTCTTTCTGGAGTTCTTCGGTCTTGCTCTCGTATTCGGATTTGATTTTGGCGAGTTCGTCCTCGGATGTCGTAATTTGAAGTTTCAGCTTATCATGCTCTTCCTTCAGAAAGTCGAGATCCTTCTTCGCTTGTTCTAGGAGAGCAGCATCGACGGTGGCTTCCCCATCTTTCTTGTCCACCTTGACTGTATCCGGCGCTGTTCCAGCGCTTTCTTTAGCGGTCTTCAACTCCGCATTCAGCTCTTCGACCTGTTTCTCCAGTTTGGTGCTCTCCTCCACAAGCCGCCTGATCTCACCGTCCTTGGCTACCATTGTCTCTCTCATACCCTCCAACTCTCGCTGCGAGTCTTCCACGTTCTTCTGGAACACTTGCGCCGCTTCCTCGGCCACCTTAGCCGCCGTTTTCGCGGTATCCAGAGAAGTTTTCAGTGTAGAGATTTCCGTTTCCTGCTCCTTGACGAGCGCGTCGAGACGGTCATGCTCATCCTCATAGGAGAAGAACTCTGCAGGCTCATCTGGCTTCGGTTTTAACGATGATATCGACATAGACCCGGGAGACTTGACTTTCTCGGTGAGATCGATGCCGCTCACGCCATTGATCGGGCTAACAAGAGCAGGGGGACGCGGGGCCACGCCGTTCGTGGGCGACTTTGCTTCCAATTCCACGACGCGGTCCTTCAGAGTTGCGATCTCCTTCCCGCGATCCTCAGACTCCTTTTTGTACTTCGCCAGCTCCTTCTTCGTCTCGCCCAGTTCCTGTGAAACGCGCTTGAATTCCTCCATCGTCATATCGGATCGTAGGGACAGATTGTTGAGGTATTCGGTGAAAGCGGCGGGGTCGCCAATGGACGTGCACGGCGTCGTCTCGCGGAGAACTTTCTCGAACGGGTCAATCTGCTGGACCTTCGCGTGCGTGATGCGGTACGATCGGAGCAGCTCTGTCGCGTGAATCGACCAGTTAGCAAACTACATCGAACAGCTGCGAGTGAACAGGACGGGAATGGCGATTATCCTTACCTGAGTACTTGCTCTCGATCTTTTCCAGCTTGCGGAGCTTCAGCCTGATTTCCGAGGGTAGCTCTGCGACGTTGAATGTGCCGCCGCTGTTGTTACCACCACCTCCACTACTACTACCACCGCCACCACCGCTGTCATTTCCACCAACCTCACCTGCATCCTTCCGCTCCGTGCCACCCTCGCCAGCCTGAGACTCGCCGCCAGTCTTCTTCTCATCTCCCGTCCCGACGCCGCTGCTAGCGGCAGCTGTGCCACCGTTGGCTGGAGGAACAGGTGTGCCGGTTCTAGGGGTCATCCCGCCCTCGCTGGAGAAGTCCGAGTCGAATTCCGCGGGATCCCGCTCCCTTTCTCGATCCTTCAGCGCCGAGACCGCATTCCGGGGCTTCGCCGTCGACGACGGCCCGCCGCTTGACCCATCGCGCCGAGTGCTCGGTGTCCGTTGTATCGTCGGCTGCGGCGACGCGAGATTCCGTTGGGCGGCCGTGCGCGCGGACTCTTCCAGTGAGTCTGCGAAGTTTTTGAGGCGGGTGAACATCGTATCGTGAAGGCGGGCGAGGTTCCAGGCTTCGAGGGGTTCGTTTCTAGAAGGCCGGCTGACTCGCGGACGCTACTGCCGGTGCCTACTAGGGGGACGTACTGGAACTGGAATCTAGGAAAGAGAGGAGCACTGGGATAGAGATGCATCCAAGGCCGAATAAGCTAGAACGATACTATACCGGCTCGAATTGCGGCCGGATATCAAGGGAGGGACTAGAAGGAAAGTTTAAAAGGGGTTGATCGATATTCTTTAAAAAGTTGGAGTCGCAAGACTAATATTACGAATCTCCAGAATGAGGCTGAATGCCGGCTTGGAGCTTCCTCCCTCATTCCGCTCGCCTACCGAGCCAAGATCGGGGCACCACCCTTGCGCCGAAATGAACACATTGCGGCGGGCATCCCGCAAGGTACCACCTCATCCACAATTTAGCGCCGTGATGAAATAAGTGACGACGACTATGTCGCGTTACAAAATATACCGCAGGGCGCGCAATCGACTTTATGTGGATGAATATTCGCAGAATGCGCCACAATTATCAACTCGACTACTGTCTGCCGCCACATAGATGTATGATTATGTACAAATACATGCAGCAGCATAACATTTCGCCCATGCTATCTATGTCCACGCGTAGAATAAAAAAGTAACATCTACTTCCATAACTTGGCCAAACTGGTGGCCTTGTCATCGTGTCGGTTAAGAATCTTCGCGGTCGCGAGATCAAAGTCCTCCTGGGTGACGTGTATTCTGCGCTCTCGGAGCGCGTACATGCCGGCCTCGGTGCACACACCCTTCAACTCGGCTCCTGAGCAGCCGTTCATCTTCTCCGCGATCTTCTTCAAGTCAATCCCACGGGTCAAGTTCATGGAGCGGGAATGGATGCGTAGAATATCCGCTCTCGCCTCGACGCTATAGATGGTCGCATATTTAGCTAGAGTTATGGGCATGTGATACACGGCTGGGTATTACTTACGTCGGGGGTGGGAACTCAATTTTCCTGTCGATTCTGCCAGGCCTCAGCAGTGCGGGGTCCAGAATATCCAGTCGATTCGTCGCCATGATGACCTTGATGTTCTTCGTTGGCTCAAAGCCGTCCAGCTGGTTGAGCAGCTCCAACATAGTTCTCTGAACCTCGGAGTCACCACCACTCGACCCCTCCACTCTCGAAGATCCGATAGAGTCGATTTCATCCATGAAGATAATGCTGGGCGCGTGCTCCCGAGCCATGACGAATAACTCCCTGACCATCCTCGATCCTTCTCCGATGTATTTCTGGACTAATTCGGAGCCCGAAACTCTGATGAATTTGCAATCCGTGTGATGTGCTACCGCGCGGGCGAGGAGAGTCTTGCCAGTTCCGGGGGGTCCGTAGAGTAAAACGCCTTTGGGCTGCGCGATACCAAGGGATTCGAACAATTCGGGATGCTTGAGACCCAATTCGATGACTTCTTTGATTTCCTTAATCTGTTGGTCCAGGCCACCAATCATATCGTACGTGCTGTCTGGAACCTTCTCAACCATCATGAGAGAGACAAGGGGGTCAACCTGCGGACATGATTGTCAGTAATCGCGTTCATACGAATGTATTTAATCGTGTATTAGGACTGACAGAGCTCGGTAGTATTCTCTCCAGCCGATAGTTCTCGTGTAGAAGGGCCACGCGTTTTCCGGCCGTGAGTTTCGCGATTTCCACGCCATCGGCGATGTCCACGACTACCCCACATCCTGATTAGTATCTACACTCGGTTTCCCAGGCGTGAAACTTCCCCAGAGTTTCAGGACATCAGCTCGTACCGTATTTGCCTTCCGGGTGCACCTTGACCAGCACCCGCTTCGTCCCCATAACCTTCACGACTTCACCGACATACGACCCATGCTGTTGCAGCAGCGTCAACTCTTCTCGTAACAGCCGCACTGTGGTGGAAACCAGTTTGTGAGCTTAGGAACAAAGGTTTGATGGAAACGTTGGGGCGGAGGGGCTGTCGAACCCTTGGAGTTCAGGTCGTTCCGCGTCGCCTCTAACCGCCGCAAGACCGCCGTCGAATGTATGATTTCGAGCTTGACGCTTTCGATTTTGTTCTGGTAGTAGCTATCGAGAGCCATGATGGTAGCAGGTACGAGGGCTGTCGAAGAGAATGCGGATGTTATGGAGCACGATGGTGATGGGAGCACAAGGGATGATGGATGGCTGGTGGGATGACGAGGGCGCGGTGCAGCTGGTCGGAGCTTTGAACAAGCGCCAAGCCACAGCGGCGTCGCTTAGTAATTATGCAAGCCTCAACGAGATCGTGAGGCGACATTTCCAGTGCAGTGCACAATTAAAGCATCATTGGATTGGATAGCGAAATCGCCGATTTTAGGACCCCGATCGGAATACGATGATGGGGTTAAAGAAATGTAGTTGATCTGGTAGGCGGTCGGTGTGTCGTTACAAAAGGAGAACAAGCATCGATATCGATACGTATGAACTACCTTATCGACGTATCCATGTGTGTGTAACACTGTCTGACGCGTAACCCAGCTCTTCCACCAAATTTAACCCACAAATTTGCGAGGTATTCGATTGTCACTGTTTGATATAACACTCTGTAACCTGCATCTGAACGATCAACAACCAATTATCTTTAAATCGGACCAAGTCTGTAACATGAACTTTATCGCCGTCGGCTTTCCGCGGACCCTTGTCGTCGTCTGCAAAGTGCAACACGCTCTGATTTGCAATATCTCGAACCAAAGTTCATGGTCAAAGAAGGAGCCGGGTTCGGATCCCGTTCCCGAGATATCATGGCAGTGCTGCCTTTCTCTTCTCGATCATCCTGCACTTAGCTTTACCCGGTTTTGCCAGTTGTAGAGCACTTATAATGAAAAGCTTGTATCCGCAAAGCTTTTACAAGCCTCCGGCATCGATGCACATCCCTGTTCGTTTCAGCTTGGCCGGATCTTGGATAAATTGGGTCTGGAGCACATCTCGACCAGAAATGCTCGATGCTGACCAAGATTGGTTGGGTGCTGGTCGGCCAAACCGGCACTCGAAAAGAGGCGGAGTCACGGGGCGACAGTGAAGATTGCTCTGGAAGGCGTTCCGAGAGCCCTGTTGTATCAATTGAATGAGATCGATCTATGTGATCGCGCTGTTGTTTTCGGATGCGACAATTTCAGGTCCAACGGCCCGAATTACAGACCAAAGGCGTGAAATGAGGTCATCTGTCAGCATTTTGGAGGATGCGAACAATTTGCTGCCGTGATATCTTAGCCATGTTGATATTTATAAATACCTGCAAATGGCGACATGATGCATATATCCCCCAATGCTTAAGCTCCAACCGCTCATCAGCTAGTCCTCTGTATTTATCTTTCTAATCTACACAATGGCTCGGTACGCTTATCAACTTTCGCTGGCGACACTGGTTTTCTGTCGTCTAGCCACAGCACAATCTCCGGGTACTAGCACACCTGAAGTCCACCCAAAGCTGCCAACGTATAAATGCACAACGTCTGGTGGTTGCGTCCAGCAGGATACTTCAGTAGTCCTCGATTTCAATTACCGTTATATCCACTCCGGGTCGACCTCTTGCAAAACAAGCAGTGGCGGCCCTGTTGCATCGCTTTGTCCAAATGAAGCCACATGCTCCCAAAACTGTCAGGTTGAAGGTGTCGACTATGCCGCTTCTGGTGTCAGCACGTCTGGTGATTCTCTCACCATGTACCAGTACAAAACCGCCAATGGCAGGACCAACAGCGTGTCGCCTCGTCTCTATCTTTTAGGCGCAGACGGCAACTATGCCATGCCGAAGCTCCTCGGGCAAGAGTTTACATTTGATGTTGACCTCTCGACACTGCCCTGCGGTGAAAATGGGGCACTGTACTTCTCAGAAATGTCAGCTACCGGTGGGCGAACTTCCAGCGCCCCAGCCGGTGCGAACTATGGGGCTGGATATTGTGATGCTCAGTGCCCAAGCCAGGCTTGGAGAAACGGCACCATTGATTCTGCAGGGCCGTACTGCTGCAACGAGATGGATGTAAGTCTACATTCCTTACGTCTGCTTTCCTCAACCAGTAATATATATAGACACTCTGACTCACAAGATCATCAAATATAGATCCTAGAGGCCAATTTCAGAGCCAATGCCTTCACTCCGCATCCTTGCACAACAAATGATTGCGACAAGAGCGGATGCGGTTTCAATCCTTATGCTAGTGGTTTCCGCAACTACTGGGCACCGGGAGGGACACTCGATACCTCCAAGCCTTTCACCGTCATTACTCAATTCATTACCAATGACGGAACCACAAGTGGTACTCTAACCACCATTACCCGCAAGTACATCCAGAACGGAAGAGCAGTTGCCAGCGCCGTCTCCGGAGGTGACAGCATCTATGCGAGCCAGTGCTCGTCTGGAGCTCCGTACGGTGGACTCACGACCATGGGTCAGGCTCTCGGCCGCGGCATGGTGCTCGTCTTCAGCATTTGGAATGACAACGGCGGTAACATGAACTGGCTCGATAGCGGCAACGCCGGCCCTTGCAGCAGCACCGAAGGAAACCCGTCGAACATCCTTGCCAACAATCCCAATACCCACGTTATCTTCTCCAATATCCGCTGGGGGGACATCGGGTCGACTACCAACAATCCAATTGTTACCAGCTCTTCGACTCTCAGGACCTCCACGACCACCTCTCGCACAACTACTAGTTCGTCGAGGACTACCACCACCACATCCAGGACCACTACCACTACGTCCAGAACCACCACCACCACATCTAGGTCCACCACGACCAGCTCTCGAACAACCACTACGACTACCAGGACGACTAGCGCTACGGGTGCGGTCCAGACCCATTGGGGACAATGCGGCGGCATCGGGTGGACTGGGTATACCAACTGCGGTCAATACACCTGCACGGTTCTTAATCCATACTACTCCCAGTGCCTATGAGTTAATTCATAGATAGCACTGCAAGTCACAATTATCTTGCAGATCTATTGAGAATGGAGTGGCGAATGTTTGACAACAAATAGGGACCGCAAGTCTCGCTTTATTATTGTAAGAACGTCTTCAATCTCATACTAGAGTGTAGACTTTGTACATATTTTTTTGGCAAGACCGAGTGTGAATATAATTATATAAGGCCAGTTTTACATAAAGTTGATGATTCGGTCTCTTACATAACCCCTAGGAAGATCGATCGTTTAGTTTTACGATAATTTCACGAGCACAATGTGACTAAGTATGATGCCTGCAACCATCTTTAGAACCACGGGTCTACACTATCATATATCGTGAAAGCTTGCTGAGACGTATAACAGAACCAGTAATTTCTGTTGCATGGCGCATGGTTCCACCGACGCTCTCGGGCTGGTGCGTTAATATAATTGCGGCTTCTTGATCGAGGTTGCTTATCTATATAGCTTTAACCTTACGTATACGCCCACCAGCGTGCACTTTAGACAGAAACGCATCTTAAAGCTATCCAAATTGATCTATATCGATCGATATATATAGTCGAAAAACTTATTGATTCAAGTTCTCGAAGATAACCTGCACTGACAGTATACAACGCACAAATTACAACAAAAGCTAAAGTTTTCCAATCAAAAAGACGATGGAGAACTAGAGTCCTGGGCCTAGACGTCCCATGGGTACATAGGTACCTTCTACCCATTCGCTAATGACATTGGCTCTTTAATTAAGGTGGCCGTGAATTATATCTTGTTATTAGCCTCGTCCGGATTATAATCTATAATGTCTCCCAGACGGTTCTCCTCATCTTCATCGGCATGGCTGAAGGCAGTCTGGTAAATCGTCGACTCTCTCTCAATCTCGTCTCCAATCCGGTTGATGGCAACGTTCGGTCGTGCCTGCCCAGCGATACCAGGATTGGCATTGATGTTTTGTATCGGGCGAAGTGGAATTTCCTCCACCCTGTTGATACCCCGCTCATCATAGTCCTTTTCTCCCATTAGCATTTATCGGTTCAACAAAGCGCTGTAAACCAGCTAGGAGGCTTAAGGCAGACATACTTCTTTGGATTCTTCAAAGCTGAAGTCTACGGGCCTTCGACCTTGGCCTTGGCCCTGCTGCACCACTGGAACAAACTCTGGATCGATGTTGAATCGCTGCTGATCTGGAACACCCTCCACTTCGTTCCAGACCACCTCGAAATCGTCGTCATTGAGTTCACCGCTGGGTATTCTAACCCTGTTCATCTCGAGACCCGGCTTACCTCTATTCTTGATGAACGAAAATAGGGCTTTGCCTCCTGTGCTAATTTTATTGAGAACCCTTCGACCTGTCGTAGGTATCCCGGGCCCAACGATTTCGGTGTTTCCCATTGAGGCAATCCGCAGCTCCGCATACGGGTACTCTTTCTGTATTCTTTCCACGGCTGCCGCGAAATCCTCATTGATGTCCTGATCGATAGGAGGCCTTGCACGGGTTAGACGTTTCGGGTTTCCCACCAC
The DNA here is from genome assembly GCA_020064725.1 of Drechslerella dactyloides. Classification (NCBI taxonomy): domain Eukaryota; kingdom Fungi; phylum Ascomycota; class Orbiliomycetes; order Orbiliales; family Orbiliaceae; genus Drechslerella; species Drechslerella dactyloides. The sequence goes on from JAGTWJ010000001.1 coordinate 3,895,815, forward strand.
GTTACGCACTACAACAGCGAAGAACATTAGGATTCAGCTGTCCTTTCACACAGAAACGCAACGCAGCTGGTCCGGGAATAGGATTGAGTGTACGTACGATATAGCTGTCTGAAGCCCACAGGGAGACCTTCCTCCCATAATCTCAGCGTGTATCCCTCTTGAAGTGGATTTGTTTTCGATAATCTTTCAAAATTTCCGTTGTTGCCGAATTTCTCGACTAGGAACCTATCCAGTTAAGATTTACTAATCAGCCTTTCCCGTAAAAAGAAGCATGCATCAATATGCCACAGGTCGAGAGTATCACGAAACATACTTGCTGGTTTCAAAGCGTTGTCTTAGATTCACATTCTCCGGCGCTCCGTACGTGAGGAATTCCTCGGGGTCGTTGGTGTTTGTTATAGCTACCCCCGTAGGCCCCTGCAGTTGTAACAGTGTCCCGGGAACAGGCACAAATGGCCCCCCCTCATATTCTATCTCCGCGAAGTCCCATGACGGGCTACTACCTCCTTCATTCTGGCAGGTCGTCTCTCTCGGGTCAATAGCGAATACGCCCAGCCAGGGCTTATCAGTTGGCGGCCGACACACTAATTTCATAGAAATGTCACCATTCAGCACTATTCCGTGGTTTGTTCATGGTATACGACATACGTCTGAGTTCTAAGGGTTCCGGATCCTTACGCCGTAAAGCTTCGCCATCGCCCTCTCTCCAAACTTCGGCCAGCCCGCTGGTGACTACATCGATGATAATCGCAGAGACTGACGGGATGGAGAAGGCTAGGAGCGGTATGAGACCGAGTGGTCGAGTTCCGTCAAGCCGGACCATATCTCCGTCTTATGCGCATGTGCGAACTCTTATAGGCGTTGTTCTCATTAGCTTTCACCAGTTAATTAAGGCAGACTTCTCTACGTACCTGTAATAGTTCGAGTTCTTGTAATTGTTTTCGACAGTGATAAGTCTTCTAAATGCGCACTCGTATAGCACGAGCTTCTTTTCCTGGACTCCATGGCAATCATGGCAATGCGTGGTTATGAGCATTTGCTCGCAAACTACCGCAGTTTGCCATAATCCGGACATTTGGGTGTAGGGATAAGACTATAATTTTGCTCACCACATTTGCCTCGTAGGAAGTCTGTAAAAAATTTAAGTTCAGTCTTAATAATATTCAGGAGGCATTCTTAGAACGTAGAGAAACGTCCAAAGGATATAGTCTATAAGTAATTTTACTCGTAGAATTCATAGCAACGGGAGAAGTTTACTAGGAAATGGAATGAGCTTTCGAGGCTAATTTCATTATGGATATATTAAATTGAGGCTGTGCAGTACTGACATCTATCATAACACCAAATACCCGCAACTTCATTTGTTGGAATCCTCCTTCGCAGATATACCGGTCCTAGCACAAGGCGTGGAATTAATGCGTGCTGTATCGTCGACGCATGTGTAACCAGGGGAGGTCCGCATCAGCTGCTAACGTGTTTTGTATTCGGTGCGGATTTCGATTGAGAACCACGTGTGCCCACCCTAACGTGCACTCAGGTAACAAAGATATATCAAGTCTTGCATAAGTATGCAAAGTTGTCTTCAGAAGCTCAAAACGCCATTAAAAAGTTTGATCCCAATATATAATGTATGCAACCAGGCCAGGAAGTTGGGATTCTAAGCCCTGGCGCCTAGCTTCGAAACTACTTTCAACTAACCTTATTGACATTCGCATTGAAACGTCTCGAAATTTACAGAACATCCGCATCCTCGCGCCGAATCTGGCTTTCGGGCTCATATTCGAACTGGAAATTATCAACATCGAGCGCCTCCTCGTCCAGCAACTCTTCTTCTTCCGGCGCAGGCTGGTTATTGACCATGTTGACTCGGTCCAAGAAGCCTCGGATGATACCGGCGCCGCGTCCAAGGAAGCCAGGATTGTTCGCCGAGACGTCCTGTGGTATAGGATCGAGTTCAGGGTATCTGTTGATGACTATCTCTTCCTCTTGAACTTGCTCTTCAACTGGAGCTTGCTCTTCGACTTGGGCTGGTTTCCTGAACCTACTGAGCCAGCCCGAGTTGGACTGTTGCTGCTGCTGCTGCTTTGGTGGCTCTCTCGCGTTGCCCTTCATGATCATTGGCTTGTCCATCTTCTCTTCCTCTTCGATGTCGGTCTGCTTTCCACCTCTGCCGATGTTGGCCAGCCTGTTGATCATAGACTTTCCGAAACCCAAGCCCGTCGATGCGAGACCACTCGCCATATTTTTCAGTCTGCTGCCCTGCTGGTTGTTCGAGGCCATATTCATACCCTCCTGACCCGCGTTTGGATTCATCTGATTCATCAACTGCCCATACGGGATGCTCTGGCCCATTCCTTGTTGCGCTAGATTCATGCCTTGATTCATACCCTGGTTCATCTGCATCTGCGGGTTGAAGCCATAAAAGCTCTGCGTCATATCCATTGGCGGCTGCATCATGCTCTGGCCCATCACCGGGGCATATCGAACGCTGCTGCGTGCAGGATTTCTTTCGGGTGCGGGCACATAGTTCTGGATGATATTCAGGCCTGGCAGATTGTCGAGCTTGGTGGGGTCATCGATGATGTCCGTTTCGTCGAGTTCGAGGACTGTTAGACGGATTGGCGGGAATCCTCTGTACGGACGATCGCTGCGTGCGATCCGCTGGATGCCGCCGGCTTGGCTGTTACTTCCCACTGTTTTAGATTGGAAAAGTTAGTATTCGAATCTATGTCTGTTGATTACTCAAATTATAAAAGAAATGTCATGTGGAAAAAGGTATACGACTATGTCCACGTACTTCGTAGCTGGTAGTCTCCCTGGATATTAAGGCCGTTCGGACCCGCCCACTCTAGATAGTCGCCTATCTCCAGAGGGTTCGTCGGAGTAATCTTCTGCGGCACGCGGCGGCCCTGCGCATCCGCCCTGGTAACTTCAAAGCTGCAGTACCGTTAGCCCACATAAAGATTCTAACGGCAATTGTGCCAAACAATGGAAATATCAGGGTTAGCACGTACACAGAAGCCTCATAACCGGTAAAAACATTCACGCCGTATCCGAACCAGCTGTCCCGCGGCTCATCCGGATTATTCGTCATCGGAATCGGATTGACCGGCCCGACAAGGTGGACATAGGTATAGTCGGCACCCTCCGGCGCCCTGGTAGACATCCGTAGCTTCCAGTCCTGCTCCAGACCTTGGCCGCCGTCGACGTTGCCCTCCGGTCCGGAAACAGCGCACAGAGTGCGCGACGGATCGATAACCTCGATACCCCATTCTGGATGATCGTCAGGCGGTCTGCAGACTACCCACGAGTCGACACCTTGCGGCTCTCGTGTGTCCTCGTCTAGGAAGACAGCTCCGACACGCAGCGCGGACGCAGTGCGGATGAGCAGCGAGGCAAGGGGCACGAGGGGCAGAATCCGGCTATGCATCTTGGCCGCAAATTTACGATCTTGTCAATCAAAAAAAAAACAGCCTGATAGTCAGATTATTGCGATTCGGAATAAAGATATCCGTGTATCGCGGATGTGTCTATACTCATGGCGATCATCGAAGACGTAAGCCTCAGTCTAGGTGAAATCCTCGCATTCTCACGCGGGGAAGTAGTATGCATGCATATTAGCGTCGTCAAACCGGAACCGGCGAAGCATATAAGGCAATGGATATCTCTCAAATCCCAGCTATATCTCTCTCACTCTTTTGAAATCATCAATATCCTGATCAAGTCATCTTCGTCCATCGAGGGCTGTAGTATATACTACGGTGCACATATACAAATTGAGCGCTAGAAGTCAGTGTTGGATTTTGTGAGTTGCGCAAGTAGTACTCCCCGTCGTGTAACCATAGCTAACCTCCAACGACATCCCAATCCTACTACACAAAAGTGACCGTTCTATAAAGAAGATTTGTGGGCTCCAAAGTGTGTTAGATTTAAAATATTTAGGTGTATATATATAGCCATCCCAGACCGAATTTTTCTCATAATATCACATTGTTACGAAACTGATAGTACATCATGGGTCATGAGATTCGACCCTTAAAACCCCCCTAGTTACTAACTTATAAATTTACGTAGTCACTATTTTGCTAGTGAGTAAGAAGTAGCTAGGTGACAGCAGAATTGCATATTGAGTCCTTTTAAGATTTCTTCCATTATGAGACGAAGTGATATTAGATCCTGCTGGCAACTAAAACCAGCCCGCAGAATCGACATGAGAGCTACTTAGTAGGTACGGTAGTTAATAATAATTATATACCCAACTCTAAGCGCTGTCCAAAACCTCCTTGACCACCTCCTCAGCCGTCTTATCCGCCTTGATCGGTGCATCGTTCGTCGTATAATCAGCCTGATAAGTATCCACCTCATCATAAACCAAGCCCTGCAAAACCTGGTATCCTGCATAGGGATTCCCTGACTTCAACCCCGCTTCTCCCAGCGCAACCCAGTCCGCCGTGGAAACCCTCTCCACCGCCCACTTTGTCCCTGTGACCTTCTCCGCGGCCGCCAGCAGCTCGTTCTGCGTGACTCTGTGCGAATAGAAGCGCACGTGGCGGTTACGCGTCTCGTCCGGATGCGTGACCGCCCAGGTTACGACCTTAGCAACATGATCCAGCGTCGATAAGGACATGACCTTATCGCCGCTGCCGAAGATTATGGCCTTGCGGTCCTTCGGTTGCAGGCCGAGGAAACCTTGCTGCAGTCCCCAGTCGAAGAAGAGGCCGTTCGCGATCAGAGTGTACTCGAGCTTGCCTGCGGCCGCGAGCTCTCTGATGCGCTGGAAGACCTCGAATTTACCGTGCATGCCGACTTTGTCCCAGAAGCTTGTGACGAGGTCATCGCCGTCGTCCGAGGCGACGGAGCCGTATTCGGTGGGGTAGAAGCGGGTGACGCCGGCGTCAACGGCCGCTTCGACGAATTTGAGCTGGGAAATGGCGGCGTCGGTTGCGACGATGGAGAGGATTGTGTCTTGGCCCTTGAAGGCGGCGACGAGGGAGTCGTGGGAGTTGTAGTCGGCCTTTTTTACGGGTATGCCGGCTGGGAAGGTTGAGGTTGAGCCCTCACGGGTCAGGATTGTGACCGAGATGGAGGGTTCAGCGGCAAGGGCAGCGACGATTGGAGCCCCGAGGTTGCCGGAGGCACCGATGACGAGAACGTTCTTGCCAGACATTTTGAATTAAATTATATGTTGTATGAGGGGATAATATTTAAATGTGTCGATCGTGATATGTATAGATAGGCGGAGGGCTATCGAAATCGAGATGCGCAAAGCTGAATTTTATAGCTCAAATTGTAAGAACGGATTGTATTCTGAGAATGTGAATGCAGAGGATAATGTTCTGAGATATCAAGATCATGAAGCCGGACGGGCAGCCCTCTTTATACACGGCCGTCGACTCTGCAATGCGTCGCTCTCATCTATACCCAAGCAGTCAGACCCACCTCACGGAGACATTTTTTTACACGATCATGGAAACCGCAACCGTGTGTCATATCATGTCTGTGGCGCAAATGCATACGTACATGTACGTACTGAGATTGGTAATCCGCATCGACGAACTCATCCATTCATGCCATATTGTACCATCGGCATACAGATCACGGCATGCCGTCGGACGCCTGTCGCAGCCTCAAACGCCACGCCGCAGCCTGATAAAGTCCTGACAAAGCGCCCCCGTCACGTTACCTGCACCCAGAGCAAACTGCGCGTTGTAGCGCCAGGGATGCCCGCACGTGGATTTCGGGCGAGAGTTTCCGGCTGAACCGTGCGTCAAACTCCTGACGCAACCGCGCCACACCGGCCGAACCGTTCCACCGCTTTATCTAAGGAATTTAAAGCCGACAATACTCCGTGTGTAACTCCGTGTTTTTTATATATCCGGACGTGCAGCCGCATTTGCGGAATGCTGCAGATATATCATATGCATCTCTTACTACGGAGCACACGAATACGTATGCATAGGTTGTAGGTGTAGATTATATCGTATCCTTTGCATTTCATGTCCTGATGTTCTCGAGAAACTTTCCAAACCAGGCGCTCGGCGCATCCTCACCGCCATCGCCATCCAGCCGCGCTGCTCCTGCGAGCTCGGCTGCCAGCTGGACGACCTCACTCCGCAGACTTTGCACAACGCCCATCTCCTCGCCATCGTAGAACGCAGCTGCCAGGTCGTCCGCTTTCCCCACGAGCGCATTGCTCGTCTGGACAATCCGTTCGAGCCGGTCTGCGTTTCGCTCCTTCTCGACGGAGTATTCTTTCCCTCCGCCTCCGTCTCCGTCGACGGGTACTTTTGTTGAAAGAAAGACCCCGCCAAGCCTCGTGGACGGGTCTTTCACGCGGCGCTTCATTACCGCGGTGTACAGAATGCTGGTTAGCTTGAGCTTCTTCTGCGTCGCCTCTGCTGTTGCAAGTATCTCTTTGGTGACCTTTGTCTTATTGGTGCCACTTGTCGAACCCCAGAACTCGTCATCGTCATCATCGTCGAATGCTGGGTCGGCATGAACACTGCTGCTGCTCTGGCTGCCTTCATCTTCGAAACCCGAGTCTTCCCCACGTAGTTCCTCCGCTGCATCTGTCACCCACTCTTTAAATTCCGCAATACAGTCGTTCAGCATGTCGGCGTGCGACCGGAGCTTGGATTCCACGAGTCCGATCAGATGCTTCTGTGATATCGTGAGCAGTGCGTCGGCGGAAGACCATATCTGGCCGGTGGAAGTATATGAGGACTTTGTAGCACTGCTAGCAGACGTAGCCTGCCGAAGGTCGGTAATCTGCAGCCGCTGGATCGATTTGCTCAATTTCTGTTCTTCCTTTTCTTGAGCTCCCGCTTCGTTTGAGAGATTACTCTCAATCGCCAGCACCATCTCCTCGATGGCTTTCAACGTATCGATGACGCCCTTGACGACCGCATCGTGTGTGATAGTGCCATACCGCTCGCGACTCGCGATATACGGCGCCGACGATGCGACAGGCAAGATGCTGTTCGTGACGTCGACAAGGATCCGAGCGATAGCCGGGTGACTCGACGCTTCGATCGGCGGGTTCGTGAGCAGGCCGAGCTTTGTAGCGTGCGCTTTGGCTAGATTCGCAAAGTCTGCGAGGAAAGTGTACAGCGGGATGGCGGCGTATGTGCTGGATGCTGCTGCGACGGCGGAGTCTGCTGCTGGCGGGGCAGAGACGAGTTGGAGAGTCGTGGCGATAGAGGAGAGTGTGGAAGTGACAACTACCGGCAGCGGCGGGGTTGTCGCGTCTGTGGAGGATTTGGACGCCATTCGGTGCGATATGTTCGTTGTGATAGGTTGGTCGAAGGACTAAATGAGTGACTGTTCGATAGCTCAACAGACGAAGTTTTCGAGTAATGCGGCAGCTAGCACGAATGCCGCGCCACAGCCAAGGGAATTGACGATTGTAATTGGTGGAGACAGAAGCAGGCACACCCCGAACGCCTACCACAAAAACAACACCACGATTCCATATGACCCAATGCAGGGTATCTTCTGCCGATATCCTTCACCCATGCGATCTCAAATCAGAAATATTGCCCAGTGGATTATGAAATTCTGGGAAACAAAGCTCCTGATAATAATCTCAACGTCGCTTTAATCCGTGATAATATCTGATTCCACCCCATCGGATTAGTCGACGGGAAATAGGAAGCTCTGGCAGGTTCCCGGGACTCTTCTGCATGCTGAGGCGCTTCAGAAGCACAGCATGGCAGTCTTCCACCGATCTGTACAGTTGAGTCCGTACAGATCATCATCGTGTCTGTTGTTTTGCTAGATATACACGCTGGTTTGCGCATCTACCGAAAGCCAGATCATTACTGCCGCAAACTCGCATACACGCGGCGCCGTAACAGGTTTATTATCCCACCACTGCCATCGCCCACACCAGACCACAGGCGATGCAAATACATCAACCTGCCGCTACGCACACAACGCTCGATAGAGCCCTCGCTACCCATCCAAGGCGCTCTCACTATTCGACTAGCTACCCGTGTAGCCATATATTTATACATACCTACATCCTTTCGTCGTCGAGTCCAACATGTCTGAGATCGCAGATAACTCCCGCTCTCCCTCATCCGACCCGGTAGAAGAACTCATCGAGAAGCTAGACAAAAGCATGGCAGAGATTACTGCCAGCGACAACACTCCCTCGGCCTCTTCGACGCACTGCTGTATCTGTCTGGATACCACTACCGATTCGTTCGAGACGATTTCCTGCGGCCACATGTTCCATGAAGGTTGCATCCAGGTGTGGCGTAGCTGGGCCGGCGCGTGCCCAACCTGCCGCCGTCCGACACAAACTGATTCTCCCCAAGAGGCTGATATGATAGAGGAGCCTGAGGAATGGGCTGAGTTTGAGTTCATCATCCGTAATTCGGGACTTCCTGTGGATATGGGGTGGGTACAGGAAGAGGTGGTCCCGTAGGATGGGACTACTAAGGCGGCCTGATCGAGCTCCCGCGGCCGAAGTTATATATGTCTTTCCCTTCATTTTGCGCGAGCCTGTCAGCTTCCAGTTTGTTGGACACTGCGCTGCTTTCATCCAGTTTCGATTCAGGTTTCTCTGGAGGGCACTACATTCTATTCTTCAGCTTTAGAGGATTGGGAAGACTCCATAATATCAACAGCCTCATACTGAGCCTGTCCTTCTGATTTATAAATTGTGCATTGTGTCCCCGGTTTTGTACTCTTAGACCAGACTATAATTATGTATACGCAGCGCCTGGCTTGCCACGGATAACTCAGACCAAGACTATCCCATATCTCGCGATCCCATTCGCCCCAGCAGCAGCTACAGTCCTCCAACCCCTCGCCTTCTGTAAGCTGCTGAGCTCCCTACACACCACCAGTAATGCTACAGCCTCCCGTTTCTCCCGACTCAAGAAAGCCCGCTGTTCCTCCAAGCACTCGCGAAGGTCGTCCAATCGCCTCCCGACTCCGTTTAGCTCTTGCTTGTAGCGCGCAAACTCCGCCTCTGTAAGCACGGGTCCGCTTCTTTCGACCCGAAACAGATACGGCTCAGCCGCCAAAGCGTCCGTCCTTCGAATGGTCAATTCCCAGAGACTATTATAACTCTGGAAGGCCGCGGCCAATCTTGGGGACCGAAGCGCGTCAAACTGGTCGCGAGTGATGACATGGTAACGCTCTAGCAGCGTCCTGGCCACTCTCATGACGGCATCGCAACAGGGAAGCAGAGCGCGTTCGTGTTCTTCGAGCAGGAGTACGCGTTCTTCTCGAAAAGTGCGGACAGAGTCCATTTGGCACGCGACGAGCTTGCGGTCTAGCGGAGATGGATGGCGGAGCGCCTCCCCATGTTTTCTGACTGCCAGAGCAGAGGAAGTTGTTTGATCGATACGCCGTTCCAAGTCATCGAGGTCTGGGAGGGTGCAGGTGACCATTCGCAGTCCCCGTCCCTTTGTCTGGGGCTGTTGTACCGGCTCGGGTGGATGGGGCTTGGTGTTGCCGCCGTCCTCCATCGTGGCCGATGTCAAATTGTGACCACGGCGGTAAGCCGACAGCTGCACAGCGCCGGTGTATGTTTCGATGGAATCGACTGTTGTGATATATGAAGTATTGTCGAATATATTAATATCATTTATACAAATCGATTAATGTTATCTCTATCAAAGTTCATCTGTTTGCTAGACCATCCGCCGCGGGATCTAGCTCAGATCAGCGAAGGCTCTCTGTTGAACTACACTCCATGACTACCTTCTAGGTGTTTGAATATTTCAGGGATTTACCTAAATATTTGACTACGTAGCGGGCGCCGCTAGAGAGTACTGGGATTAAACCATATTACTATCAATTGAACTAATCGATTATCGCTTTATAGAACGCGCTTGTTCAAATTTCAGATATCGATCTAAGGCTACCCCAAACACCACCCACCGTACAAAACTTTTACATACACCCAACATGGCATATTCCCAATCTAACACCACTATACTCCTACAACCAACTCCACACACACATACTGTATAGATACATACTAATACAGGACAAGCCCTCACACTCCATTGGTCATTTTCCACCCTTTGGCAGGCTTCACCTCCCGCGCCAGCAACGCCGCAACATGCCCCTCCGTCCCCTTCCGCTCCCAATCCTCCCACGTCACACTCCACACATTCGTATCCCGAAACTTGCCCTCCTCCGCCCTTCCGAACCCGCGCACGCTGTCGACGACGCCGCCGTCTTTGTCCTCGCGGAGGAGTTTGGCGCAGCGGACGGTGCCCTCGAAGACGAAGCCGAGGCGTTGAGCCGCCGCGTTTGAGTTTTCGTTGTCGCCGTGAGCGAGCCAGGAGACACGGCGGAGGGCTAGGCCGCTGGGTTGTGCGGAGATGAGGTACTGCAGTAGCAGACTTGAGGCGTGTGTATTCACATGGCTATTACAGTCAGCCAGCCAATCTGTCTACCAGGATACGGCACAAATGCTGTTCCTTCCCAGAATGTAACAACGAAGGTATATGACATATATTGAAAATGTAAAGCGCAAGGGAGCAAAGGATATATATACTCACGTCTTCCACGCCCGCCTGAGCACAGTAACATGACCAACCTCGGCCACCAGATCCGGCAAACTGATATTCAAAAGTCCAATCCACCCGGCCACCCGCCCCATCGGATCCGCATGTTCACCCTCCGGCAGCGGCCGCGACAGGTCCGTGATGAGGAACAAGCAGGCATTACGGTCGCTGCGGATGCGCTGTTCCAGCCAAGTTAGGAACTCGGGGAGCGTCGCAAAGGGACCGTAGGGCAGGTATCTGTAGAGCTGGCTGTTTTCCGCGTCTTGCAGGAGGGAGAAGGCGTATTCAGCGTGCAGGGAGGGCTGTCAATCACAACATGTCAGTGCACCATTCATTCAAAATACCAATTTAAGCTAATATAAGCATCTTGTATTGTCTTGTAACATATACCCAGGTCGAGGGCAAGAGCTATGGGATGTGTAAATGGAGAGTGAACGTACGATAAACGGTTCAAGACGCACGCCGTTAGACTCCAGCACACGCAGCGGCAGCACGCAGTTCAAATCGTACTCCTCCGCCGGCGTGCGTAGATGGTACGCATCAACGGGCAGCGTCGGCCGGCTGCCCTCCGCGGTGTTGAGATACGGCATCATGGCGGTGAGTTTTATGCGTTGCGGCGGTTGCAAAAGCCGAATCAGGCTGAATTCAACAGTCTGAGACTGGGACGGGACGACTAAGTCAAAAGATCGATCGATCGATTGATTCCGGCGAAGAGTGTCTCTGAAACGATACAACGGATGAGACTATGCGGTTTGGAGAACGGATATTTGCCACGGAGCCGGATGCCATCGTGACATATATACTCGATCGAACCCATTGAGCTCCGTCTCTATCCATAGCTTAAGTTACTTACGTACGGGAATCATGGCCATACGAGCTAGCTAGCCAGCTAGCTTCTCCGAGACGGTAACGTTACTAGCTCCAACGGAAAGGAAGAGTCACTCTGCAGGCAGGCTAGCGGCAGCCAGCTGTGGGTACGGGTCGCAATCGAGACAACAGCCGGGCTAGCGTACTTACAGATATGTATTTACTACAAGGTTCCAGCCGGACGATGCAATCTCGTCTGCATACATGCATACAGGTCGGGGGACAGAGGCAGTTCGCATTCGACGTAGCAGAGCTCTATGCAGCATGCAATTCCAGTGCATGCAGTAGTGTATATATCGAGCGGTGCAGCGTTTATACTGGCCGAGAAGACTCGTGAAACTACCTTCGACGTCCGTGTCCTCGAAGCCGAACGCATAGTTCATGATGATAGATTGCGACGACTGCACGCCCGTCGCATCAGCTGAGCCCGAGCGCACGCTTCACCGTGAACGTAAATATGCATATTTGCAAAAAGCAGGAATCGCTGGCACGAATTCCAAGGTCATGCACGAGCGGCACGTATGTACAGCCGGCCGTCAGTCCGGCCGTCTGTGTCGAAGCACGTATACCTATAGAAGTAATAGTAGTATAGATACGTCCACGTCCGTGCATGCAGTGGAGCTAAGGCACGCGAGGACCGCCAGAGAAAATAAAAGTCTCGTCGTGGTGTGGCCTGGTTACACAGCATGGTTTTAGTATACTCTGCGGCATCCGTTGCGCGTGCCTGATTGGCGGTGCTTGCAGGCCGCGCCTGCGGAACGTACACTACATAGGTACCTACGCCTGTCCGTCCGCCTGTCCGCCTGTACGGACGTGCTGCGGTATACCGTGACGGTCCGCCGCGGACATGCATCGTATTGTAGGTAATTGGGTATGTATGTACAATGCTGTGCCGTAGATATACGTATCGAGGACCTCGTATGTCAGCTGCGATCCGTGGTTTCGCGCCAGCACTCCATGGTGCATGGATTGACTGTGCAATGCACAAGCAGGCCGGTCGCGCTATAGCTGCGAATTACTTAACTATTGTACAACTGTGCTCAAGCGAGGTAGCTACCACGTCCGTACGTCCTCGTACCAACATGGTTGACTGCATGCACTTACGCACGTAGCTTCAAGCCTGCATCTGCGTACTACGCTTGATTTCGATTGAGACTCTTAACTTGATTGACCGATCATGCAATGTCAGGAGTTTGTAATTGAGCTAATGGGAGGAACCAGCGGACGAGAAGATATCCGTGACGTTACGTTACAGCTGGCTGGCGCTGGCAGCTAGCTGTGCGAAGTTTGTGTCTTTCGACGGTAGGTTCCCGGCTGGTATCATGATCATGCATGCAGACGACCGCGAGACTTGGTTGCTAACATGCAACGGCTGATACTATTTTCATGCATTGTATTGTTATCTTCGAATCTTGTAACTTAATACAATCAATTGCAAAAGGCTCGAGAGCAAGGCACAGCATGGTTATGGCAGGGTGGTCGGTTTAGCCTCGGGTAAGGGCACAGCAGGTTTGCATGCTGTGCAGCTATATACTTGGTACTTACCCACTTGCTTGGCAACAATCATATGAAAAGGTAGCTGCGTGGTACCGGCTGGCGGTGTTTGTACGCTGTCTCAAACCGGCTGCATGAATCTCGAAAATGGATCGCGTGGTCCGGAAGGGTGGCAGGCATGCAGGCCATGGTACAGAAATCAGGGAGCTCGAAGAATACGAAGTATACAATGTAATGGTATGCTGTAATACCGATGTAATCGCAAGTAAAATACCTAGGTATACGGTATGGTTATGGACCCAGGTGGAAATACAGACCAGGTTGGCGGGAACGTCCCGACGCAGCGAGATTGCACGGCGCTGGCGAGAGCTCCCGCGCGGTGTCACCGACGGACGAGAAGGGTCGCGGCTCCGTGGTACAGGATGCAGCCAGGCAGGGCAACTGGCAGGGGCAGACGACGTTCATGCTCCTTCTCCCAACACGAGAGTAAGTCTCGGCACTGACGGTAGTATTTCTGTTCAAATTGCAATTCAGCTGCCGAACAGGTAGCAAGTCCGACGTAATGAAAGAAAGTATGTACGCACGCGTGACGGTATTTTGCAGCATGTTGGTGATCGCATTGAGGACATTGGATTTATCTATCCCTGACTAGTTGCAAGTTGGCGGGTGAAATTGTAATTATCCGTGCCTCGCGCTTTCTTTCCGCGAGTTCCTCGCGCAGGACGGGCAAGTCTCAGGCAGATGAAACAGCAGCCGGCACGCCGCAGCGTCATCGTCTCACCATGGCAGAACAAGATCGATCCGATCGCTCCTTCAATCAACCCGGCAGCTAATGGGATTGTAGAGATGCGTTCTGGGTCGTGCTTGTAATTGGCATGGCATCCGCATGGTAATTAATTCGATCTGCGGCCCTTGCAACCTCTTGGCAGCGGCCTCGGGAATTGCTCGGGCAGGTGGCTTGATGAAGAACGGCATTCCGTATTCCGCGGTGGGACTTGGTGCACCGTCGCCGTTGTTAGTTCGTACTGTACGCGTAGATGCCGTCGATCAAGGCTTGTAATTGTATGTACAGCTGTGACAGTCGGCGTGAGAGGGAATGATGTCTATGCAGGCAGCCGGTCCGCCTCGGCAGCACCTGCAGCTTACATCGCATCACGTTTCTGTTCGAAGCAGGTATTGCCAAAGTAATGTGATGCGGGAATACAAGCTCCTATTAGGACTGCGGGTATGCGTATGGATGCAAATGGGAAATGCGCGACGCATCGGAGCTCAGGATGTCCAAGTGCACCGTTTCACGGAGGGAGCGATTCTCGGCGCTCTCTTTTGGCAATTGATAATGGGAATAATGCTTGTCTGCAGGCGAGAGAATTGGCACCGTCGATGCAATGCAGGGACGGGAGACGGTTAGTCTGTAACTTAGCTGACTCAAGAGATAAGGCGGTCGGTCGGTTGTTCTCGGCCGGATACGTATGCGTATGTGTATGCGTATGTGTGGTTGTAGGCGGTCGATTGACGAGAGGGATTTGTAGACGCCGGCGCCGGCGCAATGTCGCATTGACCGGCCGTATTCTATTTTTACTGCATCGAGTCACCGATAGATAAGTTCTAGTCTCGAAGCTTAGGTTCAACCGGTGCCTGTCCCTGGGCTAGTCTAGGACGTTGGGCCGCCGAATGTCCAAATTCCGTCTGAGCAGAATCCTAAGGCCTCGCTCCCACCAGCTAAACTTGGCGTCGTGCACCAACGTAGCAGCAGCCCGCTGGCAGTTGGGCGCCAGGTTGCATTATCGACATCCCAACAGCTGATGTTTTATACAGCAGGATGCTCCCACGTCAACTGCAAACGTCGACGCCATGATCTCATCAGGTGGGTGGGCGTCGGGAGCCCTGTCGCCAGCCAATCAGGGCGCATGCACATGCCCTGTCCAGTGCTGGACCCCCGAAACGTCGCTAAGGTTTTTTTTTGACGGACAGCAGAAATTTCAGGACCCCGTCAACTTGTGGCGACTGGCAGGAGAAAACAGAAACAAGCACCACCCTGACCGCCCGGGCAGGAAAATTTCTCAATATCGCAAAAATAAAAATTGCTCTAGTTGGGAAAAGTTTGCGCGGAGAGGGATGGGAAGCCTTGCGAGGACGGGCGGGCCAGCTAGCTGCGAGGAGAAGCACGTATGCATGTGTGAATGTACCGTAGCTGCCCGACGCGGGCGAGGGGACCGAGATATCATGGCGTGGCGGCAGGAGAACGTGCTGGAGGCCGACAGAACGGTGGAGAACATCGATAACATCATCTGCATGGCCAGCTGCCCATCAGGACATACATAAGAGACGTGGAGACCACCGCAGGCGATGTTGTGTCAATTCCCTCTGTACACAGTAGTCACAATTGCGTTCTCAACGTCCGTTCCGATATAATTGAATCCCAGTCGCTCGCTCGAGGTAAGGCTGATCCGCTCCCGTATGAAGTAGCTCGAATCCCGAACTTGTCCAGACCCGTACGTATATTGCAGCACGGAGCGCATTCATTGCATTTTGGTGGTTTTATATTGGAGTGTCGTCCACAGGTTGCCGGTGGGCCGGCCAATCTCGAACGCTGGCCGGCCAATCGCGAAAAGCATCCGCCAGGGCTCCAATCAGCGGCCTGCCAGCGTTCCGGCTCCGCGTGCTTGCTTATTGCTTGCTTCTTGCTCGGCGGGAGGCAGCAAAACAAAGGAGGAAGGCATCGCCGGCATCGATCGATCGCTTCTCCTTCTGTTGGAACTCTGTCTCTCCTTCTCCTCCTCTCTGCTGTCCTTCCTGTTCTCCTTTATCGGCCCTGGTTGACCGGTTATCCAGCCCTCGCTCGTTTTTATTCTCGCTGGTCCCTTCTCGAGATCCGTTTCTGCTCCTCTTCTTTGTCTGCTCTTCTCTTTGTCAGTCTCTACTGTCGTGTGTTTTCCTAGAGTTCTGCTTGGTGGTACCTGCATTCGCGTCCCGGTTGGTGTTCCCCACGCTCGCTTGCCTCGCATCCGCCGTTCCTGCAGCCTGTTGCACGGGTTCTCGACTCGCAGGACGTCAGAATACTCATCTTCCCCGGTGCCGTCGTCGATTGTTCCTGGAGAACGAGGCACGATCCGTTCGGCCTGTCGCTACTGTGGAGAAAGCTGTCCCGGGTTTTTCCTCAATCCAATCATTCCGTCGTGGCGTGTGCCATATTCACCTGACGGCGCCTGACGACAGCTCCACAACAGCTGCAACGCATCCCAACTATTCGCCCATCTCCAACATCGCCAGCATCTCTGAAACTTCAATTCCAACTGTGCCCCTGCCGCAGTTGCTTGCTTCCATTTGCTGCTATTCTTGAACAACTGCCTCACGTTCTCTCACGATTTGCACACCTATAAAGAAAGCCGTTGCAGCTTCACCGTTTTCTACATATATTAATCGATCCACAAACATAGTACAAATTATAGCACATTCGCTCGTTCGACATGGCGTCGCAGTATCCGCCTCATCAGGCAGGCCGGACCGGTTTCCAGCCCACCGGCGACCCTACCTACCAGCGTCTCTCCGACGACCACGTTGTCAACATTCCCCTCACTCCAATCGAGTCTGCTCGGTCTATAGCCCCCTCCAGAGCGCCCTCGAGAGCCGACGAGAAAAGCTTCCATGCTTTCAATCGCCCCGAAAGTACAATAGACCCGCTCGGTCTCGGTGAGAAGACCGGTGGGAAACGCCGGCTCATCAAGAGTGGCGCACGCGGCTTCAACGATGGCGAGGAAGGCACCCTGACCAAGCTCGGGCAGATATACGAGAAGATCCTCAACTTTAGCTTTATCACTCGCTGGCTGATATATATCGCCCCGCTGGCATTGTGCCTCGCTGTTCCAATCATTGTCGGGGCGACCGCTGCCCCCGAGGCGCGAATCGGCGGCGTCCGTATCGTTTGGATATTTGCATGGGCGGAAATCGTCTGGTGCTCGCTCTGGATCTCCAAACTCGCCGCAAAACTTCTGCCAATCATCTTCAAGACCCTCATCGGCGTCGTCAGCACGGGCACTCGCAAATACTACATGGTCATTCAGCAGCTCGAGTTCTCGCTCACCATGGTCGGTTGGACCTTCGCCAGTTGGCTCTCCTTCGAGCCTATGATGAAGAAGCAGTCCAACATCGCTGGCAAGGATTCCAAGCTAACCTTCAATCCGGGGACCTGGGAATGGATAATCCGGTCGATTCTGGGCGCATGCATCGTCTCCGCGCTCATGATACTTGCAAAGTCCATCCTGGTCCAGCTGATCTCCGTCCAATACCACCAGAAACAGTTCGCCGCTCGCATCACTGCGAACAAGGAGTTCATTCGCATACTCGCAAACCTCTACGAGTGCTCCCGGCAGATGTTTCCATCATACTGCCCTGAATTCGCTGAGGAGGATTACATTCTGCATGCGGGCCTGGTCAACGGGCTCACATCCCCAGTTGCAAAGACGCACGGTAGCGCGACCCCGATCAGGCTCTTGCACCAGATCGGACGGGTCGGTGACAACATCACCTCCGCCGTCGGTCATGTCGCGAAGGAGATCACGGGGAAGAACGTGCTGAACCCGAACTCCTCGCGATCGGTCGTTCTCGATGCCATGTTGCGCAAAACCACAATCGAGGCACTGGCCCGCCGCATCTGGATGAGCTTTGTCGAGGAAGGTAAAGATACGTTGTACGAAGAGGATTTCATCGAAGTCATGGGACACGACCGTAAAGACGAGGCAAAGGCCGCCTTTGTCATGCTCGATAAGGACGAGAACGGCGATATATCCCTCGACGAGATGGTCACTTCTCTACTTGAAGCTGCCCGGGAACGCAAGACGCTGGCCAAGAGCATGGGAGACATTGATTCCGCAATCTCAGCTCTGGACTCCTTGCTTTCCACGGCCGCCTTCATCGTCATCATCTTTATCTTCGTCGCCTTCCTCAACCGCAACTTCGTCACAACCCTCGGCACCGCTGGCGCCACTCTTCTGTCTCTTTCCTTTGTCTTTGCTGCCACCGCTCAGGAAATCCTCGGCTCCTGCATTTTCATCTTTGTCAAGCACCCGTACGACGTCGGTGACCGCATCGACCTCGATGCGAAGGAGTACATCGTCGAACGCATCTCGCTCCTCTACACCGTCTTCCGTCTTGTCGAGAGCAACAAGTTCGTCCAGGTGCCCAACAATATCCTCAACGGCAAGTCCGTCGAGAATGTTTCCCGCTCCGGGCCCATGCGCGAAGTCGTTGTCTTCAGCATCAACTTTGACACCAGCATGCGTGATATCACCGTCCTCCGCTCCGAGCTCATCAGGTTCGTTGACGACAACAGCCGCGACTTCCGCAACGATACCATGACCGTCGAAATCAATTCCATCAAGCTTGACAGCCTCGAGCTCAAGGTAGAAATCCGGTACAAAGGCAATTGGGCCGACCAGCCCAAGCGCATCGAGCGCCGTAACAAGTTCATGTCAGCCCTCGTTGCTGCTCTCCGCAAGATCCCAATCTACGGCCCTGGCGCCGGCGACCCATCCCTCGGAGAGGCTGGAAACGCCCAGTACGTCGTCAGCATCGACTCCAACGACGCTGCACGCCGCAAGGAAGACGCAGCCAAGGCCAAGGAAGCTAAGCGCTATAAGAGCCCCGAGGAACTCGAGCTCGAGCACATGGCCAACACCGCTCCCACTTCCTCGACGATGACAGGCGGTATCCTCGCGGCTGAAGCACCTATCATCCTCACGACCTCCCCCTCGCAGACGGCGCTGAATACCCAAATCTCCGACCCACGCGACGAGACGCTGCTCGGCGACGACGCTAGCATCATATCGCGCGCGCACTCCACACGCCGTGCGGATCTAGACCAGGTCCGCGAGATCATGCGGCACCAGAGCACCACTGGCCGTCGCAAGCGTGCGGGTTCAACTTCCACTGGTGGCCCGTACTCACCCATCGTCGGGCCCATGTACCCGGGACAGGGACTTGCCCCCTCGATGAGCGTCCGGAGACCGAGCGCCAGCTCGCCGTCGCCGCCGCCACCGCTGCCGCATACGTTCCAGTCGCCTCTACACCAGCAGTCCAGCCCGTCGCCGCCAGTGCCACATCCAGGACTGCAGCAGCCGCCGCACGCCGCGCCACCGCAAGCGGGCCCAGCGCCTCCTCGCGACCCGTCTTCGAGAGTTTAATCACGAGTTTCCAGCAACCGGTGAAGAATAAGTAAACAACGGTTAACAGCATTTATTCATTCTGTCTCAAAAGAACGAGAATAATTACCACAATTTCATAATTTCCTATGTCGTGTCGGTTGTTCGGTTTCAGTTTGCAATGAATTTGGATGGACAGATGAGTTAGAGGGGGCGCGATTTCAAAAATTACACATCCATACACAAGATTGAAGAATGAAGTGCTCAAATATCAATCTTAGAGATTTCTATTCCTATTTCCTTCCTGTTGATTCTTGTTACAATTCCTATTCATGTCGTGTCGATCTGTTGGTTCGGTATGTGCTTTCACTGATAAAATCTATATCGCGGTGTGCGGCTTCTGGTGGATCTGGACCGCTGTACCCGCAAAATCAATAAGTTAACTGTCTCTTATGATCATATGTATATGGATACATTTACCGTATATTCATAGAATCGATATCTCCAATATTACTACCTAGGTACTTGTTCGTCTCAAGATATCCCGCTATTATTCATGGCTGCGAACTGTATAAACGCCCGGCTTGAGGCTAGTATAAACGTGCACAGCCGCAATAGGTAGTGAAATAACTAAACATGCATGTTCGTTCAATATTATGCCTCGCTCGTGATGCAAACAAATATATCCACTAGTATACAGGTCATCCCGTATCAATCCTTATGATAAAACCACACGTCAGTCGTCTAGTAAATGATCCCACCCACTCCACCTCCGCCTCCATCACGTCACGACGAAACGCGCACGTCAACTGACATCCGTCGGCGACCGCGTCCGTCGTGGCTCCTCTTCCGCAGCCCTCACTTTGCTCCTTGAGCGCCTCCGCCTGCGCCGCCGCACCGCTTGCGCATCCGCTAGCACCACTGTCTTCGCCGTGTCGAACGCACGAGACGCCCGCGCGACACCATTCAAGTCAAAGTCCAGGACGCCCGCCGCAGAGCTCTACTCCATCGACGTCATCTGACTATAGACTTCTGGTGGCATCTGCACACACGAAAAATCAGCCGGCTGCTATCTCAATGGAATGATTCTGGATTTCTACATACCTTGTATTGAATCATGCCCGCATAAATCAGCGCGCTGCGGCCCTTGCCGTTCAGCTCGTTAACCTTGAACTCCTTCGCCGCATCCTGGAAGCTCGCGTTCTTCAGCATCGTCAGCAGCTTATTCGAGCAATTGATGCTCATGACAAGCAGCTGCGGCACCGTCCGCGACACCGTCTCGTGCAACGTCGGGAAGCTCTGCGCGCGGCGGCGGATCGCGCCGATATCCGCGTTCGCGAGCAGCGGGATCACGTCCAGACTCTCGATGTGCTGTAGGCATTCCTCGTATTTGCCCGCCCGGTAGAGCTTCTTGGCCTCGTCGATCCGGATGAGCACGCCGCAGGCCTCCCAGTTTTGCTTGGACACCTTGCCGTAGATGGACGCGCTGCGCGAGTAGACTTCGTTGATGTTCTTGGCAAGCTGCGCGGGGTCCTCGACAGAGGTGAGGGAGATGCTCTGGTTGATGGGTTGCCCTTGCGCGTTCAGACCGACAGTGGGATTGCTGCCGATCCAGTTGTCGTCCGTCTCGCCGGCGGCGAGGGAGTCGCTGAGGTTGCGGTTGACGAGCGAGACAACGGTATCGTAGTCTTCACCGAGGTGGTAGAGGAGGATGGCGTCGGAGGTCCGGCCGTCGTCGTCGGCTTGAGCGGCGGCATGATGGGTGATGGTGTGGAGGAATTCCTCTTCGTTTGCGAGTTTGAGGACCTTGAGGCAGCGTTGAATCGCGCCGCGCTCTCTGACACCGTCGGCGCGCACGTCGCCGAGGAGCCGTGCGAAAGCTCTGGTTTCTAGAACCAGCTCGCGGAGCGCCTCGTGGCAGAGTTTGAGTTGCTGTTCGCCGGCGGCCCCGCCAATGTCGCTGTTCAAGCCGATGAGAGATATGTAGTCGACGGCTTCTTCGCTGTTGGTCTTCCGGAAGTCGAGCGTGTAGTGTCCAACAAGACGCGCAAAGTTAATTCTAGCTTCCTGTTCTTCGTGCTTCGACCTCCCCTTGGTGTACGTGACTAGGTGACTTGTTAGTGCGGGCCACTAGGACTAGATGAGCTGGCTGACGGTACTCACGCAGAGGGGTGTGATTTGCACCCGTCTCTTCAGATACCCTCAATAGACCGTAGTAGCTGAGAGCAATAGCAAAGTGGACGGCGTCGGCGTACAAGAACGAGTAAAGGTATTGTACAGCCTAAACTGGTTAGTGAAAGCTACTATGCATATGACCGGGTCCCAACTTACATTTTCGAAAAGCCCAGCCATCAGAAGCATCTGGAAGTATAGGATGAAATTGCTGTTGGCAAGTCCGAAATGCGGGCCGCCAAATCCAATAATCGCCTTCTTCAGATCGGCATTCGTGTATACTTCCGGAGCCGGTTCGTCACCAGCGGTCGATTCGCGGGTAAGGACAAGCTGAAGCCACATCCAATCCTCCGCTGTTGGCAGAACGTCCGCCAGCACCCTCTTCTGCAGCTCACACCGTCCGATGATCTTGTAACAAGCATGCTTGTACGGGTCCATGCCTTCAGCCCGAAACTTGATGCGCTGATTCCACTCAGCATGTAGCCTGTCAAGCAGATTTCGCTGTAGTCTTCGGTCCGGAGAATTGGCATAGGCTGTGATATAGTGGACAAAATTCTTCTCCAGTTTCGCAAATTGGTCGGCGTTCTTCTGAACGAAGCCTGCCGCTTCTTGGACACGCCCACAACGAATCAGATAGAACACAACTGCCCAGCCGGGCCAGTCATTGATGGACTCGAATGTATAATCCTTCATCTTGTCTCTCGATTGTCCTAACTTCACGTTGATATACCCTTTCACCTTGAATTCAGGATCTGGGATACCGCCAACCTTGGCGTCGTCCGGGTATCTCGAGACCAGCTCTTCAACCTGCGCGTAGAAGCTGCGGAGGGGTCAGTTATTATCATATCGCAGAGGGCATGTCAAAACCTACCTTGATTCTAAGAATCCCCTTGCACCAGCCTCAATCTTCTGGCGCAGGTTTACTGCCTCTGCGCCGTTGTAGTCAGCCTTCAGATAGGCCTTTGCATACTGTCTCTCCTTCGGGCATTTCGCATCGCCTGTCTCTCCAACGATGGAATGTAACATTTTCCAGGCATCACTCAATTGAGTGGTAATCTAAATTCTATCAGCCGACGCCCTTGAAATGGTTCCTGATGTGCAACTCACCAGGTCTGAAGACAACTTTGTCACTTCTGAGAAGCCGTCTATCAGCTTTGGAGGCTTCGCTTCCGTCCTGGCATCGTTCAGTTTCTGAACAGCTCTGGCGTAATGAACCTGCCGGTTGAACATCTGCTCCATCGGCGCTCCTTGGTTCTCCTTAACGGTGTCCTCGAACGCCATGGTCTGATTCCCACCTTTCGGCTGGACACCCAGGACCAGCGATCCCAGACTAGCCTGAGTGAATCTGCTCCTCCCAAAAGTGCTTGCTCCATGGCGGGAAGCAGCCGAAACGCCAAACGATGACTGCCCGAATGGTGTGCTCTGTTGGCCGTCGGACGGCTTTGTGAGTCCGAAGTGCTCGTAGATCTTCTTTCTCTGCTCGTCCCAGTCGATGTTTAGGTTGTTCAAAAGGTGCGACTCGAACTCCATCGTCGTCCGTCTGATACCCTCATCTATAGCTTTGCTGATACTCTGCTCCTTGCGATTCCGAAGGAAACCCTAAAACCAACCGCGTCAACAATCTCGACAAAGAATCCAGGGCACGTAATCGGAAACTTACGTCGATATCGGTATCGACCTGGGCATCTCGAATAGTAGCTCTCGCAGGTGTCTCGTCGAAGCTAAAGTCCACAGATTCCAGTTCCTTGAGCGCCTGCTCCGAGTTGACACCGGCTGCTTGCAGTAGATAATGTCTAATCGCGTCTCCACATTAGCTTCAATCTGCCGTTGCGGGTCGCGCGAAAATTCATGTGAGTCCGTACGCTCTTGCATCAACACTCCGCGACGGATCTCCACCCTGCAAGTTCTTTGCGCGACGTTCTATTTCGCCCAAGCCCAGCTGGATAGACGGCAGGTCTGGTAGCTTTGTATCACTGCGTAACTTTCGCGAGTTTTCGAGAAGGTCGCCCAAAAGCGAGGCCCCTAGGATGCTGGGCATCTCTGAAGGCGCCTCAGACGCCATCTTGGTAACGACAGGACGGTCGAGCCGGCAAGGCGCGTGCGCGGATGGGAATGCAGCTGTCGACGATCGGGTACCTCTGGCGACCGGCGGAATCGGCAATGGATGGCGCCTAGATATCCTGTGTCGAATCGTAGGAGTTTATCGATGAGGAGAGAATGAAGGACTCGGTGCACTGCTAGATGGGAAGAGGCTGGACGCGTTTTGTTTCTGCGCAACGCACCTTTCGCATCGTTGCTGTGAGCTCGGCAGCTTTAGCTCCAGCCGACCTCACCTCACCTCAATCAACCCCGCGGCCACAACCAACTCCCACCGCCACGATGCGTCTCCTGTCGACACTGTTTCTTTTGGCTTCGCTGCCGCTCGGGCCACTCGCTGCGGGCGATGGAAAGGCGCCCGAGAATTTCCCTCTACCCGCCGACTTTGACGAGGTCAACCGGGCCCCACCGCAGACGCTCCTCCTCCATCGCTGGGCAGTTTCCGCCGGCGATAATACGGCGGAGCGGTACCCACTCGGCATGATCCGATATGTCGCCAGCAGTCTATCGGCTTCTTTCAACCCCATGACGGATGGTCTCAAGCTGGATCCGAATGAAGCGTTTCGAGTCGGGATTTTGAAGCGCGGGAAATGGATAGGCAGCGTCCGGAGCGGAGTACGGATGCCCTATATTCACACGCAATTTTCAAGATGCCATGTGTACGCATATCTTGGTGGAAGCAGTTGCTGATATTTTTGGTTTGCGTGACAGAAAATGCTCCAGCCGAATATGGCGTCTACTATCACCCTCCACGTCGACGAGAAAGGCGAGATATTCCACGTTGAATTAGACGCTGTAGAGATACCTCAAGGTGCTGAAAAGGTAACGCTATCCAGAATGTTTCGCTCTGGAGGTCTATGAAATGGTGCTAACTATCAGTCCATAGCCGGAGACCGAGATTGTCATCTTAAGACCCTTCGCTGGTGTCCAGCCGACATTGAACAAGCCTGTTGTTCTGATGCCAGACGGAAGGATGGCCCCTCCAAGGGAAGAAGAGAAAACGTTCCTCCAGAAGTACTGGTGGGTATTAGTTGCTGGCGCCATCTTACTTGTAGCTGCGCCTGGCGAGGCCCCCGCAAAGTAGCGAACTGTATATATCACAAACTTTCGCATTGGCATTCATCTACAACATGTACCATGCAGCATGGCGTTATACTGGATATATTGAAAATTTGCTTGAATAGACGGTGAATCTTGCGAGAAAACAACGAGAATTCAAACCAAGTACGCTCCATC
Source organism: Drechslerella dactyloides (assembly GCA_020064725.1). Lineage (NCBI taxonomy): Eukaryota > Fungi > Ascomycota > Orbiliomycetes > Orbiliales > Orbiliaceae > Drechslerella > Drechslerella dactyloides. The sequence goes on from JAGTWJ010000001.1 coordinate 3,920,350, forward strand.
TAACTACGCAGGCACTGATACAAGGCATAAGAGAGCGACATCCGCAAGCTAACTTTGTGACCTCGTATCTTGGTCGTACAACAACCCCAATTCACTGCGTCTTCTTCTCCTGCCTCTTGACATAATCAATTATCCGCACGCCAGCGTCCACGCTATCCTTCCATCCGTCCTGGCTCCTCCAGAACTTCCCACTCAAATCACCGTCCGAGAGCGGTCGCCCATCCTGATGCGTAGGAACGACTCCGACCCCGGTAAATAAACCGCCCGTCTTCTCGTCCTCTTGTTGAATCAACTCATTCTCCATGCCGAAGCTCTCTTCAAGATACCGCTTTCGAACCATATACTTCTCTTTCCGCTCTGTCTCGAGACCAACGGATTGAATCTTGGACATGGCGTACGAGACAGCGAATCGGGCACCGAAGTAAACGTGCTCGGACAGCATCACGGAGAAGAGCAGTCCATAGAGCGTCAACCCTTTCGGTGGTCCGCCTTCTGAATCGGCGGATGAGAAGATGTAGACGAGCGCAGCAGATGAAATAGATCCAAGCCATGTAAGGAACGATAGGTTTCTGGCAGCTGTTAGCATGCACACATTCGAGCTTTGTTGTGGGCTGGACTTACTGAAGCCATGGGCCGATAGAGTCAGCTCTATTGGGGACTGGACGTTGCATTTCCATGCATATTTTTGCTGCGTCACCACGAATCTCGATCAAGTTGTTGATAAGGAAGGAAACAGCAGTAATGGGCCAGATCGGTGAGAACAGAGTCAGGTATCCGAACTGCATCGCCTGTCAGTAACCCTCGTTTTTCTAACAGATCACATCATATCATACCTGCATGCACATCTCTCTGAGGTCAACAGTGACATCGTAAACTTCCAGCTCAGCCTCATACCGGACACGTTCAAGGAACTGCTTCTCCTCGGGTGGGTCCAAGACAGCCTCTGTGTTGATCCCCTTTCGTCTGCTGTCGAATTCTTTGGCCTTCTTGAACACCGTTCGCTTGAGCTGCGGCAAGATGGTCTCTAGGACAAAGCCGACAACCTGTGCTGTGACGACAAAGTATATCATTTGAGCTTTGAGCCTGGACGGATTGATCTGGAATCCGGTATCCGATGTGGTGTACTTCTCATCGTGTCCAAAGTGCTGTACGGTGACATTGAGGATATCAAGGTACGGAACCAGGACCTCTCCAAAAGGCACATAGACAAACGCCGTCAAGAACAGCGGAAAGTAGCCAGTGATGAAGTTGAGAACAAAAATCTTTTGTGTCAGAGCAGCTTCGTAAGAGTCCTGATTCTCATAATTCTCAAACTCCGTGAGCTTGGTGGCAAAGTTGGTAAGGATAGTTGATACAACCGGGATGCAAACGCTTAGCAAGACCGTCGGCAGGAATTTCTGCAGATGGTGCGCTTTATTAGCTTGAGTTCGGTACATTAATTAAACCATCGAGACTTACCAGAATAACTTTCAAGGGCCCTTGATACACCTCCACTAAGAAGATCTCAATGCTGAAAACGCCGGCAATAATGATAGCTAAGCAAGAAGCTGCGAACAAGGCGAATGGAACTTGAATCAGCTGCCTGGTGAGCCGTCTGTACGCGGGAAAATATCTGATTTTCTCTCCCGTGACCGGGTCGGTTGCCTCCGCCTCGAATTGAAACTCGGCTCTCTTCCTTTGGACAGTGGAGCAGTGTCTGACGCCCCATTGGACCGCAAGGTCGGTCTCTTGTCGCTTCCAGTACTCGACGAATACCACGGACCATAGACAGTTCCCTATTGCAAATATCGGGGAGTACGCCGGAAGGAAAAGGTATGCGAAGAGGCCGATGGCAGCAGGAACACTCAAGGCAATAAAGTACCATTGAATGAACGCAAAGTAAAACGCAATCTACCACACGGAGTCAGCATTCTATCCATCTTGTTAATTCTTGATTGACAAGGAGGTCACCTTTTCACCGAATCGGTCTCTGATGGTTTTGAGATCCTGGGGCCCGATCATCCATTTGGTGGACCAGTCTTTCAGCCACTTTTTGTTGAATTCACGATCGTGGAGCGCAAAGACGGATTCAACAAGACTCCACTCGCCCTGCTTTGGCGTGATGCCGGCGCCGCCTTCGCTGTTCGGCAATGTAATAAGAGAGTAAACAAGTCGCAGCCTCTCTCCATCTGTGAGGGGCTCTCTCTCGAGCGACTTCTGTGTCTCCTTCTCTGGGGCAGCAGGGCGAATCCCATGCAGCCAGTCTCTCACCCTGTATCGTAGACCAGGTTAGTCACTAGCTCGTCGCAAGGAATTATGGTAACCTAGGAATTGTGCAACCTTGACCGGTAGACCTCCCCATACAGCTTTTTCTCGCTTCGTATCCTCGTGAAGATCAACAAGGTTCCGTTCCCGCCATCTCGGACGACAGTTCGGAGCCCAGCGAGGTCAAGGGTATGGAGTAGCTTCTCCAGCTGCTCCTCGGGAGTGCTCGAGTCTCCAGTCTGTGCGGCAGCTCCTGCATTGGCGTATCTGAAGACTATCACGTATTCGACGTCGAGGTTCGCAGCGAAGAGGGAGGGGGGAGTCGACGCCCCTGCGGCTTTCGTGGCTTCTTTGAGAGCTTGCATCGCGTCGCAGCAACTCGGCGAAGGTCAGGAATCTGGGGTTTGGAACAGCAGCTCCAAATGAATGTGAAAGAGAAAGATTACAGTCAACCAGACGTCGAGGGGACTGGCGCTCCGCTCTAGTTATGTCCGTAGCATTATCCGTTACGTCAAGGAGCTGTGGCTTATCGCCGCAATTGTTGCTGGCATGCCTGCTTGCATTCCTGCATGACGTCGTCGACGGCTGTTCTTGGCGCTCGCTGTGTTGGGCAGCCACTCAACGCGCTCGCCTGCAACTTACAACAGTTTGTAGTAGACTGCCCTGTAGCGTTCTATAGTTTAGATCAGCGGGAGTAAACCTTAAGTGCAGGCAGTTTTTCATGAAGATAGAGCTTGTATTGACTTATATACCCGGCCTGGCTGATACACAAGATTGCAACAAAACCATTTGATACAACAAGAGTCAGGCAGTTAATGGGGAACTTGATGTTTATTTGACCTGCTCAGACGTCGACTGGCTAGAGTTCATATCCATGAAGTTTATGGGACCATATTTACATCAGTATGGCCCCTAGATAAATCTGATAACTTCCCATATGGCCATATGATGCGAAGCGTCCACCCACAGAATCGAATTTCTTGTGTCGAAGCCTCCACGTTGTCGTATCTTGTATGTACCTGAATCACGAGGCTCTCTCAATTATCTTCAGTGCGTACGTAAATGCTGTTAGGGCTGGATGATTTCCTTCTCAAGCAATGCTGGAATCGCTTGGTCTATTGTCCATTCTGTGCACTTGATTATTGGAGGCCGAGGTTCGCCAGGGGCATAAAATACTCCTGGGCTCTTGTGTTGCTCTGTTCGCATGGTTGCTAAGTTGAATGACTTTTGTACGGGTGGAGCTGGTATCGTCTTTAAGATTTCATCCACTTTGTCGGGGTAGTCAGACCTGCTGATAGTACCGATAAGGTATTTGCGATGAAAGCCTTCGGAAACTTCTGGTCGCGTTTCGGATCTGACCTGGTAGGTCATACCAGTCACTAGATCACCAGTGACATGGTGGATTTGGCCCGAGCCATCTGGATTGGTTTCGACAAATATGACATTGTGGAACCGCGGGCTAGGCATATCTGGGTCTTGCACTTCGAGCTCGTATTCGAGCCGGTAAGTTCTGTAGGACGCCGACATGACACCCCCTGGGCTGAAGTCGTGGTAGTTTAGTAGTAACGATTTCAGACGAAATGAAGTCCTTTTAATCAGCCTGCAGTATACGTTTACAGCTTTAGAGGATATCAAATATGTTTGTGAAGTAGTTAAATACGTAGTTCGAAATAGTTCTGAAAAGCGCGTAGAAAAATGAAAGTTCTGGATGAGTTGTAGTTGCGAGTCACTTGGAAGACGAGCGGAACGAGAAGGGAGAACAATATAGGTCGCCTGCTGACTAAGCCTGCCTCCCAAGTCAGACCCACAGAGGCACAGCTCGTATGCACCCCATGTTAGGACTCGCAGTGGCACACCATATGAAGTTGACCCTCCGTAGTATATCAGCTGGCTGTGCTACCGATCTGCTGCTAATACACATATAAAATCTTTTTCGAGTGATAAGTTTGGGTCAAAAGTTTCAAATGGCTTCGCTAGGGTAAATATTTCACCGTGTTCACAATCGAACGGCATCGATTACTTACATTCAAGGAAGTCTCTTCTATAGATCTAGCTTGGGGTTCTTTCCGTGGATTCGTAGAGCGTATGAATTCGGCAGAGGCGCTTGCTCAGCGAACAATAAGCCTTTTGGGAAGGAACCGCTCCATTTCAGTGGGTTACGTGTATACAGTCAAGAAAATCATATCAAATCTCGGTCCCTGCATATCTGTCAGTTTCAGCTTG